>CM046658.1:174745779-176045779 GCA_025594165.1 Tamias sibiricus | reverse complement strand
CCCCCGGGTGTGCTGAACCGTGGTCTGCAGACTTCTTCTCATCTAATCAGAATCTTCCCTTGTGTTCATTTTTCTGGTCTCGGCTATTTCGCTCCAGGGGGAGAGGTGACATGCTTAACCCTGCGTAGCATGGGACTCCAGACATGCAGTGAGGAAAACAGAGGAGCCTGGCGCATCTTGGACTGTGGCTCTCCAGACACAGAGGCCCACACCTATCCCTTCGGGTGGTACCAGAAGCCTAGTAAGTAACCTGCTCCTCACAGCTCTGTGGGCACCTTTTGTTGACTGTGTCCCAACCATGCATTAGGACAATGTCCCGGGGCTGGGAAGGAGAGTAGTCAGGATTCACTGGGTGCCAGCCACAGAAACTGATGGTATTACTAAACTTAAGCAGAGGAGGAATGTATTGGGAGTCTTCTTGTTGGCCAAACAGAAGGATAACCCACTGTATCTCAGGAGAGGTGAACATGGACCAGACTCCACTGCTGGATTCAGCAAGAGCAAGAAGACAACTGTTCAGGGTGCCACAGTCATCACCCACCTGCTCCATGGGGTTGCTTCTTGTGATCAGGCTTTAAGTCCAGGGGAGAGAGCTTGGGTTGCGAGTCTACCCCCTGTCAGAAGGAGGGCCAGGCAGCTTGATCCACAGGGCCAACAAACCTGGGCATACTGGGGTTAAAGGGGAGGTTCCTCAAAGTATAGCATGTCCACTGTGTGACAGACAGGTGCTGGACCTACTTGGGTGGTCACTCAGTACTCATGGCGCGCTATGCAGTGGGCATTACTGCCTCCATTTTAGGGTGATAAGTGTGTGGCTACAAAGTTGAAGACACTTGACCAAACCTCCCGGCTAGTCAGAAACAGAGTACAGTCGTAAACCCAAATCTGATGACCCCACCGTCCCTTCTAGGATGTTGTCTCCGGCAGGTCTTCAGGTTGGTGGGTGTTAGAATGTCCAGAAACCTGCTCAGACTGGCTTCCCCCCGCCCCATGAGTAACACGCAATGACGTAGTCCAGGGAAGAGGAGAAAAGGCTAGCACGCTAGTAAGCCGGCCCGTGTGAGGGGCCTCCAGCCCAGAGCATACTGGAGCTGGAAGGTGCAGACCAGGTTCCCAGCAGGCCCTGGCCCTCCACCCTGCTCCTGAGCTCTGCCTGCCTCGACTCCATGCTGGTTTTCTTTGGAGGCAAAGAGTGGGGGGGGGCTAATTATTTCCAGACTGACTGGAACCTTCCTGCTGGTGTCCACCTTCAGCCTCCTGCGACTTGATCTGAATCCACTCTGTTGGCTTTGCCTTTTGTTTCAACATCTTGAATCGTTTTAGGCAAACTTGAGAGCTGTGTCGTGCAGCCGCGTCCGTGGGTCTCTCCTCAGGGAAGGGCGTTCCACTCGGGACAGTCTCCCTGCTCGCGCTCACAGGACCCAGGGGAGGGAACGCTTGCCTAGGACCCTGCCCCGGGGATAGCACCGTCAGCTCTGGTGTCCCTGCAGCCTCACCCTCAGAGCCTCCTGCCCTGACTCTCCCCTCACCGCCTCACCCTGCCAGAGTGAAAAATGTCATTTTCCATCTTCACATGACTCATGGAAGAGCTGGGTGAAAAGAAGCTTAAGTAGTAATTCACGTGTTCGGAAATGTAATCGAAATCAGACCAGCGCCGCGTCGCCTCTTGACAGGAGCTGGCAAGGAAAACACCCCAAGGTGCTTGTTGTCCCAACTCATTCCAGCTGTTCTGCTTCTTTTCATCTGACTGCTCAGACCACAAGATTTTTCCAGTCAATGCTCGGTGGGGTCAGGCTGGGGACTCAGGGGTTTTGATCAGAAACTATAGAGCAGGGAATTAAAATCCACAGAGGGGCTGTCATTCAGAAAACATGGCCTGACCATCAGCCATGCCCAGGAGCCTCTAGTTTTGCAAAACTAGCCTCAGTTCATTGGGCTCTTACTGTGTGCCTGTCTGGATGCCCAGCATGGGGCAAGCATGATCTCATTTAGTCCTCACACCTAGGTCAGATGAGGAAATAGTGGCCCAGAGGGGTTAAATCACTTACCCAGGGGCACACAGCAGGTAGACAACGGAGTTAGAATGGGACCCTGGGCCTTTCCTCCTCTAGAGCACGGTGTCACACGGCTGAGTGTGGAAAGGACATGAGGCACTCACGTCCAGCAGTCACAGTCTACCAAGAAGCCACAGACTCTAAATTCGTGAACCATCCTGGCGCTGGGTCTCTAATGTCGTAAAGCCAGAAGCTTTGAAAGTTTGTCGATTGTTTATACCAGATCCTGTCTGGTATTGGGCACTGAGAAATGGAAGATTGATAGAATAGCTATTGTCTTAGCTACAGAGTAGGACATGAGCATCTGTGAGTAAGAGTAGCATGGTAGGCTGTGGACTAGCGTGAGTCTCAGACATTAAGTGCTGTGGGAACCAGAAATTAAGGCTGCTTGGGAGTCCTGGACATTTGCTGCTGGACACCTTCTATGGGACCCCTTCTGTCTCCAAGAGTCACTTCCTGCAGTCTGCTTGGCCCGTGGCAGGAGCTGCCCAGGCGGGCAGCCTTTCACACCGCATGCTGCCTGCTCCAGAATTTGGGTGCGAGGGGAGAGGAGAAGAAATGCTCCTGGAGCTTGGCCTGTCATTCTGCCACACAGGGTCCTGGGTGGGGACCCCCTTGGGTGTGCCTGGCTTATGGGCCTTCTGGATAAGTGGCTCTGGGTTTCCCTTTCAGAATAGGAGGAGGGTGGCTGCCAGAGGCTGTGCTGCTGTGTGAAGCACTGCTGTCCCTCAGAGTGGAACAGGTCTTTCTGCCACAAGGGGTCTCCATCAGAAGTGGGGGTAGGCTAAGCCTTGAGTCCATAGGACTCCCCTCCTAGGGCCTGGGCAGAGACGGAATCTCACTGAGGGAGATCAGGCTCTTCCTGCGTGGGTCCTGTTGAGCAGCACAAAGCCTCTCTCGACTCCTGATGTCCTTTGAGCCACAGCGGACACACTAGCGGGTTCAGCACCTTAGTGTGGTCTGGGATTCTACCCTCCCTGGTAGACAGAACCACACCAGCATACTGTTGGAATATGCCAGCGTGTAAACTGACACTGGCATTACCATTTCCCACCCTTATCTTTGAATCAGCCAAGCACAGTGGTAGGGAATGGTCTCTGTGGGGCAGGGCAGGCTGGGCCTCCGCCCTGCAGGGTGGCAGGATCCTCCTTGCCAGCTCTCGGTCAGCACTCTCACAGGAGACAGGCACTTACCGAGGAGTTCGGGTGAAGAATTTCAGCAATAGACGCTGGCCTTGCTCAAGACCCTGGTTTGATAACTTAGCCTGTTGACATCTGTACTGAGTAGTTACTGTGTGCCAGTCAGTGCTAGGTTCCCTGGTGTTGAGGAACTGCCCTGGGAAGGGACAGGAGGTGATAGTCACTGGACTCCCATCCACCAGTGTGGGGGCACAGAGGGTGGGACCTCCTGCCACCAAGGGCTGACTGCCTGGCTAAGGAGGCAGGTACTGCTCCTGGATTCTCTTATGCCATGTGAAGTGAGTGGCCTTCCTACCCAGCCCAGAGGAGATGATCCTTCTCTCTGGGACCCGAGAATGGCAGTGCTGTGGCATTGTCTGTGTCCCCAGAGCTTGACAGGCTAAGGTGGGGATTCTTTTCTTTTCTACCTGGGACAGTGCAGAAGTGCTTCCAGGGGAGAGCTGGCCTGGGATATAGGCAGAGGGATGAAAGAAAAAGGAACCTGTGTCACTGCTGAGAGACACCAGGTGCAGGGCAGAGGGAGGCCTATACCTGCCTCACAGCCTCAGTGGGAGTGGCCAGCACACCAACCATTGCAACCCAATCCTTGTTCCCTGTTATGCTCATGGAACAAAGGATAAAGCTGAGCCTCCCAGTGTCCCTGAGTCAAAAGAACAAAGCCTACAGCAGGGAGCACCAGAGGGCCTCCAAGAAGGCACAAGGCACACCTCTGCAGTGGTGTGTCTTCTGATTTTACCATCCACAGGTGAACAGAAAGCTCTCTGTTTTAGCTCAGTGCGGATCAGCAGAGTCTCAGGCTAGACAGTGGCAAAAGCAAGTGAGGCTATTTGCAGCTCTTACAGGAAATGTTCCTGGCATCCAGTGGGCCAGGGTGGGAATGCAGTCACCAGTGCCCCAGAGCCCAAAGCCTTCTGGAAGGGGTGGGCTGTGGGGTGCTGGCTCCTCTGCTCTTAAAGAGAACCCAGCTGCCCCGCCTATCTGCAGCTGTGCATGGCCTGCAAGTGGTGCAGGGTCTTTGCCTTGTCTACAAAGTCAAATGGGGACTTTTAAAAAAAAGAAATTCTCACAGTTTCTCTCTTCTGCTAAACCAGTGCACTTGGGCCCTGTTGCAATTCTAGATACAGGAACATAGCCTGGGAAGGAAGTGGCAAGTTCCTCTAACTGTGCCTCTCTGTGACCCACGTAGAAACCCCACACCAGGTCAGTTCACCATGGGACCCGTTCCTTATCTCCACTCAGCTCAGAACAGCTTCCAGGGTTCACCAGCCCCAGATCTGGCCAGGCTATGTACTATCTCATTTAATCCAACAACCTGATGGGGTAGGGTCTATTCTTACCTCCAGTTGGTACGGTGCTGGCAAATATTTCACAACTGGCCAAGGTGGGGGTGAAAGCTATTTCTTATTCACAACACTTCTGACCCCAAATGTATGGGGTTTATTCCTCCCACACCAACCAATTCTCCAATTCTCTGGATACCACCAAAATGTGCAATGATTCAATTCAATTGTGACACTAAGAACCTAGACTGAAAGTCAGAAGCCACTGTCAAACAGTCCCTCAAGGTCCCCCTACTGCAGACACTCATTGCAAAGCCAGGGCCTCCTGCACTTCAGAGCACCTGGCCATAAACTGTGGATTCTCATGGTAATCTGCAAGAATGGGAAGCAATCAGTTACCATTATTAGTTTATTACAAATATATAACTTGGATTAGGGTGTGGTTTAGTAGCAGGAAACTTACCTACCATGTGTGAGGCCCTGAGTTACACACACACACACACACACACACACAGAAGTGTTACCAGCTCAGTGAGGCTGCTCATTGGAGCAGAAGACAGAAACAGCACTGAGCAGGGGAGAGTCAGGCTGGCTCTCAGGACAAAGGAACAAGCTAGTTTCATTCATATAAAAGGGTGGTCAGATGCACTAGCTAGAGTTGGAGAAAGTTAATCGACTTTCAGTGCATTTTAAAAGTTTTTTCTTAGCAGGGTGCCATGGTGCATGCCTGTAATCCCAGTACTTGGGAGGCTGAGGCAGGAGGATGGCGAGTTCAAAGCCAGCCTCAGCAATGGCGAGGCACTTAGCAACTTCAGTGAGACCCTGTCTCTAATAAAATACAAAAAAGGGCTGGGGATGTGGCCCAGTGGTCGAGTGCCCCTGAGTCCAAAAAAAAAGTTTTTTCTTTTTTTTCCTGGTCAAGCACTATAACCCGAGGGAGGGGAGTTGGCCATTATGGGGCGAGGCAGCATGTCTCCCATGGGGAGCCAGGTGCTGTGTGAGTTCCATGGCTCTTAAGAGAACGGGGGTGTGGAGGGCACATGCCACAGTCAGGTCAAGGCCTAAGGGTCTTGTTGTCCCCGTGACTCTTCACCGGCCCCGTCCTCCAGTCCTCCACGTCGTTTGTCCTTGGGCGGTCGTGGCGAGGTGTCTTGGCTCAGTGACGCAACCTGGTTTCTGAGCTGGCAGGGCTGTGGGAGGGTGCGTGCGAGTTGGGGAGAGGGACACCAGCTCTTCACAGCTCGCAGCCGTGAGCTGAGGCAGGAGGGCGGGGAGAGGGGAGCCATGCTGCGGTAGCCCGCTAGGAGCTGAGGCCTAGCACTGCACCTGCCCTCGTCCCTGTGGGGTTCCTGCCTGTCTCAGAGGAGATGCCCAGGCAAGGAGGGGTGCAACTCCCCCCCCCAGCCCCTTGCTGCGCTCACCCCTGGAAGCTCCCCAAACCCGCCCTCCAGGGGTTTCTGTGGAGGCTCTGTTTCTTAGGCACGATTTACTACATCACGGCCACTGGTGAAGGAACCCCAGCTCCAGACCTCTCCTCTCCGTGGAGGCCTGGGAGGGCTGAAAGTTGAATCCTCTGATCATGCCTCAGCCTTTTTGGCCACCGTCCCATCCTGAAGCTCTTCAGCTCCCACACCAGGGTGGCCAGCCAGCTCACTGGTGCGCAGTCACCTTTACACTCCAGAGAGCCTATGGGCCCTTGTTTTAGGAACAAGAGACTAAAATAAGATATTGTAACAAAAAATGCTTTTGTCCCCCTACCATTAAGGAAATGACAGGGTTTTAGGAGCTCCATGCCAAGAGCTAAGCTGAAGACCAGCTCCGTTTCCTGTTATGTCACAATAGCATAAGTGCATGCCACTGTCCCTGCTGTGAACACCCTGGCCGGCTGCAGACGACCAGCTCGCTGCTGTGGACAGCAGAGCAGGAAACTGCTCCCCAACTGGCTCAGGGCACCCTTGGGCTGCAGAGCCCCAGAAAGGTCATTGTCATCTGTTCAGCACGTCAACTAGCTGAGCAGCTTTCCCAAGGCCACCCAGGAGGTGCCAGATAGCACGCCTCACAGGGTGTGAGTGCTGTGTGAGTTCCATGGCTCTTAAGAGAACAGGGGGGTGCGTGGGGGGCACACACCATGGTAAGATCAGAGCCTTAGGATCTTGCTGTCCTGGTGACTCTTCACCAGCCCTGTCCTCAAGGGAGAGTCCCCTGGGGAGTTTCATCCTCTCAGCGACTGCTCTGGGGATGTCTTCAGTGCCCAGGCCAGGGAGCTGAGGAGCCCTCGGGGCTTGCCCTACACTGGACCGTGAAGGGCCTATTTGCCCCGGCAGGGCCTGTGCAGGTCACTGCTTTTTCTCACTCCTGGTGGGAGGAAAAGGGGTGAAGCAACTGCCGCAGAACTGGGGCCAGTGCTCTGCCCAGCAGCTCCCGGCACCGGAGCAGCTCCCTCGCCTGTTCTGTCTCGCGGCAGTGGACGGTGGCTCTGGCTCTCCGTCAGCATCGCACGTGGGTTTCCTTTGCAAGCAGAGCTTTCTTTGAATCTTGAGCTAGATTTCTAGAAGCTGAATTGCTGGGCACTTGAATGCCCTCAATATAGATAGTCAAATATAGATAGTTCTCTGAAGAGCACACTCTCAAGATCCTTATTCTGAGAATCTCTTCCAGGAAGCCCAGTCATTTAGACAAACAAGTGACAGCAAAGCAAGGTGACAAGCCTCAAGCTGCTGGCTGGGTGTAGTGCAGCGTGGAGGAAGTGACTAGTAGTAGTGTTCTGTGTGGATGAGGGATGGCAGGAGCTCAGCGGTCCTCAAAATGTGTCCCTGGAGCAGCAGCACAGCATCGCTGGGAATCTGCTAGAAACGTCACATCTAAGTGCCGGCTGCTGCACTGAAGGAGCCCTAATTAGGAAGGGCTGTTGTAGCTAGCTGGAAGCCATAAGTTCCACCTGATATGTATGTGACGCACCTGTAGGCACCCGCAAACCTGAAGGTATATAACCGGGTGAAAGCGGTCCGAGTTAGGAGAACGGAGAATTCAGTCAGCCGGGCAGTCACTCGGTCGGTCAGAAGAATCAGCGGTCAGAACGTAGGCAGAGCGGTTACAGAAGAGAAACCAGATAGAAGACAGAAGAGAAACCAGATAGAAGAAGTAATGACTGGTCAGAGTTAGGCCGAGACTCCCAAGGAAGACAGAAGACAGAAGAAGGAAGAAAGAAGAGAGAAGAAAGAAGCTCTAGTCTTTCTAAGCTCTAAGCTAAGCTCTATCTTTCTTTACTTTACTCTAAGCTACTCTAAAGCTAAGACTCTAAGCCAAGAAGACAAGAAGAAAAAATAATCTTTCTCTAAGTTTCTCTAAGTTTTCTAATCTTTCTTTCTAAAGCTCTATCTCTTAATCTTTCTCTAAGTCTTCTTTCTTTCTACTCTAACTCTAAGCTAAGAAGAAAAATCTTTCTTTCCCTCTCTAAGAAAAATCTTTCTTTCCCTCTCTAAGCTCTAAGAAAGTAGAAGTAAAAGTAGTAAAAGTTTAACTCTGCCTCGAGAGTTTTTCCTCCCGGGTTACGGTACCAGGTAGCTTACACTGCACAATCAGAAACTCTGGGGTGGGGCCCTGCAAGGTGTTACCAAGCCCGCCTGGTGACTCTGATGCCTGCTGAAGTCTGAGAACCGATGTCTGGGGATGACGGTGGCACGTGCTTCCCGCAAGTGCAGCCACTGGGGAAGACAGTGCAGGGGATGGCTGTGGAGCCCCGGGGGCTGGGCATCTTTGCCTTCAGCAGCTATGACAGAATGCCACAGGCTGCGTCACTTATAAGGAAAATAAATCTATCTCTCACAGTTCCGCAGGCTGGAAATCCAGTGTGTGAACATCGGCATCTGGGGAGGGCCTTCTTACTGTGCTGTCACGTGGTGGAGGGCATCACATGGTGAGGGAGAGAGAGCTTGCTTTCGTAACAGAGCCACTCCTGAGATAAGGGACCCACTCCCCTGCAATGGCACCCAGCTGTTCTTGAGGGTGGAGCCCTTGTGATCATCTCTTAAGGGTCCCCCCCACAGATGGTCACAGTGGCAATTAAATTTCAACATGAGTCTTGAAGAGAGCGTTCAACCATAGCCCTCTGTCTCAGCATAGCTGACTGAAGTAGGCAGGAGACAGGAGTGTGAGGGGCCCTGTCAGGGACTTTGGGACCAGAATAGAGCAAGGCTTTTCACGGAGGCAGACTTAGACCAAGAGATCATGACAGTAGTGTGCATTGTGGAAGGCTAGTATTATAAGTGAACAGTAGCCAGCATTTATTGAGCACTTACTGTATGCCAAAACTGCATATATCAACTTCTAGAAATCTCACAACCCTGAGATATTGGTACTGTTAACCCCTCTTTTATAGACAAAGAAACTGAGGACAGAGAGGGTAAGTAATTTTCTCAAAATCTCACGGTGGGAAAGTGGCCAAGTGTGTCTTGCCCTGGGCAGCTGGCTCTGGAGTCCTTGCTCTTGACAGCTGCTCGCGCCTCACAGTAGCTCCGTGAGTGCCAGGGACCCTGTGCTCAGTCCTAGCTTGGGCCATTGGAAGGAAAAAGAATGGTGAGGACTTGATGGGCTGGATTTGTTCAGGAAGGGAAGAGGCAGGGGAAGAAGACACCAGCCCTTACACACCACCCCCTGGGTTCCAGGGGCTTCTCATTTAATTCTCTCTTCCTCCTCCTCTTAGCAATGCTAAGACTTATCACTCCACACTGCTTCTCCATGGTATGTCAAGTTCAAACCCAGGTGTCCCCAAGCCAGGCTCCCTGTCATGAATAGCTGCTGCTTCTTGCCCTCATGCCCGGTAGTGCCAATGTGGTGCGCTGCACCATCTCCTGCAGTCCCTCAGTAGCCCTCCAGGCAGGTGGTCCACGTGGAAACAGGCCTGGTGTGCTAGAGTGCCTCGCCCAGGCTCAGAGTCAGTAGGTAACTGCGGCAGGCATTGGTGTGGGCTGCCATATGTCCCTGGCTCCCTGCTCTCTGGGATGTGGTAGGCCTGGTTATGCAGAGGTAACAAAGAGCCCCAAGTCCTAGGCACTTAGAGCAGCACGGCTGGGTGCTCTGTGCCATGTCCCTCAAGGCCTGGGAGGTGCAGGTGGATGCAGCCTGTCAGCATGGCGTCCAGTTTTCCCCACCACCATCCTGGCCTCTGCTAAGGTCTTCAGAGCCCATGACTCCAAGGGGCAAAAATGAGCTAAAGGCTGTCCTTTTCTTCTTTTCAGCTGCTCAAAGTGATGTCCCCAGTTTCTGTCCTTCAGTAGTCCTGCCTCCCCCTCACAGGAAAAGGTAAGTTCATTGTCTTTCTGTCCTTCCTTAGGAGAGCACCATCTCCTCTTCTTTTTCCTCCTTGCTTTGCTTTTGTCTTATAGGTTAGCTGGCATGAGACTCATTCCTGAGTTCTGCATCCTGTGGGTTACGCATGTGTGTGAGTGGGTAGGGCACATGCTAGCAACATGCCCACTGCACAGATGAGGAGACCAAGGCTCAGAATTACACCAGTCCTTCCCAGAATACAGCGATCGGGTCAAAGGGGCACTGGAGCCCAGCCCTCCCTTGTCCATTCTGGATTGCTTCACCTTACCAGGTGATGACCAGACCCGCGCCATGCTGGGGCAACGTCAAGAAGAATGGGTTGGTGCCAAAAAGTAGGAGAAGCTAGCTGTTTATTAGCTGGGCTCACAGTGACTGGGGACAGTGAGGGTGACATCTGAAGGAGTCCAGGAGCCCAAGGGCTCAGGGGCACAGCCCAGGTGGGGCGGCAGCTCCTCCTGCCTGTTGGCTGCCCGGGTCCCCAGTGCATCCCCACTGCAGTGGCCACCAGGTGGCAGGAGGTGCAGGGAAGGAGGAGCTGGGAGTCTTCTCTTCTTGGGACCCATCTGGGGGCTGCAGGCCCCTGTGGCCTTGCTGCATGGTTCCCTCCTCTTCTTCCCTCTGTCGGGAAATTAGAGGTTCAGCCTGGGTTCCAGGCATGGCTCAGCCAGGAAGCCACGTGATGTTAATTCCTGGCCTGTGACATGATGTCTGAGAGGTCCTGGACACCTGTTATTATGGCCTTGCTGAAGAACTGAACTTAGCTCACGTAGGAGGGAGTCATTTAACGCCAAGGCTATGGTGAAGGTATCAAATGTCCTCCACCTAAGTGGTCGGTTTGCTTCCCACAGAGAAAACAGCTGATGGCGGGGTCGTCTCTGCGAGGTGCCCACGTGACTTCTTTCCTGGGCACCTCTGCAGAGTGGCAGTGCTGAGCTTTTACACTCAGGAGCAGGCGCTGGCCGCTGGGAACCCGGCAAGGCTGTGTCCCGTCAGCCTGCTGTGGAGAGCAGAGGTGGGCCTCACGGAGATGGCAGGACACCAAGGCCAACCTGGTGACACATGTCTGAGCCAGACTTTGGCCAAAAGTGATTTTGAATTTTATCAAGGAATGTACAAACTCAGTTGAAATAATCAAAATGCCCCCAAAGACCTATGGTTAAAATCAAAACAAACCTCTACTTCCCTGCGTCACCTCTCTACAGCCACTCCCCACGGCAGAAGCCACCGCTGTCAACTCTTCCCAGCTTCTTTTCTCACCCTGGCCTCCACATGTCTGCAGTGAGCAGGCCCCGCCCCTTGCTCTGTCAGTCCTAGAGGTGGCTGCTGTGCTCTGCTTTGACAAATGGAGACTAGCTCTCTCCCCCTCTTCTTCCTTAAAATGTGGCAATGTCAAGGTGTGGGATGGAATAGGCAAACATTTAACCAATGTGGCCGTCTAGTATGGCTCCCCACAGAGCCCAAAGTGCAGTGGCAGCCTGCTGTCATCACTGTGCCTCATGCCCAGGGGTTTTCAGGTCTCCTGTCTTAGCTTCCCTGGCTTCCACAGCCCTTGGTGCCCTGGGCATCCTGCATCCTGTGGAACCATGGTGCAGCTTAGTGCCCCCTGCAGCCCCGAGAAGCTCTGCTCTTTCCTCTGCTGATTTGCTCACAGGCACCATCATCGCCTCACGTCCATCTAAGATGATGTTGAAGTCTCTTACTGCTCTCTGCTCACTGTCCCCTCCCCCCTCCGCTCTCTGTTGTTTTCCTTTCTTTTCCTTCCTTCCTCTCTCTCTCTTTCCTTCCTTCCTTCCTTTTTTCATTATCTTTATGATTTTAGACTTTTTTGTTCCTTTTCTTAATTTTGCATGGGTTTGTGGGAAACAAGTAGGTAAGCGTGTTCTGTCTGATTAAAAGTCATCGCATATTTCTAAGGCTTTCAAATGTCTCATGGACACTCAGTTTGTCCTCAGCACTGAGCTATATGTTCAGTTGTCACACAAACCTCAGGAGAGGAGTCCTGTTATGTTTGTTTGTCATAGAAAATTCAAACAATGTAGAAATGTTGAAGGCAAACCAGAGAGTCATTTAGAAGCTACTCTGCGTCAGCTCCTGCACTGGGCTTCTTACTGGCCCACTTGAGGCTGCTGTGTTCATCTGTCCTAGTTGTAGGCCACCTGGAGTGTTGCGTAGTTTGTTGGCTTCCCCTGGCATTTCCAAATGGCCAGCTGTCTCTCTCACCACGCGTCCTGCATGCATGCACACATGCACCTATTCATCCACGTTCCACGCTGTGCTTCCACGACACCCACAGTCCAGCCACGGGCTCACAGGTAAGAGTAGTGCCATGGCAACAGCCATGGCTGCTCTTTAGTTCCCCTAGTTCACTAACCCAGACCCTCATTATTGGACCTTCGATTGAGTCTGACTCTGAGCATCATGAGACGCCACAATGAGGGAGTAGCTTGGTACCCAAGGCCCCTTCTGAGGCCTGGATTTTTTCCTGGGCAGGTTCTCCAAAGCAGAATTCAGGGATTTGAGAAATTGGTATGTTAAGACTCAAGACTTATATTGCCAAATGGGTCTCCAGAATTGTTCCTAGGTGCATCCTTAGCAGCAAGAAGCCACATATTTGCCATCTTTAAGTCTCATCAAAAACTGTTAAATATGCAGAGTGCTTGCATATATCAGTGTCAAATATTCTTGGTAAAAAATGAGTAAACTAAAGCATAAACATCTTTGGGTGGCTTTATAATGCTTCACTGTTTTTGCTAAGTGTTTGCATTACTGAGACTTAGAGTCCCAATAAAAGGAAAAAGAAAGGTGGGTTGTAGAGCATGTCCCTCCACAGGGCCTGGGGATCTGCATAGGCACCTCCCAGCAAGATCCAGATGCTGTGGTCATTTTAAATGTGCCCTTATCAAGTGTGACTGAAAAGCAGGGGAGATATCAAGGCAACACTCGGTCTGTGCTGAGTTCCCACGTGGGGTGACTCTGAGCCTATACCTCTATGATGAGGCCCAGGGAGGGTAAACTGGTATGTGAGTGTGTGTCCTGACCCAGAATGCATTGCAAGTGCATGTGCACAGTGTGTGGGTAAAATACTCACCTTTATGCACGTTCTACTCAGGAAGAAAATGAAATATTTGTGAAATACTGAACATCCATAAATCATTTAATGCTCACGAGAATGTTAGGTGGTGGCACTGTCTGTTTTTAGAATAAGGAGTTATGAGCTGGTATTTGAACCCATGCCCATCTGGCTGCCAGTTAGATAAGATGACTTGGTTGAGTTCCTGGAACAGATGGGCTCCGGAGTCTGGTCTCATTTCTCCTTTGCCTGCACGTGTGTGTAAGTTGCCCATTCGAAGTCCACTTTGAGAAAAGGATTCTGCTGCTCCAATTGGTTGGTGAGGACAGTGGGAAGACGTAGGTGACTTCTGAAGTCTCGCGGGCCTGTCTCCACAAACGCCAC
This sequence comes from Tamias sibiricus, assembly GCA_025594165.1. Classification (NCBI taxonomy): domain Eukaryota; kingdom Metazoa; phylum Chordata; class Mammalia; order Rodentia; family Sciuridae; genus Tamias; species Tamias sibiricus. The sequence continues at coordinate 176,032,464 of CM046658.1, read as the reverse complement.
CTGGTGAGACTCACTCTAAGCCCTCCGTTTCTGTTGCTCTAGAGAAGGCTTCTGCCACCTTAGCTGATTTGAAGACAGCAGGAATTTGCCAGATGGGTGAGTTTCAGAAAGGCTTTCCAGAGAGAAGAGTTTATCTGTGCAAAAGTCCAAAGCAGGAAACAGCGAGAAGCATCTAGGCACTGGAAACAGCTCAGCACGGCAGGCACAAGGCGGCCTGGGGTGGAAGAGAAGATGAGCTGGGCATGGAGCCATGGAAATCAGTGTGCACTCAGACAGGGCCTGCAGCTAGAGGTTGGGGAGACCCAGGGTTGGTGAGGGAACAGAAGAGTGACTGCACAGGCACAGGCAGGGTAGTGAGGGCGGGAGGATGACCACTTAGCTCCACGCCAGCCTCTCTTCAGAGAATGGATTCAGCCTTTCCCCTTTCATTCCAGAAAAGGCACCGTGCTGGGGCGGGGTCTTGATCACCAGGACAGGAGATCACAGGCTCAGGAGGAAGTGCTGCAAGGCTTTGAGTCCCACGCACCGTGGGTGGCTGCAGGCTGCTTGGGCCACATGCCCTCCTTCCCTGCAGACAGGCAGGAAATGCGCTGCAGGTGAAGCTGCGTGAGCTCTGCCCTCAAGGAGGGGCGGGCGCTTGTCCATGGCCAAAGGAGAAAGGATGATGCCCTGGGCCAAGGCTGCTGTGAACCTGGCACAGGGACATACGAGTAGTTCTGGATCACAGGGCCAGCAGGACCAGGAGCGGGCCGATGGGGACAGTGGCCAGAAAATAAGCCACTTTGGGAACCGTGAGTCACTAAAGGGCTGTAAGCAGCCAAGCAGTGAGCTTCAAGGCCATTCAGAACTTCCCCATTGGGCTGCGAGGAGGATGCCCTGGTGGGCGGTCGGCAAGATCCTGAGAAAATGGGGGTGGTGGCATGTGGCGTATCATTTTACTTTCTTCATGCAAAAATCGTATGTTTTTAAACATGTGTAGTTGCCATTTTCTTCTTAAGAGAAATGCTCGTTTCGTCTTAAAACGCCCACAACAATGACTCCAGAGACAGTGCTCGGGTCAATACGAGTGCCCTCCCCGGCGTGGGTGGGGTCCTGTGATGCCTGGCCCACCCTCACTGCCCTATGCTGGCTCTTCCAGGGTGTAATTCTAGGACAAGTGACATGCTATTTCCACCCACTATTTTAGTCACTTCTCTTAGAGGAGCCACTGTAGTAAACTCAGTATTTGGACTAAAATCCAGAGGAAAATGGGACATGAGATTTTAGGATTTTGTAGTTCACACTCTATGCAGGTCACTTGGGGAACTTCAAGATGCCCTTGGACAGTCCCCAGCCCTTGACATCAAGCTCTAGGTAGCAGTGGGGCTGCCAGCCCAGTGAGCTGGCCAGAGGCTGCAGCTGAGGTGGGCCAGGCAGGAGAGAGGAGGAGACACGTGTCACTGAAGGTGGCCCTGCGGGACTTCCCAACACTTCTGAGCCTGGGGCTCAGTGACAGGGACAAGGGCAGAATTTGGGATCGATGGAAAGGGTAGTGGCTGCAGGAATGGCCTTTGGGGCTGTGAGATGGGTGGAAGGGAGCCAACCCAGCCCGCTCTGCCTCCTGAGCTTCGGGCTGTGCCAGTGGCAGACAGAAGTCTCTCGGTCTTTCCTGCCAGTGTTTCTCATTAAACTGGAGTGGGAGCCATGGGACCCTAAAAAATGTCAGCGCTGGCAGGAAGCGTGCGCATCACCAACTCGCAGTAGAGGGCCGTGCAGCTGTGTCCCCGGCCCGCTTTCCCAGGCTTTCACGGCCTCTGTCAAAGGAGGACGAGGGGGACCAAACAGGAAGGACCATCGGGGTGGCGGGCTGGTGTGGAGCTGCTAGCGAAGTGCAGGGCTCAGCCCAGGTCCGATGGAGAGCAGTGCTCAGGAAACCAGAGTCCCCGGTCCAAGCCTGTCCCTTTACAGGGGCGGATACTGAGAACACAATCCTCCCAAGCTGACGCAGAGCTATGGAATTATATATATATATCCAAATTCCTTGTCACGGAGCCGCAGGCCGAGTTGTCCCTGTCTTAATCCTCACCCGCCCTCTGAAGTCTGCACGACTGGGTCCATTTTACAGATTTGGAAGCTGAGATTCAGAGAGGCCCAAGTTGCTCATGGCAAAGCTGCAGCTCAAACCCAGTCTGCATCCAGACCCGCAGTCTCTCCACCGAGGAGGGCGACTGTCACTGCAGGCAGACCCTGGGAGGGAGTTTGGCATGCAGGCTGATTTTCTAGGGAATTCTCCCAGCAGGGGTTGAGGGGCAAAGGGAGGCCCTGGCCTGGGGAGGGGAAGTCCAGCTCCAATGCCACCTCAGTGGAGGCCTCAGTGACTCCTTGGGGACAGCAGAGCAGGGACCACATCAAAATACTTACGTCCTCTCTTTGGTCACTCATTGGTGTGGACCTCTCTGAGAAGGCTGGCCTCGAGCAGAGGCAGTCCCTGAGGAGCTGACGGGGGTAAAGCCCTGGAGCCCTGATGGGGTGTGGAGGAGCACCCCGCACCCTCCCCGGTGGCCTGGCTCTTTAGTCCAGTCTGGAGCACACGCAAGGGTGCGCTGGGCTCTTGAACACTGTGCGGGCTCTGCCACAACAGCCCAGGTGCACTGTCCCCGCCTGCCAGAGCCATCAGGTGGCACGGCAGAGCCACACAAGATGAATTCTAATTCTTTTCACTCTCGGGCTGGAAGGCGCCGGTGAGCAGGCACCGGCTCTGAAACGGTTGAATATTTGTTAAAGGTTTAAATTTCCTCTCCACACGTGCAATTTCATGTGTGCGTGCACACACCCATGTCCACCCTATGGAAGGAGCTCCTGGTGCACACCCCATCACCCCACCAGTGGGACTGGTGGTCCAGGGATTGGTTTTGTTCCCCAGAGGCCAGCAAGGCAGGGCTGGCGGGCACGCCGTTCCTCCCTTCCCTTGGAGCGCTGGGAGAATCATCTAGCTAGCAGCTGCCCTGCTCCGCGCAGGTCACCCCACTCCCAGCCAGCGAGTGCGGCCAAGAGCAGCTTCTGCCACAGCACCACACTGCCTGGGTGACTGGCATTGCTGGACTTGGCATGCCGCACTTCCTCTCTGCCTCTTTCAGACCTAGAGACTGAGGAGGGGACAGAAACAGCTGGCATGTGGCGTGGCAGCTGTGGCAGGTCTAAGGAAAATGGCTAATGTGAGAAGGCTGGTCCCAGCCGAGGGCTCTGCCCCCTCCACAGGTGGCAGGGCAGCTGGAGGTTCTGGGTTGGGGACACAGTCATGCTTTCCTCTCTCCTACCTTCTCCTTCATCCATCCACTCACTCATTCAATACGCAGGGGTGTCTGCTGCATCAGGCACCAGGTGCTGGGGCCGTGGCGGTGAACACAGGCGGGTCTCCTGCTCCTCGGCCTGAGCCCAAGGTACCCCCTGAACAGCCCTCTGACCATCTTCTCCAAGGCAGCCCTTCCAGCCCTCCCTGGCCTTAGGCACTGCGGCTGTGGAGTCCCCATCTGTCCACCGTGCAGTGCTTGCCCTTCTGCCAGGGAAGGAGGGCAGGGACATGACTGTCTAGCTTGCTGCTGTATCGCCAGCCCTGTGGGAGCTGGGGTGCAGTAGCTGATGACTGAGGGAATGCATGCCTTCTTCCTGCCCTGCGGCGGAGTCTGCTGAGTTCCAAGACCTTCTTGGAGGGACTGAATTGACTTACCCAGAAAGCATCGCCTCTTCTCCCCAGGTGCAAAGTGCAGGAGGTGACAGGAGCCCCAGAGGACCGAGTGAGGGCTTCAGGATGCATGGGGTGTCTGGCACCCTGGGAGGTGGGAAGGCGCTGGGCGAGCTGTTATGATGGAGTGGGGAGAGGTGACAAGCGCCCCACCAGTGGCGCATCCAAGGTATCCAAGGGTCCCCACTGGGGAGGGATTGCCTTAAGTGGCCTTTGAGTTTCCCTTGAGGATTTCTGTAACTCTGGATACGCTCAGTTGTTCTCGGGGCTGCAGGGTTTTCTCGTGTCTTCATGACAGCTTGCCCACAGGAAGGTGGAGGGGCTGGGCAGGAGCAGAAGCAGGGGGTGTGGAGACTTTGGCATTGGGCTGATGTCAGTTCAATTCTATTTCTCGTCCTGCTCTGTGTGGCCTAGCGAGTCGCCTCACTGCTCTGAGCCCAAGTTCCTTTAATATCACCCCGACCCCTGGCAGAGATTTGGGTGGAGCTGTGTATGTGAAATGCTGTTTCTGTGACGCAGTGACTGGAGACATACCTGGCACAAGCAGGCTGTGGGTTCGAGCCCGCTGCTTGAGCCCCCTGATGCTCTGGGTAGGCAGCCAGGCAAGGCGTCTGGTGTTTGTGCCCCTGAGTTGGCTCTCCACATGCACTGAAGTCAGAATTTCTGCAGTTTGCCCAGCTCCCCAGGATCACGTATTGTGACCCCAAGAAAGAGGAGTTTAGATGCTCACAGGAACCTCAGTTCTCATGACACCTCCAGGCAGCCTTTTGGGAGGCTGTTGAGAGAGTCACATGATAGGAGCCAAACTTCTTAGAGAGAAATCAGACTCCATGTGAGTCTTTGAATGCCCCCTAGGAATTTCGTGAGAGACTTAGTGTATTCCACGAATTGCCAGAGTGGGATTAGATCCAAGTCTGGCTTCATGTGTATGGTTTTCTCTCGATTACAAATTTCCCTAGAACTGCCTTGGAGGTTGGCAGCACTGAAGGTGGTGACTCACCCACAAGCTCTTAACCTGACGGATGAGGGCCACTGCAGGTGTCTCTGGAAATTCCTGCCTACGATGGGCAGTCAGGCCACTGAAGATTAAAGGCTTATGAGACTGTAGCCAGAAGGAGGCCCTGCAGCAGAGTGGGGATTGGGCGGGGCAGCTGGTCAAGTCCCTGAGATCTCGGCCACATCATAAGGCACCTCCAAGCCTCAGCCCTGTCCCCTGTAGAACAGCAGGGCCGTCAGTGCATGCGTTGAGGAGTCATGGATCCTCTGTGTAAGTGAAAGTGTGTTGCTGCCTGTAGCGATTGCCGCTTGCAGCAACAACACCGTGGGAGAAAATTCGGAGGCAGAATGGAAATGCAAAAGTTCTTTTATTCTTCTTTCTTCTAACTACTCTCTCTGGCTCCAACCACCTCTCCCGACTCCAACTCCAATCACACCTCTAACTAACCCTCACCCGGTTAAATACTTTTTGCCTTAACAAGGACACGTGCTAACAGCTCGAGCTTACAGGTGCGTCACACCATGTTCACGGGCATAAAAAGATTCTTAGATAAATGCATGAATATCAGGTGAAAATACTTGAACACCTTTATGGCTCTCAGCTAGCCACTATCTTAGTTATCTCCTTAATTAGGGCTCTTACATTTTCCCCCTTTTGTTTTAAAAGAAGGGGATGCTCTAGGACGTCCATGTGCAACCAACATTCTTACCTGTCATCGGATAATCAAGGCTGTGCCCTTGACTCCTGTCTTAGGTTGATATGTTGGCCACATGAGACTGTCCCGTGGATGGGTGACGATTTCATCTGGATTGACTGTGCCTGTCTTAGGTTGTCCCCCTCTGGGGATCTTACCCGTCATTGGCTACCAGCCGTCCAATCAAGCCCTTCAGGATCGACTGTGTGTGTTGACTAACAGCCGTCCAATCGTGAGGAGATGCTGTGGTTTTAAGGCGGCAAGCCTTCTGCTGACGAGCCAAGTTCCATAGCATATCAAGTTCTTTAAACAAATCAGCTGCCCTAAGTTCCATCAAGTAATGCACTGAGTTCTCTAGACAAATACCCACAAGGCATTGTCCCGTAATGTCCCAAATAATGAAAGATCAAAATGTCCACTTGTTATAACACGTTGATCTAGGAGGCCCCATGCATGCAGAGCAGAGGCCACACTGCTGGTGAGGTTGTTTGATGCTTGAGCAGCAGGGATGCTTGTAGCGACTGCAATCCCTGCAGCTGTAGCAGCAGCCATCTTTTTTATGACTAGACAATGCCACTGGCAAATCTTCAGGGCCCGCTACCTAGAAACTCAAGCATCATTAGAGGAAAGGCAGTGCTATTCCAGCACTGAGTCAAGAGATGAGTTGTCAAACTAAAAAATAGAATTATTAGATTAAAAAATTAAAGTTGATCTCTGCTCACACACATTGCTGCTTGAGTTCCCACAAACATAACCTGGCAAAATATCACATTCAGAACAAATCAAAGAAAGACTGAGGGTATTTACTGCATTAAAGATAGATTAAAGGAAAGCTAAAAGCACTTTGGAAAAATAATTTGTTAGCTGGAACCCCCGAGTCTCTGCATACACAGCAACCTTCTATGAAATTACCTGTTGAAATAATTCAAATTAATCAGCTATTAAACAAATAAAGTTAATTACAAATAAACAATCCCATGTCAAATACCAAAATATTAGGTTATACAGTATTAGTCATATTCTTTGCTGAAAAGAAGTCCCAGGGAAACCTATAAATCAAAATTGAAGGTACCTTCACTTTTTAAATTGTTTACCCAAATTGAATACTCTAAACTTAAATGAATTAAAGTTAAGCCGGGCGTGGTGGCGCACGCCTGTAATCCCAGTACTTGGGAGGCTGAGGCAGGAGGATCGCGAGTTCAAAGCCAGCCTCAGCCATGGTGAGGCACTTAGCAACTCAGTGAGACCCTGTCTCTAATAAAATACAAAAAAGGGCTGGGAATGTGGCCCAGTGGTCAAGTGCCCCTGAGTTCAATCCCCGGTATCAAAAAAAAAAAAAAGAATTAAAGTTATTTGAATATATATATATATATATATATATATATATATATATATATATATTTTATAATTAAATTTTTTATAATATTAATTTTCATAAGCGCTTTGTTATTTGTGACGTCACACTGGACAGATACACATACAAACATATAATTGTGACATCACATTAACATGAAATTTAGACAAATGCACAGACATAAAGACATATATAAAAAGAAAAAAAAATACAATTGTGTGCACACTAAAGAGAGATCTTCTTGTCCCGGCCGGGAGGAATGAGACTTAAATTGTGAATTTATTGGAGGACTCTTTTAAGGGAATCATTCCATACCTTCATCTTGGTCCTCTTGATTTTGTACTTGTTTTATTAATCTTGATTCCTCAATAACTTCATCTTGGTCCTTTTGATTTGGTATCTAGATTTTATTAATCTAGATGGTATCCATATTGGAGAGGATTCATGCTGTGGAAAAACACAAACAGATCCTCTCCCCCAAATTAATACTGGATCTGGACCCTTCCATGTACCTGAAAGAACATCCTTCCAGTAAACCAAAGGTTTATGTTGTTGGTGTGGATTCCAGTGTCTGTCTCCAGCCGAATATCCATTAGAATCTAAAGTTAAAAAATTTAAGGTAAACAGGGCAATGCCAATCTGTCCCTAGGATTTTTCCAATTTCCTTATTTTTGCTTTAATAGCATAATTTTGAGTGTGTGATTAGCTCATTCAATTATACCTTGACCTTGAGGATTGTATGGGATACCTGTTTTATGGGATATATTGAATTTTGCACAAAACTGTTTGAAAGATGAGGACGTATATGCGGGGCCATTATCTGTTTTAAGCATTTTGGGGATGCCCAATGCAGCAAAAGCTTGCAGACAATGAGATGTAACATCTTTAACTTTTTCTCCAGAATGTAAGGAAGCAAAAATCATGCCTGAGCATGTATCTATGGTCACATGAATAAATCGCAATTTTCCAAAACTTGGCTCATGAGTGACATCCATCTGCCACAAATGATTGGGCATTAATCCTCTTGGGTTAACCCCATAATGTGGATTGGGCAAATGTGTCACACAAGATTGACAATCCTTCACAATTGTTCAAGCTTGCTCCTTTGTGATTTTGAAACTTTGCTGTAATGTAGTACTATTGACATGAAATTGGGAATGGAACAAGGTAGCTTGTTGGACTGCTGAAAATATAAAGATTGTTTTAGTGAGGGCATCAGCCTTTTGATTACCTTCATGGAGAGGACCAGGCAAATTAGTATGAGTTCTGATATGTCCAATAAATAAAGGTTCTTTATGTTCCCATAGGAGATTTTAAATTTGAAAAAACAATCTAAAGCCTGGAGTATGTGGTGCTATTGGACCTGCTAGCTCCAATTTAGGGACAGCATGTACAATATAGTGGCTGTCTGAAAAAATATTTATAGTATGTTCTTTAAAACTTTCTATAGCTATTATAATAGCTTCAAGTTCAACTAATTGAGCTGATTTTTCACCAGTAATATGAATCATATTTTCTTTTTGAGTGACTACTACAGTAGTACTGTTAGAGGACCCATCTGTAAATACATCTAATGCCTTAGGAATAGGTTGATTTTTTATTACCTGTGGAAATATAATGGGATGATTGACACAAAAAGATAGTATAGGAGACTTAGGAAGATGGTTATCAAAATTTGTAGAAGTAGAGCATCTAGCTATAGCCCAATCATTATCATTGAAGCACAAATATTCAACCTGTGACAATGAATAGGGAGTAATAATAGTAGCAGGGTGAATGCCAAATATTTTAGTAGAAGTCTTAAGTCCTTGAAGAATAAGTTTAGCCACCATGGAGGTATAAGACTCAATTGTACTTTTAGGAGAGACGGGCAAATGTATCCATAATAAAGGTCCCTGTTGCCAAAATACTCCTGTGGGTGTATATTGTGAAGAAATAATAATCAATATTAGCGGTCGAGCAAAATCAATTCTGTCACAATGGGATCTTTCAATGGCCTTTTCTACTAACTTTAAAGCTTCCCTAGCATCAGGAGTCAATGTTCACGGTGAAAATGGATCAGGGTTCCTGCGAAGGATATCAAATAAGGGTTTTAATTGTCTAGCAGTGAGGCTTAGTGTAGGGCAAAGCCAATTAATGTCTCCCAGCAGTTTTTGGAAATCATTGAGGGTGGTCAAATGTTCTTTACTTATTAAAATTTTTTGAGGCTTAATAAAGGTATCCATGATTTTAAATCCTAAATATGGGAGATCTAGTTTGAACCTTTTCTTCAGCAATTTTTAATCCATATCTTTTTAAATTTTCTGTCATATCACTGAATATGGTAAATAAGATTTCTTGATTAGGATGGGCAATCAAAACACCATCCATATAGTGGAGGCACATAAGGTTTGGGTATTTGTTCTTAATGGGCTGGATAGCTTTGTCTACATAGATTTGACATATAGTGGGGCTGTTAGCCATTCCCTGAGGTAGAACTTTCCATTGATATCTTTTATCAGGGCCATTATTATTGATAGAAGGAGCAGAAAAAGCAAACCTGGGGGCATCCAGAGGATGTAGGGGAATGGAAAAGAAACAATCCTTTATATCAAGAGTTATAAGATGGAAATTTTTAGGAATAGCTACAGGATTAGGAAGTCCAGGTTGGGTAGGGCCCATAATTTGCATGGTTTTATTGATTTCCCTAAGGTCATGTAACAATCTCCATTTTCCTGATTTTTTCTTGATTACGAATATGGGGGAATTCCAGGGAGAAGTGGAAGGCTTTATGTGTCCTGCTTCTAGTTGTTCTTGGATTAATAGGTGGGCTGCTTGTAATTTTTCTCTAGATAGGGGCCACTGAGGGACCCAAACTGGCTTATCAGAAAGCCATGGTATTTTCAAAATTGTTTTCTCAGTGGCCCCTAGAAAAAATATCTTTTACCCTTTTGATGATAATTTAGATTTTTATTTTTAACACCTGCGGGCTTGGTTGCGAGGTGTACTCCCATTTGCTGTAGAATATCTCTTCCCCATAGGGTAACTGGCAAGCTGGTCAAAACATAAGGCTGGAATTTTCCTTTATGCCCTTCATTATCTTCCCAATTTAAGACTACAGCACTTTGTGCTGGGTGTTAGTATATCCCAAGCCTCTTAAACTAGTTGAGGCCTTCTGCAGAGGCCAGTGCTTGGGCCATTGTTGTAGATTAATAATGGAAGAGTCAGCCCCAGTATCAATCAGCCCCTCCATCTCTATACCTTGAATTTTTATTTTGCACATAGGCCTCCGTGAACAATCCTGAACCCAGCAAGCCATAGGTCCAGAGCCAGTGGAACCAAATCCTCTATTGTTTCTATTCTGCGGCATACTCTTGAATGAGTTGTGGAAACTGGGAAGGAGAAGCAGCTGAGCAATTCTATCTCCTTGGTTAACAGAGCTAATGCCTCTAGGTGAACTAAGCATTATTTTTATCTCTCCTTGGTAATTGGAGTCAATAACACCTGGTGTTACTTGATAACCTAATAAGCTTTTAGAACTTCTTCCGAGGATAAGTTCTACAGTCCCGGAGGGAAGAGGTCCCCTGACTCCCGTGGGAATCAGTTGAACCCCCATTTAAGGTGTTAGCACTATTCAGGCAGTAGAACAGAGGTCTAGTCCTTCATTTCCTCTTGTCCTTCTGACAAGGGAGTCAATGGGTAGGAGGGATTGTGATGAGGAATCATCTGTATGGATGTTTGAGGATATTCCTCATCTAATGCCTCGTACATTTGTGGGCCCTGAGGCATTGGGCCCTGTGCCCCGTTTTTTGAATTCCTGGACAAAACATTTCCATAGATGTCAAATTTAGAATGGCATTTGTTGGCCCAATGATTTCCCTTTTTACACCTGGGGCAGCGGCCTGGGGCACGGTATGAGCTTGGTATTATTTCTCTTTGGGGATATTGCCTAGAATATCCTGGTTGATTATAATAATTTTGTCTGGAATATCCTGATTGATTATAATTTTTTTTGTTGAGCCCTATTTGTGAAATTTTGAGGGAAAGCACCTCTTATTGCTGCTACAATCACATTGCCTGTGACAAAGGCATCATTAATATCTTTACATAATCTAATGTATATTGAAAGGTCCTTTTTATTTTTCCATGGTCTTATAGCATCTTGGCAATATTTATTGGTATTTTCATATGCCAACTGGACGACTAAGGGCATTGCTTGATCTACATCCCCGAATATTCTGCCTGCAGTTCTTAAAGGTCTGTCAGCAAAATCAGCATACGGTTTGTTAGGCCTCTGTATTACTTTTGATAAGCTGCCTTGCAAATCACCTGTTCCTGGTAAGGTCTTCCATGCTTTGAGAGCAGCAGCGTCTATCTGTGTGTATACACCGGATCATATTACATTTGTATTTGTAGTTCAGCAAACTGTCCCTCACCTGTTACCATATCTACGTTTCGGTCTGGGAAGCCTGCAGTTACATTTCTCCTAGCTGTTTCTACACAAAGTTTCTGGAATTGTGACCTCCAGATCAGGTATTGTTCCCCGCTCAATACTGCCTTGAGTATTGACCCTTCCAGTCTGAGGGGGTTAAAGTTAGAGTGTTAAGGGACTCCAGCATGCTCAATGTGAATGGAGCTTGAGGCCCATAGGTCATTATCGCCTCTTTGAAATTTTTTATTGTTTTAAAATCTGTAGGAGCCCTGTTTGGGGAGATGGCTTGAATTGCGGTTGACTATGAGCCATGGAGATTTGGGCATTGTCGCCTTCCGTAGTCTCACGGGACTTGGCCCGGGATCTCGAGTGACTTGGCCGAGATTGCTGATCGGGTCAGCGCCATTTTGGTGGTGTGTGCCGTTGTTAGAGCCAGAGAGAAAAGTTATCAGAATAAAAAGCTGTTTGTCTCCAGTTTGCTTCTGAACTTCTTCCCGCAGCTTCGTTGCTCCAAGCGGCCATCACTTCAGGCAGCAACAAAAATCTAGGGATTGGTGGTATCTCTGCCCGTTTTCATTTTCAAATACTGGCAGGTCCCAATGTTCCTGTGGTTTTTTGGTGTTCGAGGGCGCGTAAGCGCTCAGAAAGGCTGTTAATCTCTGCCTCAAGGGCACGCATACGCTCAGAAATACCCCTCATGGTTTCTATAATTGATTCCACCCATGAGGGAGCAGAGGGAACCAGTGGTTCCTCTACTTGATGGTCCTTTCTGGTCTTAACTGACTTAGCGGAGGAGGCTGTGCTTTCATGGTTATTTGGCTCCTCCTCATTACTTATCACTTTCACTGGTAGTATCATCCTGGGTTTTAGATTCTATTGAGAGCACATATTCCTAGGCTATTTCTAATAAATCTCTGATAGCTTTAGCAGCTCTTATTTTCGTTATTTTTGAGTTCACACCAATATTATCCTTGTTGTTCTTATCTGACTCAGCTGAGGCTATGCTTTCTTGATCATTTTCCTCCTCACTATCAACTGAGTCAGCGATGTCAAAAAACTCTTCCATTGCTTTTATTACTCGGATTTTTGTTATTTTCACACCCATCTTTAAAGATTTCTCAGTTCTTACCTGCCAATTCCGAACTCCCCTTATGGGCCACCACTTGTTGCCTCCTGTAGCGATTGCCACTTGCAGCAATGACACCGCGGGAGAAAATTCGGAGGCAGACTGGAAATGAAAAAGTTCTTTTATTCTTCTTTCTTCTAACTTCTCTCTCCGACTCCAACAACCTCTCCAACTCCAACTCCAACCACACACTCTAACTAACCCTCACCCAGTTAAATACTTTTTGCCTTAACAAGGACACGTGCTAACAGCTCGAGCTTACAGGTGCGTCACACAGTGTTCACGGGCATAAAAAGATTCTTAGATAAATGCATGAATATCAGGTGAAAATACTTGAACACCTTTATGGCTCTCAGCTAGCCGCCATCTTAGTTATCTCCTTAATTAGGGCTCTTACAAAAGTGCTTTACAAACTGCAATGTGCCACATGAAGGTGACATCACGAAACCAGCAGGCCTGTTTCCCATGTGACTTCTTCATCAGCTGATTAATTTATGCAATAATTACCAAGGTCTGTAGAATGCAAATAACAATAGTATTAACCTTTATAGAGATGGGAAAATAAGAATTAGCACCCCACTTCTCCTTTGTTAATTAAAGAACTTCTTTAATCACGTCATTCAATACATATTCATGGATCAGGGCATTTTGTGAAAATTAGTAGTGCTTAGTCGTTTTTAGCACCCGGTGAACACTTAATAAATGCTGCCTGCAACCGGTTTCTACTTCTGTTGCTGATATTTCTTCACATGCTATTATGAGAGGTCTTGGAGGAGATGTCCTTGACCTCAGGGAGCTCCTGATTTCACCAACATTAAGTCCAGCTGCGGGAGGGTGGATGCATCTTGGGTCTTAGATAAGAACTATCTGAGTGGGAGGGAGCCTTGGAGGGACTCCAGAACTGGTGGCCTCTGAGTTGGGTTTTGAAGATGGCTGGAGCCTATCGTGTACATGAAGCAGTTTTACTCTGTATGTGAACAGTGCTGTTCATGCTTGCAGTGGAAAGGTCAGACTACAGAGTGTCGCAACAGGCCCCCGTGAGCGTGTGAGGCAGGAGGTGGAATAATGAGCACTGTTAGGTTTGGATGTGAGGTGTCCACAGCTCCTGTTAATGCAGGAATGTTTGGAGGTGAAATGGCTGGGTGGTGAGAGCTGTAGCCTAGTCAGTCCACCCTAGTTTGAATGGACTAACTGGGTGGTAACTGTAGGCAGGTGGAGCATGGCTGGGACAGGTGGGCCACCGGAGCATGCTCTGGAAAGACACCTCTTCCCTGCCCCCTGCCACTCTCTCTCTGCTTCCTGACTGCTGTGTTCTGAGCAGCTTCCTTGCTGTACCCTTTTACCGTGATGCTCTGCCTCACCTCAGGCCCAGAGCTATGGAATTGGCTGACCATGGACTGACCCCTGAAACCTGAGCCAAAACAAACTTTTCCTTCTCTGTTCTCATCAGGTCTTTTGGGCACCACAACGAAAAGCTGACTAACACAAGCTCTAGGGTTTTATTTTGATAGAAACGCAGATGGGCTGTGTCTACCTCAGGGAGAATGTCCACTTAAAATGGTAGAATCTGAAATCGAGACTTGAGCATGAAAGTAAGACTAAGAGTCCAGCTTTCAACATGCTCATTTGGGGTGCCTGAAGGGCAGCTGTGTGGGGTGTCCAGTAAGCACTGTGTAGATAAACGAGAAGCTTGGCCACAGGGCCGGGCCTGGTTGTGTTTGTCACTGGTGTTTGAGCTCATGGAGCTAGGGAGGTCACCCATGGAGAATTTGCCTGAAGTAAATAGTAAAGCCAAGGCCAGAGCCCCAGGAATAGCAGCATTTAAGGGACAAACAGAGGAGGGGAAGCCAGAGGATGAGAGGAGCACCAGTGGCATGTGGCGTCACAGATACCCAGCAAAGAGGCAAGGCCAGGAACTGGGCTAGCCATGAGCAGCTCTCTGTGAATTTGGAGGATGAGGAAGGAGAAACCGAATCGGAGTTGCAGTTTGAGGAAGTGGGAGCTGCAGGCTTTCCCCCAGAACCTTGGCCATGAAGAGAAAACGAGAACAAAATCGATAGCTAAAAACAAATGTAGAATGCTCTGCGATCACCATGTGTAGGTCACGAGCCACCCATGGTGGTGTCTTCAAAGGGGTATTCCCCTCTGTGTGTCCCAGATGTCACCTGGGAATGGTTGCCTGGAACCCAACCCCTAAGTAAAGTAACCCTGGGTTAAAGTGTTGTTTTTATGCTGGAGGAACTTTGGACATGGTTTATGCAAAGAGTAAGGTGGTGTCAGGGTGGAGGACGGGTGTGAAGGCAGGAGGGCTGGGGTGGGGCCGGGTTGGGGAATGATTGACAGATGAAGGCCCAACTCTCAGAGCTCAAAAGAAGGTCTTTGGAGGGCGGTAGAGGTGTACAGGCCTGAGTGTTCTTCTAGGGTGAAACGTGCTAGTAAGGCCAGTGCCACTGCCAACGTCAGAGCTGCTCTCTGGAGAAATTCCAAGCTGGTCCTGTTTTCATCTTTTCCTGGTCACAAAATTAACAAAGGTACCTTTTTTTCCCTTTCTGTTATCAAAGGAAAATCTGGTTTTTATAAGTGCTAACTAGGGCAAAAATAGCTCAGTTTGACTACGAGGAGGTTCTCAGTTGAAAGAGGGTCTCTGGTAGAAAGCAGGATGTTTATGTGGGCATGGTTGGGCCTGCCCAGTGACAGGCTGAACCTTGCTGGCTCTGCCCTCCAGGGACCGTGTTGTGGCCCTTGTGGCCAGAGAGGCTGTGTAAACACTTGGAATCTGTTCTGTTTCACTCACCCCTTGTGGACACGAGATTTGCTGGGGCCCAAAAGGGTCTTCTGGCCTCAATGGCTTCAAAATGTGGCTATAAACCAAGCGCTCTGATGCAACCTGTAGTCCCAGCCACTCAGGAGGCTGAGGCAGGTGAATTGCTGGGCCCTGGGAGTTTGAGACCTGCCTGGCAATGCTGTGTCTTTAAAAAAACAAAAACAAAATGTACAAAAAGCTTTGCTATTGGCCTCAGCCAGCCTGCTGGGCACAGAGAGCAGCTCTCTGGCATTCTCTGAGGCTTCCCCAGCTTCAGGGCCAATGCTAGGTGCTGAGGAGCACATGTTTTGTGGGTGAAGTTTAGTCAAAAATCAGACATTTCCTCCTTTACTTGATGTCTGAGAAGGAAGGAGGGAAGGAAGGAAGGAAGGTAGGAAGGAAGGACGGACAGAGGGAAAATGACATTATAATCTATAAGCTATTTTCAGAAAGAAAAAAATGAAACCCAGATATAGACAAATCAATTAATTCTGCTTTTCAGTCGATCACCCATTGATTGAGCTTGGGTACGCTACTCCTTTATCTGGAGGGGCTGGCATCATGGTAGACTCTGGGTCCTGAGCCTGCGGGCTGGAGCTCAGCCTTGACTAGTGCTGCTGATAAGATAGCTGGCTCCCCTGCTACTGGCTACCCAAATGGCTAAGCAAATGGTGTTGCACTGGATGTCCTGATTCCCTGTTTGCAAATCATGGCCAGTAGCCTGGCCTGACTTGTGGGCCATGAAAGGCTGGAGCCAGAAGGGCTCTTTCTGCCTGAATGGCTTCAAAGCCTTGCTGTTAACCCAAGTGCTGAGACACAGCCCTTAGTTCCAACCACTCGGAGGCTGAGGTGGGAGGCCTGCCTGAGCCTGGAGTTTGCAATGGTGCGTTGGGCTCCTGGTAAATGTAGATGACATGAAATGCTGCCAAGACCCCCAGCTTTCAGGCCCTGCGATGCTTTTACATACGTGAAAAGCTTGTTCTTGGAATTGTCAAGAGAGGCCTGTGGACTCCCAAATGCTGGAGTTCAAACACAGCAAGGGCTCAACCAGGGGGTGGTACAGGTTGGGGCAAGGGCAGGAGGGAGGTGTGCTAGGGACTTGCTCAGGTCCTGGAATAGTGACAGGTGGGCTGGCTTTCACTGCACAGAAGACATTCACTCTTCAATTATAGAGCTTCCCCCCAGGCAGCAACCTAAACATAGAGTGTGGTGAGAGCTTCCATTTTAGGACCCTAATTGGCAACTTTGGTCCCAAAACCCCATCATAACTCTTCTCTCAAATTGCAGTGTCCTCACCATCTGAAAATAGGCAGCTCAGTGTGATCATCCTGCAAAAATGCCACTTGTACTGACCAGGAAAATAGCAGAATGTGGAGGAGGCCAAGGAAGAGCAGGCCCACGGCCTCCTACAGTTCAGCCAGGCCCCAGTGCCCAAAGACGGCTCCAGATGCGAAGAATGGCGCCCATGGCTGCAGGACAGTTTTGATTTGCATTTCTCTAATTGTTAGAGATGTTGAACATTTTTTTCATATATTTGTTGATTGATTGTATATCTTCTTCTGAGAAGTGTCTGTTCAGTTCCTTAGCCCATTTATTGATTGGGTTGTTTGTTTTTTTGGTGTAAAGGTTTTCAAGAGCTTTATATATACTTGAAGTTAATGTTCTGTGTGATGTGCATGTGGTAAAGATTTGCTCCCATACTGGAGGTAGAACCAGCACTCTTGACCGCTCATGGAAACCCCTGCTGGGAGCCAGCAGTCTGGCCTCTTTACTGCAATTGTGGACAGTAAAATGCACGCTAGACACCAGCCCTTCCTCAGAGTGGAGCCACTCCTGATGCTCACAGGGACACAACCTGGCACTGGCCATGAATTTTGCCCCAAATGAGATGAACCCCACAGGCCTCTTGGCCTCTGCCCAAGCAGTGTCTCTGGGTGCCACCCCTGTGCTTCCTCCTGTGCTATGTGCAGGGCTCAGGAGGCGGCAGGGGACAGCAGGCTGGTGGCTGTGGAGAGAGCTCCATGCTTGCTGCTCAGGAGCCTGCACCCCGGGAAGGCCATGTGGAGTTCTTGCCTCGTTTCCCTCAGGGCTCGAGAAGGCTGCCTCTGCTGGGTTTCTAGGAAACACCCTGAGGTGAGAGGGAGCTTGGCATGCAGCAGGCGTGGCACTTAGAGCCCCGGGACCAGCAGCTGTTGCGAGTGAGGGCAGAGGAGGACCCCCTGCAGGCAGACAGTGGTGCCACTGGTCCCCAGGAGAGGCCTTCAGTGTCTCCACTTGTTGGGCCAGGAGCTGAGCCTTGGTCTATCTGAAGGGCAAAAATCACACCAGAGACAACCGTGCAGCCAAGAGATGTATTCACCAGCCTTTATGGCTGGTCGGAGGTAGAACAAGTACGGGGAGAGAGGAGTCAGGGAGAAGGGAGTGTGCGAGCTCTGGACGGAAGGTGGGTGCCGGGGTGCACTGGCTGTGGTCTCTGGAGCTGTTGGCTGGGGCAGCTGCCGTCAGGCTGGAGGTGTTGGGTCTGGAGCTGTTGCAGTGGCTGCCTCCTATCAGCATGGATGAGCTGTCGTGTCTGAGCTCCGGGCAGGCAGGAGCTTTAAGTAGGGATTCATGATGCAGGTGTACCAGAGCGACCTTCAACGCTATTGGCTTTTTGCCTGGGGAACAGAGCAACCTTTAAGCCCATTGGCTCCTGCCCAGGGAAAATGAAACAAGGTTGTTTGGGGGAGGGGTGGGGAAGGGGTGGCTCATCGGCCCAAGACCATCTATCACTGTCCACGTGTCTAGTTTGGGATGCAGGCTGTCCTGGTCTAGGGAGCCAACTCTCTCAGATCAAGGCCAGTTCCTGGAAAAGGACTCAGTGGAGAGTCAACCAGCTACCCAGCTGTCGAGAGTATGCCACACTCAGTTCTTGAAGGGAGTATGGGCAGCACCTAGCAGGGTCCCCTCAGTCACAGGCTTGGGGAGGGTGAAGTGGGGTGGGGTCTGTGGGGACCCAACACAGCATCTCACGGCAAACCAATGAGTCTGCTCTGTCCTTGGCACTGGGTCACCCTGCCTGTTGCATCTGCCACTGCGTCAAGTGGCTCCTGTCTTCTCCACGTCTCTCCCCTTCCACTGTGAATGGCTTCATGGAACCCGTTGTGCTTCTGTTTGCTTTTCTTGGTTTTTAACTTTTGTGTCCCTAGGTTTTATCACAAAGCTTGGCTCA
The DNA here is from genome assembly GCA_025594165.1 of Tamias sibiricus. NCBI lineage: Eukaryota > Metazoa > Chordata > Mammalia > Rodentia > Sciuridae > Tamias > Tamias sibiricus. The sequence goes on along the minus strand of CM046658.1, from coordinate 176,014,147 downwards.
TAGGAAAAAAACAAAAAAACAAAAAACTAGTTGTAGAATAGAGTTGGATAAAGGCATAGGTGATGTGGGAATGGAGGACCTGTGGCAAGGCCCCTTGGGCTGCCTCTGGGGTCACTGGGCCACCTCTGGGGACCTTGGGCAGCCCTCCACTCTCTCCACGTGCACCCGGTGGTAGCCGTCGCCTGCTTTCTCTTCTAGTGGCTCTGGACTCCTGGCAGTCCCTGGCCCTCTCTTCAGTAGCTGTAGACCCCTCCATCAGGGACTTTGATGTCGCCCACATCAGCACTGCTGCCACCAGCGACTTCGCAGCCGCCCGAGACTACTGTTTGTTGGGTAAGAAGAGTTGTCCCCGTGAGGCCGGGCAGGGCCTCCCCAAGTGCTGCTCAAGACTCTGATGTCAGAAACACGATGAGCCTTCAGGAGTCGGGGCGCTGGGCAGGAGAGACCTAACAGGGAGGAGAGGAGCTGGCTGGTCTCCCCACCCCCACAGTGCAGTCCGTGCTTTGAGTCTGTGAGAGGATCTGCCTGGAGCACGAGAGACCTGAACCAGGGCGGAGCAGGGTCTGGAGGAGTGGGGGCTAGTGTGGGGCAGACTCCACGTGTGGCTGCCGTGACCCTCTGCAGACAGCAGGTAGGCCCCCGGGGCAGAAGAGGAACAGGAGCCCTGGCTAGGCTCATGGGGCCAATCTAAGACCTATGGGTAAAACTTAAATTTCAAGAGATATTTTTCAATGCAACTTGAGAACTTTCTAGTAGACAAAATTGTTCACAGATGCATAATTCTTTTAAAGGGTTTCTAGTCATCCCTGGTGTTCAAACAAAAACTAGGTAACCACTTGTTCAGAGTGTTCCTCAAAGACTTTTAGCTTCTAAAAGTGGCTGAGGTTGGATACCATTTATTCCCCTCCAAGATTCTGAACCCTTCTGAGAGTCCACAAATTCCATAAATCTCCCCTTCAAGGTTAGATAACAGTAGGCACAAAGCCATGTTTATTTTACAGACCAGGCCACCAGGTTCAGATGAACAAGTTGTGTACTGACCAACTCTGGGTGGTGCCGTCCAGAAACTGGGCTCTGAATAGGGCCCATAGGCCATGCCCTGATCCCCTAATCAAATGAAGCAGCACTATTTACAGTGTTGCTTTTAGTACCGAGTGCCATAAAGTAGTTTCTATGTCTAGCATAATCCCTGGCTTGCATGGTGAAGACAGTCCCTGCTGGGACAAGTATGTTGCAGGGTGTGGAAGCACTTAGAGGGGCCAGAGGGAGACAGGATGAAGAGGAAGGCAAGGGCTGGACCGGGAAGAGTGTATTAGGACTTCATCCCAAAGCCCACAGGGAGCTGGAGAAGTATGCCTTTGTGAGTTAGGTGACAATAGATGACCTACCGCTGCTGGAAGGTAGGTGGAGGGGGCACTCCCAGCACCGTCTCATCCCAGCCTTCTCCAGCAAGTGCCTGGGCTGCTTAGGAGGTGCTCAAGGGAAGCATGGTTGCATGGTGAGTGGGGGTGGGTAGGTAGTGGATTGTACTGGCGAAGTCACCTCTCTGAGCCCAAGCCTCTCACTCTTTTTCTCTTCTCTGCAGAATGTTCCCGTCACCAGGCCTGCCTGGTCACCACTCTGCAGGCCCTTGCTGGGGCCGTGAGGTGCGTGTTCTATGCTGACACCCACAGCTGCACACACAGCCTGCAGGGCCAGAGCTGCCGCCTCCTGCTCCGGGAGGAGGCCACCCACATCTACCGGAAGCCTGGTGAGCCTCCCCTGGGCTTTGCAGCCACTCCTGGGAACCTGCATAGCTGGGAAGGCCTGTTCACGTGGTGACTTGGTGGCACTGGCTTTGTGAATTTTGAGTTACCCTGGGCTGCGTGGTGCTCACCTGGGGTGGACAGAGGGAGGTAGGGAAAACACTTAGCTTCTCATCACTTTCATTCCTTTACTTTTTTGAGTATAGAAGCCATTTTAGCCTTTGGATTTTTTAGTATAATAATTAAATAAGCCATTTTTAATTTCTGTCTTTTTGTTTAGAGAGCTCTTTCACGTACCTCATCTCCTTTGGTGCTCACACTAATCTCGCAGGAAATGATTTTTTTTCTCTCCCATTTTAGCCATCAGGAGACAATTGCCCAGGAAGCTGTTATTTGATATTTCTCAGCTGGGGATGCTAGGGCAGGGGCTTGGAGCCAGAGCTCCTGCAGACCCACATGGTTCACGTGCCGTGTCATAAACACCAGGGAAAAGGAAGCTGTGCCCAGATGAGCTGAGTGTAGGAACACTCAGAACTGGGTGGGACTAAGAGGCAGAGTGCTCTAAAATGTGCAAGGCTCTGGGTCCATCCCAAAACCCACAAAACCAAACAGCACACAGCTCCATATAGAGTTGTTATGCCTCAGGCATTACAGATGATGCGCCCAGTGTTGGGGAGGCCAGGATGAGGCTAGGGGAGAGCAGCTTGCAACCCCATCTCTGGGGAAATCCCACAGTTGCCCAGGAAACAAGGAGTGTGGGGTAGGGGGTGGGCAGCCCTCCCCACTAGACATGTTTATTGGAGAAAACATGACCGCTGAGTGCTGCCCACATTTACCATCATCTCCTGAGCAGGGGTCTCACATTTTTTTCTCTAAAGGGCCAGACAGTAAATCTGTTAGGCTCCTTTCTTTGACAACTATTCAACTGCTTCTGTGTAAGCTACCTGGTACCGAAAACCGGGAGGAAATCTCTCGGAGGCAGAGTAGAGCTTTTACTACTTTTACTTCTACTTTCTTAGAGAGAGCTTAGAGAGGGAAAGAAAGATTTTTAGAGAGAAAGATTAAAGCGAGCTTTTCTTCTTAGAGAGAAAGAAAGATAGAGCTAGAGCTTAGCTTAGAGAAAGATTAGAGCTTCTTTCTTCTCTCTTCTTTCTTTGTCTTCTGTCTTCCTTGGGAGCCTCGGCCTAACTCTGACCAGTCATTACTTCTTCTATCTGGTTTCTCTTCTGTCTTCTATCTGGTTTCTCTTCTGTAACCGCTCTGCCTACGTTCTGGCCGCTCTGATTCTTCTGACCGACCGAGTGACTGCCCGACTGACCGAATGAATTCGTTCTCCTAACTCGGACTGCTTTCACCCGGTTATATACCTTCAGGTTTGCGGGTGCCTACAGGTGCGTCACATACATATCAGGTGGAACTTATGGCTTCCAGCTAGCTACAACAGCCCTTCCTAATTAGGGCTCCTTCACTTCTGTAGCATGAAAGCAGTAAGAAACAGTACGTCAAAGTCATGGACGCAACTGGGTTCCAATAAAACTTTATTGACAAAACCAGGGAGCAGTTGTGTTTGGCCCCACCTCTACCTCCAGCGTTGACATCTTCTGTGCTATCTGGGTGCTGGGGACATCCTCCTCTCCTGACCCTCTTGCACTCAGCCTTCTGAACAAAGGGTGGATCCCAGACCTGGGGAGATCTTAGGCCCTCCCTAGACCTGGGAGATCTTAGGCCCTCTCTCTGGACATTTGTATTATTGAGTCGAGCTGGATAGATTTTAATAGTGTATTTCACCCACAGTATGGCTGATCTGTGTGGTGGTTCTGCTGAGAAATGCCTTAACGTTGAGGTCTGAGTTCTATAGAAAAAAATCAGACTGCTTCTCTATTAATTTAGCCTGACTAAAATTCCACATGAAATGCTCACTTCCTAAGGCCGCAGCACACACATATGTGCCTATGCTGACACATGGATTTTCCTAACCCCACTAGTCACGTGTCCTAAGTGTGTGGGCAGTTTGGAAAGAATCCTCCAGTTCTGCGAAAGAGTTCAAAAGGGGGAGCTGCACCTCTAACATTTTCCCCAATTTCGATTTCACTGGGCAGCCTCTAAGGGCAGATCCAATACCTCCGTAGACGGGAAAGCAGCTTGTGTCCCCTTGACAAGCTTTAGCCTTTGTATTTTTCTGGCTTTCCTCCCGTCTTAGGGTGGGGCCATGTTCATGGACCGTGGCTGTTTCCTGCACAGCAACAGAAATCGCTGCTGCATTAGCACTACGATCCCGGGGGCTCACCTGGGGCCCTCTGATTTACAGCAGTAACAGGAAAACCTGTGAGAAGGAACTGGGGGACTGAGATCAGCCCTGATTTGTGCTTGAGGCCAGATTCAAAAAACAGAAACGGATTCTTCCCATCCTGAGCTCCCACTGCAAGCACAAATTCACGCTCCTGGGCTTTGGCAATGGAGAGAGCTTCATTCACTTTTCTTTCTGTCTCTCTTCTTCTCCTTGCTTTCTCTGCTCCTTCCCTCCCTCCCTAACTCTACCCTTCCTTTATTCCTCCCATTGATTCACCCAGCCAGCCAGCCATAAACCCATCCATGAATCCATGCATCCATAAATTCATCCATAAACTCATGCGTCCACCATCCATCCATCTACATGTTAGCACTTTTTTTTTTTTTTTTTTTTTTTTTTTTTTTGGTACCAGGGATTGAACTCAGAGGCACTTGGCCACTGGGCCCCAGCCCCAGCCCTTTTTTGTGTTTTATTAGAGACAGAGTCTCACTGAGTTGCTAAGTGCCTCGCCATTGCTGAGGCTGGCTTTGAACTTGAGATCCTCCTGCCTCAGCCTCCCAAGTGCTGGGATTACAGGTGTGCGCCACCGCGCCCAGCCCCCATCTACATGTTGACCCCTGCTGTTTGCCAGGCCCCAGAATTGGATCCTCACCGGTCTCATCATTTGTTCTTAACACCATCGTGCTGCAGGGACTGCCACCATACTTACTTCAGAGGAGGGGAAATTGAGGCTCAGAAAGATTGCCAAGTTTGCCCAACAAATCATTTCCATGTTGTGTGCAGCATAGGCATGCTCCACTTCCCAGACCATGCATGGGTTCTGCCTCACTGTCCTGGAAGTCCTGGACAGACACAATGCCAGGTTCCTTAACCTCAGAACCCACTGACATTCGGAAATGGAACATTCTTTTTTGGGGACGGGGCTGTCCATCTATTGTAGGATGCTTAGGGTCTCCTATGAGATGCCAGTAACATCCCTCCCCAACCCTGTGACAACAAAACACTTCTCCAGACATGGACAAATGTCCTCTAGGACATCTGATTACAAGGAGCTCTGGGATGGATAGACTTCTGCCCGTCTGCCTGTCTGCCCCCTCGCCCCACTCTTCTGTTTATCCTCATTTAGAAGGGGCTATGGAGGAGCCTAAAGCCTCTGTCTGCCAATTAGCTGAGAAGGAGTTGAGCAGACCAAGCGTACTCGTTAGGATGAGTAGAAGACTTCTGTCCCCCACTCAAGTCTCTCCTCACCAGTGTTTATCGCCTCCTTTGTGCGAGGCCCTACGTCTCATGGGTAATCAGACATGGGCCTGTCTTAAGTCCCAGAAAGCAGCACTTGGCCCTGAGCCCAGGTCCGGCAAATGTTTATTAAATCTGTGAGTGAGTGAAAGAAAATGTGGTCGAGGAAGTAAGATAGGGAGACAGAGGAAGCTGATAACACGGCTGGCGATTAGCATCATGGGGGGTGGACAGGGCTACCGTGCACTGAGCAGAGGTGGCAGGTGGTGGCAGTCTTGACCTATGAACAGGGAACAGGAGGGAGCGCCTGGCAGGCATGGGCTCTGTGGGGCAAGGAAGGCCTGACCCAGCCCCCGACTTGTACACCCGGGACCTGGCTGGGGTTGGTTCAGAAGGACCAGCCCTGAGCCTTGTCAGCCTACAGTGCTCGCAGGCCCCACCTGCGGCCCCAGCCTGTCTCTCCACCATGGAAATGTACCTATGACCACAGGCCCTCAGCACCAGCACTCAACTCCGTGTCTTCTGAAAACCCTTTTTACTTTGGTAAATTTGCTGAAAACTCACTGTTGGCAAGTAAATGACCTGAAATTGCAGAAAAAACCATGCTTCTTGCTCGCCCCTCTTGGTGTGGACGACCTGTACTTTCACCACAGCAGTCACTGGCATGCTTGATAGTGGGCCCCACTCTAGGTGTCCTGAGGACTGGGCACTGTCCTCTGAGTGCCCTGGCATTCCTTCTAGAGGCCCCACGGGCAGAGTAAGGCCTTGGCCTGGGTCAGCATCTGCCTCCCAGGGGCCTCAGCTTTGGGAAGAACCCAGGAGGAAATCCAGAAAAGAGATTAGTGCTGTGCACTGCGCACTTGGTTCCTATAATAAGGGCCAGAGGTCTCTGTGATTATTTACAGCCGTTGTCGATGCTGAAATTTCATGTGACTACACCTATGTTCTGAATAAATTAGTGACATTTTTGAGGCACAAGAAACAGTGATAGTTTTTGTTTTGCATAAAGCACATTCAGAATTCCTAGGACCAGAGCACTCACTGCTACCTCCCCATCCCCCCTCCCCTGCTCTCTAGGTGTTCCTCTGCTGCACTTTGAGGTAGCATCTGTGCCCTCTGTACCCCTTGCCACCCATGGCCAGCTGCTGGGCAGGTCCCAGGCCTTCCAGGTGGGCTCTGCGTGGAAGCAAGTGAACCAGTTCCTTGGAGTTCCATATGCTACACCACCCCTGGCAGAGAGACGCTTCCGGGCACCAGAGCCCTCAAATTGGACAGGCTCCTGGGATGCCACCAAACCGAGGTATGGGTTGAGTAGCATGATTTGGGTGACTGGTTTGAGCAGGGTGTGTGTGGGGTGGATTAGTTAAGGTAACATTAAACGTAGTAACAGCTGTGCCCCGAGTATGAGAGGGTCAACATGATGTTACTCATGTGCAGTCCATCACTAGATGGATGCAGGGGCCTGGGTGCTCTGCTCCACGTGGTGACTCAGGCCTAGTCTGGTGGAGGTCTTCCCTCTTCAGCATGGGTGTTCCAAGGCCGCCTGGGGAGTTGTGTCTAAAGAGGAAAAAAGCAGCTTTGAAGACATCTATGGGGGAGGTTCCTATGGGCCACACCTTGAGGTGGGGTACACATGTCACTTTGCACATGTTTTGCACTGGCCACACTTACCCTGCCCCCAGTGACATCTAACTTTAATGGGGCTGGAAATATAGCATTGCAGGAAATGTAAATGAGCCGATGGGAAAAAAAATTAAGAAAGCTCAAACCCCAATCCCCCAATGGAGATAAAATTGCAAGATTTTTTTTTTCTTTTTCAAAAGCACTTCTAACTTGTCATTTCATCTCATTGAAATTTTTCATTTTTAATGGTCGAAATATTAAAGAATAATTTTATGATACCTTTTTAAATAAAGCATTTTTAGCACACCTGTGAAGAAGTCCCCACTCTGGTCCTCCACCCCCATCTGCACTTCCCGTCCAGTAGGCCTCACCTAGCTCTGTCCCCAGGCGCCGTATCCTCCATGTCCACTACTGGCTGTGGCGGGCTACTGATCAGGTTCCCAGACCTGTGGGCAGATATAGGGACGGCTGACAGTTCCTGAAGTGCTCCCAGAAGAGAGATAAAAGCCTACATGGGGACAGTGGCCACAGGATGCAGAATAGCCTGGGTTCAAGTCTGCTGCACCTCTGGGAAACAGACACTGATTAGAGAACCTGTTGGGTTGGACACGCCTACAGGCAGATGAGGCCAGTGGGTTCCAGGGGTCTTGAATCAGCTGACAGAGTGATTGGAGAGCTCAGGCCACTGTAACCCAGGGCCAGTGAGGCTTGGGGGCTGAGTCAAGTGGTCGCATGGGTAGATTTGCCTGTGCTCCCGTTAGGCCTGGTCCAAGATGTGTTCTCAAGAGATGCTTGAACTGGCCCCCCGCGCAGTGTGCTGGTGTGGAAGGCAGGTCAGACACCTCCTCCAGACAAAGGCCTGCACCCGTGGAGCAGGGAAGGACCTGGGTCCTGAGGCGTCCACTGTGCCTTTCTCTATCTTGGGCCATTGGGTCAGTACGCTTCCCTCTGGGTCGCCAGGTTGTCCCGGGGTAACATCCCTCCATAGGCCAGCCAGAGACAGTTATGAGCCCCACTCTTCCCTTCCCTTCTCCAGCCACTCCATGTCAGAGTGCTGTTGCCATAGAGTGCGTGGGAAGCCAGGCCTTTGGGATGGGGCCGTGGGCTCTGGCATGGATGGTGGGTGGGAGGGGCATGGGGCGTTCCTGCTTGGTTTTTCCTCCTGGAAGTTGTCGGTGTGTTTCCGCAGAGCCAGCTGCTGGCAGCCGGGCACCCGGACACCCACGCCTCCTGGAGTCAGTGAAGACTGCTTATATCTCAACCTGTTTGTCCCTGAGAACATGGTAAGTTCCGAGGGCTGGCTGTGCCGGCCCCAGAACTGTCCAGAAAGAAATCCCAGCCCTGGGGCTCACCTCCCTCTAGGAGGAGGATAAACAGAGATAAAGCGATTGATCAAATACAGATAGAAATATTTCTCCCATTTTGAAGGTACAGAGACTGAGGCTGAGAAAGGCTAAGTGACTTAAGGACATAGCACCTGAGAGAGTGGGCACTGGGCCATCTCCTGAGTCCAGATCCAGGAATCCTTTGCTTAGGGAAGTTTCTAGTCAATGACAGTGTGCCTGCCATTCCTGTCTCAGGCTATTTGCACAGCCCTATCCTGGCCTTGAGGGAGGAGCCTTGACTCCACTGGGGCGAGCAGTGCCCAAGTGACAGCCCTGGGGAGGAGTGGCCAGAGTCTTGGACACTTATGGCTGCTGGGTTTGCAAAGGCTGATCACCAGCCCGCCCTGTGCCCTGTCCCACACCACCAGCAGGGCCTGACATGACAGCAGTCCCATAGCCCTCTCTGGCTGATATGGTAACCAATGAGAATCACTCAGGGGACTTTAGAAGGGGCCAGAGCTTGTCCCTGACCTGTGGGGCAGCCCCAAACCAAGGAGACAAGACCGCCCGAGCTGGCTTCCTGTGGTGTTTTAGAAGCCCTCGTATTTGAAGAATAGTCCTACCCAGCTGCAGCACCTGACACAGCATCACTGAGAAAGTTTCTGGAGAGGGTGACGGAGGAGAGATCAGGGTGGGGTCCTGGTCAGCCTCTTCCTCTCTGTGGGTATTTTAACAAGAGGCTGCACCAGGCAGTCTGTCCCCAGCCCTGTGGGATGTGGGTGCCTCATGGTGGGGAGATAACAAGACAGTCTAGGTGTGAGCACCTAGTGCAGCCTCCCCGGATGGAGGGCCTCGGTCAGTTAGGGACTGAGAAGGGTCCCGTGCAGATGCATCTGTGCCGGAGCGCACTGTACACAAAGTGAAGAAGTTGCTGCTCAGGTGTTAGGTCCTCAGGTGAGGCATGAGCCACCTGGTGCTGTGCATCCCCTTTACCTGGAGTGAGGAATCGGATCCCCCAGACCAGACACATTCTAATACAGGGGGCCAGCCTTCCTCCTAGCTGTGATCTCAGATGAGCTGCTTCACATCTCAAAGCCTGCTTCCTCATCTGGAAGTGGGATGATAATGCCATCCTGACTTCTGGGAACTGTTTGAGGACCAAATGAGGAACATGGGTGAAGACGTAGAGCAGTGCCCAGCACTTAGCAGGTGCATAATGGCCAGCTATGCATTGCTGGGGGTGTAAGCAGAGTGGGCTGCTGGCCCGAGTCATCTGGGACCTGGAATGCTCCTCTGGAATAAAATAAGGGCCAGAGCTGGGATGCTGGGAGATGGCATGTGCCATGAACAGGACTCCAGGTGCTCTGGAGCTGCCATTCCTGCCACCTGCCCACTCTGCAATCTGGGCACAGTGTTCTCATCTGTGAAATGGGCCCAGTAGTCTGCTAGGGCTGCCATCACAGGGTGTCACCAACTGGCTGGATTAAGCCCCACACATTTGTTTTCTCACAATTCTGGAGGCCAAAGTCCAAGATCAGGGGCCATGGGCTTAGTTTCTTCTGAGCCTCTGTCCTTGGCCTACAGATGGCCACCTTCTCCTGGTGCCTTCACTTTCCTCTGTGTCACTGTGCACTCGTCTCCTGTTCTTATGAGGACACCAGCCATACAGAACTAGAACCCAGATATACGAGTGTATTTTGGTTCGGTCACCTCTTTACAGGCTCTGTCTCCAAATACCATCACATTCTGAGGTATTGGGTTTGGGGCTCCAACACATGAGTTTGTGGGGACACACTTCGGCCCATTGAGGGGGGGGGGGGGGGGGGGGGGGGTGTAGTGCTAAGTCAGCTTCAGGGTAGGGTGGACAGGCAGACGTGTGTGCTTGGGCTCACAGCTGGGATCGAGCATGGAAAGAGCCCGCCCCAAGCTCCTACAGGGAAAATGGGTCAGACTTGAACAACCCCCAAAGCATGGACCCCCTGTGTCACCCCTGCAGGCCCCCAACGCATCAGTGCTGGTGTTTTTCCACAACACCGCGGAGGTGGAGGGTGGCCAAGGGCAGCTGATGATCGATGGTTCAATCCTGGCTGCTGTTGGCAACCTCATCGTGGTCACTGCCAACTACCGAGTGGGTGTCTTTGGCTTCCTGAGTTCCGGTGAGTTGCTGGTGCTGGTGGGTATTGGTTGCCTTGGGTAACGTGATGCCCAAGATAACTTACTTACAAAGGAAAGGGTTTCTTTGGCTCATGATTTGGAGCTCCCAGTGATGACTGGTTGGGCCTGTTGCTCTGTGCTGTGGTGGGGAAGCGTATCATGGCGGCATGTTGCTGAACCCTAGTGCTCACCTCACGGACAGGGAAGACAGAGAGGAGGGCCTGGGTGCCACAGTTCCCTTCAAGGGCATGTCCCAGGGACCTGACAACCTCCCCAAGCCCACCTCTCAAAGTCTCCACCAATGGTGCTTCCTGGGACCCAGCCTTGGGGGACCTTCAGGACCCAAACAGCGACACTGCTGCTGAGCGCTGGCTGAGGCTCACTCTGTGTCCTTGTTCATCCCTCTCTCTTGAAGCCTCAACATCGCTGCCTCTGCTTCTCCTCCAGCCCAGCTAGGAAATTCCAGCCCAGCCTAGTGAGTGGAAAATCTTGCACATTCACAGGATCCTGCAGTATACTGACACCATAGACAAGAACAATAGTTGTCATTTTCTTAGGACTTCCTATGTGTCTGAAGCTCTTCCAAGTACATTTCACGTTCTATCTTGGCACGAGTGTGCACATGTCCATGTGTGTTCAGAAGAAAAAACTGAGACCCAAGGAGGTGAGAAGGTCACATGGTTAAGACGTGGCAGAGCCAGGACCCATGGGGACTTGCCTTTTCCTGGCCACACCAAAGAGGGGATTCTAGCTCTTCTGATACAGGGAAGCCACTGGGCGAAGGGTGAGGGCTCTATCAGTAGTCTACAACCACCCTTTATTTCTGGCCTCACAAACCTGACTATCACCCTGGTCACACCCTCCACCATGCTCACCACACCCAAACCCCTGCCATCCTCCACTCCTTCACCTCAGCCACCACAGCCCTGGGAGAGCAGTGGCACTGGCCTTAGGGCCTGGCAGCTGGCAGCCCATGCTGCTCCTCACTGGCTGTGCCACCCTGGCTGGACCCTTCACTGTCCTTAGTCCCATTTTCTCCTCTGTAAAATGGGGATCGTTTATCCAGCTTCCAAAGTTGCTGGGAGGGTGAGGTGGGAGGATACTTGTGAGAGGCTTTGAGAGATGGAGAGCGATTTTACAAGCCCCAAAGATAGGGGCTGAACCTGAGCCCTGACCTCCAAGGATCTCGTTTAAGACCCAGAATGTCGTATGTGCTAAGAATGGGTGGGCAGGGAGAAGGGCTGGAGGATGGCGACACTGGGCTGTGTGGGTGGGTGGGCACCCACGTGATCAGCCCACGGGTGCGAGGAACGAGGGCTGGGTAGGCCACATGACAAAGCCCGAGAGCCCGAAGAATTCTAGGCCTGTGCGATGGGAAGCCGGGGTGCAGTGTGGGAGATGAGGCCGGAGCATGGGATTCAGATTCCCTGGGGGAGCAGGCCCATGGGGCCTCAGGGTGTGGGGGCCTTCTTCCCTCCTGGCCTTCGTTCTCTGAGACCTGAGTGGCTATGGATGCCAACATGGGAACTGGGGTCTTGTGAAAGATTTGGAGGATCAAAAAATTATTCCCTTGTGAATTTGTTTCCTTCTTCAAGAAGGAGAAGCTCTGAACTGGGTTTGTTCTCTAGGAACATAAGCTGAAGAGGGTACTGAGCCAGAGGGCCAGTGAGCACGTACTTGCTGTCTGTCCCCAAAGGGGCAGGTGACTGTGACTTCTTGTTGCCGCCTGAAGCGATGGCCACTTGGAGCAACGAAGCCGCGGGAAGAAGTTTAGAGGCGAACTGGAAACAAACAGCTTTTTATTCTGATAACTTTTCTCTCTGGCTCTAACAACGACTTTAACACGCACCACACACACCACCAAAAATGGCGCAGACCCAATCAGCAATCTCGCTCAAGTCCCGCGAGATCTCGGGCCAAGTCCCGTGAGACTACGGAAGGCGGCAACAGCCAAACATCTCCTTGGCCCATAGTCAACCGCAATCTTAGCCATCTCCCCAAACAGGGCAACTGCAACTTCTAGAGGCAGACTTATTGAGAATTCGTTTACTTCTGGAGAGGCAGACACAGGCGGTCTGCCAGAATGGGCAGCCAGTGGAGAGGCCATGGAAATTTCCAGAATACCCACCCCTCTCATTCCTGACCTGCTCCAACACTGCCTGATCATTTTACTCAGAGGGAGACCCACCAGCAACAGGAAGGAAACATGGCACTTACTGAGTGCCTCCTTCTCCAGGTATTCAGCAGGGTGGCCTTTAGTTCTCAGTGGCTCTGCAAGGGCAGGACCCTGTGACCATTTCACAGAGGAAACTGGGAGGCGGAGAGGTTGTGGAACTGTGTGGCCCACAGTCACAGTGCGACCTGGTGTCTAACTGCAGGTCTACACCAACAACCAGAGACACCAGTGTCGCTCGCTCCTCAGAGGCCTGGAAGCATGCAGCCTTCTGTAGGGTCCCCTTCTGCTCTCGCTTGGCCACAGGGATTTGCTTTGCTTTTCAGCAGGCCCCCTGGCTGCCTGCTTTCCTGGATTTTCAGGTCTCCCACATGGTGCCTCCTGCCCTTCAGCCCAAGATGTTAGGATGCTCATCAGATCCAGCAGAAAACTGAGAATGCAGGGCCACCGAGGAGCAGCCAGGCTGTGACACAGAGAAGGTCTCCCAGTGCAGGGGCCTCTGATACAGCCAGAGGTTGGTGGCAGGGCCTCCCTGTGTGGGTGGCCTTCTTCTTTGGCCACAGAAGCGTCAGTGACAGGGCTCTGGATGCAAGCAGGAGGCAGCCACTCCCCATCTGAAGGAGAACTCTTCCAGCAGAAGAGAAAGGGGCAGGGCTTCCATCCCAGTGAATCTCCCCAATAACCCTGTCACCAGGTACAACTTTCCCCTTCTCCATTAAAAAAAAAAAAAAAAAGAGTTCACAATTTTTTTCCACTTGGAGCCGTTTTAAGTGTGCAGAAAAAATCAGGTAGGATGGACAGAGCATTCCGTACCTTCCCTCTCCAGGCCTCAGTTGCCCTTTTAGTGACGCGCTTTGGCACAGTGCATTTGTCACTGTGGTAAACCATGAGGTTTATTCACTGAAGTGCCAGCTTTAGTCAACCAAGGGCCAACTCTTTGTGTCATACATGTTGTAGGTTTTGCCACATCCGCGATGCCACGTGTCCACGGCTGCAGTCTCCTACAGAAGGGTCTCCAGCCCTGCAGCCTCCCTGGGCTCCACCTATCCACATCTCCCTTTCCCACTGCCCACAGCTGACCCTGAGCTTCACCACACAGGACTGGAAAGAGCTGGGCCACTGGGTGCCAGCCTCCCCAAGGGGTGCTGCTGGGCTGCAGGCTGTGCACCTGAGTGGGACAGGGCCCCAGGACATGTGCACCTGTGGGAACAGGGCGCTCTGGGCAGCTCCTTCCCTCTGTGACTGGGAGGTGTTGAGACGTGTGAGGTGGCTCAGCTGGGCAGCGTGTGCAAGTGCGTGTAGGCCTGGTGCGGAGCTCCCCACGTCAGTGTCCCCTTCTCCCTTAGACAGCGCTCTTTCCAGGTGGGGCTGCTTTCGTCATCGCCAGCCCAGCCTCTTGTCCATAGCCAGTCCAAGGCTGCCCCTGACTGCAGCAGCAGCCGCCTCTGCCCTTCCTGAGCCAGGCCAAGCAACCGCCCAGGTCCCCAACTTATTTGATAACATGCATAGGATCTGTCGGAGGGGTACCCCAGGGTGACAATGGCCCCCGGGAGCCCCCATGTTTAGAGGAGCCGTGTTCTAAAAGAGACAAGTGAAGAATGAAAGCCAAATTTCCCTCCAGTCTGGCCTCCCACTTGGCAAACTCACGCTTTCTGCACAGCAGAGGAGCCTGGCCCAGGGCCTGCAGGAAGCCAAGCCTCGGTTCCTGTTGACATGAGAAGGTAGACAGGAAGTGAGGGGTTGGAGGAGGGCCAGGGAAGGCCACCTCCTCCAACCAGGACTCTACAGATGGGGCAGACCCCAAGGGGCATCTGGCTCCAGTGATTGTCCTTTTCTGGCACAAAACATGGTGGGGAGGGGACTGGGGTGGCGGGGTACAGAGCCGGGGAGGAGGCAGTGGGCAACAGGCCTGTGGGCCCTCCACAGGGCGGGGAGCAGAGGAAGTGTGTTTTGGCCAGGGAACCAGTCAGAAGGTTTGGTCACCACTGCATCCACACATTGCCATGACCTCATCGTCCCTGGGTACTCGGGGTCCTCCAGAGAGGGTCTGCTGTCCTTGAAACCAGAAAAACAGGCAGAGAGTCCGGCCCCAGAGGGCGCCCCCACACAGGTACTACTTCTGCTACTGAAGACCAGGAATTCCTGCCAAGGGTGTTGGTGAGACAATGTTGGGACCTAAACCTACTTCATTTTATTTAAGGGAAAAAACACATCTTCTGTAATCACTGTGCCCAGGCTGTGCAAATGTCAGCGAATGCAGTCATCATGACAAAAGCCCTCAGTGTTTTACAGATGGCAAAGCACACGAATGTTAAGTAGCTGGCACAGGGCCCGCACTGTAGTAAGTGGCGTGGCTGAGACTGCAGCCCACCCCGGCCCCACGGCCTTTTACCAAAGTCCATCCATAAGACCGGGTCCTGTTCGGGGGCTTCTGTCAATTGTCAAAGAAACTGATGAGCAGACGAGAGCTGGTCAGAGCGGAGAGGGGATGATGGAGGTTTGAGGGACTGTTTGCGGTGAGAGCAGCCCTCTCCAGGTCCTGCAGGAGTGCGGCGTGTGTGTGCGTGTGTGTGTGTGTGTGTGTGTGTACACATGCACGCGCGCGCACGTGCACATGGTGTGTGGTGTGTGATGATGGAGTGAGATGGGGCTGGTGTGGGGCCCTGAGGATGAGGAGAACTTGGTCCCTGGGTCCCAGCCACACTCAGACTGCAGGGAACACCGTGGATGTGATGAGTGGCCCTGGGAGCCAGAGCCCAGACCCATTCTTTGGCCCTGATCTGGAGACACAGGGGTCCAGAGTCGTGCAGGAGCACTGAGGCTGTCACCAAGCCTGTGTGAGCAGGCAGTTTCATAAGTAAGCACTTAAATTTCTTAATACCCATCACAGATTTTTCAACAAATGTCTGTGGAATTAGATTGAATGTTTGGACAAAGATTTCTGAATTAGGATTTCAGTCCCAACTCGATCTCACATTCACTTCTTGTGTCTAGATAGTCTTGCTTCCAGATTTCTTCTGTTTCGCCAGGGAAGGACAGGGCTGGGCCAGCGAGCTCGCTGTTGCTTGTGAGGGCTCCACTGGAGGCTGCGGGCCCTGGGCTGGGATCCTGTCCCTCGCCCTCAGCAGGGCCCAGCACCAGGCCCGGCACTGGGGGAAGCCTGTCCTTATTTGTTAGACGAGAGGCCTCTTGCAGGACCCCACTCTGGCCTCCCAGAAGTCTGTGACTCAATGTCAGCAGTGTCCCTCATCACACAGTGGGAAGCAGGTGTCGGGAAGTGGACATCAGGGCCATCCCCACCCTGTTGTCACTGGCGACCTAGGTGTGGGTGTCACTTGCCAGGCCCTGCTCAGTTGGCACCCTGGTCTCCTGAGGAAACAGAATCCTGCTAGCCAACTCTTGGGTCTCACGGAGAACTGTGAGGGGTCTGGAGCTTGGGGGCCTGGGCTGCTGACATAGGCAGGCGTCCTCTGCACGGGCGGGTGGGATCTCTTGAGGTTCTGAGAGCCGTCGAGAAGAAGCGTGGGAGCCTCAGGCGGGAGCAGCAAGGCCTGGTGTTGGAGGTGGCTAGAGGGAACAGGTCCTGACAAAGGTGTATGCAGATACACGGAGTCACAGGACAAACAGGAGGGCGGGGGCACGGGGTGTCCCCAAAGCCCAGGAGAAGAGCGTGTTTTTGCTATGCTTTTGTCTGTCATGTCTGAATTATTTCGTTAAAAAGAAATAGTGAGGGGTCTTCAACAAATGGTTACTGAGTTCTATAGAAAAGAAGAGATGTCACCTCAGTTGCACACTATTAAGGCCACAGAACATGAGGCAAGGGAATGGTGGTGATGATGATGATGGTGGTGATGATCCTCAGCCCCCACTTGGCCCGGCCACTGTTAGAGAGAGCCTCTGGCAGCTGGTAGGGATGGTTCCCTTCCCTCAGGGGCAGAGCCAGGTGGTGGAACCCAACACGCTCTGCTTCTGGTCACAGCAGCTCCCCCAACGAGTGCCCTCCTTCACTGACAGGCGAGATGTGGCCCAGGAGGGGAGGAGGCTGAAGGCTGGAGCTAGAGGTCATGCCAGCTGCATCCTGTTCCAAAGCCCATGTCCTCCCCACTGTCCTGCACCATATTTGGAACCTGTTGTTCCCAGGAGCCCCTGGAGGAACCACAGGCCTGACATAGCACGGTCGATGTTAGGCCCAGAGTTGCAAAGTCACACAGGGAACCGTCTTCCTCTTCTCTGCAGGGTCCAGAGAGACAACCGGCAACTGGGGGCTGCTGGACCAGGTGGCAGCTCTGACTTGGGTGCAGACCCACATTGCAGCATTTGGCGGGGACCCTCGGCGTGTGTCCCTGGCAGCAGATCGTGGCGGGGCTGACGTGGCCAGCCTCCACCTTCTCACGACCAGGACAACTGGCCCCAGGCTCTTCCAGAGGGCTCTGCTGATGGTGAGTGCTGCATCCTGTCTGCAGGTGCTCGCCTGCCCCTGAGACCACCTGGCTTCAGTTGGTTGGTCTTCTCTTATCCTCTGCACCAAGTATGAATCCTGCTGTAGCCATCTTTCCAGGTAGGAGTGGATCCAGGATGCTGAAGGGCCCCTCAACTGTTTTCCACTCACATTCAAAGTGCTAAACTCTCTAGATGGTGAAATTCCAGGTGGAAGCTCTATTTCCTGGAGAGCCTCACTGGAGTTTAGTGTCCATGATGATGGTGGATGATGGTGATGATGGTGTTGATGGTGATGGTGGTGGTGATGATGATGGTGATGATGGTGATGGTGGTGGTGATTGAAGGGCAAAACATCACACCGGGGACAGCCATGCAGCCGAGAGATTTATTCAACAGCCTTCGTGGCTGGGTAGCAAAACCAGAGAAGAGGTGCTCTGGTTGAAGGTCGAAGAGGTGCTGGGAGAGGGGAGTCAGGGAGAAGGAAGTGTGCAAGCTCTGGTTGGAGAGGGGAGTCAGGGAGAGGAGAGTGTGCAAGCTCTGGACAGAAGGTGGGTGCTTGGTTGCACTGGCTGGGATCTCTGGAGCTATCAGCTAAAGCAGCTGCTGTCTGGCTGGAGGCTGGAGCTGTCAACTGGGAGCTGCCGACAGGCTGAAGGCGATGGGTCTGGAGCTGCCGGCTGGGTCAGCTGCCATTGGCTGGAGGCGATGGGTCTGGAGCTGCTGCAGTGGCTTCTTCCTCTCCGCAGGGTAGAGCTGATGTGTCTTGAGTGGCTTCCTCCTCTCAGCAGCGACGAGCTGATGTGTGTGTCCATGTGTCTGTGTCTGAGTCTCTCAAACAGGGCCCCATATAGGGATTTCTGGTGGGAGGTGCACCAGAGCAACCCCAATGCCATTGGCTCTTTGCCCATAGAACAGGGCGACCTTTAAGCCTATTGGCTCTTGCCCGGGGAAAAGAAACATCCTGCCCAGGGAAGAAACATCCTGCCCGGAATATGAAACAAGGTTGCTTCTCTCAGGATGTGGAAAACTCTGGGTGGGGGGAGGGTAGCCCATCTATCAGTGATGATGATGGTGATGATGGTGATGATGGTGGTGATGATGGTGATGGTGGTGATGGTGGTGGTGATGATGATGGTGATGGTGATGATGATGGTGATGGTGATGGTGGTGGTGATGATAGTGATGATGATGATGGTGATGATGATGTGGTGATGATGGTGATAATGGTGATGATGATGGTGATGATGATGGTGGTGATGATGGTGATAATGGTGATGATGATGGTGATGATGGTGGTGGTGATGGTGGTGATGATGATGATGGTGATGGTGATGATGGTGATGGTGATGGTGGTGGTGGTGGTGGTGGTGGTGTGGTGGTGTAAAGATGCTGATGGTCATGTCACTTATGATGGAAGAAATAACCTGTCTGGTCTTAGCATAAGCCCTGATGTATCTTGTTCTGTCATTGATCACTTCTAATTTCACTGAGCATCCAATGTGAGCAGGGGTGTGTGTGCTGGATGTTTGAAATGCCATGCCAACAATCCTGTCCCACTGCCCAGGCAGCTCAGAGTCCTGGGGTTGGGGACACAGCACTTAAAGAGAGCCCCGAGCACAGGGGAAGGCGCAGCTTGGGAGAGGGCTTCCCTGGAGAAAGAATGACCTGGTGACAGGCAAGGCCTGGGGGTGATCTGGGTGGGCAGTGGTGTGGGGCAGGGAGCCAGATGGCCCTGTGTGTCCCGCGTTTCATCCTGAGTGCGCCAGGTAACAGCAAGGGTTTAGCTCATTGATCTGTCTGTTTAGTTTTATGATTCAGCCATTTTGGTGGCACTAATACACTCCCAGTTGTGTGACTATCACCATGATCCATTTTTGCCAGAACTTTCTGTTATCCACAAACAAGACTCTGTACCATTGAGCCACCCAGTTAGCCCTGGGGACTGCTGTTCTAATCTAGGATCTGCCTATTCCGAGTATCCAGTGTTGGTGGAGCCCGAAGGGGCTGTCTTCCTGTGTTGGCTTTTGTCACTCAGCATAATGCTGTCCGTCCAGGTTCATCCACGTCGTAGGAGGTGTCAGACTGTCCCTGTGGTCAGGACTGAGCGGCGCTGTGCTGTGCAGATGCGCCGTGTTGTGTTCATCCATCCATTCACTGTTAATAGAGCCCTGGCTGCTCCCGCCTGCCAGCTATGGTGGGGGCACTGCAATGGACATGGGTCTGCTGAAAAGGCTTTCTAAGCAGGTGAGAGCAGGTCTTAAGCTGCCGTTGGGTGGGAGGAGAGAGAATGGGAGGAACAACGTTGGAGCAGAGAAGCCACGGGGGAGCCCGCAGAGGAACTCCTTGAAGCCAGGGTGGAGAACCAGCAAGAACAAGGCCGTGGTCCAATTCCTTACTGACCTGCTGGCAGTGCTAGGACCATAGCATTGCTCCCAGCCTTGCCCAGCCTTTCTAGGGTCCGAACCCTTGATCATAAGGAGGGAAGAAGGGTCATTGGCCATCATGGAGGCTGGGTCAGTGCTGTCTCCATTCCCAGCAGAGACACCCACCTGCTGTCCCTCTCTCCTTCAGCAACAGGAGCATGGATAGCACTCTGGACTCGCTCCCCGCGGCGTGCCTGTGTGGGCAGCTTCCTCTTTTGGATAGACTTTCTCCCCAACTCCTCTTGCTCCCCGCCTGTCTCATAGGAAAGCCTTCCAGACTTCTCACTTAGACCTGGACCCTTACATGCCTCGTGCTGTGCAGCATTCATCAGGATTTCCACTGGAACTGCTCTCGGTGCCAAGTCTGCCTCCTCACAGGGCCCAGCTCTAGCTCTGGCAGAGCAGGAGCCAGTGCCTCACTCTCCGCAGGGTCCAGGCACTCACACGGCACACCTTATAGTGGGCAGGTGCTCCAGGGGACAGCGGGTGAGCAGGTGAACCAAGTGACCTGAGAGTGTCCGTCCTCAGGGGCCAGGGATCCCCAGGCTAGCCCAGCTCCTCCCTCCCAGGCTAGCCCAGATCCTCCTTCCAAGTCTAGCCCAGCTCCTCCGCCTTCTTTGGGTCTCTTTCCTGTGCGTCTGGCCCCTCTGAAGTTGTGCCATCCCAATAGCAAGAGGTTTGAGCACCAACAGTTCTCAGTTCCTGGTGTTGAAAGCGCAGCTTCCTGCTTTGAGTTGATCCCAGAGAGATTCCTCCAGGGCCCTCTCAGCAACAAGATACTCACTAGGACCCAGATGATGCCCAAATATCTTCCAAAAGGCCTGGAAGGCAGATTTTTTTCTTTTTCAGGGTTTAGGTGTTTGGGGAATTTCAAAACCGTATCTGTTTTAACAAATGGCAGTATATTTAAAAATAAACCTTCCGTCTGTTTTACTCACTTGGAAGCAGTTTTTACAACTGCTCCCAGAAGTCCTTGGGATGCATGTGAAATTATTTGGAATTGGGAGAACTAAAATACTTCAACACATTAGAAATTCTTAAGTATGTTCTTTCCCAGCAGATGTTGGGGCAATGGATGAGAGTTGGCAGTTTATTCTTGGGTAAAATCTTAAGTCTCTCTGCAATTCTTGGGGCTAGGACTATTGAAACATTAGTGGAGAAACTCCTTTGATGGTGATTAATAACCCACATTTGTTTAACATATTTGAGTCCACAAAACTCTTTCAATATCTTATCTTGGATTCCTTACGTTAATTGGCATGGGATCTTCATTTTATTTCCTGTCTATCTAGAGATAAGATTTCTGAGGCTCAGAGACATCCAAAGACCTGCCAAAGAGCACACAGTAAAGAAACTAAAGCCAAATTCTGTGTTTTCCCATTCCTAGGGACTTCTTTGGGAATCTGAAGTTCTCTCAGGGTCTTAAGATGTGAGAGAACAAGCCAGAAGGAATCCCAGCCTTGGAAAGAAAGCTTCACCTTGCATTCCTCACCTGTGAAATCAGCATGACTCTTTCTCTCTGTGTCCTGTGGGCTGGTGATGTTGTCACAGCATCGGGTTCGCAGAGTGTCCTGGGAACCCAAGAAACCCAACCTCCCTTCCGTGGCAGGGAAGCCACCTCCAACTAAAGCTGGCCCAGGACCTCCCACCTGCCCTGGCAGGTGGAGGAAGAAAAGGGCTTTTTGGAAACATGCATTTCATGGCTCCGAGGCCTGGGCAAGCTTTAAAGGGAAGAGGAAGGAGGATGTGACTCCCAGGACCTGGGAGCCATTCCCACCCGTCCTACCATAGTGCCCCATCCTCCTTCCTCAGGGTGAGCTCCTGGCCTCAAGGCAGCCTCCTGCACCTTTTCCATCTCTGTTTCTATGGGAGCCTCCTCTGCAGCTCAGTGGCTTTCACCACGTGAGGAAATGCCAACCTCCTCTAGGCCTCTCTGCTTCTGTTTTGTGGTCAGCGTGTCCAGCATCCACTAGAAGATCCCTTCCGTGCTTCAGGGCTTAGGTGAAACAGGACCTCCAAGTCTTTGCCTCTCTCTTTCTCAAAACAAAGAATCTCCCTTTAGAAGAGACTTCTATTTAGCAGTTTTTAGGAATTCTCCTTATTCTGCATGTTTGTTATTTTTCTAACATATCTGATTTTGACCATGGCTAGATGCCGAGAGCCTTACACGAGTCTAATTCTCTTAGTGCTTCCTTAGCACTTAGCAGGGATCCTGGTTCACTCCAGGCACCCAGGGCTCAGCTGAGCCCCTCTGAGCAGATGGGAGACGGAGCTGTGGGCCGGGGCCTTCTTGCCTCATTGTCTGCGGACCTCATGGTGGGAGTGCCCTCCCCCTTCTCAGCAAAATGGCTGAGCCAGTCATGGGTTCTGGTGCTCCCAGGAGCATTTTACAATAAGTCTGTTGGAATTTTCTTGCTTTTTTTTCCCCCCTAATATTCCTGCTGGGAAGTTGAGTATGTATCATTTTGTGGAATTCGTTGCTAATTTTGGGAAAAGAAAATCTCCATTGCCCTGCTGCTCAGCCTTGCATCATGAATCAGGCTGATAACATAGCCATGAGCACAGTAGTTTTGTTCCCTTCAGTCTTCTCACTGTAAAAGTTTGTGTGGTCACTGAGGTCCTGCGTGTGGCAGTCTGGCTGGCGTGGTGAACATGCCTTGTGTCCTGTGGTATTTTCTGGTTTGTAAAGCCCAGGACAGGGGAGGGAGTGGGCTTGGGACTTCCCTGAGCTCTCTCCTCACCTGTCATGCCTGGCCTGTTGGTTTTGTAGGGTTTCTGTGAAGCTGCCTCTCCACCTTCAAATAAGGGCAGGTCGGGTTGTGTCCCCTTTGGAGCAAACCACACCTGCTGCACCTCGGAGACCCAATAGCAAAGCAGCTTAAAGACAAAAGGAGTTTCTTTCCTTCTTTGCCTTTCTCAGAAGAGTCCCCTAGCCATCCCTAGGACCTGTCCTCATCCACAGGCTGAGTGTGAGCTCTCAGGGAGGGATCAAGGTAGCAGGGAGGAGCTGGAGAAGGAGGAAGGCCTGCCAAGGGCCACACCCTCTCCTGGAGACCTGGTTGCCAAGGAAACTGCATCTGATTTGCTTTTGTTCTTCTTTGTCTTTCTTGACCATGCTGGTTTGTGTTTTTATCTATCATATTAATCTCATTATGTAGACAATGTTTTGGCTTTAAAAATCTTCTCTACGGCTCTGTTTTAAAACTCCAGATCACTGACGTCTGTTCTTTTTTTTTTTTTTTTTTTTTGGTACCGGGGATTGAACTCAGGGGCACTTGACCACTGGGCCACATCCCCAGCCCTTTTTCTTTTGTATTTTTATTAGAAGCAGGGTCTCACTGAGTTACTAAGTGCCTCGCCATTGCTGAGGCTGGCTTTGAACTCGCGATCCTCCTGCCTCAGCCTCCCAAAGTGCTGGGATTACAGGCGTGCGCCACCGCGCCCGGGCTGACGTCTGTTCTTATCATTACTGTCCTTTCTCCTGTCTCCTTGAGGAAGCCATGGTCTCTTAGTTCCTGAGTCGGAAGCTGACCTCATCACTTCTCATTCTCTGTTTTCTGATCAATGTCAGATGTAAGCAATGAAGTTCCCTTATTGTTTTATCAACTCTGCCCCAGACATTTTTGCAAAGTAGCAACACTGTCATTAGTTTCTAAGTATCTCATTATTTTTTGCATTATTTTCTTCTTAGCCAAATGATTTTTTAGAAGAACTTAGATTCTTAGAATTGTCATCCATCCTTTCGCAAATCGTTTCCACTTCTGTTGCCTCTTGGTCATGGAGCAGAGCGGAAGGACCCCACACCCTGATGTCCGCTGCAGCTTCCTCTGTGACTTGATGGGTTCCTGTTCGTTGGCAGAAGAGGTGCACAGTGTTAGTAAAGCCTGCATCCCTCTCCACTGCTGCTTGTTCAGTCCCAGCAGTTTCTGAGACTCCAAACGAAATGACTGGTTTATGCATTGGTCCCCATGATAGTGGCCTGGTGTATTTCAAAGCTGTTTATCTTTTGATTGACACAGGTTGCGAGTGCCCCACCTTCTCAGAGGACTGCTCCTTTTGTAACATCTGCCTTTGCCCTCCAGTAATTTAGATTCCATTTTGCCTCAACATGAGATGTGTTTGTTCATTTTCTCTATGAAAAAATTTCCGCCCCTTTGTTTTCAAAATCTCTTCATCTTTCTCTTTAAGTGTATGTCAACTAGACAGTCTGTGCTGGGATTTTAAAAATCCACCCCCTACACAGCAGCCAGGGGACCCCACAAACATATGGAGATGATGTCACTCCCTCAGGTGCTTGGACGGCTTCTGTTTCTCTGAGTAGGCCCTGGTCCCCTGCCTTGCCCTCCAGACCTGCAGGCCTCCCCACACCACCACACCCGGCACTCCCCTGTCTCAGCACACTTGCTGCCCTCCTAGCCTCCTGGTGCTCTCAGCCTGCGGGGGCTGCCTGCTGTCCTTGTCCCTATTGTGTCCCTAGACCTGTGCATGGCCGTTAGCTTCTCGTCTTCCAGGCCTCAGCTCAAAGGCTGCATCCACTTGCTGGCCTCCCTCAGCATCCATCTAAAGGCCCCGTCCGTTGGGCTCTGTGGAACCTGCATGTCCCTCCCCATCATCAGGAAGCCTCCTGTTCACGTGTGACATCAAGTGCCATGACATCAGCGGCCCCGTGTGTTGTCACTGCCGCAGCCCCAGCATCTGTAGCAGTATTTGTTTAGTAGGTTCCCAGGAGTCATGTCTAGAAATCCTCAGAAGACCAAATAGCTGGCCCACCTCCGGTGAGGTACGGTTCTCGTGATGATGGCGGAGACTTTGCCTCCCTCACCCCACGCCCACCTTCCAGCGTGAAGAGACACCTCTGCTCCAGGGAGTCCGGCTGGGGCTGTCCTCAGGAAGCTTCCCAGGTTGTCCTTCACGCGGCCCTCTAGCTGCAGAGCCCCTGAGAGAACTTTCCACTCACCTCAACCTGGAAGCTCCCACATTCAAGGCTTTAAATATTTATTAGGCTTACTTTAATCAGGAATAAATACATGATTGAACAAAGTGTAATGCTTCCCACTTAGAACCCCCCAGGACTCCCCAAACGCTCCAGTCACATTGGTCACAACGGAAAATAACACAGAAGACACTGAACAGACATCTGGAGTGCAGAGGCACCCAGCCTCCAGGTTGAAGTCCCCATCTGGGAGTCGCATTCCTTTCTCATGCTGGCTGGTGGCTTTGGAACAGCCCTGGGGGATTGTCAAGGAAGCCACAAATGCCTCCTTGTATAAACACCCTGGAATCTGGTGACATATCAAATCGTGTAAACACATATGCACGTACCACCAGCGGCATGAACTCACGTCCACGGATGCGCACGTGAGCAGACCCAGATGAGCCACTAGCACGCGCCCCCTCCCCAGAGTCCCTCAGAAGGGAAAGAGTGAGTCACAAGCCGTCTGCAGCCGCCTCCCTTCCAGGAGCGACTGTCTGGTTGAACGCCCTTCTCCCGCCCGCCCTGTGGTCTGGCCTGTCTCTGACAGCTACATATGGCAAAATCAAGCCACTTGGGGGCTTCCCCTCTTTCCTGGAGCTTGATATTTGCATTCATGTGGATACCAGACCCTTCCTAGGAGAAAATGTGGTGTGAATCCTCAGAAGTGATCAGTTTCCTTTTTAAAAAAAATCCAGCCTTTCTCCCTGCTGCGTCCAGCAGCCCTAAGCTCCGTGCAGATCCTCGGGCACAGGCGCTCCCTCGCCTGCCCAGCCCACCCGAGGCCAGCGGTCTGTGGTCCATCTCTCTGCGCACGCTGGTACTGTGTCACCTGCTTACCGCTCTCTCCCTGCCCGCTGTGAGCGCCTCGTGGGGCCGGGGGCTGAGTCACCCTTGTTTCCTGTTTGGTCCTCCCCTCACACAGGACTTAGCACAGCACCTTGTTACACAGTCATGAAGGAATCGTTGGTGCGTTAACACTGGCAAGGACCCCGCAGCCAGAGATGCTCTCTCTGTGCTGCAGACCCTGGCTGGGCCCTCTGGAAGGCTGTGGGTCCCAGGCCACCTCCCTTCCCCACCAGCCGCCTCCTGTGTCCCCATGTCCCCTGTCTTCGTGGACCCAAGAATCAACCAACTTCAGGCCACACGTGGCTTTGGTGCAGGAGAATGCCAAGGGCTCCTCCTGGTGTGGAGCTAGCAAGTCCTTCAGGCTAGTGTTTAGTGTCAGCGGGTCTCTTACAAAAGAGGAGGTGCGCACCCTGAGGTCTCAGGGGACGGCAGAGGCAGCTTCCACCTGATATTGGGCTGCAGCAGCGCCCCCTACAGGCTGCGGTCCTTGCTGCACCTTCCACCGCCATCTGGCCGTCCACTGAAGAACGTTTCTGGTGCACTCTCTTGAGGAACTCCTCATCCTTCCCGTGCATGATGTGCACACCCTTGTGTGCTGGGCTCTTTGAGACACTGTTCCATTACATTGTGACTCGATGTGTCCTGTGTCACAGCCCTGGTCAGACGGGGAGGAGGGGTTCCTTTGGTCACAATGTGGATAGAGAAGATGAGAGTTTAGGTCTCCCTGCGGCTTCTCCTGGCTGGATCAGGGACCTTTTGCAAGATCCCAGGTGACCGTCAGAACCTCTGTGGCCTCGGGCACAAGCCAGGGCCTCTGTCGTCCAGCTAGTCTTCGAAGTACGGCGGCGACGAGAACAGCGAGCTCTTCCTCTTGCTTCCGCTGTACATCAGGGAGACGCTCTTCTTCTTCCGATCGAAGGGGCTGCTGTCGTCCCCAGTCAGGGACAAGTAGGACGCGATGCTTTCCCGAAGGCCATAGCTGAAAAGGGACTCATCCACCCCGAGTGGGTTCCCTGCTCCCTCAGGGTCCTCCTGTAGTCTGTGAGTCAGAACAGGTGCCGAGGAAGGGAGAAGAGAAGGACATTGACAGAGAGGAGCAGGGGACAAAGAACAGGAAAAGGAAGGAAAAAAAGAGCCTGGTTAATATTCCTTTAGCTCATTGTTCTAATTCTGGCTCTCATGTTTGTTGGCTGTGTGATCTTAGACAAACCACTCAACCTCTCTGACGTACTATTTTCTCCAGTGCATAAAACTTCCAACTTTAAATCTAAGTGAATATTTCTATGAGGAAGAGCAGTTTTATTCATCTCCCAGCCAATTCTGATCTCTGATTTTCTTTGAATTTACCCATGGGATGAATTTTGATTCCTAATCAATTCATAAGATGATGCACCAATCACAAGTGATGGATATTCACCTCAAAATTTAATGGCTGGCAATGGAAAAAAAAACAGACTACATCAGTGGAAGATATTTTTTCTCTTAGCAAAAGTGAGTCACCTCAGATATCTGTGTCATGCTTAAGTTTCTTGAGAGAGTCTTAAATACTACTAAATTGACACAGATTGGTGTGGCAGTCTAGGACCTGTGCAATTAGGACAGCAAGGTGGGGTGTCTCTGCTGGACAATGCACTGCTGGCTTTGAGTAGGGACTCGTAAACTTCAGCAGAACAAGGGGACTGAGGGTCGTGGTCGGAGTTGCCAATGACACCAGGCCATGGCTTTCAACACTGTCTCAGGCTCACATGCTCAGGGGACACACACACACACACACACACACACACACACACACACACACCTGGACACTCTCTTCCAGTCGAAGGTCTTCTGGCGCAGGGTGACGGGGGAGCTGGAGGCCCTGGCTGCTGGGGCGGG
Organism: Tamias sibiricus; assembly: GCA_025594165.1. Lineage (NCBI taxonomy): Eukaryota > Metazoa > Chordata > Mammalia > Rodentia > Sciuridae > Tamias > Tamias sibiricus. Next base: position 175,987,042 of record CM046658.1, on the reverse strand, counting down.
CGTGCTCTGTGTCAGGCAGGGCGTGGTGAGCACACAGCACAGGCCATCGGCCACCTCTGCAAAGGGAAGCAGACAGGGTCAGGCCCAGGGAAAGCCACAGCCAGTGTGGCGTGCAGGACTGAGCACCATCTGGTACAGCTCCCTGGCTGTTGGCATGGGAAATAAAGGCAGGGACTTGAAAGGGCATGGAAGGTAGTGGCAAGGCTGAGAGTCCCACACCCAGTCTTATGAGGGCTGTTCAGGTGCCCTGAATGCGTGGTACACTTAGCTGGGCACAGGCAGCTGGAGGGGCTGGGGACCCAGAATCAACCCAATGGGTTTGGGTGTTGACTTCACTCTGATGGTGAATCAACCTCTCTGAGCCTCTGTTTCCTTGACTACCCAAGGAGAGCAATGAGAACAAGTGAGGACAGCTAGCAGGGCACCCATGGAGTGCCAGGGCTGCACCTGGCAGCAGAATTCTCCTGTGTGCAAGAACAGGACTCTGCTGATCCCCCACAGTATACAGAAGGCTTTAGGACCGAGCTGGTGTATCAGGATTCCTCAAAGCATACAGTAGGCTTTGGTACTGCTCAGGTGTATCAAGTACATCTTCCAGACAGGAAGGTAAAGGAAATGAGGGGAAGGAAGAGGGAGAAGGAGGGAGAGAGGAAGGAAAATGTGGGGGACAGGGAGGGGACGCAGGAGAGACGGGCAGGGGAGGGGGAAAGAAAGCCAGAGGGCACGAGAGACAGGGAGGGACGAGAGAGGCAAAGGTAGAGCAGACGATGAAAGCATTGGAAAGATCCCTTTTCTAACCCTGGAATCTCATGCAGAGAGGGAAAGAAAACCCTTCCTTTTCCCTCTGCCTCCCAGAAGTGACACTGGTCTGGTTCACCCCCATCTACACAGCTCACCACAGTGCTCCATCCTTTTGTTCCTGAGGCTCCAGAGTCCCTGCATTCAAGGGTCCCCTGTTCCCCGTTGTTCCTGGCCATGTCTTAGAAGAGCACAGAAAACACCTTGCATTTTCAGACCCACTTCAGTTATTTGCAGAGGTGAACCCGTGGCCGTCACCTGTCAATCGATGCTAGGGCCAGGGCCGTCTTTCTGCACTGATGTCCAACCTCCCTGTGGCCCAGCAGCCCGAGTGGGCGTGGCGTTCCTGGCTCTTGGCCTCCTGGTCTGTGAGAGCTTTGTTGGGGCAGCATCTGTTTCATGTTTGCTTTTGTCTATGCAAAATTTATGGTCTGCACACCCCTCTGATGATTGTCATTAAAAGTCAAATACCACAACCAACCTTGCTCATACCCAGCACAAGCAGGCTATTTCCAGGACTCCCTTCCTCTTTCATTTTTAGCTAACTGCTAGGTTTTCAGGTATCACAGAAGTAATATTTGTAATCATTTATTTTGCATCTGCCACAAGTGCTGGGCTGTGCTGCTCACGGCACAAGAACGATTAGGCTTAATAATCACGTAATCCCCTGCTGGGGCCACTGTCACCACCTTCCAGGAGTGGGGAGCAGTGGGGGTGGGGCACTTGCTCAAGCTCACCCACAGCCTGGACCCCAGCGTGGACCTGCTGCTCCCAGCAGCCACTGCTCCACATCACCTGCCACTTCTCATAGGCCAGGGATGTCACCCAAAGACTGTGTGGATTCCTTTCTCCTTGAAATGGCCTTTGTTTTTTGATTCAATACCCTCAATCCTAAAGCATGCTGGCAAGGCTGCCTCTGGGTGAGAGGTCAGGCACCCTGAACCCAGAAGGGGGAAGCTGCTAACAGAGTGAGAGAGCCTCTCCCCTCCTCCCTCCAGCAGGACAGAGCAAGAGAGGGCCAAGGAGCAGCCCCACTCAGCTGCCACTCAGTAGGTGCTCAAGGTCATGGCCACGTCCTCTCCTTAGCACCTCCTGTCTCTGGAGAGTGGGGACAGCTGGTGTCAGCCTTGTGTGGGAAGAAAGCAGGGCAAAAAGAGGCATATATTCAGCCCAAGGTGGCCCAGCTACCAGTGAGCAAGCAGAGTTGGGAAATAAACACCAAAATGCCAGAGCCAGCTATTGGAGACTTAGCCAACTGTTTACAATTTTTCCTTTGTCCATGGGGTAAATTCCAACTCCGGAGCCGGCATTCAGGACCTTCACAGTTGAATTTAACTTTCTGTCATCTGACTCTGCACTGACCCGTCACTCCATCAGAACTAAACCAGGCTTCTGCCATCTTGGAGGATTCTCCCTGTCCAGGTCTCCTAGGTCCAGCGAGGATACACGAATTGATAAAATAGATGCCTCATCCTTAGGATCTCCTTGGGAAACTCAGACTAGCATGCAGCCACCTAGGCCACACTGCATGGTTATTGGAGTGCAAGAGAAAGGAACACCTGGAGCACTGTAGGACAGCAAGGAGGGACAACTAAGTCTCATTCCTAGGCTTCATCACAGAGGTGGCTAATGTTGTTCTTGGAGGTTGAAGAGGGTTCTGACGAACAGAGAAGGGGCAACGAATGGCATTGCAGAACAAAGTCCCTAAAAATGCAGGGCCACTTAAAGAGGTGTCACTGTCTGTGGCTGGGGATACAGGAGCCAGCTGGCTTGCGTGGTGTTCAGATGGAGAAAGGGTGGATTTGAGATGAGGTGCACTTTACCTACTATGGCAATGCTCAGAGGCTCGGTTTTAGCCTGCAACTTGTACTCTGAATTAATGTCTTAGAAGTCAGAATGGGCAGAAAGCAAGAAAAAAATCCTGGCTTCTGTTGGTGAGCTGGGCCCAACCTAGGCTGGTGAGGCCGCGTGCAGGCAGTGCAGAGGGGCTTCTTCTGCCAGTCCCGGGTGTTCCTTACCTGAATAGTGGTTGACTAGGTCCTCCAGGCACTGGAAGGTGAGCCTTGGGGAGATGTAGTACCAGTTGTTTGGCAAGCGGAAGATGCGGTAGTGCTTCACCTGCCTGTGTCTCACCGACAGGGAGTAAAATCCTGCAGGAGGAGGAGGGCACCTTAGTGGCTCCACGTGTTCCCTCCAAGGGCAGCTAGCTGACGGGCTTACCTCCCCAGAGGCACAGAGCTGCTCACCCCTGGGCTACTGCAGTGTTGCTGGGACATGGCACCCCAGCAGGAGCAACAGCCCCTGCCACCCCAGGGCCCTCTCTGTTCAGATGTGGCTCCCGGTTTAGAGCCCAGGGCAGCTGATATTCTAGCAGTCCCCTAATGCACTCCAGAAGGATACTGCCAGCCTGGGTTTCCAAGTACAGAGGCCTAGTCCTCTTGCTCTTTGAGGTGAATGTTGGGGTGCCATCTTAACCCTGTGACTCCTGAGGCCACCTTGACTGCTTATGGTTCATGGCCACCTACAGATCCAGGCTGTGCAGCCCTTGACCACTTCCTAGTGCGCACTGAGATACCTGTGCCTCTGCTCTCCTCCCTCAGCCCCTGTCCCACTGACAGAGCCCTCCAAGCATTGGGGTGCTTACAGCCACACCCCATTTCCTCATCCCTACCCCCTCTGATTTGACTTCTTCAGGGGTTTGGAGCAAATGGCAGTGACTGGGTACCCCCGAGAGTTCTGGGCATCTCTAAGAGACATGTGGAAGATGACATCAGCATCACAGGGTAGTGACCCAAGATGGGTTGGTATGAGGAGAAGCCTGGGCATGTGCCAGCAGCCCTCTTAGCCCCAGTCCCCCCAAGTGGAGAGTGAGAATTGGACTGGGTTGATGTGTAAGGGTCCCCCCTGCTCCATCTCCTGGGGTTCTAGGAGGGGAAAGTGCCTAAGAGGTGGCGAGACAGGCAAGGAATGGGCACTTATGGAGCCCGTGTCCCCAGTGGGGGACTAAGCTACTTCCAGGCAACACCTCCTTGACTCTCAGAAAGGCCCTGGGAGGTACTGCCCCAAATATTTTCTAGGTGGAGAAATAGAGGCTCAGATATCCTGAGTGAGTGTCCAGAGGCGCCCAGCCTGGGGAAGGCCACTCCAGGGTGGGAGCTTTGCTCTCAACAAGCTCCTGGTCCACCCTGGACACCTCGTTGTGCATCAGCCCTGCCTTTGTGTCACCCACTGTGTGACTTCTTGTTATTTCAACTGGAACTGGAAATACCGTGAGCCAGTCCAGTCCAGGGCAGCACGTGGAAAATCATTAGAACTTCCCCCCCAGTGGGCGGAGCCTGCCACCTAAGCCCCACCCTGCCCCGCTGCAGATCTGCTGGGGACCTGGGTACTTGCAGGTGAGCTGTGGTGCCCAGGGGGCGCTCCCTCCCCTGGCCATGCAGCAGGGCTCTGAGCTGGGTATCCAGCCTCAGGGCCCAACACATATGCCACGTTTGGCCTCTGCTTACTTTGCTGTCCTCTAGTACATTCAAGTTTCTGACAAGAGTTGTTGTGGGACGTTAGAACGCCCTGTGTACCATCTGCGTTTCCCCAAAGCCAGGCTGTCTCATTTTGGTGAAGGCTCCAGTGCCAGGTGGCCCTGGCCCTTGGTGGGTGCCTGGGAAGTACTCAGATACTGCATCTTCCCTTCCTTGACAGGAAGTGAACAAGAAGCAGGCGAAGAACTTGAAAGATCTCTGCTTTTTGAACAGTTGCTAGTAGGATTACCAGTGGGGGAGCCCTAGCCTTGCAAGGGTTCAGCCCTGTGACATGGAGCTGTTACTATATCCAGGCACGGTGCTGTCCTTAATGCCTGACCCTGAGGCTTAGAGAGAGAGAGAGAGAGTGACTCACGGCTGAAACTAGAACTTGGACCTCCTGCTCTGAACTGCAGAAGGGGCCCTGCTGTCTGCTCAGTTGACACAGGAAATTATGATGAGAAAGGTCCTGGTGAGCAGGCCAACAGGCACATGGGCTTGTCCCCTCTGAGAGGCCCAGAGGACACTGATCTCAAGGCCCTTTCACATAGCAGTGACACCACAAGCATTATTACATTTGGATCCCACGACCTCACTAAGGGGAGGTTCTCTCCACTTCACAGATGAGAAATCTGAGTTCAGAGAAGTGACCCGTGCAAGCCACAGGGCTGGGGTCTCCAGGCCGGGCCACGCCACTGTCCACTTCTGTGTACCCAGCATGCTGCCCATGCCTGGTGCTCAGTTTCACTCTCAGCTGATGAAAATTCTCCAACAGGAGTCAACAGAGCCTCTCTTAGTCAGGGCCATGGTAGTACCCTGTCACCTGCCTCCTGTTTCTGGGCCCCTAGCTGTCATGCTGGCCTTGCTGCGGGCAGGTGGACATGGTTGCAAGGAGCTAACCACCTGCACCCGTGTGCACGCATAGGCAGGAGGGGCAGCCAGGAGTAAAACCTGCCTGTCTGAGCCGGACATGGAGGGACAGGCTGCTCACCTTTCTTGGTCTCGCTCTCTCTGATCATGAAGGAGCCAACCTTTGTGTCCGGCAGCTGCAGCAGCTCCTCCGCCTTTTCCCTGCCCAGCCCTTCGAACAGCCACCTGAGACATAGGAGGACAGCCGTGAGCACCCTGCGTGTGCCCCGCCCACAGAAACCTAGACACAGCTAAGACCGAATGTGAAGTTGAAGTCCAGTTACTGTGAAGATGACGGGGTTCCAAAGAGGAGGGACATCGGCCCTTCATCCACTCACTCATTCTTTCATTCATTCATTCATGCACTTCGATGTTCAGTGTTTCTTATAGAGTGTCCCAAGTGCCTATCGCTGGCCAGGTGTTAGCCTGGATAATAACACGGGAAGCACGGGACCTCTCAGCCTGTTTCTCCAATGCCCCCTGGAATGTCCCCCGTATGTAATGCATAGCTCATGCTGTCATACAGTGTCCTCCACAGATGTGGCAGTCTGCCTCCTGTGCACTGCCTTGCGCTCCAGCATAGCCACCTTCCCTGTGCCCTTGTCTTGTGGGTTTCACGGTGGCATCCAAGGTATCGGACTTGGCATATGCTTGTGAGCTGGAAGGAAGAAAGGTAGCACGTGGAGGGCTGCCAAACAAGCCCTGCTGTGCCTTGGTGTCATCTCCTCTGGTGCCTTCCGTTCTCACGTGTTTAAACCCTTAGCGCTGCGCCAGGGGCCTTGCTGCATTCCTTGCCTTTTACACCAAACAGTAAGAAATGGTGGTCGCACTGCTGTAGCTCAGTTTTGCAGTGGGGGTTTCGCACCCACAGGAGAACAGATGCTCTTGAGTCCTCCTGGGAAGCTGCTCTGGGCACAAAGGAATCTGTGTTGCAGGTGAAAGGGCTCTTTGCAGACCAGGCTCTGCCAGACCTCAGCTGGGCGGGAAGTGCCTCATTAGTGCATGGCTGGGGCACGTGCAGACACAACTGCACATCTCTCAGGTCCAGATCAGTGTGTGCCGTGGCAGGCATGGGTATGTTACTCTTGAAGGCTTTAATGTTCTCCAGGGCACGGGCAGATGCAGGTCAGCAAAGCCTGCCCTCTGAGTGCCCCGCAGCGCCAGGTGGGAAGACTTGTAGGTTCTGTTCATTCATGTATGTGCTCATCACTGGGGTCACTCTTGCTGCTGGGACCATGATCATGCCATATTTGGCCAAATATTTCAGCAATTCCCTTAGTTTTGCACAGTGTGTAAAGCATTAATTATCTTAGTGTATGCAACAAATACTCACTTATTCAAGTTCTTACATAAAAGTCTAGTTAGAAAGATGATGACAACATAACACTAACAGCGGCCACATAGGAACACCAACTATATTTGTATGCTATATACTATGTTAAGCACTTGAACTCTGATCCTCATCTCAACTCCCTCAAATAGGTGACATTATCTTCCTCACAGACGAGGATGCTGAAAGAATGATTAAGTAACTTGTGCACATTACCAAGTCAGCAATTGAGAGAGTAAATTAGAACACATTTTTCTGGGACATCCAATTCAACAGCCACTATATTTCACTGCCCTTTTATCTATTTTGTATTTTAAGAAATGTTAGTGCATGACTAGATCAGTTGTCCTGTAGGGTCCTATTTAGGTTGCTTGTCGGGGTTCCCACCACCCTGGGCCCTGCCGGTTCAGTCCTACATCTTCAACATGAAGTGTCAAGGCGCATTTGCTAAGGAATGAATGGATCGGAGACCAGCCCCTGATGTCGAAGCCATGTGTGACTTGGGTTTCTTTCAGAAAGTGACTCTCATGTTCAATTTCATCAGCCTCAACATGGAAGTGTTTTCCGTATTCATGATTAAGATTATCAATACTGAAATCAATGCACTCAATTCCAGTCTTCAGAGTATTTGCGGGGTCTTCTCTGCGTCACTAGATGGGCACGTGGCTCTGGACAAGAAGCTATTTCCATATTTGGGCAGTGGTCTTTCCTTCCTTCCTCTTTCTTTCCTCTGCGCTGAGCACTTCTTTGCTGAGGTCTGGCCTTGCTAATTTGAGAGGTGAGAAGACAGTGGCTTGATGAGGTTAAGGAACTACCAAGGCCCTTCCCTAGAAGGAGGGAGCCGGGATGTGAGCCCAGGAGGAAACCCCGCTTCCCTCCGCCACGCCCGAGGTTTCCATGGCTCCTCTTCTGTTTGGCTCATCTGCTGCTCTGTGGGTGTGTGGGCATGACGGGCAGGGAGCCCTCTGTGCCTCTGGATGTGGAGTGGATGAGAACGTGGCTCTTTGCAGAGTCTCGCTGTGAAGTCTGGCATTGTTGCAGGAACTACATGGGAATCATCCTTCTCATTTTCCTAACAGCCCTGCACTTTAGCCCTGTTATTATATGTCACTATCGCCATCATTCTACGCAGGACTTTCTTTTTGACAGCCTATGATTTCAGAAACCCAAGCAGCCTGTGCTCCCTCACCTGGGCAGAAAGTGACAGAGGTGGGACCTGAACCCAGATGGCTTGAGCTGCTGCTCCTCCCTGCCCCTGTGGTAGGGCACCAGCTGCACCTCATTCCAGCTGAACAGCCCAGCTCCCTGTTTCACTCCAGAGAACTCGAGTCCTCAGGTGGAAGGGATGGCTCCCAGTCTGCACCATTCCCGAGGGGCGGAGATGGGGGGTGGGAGCCCTTCTTCGCCCAGTGCCTTCCATGCCACTGCACCATGCTGGAATCTCTCCCTGCCATCTCCTGAGCCCCCAGCATAGACACCATGCTGCTTAATGGGGAGAAATGAACTCACCCGTGGTAAACTCTGGCCACACAGATGCCCGGGATGTAACTCTCACGACCGGTGCTAAGAGAAATGGCTTTCCACCAGCCTCCTTCACTGTCAGAACAGAAAGACAAGAACAGGATGGGTAAATGGCAAAACCAAGGGCAAGCGAACAGGGTCAGCAGAGTCACCCCATGGCAGCTAGGGACAGTTCTCTTCTAAGATCTGTCATTGCACAGATGGACCCGAATTTCTCAACTTGGAAATTGAGTGCTTAGCATGTGCATGTGTGTGCGTGTGTGTGTGTGTATGTGTGTGTGTGCATGCGCATGCATGCATGTGCAGCAGACACCCCCATTCAAGCTAGCTTGGAAGCATTTCCACTTGCTAGCAAAAGCTACCTCCAAGGATAAGCAGATGATGTTCTCAACTGCTGTGCTATAGGTGGAGGCTTCTTAAAACAAATGCTCACTGGGTTGATTTATACCTTGAAATACAACCAAGGAGAGTCTCGTGTGTCTATATCAATGAGGATCCAAAGAAAAGAGACTTAGAGCCCCTGTCTGTCCTACAGAGTGTTTGGCATCACACTGAAGAGACAGCAGGAATAGGAGGCAATGCTGTCTGTTTGCCATCAAAGTCTTTTCAGACCCTGGGTCCCTCTGCCCAGCTTGTGCCGGCACAAGGTCACTGCCCATGTGGCAGGAGATGAGGCCAATACGAGAAGCAGAATTGGGATTATAAAAGTCTCAAAGCCTAGTTAAGAAATTTAGATCTTAGCCAGCAGTCCATGGGAAGCCATTGAAGGTTCCAGAGCCAGCAACGTAAGGGGAAGGGTTGCAGTATGGGCCAAACTTCTCACCCCACAGTAGGACCAGGGCCGTGTGGAACTGGACGACTATAGCTAAAAATCTACTGCTTCCCCTCCAAACTGAGGTTATCCTGTTTTGAGGATCATAAAAGTTTTGAAAAGCTAACTCACTCAGAAATCACACGCAGTTTCTCCCCACGGCGGAATATTGGGGGGCTGATGTCAGGTGATGGGTAGTCACTCAGCACCGCCAGGAAGTCACTCTCCAGTCCTAGGCAACGAAGCAGAGGGGTGTTCTCATTTACAGGAAGGAAGCACAGCCCTGGCAGTGGGTGTCGACCTGACCTGCTGCTGCGGGTCTTCCCTAGAGACACCTTCCTCCTGCACCCAGGTGCCCAGGGCCCGCCACACAGGGTGCTGCAGTGCTTGAGGACCGCAGAGGCCAGCAGCACACTCCTGTTCTCAGGCCTGCCTTGTCCTGACATCCTCATCTGAGAAATGGGGATCCAGAGCCTGTGAGCTGAAGTCACAGATCTGGCTTCAGGGTCTGTCCCAGGCCTCCATCTCTCCATCTTTAGAATGGGGCCATCTCTGTTGTGGGGTCCCTCTGAGATGAGATAAAAGAGTATGGCACCATCCCACGGATGACAGAATGCTAGCAAACATACCTTCTTCTTACCGTGGCCCCAGCTGCCCAAATTAGGTTTGTGTGTCTCGGATCTGTGACATGTGGGTGTCACGGGGGAAGGACAGATGAGTTCTGAGGACCCTCCAGACCAAGAGGCTATTAACCCAGAGGCTACAGAACACTTCTTCCTTGCAGAGCGTGGGCCCCTACGTGGGCAATCTAGTTAATAGTGACTTGTTGGGGGTGGGCGTGGCGGATGAAAAAACGAAGGACCTTTAATTGTATGTATATTGAAAATAATTTTAGTAAATTTTGGAAAGGGAAAGAATGCTCTCTGGTCCACGTGAGCACAGCTCACTCTGGAGATGTGGTGATAGGATGTGAATTTCCTTTCTGATGTTAGAGATATCTGCTTTGCATTCTAAATGATTCACCGTATTTCACATGCATTATGTGCCCGGTGACTGGGGTACGTTTTGGGGAAATGATATGACTTGCAAAGCAGCAGCAGCCATAACTGCTGTGGCCACTGTCACTCCACCTGTTGGCTTGGCAACTGAACTTCAGATCTGGTAACTTGATTCATTCATTTGGTAGCTATTTAGTGAGCATGTACATGAGCCAAGCGTCTATGAGAACGGCAACCCTGGTCCTCTTGCTCAAAAGGGGCTCATGCTTGGGAAGGTACGATCATGGGAGGAGCCATTCCTGTCCCCTCACCCCAGGAAATTCCGGAGAAATCCAGCACTCAGTTGTGCAGGCTAGGTGGCCCAAGCAGGCCACGTTCCAGGATCCAGACACCCCGGCTGAGCACCGCTCCCCACCTCTATCAATGCATGCATCCTACGGCCTCCAACTCTTAAATCTCTTGGGCAGACTGAGTCAAAGGAGGTGGAGCTCGAGGATGAGTAAGAAGGGGAATGGGGCTTCCGGTACAGGGTTTGGTCATCAATTGATAAATGAATCAGGAGGAAGTCATCACAGTGGAACAGTATCCTCAACTGTGCGGCTCATTTGAGGAAACCAAGTCACTGACAATAAACTACGTAAGAGTTCCTGCATGTGAGATGGAAACCAAAAGTGACCTCTGGTGTTCTTGGGACTCTTGGAGAAAGGTCAGGGCTTCTAATAAGCAGCGGTGTCTGGAGACAGAGGGCTGACCCCACGAGGCCTCTGGCCTGTCCTATATCAAGCCTTGCCTGAGCCCCAGGGGATTCTCCCTCAAATGTTGCTTCTCTGGATTCAGGAAGGGGTTCTTCCCTTGTGCCGTTCAGACACACCCCAATATTGTATTGGGTTTAAAGCGAGAAGTTCTGAGTTCTAATAAGGAGTGGGGGTTGGATTTGGTGGGGCATGAAGCTTGTGCAAATTCGGAGGTCCTCCAGATTTGAAACCCTAATGCAAAACGAGGCACAGGCACTTGGAGGGCGTTGTGCTAGGGAGGGGCCGACAGCACTGGGCCTGCTCAGCTTTCTGGCAAGTCTGCCCAGACTCTGAGGCCAGCTGTACCGAGGTGAGGTGACTGAGTGTGGACACACCCTTCCGTCTTGAGCCCGAGTTTCCTAGTCTGGAAAATGGCAGGTTAGAAATGCCTTCACGATGGAAACGCCTTCTTCCTGGTCTAACGACGCCTGAATCTGAAAGGGCCATTTATTAACCAAGCTGCCACAGCTTAGGTGCCAGGCTCACCAGGCTCCTTGGGCCTCAGAGCCTCTCTGTGGGCTGTGCCCTCTGCCTGCATATGCAGGTGCCCACTCACCCTCCCTCTACCACCTGTCACCTCCCCAAAGAGGGCTCAGCCTCCCGCAGTCCTACACCCACTCTCTCTCCTTTGAAGTCAAGACCCCAGGTTGCATTTTAATGTTTGTGTGACTATCAGGACAATGTCCATCTCCCCACTGGCTGTGCATTCCAGGATGAGCCTGTGTGTCTTCCTAGTCTTACGGCCCTGAGCCCAGCAATGGGCCTGTCCCTTTAAGGACACTCCGGGCAGGTGTATTGAACGCAGATGTGGAGCAACCTCTTTGCACTGTGTCCTCAAGGACCACCTTTGTGCTGCATTTTTAAGCTGGTCCAGGAGGAAGGGGACTATTCTGTGGCTTGCAGCAGGGTGGGCAGCCATCCCAAAAGCCCCTTGTGAAAAATGAGCATTGAAATGAAAGTCCCTGAACATGGAATCTGTGACAAGAATTGAGCCTTGAGATGCAGCCCGCGGCTAGGAGGTGAGGAGCTTGCGGTTTGGATGTCTGGTTCAAGAAATAAAAACAACCATCCCTCGTAATGTTAAAAACAAAACCTCACAGAAACAAGAACCAGAGCAAAATCCCAGCATAACCAATTGTTCCAATGGAGGAAAAGGGCCTTGTGGGGGAGCGAGTTTCAGTTTTGCAATGGCGAAGAGAAATTTCCTGTGGAATTTCCATAGCAGTGATGTTTTTGCATCTATAACATTTAAACATCACTGAGGCAACCTTGTGTTTGGGCTTTTGCTTAAGGGATCAGATGGCTTCTACCTGGCCCTTTGCAAGGGACTCAACAGGCATCCCCATCCCCTTTACCATAAGCATTAGAAAAACAGCACAAAGCCATTGCCCAGTACTGCACCCTGGTGTGGACCTCTGCGGGGCATGGTGGCCTTCTAAGCAAGTGCTTGTGCCAGGACCCCTTCTAAGTCTTGTCTGAGCTTTGGTCCCCACAGTGAAATAAATACAAGGTAAGATATTTCCCTTTGCTGCTCAAGTTCAAACACATTAAGTACTTCTGGAGCCCTTGGCATTAAGGAGAGCCACGCATTCAAACCTGACCGGATAAATGAGCTATGCAGAGATAGGCGCGTGGAAGAGGTGGGTGGGATTATCGCAGACTTAAGGAAACAAATTAAGCATAGAAATGTGTGCTGAGCAGGAAAGAAATCCAGAGAGAATTTTCAGAAGAGCTTTATGGAAAGAGAATGGGCTTCGAAATAATCAGACCTGGCTTAAATCCACCTCTACCACTTAATAGCTCTGCGATTTGGGGACAGATTTATTTTTAATGAATCAGAGCTTGATTTCTTCATGTATGAAAATGGGAAATATCAAAATCTGTCTCCTGTGGTGGGTTCAATGTCCATGGTGCTTCACAGTGATGGGCAGGGGCTGCCCCAGTGAATGACAGCGGGACAGGATCACCATCCCACTATCCATGACCAGTTTCAGCCAGTAGTTTTGCAAATTTTGCCACTATTTAATAGTACCGATGAATCTATTCTGTGGCCTCTCATCATCTAGACACAAACTCTGTTTGGTGGGAACAGAAGATGAAATTCAAAATGCCAAATATTCGCTGATAGCTCAACTCAAGAATGAGTCAGGTTGAACAGAATGTACAAAAGCATAAAATAGGAAATGAGCCCAGAAAAGGAAGAGGCCCCAGGCAGAACATACTGGCCATAATTATTACTTAGTCAAAAAGAGACAGGTCTCGTTTGTATTATCCCTTGAAGTGTCAGGACCAATTTCTTTTTCAAGGCTGAAAACATTCTTAGCAGCTTTCATTTTTAACTGTGCGGCAAACTCACCATTCCTTCCTTCTAGTACTCTGCCCGGCCCCACACAACACATGTTCTTATTCGAAGGGTAAAGAATCCAAAGCTGGGAGAGCTCTAGTAATGTGTCAGGGAGAGCAGGAGGACTCCCAAGCCCAGGGTCACCCCATGAAGCCGCATGGCACTCCCAGGCACCTAATATCCAGGGTCTCCCACTTTTCTGAAAAGGTTAGGATGAAGGCCACTCCAGATGAATCCCCGGGGCTGGCACAAGCTGCAAGAGCAGCTGGTGGGCTGGGAGCTGAACGGCCCAGTGATTCCGCTTCTGGTTTCACACTCCCTTGAGTCATGCCCAAACTCAGGGGCTCCTGCAGGGTCACAGCAGCCCTGACTTTCAGTAACTTTTTCAGGAAATCACACACATGCAAGAACCAATCAGACAGAGCCCAGCAAAGCCTAGCCTGGTGGAAGGTCCGCCAAGTTGCAGGTCACCACGAGCCACGGGCTGAGTCCCTCTAGGGTTCTTTTTTACCCTAACCTTGGTTTCTGCATGTGTTAGTGGACAGACTAGAAGCAGTCAGACTCAGAGGCCACCAGGGCTTGGTTCCCATACTCTTAGAACTCAGGGGGAGCTGGCCCAGAGCATAAGGATGGAATTGTCTCTGGGCTCCAGGGCTTGGGGATGTGTTTCTTAAGAGAATGCAGAGCTCCCCGGATGTCAGTGGCTGTCAGCCCTCCTGGCTCTTTCTCATTTCCATCACGGGGCCCAGCAGCAGGACCAGGTGGTACAGTTCTGGAGCAAGCCACACTGGGCTGGTGCTGTGATGTACTTCCAACCCAGTCCTCCCCTGCCCGGTGGCACTGACAGACTGTAGCTGTCTCATGGAGGATGTCAGGGATGAGAGGTGGAGCGGTCCAGAGACTGGCCCAAGAACACCGGACTTGACAGTTGCATGCCAGGTGTCAAACTCACGTCAGCTCATGTTGGAGCACCAGGGCTGTGCTCTGGCCAGTGGGCTTTCCTTTGTCATGGTCAAGTGCCACCTCCACTGCTAGCAACCAAATGACGTTTTTCTTAATATTAATTCACGTAAAACAACCGTAGCCCTGTTTCTAAGCAATGTGGAATCATGGATTTGATGGGCTGGCTATATTTTTTATGATATTCATTAAATATACAGTGATATGAAATTTGAATGATCACATTTTACCTGAACTATGTCATGGTCCAGCATGTGCATGAGACCCAAATAGGAAAGATAAATCTACTTCGAGATCTGATGCAGGGGCCTTGTCTACAGGATCCCTCAAGAGGGCATGTGAGGTCTCTGTCATTAAATCTGGTGACCATGTATGCTCCTACAGCTCTAGAGAGCCCAGCCGCTCTCAGCCCACAGGCCTCCTGAAAGCTGGTCCCCCCAGCATGTGACGTGGTGGTGAAGAGGGACGCTGGATTCAGGGCCCCTGCTTTGCAACCCTGCTCGCCTTTCTGAACTGGGGTAACTCAGGCAAGTCGCTTAACTTTCTTGTGCCTCAGTTTCTTCAACTGCAAGTTGGAGAGGATGCTCATGATGACGTCATGGGGTATTATGAGAACTTGGAGTTCATGTACATAAATTCACATTCACCTGTAGTATGTGATTGCATGTGTAATGTGTAGTTGATATGCACAAAGAGCTTAGGCCTGTGTGTGGCACACTGCAAGCATGTGCCATTCTGTCACTATTCCTGTTTTATAGTGAGGACCTGGAGTCACTGTGATGAGAAGCTCACTCCTCACCTCTTGCTGTGTCTTGGTGCTGCTCTGAGGTCCACCAAATTTAGGGGTCCTGAAACTTGCCAGGGAACCAGAAAGAATTCAGCTTATGGCTATCACCACTAGGTCTGGTTAGCAAGTCTGGGTGCAGCCAGGATCTGCCTGTTAACTGCTTCCCAAGGGTTCCTAGCGCAGGGGGTCTGAGAGCCCCACGGAGATGTGCCAGGCTGGGTCTTGAGGTTTCTCTCTCCTTTCTCGCCCTACCTTTTTTCCATGGCAGCCACGTAAATGCACCACCTGGGATGGGTTCCGCCCTGGCACAGCACTGGTTCACCTGGCCACCTCTGGCCGTAAGACGTGACTGCAGTCAGGGTGATGAGCAGGGAAGAGACAAAGAGCAGAACTGATCACGCCGAGTGACGGAACTGTCACTGTGAGATGGAAACTTGCTGTTCCCCGCAGACCTGGGAGTTTTCTGGGTTGTATTCAATTCTGTGCATCAGGGTCCCGCACAGAGGGGTCTGAGCTGGGCAGGGTTGCAGAGAAGGTTCACTCTGTAGGCTGATTTGGAAACGCGCTCTGGAGTCACCAGTTCTGCCACTGTAACACTTGAAGGTGGGCCCTTTGGACACAACCTGGTGCAGCCAGAGGACCCCAAGTGTGGTTTCAGCAGTCTTCATCGCTCATCAGACATGGTGCTCTCTGTACTGAGACTGTGGCGCGGAGGGAAGGTTGCAGCTTCCATTTCACAGTCGAGTCCCTGGGGTGGCTGAGTGACTTCCCTGAGGTCACACAGCTTCCAAGGGACATCACCAGAGGCTGCATGTGGTCTTTGCCCCTGAAACCTGCCGTTTTTCATCAGATCCTGCTGCCTCAGTGGGTTTTGTGACATTAGTCCCTGGGACTAGACTAATAAGGAATGTTCCAGAAGGCTTAGCTTAGTGGAAACAGATGGTGGGAAGCCTTATTCCAAGGCATTTGCGGTCTTGCTTGGGGGAAGAATGATCTCTCCCAAACTCAGAAAACATGTTTAAGTCCACAGCTTGGCCCCTGTAGGCCCTGGGCCTGGCAGCAACTGCGGTACTCTACTCCTGCCATGCAGCTCCTGTCAGAGGACACTCGCATCACACGCTGGCCCAGAGCAGTCAGCAAGGAGGGCGCCGTCCGCAGGGAGCATGAGAGTGAGTGCACCCATAGGTGCCCTCCAGGAAAACCCTGGGCCTTCGCGTCACGCAACAGGAGCGAGTGAGTGCAGCCCGGCCGCCAGCCCTTGCCTCCCGTGCTCCTGTGGGCCGAGCAAGGGAGGAGCTGACGTTGGAGTTGCTCTGAGGGAAACTTTTCAGGGTGGGGGTGAAAACCCACCACTCCTTGATGTGGTTGCCCGGATCTCAACCTGGGCATGACCTGGGGAATTCTCTTAATCAGGGGCATGGGGGGCGGGAGACCCCTCTTCCCCCTTTTCAGAGGTGACCTCCCACCCACACAGTGGAAAAAGAAAAACTAATTTCATGACAATTTGCATTTTGAAAGTGAAGGCAAATGAGCATGTCCTGGGGGGCTGGTGTTTTTGTGGGGTTTGCTCAAGCATGCCGCTCCTCCGCCTGACGGCTCTGTGACAACTGGGTGTGTTGGGGCAGGTGGCCCTGAGCCCGCCGGGCCCCAGGCACTGCAGCACAGTCTCTAGCAGAGGTTATGATGAGGAGGAGACTGTGACCTGCGCCAGTCCCGGGAGGCATGGTGGCTGCGTCCCGTGCCCCGAGCTCTGGGTAGGGGTAAACAACTTTCTCCTCAAGGGTCCCCCAAAATATACACCCTGCTGCCTTTGATCACATGGTACCATCTCCTTGGTCCTGGGAACATTCTGTTTTTCCCTTTTGACTTGGAGAGGGGGACAGGGCTAGCAGACAAGAGCTAGTAGGAGGGTCACTGACTTGAAAGGGCGTGGGAGGCAGGGTTCCCCCTCCCTGGATGCATCTGAGGGGCTCAGGTTGCGTCATTTGGGCATCTGGGTGGCTTCACTTTGGCAGAAGTGAGAGAACTTTTTCGTTAAGGGGCTGTGGAGGCTGAGGATGAGCAGTAGCCAGAGGCAGGGCAGGAGCCCGTGTCGGGTCAAGCGTCTGCTCAGCAGAGAAGGGGGCCATCTGTGCCTGCTGAAGGCTGCTCAGTGCAGGCTCAGTGGGTGCAGGAAACCAGGCCTGGCCACCTCCACTGGGTGACAGACACCAGGTCCCAGAGGCCGTGATGGAGGTGGGAGCCAGATGTGTTCCAAGATCCTCCAAGACTCACCCTGTGGACACTGGCAGACACCTGGCCTCCCTGACGGCTCCCTCTCAGTCCCCCAGAGGACCTAGGCACCCACGCAGAGAGGCCCTCAGAGAGGACTAGGAATCCTCGGAACTAAAGCAAAGGTCATAGAAATGACCAGCGCAGCTAAGCCCAGAACACAGTGGCCTTTGCCTTTGGCTTGCGGACTGTCCCTCCCATTCTCTGGACAGTTGCTAAAGGACACTCCATAGCTCTGGGAGTCTGGCCCTCTCTGGCATCTCTCCAGAAAGCTGCCTTTTCTGTCACTGATTAACCTGCACCAGTGGGTGTCCCCTGGAACGCTGGCGCCTGGCCGTCCTGCCAGTGGCACAAGGTTCCTTTATTTTCAGGGGGGGTGACACAGGGTCAGTGTCCAGCTCAGTAAAAATAATACTGATAAAACCCTCACAGAGCCAACTATGCAGATGACAGCATTTTATCAAGCAATGGCGAGGTGTGGCGAACAGAATCAGACATTGCTGGGCTGGAAGTCTGACCCTGTGAATGTCTGATGCCACAAACCACGTTCCCTTTGTGGGCCTCAGTTTCCCCACTTACAAAATAGAGGTTAGACCAACTGACCACAGAGATCCACCTCAAAATGTCAACAACATAGCGCTGTTGTCCTGTGCCCAATTCTTTTAAACTTTTGATTATGAAATATTGGAACCACAAAGTGAGAGAGACAAGATACAAACCCCCGACACCCATGACCCCATTTCCACAAGTACCAGCGTCCTCTGTCACCCAAGACCCTCTCAGGACAGTCGACCATCTCACCAAAGAAGTGGGACTTACCGTCTGTGCTGGGCAGAGGCCTCTCCGGGGGCGCCGGGGTGGATTTCATGCTGTTCCCCATTTCTCTCTCTCCTGGGGTGGTGGAAGATGCCCGAAGCCTATAGCACAAGAGACACACGTGGACACTCAGCTGCGCCCTGAGCCCTCCGCGTGGAGAGTGACCCAGTTTAGGCTGCATGGTGCACCATTTCTCACGCAGCCTGCTCTTTGAAAGGCGGCTGTTTTTATGTGAAGACGCGATTCGCGAATGTTGGTTACATTTGCGCAGCTCGAGTTCTTTTTATCAAGGGAATGACAGAGAAAAACCACAGAGAGGGAAGTTGATAGCAAATGCTGCTGGTGGCAGAAGTTTCCATTCCTCTGCACCCTCCCCAACGCCGAGGGGACAGGCAGTGCTTTTGTGAGAAGCTGAGCAGCGTTTCAGATGGCCCCAAAGAACCTACACTTGGAAAACCTAGAGTCAGCTCCCACGCACCAGAAATTCAGGCCACGCGAAATTTAGGATCGCCTGACTTTACAGCCACAAGGGGTGAGGAGGGCCCCTGCCACTCCTACCATCTTTTGTCTGTTTGAATTCTCCAAGGTGCTTTCACAGAGGGCTCAAAAGGACAACTTCCTAGTACTCTCTGGATCTGGCACTTGCTGTATGTGCTGCCAAAGCACGTTCTGCTAACACTCTCGACCTCTATAAAGGCCTGGCATCCCTAAGCCCAGTTTGCAATGAAGGGAACAGTTTCAGGGAGGGTAAGTGACTTGTCCCATGTCACACAGCAGGTGAAGGGGGTGCTGGGTTTTAAGCCACTGATGCTCCATCTCCAGCTTGCCCCACAGTGTTTCTACTCCTGCAGCCCGCCCAGGTTGGAATTCTAGTGGTGCACGTACAAGCTGGAAAACTTTGGGTAGGTTATTAACCTTTTCCTGCCAGTTTTGGAGAATCATAGAATAGCTTTGGGCTTCGATTATGAAATTAACTGAGATAAGGCTTGTGAAGTGCATAGAACATGGCCTGGCATAAAAATAAAACACAAAAAAAACATGTTAGTTATTGACATTTCTCATCTCTTTCCTGGTTGTCTTTAATAGGAAATATTCTAATTCTGGACCCTCATACAAGTATTTTGAAAAAGGAAATAGATGAATACAGAACAGTCTTAGAGAAGGCTCCGGTGTGGTTGAAGCAGAGGACAAGGCCATATCTGTAGACAGAGCCATTCCTGCCTCGTGTGGACCAAGAGTTGGGGCAGGGTCCCCAGCCAGTGTCCAGGCCAACAGACACTAACTCCTCCTCAAAGCCTCAGGAGTTCAAGTGTCCAAAAGCCAGCCAGTCCCCTCCCATGCAGCCTTGTGTCCTATCCAAGGTCCAGCTTGCACAGGTGCTCCTCCACTGACCGTGGGCCTGTCCTGGCCCATAATATGCTAAATGCACCCCAAGTCCCAATGGAATGTCCGAGCTGGACCTGCCTCTCTGTAGGGTGCGCGTTGCTTCCCTTTGTGACTGACAGGGAGCTGTGGCCGGAGAGACAGGTCACACAGAATATCACTAGCCTGGGAAAAAGTGGAAATTCAAAATTCAAAGCCAAGTTTTTCCCCAGAATGTGTGGCCTTTCACCCCTGTTAAACTGAAAAATCACCCCGTCCCGCTGTGATAAAGTTGGGGGCCCTCTGTGTAGATTCTGGAAAGAAGTAGGGTCTTGGGTTTTGAGATGAGGTTGGGAGGGTCGGCACTGCTTCCTAATTTGGAAGGGGCAGTGGTGAGGGTGGCATTCTTAGTAGATTCACAAACAAAGTAAACCAATGAGTGTTTTTTTTAAAAGTGTGCATGTTCTAAACGTTTACATGAACA
This sequence comes from Tamias sibiricus, assembly GCA_025594165.1. Classification (NCBI taxonomy): domain Eukaryota; kingdom Metazoa; phylum Chordata; class Mammalia; order Rodentia; family Sciuridae; genus Tamias; species Tamias sibiricus. The sequence goes on along the minus strand of CM046658.1, from coordinate 175,967,342 downwards.
ACAGACACTAATGCATCATTATATTCCCAAGGTCGTTATAAGATGTGCAAAAACTCAGGGTGCACTAAGGTGGTGAGGCTGAAATGGCCTCAGGCCTCAGGTGAAGTGCGAACCCCACGTTCCATGGACCCGTGTGTTGGTGACTGGAAATGCCAGGCCCTCTTTCCCCAGGCTCGCCCCTCCCCTCAGCCAGGGGCGGGGCTTCCTCCAGGTGTGCAGATTTCAGCAGCATTACTCTGACTCTGACTCAGGGGCACATCTGCCCTATCCCCAGCACGGCCTGGTGAAGCCATTTCTGAAAACACACGTGTCACAAGACAGCTGCCATGAGTGGAACTCACCTTCCCCACAGTGCTGCCACCCTTCCCGGATTCTCCCCAGTGCCATCTGAGTCAGTGCCTGGGGACAGGCAGGACCCTGCCATCTCCCCACCAAGGAGACCCCAGCCTGACGTTCCAGGGAGGAAGCACACAAGTGGCCTTCTCCACTGTGCAGCCCAGCCCCACGCAAATCACGTATGTCACACACACAGGCCGGCCCACACGGGCCTCCTGACGCATGTGTGTGACACACACAGGCTGTACTCTGTCCTGGTCCTGCTGCTTCCTGGAATGCACCCACTGCTACAGTCCCTCAGCCTCCCCTTCTGGCATTGCTGAGGCTTCCAGGAGCCGGGCCCTCAGGGTGCAGAGATAATTCTGAGACAACAAGCATGATGGCCCCGCCCACCCCTGCTCTCCTAGATGTCCCGCCACAGCGCAGTCTCACTGGTCAATGCTTTCCTGTCCCTGGTGCCTGATGCTTGGCATCAGTTGTCAAAACACCTAAATGACAGTGCCTGTCCCCTGCCCCCATCGTGCCTGCCCCACAGACACCGAGTGGGAAAGGCCCTCCCCACCCTGCCAGCCTCCCTCCCACTCCATCCTCCCCTGAGCCATTTCCGAGCAGCAGGTTGCGGCCATGATGTCCCATCTCTCCCCTTCCATTATATCACAGCTGTGCCAGGAAACTAACCCAGAAAAGTCTGTGCTCCCCACGAAACTCCCTTCCCGATAGCTACCACACTTCCCAAGCATTAGTGCGCCCTTCTGAGGATGTTCCTGGACTCGAGTACATAAAAGAAAAGAAAAAAAAAAAAAAAAGAAATTGGAACTTGCATTTTTCAGATGAGGAAACTGAGTTCCATCCAAGAACAGACACAGACACATACCAGAGGTCTGGAGAGGAGGCGGCTGAGCTGGTCCTCAGAGCCTGGTCCTTCTTTTCTAGGGCCTCCCCTTGGAGGCTGGCACCCACCTCTTCTACCTTGCTGGCTGATCGGAGCTCACTCTCTGTGAGAGAAGGGCTGTGTGAGCCACCAAAAGCCCATCGGTTCCTAGCAGCCCCTTAGAGGCTGCTCAATGGCCTCTGGGAGCCCCAAGAAGGAGTTAACTCATCAAAAAAAAAAAAAAAAAAAAAAAAAGGACTTTTATTTGACAAGAGTGAAAATGCCCCTGAGGGTGAGAGCTGGAGTCTCCCTAATGAAATGCTGAATGATTTGATTTAATCTGTGAGAGTTCTGTGCAGTGGCTGGAGGTGGGAGAGGGGTGAGAGACATAATTGCTTCCAGGAACAATAAGAAGAGGGCAAAAGAGAAATGAGTTAATTAACACTGGCTCTGAACATCCGGGGCTCCCTTCTCCCTGCCTCTGCCTCTGTGCGTGACTCTGAGGTTTCCAGGGCAAAAGATCTAGCCGGGATTTGCCTTCTGTTACCCTTGGTCTTTAGACCAAGGCTCTTTTCTCTGTGTGATCTTGGGCCTCAGTTTCCTCTTCTGAGAAATGAGATGAGCAGCAGAGCTGATCTCTAGGGAGAGAGCCTTTTAACTCCACTTCATTCTAGCAATCAAGACTCCATGGCTTCTGAAAATTATTAATAGGAAAAAAGAGCCATCCTAATTCTTACAGAGTCCCACTGGGCAGATCCAGACCTTGTCTTTAGATTCCGTAGGATCAAGGGAAGGCAGGGAGGGCGTGCGGAGGCCCACCTCCTGGGTTTAATCCAGCCAGTGGCCCTCAGCGACTTTCCTCTTCCCCCCTGTTGGTGTGGAGGTCAGGGTTTTGTTCACCTGCCCACGGTCCCAGGGATGGAAACCCTGCATCTCCTGACTTCAGACCCCATGCCCTTTGCCACTGGGCCCATGACGCTGTCTGTCTTCTGGGAGGGGGCTGGTCAGCATAGGGGCAGGCCACCACTGGAGCAGACACAGGTGAGAAGAGGCCAGGGCCCGCGAGGTGCTGCTGTCAGGCATGAGGGAGGCACCCAGCACCAGCCCCTCTCTGACCAGGGCTTCTGTGTCCCCAGGGATCCTTTTGTCGCATGCTCTGTGTAAATAGAGGGCTCAGCCCCCTCAGAGTCCCCCCCTCCCTCCTGGGCGGCTTCCTGGGACAGATTTGTACACTCTGCCCACCTGTGCCTCTACTGCCTGGACTTGGCAGTTAGAAAGGAAGGTGTCCTGGGCCCCTTCTCAGCATGGTAACAGGGAGGGGACTGAGGACTCCAGTCAGCCCAAGGCAGGGCTCCTGCCTTGTGCCCTGGGGATCCAAAGCCTGTGTGGCTCCCGGAGTCCATGTGGGAACCTGCTAGGCCAGCCTTCCCTTTTTCCTTGCAAACTTCCTCCACAAAGAGACGCCTGAAGGCCCATTCATATGACCATCTTCTGTAGCGTGGGAGCACAGTGCCAGGGGTGGGGGCACCCCAAGTGTGCGGCACATGAAAATCCCTATAACAGCAGCAGTGACCCCTAGAGTCACCACCACATCTGGCTGGTCAGCTCTTACCCTCCACCATGCAGGAGGCTCAGCACAGTGCAGCCACCCCCCCACCCCCCACACCACCCACCTGATAGCTGAGCTAGATCAGCTAACTCATCCAGGGTCTCACAGCTAGTAAGAGGTGAAGCTGGGGTTCCAACCAGATCGGCCTGACCTAAAACTCTATGCCTGGAACCACCAGGAAGCGCAGCCCTGTCTTCCTGCCCTTCTGGGTGGACTAACAAGGCAATATGATTTTTTCAAAGTCCTAAAAGCAAACTTTGAGAACCATAAACTTTTGCAGGGAAACTTTCACATGATGGACACGAAGGCCCGAGGGGTCTCTTAGAGGTCATGTGGCACTGATTGGCAGTCAAAGTCTGGGGATCCTATTGGGGGTAATAGAAAGGACCAGAGTGAGACTGTGGGGACTACTGTAGCCGCAGGCAGGAGTAGGCAGTACAGGATGTTGTCCAGATTTTTCATGACAAGTATTTTAAATATCTATTAATGCCACAGGACACAACAAAGAAAGATAAACCAGCTGTGCTTATAGTGTCGCAATTTCATGAAGAAAGATTTTTCTTCTTTTGAGGCATGATCTCACTAAGTTGCCAGTCTGGCCTTGAACTTGCAATTCTCCTGCATCAGCCGCTCAAGTTGCTAAGATTACCTGGGTGCTGCCATCCCCAACATGATTTCCTCAACATTTAATCTGCATCTGTATATGTGAACACCATATGTAGAAAATAGTAAATGAAATTTCCCAAAGTGTTTCCAAGGACATCCTTGGGTGGGGAATGATCTTATTTATCAATTCTTCCTTCACACAATTCTAGAATATCCAACTTTCCTTCATGTGCATGAATTGCTTTTATGTTAAACAGTTCAGGAAGAACCTGGAAGCAGGGTCTTCAAAAGCAGGCAGCCTGGCTCAGATGCCAGCTCCCTACTTCCTGGCTGTGTGTCCTCTGGCCAGTTCTTTCACTTCCCTGAGCCTTGACTTTCAAATCCACAAATTTGGAATACAAATATGCCCCCTTCAGTGTTGTTTGATTATACATCACACCTAAAGCTGAGGTGTCTGATAAGTAGTAGCTAAAAATTCACAAAGGCATATCCTTGTGGGGAGGAGGCGGCTTGTCAACTCACAGTGCCAGCTGCAGCCAGTCCCTCAAGTATAATATGATGCCCTGACGATACCTGTGGCTCCCCAGTCCATTCAGGGTGTGCTCAGCTGGGCCTGGGGTCTGACACTTTGCTTCAGAGAAAATAATTGCTGGCAGAGGGGCTTAGCATCGGTTGCTCTCCCAGCTAAGGATCTCGCAGGGTTTCCGGGGGCACCCCACCACATCCTGACCTCAACTCAACAGGTGCATCTCCCTGAGTGCCAGGCTGGGGGCTGCCAGGGCTGCCCGCCCCGTGACCCACATTGCTCCCCACTCCCCTCCTGGGCAGGTGCCGCGCAGGCCTGTCCTGCCTGCCTTGGCCCCACACCCATCTGCCGCTCCTCGCTCTGCAGAGGAGTGATGTGGGACCGCCGCGGGCTCCAGGGCCCTGGGCAAGGGCAAGGCGGCCAGCTCCGTGGGGCGCGCGCACCCTCCAGCCTTCTCGTGCCCGACTCAAGAGCAGACGCACAAAAAGCCACCAGGAGGACGATTGGGGATCGACTTCTCCGGGACATTTCAAACTTGTTGGTTCAAACTGTGTTTTAAAGAAAGTTTCCCCGAAGCTCAATACAGAAAATAGATGAAGCAGGATGCCAGGTGAGGGCTGGGCATTCAGCCTCTTGCCCCCCACCTTGCGGGACACCCCAACCCCAGGGAGAATAAGGCACTGGCTGAGAAATAGCAATTTAGCTCTAGAATCGTCTAACATTCTATGAGATACTTACTTCTGATTAGACAATATTGCTAACATTTCTATTAGAATGTTCTAATAGAAAAGGTGGGGAGAGGGCAGGCAGGCCCCAACGTCACCCAGTAATCTGTTTGTCTGTGACGGGAGGCTGACTGCTAAGCCTGACCCTGCGCCAATGGGCCTGTGTTCAGGATGTGCTCACGGGGGGGGCTTCATGGCATTCAGGCGTCAGGGAGGCCAGCTTTGCCTCAAGGCCACACGAAGTTGCAACACGTCTCGTGACTGTTTCAGGATATGGAAATAAGCCACATTTGGAGCCAGACAAAACTGAGGCAGAGTTTAACTCCACAGTGTACCAAGTCACTAAGCCTTTCCGCCCCTCCCCCATGGATGCAGCCCTGCTGGGTCTCCTCTGTGGATGCAGGGACCTCAGGACCCTGAGGTGTCGCAGCAGAATGGGCCGTGCGTGGTATGCGGGGTGGACATCGGGGGCTGTCCCCAAGACGGCTTCGATATTCTGCAGAAGGGAAGCCTCCCCTCCTTCGTGAGGCCCTGTCCTCGGTGACTCTGGGCAGGCCCTCGCAGGCTGGCTCTGTTAGATTCAGAGCACGTTCTCTGGCAGACACCACGTTATGGATGGGGTTTGGCCAGGCCCTGGGCACCTATGTAAGCTGTGAGCTGGTGACATCAAAGGGCCAGCAATGAGGAAACAGCTACCAGGGCAATTACTTTGACGCTAGTTTTTGAGCAGAATGGGAAAGTACTGGCTACCCAAGAGGCCTTTCGTGTCGAGTGTGGGTCCTGGGGAGGAAGGGTTCATCAGGGAAGGAGGAGGCAAAGGCACCTCCTGTGGAGACGCCAGAGGCCTCCAGAAATCTAGGCCCGGGGATTGGCAAGACGCGATTTCTTTATTACGTCACGTTTCCCAGCATGAACTCGTTTCGCTTTTTATTCACGCGTAACTCATGAGCTTGTCGGGGGCACTGGGAATCGCCGTGCCGATGGTGAGCCCTGCCTTGAGTCTGCCCCTCGCTGGGAACCACTTGCCAGGGTGCCCATGCCCAGCTTCCCGGTCATGGGGCAGAGATCCCCAAGGGCTGGGGATATAGCTTAGTTGGTAGAGTGCTTGCCTTGCAGGCACAAGGCCCTGGGTTCGATCCCCAGCACCACAAATAAAAAATCATAACAAAACCAGAATTCAGCTGTCTAAAGAGATCCCCAGACGTTCCCCACGGGCTGCGGGTGGGAGGGGACCTGGGCTATTGGTTTTTCAGGTCAACCCCCACTCCTGGGCTCCATCACCCTGGGGAGGATTGCAACGCACTGTTTGATGGCGTGGTCACCAGCCTCCCCTATCAGACCTACTGGACTGTAGGCGCCACAGAGGCAGCCACTGGTTTATCAGCTTCCTCGTGCTGGTCACTCGGAGGTACTCAGAAGAAAATGGAAATAAACAGACGAAAGCTGAAGCAGTGTGCCCAGGACAGTGGCCCAGGGTGAGCTGGAGCACGTGAGCGGTCAGCACTGGGCACCTCTGACCTGCTGTTGCCAGTCTGTGGTGGGAACCTCACTCCGTGGCTCACGCCCAGCCTGCACCGCCACCTCTCTGAGAGATGTGCTGGGCTCCAGGCATGCTGGAGGGGACACACACGTTTCACTGATTCTTTCTCTGGACAATTGTTCTTACATGCGGACATCCACACAAGGAAAGTGGCATACCCAGCGTCTCGGGGAAGTTAGGGAGCCCACCGTGGGTTCTAGCGATGTCATGCAATGGCTGCCTGCAGCCATCTCCATTTGTTTTCAAAAGAAAAGACACTGCTGTCAATCACAGCCACTATATGGAAGGCCTAAATTAGATGCCTAAAGTATGCTTTAAGGGTACTGGATGCCCCAAAGAGCCCGCTTGCCTCTCTGTAAAGACGTGGGACCTCACGGAGGGCTCCTGGGTCATTCCAGCCCCTGCCAGCCCCCTGAGCTCAGCACACAGCCACAGGAGGAAAACAGGCCGATGTGTGCCATGGTCCTCGTCCCCAGGGTTCACGAGCGCTCGCCTGGGGCCGTCCCCTCTGTGTAGCAGCATCCTCGTGCTTAGGGCTTTGCAAACCTGGGGAAGCCGAGGCCAGAGCATTTGCACAAGCGGTGCAGGCCAGCTCTGAATCCAAGCAGTCTGGCTCCAGAGCTGGCTCTTGGGTCCGCGCCCTTCAGCATAAGGAGATGGTGGGGGCTTGCATGAAGCCGCATCGCTCCTTTCCTGGGATCAGGTTACGATGCCACTATTTTGTGTGCTGGAGGGTCATGTTCATGACAGGTGTTCAGTGGCTGGACCACTGGGGATAAAGAGAGAGAGAGCGGCGGGTGGGGAGGTGGGTCGGGACACTCAGGGCGCTTGGAATTTAAATCCATATGCTGCAGATTGGAGCTGATTGTCCACGTGACACGGAAAGCCTGAGCGGGGAGAGCAGCGAGGAGAGAGATGACACAGCTATAATTTGGGGAGCAGCACGTCCACTTCCTGGGAATAATGTGAGGCTTCGATTCAGCCTACATCCCCAGCCCCTCTGTCCCTCTCACTGGGCTCTTTGTCTCCTTCATGGCGTGTCACAGTGGTCATTATGTATTGACCACCCTCACCTCCAAGACCTTTCTGCAGACATGTTCCATGTCTATGCCTCAATTTTAAATAGAACATGAATCAAGAAAAATAAATAATGAATAAATAAAAAGAATGTGAATTGCCAGAGATTGGCACATAATATGTGCACAGTTAATTAAGCAGAATGACTAAAGATGCTCTTTATATAAAGTGCCGGGCCCAATATTGGAAGTCACAAAGACAGACTAAAACCCTGAGCCACAGAGACCCGGAGACCAGCTTCTGGCTGGAGCTGGAGTTACCGTAATCAACTGCAGCCCCTCCCTTAGTGGAGCTCAGATGGGAGGAAGTGGTTTGGACGCGATGTACTTTAATTCCTACGGAACCCTGGGGAGGGGAGAGGGGAAAGTCACATGGTGTGGCCTCAATGCATATTTACTGAGGGAACAAATGGACCGGGCGGATGGATGGATGGACAGGCACGTGGATAAATGTACCAACATGTCCCTTGGGTTGTTAAAAATTCAAATGATTTGGTCTGACAAGCTGGAAATTCTTAACGAGAATTTTAAGTTCCAGCTTTTCTTGGAGCTGGGGGAAATAAATTCTTGCTGAGTGTGAAATGAAAAATTAAAGCTGAGCAGCATCTATTAACGCAGGAAGCTGATGAGGCGCAGTGGAATGAATAATTTCTGTCTGTAAGAAAAGTGTTCTGCTCAGAAGCACAGCGCCTGCTCACGCCGCCGCTCAAACTGGGGAAGTTTCTCGGTGTTAGGAAAATAGTTTCCGTTTGCTGCGATGCAATCCTCCCCACAGCTGTTTCATTTATGTCGGATGGAGGAACAAGAAGAGATATGTATTCAGAAAAATGGAGAAGGAGTGCCCGGCTCGTGGGGTTTGCAACCTGATCCACCATATTTAACAAAATAGCAGAAGGAATAGATATACTGTCATTGTTTGATTTAGGACTGATATTAATAGCTACTATTTAGCACTTAGCATAGCCTACATATTACATATAAGTTAGATTTCTTATAAACACACGAGGAAGCTGTTTTATCCTTTTACATCAAAGAACCTGACATTCAGAAAGGCAAAGTGACTTGCCCAGAGTCACACAGCTCATTGGTGGTTGACCTGGAATGTTGATTCAGGTGTAGCCGATTACATCATTGGCTTCCTACGATGCCATCTCACTGCCCTGATTCTAGAGCTGTTTAAGACGCAGGAGTCTTAATGGATTTCTATCTGTTCCATAGGTTATTATTACTCTATTTTCCAGAACTCACTAAACACTCCTGGATATGTTCTTCTAATTGGAGAATATTAATTGCAACAGAATTTGCCAGATCTCCCATTTGCCCCCCACCCAGTTTTAAGAGGACCAGAGCCCAGTTTAATAGACCTGAAACACAGTATATCTCAGAAAACACCAGGATGCCAACTCACAGGTGATGGGATGGAATTCTCCTAAACTGAAGGGCACCACTGTAAACGGAGGCCATTGTCCTTAGCTCCCTGTGCTCCCTGAGGCCTACCCTCCCCACCTCAGCCAGCCCCTCGATGCCTCTCTGAGCCTCATTTTCTCATTTGCCAAAAGCACATAACCATTGTGCTTGCAGGATTGTCCCGAGAATTGCATGAACGTGCCTTTTCATGCCATGCCCCTCCTGTCACTTAGGACGGTCCTCTCCTGCTCATACCCCACTCATAGACCCAATCAGGCCATTCTCAGGCCAGAGCCCAGGTCATTCTCTGAGACAGACTCTCTTGATTAGTGAGCACCTAAAAGAAAATGAAGCGTGCCGGCTTCCGTAAGAAGTGCTGCTTTTCCCAGTCTCTTCCAGTCTGCGCTTGCCTGATTTCAGAATTTGTGTGCTTCCGATGTTGACCTTGCCCTTAGCTCCCTCCTCCCCCATGCACCTAGCACCTACTTAGGTTATTGTCACTTATCTTTGGCACCTTCCCAAACTAGAGCCATACTGCCAGACTCCACCCAGCACTGCTGCTATCGCCCAGTCTAGGTGGGCACAGGACTCTGGGCACCCACAGTGTCTGAAACTGTCCTGGGCACTGTACGTCTGTTAGTTCATTGAATCTGGCCTATTCCTCCGTGAACTGGGTACAGTTACTTCTTTTTCACAGATGGGAAAATGAAGGCCTGGAGTGGTTTAAATGACTCGCCCAAGGTCACACGGCTAGGAAACCTGATGGCAAGGCCTCGGTGTTGCTCTTAGAAGCCTGCTGTATACTTGGCTCTGAGACTGTCTCACCTGGCAGCAATGTGACCTGCCACCCTCCCCTTCCCTTCTCTCCCTGGAATAGCGCACCCAGCCAGCGTGCAGTGAGCAGCTCTGGTATGCAAACACAGTGCCGGGTGCTGGGCTTCCCCCAAGATGCTTCCCTGCTGTTCTCAGCAATTCTCTAGCTCCAGAAAGTGCACCTCTGCCTGCTGTGCATTGGAGAGGCCCCGATGTCGCTCCCCACCCAGTCCTTGCCACATCCCCCAAAGTACCTTCAAACGCTGGGCATGGCCTCCCCTGGGAGCTGGGTGCAGAGGGGCTGCCAGGCACGGGGTCACCGCCTCTCCATCAGCGGCTGCTCCTCCAGAATGAGCAGATGGCCCCGGGCTCCCGAGGGGTAGAGGAGAAGCCCGTGCTATGAAGAGGCACCACAGTTGCTAAACCGCCACACACTTCCTCTGCGCGAACGAGGAAGGCGCGCAGGGCTTGCAGAAGGGCAGGTTCCTGTTTTCAGCCACCACCAAGAGCCGACTTCTCTCTGCAAGGACGGGGAAGAGAGAGGCATTATTAATTTTTTTACAAAGCACTTGAGAATATAGGCAGCTTGATTCTAAATGGCCAGGGCTTTCAGAAACTTGGTCTTCCCCCACCCTCTCTCACCCTCTCTCTCTCTCTCTCTAATTAAAAGGCAGATGGGCTGAGATTTTGCTCGTGTGCGTCCCTAGAGCTCACGGGGCCCAAAGAGGCTGTGACTTAGCTAACTGCCACTTCTTTTTTCTGAGTTTCCCAATTTTTACAGCTTTCTTATGTCACTGTCAAATGGATCCCAGAGTCAAGCTTCCTGTCCTGGCTCTGCCATGAGGCAGTTTTTAATTGATGGGGACTTGAAACAATAGGCAACAAGCCCTCTACACAGCAGAGCTGCCCACAGCCTCCCTGGCAAGACTCGCCACCACCTCTGCTGTGCATCTACCAGAAGAAGCTACAAGGGTTATAAGCAGGAGCTAGCTCTTCCAGGGCCACATCATAGGAGGCTAAAGAGAGGCAGCAAGTCCATGCCAGGAGGGGCCCTGAATCAGAGGGGGAACTAGAAAGAAGATCACGGCAGGGGCTTTGGGACGTTGTGTATCCGCTGTAGACGAGGTGTGTGGTGCAATATGACATGGTGGTCACTTGAGGCCATGCCAACTCCTGAGGAATGTGCTGGGTTTGTGTGGAGGCATAACTTCCAAATAGTTCACTCAAAATGATGTTAAGATGCAGAAAGAGAAAGGAGGAGAAAAAGCAGGCCGGAGTGGCAGACTGTTGTTATAGATGAATCAGGTGAAGGGTGTGTGGATATGCCTTGTTCTCCCTCATGATGGGTTTGAAATAAGAATATATATTTATTCTACACATATTTATTTATCATTTTATATATATGTGTACATGTGTATATAGATATTGATATAGATATAGATATGATATAATCACCCTATTCACAATGTGTGAGGCTCCAGCAGGGACACGGGGCGTCTTGGGTTGGTAGGCGAGGTGGAGGCCTCTGGAAGGCTAGTCCTGGGATGTGTGCTTAAGCCAGGAGCACTGTGCTCAGCTGGCCCTCTGCAAGCCCCTTGCAGCGTCTCTGGACAGATGGACATCACAGCAGCTGGCCCACAGTCACCCAGCCAGTCCCAGCCAGATTCAGAGCAGATCAAGGGCCCTGCCCCATGGCCCCACCCAGCCAGGACATTGCAGCCACCCTGAGACAGTCATTTAGAAACCCCTGCTCACTGCAGTTCGCGCAGATAATGAATTAAAAACACCAGGGCTGTGTCTAAATTTAGAAGACACCCAGTAACAGAGAGATGCTCCCCCAGACAGCTCATGGAAGTGCCTGCTCTGTGAAGAGCAAAGGAAATATTGCGGAAGACCGAGGGGCCCGAGAAGACAGCAGGAATATGCAGAAGTAGAGCTGCCCCGTGGCGTGGGGGGTAGGGGGGCTCTGGACTCAGGAGGCCTGAGCCGCGGCGACTCTTCAAAAGCATCTTCCCGCGGCTTGGGTAAGACAGAGCACGTTCCCTCGCTCTGTCGTCCCTTCAGTAAAATTTGCTGAGCAAAGCACCATCCCAGACCCTGAGGGTTAGCTTGAAAGGAAATCAGCCAAAGCCCTGTCCTCCTTGAGCCTGCCCGCCCTGGAGTCACCCCGTGGAGGGCTAGCAGGGCGACCATGGACTCTGGAGCCTGCGGTAAGGGAACACAGTGGGCTGATGGGACAGAGAGCCGTGAGTGTCCGTGGCTGGAGCGTGAGCTGTGCAGGTGTCATGAGCTGAGACTTGCAGGAGGAAAAGGAGCCAACCCAGGCCTGGCCAGCAGGAGGGTGCAGTCTGCAGGAACTGCTGATGAGACTGTGGGACCCTGGTGGTGGGGCCCTAAGGACACTCCAAGTCTGATGGCAGTCAGGCTAGTGACAGCAGGCACTGGCCATAAATGAGACAGCACTCCAGACACCAGCCACTAAGACACAGCCGTCAAGGCCTGTGAAAGGGCAGAGGCCCCACAGAGGACAACACTGTGAATTTGCCATGTGGGCCTCTCCCACAGCTCCTGGCCCTGGGCCAGCACCCTAATAGCACACAGGACTTTTCTTCCTAACCCGCCAAGGGGCCCTTGAGCACAGAATGTGACCACTTATTCAGGCATGCATCTCAGGGTCCAAACATTCAGTCATTCAACCAACCTTTGTCAACACCTGCCGCATGTCGGGGACTGGACACGAGCCAGGCTGTGTCCAGCAAGACCAAGTTGAGCTCAGGGAGCTCAAGCCAAACCCTTTCCTTCCCTGTTGGGCAGGCCCAGCCCAGAACGGCATGCTTTCCAAGTACTGAATTTGGCAAACAGTGATTGCATTTCTGACAGGACAGTCTGGGAGAAAGCCGCAGAGAGAGCATGAACGGGTTCCTGGCTCCCTGGCTCGGGGAATTCACACTCAGTGGCGGAGACAGAAGCAAATATCAAAACTCCAGGGGGTAAAAGAGGAGGACTTGGTGGGGAGGGTTCCAGGAGAGGAAAAACAGCAAATTTGGGAGCCCTTAGAGCTGAGGCCTGGCAGGAGCAGGTTGGATTCCATGGCAGCAGAATCGTTGTCATTCAAGGACCTCAACGGACCCAGTCAGCACAAGAAGCCAACACAGAAACTGTGAGGGTGATGATGTCACTCCCAGGACCTAAAGCAAAAGCCTGGGACAGACCAGGCTTCGCTGCACCAGCCAGGTGACGGACAACCTGGCAGGAGGTGGTGCTTCAGGGCTCCTGCAGACACCCAGGACCATCTGTGGAGGGAGCGTTTCCAGAGCTTTGCAAATTAATTAGCTGTTTGGGCCCAGACGGATGGCCACTGGGAGATTACCAAGATGCCAGCCAGGCGCGGGCTGAGGATCACTTGATTAAGTCCAAGAGTGAAGTGCCCACCTTTGTTAAGGTGAATGGTCCCCTGGGTAAGCAGTTAGCTTACACAAGCTGTCAGGAGCCAGTTGTGACGTCCCCGGCTGGAGCTGGCAGGCCTGCTGATCCCAGCAGTGAGCTGAAGCTCATTCTCCAGCTCCGGGAGTTCCAGTGCTCCTAAGATGATGTGGTGTTATGTGACAGGTGACAGGTGTAATGGTTAAGCCCCGTACTGAGTCACAGTTCACAGCTTGATCCAGTATGAGCAGGTTCCCAGACCTCTCCCGCCCCACCCAGAGCTCACTTAGTCATACAAATCCCCAGGCCACCCCAAGCAGAAGCGAGTGCCCCCTTTCAGAACGCCCTGTGAAAACAGGTCACTTTACACACATTGGTGTCAAGGCTAAGAGTGAGGTTCCAGATTCCTGGGGGCTGTGTGACCTTGCACAGGCTTCTGCAGCTCTCCCAGAGCCTAATGATGTTACTAATGCTACTTACCACCAGGCTTCTCAGGACCCTGTATGGCAAGCGCCTCCTGCATTCGGGAAGGTCGGGGCGTGTGGAACACGCGGCGACTGAGTCTAGAGCAGAGCCCTGTCCAGGAGAGATGATCTGACTGTCCCCTAAAGGCACAGATAGATGAGGCTGTGCCGGGAAGCAGGACTTCCGCTGTGAGTGCTGATTTTCACCAACAGGGAGATGGCGCAAACTGTCCCTCCTGGGGGTGAGCAGGTGCTGCCACCACCGCCTGTTTCTGGGACCAGCTCCTAAGATGGAGAGGGCCCACTGAAGGAGCTGAGTTCTCCCTGGAGTGCAGCCTCAGCGTGCAGTCAAGCTCTTCCTGTTTCTTTGGGAGATGGCCTGGAGCTAGTAGCATTCTCAGGAAAGAGAAAGCGTGGGGGCTGCGTGGCCCAGACATGTTGACTCATTCGAGCACTTGTCCCTCAGCGTTGCTCAAGTGCCCCGCCGCCGGCCCCTCCTGGAGACCCGCTATCCTCAGCTCTGCAAAGGTCAGTAAGGAGGGGGCGTCGGCAGGTCGCCCAGGGGCTGCAGGGTCCCTCGAGCAGGATCTAGGATCGGCCCTTTGCAAGGTCACTGTCTTACTGAGCTGCTCCAGGTGCACTGACTCAGAGACGCCGCTTTCCGGACCTAGCTCAGGTGCTCACTTCTCCAAGTGGACGTATGTGCAGGAGTCCCTGCGGGCCAGCCAGGGGGGCTAAGCTGTGGGGGCCAAGGGTGACATGTGCTCTGCCCTCCAGGAGCTCAGTGTGAATTGAACAGGGATCCAGAACAAACCAGGACAGGGCAGCGTGGTGGTCAGCTGGCATCACTGAGAGGGCACGAGGCTACCCAAGAGGTGGTACTCAAGGGACCTTGACGTGAGAGGGTCCCACCGAGGCTAGACATTTGAAGCACTGACCGGATGTCCTCCCTGCGTCTTCTTGGTTCATGGTGGAATGGCTTGAGTATAGCTCGTCTGGAGGTGGAGGTGACAGCAGTGTCTGTCACTTACCTCTTGTCCTGCCTCCTCGTGCTCTCTCAGATCCCCTGGAACTGGCTGATGGGTGAGTGCAGTCTCTGTCCCTCCTGCTCCAGCTTTCCCTGCCCTGCTGTCCTCGGAATCTGCACACACACCTCGCAGGCGCCCACTGCCGCCTGTCTCTCCCCCACCTTCCTGTGTCGCCCACTGCCTGGGCAGCCCCTGCTGGCCTTGCCTCTGGGCGTGCTGACACCGCTCCCAATGGCTCCCTGCCTCAGGATCACCCAGAACCCGGGCTGCTCTACGGCTCCTCTCCCCTGGCCAAGGTGCCCATGCCCCCAGATTCCTGCGAGAGGCAGTCTGTGGAAGCACTCTGTGCCCCCTTGACCCACTGCCCAGGTGGGACCAAGCCGGGCCACAACGCTCATCCTGTCTTCTGCCAAAGGTGGGTTCTCCAGTTCCCGGACGGCCTGAGTCCCTGAGCTGGCTCATGCCACGTGGGAAGAGGAAAGGTGACAGAAGGGTGCCATCTGCCTGCCGTCCAGCCGTTACAGGATGACCTTTGCCTGCCCAGGGCCGAGAGGTGTCTGACCATGTCTGTGACTACCCACAGAGCAGCAGCTGTCAGCCTAGGGTGGTGTCCCAGCTCCCCTCCCTTCCCCTCAGTCTCTTCTGGTGTGGGGCGTGGCCCACTCCTAACTTCCAGCTGGGGCTGGAGGGCACAACGTTTTGCGTGGGCATCCCCAGTGTTCCTGTCTAGGCGTTATTACACGCCGTGGTTCTGCCACCGTATGCATTACAAGCGTGAACGAGTATTTTGAGATTTCTTAAATTGTATGTGAATATTCTAGAACTTCCCTGCTGTGCTCTGATGGGTTGTCTTGTTCACTTGACGGGCCACCATGACTAACAGGGACATGCAGGAGAAACAGTCATCAATTCTAAACAATGAGGCATCTTGGCAAGGGATTGTGAAGCCTGACTTCAGTACATGGTCTTTTTTTTTTTTTTTTTTTTTTTTGCTGGGAAGGGCACAGAGATCCTTGTGAACTCTGCTTCAGAATAAGGCCTAGGGTCAGCCTCTTCCAGGGAGAGAGGAGAGCCAGGGTGCTCGGGTTTCAGGTGCCATCGGGCCCCATGGAGGGCAGATCTCAAGGGGGTCTTGGACCACCACCCCCTTTACAGTTCCGCTGGCCTGACTCTCAAAGGCTGTAGGTTCTGCGAGGCAGGGAGTGTGATGCCCAGCACTAGGACCTTGCAAGGCCACACCAACCAGCAAACACCCAACGGGAGGAAGGGGGAAGAAGACGGGAGGAGTGGGAGGGAGAGACCGCAGGAGAGAGTTAAAAATAAAAGAGAAGAACCTCCCTCCCCGAGATCGCAAACTTCCTTAAGGCCTTAATCAGCCTCTGGTTCCCTGGGGCATGGGCACGGAGGAACAGCTCAGAGAGCTCCCAGAATTATCCTGTAATAGCCTAGCTCACAGCAGCAGGGCCAGCCTGTCCGGGGACAGAGGAACAGCGGGCCGGGCTCCAGGCTCTCTGCAGCGGGTCTCCGGCATCGCCTGAGTCTGGCCTCTTCAGTGCTCTGCCCCGTGGTTTCATCTCATAAGCAACAATTCCAATAAGACTTGTCTAGCCACCTCTCGACGTGCTTGAACAGCACAGACGCAGCTCAGATCCACGACACAGTGTTCACGGCTGGTCCCCCCCAGCGCCCTCACGCTGCCAGGAGACACGCTCTCCTCAAACGACCAGACATCGCTGGTATCTGAAGAAGGGCGAGCTCAGAGCCGCCTTGATGTAATTTAGATCAGTGTCATCCACTAAAAAGCGACTGGACGGGTGTGAAATTAGTGTCAGCGTCTCCCTCAGTGCCCACTGAGCCACAGCTAATTGCACCCAGCAGTGGGCAGCGTGGAGGACAGCCAGGACAGACAGGCTCCTGGGCTCAGAGTACCCTTGGCCCAGACTGAACTTCAACCTGAGGCACCTTATTTTTTAGACTACAGAATATTTCAGTATTTTTTTTTTTTTAAATTTTAGTTTGAGTGGCCACAAAATTATAAATAACGGACATCTGTAGAGTGCTTTATGGGTCACGAAGTATTTTTAAATATGTTCCTTCCTTTAATCATCATAAGAACTCTTTCATTTTAATGCCTTCTGCTGTTTGTTGGAGATGTGGGCACCTGGACGCACGTCACGGCCGCCTTCTCTGTGAATTCACCTCAGCAGATGATAAGGGAAACGTTCTTCGTGCTTTACACTCAAGGAAACTGGAGAACAGGACTTTAAGACGCTTCCTAAGAACATGCAGCTGGTTGGAGAGAGGCTGCACTCAAATGGGGGCAATGGGCCCGTGGCACCTGCTCTTGATGCCACACCTGAGACATGACCGCGTGTCCGTTCTACAGATGAGGAGACTGAGGTCAGAGAATGAAGCCAGCTGCCAAGCTGTGGTGCAGGGGTCCACAACACTGCTCTCCTCCAGAAGCCAACGTCCCGTCGATTCTTTCTGCATCTCTTCATCACCATCATGATTCATACCTCTCTTCCTCTGACAGATTTGGAGGGGAAGGCTCTGGAGCTGCTGTGGAGTAGGTCCCAAGAGCAAAACCAGCAGGGACTTGGTCCACCTGTCTAGTCTGAGAGACGCCAGGACCTTAGCAAGAGACCCCAGCAGGGTCCTGTGGGGAGAGTGTGGGTGAGGGTCTGTGTGAATGTCAAGTCCAAGGGCTGCCAAAGCTGTCCTTGTTCCAGGGTGGGGTCTGCGCTCAGCCCTCGAGATGAGGAAGTGGCACCACAGAGGACACACAGGTCGCAGGGGCAGGGATGAGGCTCGGGGTGAAGTCCCATTATCAGGAAGACTAGAGACAGGGCTTTCCTCCTGCTGGTCAGCGGGACAACTGGTCCTCAGGGACCCAAACACGGTCTCCATGCTGGCCAGGAAGCTCGGCCAGCGCCCGGATGTCCTCTTTGAGTGCGGGCCTTTGGCTGTCACCAACCTCCCCACCACAGTGGCCAGTGTGAACTTCCTGAGTGTCGAACATGGTGGCAGCCCCCCAACCCACCTCCCAGTTCCCCCCTTGCTCGCTCCTTCTGATAGGGCACAGGGAAGGCCGAGTGCCTCCTTGTCCAGTCTCCTTCTCCAGTGGCCCTTCTGCATCAGGTGGCTCCCACCTGTCTGTATGGCCCCTGCTCAGTCTTTGTGGAGTGACTCCCAGTCACCTGGCCATGTCATGACTCCCTGTGGGACTGTCCTGATAGGCCCTGCCCCCCAGGGCTGGTGCTATGTCCAGTTCCTCCTCTCTGTTCCCAAGACCCTCTGTCCCTACCAGCATCTCGTGACTTCCTGCACACAGGGCACTTTCTGGGGCAGCCTTAGGGAGTCCTTTCTGCTGGTCATGAGATGACCACTGTCATTTACTGAAGGAAGAAAGTTGAGGAGAGAGGGGACAGAGAGAGGGGCCAGGGGGAACTGATCATCAGGCCATGGCTTCTTACTCCTGGCACACTGGGTTCCATTCTCCCCTGACTCCTGTTTTCTTGGTAGTTCTTCATAATCAAGGCTTATGGCTGCAGTCAGATGCTGCAGGGAAGCAAGCAGCCACTCTGTCCTGCAGTGCAGCACAGCAGGACCAGGGCTCTGGGTGGCTGTCCTCTGCTGAGCACTGCAGAGCCCCCCACAGCTCTCCATCTGGAGAGTGGGTCCAGGCACGCAGCTCTTCCAGAGCCGCCACCAGGGGCTGACCCCTGTTATTACGCAAGTGAGAGCTATGAAGAAAAGCTCGACTCTGGAACTGGCCCAGTTCTTGATCTGCCCAAGGTGACCAGGCCACTGGTCAGAGAAGTCGAGATTTGAATACGGCAGCTCTTCCTGATTACAAATCCACGCCTTAATACTTCTCTACCCTGGAAGCTATTTTACAAAGTTTTTTTTTTTTTTTTTTTTTTTTTTTCCCGTATTGAACTTTAAATTTTGCATCAGCATATACAAATTGTACACCGTCGGGGTGCGTGGGGTGCTGCTTCAGCGCGTGCACATGGTGTGCCTGACCCGATCAGCAGCCAGCATCTCCCGCTCCTCCTAGTGGCTTTAGACTTGGCCTTCACGTACCCCACTCCCTGCTTTTCCCAGGTTTAAAGAAAACGATGATGTAGAGCTAGTCAAGACGGCGCTGGCCTGCAGCCGGCTTATCATAGTGCCTTTAGGACTGAGCCACAGAGGCAGCAGAAGCAGGCGAGTGTGCCCTCCGCAGCCCATGAGCGTGCCCTCTGCGGCCTGGAGCATGCGCAGTGCCTCACCCACACAGTTCCTGTTGGCCTTGCAACAGGCCTATGAGGAGGACACTTTACAGCTGTGGAACCTGAGGCTTGAAGGGGACGTCTTGTGCTTTCTGGGTTAACCCCAAACACCAGCACCTCCGACTGCCCCATGTTAGAGAAAGGGCCTTTAAAGAGGCAATTAAGTTAAAGCCTGGCCATGCGGGCGGGCCTACTGCCATCTAATTGGCATCCTTAAAAGGAGAAAAGATCAGGACATCCGAGGAGCTCCAGGGACACACACACAGAAGGCGGGAGTTGAGGAGGCAGCAAGAGGACAGTCATCTCAAGCCGGGGACAGAGGCCGCAGACGACACCAGCCCGGCTGGCACCTGATCTCAGACTTCCCGGCTCGAGGATGGGGAAGGGGATTTCACTCCAGGGCTTCCTAGAAAGCCAACACAGAGCTCCGCTCATTAGTTCAAAGCCAAAGAATGAAAGGCAGCAAAGCCACAGTTGCCGTCCCCTCCAGCCAGGAAGCGCCTTCCGCAGTCCCAGAGGCAGCTGGTGGGTCGTCTCCAGCAGTAAGTGACAGGAGAGCAGCAGCAAGGCCCCGTCACAAGCTGGGATGGTGGAATGACTTCTAAAGGGAGACATTTGTCCCTGTGTACGCGACCAGCGCTCCCGGGAGCCGAGTGGGAAGCTCAGGAGCCTGCGTCTTCAGTTCCCTTGGAATGAAAGGACGGCCATTGCCTTGGCTATCACTCAGAGTGTCACTTTCAAAGTATGACACTTGTGCCTGGAAAATCAGTAATCTTCAAGTGCCAAGCATTTAAATGGCTTCTGACAGCCAGAAGGTGACAGAGGCAATTAGGCACCATGTCTGTGGCAGATGGAAGAAGACATGTGATCAAGTCTGCAAGACCCAAGGGAAAGCATGACAGGCATTGCTCCCTGCCAAAGGGGCAGAGCCCAGGCCCACGTCCTCTCTATTTCCAAGCAGAGGAAGTGCGGGATGGGGGGGATTAGGGGCCCCGAGGGCGCCTGGACACAGCCTCCCACCTTCCCCCCCAGGCACAGGGCAGTTTTGCAGATGAGCCACGTGTGGATCCAGGTTGGCCCAAGAATCCTGTGCAAGGGACGTGAGTTTTCTGAGTAGTGCAGAGGCCATGAACACAAGTAGCATACCCAGCTCCCCATCCCTGGGTGATTTGGGGCATGTCATTTACCCTCTCTGGGCCTCCACCACTCTTGAGTAAAAGGAGCTGTCAGGCTCACTGGTTCAAAGGTTTGGTGAGCACAAACTGAGAAATGTGTAAAGATGCTGGAACCTACCTGGTTCAACTATCCTGTTGGTGTCATCCTTCTCTTTCCTCCAGTGGAGACACCAGGATGATTTCAGCTTGCAATAAAAATATAGTACATTGTAAAAAGAAGTTTTAAAAATACAAAATCCAGAAGTGCCACATTGTAGTCTATGGATACCTATTTTTAAAACTTCTTAGATAGGACATCAAAATTGTAAGCAACAAAAGGAAAATCAAGATACACTGTACTTCATCAATAAAATCTTTCCCATTGCAAAAGATGACATCAAGAAAGTGAAAAGTCAGCCCACAGAATGGGAGAACATATTTGTACTCATGTATCTGGTAAGGGACTTGTATCCAGAAAATGCAAAGAGCAATTACAACTCAATAACAAAAGATGGCTTGTTAAAAATGGGCAATGGATCTGAATAGATATTTCTCCAATGAAGATGTACAAGTGGCCCATAAAACACATGAGAAGATTCTCAACATCATTAGTCATTAGGGAAATGAAAATCAAAACCACAATGAGATACCACTTTACACCCACTGGAATGGTTATAATAAAAAACAACAACAACGGAAATAAAACAGTGCAAAATGAAACAAAAAATAGACAATGACAAATATTTCGTAAGACTGTGGAGGAACAGGAATGTTCACACATTGGGAACACAAAATGATGCAGCCACACTGGAAAATGATGTGGCAGCTTCTCAAACTGCTAAAAATAGAACGGTCACATGACCTAGCAATTCCACTCTTCCTCCTTGGCCACCTCACACCCACCCCAGTCTCTATAGAGTCACCTCTTCTGGGCATTCTGTGTGAATGGAATCATACAACACGCAGCTTCTTGCATCTTGCTGTTTTTGCTTCTTCAATGTCCCAGCATGCATCAGTGCTTCCTTCCTTTTTATTGCTGAATATTATTCCATTATATAATAAGCCATGTTTTTTTTTTTTTTAATGTGCTTATCCACTGATGAACATTTGGGTTATTTCCACTTATTGTCAATTATGAATAATGTTTTTGTGAACATTGGTGTTCAAGTTGGTGTGCTGACTGACACAGCTTGTAAATGAGTAGGTGACGACACAGGACCATATCCAAAATGCACTGTTAGGTGAAAAAGATGGGTTCAAAATCATACCATAACACTTACTTCCTCCACCCATATGTACACACATAAACATGTCCACACACACACACACACACCCCTGCATGGAAGAGACACATGAGGAGACCAGTGGTATTCATTAGTGATTGATTTTGATGGGGGTGGGGAGGAAGGTGTGATTTTAAAATCTTTGTTTTGCTTCCCTGTTTTTTTCCTACAGTGAAGGTTTATACTGTTAGTTTTGTTTTAAAAATTGCAAAAGTTGCTGTGCTTCACCTTTAAATAAACTAAGGTAACAGCATTGGATATACACACCGGCCACACTGGTCAGCCTTGTTCTAGGGTGCAGGGGGAATTGCTGTTTTGCCCAGGCTGGTCTGGGAAGACTGCGAGGCTTACTGCTGGGCCCTGTCCTGTCTGACAGCCCCTCTCCTCCTCCCTGGGGACCCTCAGTCCCACCGTTTGCTTCCTGCACAGCGCTGTCCTCCTGCTGGTGCAGGAATGACTGCGCTCTCCCAGGTGAGAATCAGCTGCACCGCATGTGTGATTCACCTCTTAAATGTGATGGAAATGTTTTTCTGATTACAAATTTAATATCTGTCATTGGAGAAAAGGTAAACAAGCCTGAAAAATATTTAAAAAATCAATAAAACCCATCATCTGCTCACTTAGAATGGGTAGAGGACCTTGGGAATTAGAAAAGTTAGACTATCCTTAGAGGCCCGGTGGAGTGACAGGCAGGACGGGAGGTGGAGGGGAACAGGACTCCACGAATCTCACCCGGACGCCACCATCCACCATGGCCGCAAGGCATTGTGGGAAAGCCTGGGTCTTAACCACTCGGACCTAGCAGATAGTTAAAGGTCTCCGACCCTCTTCCCTGCATCCACCCAAATTCCTCTTGGGATCAGTGTGGCATGCTCAGAGAGAATGGTTGGATCGGTAGTGTGTGTTTATTCTAGGTGCACCCGCCCTCCCTGCGTCCCAGGATGATCATGCTGTTTAGCTGAGGCCACGTAGGTGGGGATTCGACAGATGTAGCACAGGAGTCAAGATGCAGCACGGAGACGTGGGTGGAGGCTGTTTTGTCTCTGTGTGGCCGTGCCAGGCTGCAGCCATCACGCCTGCCTCTGCACCCCGTGTGAGACTCCCTCACTCCACGCTCCTGCTGTGGGGAGGCCACCGCCCGTCCTCTTCTCACCTCCTGGCCACTCCCGTGTGTGAGCCTCCACCCACAGTCACTCCAGCGGGGTGGAAACCAGAATCAGTCAGGTGCTGAGTTCCTGCTGTTCTAGGTGGTAGGTGGTGCCAGTGGGGAAACGAAAGCTTTGTCATCCTGCCTCTGCTGCTTCTTGGTCCCAAGACCTTGGACAAAAGGCCTACCCACTCTGGGTCTCAGTCTCTCCATCAGCAGAATGGGGGGAATAACTGCAGGACTGTCAGGATCAGGGAGGAAATGTTCACAAAAGTGCTGGATCTTTTTTATGATGTTTTTGGTACCAGGGATTGAACTCAGGGGCTCGAACACTGAACCACATCCCCAGCCCTATTTTGTATCTTACTAGAGTCTCACTGAGTTGCTGAGTGCCTTGCTAAATCGCTGAGGCTGGCTTTGAACTCGTGATCTTCCTGCCTCTGCCTCCTGAGCCTCTGGGATTACAGGTGTGCGCCACCGTGCCCGGCATTGTGTTGGTACCTCGGCATTTGGAAAGGTACCTCATGGATGTTTCATTCCTTCTAGTTTAAGCATGTGTATATATGCGCAGGCACACACACGTCTATAAGAGAAGGAGGAACACCTCCCTCCAATCCTGCCATCAAATGACTTC
Source organism: Tamias sibiricus (assembly GCA_025594165.1). Taxonomy (NCBI): domain Eukaryota; kingdom Metazoa; phylum Chordata; class Mammalia; order Rodentia; family Sciuridae; genus Tamias; species Tamias sibiricus. Next base: position 175,944,423 of record CM046658.1, on the reverse strand, counting down.
TTGGGCCATGCTGGTGCCAGCCTGTTGCTTTAATGCCTTTTAGAAAGCATGAGGGGACCTCGGCCTGGTGGTCAGAGGTCACCGAGCAAGGCTAACACACACCTTCACTCTTCTCATCCAGATCCTACGAGGGACTCCACCAGGTAAAACTGGGAGCTGACTCCTGAGAAGAAACAGGAAAAGTGTGCCCTGATGGCCCAGGTTTCAAGATCAAGGTTGTGTTAATTCTCACCCTCAGGCTGAAGTCTTGCCAAAACCGAGTGCTGCAAGTGACATTGTACTTTTAAGGAAGACGGGGACTGGAAAATGGCAGCAGAGCCAAACGAGAGCCTGGTCTTTCCGCCTGGCATTGGTGCCACATTCTCACAGGGATGGAAAGGGACTGAGGCCGTGGGCTGGGACAGCAGGGCACAGTGGTTAGAGCAGGGGGCTGTGGAGCCAGCTGCCCGGGTTCCAGTCCCACTTGCGTCCCGCCCAGCTGAGACTTGGGTGTGAGGCTCAGTGTCCGTCAGTGGTCTTGTCGCCTCTGAACTTGATACTGTGCTGGTCCCTGCGTCACGGGGCTGCCCTGGCCGGGCAGTGTGAGCGCCGTGTGAGTCCCCTCACCTTGGTGGGTCTGTGGGCACAGCTGCGAGGGCCCTGAGGGGTTGCACGCGCAGTGCCGCCACATGGAGATGGCCGGGGACGCACTGAGCAGCACTTCTCCTCCCCTCGTCCCTTCCCTGCGGGCGTCCCCACCTCCAGTGCAGGTCCATGAGCAAAGGGGGCCGAGGAGCCGGGGACACAGGGAGGAGCAGGGGCAGGCACTTTCCTGAGAGAGCTGCCCCTCCGTCAGAACAAGGCCCTCGTGGGACAGCAAGTTTGTCACAGGGCCCCTGTCCCTGCTGATTTGCTTGTTGACCTCCTCTTCATAGAAGGCCTGCGTGGCCTTCCATGGGAACACCCGGTGTCCATTTCAGGAAGGACTGTTGTGTGTGTGTGTGCGTGTATGTGTGTAGTGTCTGGGATTGTGTGTGTCTGTACGCTTGTGTGTGTGTCTGGATTGTATGTGTGCCTCTCTCTGCATCTGTGTCTGTGTAAGGGTCCATGTGTCTGAGTGTGTCTCTGGGACCACCCATGTGAGTGTGTGTGTCTGAGCGTCTGTGTGTGTGTGTGTGTGTTCTCGACAGGGGCAGGTCTTGGTCTGAGGTGCTAACTGAGGTCAAGGCAATGCTCAGAGGCTACAGGAAGAAAGAGTTGTGGTCAGCAATTGTGGTTTTGGTCCATGCTATTTTTGAAGTAAAAAAAAAAAAAATGTGAGGGGAAACTCATTGACACTTAATCGCTGTGTGTCAGATTTAGATAGAGACTGAGCCCAGGCCGCCCAGGCTGCAGCCTGCATCACGATGTGCAGACTGAGAAGGCCTAGTGCCTCATACCCTGCAGGGTCCCATGAGGTCCCACTGGGCTGACACAGGCCCTAGCCACCACACCCCCCACGTCAGGAGGCCCAACACCTTCAGCAATGTCCACCTCGTGCCCTGTGTAGTGTGGTCTCTTGTTCTCACTAAGGATGGGCAAATGCAGGCCCTGAGATGGCCGCTCACCTGCGTCACTTCATCAGAGTGAAGCTGGGTTCAGACCCCAACCCTCTGTCCCAAGCCAGGGCTCTGTGCGGCTCCCACCCCTGCCTCCTCCAAGTTCTGTGTCTCCAGTCAGGAGCTTTAACTCAAGGGCTGAGCTGGCCGCTGGTTGTCTTAACCATCAATTTTCCATAGAGAAAGAGGTTTCCTTCAGAAAGACTGATTACAACAAAACACTTTGAGAGGAAAGTTCTCTACGCTCTCTCGTGTTATCAGCGTAGCCCACGCCTTTAACCACTTCCTCACCATGTCGGGAGCTCTGCCTTTTCATAGTGGTGAAAACACGGTCCTGAAATCCTCCCGTCCTCCTGGCCTATCGCTGGGGCTGCTGGGCCAGCTGCAATTTGCTATTTTGAACGTGGAGCTGTGGCCAAGGATCTTAATTGTGGGTGTGTGTGTTCTGTTAAGAAAAAGCAACTTTTTGAGTTGGTCTCAGGAAAGCTGGCCACTCATTGTTGGAAAAAGAAGCCGAGGGCCCAGAACCCAGTGCTAGCTCTAAACCACCCTGAGCCTGGGTCACTGCCACCACCACAACTCCAGGCCCGGGCTGGCTGCACATGTGACCTTTATTTCTGCTTGTTCTCACCGTGAGCCTGGGATTAGGAGTCTCCCTCTTTTGCAGATGCTGAAAGCCAGCGCGAGCCACTGGCTGGGGATCACAGGGCTCTGGAGAGTGGCTTTGTCTCTTGTAGTGGGCCAGCCAGACCCAGGAGGTCCTCGGGGTATCGTCACAATACGTTCAGGACATAAACCCACATATTCTTCCTGTCACTGCCTCAAGTCAGTAGCCACCCTGCCAGGCCTGGGCTGAGCAGCTGAGCGGGTTGGAAGGGCTCCTTGGGCACGAGGCCACGCGGCGGCTATGTGCAGTCCTCCAGCTCCACGCCCTGCACGCGCTCCAGCCCCTCCGCTGAGCTTCTGCCTGCCTGGCTGTGCCTCTGACTTGGCTGCAAGTCCCTCCATGGACCTGACTACTAAACAGAGATAAGAATAGTAACTGTGCCACCGGGTCATTGAGAACCCCCAGGTGTATAGGAAAGGTCCATCTCACAGTGGCCAAGTGCTTGACCACTGGGCTCATAGCCCGACTCTGCCTCTCACTAGCCCTGAGACCTTGGACAAGGCATTCACCTCTGCCTCGACTCCTTATCTGTAAAACGGGCTGATCGTGCCCCCTGCCCTGTAGGTGGTTGTGAGGATTGAAAACATGAATATCTGAGATGCCGAGAGCAGCACTTGGCATACAGAAAGCACTCTATCCAGTGAGCCCTGTGATTATTAAGCACCGAACCCCCAGGGCAGCCACGGAGGCCGACAGCACTGCTGAGTTGCCAAGGAGAAGGGCCAGTGTCATGTGACTCTGAAGCCATCCGCATGTGGCTGGAGCCAGGTGTGGGGCACAGAGCTTCTCTCCAGGCAGTCTGGCTGTGTCTGATGGCCCCTTGGACTGTTCCTCCCTCCCCCTTGGGTGTCAGCTGTCAGGCCTGGAGCTTGGTCCATTCTCTGCCCATGACCTTCCATCCTGACTCAGAACTGGTGGCTGCTGGCCCCTTCCAGGGTACAATCTCCCTCAATCCAGGACATTGTCCATGCCCCTTGGCCTCTGGGGGGGCCTCAGGACAATGGCCTGCCCAGGTGTGAGCGTCCACCTGTTGTCTCTAGTACAGGAGGAGCTTGGCTAGGCCTTCCTCTTCGTTTCTCCAGCCTCCTCTCAGAGCCCAGGGAGGGCAGCCCTGCTCTGGTCTCCCTGCACTGTGAGAGGAGGCTGCGCTCTGGGCTCTGGTGGTCACGTCCCTGCTGCCTTTAGCTCAGGGCCCATAATTGAGACACAATGGAGCCAGCCAGGCCAGAGCTCTCTCATTTGGAGTGAGAGGACCCAGCTCAGCTCCAGCACAGAGAAACACACACGGCGTCACATAGATCTGCACAGCCACGCTGCAAGATTGATGGCCTCGTCCCGCACCCTCACTCCTCAGATGAGGAAACGGAGGCCTCAACCTTGACCATTCAAAAGGACACCTAGTGTGCTGACCCCACAACTGTGGGCCTCCCCAAACAGGGCCCTGGGAGTTCCTGGTGTGGAGGGAGGGTGCAGAGCCCTGGGTCACTGGGCTGAGAAGGGGGCAGAAATGGTGGAGACCCTTGGCCCTGAGCCAGCTTTCTCTTCCAGGGAGGCTCTGCCCTGTCCCCCGCAGCTGTCATCAGCCCAGACAGGGCTCAGCAGCAGGCAGTGGCGTTGGCCAAAGAGGTTGGCTGCCCCACCTCGTCCAGCCAAGAAGTGGTGTCCTGCCTCTGCCAGAAGCCCGCCAGCGTCGTCAATGATGCCCAGACCAAGGTGGGCACTTGTGTGCAGATTGGGGAGGGACAGTCCCTGGTCTCTTACAAATGGAAAAACAAGGCCTGGGGAGAGATGTGATCCGCCCAAGCCACGCACTGAGGTGGTGACCAGCTAGAGCTTGGTGGCCACCCCTGACTCCGCTCCATGCGTGGGTCCCAGGCCACGAAGGACCAAACTCTCTGCCACTTGGATGACCCAGCTACATAGTGGGAGTGGTGACGCACACCCTAAGAGTGGGACAGCCGGTGGAAGGGTGCCCCGTGCCAGGATGGTGGTGGGCACTCGGTCAGGTCATGCTGCATGCATTGAGCATGTGACATGGTTTCACAATGGCCAGTGGACCGGGCCCTCTTGCACAGGACAGCTGTGTCCCTTCCAGCCAGCAAGGACTTTACTCACAGCCATGTCTCAGTAAAGGAGACACTAGCAGGAACCACTGTGGTCATTTCAGCCGATGGCTTGACCCCCTCAGCAGTGGGTCTGGGCTCGGGCCCTGGGTGGGTCTCCTCAGACCCCCAGAGCAGGCTACTCCACTCCTGGCTGAAGCTGGCTGCTTCTGCCTCTCGAGGCAGTGCCTTTCCCTCACTCACCCCTGTTCTTCTTGGGGATCTGTTATCCCAGCAGGGAAGCTTTGTGACACTCTCCTGGGGGCCCTCATGGCTGTGAGTGACATTTGCTGTCCAGTCACTGGCACTGTCCCCTGGTGTCCTGCCTGCCTGTGGTTCTGACATTTCACCCTGGCTTGCCGGTGGAGCCCTGGGTGGAGGCCAGGCAACGTGGTGCAGCTGATTATCCCAGTACTTGTTTTTTAAAAAAGTTAATATTCAGACAAATAGTGGCATTCCTTTGCACCTTGCAGCTCCTGGCTGTGAGTGGCCCTTTCCACTACTGGGGTCCTGTGGTCGACGGCCAGTACCTCCGCGAAGCTCCAGCCAGAGCACTGCAGAGGCCTCTGGGGGTGAAGGTGGACCTGCTGATCGGGAGTTCTCAGGACGATGGGCTCATCAACAGGGCCAAGGCCGTGAAGGTAGGCCGCGAGGAGGCCTCGGGGGCTGTGGCTGGCGTGCCCCAGAGGCTCCACACCTCAGACCTGACTGTGGGCGCTTGCTTGTTGGCAAAATAATTGCTGGAATTCCCATGTGCCAAGGCTGTGTGAGTTTGGAGGTGGTGATCGGGGGAAGCTGGGTTCAAAAATAAGGCACTGGCAGGGCTGGGAGCCTGGCAGACGCACCCACAAACCACGGCTGTGAAGGAGTCCATGAACACCCTGAGCAGGAGCAGGCCCCGGTGCTGAGCAGCCGCAGGGCTCTGTGCTGCGGCACCCAGGGTGGGGCTGTGGAGACCCCTGCTCCACGGAGCCTGCGTGTCCCACTGAGAACTGGGGAAGGAGAGGCGGGGTGTGGACTCGGTGACAGGCCATTTCCCGTCCTGAAAGCACACCTGGACTCCAGCATCTGGGGGATTTTTCTCCCCTAGGAAAGCGTGTGCCACACCTTGGCACAAAACACGGCTTGCTGGGCATGCTGGATGCACGGCGAGTGGGAGTGGGCTGCCAAGTCTTTCCTCTGCCGGGCACAGTTCTTGCTCTGACAGGAAGGGCGTCGTAGGCACTCACAGGATGGGGCTAGGCCTAGAAGAGGCCCTGCACACCTACTCTGCCCCTGCTGCTTTCTGCTCTTGACCAAACCCTTTAGGTGGTCAGACTTGGGTTGGGGCCTCAGCTCCTGAAACAGGGAGAGCCCACTCTGGGCCTGGGCGGGAGGGTGCCCTCCCCTGCCCACAGCATGGCTGCCTGTGGGCTCCACTGACCGCAACAGTACTCACAAACGCAGTTAAGGCGGCCACACAGCACCCTGCATTCCTTTCGATTATTCTGTTTTCTTTGGGTAATACATCTCACTTTGGGGAATTTATCCTACAGCAATAAAAACCCTTGTTTTTACATATGTGTGCAAGGGTGTTTAACACAGCATTAATTATTGTAGAGAAAAAAAAATGGAAGCAACTCAAATGTCCATTAAGCGGGAAATTCTGGAAGAAATTGAGATGCACACAAACTATTAAATACTCTGCAGCCATTGAAATGAATGAGCTGGGTCTCTCCGGCCTGCTTAAGAGACTGCCTGTCATATGTTGCTCAATGGGAAACAAAGAGGAATGTGGCATTAAGATAGCACTCCTATTTTAAAAAAGCAATCTTTGTGTATCTGCATATATGTAAATGTGCATATTGTAATATATTTCTGTGGGGAAGGGTAACGGTTGGACAGATATACAAGAAGCCATTCATGCCAGCTCCCTGGGGGAGGAGTGCAGGGGGGACAGGGAGCCTCGGGAATTAACCCTCCTGCTGCTCTTCGTGTTACACACAACCTAACCTTTCCCTGTAGTGCGCGCTCAGCCTCTGGTGGGAGAGGCTGTCCGCTCTCCCCACGGTTCTGGGCCTCTGGACCATGTGATGAAAGCTTGCTCCAGCCAGCCCTGATTTTCCAATGAGGGAAAGAAGTACTTTCACAGTCCCAGGAGCCTTGGGATTATCTAGCCAGGGTGCAGGAGGGCGGGAGGAAGCCTTGGTGGCAGTGGGGGTGCTGACCACCAGGGAGAGGCGTCTCTTGTCTGGAACTTCCAGGCTGCGTGGGCCACAGTGCGGCCAGGGTACATTTCTAGATCATGCCTGTCGGTTGTAAGGGGGTTGACCGGGCAGGTGGCTGCCTTGAGCTTGTCAGGTTTAAGCACTGTCCCAGTAGTGTCTCTGGGACTTTCCCCACTCTGTCCTGAACTCCAGAGCCACACTAGAGAGTAGCCAGACTCCAGGGCACGGGGAGTCCCTATTCAACATGGTGTTTCCATCCCTCTGCTGAGTTGCCCAGGGGCCTCAGGGCAGAGTTCTCTTTATTCACTTGCAAAGAAAGATGGTGCCCACCAACAGGAAGTGCACCGCCCACGCCAGGCCCGACTTGGAGGGCATGCATTTGTGGCAGGCCGCCAGAGTGCAGAGACCTGTCTGCAGCCTGACAGCCCTGTCCACAGCTGCCGCCCGAATGCCGCTCCCAGCCGCTCACTCGCCGCCTCCCGCTCCTCTCCCACCACACCCGCGCCATCGTCCACTCAGAGCGCGGTTGGCGCAGCCAGGAGTGACCCTGTGGTCCCGCGCCCTGCCTGGAGCACACCTGGCGCTGACTGGTGGGCAGGAAGTGGAGGAGGACCATAGCGATGGTTGTGTTGGAAGCAGGAGCACCGCCTCCCTGCCGGTCCAGGCTGACATCTCCCAAGTGCACCTCCAGCCACGCCTGTCCCTGAACCTGCTCTTACCCTGGAACCCCAGACTGGTTGAGCCAGCAGTCTGGTTGGCTTCTTCACTGAAATGTCCCATAGCTACTCACCCTAAGTCCCAAGCGGACGGCTCTGTTCCCAGCCCCCAGCCAGCATACTCTCTCCTGTTCTTTGCCATCTCAGTAAACAGCAGCCAGCATGCCACCAGCACGTCCAGTAAGATGTACCCAGAGCCCAGCCACCTCCCCCACCCCGCCCCGCTCCGCCTCTTCTGCCATCGCTCTATCCAACCCACATCTCTCTCCAGGATTTTGGCAGAATCCCACTGTCTTCCCGCCTCTGCCTCTGCCTCTGCCCTTCCAGGCTACGAGAACTGCTGCAGCTGGAGCGAGCCCTCCGGCAGGACTCAGATCAGATGACGGCTCTTCCACTCAAAGCCCCCCACTAGCCTCAGCTCACTGCAGAGCCGGAGCCACATCCTTAGGGTGACTTCCAGGTCCGATTTGATGTGGCCTACTAGCTCTCTGGCCTCCCTTCCTGCGCCTCCCTCCCGGGTTCTGCTCACTGCGTGAGCCGTAGCAGACAGCCTCCTTGCTGAGGGTGCTGAGAACACTCCCATCTTGGGCCTTGGCGTTTGCCGCCCCTTCTTCTGGAATGTCCCCAAGTAACAAAATACAGATTTTCCTACAGGGTCTGCTTACCAGCCCTGATTGCAGGAAATCACCACGTCCCCCTGAGCAGGGCTCAGCACACCTGACTGACACCAACTCGTGTCTGCTGAGCTAGGCAGCAGTTGTGCCAGATGCTGGGCCAGGTGTTTGGGCGTAAATATCAATTGAATTCCTGCCCCAAGGGGGTCACAGTCAGGTTAAGAAATAGACCAAGGAGCAGATTGACAAACACTGTACAGAGATGGCTAACCTTTCCATGAACCTCGGGAGACAGGGGACAGCGGTCCCTGGCCCCATAGTGACACATCCAACAGGGGTGACCAAGGAACTGACCGGGACCCTATTCCCTTGACCAACTGTCAACACAACATTGAGAGAGTCCTAGGTTTCCTTGGTTGTAATGCAGGGTATTCAAGTCCCAGAGCCTGAGCCTCAGTTTCCCTATCTGCAAATTGGGAGGTTATTAGTTAATATCCTCATGAAGATGTTCAGAGGATTCAAATGTACTCCAATGTCTGGAAGCTATCTTGACCTTGATAAATGCTAGGTTTTTTTTTCACTTAATTCTTTAATTTTAATAGAAGGATTGGTGACCCTGATCGAAAGAATTATCCACAGAAAGCAGGAATACCATTACCAAATCACCTGGCCTCACCTGAGACTAGTTTCCCAAATCACAGCAGATGCACATGCACTCACATGCATATACACGTGCGTGTGTATGCGCGCGTGCACACACACACACACACACACACACACACACATGCTGTCTCCTTGTGCCAACCCCATATAAATGCCAGCCAGAGCTCAGTCCTCAAAGCCTAACTTCCCGTGAAGTTCCAGAGGAGAAGGAGCCCGTGGGACCCAGCCATCACAGGTATCCCAGGGCTGGGAGAGTAGGGGCTTATCTCGTCTGTGTGAAGACCCTCACCCCCTGCCACCCCAGGCCAGCTCTGGACCCCCAAAGAACACCAATGACACCCAGCAAAGTTGGCCACGTACCTGAGGAGCTTCAGCACTGCTCAAGATGCCTAGAAAGGCTCTGCGCACCGACAATGATCTTGTTTCCTGGAGTAGCAGCTTCCCATTGAAATTCCTCATCAGTCTCCGTGGTGGGGAAGTTTCCCCCCTTCCCCTTGCTCACTGGTGAAATTGACAGGCTGCCTACATTAACCGGGCATTCATTTGCATGATCCAAAGCAGATTTGTTCCAAGATGCGACACTCTGCTCCCCTGCAAACACCAGCATCTCCAAGGAAGGCAAGAAAAATCAGAAACAGAGCGCCACCGCCGTGCCCCGAGCTTGGCCAGGCGTCGTCCTCATTCATTCGGGAGCAGGTGGAGTGGGGCCCTGTGGCGGGCGGGGGGCGGGGAGCGCCTGAGAGCTGGAAAGCAGCACCTGACAGCAGAAGGGCTGGCACAAGCTCCGGCGCAGGAAGATTGAGCCCTGGGTGACAGATTACAGAGAGAAGTGCACACAGGAGTCCCCAGCCTGTGCGGGAGATTTCCTGAAAAGAGGTGCTGTGCCGCTCAGTTCTAGCACTTGGGGCAGCAGGTGTCGGGTCTGGACCCAGGGCAGAGCAGGGAGGCAGAATCGGGAAAGCGGGTCAAATCCTGGCTTCAGTCATCTCTCTTAGCAAGTGGCTGAGCTTTGAGTGGCATGTGAGCCCCCCGCCAGCCTGCTGCAACATTGTAAGAGGACAAGGACATCCAACAAAGGAGACAGCTCCCACCACCTGGGGACCTTGAGGTCTCCCTGCTCTGGGCTGCCCTAGCACACTGTGAGCCCAGTCTCCCACGCTGTGACCCAGGCCGTCACAGCCGGATGTTCACATGTCACTTCATCTAGTTCTCCCAGCGACACTGGGATTATACATTCAGAAAAAGCCGAGGCTCAAGAAGGTTGAACTCAATACCCCTCCCAAATATTAAATTTTACAGCTGCATCGGTATAAAGATGAATGCAACCCAAGCTGAAATCATCATAATATTTTCATTATCATTATTTTTTCTTCTGAATTTAAAATAAACTAATAGGAACTAATTTTGTGGGTCCTTACATGTGTGGCAGGCGGCATTCTGCACTGGCCTGCCGCCCTAAGGAGAGTGGGCCTTGTCCCTTGGCATCCTAATAAGCGGAGGGTCAGGAGTCGTGCGCGAGTCCCCTTCTGCCCACCCACTGGAATTTCCTCCTGTGTGGTGAACTGTCTTCTAGGCTCCTGGGCGAATGGGGTAGCTAATCAGAGAAAGCCCTGGGTTGCGGAGTCTTTCTTGTCACTGAGGACCAAGGACAATGATTTATAACAAATGCATTAAGGATTTCAGACGTCACAGTGCTCTCAGAAGCTGAACCAGGGTGGTTGGAACGGAAGTGACTGGATGGGGGGCAGCAGCAGGGAAGCTTTTGGAGGAGGTGACTTTGGCTTGAGACCTGCAAGTTGAGGAGGAGCCAAGGGGAGATCTAGGGGCATTGCGGGTGCAAATGTCCTGAGCAGGGACAGCCCAGGCTGTCTGGAGGATACAGGAAGGCCCCAGGATGGGAAAGGCAGGAGGCCCTGGAGGGGACCCTTGTGTGAGTTCTCTGGCCATCAGAAAGGTGACTTTGTTCCCCTATTATGGACTGTTTTTAAGCTAGGAAGTGATTGTATCAATTTACCCTTTATAAAGAGTATTCTGCAGGGCGCGGTGGCACTAGCCTGTAATCCCAGCAATTGGGGAGGCTGAGGCAGGAGGATCATGAGTTCAAAGTCAGACTCGGCAATTTACAGAGGCCCTAAGCAACTCAGTGAGACCTTGTTTCAAAATGAAATATAAAAAAGGGTGGATGTGGCTCAATGGTTAAGCACCCCTGGGTTCAATCCCAGGTTCCAAAACTAAAATAAATAAAAAGGTTATTCTGGGAGCTGAATGAAAAACTGACTGCAACAGGTACTGAAGTACATAGAGACCAGACTCTGCTGTTGCAGAAGCCCAGGGGCCAGCTGGCCACTTGGACAGGGCTGTGGAGGCGGGAACAGGTAGAAAGGATCCAACAGGGCCAGATCTTGGTTGGCAGGTGGGCATGTGAGTTGGGGGTTCAGGAGGGAGTTAGGGCTGTAGATACAGATTGGGAAGAAAATTTAATGTCACAAAAGCCAAGGAAAGGAAGCGATTCCCAGAGGAGGCCGAGGTCAAGTAGCTAAGCCACAGGAGGACAGAGGTCTGAGCCCTGGGCCTGAGGGACCTGGGCCTTGGGACAGGGCAGTTGGGGCCATTTCAGCCAAGTGAGGGGAAGCAGGTGAATGGGGGAAGCAAGTCAGTGGTCCCTCTGCTTCCCAGAGCCACCCTCCTTCCACGGCAGGGCCACCCTGCAGAACGGAGCGTCGACGGAGAGCTGTGCTCATTGGGGGTGGGGGGGGTGGGGGGCTCCCACCTGCTGCTCTGCTCCGGGCAAGGACTGCGTCACGTTCGAGTCGATTCCTCAGTTCTTGGCCAACAGAAGGACAGACTTCAGTTCATGTCCACCAGATAGACAAATGGGTCTTTGTGTCCCACCACCCAGGGAGCTCTAGAGAAGTCCCAGGGCAAGCATGCATGCATTCACTCAGCCATTGATATAGCCGTGCCACACGCAGGTAGACTCTGATCAGCTCTTTGTCCTCTGGTGAGTCTGCTCTGGGTCTCTTCCTTCTCAAACCTGGGGTGCTACCATCTTTCTGGAAACTTCTAAAGTAGCCGGTGCACAAACTGATCACGGACCTGTGTGTATGAAGCACCCCACCCCCACCCATGGAGCAGCATCCTGCGTCTGCCTCACGGTGGGGCAGGAGGGGTGGGGAGACTCAGGAGAGGCGCCAGGACGGGGCGCCCTGGGAAAGGCGGGAAGCGGGGGAGCAGGCGGTGTGTGCGTTGGCTGCAGGTCTCAGGGGATCAGGAACAGGAGGTGAGCTAGAACACGTGGAGATGAGGGAGCCGTCGTGCACTTGCCGGCTGGGCGGGGCCTGAGCCATTGCCTGAGGCAGGAGAGGTTGGATGGAAGGTCTGAGCGGGGGCTGGAGGGAGATCAGGAACCGCTTGTGTACAGGGTGGTGTGGCGCACAGGGAGGAAAAGACCTACCCCCCAAGCACATGTGGACAAAGGGGAAGAAAAGGGCAGGTATGGCCACTGGGGCGTCAGCATTCAAAAGTGGCCAGAGGTAGCAGAGAAGGTGCTAGAAATGGGCCTGAGCCCGTGTCCTCCAGGAGTGAGGAACTGGGGCACATTGCCCAGGTGAGTGGGTGACAAGCAGTGACGGTCGCTTGGGGGACCACATAGGGACACCAGATGGCCTTGGTGGGGGCACTTGGAAGGGCAGGGGAGCCACGTGGCCGTGGGGAGGAGTGAATGGAGCCACCACATGGGCATGCCTACTGAGTGTGCGCCCAGCTAGGAGGCTGGGGGGGGGCAATCAGCTGAGACCCCTGCCGGGACCTGCAAGGCCTCCTGGCTCTAGGTGGGTGGGGGTCTGCAGAGCTGCACTGTGTAGGTCTGAGAGTCAGGGCGGCCTCAGGGGGAAGGAGGAGAAAGGGCTGCGGATGGAGGTTTCCCATTTCCATGAGGACGGGTGCAGGCCTGGGAGGGCTTTGGGGACACGGGTTTCCACGGCATCCTGGGGTGGGCGTGGCAGGACCGCAGCCAGCGAGGAGCACTGGCCTCTTGGCTCTGTACTGGGACCTGGAAGCTGGGGGATCACTTCAGGGGTGCTGGCCTGCTCCGTGCACCTCGCTGTCCGCCAGCTCACGTCTGCAAACCACGATGGGCAAGCGCCCGGGCCCCTCTGGAAGCCAGACCCTCCCAGCCGCTGGCCTCGCTCCTGCTCCTCCGCCCGTGCTTCCCTGCTGCCCCTGTAGGGCCTCTGCTCTTCCTCACCCCGCTGCCCATGTCGCTGGCCCTCGCCCCTCAGTCCTGGCTCAGCTGTCCTCCACTTGCCCACCAGGGTGACCTGATGCACAGCAGGGACCTCACCTCCAGCTGCACCCACGGCCCACACCGCGGCCCTCGCTGCTCCCAGAGCTCCCCACCAGCAGTCGCAGTGGGGATTTGTGGGCACTGGGCACCGCCGCCCAGCAGGACCAGCTGTCCTGAGGAACAGAGCATGTTAACTCATCACCAGAGCTGGGGCCACTGCGTGGATGCTGGCCGAGAGGACAGGGTGGCGGTCAGGCCACCACCCAGGGCTCCCACCGCGTCTCAGACGGCGCTCGGCTTGGGTTTCTCAAAGGCACGTCCCCACCACCGAGGAGCGAGGCATCCAGGGCCCTGTTGCTGCCCTACGTCTCCAGGGCTTCCTGGAGGACACGTTAATGGCCGTCCTTCAGACAACACACGGGACCTGTGAGTCCTTGACAGCCCCTTAACTCGCAGCCTGAAACAGATCCACCGTCTGGGGCAGATCCTGCCTGTAATTACAGCTCGGGAGTGACTGGCAGGCAGAGGGGTGCCCTCCTGCTGGCTCCCTAATTAAACCAGCAACCGCATCTGCGCCCCGGGCCGCGCCAAGAGTGGAGAGGAGTGCCTCGTGGGTCTTGCTGAAAGAGTGGCCCTTCACATCCGGGTGCCCCGAGGGCTTGGCATACGCGCTCAGGTCTCCAGAATGCCGACTGGTGGGAGGCTCTGTCCCCGCAGGGACTCAGACCCCCTTCAGAGGAGCTGTGATCTCAGTCTCCTGGAAGCAGAAGGCCCTCCCTCAGCTGCCTGGCGTCTCTTTGAGTGATGCCCAGGGCTCGGCAGCCTGGTGCTCCTGACGGCCACCTCATTGTGCAAAGGGGCTGCTGCAGCACCCACGAAGGAAGCTCTCCCTTTGCTCAAGGGGCAGCGTGGGAGTCAATCACCTTCTGGTGGTTTCGGGAGGCTCACAGCCACCAGGACCAGCCCTTTGAGACCTGGGCTTTCCTTCTCCACCTGGGCTGGACACCAGGTGGAAGCAGCGACGGCAATAGTGGCAGCAGCCAGGGGCCCAGCACTCCCCTGGTATCCTGCCATTCAGGATTGTGACGATTTTATGAGAGGATGACTCTATCACACCCATTTTACAGATGAAGAAACAGACGGTCAGAGAGCTCAGTAACTTGCTCAAGGTCACAGAGCTAACATGTGACCACATTAGCATCCAACCCAGGGGATTTAAACTCCAAAGGTTCGACACCGCGGCCCCTTTCAGCCCCAGCCTGCGCGGGCTCCACAGAGATGGGCAGACCTTCTAGTCTTCCCTCCTGGACTTGTCTGTGGGGTGCCTGGCCCCACACTGATCACGGGGTCAGCTGGTTCAGTCCCTTCCCTGCCTGTGGAAGTTCCGGAGCAGCAGGCAGTGAACCGTCAAGAGCAGTGCCTGGGAATTTAGCAGGGGTCCCTGAGAACACAGAGGCCACCCTCGCCCGGGGACAGGCTAGCAATCGCTCACATGCATTGACCAGGTGCGGAGCAGCCTGCTGAGCCTCCACAGGCAGGATTCATGAGAATCTGAAGGTGATTTATGCAATAGGTATTTTCATTTTCTACCTCCTGTGAATAAAGAAACTGAGTCACAGCGTGGGAAAGCGACTCTCTCAAGGTCCCAGAACTAAAAAGGGGGAATGCACCTGGACCCCAGGGCCTACCCTGTCCACCATTATGTCCCACTTGCAAGAGGAGGTGGCCCAGAGTGGAACCTGCATGTCCCTGCATCATGCTATTGGGGCCGCATTCCCAGAGAGTGGCACCAGCGTGGCCAGGAGCTTACAGTGAACTTTCTCAGGTCCACCCCGGATCTGCTGAAGGAGAATGTCATTTGACCAGGATTTCTAAGCTACCTGAGTGCACACTGAGGTCACACATGATGGGTCCAGTCCAATAGCTGGTGCCAGGCTGAGCTAGGGGAAGGTTGTTTAGGCAGAAGGAACCATACATGCAAAGGCTCAGAGTGAGAGGGCACGATTGGTGTCTGGGGGGATCGGCACTGCCCACACTGTCTGCAGCACTTTGGATGATGTGGTCCTCTCAGCCGCACAGTTCTCAGGCCTGGCAGCAGCTTGTTGAGGTCAAGGGCAAAGGCAAGGCAGAGCTGGGCTTACACCTCATCTCAATGACTTACTTAGCTGTGTGACAGTGGATATAGCACTTAGCCTCTCTGAGCAACATCCCCATCCACCCTTCCAGGGTGGTCATGTGATGAAGCAGAGCATGTGCCCAGGTCCAGCACAAGGTCAGATGTGCCAGGTGCTCAGTATGGCACTTCTAGTCCTTGGCTGTCCTTAGGTTGCCTCAGAGTGTGGGCCGTCGGTGACACTCCCACCACGCAGGGTCTCCATCCAAGCGCAGAGCGGAGGCAGGATGCTGTCTGACCGCGGCCTCTGCAGCCCGGCGGGGTTGGGGTCCTGGCCAGAAGCCTCGCAGCCAGACAGAACGGGCTCAGAGGGGCTGGTGCCCGGGCCTCACCGTGGCCACCTCATGTCGGGAACTGGAGGTGGCCTGTGCCTCCCCAGGGTCCAGGCAGCTGGGGACCCAGTTGAGAGCTGCTGTCCTTGGATCCTCCTGCCCCACGTCTGCTCCAGTCCTGGGTGTCAGGTGCGCCACGTCTGAGGTGGCCCTGTGACTTCCCTCACTAGAGAGCATCTGCAGACCGCGAGGGGCTGGGGCTCTGCCCCTGTCCCTGCCCAGCCCACCTCCGCTGTCACGGGGCCTCTGTTCTGGCTCGTAGCTGAGCCAAAGGGCCCGGGCACCGCGGGGTCCCTGGCCGCCCAGGCCTCCGTGGTTTCCTGCAGCCTTTCCAAACTCCACGTCGTTCATGTGAAGAAATGAAGAGAGGGAAAAGCAAAGGAAGGCGCTTTCTTTCCTGAAGACAGACGCTCGTAGGGAATGTCCCTGTTTTCCTCATTTAATAAAGTGGTTGGGGCTTGTGCTCATCCTTTAGTTTTCTAATTGAAGTCACTGAAGCCCAGGATTAATAAAGAGAGATCTTTTATTAAGTGTTATAGGCCAGGCTTTGAGCTGGGTGCTTGACGAGTCATTTCTAATTCCCAGGACAACCCCGTGAAGTAGATTTTAATTAACTCCAGTATGCCTGTGAGGAACCTGAGCATCAGAGAGGTTAAGTGGCTGCCCAAAGTCACACAGCTGGGAAATCTAAGAGACGAATTCAAACCTGGGTTGCTGGCTCCAGGCCAGGCCCTGGCACTGAGGCCTCCTGGCTCCTCCTAGCCCACCCCATGAGCAAGCAGTCACAAGTTCCGGCAGAACTTTGCAGGTCCTAACTCCCCAAAAACGGCACAGGGCTGGCTCAGTACCATCCTACCCATTTTAAAGATGTAAGATCCACAGAGAAGTAAACTCTCTCCCAACGTCCTGGACATCCGGCCGCTGGCCTTTGACCCCTAATGCTAATTTCACACTCAACACTCTTTTACTGCTCTGACCCCAGGGTGGATTTCCAGCCCTGGGTGTGGAGGCCTCAGTGTCCTGGGTTCCAGTGTGGGGTGGTGATTAAGTTGGGGGGGACAGGCCTGACCTCCGGCAGTGAGACCTGGGGTGCACCCCAGCGGAGCTGCCTGTGCTGCCATTGTGCCCAGGGTGCAGGTGCTCTCAGCCTGGACAGTGGTGTGGACGCCGGGTGGCCCGGGGCCCAGTCCTCTCACTAGTTCAAGAAAGCCCGTGGGAGATGTTGGCACGGGTTGTGGAGACAGCAGGTGTGCCGGGGCTCTCCAGTCTCATTCTTGTTATGAAATATTCCACACTGTCAGAAGACAGCACACAGCAGTCCCCACAATGTCAGCAGCTTGTGAAGTCCACAGGATAGGTGGCAGGCGGGCATCAGGAGCAGACCAGACTGGACAGGGCCGGAGCCACACTCTCAGAGGCTCTGTCCACCGTGAGAGTAAGGGGACGAGCGTCCTGCCCGAGTGTCACTGTGGGTCTGTGAGCGAGTGTGAGAGACCTCTGCGTGGTCTCTCACGGGACCGTGACCTTTGACCGTGGCTAGTAGCAGCTGGTGGACGCTCCAGTGTTCGCTCTTCACCTTGACAGACATGAAAGTGCTTTCATGTCCGCTTCAACTTCTTTCCAAGAAATAAAACGTCACAGAGAGGATTGAGTGAAGCCCTCTTGCCACATGGCTCTCTGCCTTGGCTCCCGGCCCCCTCTGAGGCCACAAGCAGCACCAACGGCTGTGCCTTCGATCAGTTTTCCACGGCTGGGTCCAGGCGCTGCCGGGTCAGCCGGGCTCAGAGTCAGCCCGTCCCCAGGGAGAAGGGCCCCGGCCCAGGGAGCGGCTGAGACAGGCTCCTCCACTTCTGAGCTCGGGTCCTGTGTGACGGGCAGGACTCACGGCGGCTCACAGGAGGTCTAGAGAGACGCAAACACGGTGGGCCTGTGCCAGGGTCAGGGGCCTGGGCCTCACACCCAGGACCTCAGCCACATTCCGCTGCCCACTGTCTGCAGAAATGAGGACACTGAGTCCAAGAGCAAGGAGATGGTCTGTCCCAGACTCACACAGTGCAGAGCAGCAGAGCCAGGACAAGGGACAGGGCGTGAAAGGGACGGATGGAAGGCGCCCAGGTGGGCTTGCTGTCCCGGCCGCCCTGTGTAAAGCAGCCCCAGGCTGCAGCCTTCTCTAGGCCTCGCCCTGCCCTGTTCCTCGCAGAGCCTGCTCCCTGATGGAGATGCGTTCCCCGCTCTCCACCTCTGTGCACCAGAACGTGCGCCTGGGGACAGGGAGCGCGGCCCACACGCCTGTGGTGCTTCCCCAGCCGGGCAGTGGGCAGCGGTGGGCCTGAGAAGGAGAGGCTGCTGGTGTGGATGAGCACGTTCACCTCCCCAGAGACCCAGACGCTGAGCTCCGAGCTCAGCCCTCCAGCAGAGCCCGGGACGCACACGCTGGCCGAGGACAGCCCGCTCGGCCAGGCAGACGCGGGGGTGACCACTGCGGGTGGACTGGCCTTCGTGGTCCTTCGGGGCACTCTGAAGAAGGAACTCTCATTTTCAGATGGGGAAAGGGAGCACTGAGGGACATAGCCCCTCGTTTAAGGTCACAGGAAGAAGGAGGCAGAGCTGGGCCTCAAACCCCCATGTCTGGCTCCACGCCCTGTCTCACGGCTTCCCAGAGAGAAAATTCTAGAGCCAAGCGACGGTGACTTGGGCCTTTCAGAATATAACTGGGGGATTTCATACCTTCTATGTATTTATTTATTTTAAGCAATTTGAGGAAAGTCAAGGCCGGACCAGCAGCAAAACAGCCTTCTACCAGGCACTGCAGAACTCTCTCGGTGGCGAGGACGCGGACTCCCGCGTGCTGGCTGCTGCCGTCTGGTACTACTCCCTGGAGCACTCCACCGACGACTACGCCTCCTTCTCCCGGGCGCTGGAGAACGCCACCCGGTAGGCCAGGCCCAGGAGGCACCCCCTGCTGCCCGGGCTGGGGGGCCCCAGCTGCTGTTCTGAGGTGGAGGGGACCAGGGCCGGGGACCTCCTGGTTTCCCCTGCGCCCTCCATTCAGTCTCTGGCTGGGGTGAGCAGTGCCGAGCGCGAGCGCTGCGGGGGAGTAGGGGACCCTGCTGCCTGGGACCCTGGCCGGTGCAGCAAGGAGAAACCCAGCTCTTCCTGGGCCGCACTGAGCCTTCAGAGAGCAAAGAGTGGCAAGGCACAAGTCCCAGGAGCCCTGTGTGGCACACAAGGGTCACGCTTCAGAGAACCCCCTGCGTGCCAGCCTCGCAGGCCAGGCCAGGCCCTCGCCCTGGCTGCCCTCAGACTCTGGCTCTGCTGAGACGCGTCAGCTGGGGGCAAGGGCGTCCCCCTGCCACACTCGCCTCCCCACCCCGGGGGCTGGGATCCCACGGGAGTGTCACTAGCTCAGAATAAAACTCCCTACCACCAGCTGGAGCTTGGGGGCAGAGAGGCTGCTTTGTCCTCTCGTAGGGCACTCGGCTTTAAATCCAGCAGCCAACAGCTAGTCTGGGGGCTCAGCCCTAGGCTGGACCATAAGAACCCACAGATGTCCAGTCCCTGACCCCGAGAGACTCCGACTCTAGTCAGGACTTCCCCGGCCTGAGTGGTAGGAGGAGGCCGGCCAGAGCTCAGAAAACCCAAGTTCTTGCTTCAAAACCCTACATCTGGCATTAAGGACAGCGTGTGCCCTAGGCGGAGGGCTGAGACCCCAGGAAGACAGTGTGACCCAGCAGCTTCATGGAGGAGACAACTGCAGACTGGCCTCTGCTGAGGCCTGCCTTCTGCCCTGGCCACACTCGGGCAGTGGCCTCCCCCAGGCCCTGCTGCCTCCAGACTGCTGGCAGTGTCCCTCCCCGGGGCTGCCAGCCTGTGCCCTCCATAGGTCTGACCCCATCCCTGTCCTGCCCGCAGATGGAGCACAGCTGCCTTGTGCCCCCCGCGACCCCCGGCTGGTCACCCCCGTGGACCCTCACCTTCACACTCCTGCAAACATGTTCATCTCAGTAGCCAGGGAAGGGGGCTCCCCTCCCTACTGAGGGGAGTGACCGGCGTTCCTAGCCTTGGCCCTTGAGAAACCTCCGAACAGTAGGACCCACTGGGCCTGTCCCTCCGCAGGGAGATGCAGGGGAGGGGAAGGTCAGCTGGGTATCGCCTTACTCTGCCCTGGGGTGGGACTCAAAGTCTGGTGGGTTCTCTGAGTCTAGCCAGGCCTGCCACCTCGCGGGCACACGGCCTGCATGTGGCCACAAGCAGGACGCCACACCGGCACATTCACCACCCCAGAGGGAGCTGAGTGGACCTTGGCAGGCCAAGGCAGGGCTCTCGACCTGCAGGCCTGACGTGGGGCCTGGAGACCCCGGGACGGGCCTCCTGTGCATTGTGGGACGTTGAGCGCCCCCCTGCCCCCACCCGCTAGAGGCCAGCAGGAGTTTTCCACGCCCCATTCTGACAACCAGACATGTCTCCAGACATTGCCAGAAGTTCCCTGGGGTGTCCAACTCACCCCCAGTCCAAAGCCACAGGTCTGAGAGCGTCATATGCAACGTCTCTGAGAGCTTGATCGTCCTCTGAAGCGCACGCCCACTCAGTGTTCTGCAAGGTGCTGGGCTCCCAGGTCGCGAGGTGAAACTGGTGTCCTGGAGCTCCATCCTGTGGGTCTCTTGACCCGGGGATGCATCACCACAGGCATAAGTGTGGGTCACAGTCTGCCCTAAACCAGAGCAGGTCATGTCCCATACCGGCTCTTCCACCAGTGTGGCAGCAAAGCCACCTGAGGAGGGGGTGGGTCTAGAGAGGGGTGGCCTCTGCAGGGCTGGCAAGGAGCTCGGGGGATGAGGCGTCCCAGTCCTGGCCTGGCCCAGCTGTCCACGGAGCCGCGTGTAACCAGACTCCCTCCTCTGTCCTCGCCCCAGCGACTACTTCATCACCTGTCCCACGATCGACATGGCCAGGCTCTGGGCAAGGCGGGCCCGAGGGAACGTCTTCATGTACCACGCCCCCGAAAGCTACGGCCGTGGCAGGTAAGGTGGCCCCAGGGGTGTAGGCAGAGAAGGCAGGGTGGCAGGGGACCGGTCACTGCGGTGATCTGCAGGGAGGCTGGGAAGGTAGGCAGGACAGAGGCCCAGGTCTTGGCCCAGTGACGTGTGGCATTCAGCAATCTGTCTAAGTCTCTGTATTTCTGCCTTAAACATGGGATGACAGTAACAGCCACTGCGTGTCACAGGTTGCAGGCAGGGAGAGCTTTGAAGGGGGACACACTTTGGAACTGAGGCATCAGCTGCTCACTGGTGACCCGGCCTGGGAGGGGCTTTTCGTGGGCTTTGCTGTTATAGGTCCACCTCATTCCTCTAGGAACTGAGTGCTTAGCTGAAGGAAATGACCTTCCAAAGCTCGCAGGGGTTTCATTCCAACCAAAGGAAAGTTTTGTTTTCCCCCACTTTATATATCATTTTTCTAGAACAGTCCAAGACACCTTATGATAAAAGTCCCAGGTGCAATAAAATCATCAAACTAGAGAAGAGAAATGAGGGTCCAAGAGAAAGGGGCTGAGGCCCAGGAGAGAGAGCAGGGAGCTCCCCAGAAGCAGGGGGAGAGTGGGGGCGGGGGAAGCCTGCTCCTCGCAGCTCCAGGAGCTGAACCAAGGAAGCGCAGGCTTGGCCTGGCTAGGCATGAACTTGGCCATGAGCTCAGAGTCAGGGAGCATGGCAAGGAGGGCCTGGGGACCTGGAGGTCCCAGGCTCTGCAGGAGCACTGTGCACACCTGTTCTACCCTCGTGGCCTCGCAGCCCAGCCCCTCTTGCCCACTTGGAAAAATCCTGGACCCTTCCTGGCAGGGCAGTGGCTTCCACATCACGCCAGGTCGGAGGAGCCACCTCCCACTGGGGTGCTTCCGGGAGCCGTGCTTCTCTGAGGGGCTGCCCCGTGCCAGCCTCCAGGGAGCACTCCCAGCGACACGCTGTCGGGGAACGTGCGTCCAAAAGACGCAGGAGTCCTGGTGCTTGGTTCTAAGTAAGAGCAGAGGCACGACTGCCACCTGGGGTCAGGACACCAGCCCCCACACCTGGGCAACAGGAGATGGGATGGAGGGCACCCGCTCCAGAGGTGCGGTCCAGTTCACACTCACAGCTATCCAGGGAGACCATGAAAACCATGGTGCCTGGTGAGGCCAGGAAGCCTGAGCGCTGTGTGAGGTCCCTGGATGCTATGACAAGTGACCCTACACCTGGGCTGGAAGCCACGGCAAGCACCCTCTCAGAGCTCCTGTGTCTCCAACCCGCTGTGTCTCCGTCGTACAATGAGGCTGATAATGTGCCCCTCGAGGTTGGCATTAACAATGTCTGGGAAATGATTCTCTAGCTCTAAGGTTGTCCTCTTCCAGGACAGAGGGCTGCCTCATGAACACAACGGATTTATCATGACAATCAGCCATGTCCCCTGTGGTAGGCTGGATCCCTGCAGCTTGCAGATACCTCACGGCCACCTCCCTGTTCACGGCAGAGCTCTGAGGCTTCAGTTACCACCGTCAGTTGGCACATCATGGCTCCGTGATCCCCAGGACAAAATGTCACCCTTCTGATGTTATGTCAGCAAGTCAGCAGAAGCCCCAGCCTGTGTCCTCATGCCTCCCTGTCTTGTCTTCTGGGTGTTGCAGGGTCTCACATCTTCTCTAGAAGGGTGAGCCCAGTGCAGCAAGATGCTTAGCAGACCAGACACCACTCCCGTGATGCCCACGCAGGGCATTGTCATCATGGTTCTATGCCGAGTCATGGTCACCAATCTCTTTTTGTCCATGATTCATAAATTAAACTTTATCATTGATATGTATGAGAAAAGCCGTAGTATATGTAGGGTTTGGAGCTACATGAGGTTTGAGGCATCTTCTTGGTTCTTGGAACTTGTCTCTGAAGATAAGGGGGCTGCCGTGTAGGGAACGAGGGTTCCGGCAGGTGTGGTTAAGACCCTGATGTGGGGAAGCCATGCTGGGCCAGTGGGTGGGCCCTGCACACAGTCACTAGGACCTGGTGAGGGAGGCAGAGAGAGCCTTGCTGCACTGGAGGAGGGGACCAGGAGCCGCAGCAGCAGGAGGGGTGTGGCCATGAGCCAAAGAGTGCAGGCAGCCCCCCAGCCGGGAGGGCAAGGCGTGGGCACTCCCTGGAGCGATGGCTCACAGCCCCATCTTGGCTCAAGAAGCTCTTGCGGACTTTGGGCCCCAGAGCTGTGAGAGGGTGCTTGCCGTGCCTTCCAGCCCAGGTGTAGGGTCACTTGTCACAGCATCCCGGGGCCTCGCACAGTGCTCAGCCTTCCCGGCCTCACCAGGCACCACGGTTTTCATGGTCTCCCTGAATAGAAGACTCGGCCTTCAAAGCACAACACAAAAATGTCCAGCAACTTGTACTGTGAGCAGGATTGAGGTGACTGTATTTTACAGAGTGACAGTAACTGTGTCCACTTAGGCTGCTATGATGACACACCTCGGGCTGGCCAGTTTAGGAGCAGCAGAGTTATCGCAGAGTTCCTGCAGGCCGCGAGTCCAGGGTCAGGGGTCTGGAGGAAGCGGCGTGTGGTGAGGGCTCCCTGGCCTCACGGAAGCCTCTCTCCACGTCCTCGCATGGTCGAAGGACAGCCAGGCTCCTGGGGCCTCTTATAAAGACACCATGCCCATCGACAGGGCCTCCACCCTGTGGACTGGTCACCTCCCAAGGCCCTACTGCTTAATACCAACTCAGCGGGGCTGGTCTTTGGGGGAGATAGCACTCAGGCCATGGCAGAGGACAGAGGTACGGGGGCTTCACCACGGTCCCCGAGGACCGCAATGGGCTGGGTAGAGCAGCGTGCTGCCATCGCTTCTCTGAGCCTGGGGACACTACCCACTGAAACACGTGGTCCCTGCCGAGCTCCTCGTGACCCCCCGACTCAACCCCTAGGTTCCAGCAAGCGCTTGGAATTGTGGGAAGGGAACTGCATGGCAGCCAGGCTCTGGGGAGAGGCGAGCGGAGGAGGAGGGACAAGGCCGGCAGCTGCAGGCTGGGTGGAGATGAAGGAGCCCTCGATGTCCAGGGGAAGTGGCCTCCCATACCCGGAGGCCATTCACTCAAGGGAGCTGGCTCCTGGAGTGACACTCAGTGCGCCCCGTGCCAGGGCGCGCCCACTCGCCGGCTACACTGCGCTCCTGTGGGCGTGTCTGCCACTCTCACCCTTAGGGCCAGGGGACAGGCTAAGGTGGAGCCCTGCTGCCGCAAGCCCCGCTCCTCGAGGCCTCCAACACCTGCACAGAGGAAAAAACAAGGAAAACTTCTGCATGTGACAGCAGAAATAGAGCAAGCCCGGCCCCACCTGGAGGAGGTCCGCAGGCTGCCGTGATGGGGGGCCCAAAACCAGGGCCCAGAGCAACACAGGTGCATTGTCTCAGGCAGGTGCTGGAGGCCAGAGGTCAGGCCAAGGTGGCAGGGACACGGTCCCTCTCGCTGTCACTGAGCCCCGAGACCTCCTGGCGCAGAGGGGGCTGGTGGGGGGCCCAGAGGCTGTGCACAGGACGGGTGCGTCCCAGGCCCCTGTCCTGGCTGCTGTGGACCCGGAGCCTTGTAGATGGCCGCCTTCTTCCTGCGCGTCTCACACCGTCTTCCTTTGTGTGTGTCTGTCTCTGGGTCCAAATTTCCAGGACATCAGTGGCTGGATCAGGGCCCAGCATAATGACCTCATTCAACTTGGTCACCCCTATGGAGAGAGAGCCTCGACCTAGGTACTGGGGCTTAGGGCTCCAACATGTCCTTTGGAGAGGACCTGGTTCCTGCATACACCTGCTCCTCTATAAGATGACAGCCCTGGGCCAGGGGCTCCCGAGTGTGACGGCCTGGGTGGTCTGGTTGGGCCAGGGACTGGGGGTCCAAGAAGGAAAATCCTGGACAGAATAAACCACACCTCTGTCTCCCGCTGCTGGCCTGGGCCTCTCTGCTGCTGGGTGGCTTCCTCCTGCCCTTCCAGGGCTGGGGCTGCGGGCCCCCTGCACTGCTCCAAGACCCTCCCAGGGGGCAGCCACGTCCACGCACCAGACCCCACAGCTGCCTCCCGAGTCTCCACGGCTCTCGGTGCCTCTGAGCCCGAGACCTCCTGGCACAGATGCGATCTGGTAGGTGCTCATAGGACAGATGCTGACCCAGCCACCTCACTGACAGGTGGAACGGGCCCTCACGGCTCTAGATTTTAGACTCCTTGGTGGGGGGTGAGGTCCTGAGACTGTCTGTTGGAGCAGGGACCCCGAGACCCTGCAGGTGGAGGACAGGCGGGCTCTGCGCCCCCCGGCCCCTCCCTTTAGTAACTGTTCCAGGCCACTCTGCAGGGGAAGGTGTGAGGGCCACTGGGCCTGGTCGTCTCAAGGGCACCTGTGGCTCACGTGCTGCCACGTCTCAGGAGATACTCTCGGGACCACTGCATCATCTCAAATGTCGCCACACGTGTTGAGCAAACTAGTGTCCTCGAAAGGCAGGGACTCTGGCATCCACGGCATGCCCTTGACCCTTATCAGCTCTGTGACCTGAGGCAAGTCACACAGCCCTCGGTGACTCCGTTTCTTCATCTGAACAATGGGCACAATGACAGGACCTGCTCCAGAGGGATTATGACCAGCACTCTGTGAACAGAGCAGGGCCTGGCACACCACAGGGGCTAGGAGCCCCTGTCATCCTGGCCATTAGAACGTGTCCCCAGCGACTCCTGTGCAGAGCTTCTCTCCAGCCACATTGCAGCCTGGGATGGGCACAGGCAGACGCTAATGAGTGAGCAGGTGGCAGCAAGGGCTGAGTGGGGCCAGTGAGCCTCCTCCAAAGGCCTCTCCCTCCTCTCTCTCCCTTACTGGTCCTCTCTCTCTCCCCCTCTCTCTCTCCCCCTCTCTCTCCCTCTCCTCTCCCTCTCCCTCTCCCTCTCCTCTCCTCCTCCCCTCCCCTCTCCTCCCCTCCCCTCTCCTGGAGCTGTCACACCTCTCAATTTATTTCTGGCTCAAATCTACACACTTAAAATATCTGTGTGTGCGCTGCACCCAGCCATCTGTCTCGTACCTCCGTGTCTGCGGCATACATTAGCTTTTCTGGCAACGGCTGGCAGACACACAGTGGGTCCTTGCTGTCTTACCGACTGTCCCTCACGGCTGCAGAATAACCGTGGGTCTCTAATTGCCCCTGGATTCTGGGTGGGATTTTCATGAAACAGAGGGCTGGCCGGCCACCGCGAGGAAAGAATAGGCGTGAGGCTGGGGCAGGGACAAAGAGCTAGAACCCCACAATGTGAGGGGAGCACGGGGGGTTCAGATTCAAATAATCACGGGATGCAAATGCTTCAACTCACTCCTTGCTTCTACAGATAAACAAAAGCCCGGGGAGGTGGTGGGGTTATATCCCAGTCCCTGAACTAGTAAGTGGCCCTCTGGACTCATCTCCTGTCACCTATACTCTCTTCCATTTCTTTTCAGTGGCGCTCACTTCAACCAGAGCCCTGTTGAGGACCTGCCATGGCTAAGTCCATTTATTAACTCTGTGTCCTTGGGCTAGTCACCTACCCTCTCTGAGCTTCCTCAGTTATAGCTTGGAGGAGTAATAATACCTGTTCCATAGAACTGCTGGGAAGGTTCAGGGGACAGGACCTATACAACGTCCAGCCCAAGGCTTTTATGTGCAGGCTTATGTGTGTGTGTGTGTGTGTGTGTGTGTGTGTGAGTGTGCACGCATGTGCGCGTGCATACCTGGCAGCCTCTGGTTACCAAAGCTATTGACCCGAGGGTTGAATCAACTAGGGTTCTGATCTGATCCTGTCTGTACCATTTATTGCCATTTGATTCTGAGCAAATTCCCCTACCTCATGAGACGGGCACCGGTGCCTCTTCTTCACAGCCCGACTACTGGATGTGACGCCTGTCACACCTGGCACCTCATGGACGTTCAACATTTGGCAGCTAAGGTTACTTTCCTTTTAGGAAAAACTAACACTGATAGGAAAATGATTAAGTAAGAAAGACTAAAGCGGCAACTTCCCAACTTTGGAAAACAAAGCTGTAAATCATCTACTTGGGCCATTCTGTACTGCTCTGTGTGTGCGTTTTAGAGACTGGTGAATTCCAGGGGCCTTGACTCTTCCAGATTCACATATTATCTTCTCAGTTGACAGTTTGATGGGTTTTCTAGAATTAACAAAGCAAGGGAAATACTGAGTGGCTGAATTCTTGAATTGGGTTCACAGGCCTGGCTCTGTCCTGGGTGATTGACAAGCTTAGTTCCCAGTGTAGGTGAAACAATCATTTTCCAAAACTCACCACCCCAGCCCAGTGGCATATTAGGGCTTACTCTGTGTTTCTTCTTCAATATATGTTTTTGGTTCCGGAGATTGAACTCAGGGGCACTCAACCACTGAGCCACATCCCCAGCTCTATTTTGTATTTTATTTAGAGACAGGGTCTCACTGAGTTGCATAGCACCTCACTTTTGCTGAGGCTGGCTTTGAACTCGTGATCCTCCTGCCTTAGCCTCCTGAGCCCTGGGATTACAGGTGTGTGCCACTGTACCTGGCTCCTCTTCAATCTTGATTCAACTAGTACCTGCCAATTGCCTTCTCTGCCACAAACTCTCCTCCAAATCCTGGAGCTAGATCAGCCTGCCATGGGGACAGGGCTGCCAGCCCAAGACTGTTCCGTGGAGTAGGACTGATGAGCAGGTAGGAATAGGGAGCAAAGAGGTCCAGCCCCCACGGATCAGCAGAATAAGTTCAGATAACAGCACTAGCAAGGAGTCACAATGCGATGCTACAGTCAGCCGGACCTTCTGAAAGTTGGTGTTTGAACTGAGAACTGGGATGTGAAAAGGTTTGGTCCTAGTGTAGAAACGAGCAGTGAGTCATCCTAAAAGAAGGATTGGTAAATACCAACACCCTGAGTGGGAAATGGACTGAAACGTTTATGGATAAAGAAGAACAAAGAAGACCAGGAGAGTGTTGGAGATATGCGGGAAAAAGACAGGATCTTATAGTTCATGTAGGAGTTTGTAAATCCTAGCAGGCAGAGGTAGTATTTTATCTTAATATGTTGGGAAGTCATTGAAAAATTTTAAAAAGATGTTGGAGATCCAGATAGGACTGTGTTCTTTAAAGTAAACCCTAGGAGTTCATTTTTAAAGGATTGCATAACAAATCCTTTTGCAAAAGAGCCATTTGTGAAGCGTGTAATTACTTCCTGATTGATTCATAGGCAGCATCTAAACTCATTAAATTTGTCTACTTGCAGTCCTTTGTTCCTAAGTGAGTTAGCAATTCCTCAACTTCTAAATAAATGGAGAAGGCTGGGAGCAGGATTTTCATCCCCGTCCCCTAGTTTTCTTGGGAGGATGGTTTTTGGAGATGTGGGCCTGATGTAAGGAGGGAGTGAGGTCAGCAGAGTTCCTCTGGCCGATGGAGCCACCTGGACAGAAGTCCCTGCACCTGCGGGTGCTGTGCCAGCCGTTGGAGGACAAGCGGGCACTGGCCCCTCCCGGCACAAGCTCCTCTCTCCTCCACCCTCAGCAGGACAGTCAAGAACTTCTGTCATGCAAAACCCTGTGTTCCTTCTGTCAAGAAAGATTTCTTTCTGCTGGACTTGAGCCCAGGCTCAGCCCTCCTTCTGGCTGAGGCCACTGTCCCGTGCTCTTTCTGGGGACACCACCTCGGCATCTGCTTCCTGATGAGCCCAAACATGGCGTGGGTCATGGCTCCTGATGTGGGAAGCCGAGCTCAAGTCAGGAGCTTGCACAGAGGAGAGGCTCTGAAGGGCAGGTGGCTTCTGAGATGCTAGGATGCAGGCTCTGCTCCCTGTCCGTCCCCAGCAGCAGCAGAGCCGAAGACAAGGCCAATGTGAGGTCAGGGGCATTGTGTGGAAAGAACCAGTGTCTGTCTCCCGGATGATGGCCGCAACTACTTTTTCTCAGCCTGGCCTTTTTCTCCACGTGACTCTAGTAATTATTGTAAAAGACTTCCAATCACTGGCTGAGAAAACCACCAGTGTCCCCAGCCCCTTTAGAGTGTGACCTCCAATCCTTCAGGACTTTCACGGCCTGGAGCCTTCAGGAGCTTAGCAAGCCTGTCATTTAGTGGCCCCTCGGTTTGGATTTTCCAGATCGGGAGAAATTCCAGTTTCACTTCTCAACATAATGCAGTCATCTGCAGGAACTGAGACCAGAGTGCCAGGAATTCATCACCTGGCCGTCCCCACGCCCCACCCACCCTCCACGCAAAGCCTGGAGCCGCCCCATGATGCCCGAGTGCAGGACGCTGCCCAACAGTCTGGGCTCACTTCCTCCACCCGCTGACACCACTCCCCACCAAGGAGCCCGAGCACCACCCACTCTGACTGTGCAAAGCTCCTGTCCACGCCCTTGCCTGAAGAGAGTAGTGTCTTTTGTCTCTCCTCTTAGGGTGCTTTGTAAGTGGTTCTGTCACCTGATGGGCACCTGTCTGTCACGTCACATGCAGCATTTTATGTTTGAAACCGTTGGCTCACCTGCATTTCCTGTTCACCTCCTGAGTTCCTTGTGGGAGGGGCCCCCCTACTCACCTTCCCACACCCAGCATGCATCAGGGAGGACACAGTGCACACTTGGCCACCGTGAGCAGGGAGGGTCTCACCTGCCGCAGTCCTCAAGAAACAACACTCATGCCCTTGCCCTGGAGCTAGAACACACACACACACACACACACACACACACACACACTCACACTCACACACACACACACACACAACCATGCCAAGAGCTGTGTGGCTGGTCAGTTCCTCCCACACTCTGGCTAAATGGAACTGCGCCAACATCACCAGCATGAACTCCCCCTTGCGTGTCAGTTTCCAGTTCTTAGATTTCCTTCCACCCTGTATTTATGACCGTCTAGTGATTCTGTGTGGGAGGCTGAGCAAGGATGGTCAGGCCCACTTCTGGTGGGGAAGCCAGGGTTCAGAGAGCCAGAGGTGGAAGTGGGGTTTGTGCTGACCTTGCCGACTGGGCAGGGAGCTCTCTAGCCCACATCTGCAGCTCTGTGACAATGAGAAGATCCAGCTGTGCCCTCCGCATAGCATAGGTAGCTGTCAGAGCAGGGAACATCTTGACTCCTTAATTCCAACCGCAGTAAACAGCATCTGGAAGCTAAATATCACCAGGCCGACCACATGCCTGTCCAGCCACCCCTGGCCCCGGCATATGATTCAGCTGCAACTGAACGGAGCTGGAGAAGCCAAGCCCACAGCGCATGCTCAGGAGTTTCCCCCTTACCTGGTCAGCACCTCCTATGTCTCCTCTGCAGACACCGACTCCAGACCCCTCTTCTCCCTCCAGAGGGCCTTGGGACTCCCACAGCATTGGCCCTCTGCTCCTGGGTTCCCTCCTCCATGCCTCCCACTCGGAGTCCCTCCTCCCGACGTCTGCCTTCGACAGCTCCAGATAGTTCCAGGATCCTAATGGAGGTCAGCCCAGCTAAGGAAGAAAGCACAAGTCCTCACACACAGCAGGCTCTCAGGTCAAGCTGCCTGGGTGGCCGGGGCCAGGCCTTCCCAGAAGCACTGTTCCCCAACCCTTTGTGGTCACAGGCCATGTGGGCCTGAGCCAGCCAGCGCCAGTGCCCAAGGCCCAGCTGTGGTCATCTCCACCTCATGCTGTGTTCAGTGAAGTCACTTTGGGCTTTGAAATGGACCACAGCAGCAGTATTTATACCATGGTTATTGGAAAATGCTACGAAGGGAACTCCCTCCCCAAAGCCAGCTGTTGACCCTTCCCAGCACACCGTGGGCACAGACGGCGGCCAGGAGCCTCTCTGAAAGAGGATGCACCTGCTCAGCTTCCTGAGGGCTGAGGAGGAGCCTCGGGCACGGCATCGTGTCTGCAGCCCTGGGCTGGGCCCCAGGAAACGGCCCTCACGGTTGAGCTTCCAGTCCTCTCACGGGAAAGGGCAGGGCAGGGCCCTGTGAGCCAGAAGCTGCCAATGGCTGGAAATGTGCTACTGCTCGGCCTTCCTCAAGGCCTCCGGGAGCCTGGTGGAGTCACCATTTCTCAGATGAGGCCCCGGGAGGTTGTGCCTTGGTCAGGACCGAGCTGAGAGGAGAAGGAGGCTGGGCTCTGGTCTCAGGGCTACGCCTGCTCACCAGGCCACTTGGCACACAGTGCTGTTTGGAAGAAGCAGTAGACCTCAAGATGTCCGTGTCCTGAGCCCTGGTACCTTGTCAAGTGGACATGTTGCCTCACCATGTAGAGGGACTCTGCAGCTCTGGCAAATGGTCAGATTAGCCCTGTAGGCCCGTCTAGTGCCTGAGTCCTTAGAGGCAGCAGCGGGAGGCAGAGGAGGTGTGGGAGAGCGGGGCTCACTGTCTGAGGGCGGAGGAGGCCTGGGCAGCCCCTAGTGCTGGGAACGGGCTTCCCAGTGTAGCCTGCTAGACAGTGGGGCCGTGCGCCGTGCCACATAAGCCACCAGGCCTGCTGTAAACCCTAAGGAGCAGCAAAGGTCCTCCCACCATCCCAGGAGGAGTGCGGCCTGCGGCCTTGGCGACGTGAGCCCGGGAAGCCCAGGTGGACTTCTGCGCCTGGGAACTGTGAGGTAGCACTTGTGCTGTGGTAAGCCATGAGGTCGCAGGCATTTCCTAGGGCTTCAGTAGGAAACCATCCAGCCACGTTCTAGAAGGACCTCTGGAGGAGCTGCTGCTCTGGCCTCCTCCCTGCGAGCCAAGCACAGCCAAGAACCTGGAGAGGAGAGGCGGGTCCCTGCCAAGCCCTGGGTCCTCCCTTGGGCTCCCTAACAGCATGGCACTGGGCCGAGGAGGTTCCACTTTGAGCCCTGGCTCTCCACCTCGTGTCACTATCTTTCAGAGCCCAGGGCTGTCGCCTGGAAAGTGTGTGGACACACCACTGAGCTCTCCCACCGGTGCTGGTGGTGGGTGGGCCGGAGTGTCAGAGGCCCAGAGGGAGCCCGGCCATCCTGGGTGCGCAGGAGATGGTGGTCACAGCAAACTCTGAGAACGCCGATCCCCAGAGGCCAGGGCAGCGGGAGTGGGAGGTGACGGTCAAGGCAAGAAGCTTCTAGTAGACCGGAGAGGAGCGAGAAGTCTGGTGGTTGTGTTTGTTTTCTATTTTTAACTTTTGAGATCCATTGTGTGGTGTGCTGAAGAGAGCTTATAATTTCACAATATCGCTGAGTCAATGCTAACGCTCTTATCACTAATTCAAAAAGTTAAATACTTGATATTTCAGCTAATCGTTCACGTTGGGTTCGAGGATCCCAGCAGGGCTGGGGTGTGGTTCTGGGTGGAGCAGCTGTGCAGTGTGGGAGGCCCTTGGCCCACCCCGGCACCACCCGCCAAATCACAGAGCCACTCACATAAATATCTGCAAGTACGTCAATATGTAATAAAGTAAATTAATTAAAAACAAATGAAGAAAACAGACACAGAGTCTGGCAGTCTTGGGGTCACAGGATCCTGCAAATTTTCATGACGTTGGCTGTTTCCAGCTGCCCTCTAAGAGCTTCAGTGTCCTTGACTTTTGCCACCTGAGGAAGTTGCAGAGACACCACAGTGTGTGGCTGTGCCTTGTTCTGACCCACTGCGTGTCTTAGGGGCTCAGTCCCTTCGCAGCTGCCTTCCAGGCTGGGGCCCAAGCCGAGGCGCAGTGACCACGGACCTGAGATTAGGGGACTTGTGAAAGCCCTACTGCCCAGCCAGCGGCCACGCGCAGCAGCTCCTCTGAGTTGGAGAGGAAACTGAGTCACAGAGAAGTCAAGGGCTCTTACACAGTGACGCAGGCGGGAGTCCGAGGGCGGAGTCCCAGCTGAGTGAGTCGGTTGTCCTATGCCCTGGGCCAGGCACCTGTCGCTGGGCCACGGTGCTCACATCGGTGGTAGGGGAGCTGGCTTGAGCCCACAGAAGCCCAGCCCAGCCAGCTGCCTGGCGCCAGGCCCTGGTGTTGAGGAAGGGCCCTGGACCTGTGCTGTCACAGGGGCCCAGCCCGAGCATCAGGGACAACAGGAAATGCAGCCTCATCACTGGAAATGCTCCCCTTCAAAGCCCTGGGCTAGGACCCTCTTCCCAGCCTCCTGGAGATCACAGTGAGCCCACGGAGTCACAGCTGGGGACAAGCTGGCCTGAGAAAGCAGCACTTCATCTCGTGTGACTTTCCTCCCTGCGGATCCCTTTGTCGGAGCGGAGGGACGCCCACCCTGCCCCAGCCCTTGCCCAGCACCCCTGTCCAGGGGCCCCTCTGCCCGTCACCTGCACCATGGGAGCTGCAGTGACCACACGTGTCCTAGCAGAGAGGCCCTTTCCTTAAGGGCAGGAGTGGAGGTAGGAGAAGGACCTGAGCCCCTGCCCAGTCCCACCACCTCCTGGGCCGATCCCCACACAGGCCTGTGAGGCAGGCATTTAGAGCCTTCCACAGCCAGGAGGCAGACCACCAGGGCCAAGGAACTTGATCGCAGGACGAGGGGCCAGGACTGAGAAGCGGTGGTCCCGGACCCTCAGGCTTATCATGGCTTGTGGAAACCAGGGCTCTGACTCACTCTGCTGTCCAACTACTGGGGATTCTGGGCACAGCAAGAAGCCTCTCTAGGCTGCACAATTAGAGATGCCTCTTGAGATAACTGGAGGCTGACTTGGGGCAGGAGGGCGTGGCTGCATACTAGACCACCAGCCACGTCTGTTTTGTGTCCTGAACAGGTTCTTTGTTCCCCAGTGTGGGGTGGTGAGCCTTTTTGTTTTTCCCTAGTATGGGAGGTTTGACCACCGTGCTACATCCCTGGCCCTTTTTAGTTTCTGAGACAGGGTCTTGCTAAATTGCCCAGGCTGGCCTCCAACTTGCAATCCTCCTGCCTCTGCCTCCCTAGTAGGGGGACCACAGGTGGACACCATTGGGCCTGGCTGACCACCGACTGGTTCTGATACCAACCAAAAATTTAGGGGCTTCTCAGACCACCCTCAGTTTCCATAACTCACAGGAAGGACTGACGAAGTTCTCTGCAGGTGGCAGTACCCATGACAGTGATCTGTTAGTGGAAAAGGATGCAGGTTGCAATGAGCCCAAGGAAGATGGGGCAGCACAGGGCCGGGGGTTCCAGACGTGAGGCTCCACTGCCCTCCCCCATCCAGTCAGCACGTGCTCCTCTCTGCACCCATATGTGACAGCATACACGAGTGTTGCCATCCAGGGTGGCTCCACCCAGTCGGGTGTTTGTTTTTTATTGGGCGCCATTATGATCGATTGGTGGCCAAGTGGTCTGTCACAGGCTGAGCAACATCACTGACACGAGCGTCCCCACGAAACCACACGTGAGGTGTTTCTGGCTTGGCCATACCCACCCCAAGACTGTCCTATGTGGCCACACGCCTCCTAGGATCCAGTGTGGCCAGGCTCATCCCTCAACAGAGCACCCCTGTCAGGCAGGGCTTACTCCCAGAGCCCAAGGGCAAGGCCACTGTCTTGGAACAAAGCCAAGTTCTTTATCATGCAATTGTAAGTCCCTCCCAGATGTCCCTCTTTAACACCCTCCCAGGTTCACTCCTCAGACCTAGATACACAGGCCCACCTGTGTCACCCCGACTCAGCCCATGCAAACTTTGAACTGGCTTCTAGATCTTCACCCCCATCTGCCGGCTGCTCACTGGAGATCCAGTTCAGGGACATGTGTTTACTAAGTGACTACCACGTGCTGGGTGCCAGGGTGGGCTGCATGGATGAATAAATGCCAACCTCGAAGGGTTGCAAGCTCATGAGTTATATAGGAAGAAGAACTAGAGGTGACCAGGGGCTCAAAGCACAGGCTATTTTCATTACTTTGATTAATTAATGTATGAGCAAGTAAGTATTCAATGATAACATAGGTGTCATGATTGGCACGTGGTCAAATGGACATTTTCTTGGGGAGGTGCTCAAGGGTGTTGTTCCTCAGCACTGGTGAGCCCCAGGAGCACCAGAGCCAGGATCTGCTCTGGGGGGCCATGGACTAAAGTCCCAGCCAAATCTCAGCTAGGCTGAGCTCCGAGCAGGAATCCTAAAAATGCAAAAAGTGGAAAGGTCTTGTCAGGGAGGAATGTTGGTTTGGGCTCATCTGGTTTCTCCAGGGTCTCGCTCCTCCCTGAACACTCCCCTCTTCCTTCCCTGTTTGCTTAGCCTGGACTTGCTGGTGGACGTGCAGCATGCCTTCGGCCTTCCCTTCTACCCAGGCCACCAGGGGCAGTTTTCCCTGGAGGAGAAAAGCCTGTCGCTGAAGATCATGCAATACGTTTCCAACTTCATCAGATCTGGGTAAGTGGACCTCGACCTGAATTCTACCATCATGTGTAGTGGCACCCCCTCCTCCACAGAATATCTTAACTAAGCGTCTCCAAAAATCTTCACCATAATTGATTTTAGGAATATAAGCAAAATAGTCTCTATAAAAGAGTTCAATGTAGTTAAACTTCCTATTTTCCTATTGCTCTATTTTACTTGGTCACTGGCCAGGAAGAAATCAGCACTCCAGGTGCTGGACGCCCCTTTACTTGTTTTACACAAACATATATCCAGTATACTAGTTTGTAGAAGTGTGTTTGCAAATGCAAAATGTGATAATAAAAATAAATAAATAAATAAATTCTTTAACAAGGCCTCTGGCCTTGAGCTGGAGCTTCACAGAGATGTGTAAGTTTCTAAGATAAGAGAAGTTACCAACTGGGCTCCATGGTAACAGCTGGCAGGGGGAGGAAAGAAAGGGGGGAAGAAGCTCTCCCCTTCTCAGGTGTTGTCCTTGAAGGGTTAACTTGCCCAAAAATAGTGAAAAGAAAAAAAAAAAAAAAAACGCTTTTATGTGAACTTCTGTAAACTGTGAACTTCTGAGTCCCTGCCCTTACACACTTGGTATAAAGTTCTGAAACTACCTGAACTCGGGGTTCAGGGGGTTAATTGATTACAGTGAGAGCTGTACCCTCTGAACCTGGCTGCAGCCAAATAAAAACTGTTTCCTGCTGTCTTCGGTGCCTTGCCTCGTCTGTCCCTACAACACAGGCACCCCCGAACCCCTCCATCTGAACACAGAGGCCACCTTTGGCATCAGTGGACTCACCTCTCCTCCCTGACAGGGATTCCTGGCCACTGCTCTTCCTGCCTTGGTCCCCTCTCTAGCTCAAACTACCTTTGTTTAGATCAATCTTCATGAAGAAAGCTCCAGCTATAGCCCTCTCTTGTTCAGTCACATTTGATGGCTCTAGATCAGGGATTCTCAGTCTCAGCACCAGTCACTCTTGGGGCTGGATAGGTCCATATGTGTCCTGTGGGTTGCAGGGTGATTGACAGCATCCCTAGCCTCTCCCCACGAGATACTAGTGACTCTCACCCCACCCCCTTCTGCTCATGAGATCCAAATGTCTCAGACATTACCCAATGTCCCCTTGGGTTCCAGACCACTGGGAGGAGAACCACTCTGCTCCTGGGGAGGCAGGGGCTGGGTGCCAGGGCCTTAGGATGTCAGCTGCAGTGACTCCAGGCCCTGCTGGGTCTACCCTGGCCCTTCCTCCCAGCTGCCTCTGGTCCAGCCCGGGGCTTGCTGTGCTCATGCCTCGGCTGCCCTGTGACCTGTGCTTCCTCCTCCCTTATTTGTTTCCCTTCATCTTTTATGGCATGTGTGTGGATTCCCTAGAATTGTGCTAGACCCCCAGGAAAGGGGAACAAGCAAAAACATCCTGGCCCAGCTGCAGGCTGCTGACAGCCTGGAGCAGCAGGACCAAGCTTGCTCCACAGCAGGACTGAAGAAGGCTTGGCACAGTTACTGTGGAGGTAGAGCAGGAAAAGACGTTTCTCCTACGAGGGTTTTAGACAATGTTTCCCCAAAGAAATGACATTGGCACTGTCCCTGGAAGGACGAGCAGAACATTCAGACGAGTGAGGGATGCACACTGGAGAGGGGCAGGGCTGGGCCGTGGTCCACAGCCCCCAAGAGCACCTTGCAAGGTGGGTGCTGGAGGCGGGGCCTGCTGGGAGAGGGCCTGGCCAGGGTCTGGGATGGAGCCCAGGTCTCAGCAGACGCCATGTCCTTTGCCTGGGGAAGTTGATTGGCAGTTGGCGAGGGAGCAAGCATGCTCCCTGGCTCTGGGCCCAGCCTCCTGCCCAGGTCTTGGACAAACAAGGGCATTCCAGAGACTGGCCATGGTGTCCAGATCAAAGAGTGTCATGGTAGAAAGGAAGCTGAGGCCTCCTGACCACACAGAAAGACAGGAGGGCATCACCGGGTTCTGAGTAATGCCACTGGGGTGCAAGGCCATGTCTCTCTTTACAGGAATGGTCTGAGTGAGGCAAGCTCAGAAAGCCTTTGTCCCTAATGTTCTGCAGGGCCTGGTATAGGTCACAGCCCATGAGCCAGATTAGGTGGGTTCACAGCTGTGTCAAGACCAAGCGCACACTGGAAGTGATCCCAAGTGGTGAGAGCTGACAATTTTCCCTCATGGATAGATATGTCCTTCTCTCATTTACCAGAAATCCCAACTACCCACACGAGTTCTCGCGGAGAGCACCGGAGTTTGCAGCCCCCTGGCCTGACTTTGTGCCCGGAGCCGGCGGAGAGAGCTACAAGGAGTTCAGCGCCCTGCTCCCCAATCGTCAGGGCCTGAAGCAAACTGACTGCTCCTTCTGGTCCAAGTACATCCGCACTCTGAAGGCCTCTGCAGGTAGGGAAGTCCGTGTGGGTGGGAGCTGGGGTGGGGTTGAGCTCCGCGCCTGCCCAGCTGGCTACGCGGGGCCTGGCTGCATGCCAGGCGCTGTGGGGTGCTGATGGCACGACCCCTCCCATCTGGGGAATCCTGTGGCCAAGAGCCTCCTGTTCTGATGGGGCTGGAAGGGGAAGCTATAGAGGGGCCCAAAGAGGGAACCAGGACTCAGAAGGGGTGTGGGGAGGTGGAACAAGGACCAGCATCTGGTTGGAAACAACACTGGTGGGGAGAAAGGTAAGACCCCAAAGCTCATCCTCACAGTTCTCATGGGACGGATGGAAGACCTCAGAGAGGCAGCTCTGGCTAGGGTAACAGCAGGCATATCTACCTCTTCCTGTTGTGGAGTTATTAAGGAGAGAAAATGAGTCACAGTGAAGGCATGAGGCTATAGCGATAAACATGATGCCCTTGAGAATCTTCTAGAAGAGTGGGGTTGGGAATGACTTAACCCAATCATTGCCCTTTAGCTCTCCTGGCACCATGGCATAAGGCTCCGCCAGGGCTGGTGGGAGCCCAAGGAGGGAGGACTCGCCTCTCCCTGGAGGGTCTACAGAGGCCCCCTGGGGAGGTGACACTTTGGCTCAGAAATTCAGAATGACAGTTCTTCAGGAAGGGAGAGACAGGAATGAATGGGCATCAAACAGAAAAGTGACCTTGTCAAGCATGTTTCAAGTCCTCAATTCTGCTTTTATCTTCCAAGGATGGGTGGCTCCGGTAGACAGTACTATTGCACCCTTAGCACATCCTTACAGCTGGGAGACGAATCTGGTGTCCCAACCACCAGAAAAGCCCCTCTGTGGGGCATTGGGAGGGAGTGCCCATGGGAGGCTGGGGCATCTTTGGGCCAAAAGGAGAAGGACAGGATCAACCTGCCCTGCCCTCCTGTTGCAGATGGAGCCAGGGATGAGCCGCCGGCAGGGAGTGGAGAGGAGTTGACAGCCGGGCCTGAGCAGACACAAGACCTCCTGGGTCCCCCAGAGCCAGGCCCTAAGAGCTACAGCAAGTGACCGGCCCCTGCAATACCCACCCATCCTGCAAACCCCACCCCATCTGCCCACCATGTTCCCCTCGTTCTCTAGAATAAGCCACTTGCTTTCAATAAAGTGTCTACGTGCAGTGAAGCATCACGGACTGAGTTGTGATTTCAAGGGAATTCTTGGGAAACACTGCACTGTGGCTTAGTGATCCTCCTGGTGTTTGAATTCCAGCCTCTGGGTTTCAACAGATATTTACGGAGCATCCAGTGTACACCTCCAGGAGGAAAGCCAGGCAAACAGAAGATGGTGACACAGAAAACAGGGACCTGTGGAGGGCAGGTCCCAGTGACACGGTTCCAACAGAGTGGTGGGAAAGATTTATTCAGGAAGGTTCCAGAATGGAGGTAGGAGACCAACTCCAGCCAGAGCAGCAGGGAGCGCTGAGTCAAGGCAGTGAAGGTGGAGATGGGGGAGCAGCAGAACCAGGGACCCAGCAAGAAGCAGAACCAGCTAGACTTGGTTCATGTGGGAGGGAGCAGGTGCAGAATTGGGGCTTCTGTAGCTTTGGGGTCCTGGATAAGCAACTGATGAACTGATTTTCTCATGCCCCTTCCTAAGGGACTCACTTGTGAAAGCAAATCTTCTGTTTAAAACTCTCTTGTCCCACCCTAGTTTCCCCCTCCCCTGCACCCCCCCCACACACACCCCAAAGCAAGAACAGGTGGAATTAGTTATCAGTCTCTGTCATTTACATGGTACATCATGAAATGTGCTCACACCCGTCATCTCAGCTGAGTGCAGCTCAAACTCAGTGATGTGATGATTTGTAGGTAGCATGGGGCTCCGGAAGGCTCGGGTGTACTACATCCACACCTCAAATTCTGAGAGGACCAGAGTCTAACTCAGGATTCCAGGTGAAGTGAACATTCCCTCTGGAAACACAGGAAGCTTCTCCTCACCTACACCTTGGTGGAGATTTTGAAGTCAAGCAGACCTGGGTATAGGCCCACACTTGGCCAAGTGTTTGGGTGACCTGCAGTGCTCCCTTTGACCCAGTGGTTCCATCCTAGGCCATTTAGTAGACGCACCTGGGAACTTTCACAAATCCTAATGCCCTGGCCATGCATCAGACCAGAAAGATGACAATCCTGCTGAGGTCCAGGTTTAGAGTATCAGTGCATAGTCAAGAAAGGAGAACACCCTTTCTCTCTCTGGTCTTTAGTTTCCTCTCCTGTAGAATGGACTTAATTAAGTTTTCTGGTGAGCAGCACTCACCAAGATATAAGATGGAAGCAATTTTATATTTTTCCCACCATTCCACATTTATGGCACTACCCCAACACCCAGAAGGTTGTAGAGGGAGTTACAGTTGCTAATCAGATGAGCTTACCTTACCCAGAATTACTCAGATGAATCCAATGTGATCAAAAGAATCATTAAAAGTGGATTAGAGAGGCAGAGGACCAGAGACAGGATAGCAGGAGAGAACTTGGCCTGATGTTGCTGATTTTGATGGTGGAGGGAGTGCACCATGGTTCCAGGAATGTGGTCAGCTTCTAAGGCTAAAAATGGAAAGAGAATGGGTTCTCCCC
The DNA here is from genome assembly GCA_025594165.1 of Tamias sibiricus. Taxonomy (NCBI): domain Eukaryota; kingdom Metazoa; phylum Chordata; class Mammalia; order Rodentia; family Sciuridae; genus Tamias; species Tamias sibiricus. The sequence goes on along the minus strand of CM046658.1, from coordinate 175,904,803 downwards.
TAAAACCTCCAGAAAGGAACATACCCCATTAACCACCTGGTTTTATCACATTTGAGATTCACTTTAGATTTCTCACCTATAGAACTATAACACCACACTATGTGTTGTATTAAACCTATGTGTGCTGATTTGTTATAGCAGCCACAGAAAACTAATACATCATTATACCTGTTTGGGAAGAATGTCATATCCTGTCCTTGGATCAAACCTCAGGCATAGCTAGCTTATTATTTTTCTAATAATAAAAAAAAAATCCACTCCAGTGTAAAACAAACTTCCAAATTCATCCTCACCAGCCTTGAAAATGGATAGTTTACATTCTTCCACATGGTTGAGTTCAGGGGACAGACCATGTTGGTGGAGCTGGTTTTTGACCCCCCACTTCGTGAGCCCAGTGTGTGTGTGTGCACTCTGGCATTGCTGGGTGACATCTGATATTTCGTTCTTGACCTATAAAACCTGAGATTAGAAAGCATCCCCTTTAACATCCTGTTTTGATAATAATGCCTACTTTGTAGATTTGCCCTGCTGATTAAAGATGCGAATGCGTGTGAACAGAAAACAGCACAGTGCTAGTCACACAGCCCTGGTAGTTAACAGGTGTGTAGCGACAGGTGAGATGGGAAAGCTGAGGGCCGAGGAGGCCAGAGCACCTTAGCCCTGCCCTGGACCAGTTCTGGAAACGGAGACAGAAGAGCATATATGGTTACAAAGACATCCAAGTTGGAAAAGACCCAAGTCCCAATAAGATGTGCAGCGAGCACAGGGCCAGGGCCCCACAGCCCTGTCAGAGCCCCAGACCCCACTGTGGGGACCTTTCTCACGTGTTACATACTCCCCTTGAGGTCACGGAGATCCCTTAGCCCAGCCACGGATAGGCTTGGCGGTGCACTTCAGGGCAACCCTGAAAGCATCATCAGCTCTTTTCTCCCCCTATAGAGGCCACAGCACAACCAGTATCAAGGTCAGGGTCACTCAAAAGTCAGGAAGTGAAAGGGCCATCTCCTCACATTGAGAACCAGAGTGACCTGCAGGACCCTCCAGGCGTGGAGAGGAAGGAAATGTAGAAATCGGCCAGAACCCGTCATGCCTCAGCTTCCTCCGGAGCTGCAAGCACCCTGGAAAGACAGAGAAGAGGTGATCATCTCAAGGGGACGCTGAAGGGCAGCTCTGCAAGTCCCCCCAGCCCCACAAAGGCAGCAGAGCTGCCAAGAACTGAGGGACTCTCAGGCCCCATCTAGGCTAGGGAGACCAAGCCAGCTCCTCCCGGCCCATCCTTTGGCCCGAATGGCTGGTTACGAACCTGGATTCCTGTCCCCAAGCCTTTGACACTAAGAAGATTAAAGAAAGTGCTCATAAACCTGTAGTTTCTGATGAACAACGTGTCTCCCTGCCAGCCTCCGTCCCCTCTCCATCTTTTGCGGGTTTCCCTCTTAGGCCTTCCGAGAAAGGTCCTTCGGAGAAAAATGAGCATCTAACTTGCTTACGTCACCCCACACTGCACCTCCAAAACTGAGGTTAGAGTGTGATTTACATTCTTCCGTTGTCACTCTTGCAATTCAAATTCTTATTTCATCACTTGTGTGTTTCCTGGCTTGCCGTTAAACCAGGAGGATCTCCCCCTTTCTTTCCCTCTTCATCCTCCTTCCTTTTTGGGGGTTGGGGGGATGCAAAGCATTGAACTCAGGGGCACTCGACCACTAAGCCACCTCCCCAGCCCTATTTTGTATCTTATTTAGAGACAGGGTCTCACTGAGTTGCTTAGTGTCTTGCCATTGCTGAGGCTGGCTTTGAACTCTCGATCCTCCTGTCCCAGCCTCCTGAGCCCCTGGGATTACAGGTGTGCGCCACCATGCCCAGCCTCTATCCCTCTTTCTTTTGGGTCCTTTCTGACTGTCCATTCCCTTAGCTTTACTCCCTCCCCAGACTCAGCCAGGCCTTCTAGGCTCTGTCCATGGGTATAAAAGGTCAGGAAGTTCACAGTACACCCAGTACCAAGGTCAGGGTCACTCAAAGGTCAGGAAGCAAATGGGCCATCTCCTCACATTGAGAACCAGAGTGACCTGCAGGACCCTCCAGGCATGGAGAGGAAGGAAATGTAGAAATCAGCTAGAACCCGTCATGCCTCAGCTTCCTCCTGAGCTGGAAGCACCCTGGAAGGACGGAGAAGAGGTGATCGTCTCAAGGGGACGCTGAGGGGCAGCTCTGCAAGCCCCCCCCCAACCCCCACAACTGAAAGCCAGCTAAATTCACTGACCCCAGGAAGACTTCAGAGACGACACCCACGGGCCAGGCACCCTGTGGGAACCACGTGTCACATTCTCTAGTCCCTGTTACAAGCCCTGAGCATTTAAAAAGGAAATGTTCTCACTCTGAGTTCTGACATTCTTCCTTTGTCACCCTCTGCCCCTTGCTCACGACAATCTGTGTCTTCGGGCAGTCTCTGTGTAGACCATGTTTTGCTGCAGCATTCGTTCATCTGACATTTTAAATTCTGTGCTTCCTCCTCCCTCCCTCCCTCCTTCCCTTCCTCTACAACCAGTCCTGCCTCTTCCCAAGCAGGTGCCACCCCCAGAACTAGACTGCAGACTCCAAGGCACTGCCCCGATCTTCCCTGTCACCGTCACCTCCAAGGGAGCTGATGCTCTGGCCTTTCGGGTTTGGAGGAGTGTGTGAAGGCCGCCGGGGGAGACAGGAGGAGGACGCTCAGCAGCTAATATGAGGGCGTGGCTAACACCTGGGCACACCTGAGTATCACCAGGCCAGAGCATCTGAGCACCTGGAAAAGTGGGGTGGGGCCCAGCGTTCCCCCCAGGCCTTCCTGGTCCTGTCCCACAATAACTTGGGGTTTTCTTGTCTTCTTTCTTATTCAAGTTGGGTTTTATTGGCTCTTCCGGATTCTGAATGGAACCTAAAACGCATCCGCCCTCACTCTCATCCTGAGGTCCCCAAATGTCCCTTGAGCCCAGTCGTGTGCCAGGCCAGAGGTGGGTGTGGCAGAGAGGAATGGAGCTAGGTCCCCTCCTTGAGGACACAGCATCTATGGCGTCGACTGATGGCTGGACCCAGCCGAAAGAAGCTGGGGAGAACAGCACAGAACAGGACAACCAGCCATTTAGGCAGGGAGGAGACCTGCGGCTTCCAGGCTGTTCCTTAGGTGGGAAAGTGAGAGCAACCACAGAGCATGGCCTGTCATCCAAACCAATCTAGTCCTGGAGAAGCCAGGAAGGCTGGTGCTTGAAACCAAATTCCAAACACATTGTTCCCTTCTCAACACGGAACCCTCCTCACCAGGCCGTGGGGCAAGCATTCCTCACCAGGCCCTCCTCACCAGGCCCTCCTCACCAGGCCTTCCTCACCAGGCCCTCCTCACCAGACCTTCCTCACCAGACCTTCCTCACCAGGCCCTCCTCACCAGGCCGTGGGGCAAGCATTCCTCACCAGGCCCTCCTCACCAGGCCCTCCTCACCAGGCCTTCCTCACCAGGCCCTCCTCACCAGACCTTCCTCACCAGGCCTTCCTCATCAGGCCTTCCTCACCAGGCCCCCCTGACCAGGCCTTTCTCACCAGGCCCTCCTCACCAGGCCCTCCTCACCAGACCTTCCTCACCAGACCTTCCTCACCAGGCCCTCCTCACCAGGCCCTGGGGCAGGAATTCCTCACCAGGCCTTCCTCAACAGGCCCTCCTCACCAGACCTTCCTCACCAGACCTTCCTCACCAGGCCCTCCTCACCAGGCCCTGGGGCAGGAATTCCTCACCAGGCCTTCCTCAACAGGCCCTCCTCACCAGACCTTCCTCACCAGACCTTCCTCACCAGGCATTCCTCACCAGGCCCTCCTCACCAGGCCCTGGGGCAGGCATTCCTCACCAGGCCTTCCTCAACAGGCCTTCCTCACCAGGCCACCCTGACCAGGCCCCCCTGACCAGGCCCTCCTCACCAGGCCCTCCTCACCAGACCTTCCTCACCAGACCTTCCTCACCAGGCCTTCCTCACCAGGACCCCCTGACCAGGCCTTTCTCACCAGGCCCTCCTCACCAGGCCCTCCTCACCAGACCTTCCTCACCAGACCTTCCTCACCAGGCCTTCCTCACCAGGCCCTCCTCACCAGGCCCTCCTCATCAGGCCCTCCTCACCAGGCCCTCCTCACCAGGCCCTCCTCATCAGGCCCTCCTCACCAGGCCCTCCTCACCAGGCCCTGGGGCAGGCATTCCTCACCAGGCCTTCCTCAACAGGCCTTCCTCACCAGGCCACCCTGACCAGGCCACCCTGACCAGGCCCTCCTCACCAGGCCCTCCTCACCAGACCTTCCTCACCAGACCTTCCTCACCAGGCCTTCCTCACCAGGCCCTCCTCACCAGGCCCTCCTCATCAGGCCCTCCTCACCAGGCCTTCCTCACCAGGCCCTCCTCAAAGGCCTTCCTCACCAGACCTTCCTCACCAGGCCCTCCTCACCAGGCCTTCCTCACCAGGCCTTCCTCACCAGACCTTCCTCACCAGGCCCTCCTCACCAGGCCTTCCTCACCAGGCCCTCCTCATCAGGCCCTCCTCACCAGGCCTTCCTCACCAGGCCTTCCTCACCAGGCCCCCCTGACCAGGCCTTTCTCACCAGGCCCTCCTCACCAGGCCTTCCTCACCAGGCCTTCCTCACCAGACCGTCCTCACCAGGCCTTCCTCACCAGACCTTCCTCACCAGGCCCTCCTCACCAGGCCTTCCTCACCAGGCCCTCCTCACCAGGCCTTCCTCACCAGGCCGTCCTCACCAGGCCCCCCTGACCAGGCCTTTCTCACCAGGCCCTCCTCACCAGGCCTTCCTCACCAGGCCTTCCTCACCAGACCTTCCTCACCAGGCCTTCCTCACCAGACCTTCCTCACCAGGCCCTCCTCACCAGGCCTTCCTCACTAGGCCCTCCTCACCAGGCCCTCCTCACCAGGCCTTCCTCACCAGACCTTCCTTACCAGGCCCTCCTCACCAGACCTTCCTCACCAGGCCCTCCCCAAAAGGCCCTCGGTATTTCTGGGACTTGCTTTGTTTAATTGCAAAATGGAGAAAAACTGGTATGGAAATAAAATAAAATGACAGGTGAGTGGCACTCTGGGTCCCTGCATGGCACTGTAGGTTACTAGGTGGCACCGTGGGTCTCTGTATGGCACCTTGGGTCTCTGGGTAGCTCTGTGGGTGTCTTGGTGGCACTGTGGGTCTCTGGGTGGCACCATGGGTCTCTGGGTGGCACTGTGGGTGTCTGGGTGCTCCTCTGGGTCTCTGGGTGGCACTGTGGGTCTCTGGGTGGCACTTTGGTCTCTTGGTGGCACTGTGGGTCTCTGGGTGGCACTATGGGTGTCTGGGTGGCACCATGGGTCTTTGGGTGGCACTGTGGGTGTCTGGGTGGTTCTGTGGTCTTTTGGTGGCCCTGTGGTTCTCTGGGTAGCACTGTGGTTCTCTGGGTGGCACTGTGGGTGTCTTGGTGGCACTGTGGGTTTCTGGGTGGCACCGTTGGTGTCTGGGTGGCACCATAGTTCTCTGGGTGGCCCTGTGCAAGGATGCTCTGGCAGAGGGCCCACCTGTGTGAATCCAGACTGCACCTTCCTGTGTCCTGGAGGAAGTCACCTGGTATCCTGAGCATGTCCTCAGTATGGTCCGCCTCTCGGGGTGTCGTGAGCAGCAACTAGGCCAGCCTGCTTCAAGGCACCAGAAGGATGGGGCATGACACAGCGGCTCAGGGGTAGCTGCTGCAGCTGCGGATATTAAGTCAATCTCTCTTGTGAGCCAGAACCTCTGATTCGGGTTTTCTGGCTTTTTCGGGTGGCCCTTCTCACTGTCCCTCCACTGGCCTGAGGCAGCAACGTGCCCCAGGTTCTCAAGACCGTAGTCGGGGCTGCAGCCCACAGCTCGCTGCTCTTTGAAGGACGAGCTATAAATACATCGGGTCATTAAAAGAGGAAGGACCGCACCTGGGTTACCAAGAACATGTAAATGTGGCCCTGGGAGACTTCAGGGGCCAGACCGGCCTATCCCTGCTGTGTCCCCTGAATTCTGCAGAACTCTGAGTGTCCAGGTCAGGGAACACAGGCCACCAGCTGTGCCCAGGAACAATGACCTCCAGGACCCCAGGGGCCCCCCAGGAAAGGTCACAAGCTCAGGCAGGGGTGGATTGCAGGTCTTCAGTTCAGACAACCTCCTGTTGTGGAAGAAAAGGGACAATGACTTTTGTGGGGAGGGTCCAGGGCTTGGTCCCAGCACAAGCAGTGCCCCCCTCTGAAGTCCTGTCTACCTCCGGGAGGTGTCCTGAGGGTCCGGAGAGTCAGAAAGCAGAGAGGGGGTGTGGAGAGTGCGTCACGGAGGCCGACGGTCCTGAGCCCCAGTGTTCTCATCTGTGCAGTGGGGTGCCCTGAGCGCTGGAGGGGGCAGGAAGTGTGCCTGGCCACGGTGGCTCTCACAGGCCTCGGGTCGCTCCTCTTCCTCCTCTCCTTGCTCCTCCCAGGAGGCTCATCACTTCCCGGTTGTATCCAAGCACCCAGAAGAGTCTGGTGCACGGCGGAGCTCAGGGGACCTCTTAGGAACTCTCCATCCACTCCACAGTGGGGAGCAGTGGCCGGAGTGTGGAAGACAGAATAGCGACCCCTAGCCTGCCCCGGAATCTTACAGAGGCTGTGCCTCACGACCAAAGGGACTTTGCATACGTGATTAAGGTTAGGATCATCTAGTTGGGGCCAGTCTAACTACCTGATCCCTTAAAAGAAGAGTAAGTTCCTGGTCATCGTCAATAGGAAGAGGGGACAGAGAGATGCAGAGGTGGAGGGCAGAGAGAACCCAGGGTGGAAAGAACTCAGTGTCATGGCAGGCCTGGAGACGTGGGGCCTACATACAAGGGCCAGACGGGGCCCCTGGGAGCAGGACGGGGGACAAAGCTGGCCTCTGGGCACAGATCTGCTCTTGCCAGCTCCCCTGTCACAACCCTGGAGCCTCTCGAGCTCTCCTGGTGCCTTCCAGAGGGTCAAGGTCAGAGTCACAGCTCTTTGTGGAGCAGACAAAAAGGGGGCCTCATGGACACCACCCAGCCAGACAGCAGAGGTTGTCATCGCCACAGCCATGAGCTGGCCTGCCTGGTGACATCACTGACCCCAAACAGCAGATGCCATCAGAGGCTCCTGGCAGGATGGCAGAAAGATCGGGGATGGCGTCACGTGGCCTACCACATGGCTCATGGGGGCCAGGCGGGGCCACCAGACCTGCCGCCCGGACTCTTTTATGTGGATTCTACCATTGCAGAGTGTCCACAGTCTCTGGGTGGCTAAGGCTTCTCGAACCCTCACAGTGGCTTTGGGGGGACAGAGCAGAGGACGCTATCCCCATTTTACACATGGGACATGCAGGCTTAGAGAGTGACTGGCCCACGATCACAAAGGGGGCCAGGTCAGTTTTCTTCGTAACGCTCCTCCTGGTCACACCACCTGTCTCGTGGGTCAGTGCGGAGGCGGGCCACTCCTGCAGGCGAGTCGGGCAGCCCTGCGAGGAGCCACGGGGGACTCCCCAGCTACCCTGGGAGACCCATCCTTGACTCAGGGCCCGGCGAGCAGGCCAAGGCCTCGATCTCGGCTACACTGTGTGTCCCACAGGAACCAGGCGATGACATTGTGCAAGGCACAGCTTCCTCAGCCTGAGAGAGCAAGCTTCCTCTCCACTTGGTCAGGAGGAGCTGAGCCAGTCACGTCCATGTCTTTACGCGGTGTCAGAATTAACTGAGTGGCCATAAATCCACAGGCTGTGCCACTCTGAGTGGTGGCAGTTCACCAAATGCTTGTGGGTCACCTGACAGTCATAAGCCAGCAAACACAAGGTCTTTTAATCCTTAATTTCTATTATCTAAAACACTCAAGTCACATGTCATACTTCACATCATTATATTAATACATAAACATGCATCTATGCCACAGAAGGACTAAGAAAGGGTTAAGAGGGCCACAGAGTTACAGGGCTCTGTGCCACCACTCAGGCAGAGAAAGATGAATCCAGAGTCAGAGTTGCTATAGCCGGTCACATAGGGACTTAACAAGTCCGTTCTGGAGAGTGGTCCAAGCAGAGGGTCTGGATGGGTGGCAGGCTCAGTTTCAGAGTGCCAGCTTGGAGTGTCACCTTGAGGTGTCATCTTGGAGTGGGCTGTGCTTTGTTGTCACAGGCAAGAGAAACAGACCTCTGCTGGGCCCAGTGGGAAAGGAAATGGGAGGTTCATCGATGTGGCGATTTTCCTGGGCAAGGGTCATGATGAGGGACCAGGTGATGGGGTCAGGGTGCGGTGTCCAGTCTCAGGGGTTCCTTCTTTTATGGGTCTTAGGTGGAGGGTTGCATCTGATGCTATTGGTAAGCTCCCATGTCCGCTCTTCCTGATATGATTGGAGATGTGCCTGTGGCCTGTGTCCTGTGTCTCGATTTAGTTGGATAATTTAGCAAGTATAGGTTATCTGTTAATTTATCCCTTATGGTGGTGCTGGGCAGATGGTGGTTGTTTACTTGTACAAACAAGCTATAGAGTTATTCTACCTTGGCACCTGCCTTTACCAAGAGGAGTAACTCGGGTTTAGGGAGAGCCTGAAAAGTGCTGTTCTCTGCACCATGGTGTCACCCAGCAGGGCACAGCCTGCTCTCCATAACTTGCTCAACCCAGCTCCGTCCTGAGAACCATGGAGGTCTACCAGAACTCCACACCATGCAGGCTGGCGCCTACCTGCTGCAGCCATGCTTCCCAACCTGAGTTCCCTGTCCAGGTCTGAAAGAGGTAGGAATCCCTCTCCCCCACCCCCTCAGGAAAATGACAGGAGGCAGGAAGGGCATCTGGGTTGCTGAACACCCAAAGCCAGTCCTTGTGACTGAGACCTCAGTCTTCTGGGTTGCAGACAAGGAGCTCAAGAACTGTCACAAAAGGAACGGCGTTCCAGAACACCTTCGTGCTGAGGTCAGCATCCACGCAGGTCCAGTCTAACTCCACTCCCCCCAGGCTTTGCCCCTGTATGTCCCCCAGAATCTCATGTGTGAGACAGTGCGAGAAGGTTTGGAGGTGAGGTGATTGGTTATGAGAGCCTTAATCCACTGGTAGGGGTGACCTGAGTGGTACCTGAGGCGGGTAGGGTGTGGCTGAGGAGGTGGGTCCCTGGGGGGGGGGGTTGAGGTATGCATTTTATCCTTTTGGAGTGCAACTCTGTTAACTTTCCTTGGCCATGCCCTTGCCCCATGATGTTCTGCCTCACCTTGGGCATAGAGCAATGGAGCTGGCCCTCTAGGGACTGAGACCTCTGAAACCGTGAGGCCCAAATAAAATTTTCCTCCTCTAAAATCGTTCTTGTCAGGTCTTTTGGTCACAACCACACAAAAAAAGTGGACTAAACACGCCGCAGTGTGCTCTCCTGGAGCCTCCTGCCTTTTGTCCCTGGCCACCCCTGCATCCTCCTCCTGTCTCCCCTCCGGGGAGGCTGCCTGGTCCCTCACCTCTTCTGCACTCTCAATGGGAGCTGGCGGTCTGCCGCGTACCCCTTGGTGCAGGCCTGCCTATCTCTGGGCATACGGAGCAGTTCGAGGGCTGCAAAGTCATTTGACCAATTCTTGTGGCCCCAGGGCCTTCGCAATGACCTTGTTTCTCCAGTCTCTTCTTGGCCACCTCTCCCTGGACGAGAACAAACTCCAGCGCCCACTCCTCACGCTTCAGGAAGCTCATTGCCCCCCTTGTGAACTCTGGGGAGAGCCAGGAGATGGCCTGTCTGGACATGGCCTTGGGAGCTCAGGCGGAGGAGCTTGGACGGTGAGCTGCCCCAGACCGAGCTCCCTCCCCTCCTGGCTAGGGCGCTGCACCAGCAGAACCTCCTGCTCCACGGGCCCTCCACCCTGGCAGCAGGGTCAGCGGCCTTCCACGGTGTAGCTGGTTCCCCAGACCACAGATGTAAACAGCTGTCGACCAGGGCACGCCTTCTGGCACTGAGCAGCCTGCGCGAACCCCCCGGGCAGGGCTGCTTTCTCACCAGGGCAGGCTGTACCCTCCCTGGGCAGTAGTTCCTCAGCTCCATGTTGTCCTCTCTTCTTGCCAACCCCCTGAGGAAGTTTACTTTTAGCAAAAAAGTCACTTACCTGCCCATGACAATGAACTCATTCCCAACCCTGATGCCTGGTCAACAGGGATATCCCCACAATGACCCCCAGGTGTGCAACATAGACAACTGTTCATGTGCTCTCGCTCCCTCCAGAATGCAATGCTCCAAACGGCATCTCTTGAGCAGCTGGCCCTGGGCTGTAGCCTTTTCCCTGGAACGCTTCACCGTCTGCAGCTTCTCCCCTTGCCTTGTTCTTCAAGCCCTGCAACTTGTGTGGCAGACACTTACCAGAGACCAGGGTTAAAAAACACAACCTGCAAAATAGCAGGAAGCCATTGGATTTGTGATACATGTTACTTCTGATTCCTGCCATTGCCCCTCACAGCCATCCCCCTCCACCTGCTCCCCAGGCCCAGCCTCGCACCAGCTTGGGAAATCTCTAGCGAGGACTGCTCCCACCTTCTCTTCCCCACCGTCCAGATCCTGGCCTTTCTCTGCCTCAGCCCCCTACCCCCCAAAAAAAGCTCCTTTCCATTGTCAGGTTTGCCATGTGCACCTGTAGCTAGACCCTTCTCACATCCTGAGAAGTTGGCATTGTTCAATCCCAATGCAAAGGCATCTACCCTGTTTTCCATCGCTAGTTCCACCAAGAAACTCCAGAGGCTTTGAAACGAGAGTTGTCCTCAGTGTGCACTTCAGGATGACCCGCCCGCCTCTCCCCAGCTACACGGATGGTAATGGGGAGGGTCCCACACCCAGCACCCCAGTGGTGTGGCCCCTCTGCTCCCGTATCGTGTGGCTTCTTCCTTTCACACAGCGTGAACAAGCATGTGAGGGAGCAGATCCTCTGTGTGCTGAGGGCAGGGTTTACATGCTGGGGTTGGAGGTCGTGTGTGTGTGTGTGTGTGTGTGTGTGTGTGTCTGTGTGTGTGTGCACATGCGTGTGCGTACGGATGCACCCCCTGTGCAGGCCCCGGGGGGGAGGGTGCGTGCACATGCGAGCTGGCATGTGTGGGCACAGGAGGGGGTACGCGAGCTCACACCATCCAGAGCTGGAGGTCGGGAGGCGTGTGGGGGAGGAGAGGTGGTGTATGATCTGAGATTTTACAGGCTGAGTCCTGCCAAGTGGTTTCCTCTGAAGCTCAGAGTCAGCCCATATGGCCCGGGTGGAAAATACCACTGCAAGCAGCCAGGCTCTGATTCATTCCGAAAGCCTGCCGGCCGGCCACTTCTAAGCCCCACACTCTGACCCGCTCGCCCTCCTGCAGACGGGGTCTCTGAGGACTCATATTGCTCTTCCAAAGCTCAGGAGCAGCCATGGAGACCCCGATCCCCTCCTTCAGCTCCGCTCCTCTCTCCTCCAACACCCGCCCCCTAGAACATGGCTCTTGGTTTCTGCACTTCTCCACCTCCGTCACCTCACAGCCCCAGGAGGTGCTAGGAGGTGCCTTCAGCGTTCCACGAGTCTTGTAGTCCCATCTCCTCTGCTATTCCTTTCTACTTGTGCTTGCTGTGGGGATCCATTACCCCAGAGTCCTGCATAAGTGACATCTCACCCCTGGAAACCGACCGTCCAACAGAGAAACCATTAGAACGTCTGTTTTTTTTTTTCCTTTTTGGTGCTAACCCAGGGCCTTTGCATGGTAGGCAAGCACTCCACCACCTGAGCTGGATCCCCAGCCTAGAACTTCTGATTTTTAATAACATGGAATGTGCACTCCAGACCCCTCATCCCATCCAAGACGCCTCCCTGCTCCTGATCCTCTCCCACCCCCCAGGAGAGGGACATGGGTGGGTGCAGGGTGAGACTCGGGAGTATTAGTTGGCAGCTCACCAGTGAGCAGGTGGCCACTTTGTGCCCCACGCGCGCCATCTTGCTGCACCTCTAGGCAGTGTCAAGATGGCGGCCTCCGGGGTCCTCAAGGTCATGATGGCACCATCTGCTGCACTTCGAGCTGGCTCCCAAGTGCAGGACCTGACCTCTGAGGTTACAAAGGTATACCCTCTGCAGAGGACGAGAGAATCAGCACTGAGGTTCCGCTGGAAGGTGCTGCACCCACCGCACTGGCTATTTATAGCCTACCCGGGTACTGATGGGGTGATTGACACCTGCTGGCAGGCGCTGCCCTCCACCAGGGCTGTGCTCCCCGAGGGGGGAATCCCTAGCACTCGCCACAGTGCACACCTCCCTGTGGCACGCACACACTCTCACGGAACATGCTGAGCCTTGTTGCCATAGGACACCAAAGAGGTTGGCGATTTCTGCTGGGCAAAGTAATGACCTACTTGTGCCTACAGTGCCCTTGCCACAGTGAGTGGACCCTGAGCAGGGCCAAGGGAGAGCTTAACCCGCCTCTGCTGCCCGAGGTGTCCCTCCTGCCCCCTCTGCTCCTGCACCACTGACCTGCTTCCTCACCTGCCCTTGGTTTTTGGCACACAGCCCACGTGCTGCCAACCTCAGGGATGCCTGGTGGGATGACCAAGTCACCAGTGTGGACGCCACACAGCCACCAGGGAGCTGCCTCTCCAAAGCCACGCCGGACCTGAGGGCCTCCCAGACGCCCTGGCCAACACTCACATTTCCTTCTGGTGTGGGGGCTCTGTGTGTGGGCGTGGCCATATTTATGTAACTATGCTAATTCCTTACAAATACTTTGCATCTTTTTTTTTTTTTTTTTCGTTTTCTTACATCTGCCATATGTCGTGAGCTGTTTCCATTTTCCATTAAAATATCTGTGAAGCTACCAAAGACCAAGCTGAAATTGAAACCTAAAAAAAAAAAAAAAAAAAAAAAAGTACATTTTCTCAAGAGAGTATACATAGGCCAGGCGTGGTTTGAATATTTAATGCGTCTTATCTGATCTTCCCCTCATGACAGACACAAGAGGTAGGTTTTACTTTCCCCCATTTTAGAGATCAGGAAACTAAGATTCAGATTGAGGATGAGCACAAGGTTACAGAAAGTTATGGAAATGAAAATCGAGCGGATGCGTACGATCCCTAAGTCGAGCACGTCACCCCTCACCTTTCAGCCACTCTCTCTCTAGAAAAGCCAGACGTTGCTCTAGAACACACAGGCAAAAGAAAGACCCACCCTCCTGGGTGGAGGCTCTACCCACAGTGGTCTGAAAATGGACAATGAATACAGAAATTGTACCACATGGCAAGGGGTTGGGAGGACTATGAAGACTAAAGGGACGGGCCTGAGGAGGGACAGCCCTGCAGTTTGAGATAGGATAATGAGGTGGACCTCACCGAGCCAGAGATTATTGAGCAGTCTTGAAAGGGAGTGAAGGACTGTACCATGTGGACATCACGGAAGGGCATGTAGGCAGAGGGAACAGTGTGTGCCAAGTCCCTGAGGCAGGAGGGTGCTTGGAAGACTTGAAGAATAGAAGGAAGCCCCGGTTCGATCCTCAGCACCATGTAAACATAAATGCATTGCATTGTGTACAACTAAAGTAAATAAATAAATATTAAAAAAAAAAAAAAAGAATAGGAGGAAGTTCAGGTGGCTGGGGTAGAGAGAGCAGGGAGGGGCAAAAGGGGGGTGGGGGTCTGGTCACCTTGTAAACCCTTGGGAAAATGTGGGCTTTCCCTCCAGATGAGGGGGACAGCGCCGGACCCTCTGAGTGACACACTACCTCGATTTTGAAAGGCTCCCTCTGGTTTTCTGTGGAGAGGGACTGTAGCGGCAGCAGGGGTGGAAAGACTCGTAAGAAGCTACCGCAGTGGTCCAAGCGGCGGGCAGCAGGGGCTGGACTGGGAGCGGCCGAGCGTGTGGGCAGAGTGGGATTCTCAGACAGCATGCCCCAGTGGGGGTCCTGAGGGGACACTGACGGCCCTCAGGGTGGGGAGGGCTCTCCTGGGGTGTGTGCTAGGGAAGGGAGAGGCCTGAGCCCCGGCCATCCCTGGGCAGAGGCTGAAGGGACGAAGGGGAACCAGGGACTAAGGAGCCGTAGGTGGTGAGGCGGAAAACCCGTCTCCGCAAGCCCCTTTGGGCTCCACGAGTTCATCCATCTCCTTCCTCGCTGGTGGGACACGGCGCTCTCTCCAGTGTAGAGAGGGTGGAACCAGGGCTCCGGGAGGAGAAAGGAATCATCAAATAGCAGGATCTCGGAGCGAGGACAACGCCCGTTCCCAGAGGCGGAGGCCAGCAGTCTGGGTCTCTCGCTGGCCCTGGCCCTGCCCCTTGGACAAGAGTGAGGTCGTGCTTCTCCTCCTGCTCCAGCCCCCAGGAGGCAGCCCCCAACGTGACAGAGAGGGGGTGAGCTGCTACACACACCATCTCCCCGCCATGCCTTGGCGGGACACTTCTGAGGCCTGGCCTCCACCTCCAGCACCTCCCAAGCAAGCCCTTGGCGTGTGAATTCTGGCCTCAGGATCGGCTGGGGAGAAACCGGCCACGGACATGAGCGTGTGAAGCACAGTGGCTGGGAGCTGGAGAAGGACAGCTGTGTCCCGTGGCACTGTGGCCAGTGCTCACGGCTGTGCCGGAGCCTGTGGCGGCGGTGGGGTGGGTGTCGTGCCCCCTGGGCGTGCGCGGGACACGTGGAGCCAGGCACGCAGCCTCGTGTGGCTGTGGGTGGTGTTCGCGTCTCTGCCAGCTCATAAGTTCAAACCGGAAAGGAAAATGTACGCGGCTCCTTATGTAAATACGGGCGACCAGAGCACTTTGCTTTTGCTTCTAGTCATTCTGGAGTTTCTGAGACTTTGCCACTCCTCCCTGGGAATGAGTGTGGGAGTGAAGGGGGGAAATGAGGTTATTTTTGTCCTGGGGATTTCAGGGTCCCTCACTTATGTATGTCTCCCCATCCCTCCTGCCCACCTGAGCCCCTGGGGACGGTCTACTGAAGCAGGTGCCCCCTCTGCTGCTCTGGGCAGCGGAACACGCTAGACAACACGGGTCACTGATGCCCCCACTGTGTGACATCCCACCTCAGTGCTCCCAACTCCGGAGAAGAGCGTGGGCAGGACCAGAGTCGGAGCAGTTCTAGAGTCAATGATGGGACCGTGGGTTCGCCTCTGGCTGGGGTGGTGTCCAGGCCGAGTCACTGGACCCCTGTAGAAACGGGATGATGGAGCCTGACCCATGTCCCAAGTGCCGTGAGCCTCGTGTGGGTCCAGAAGCTGGAGGGGCATTGACGGAACGGGTTTTAGAAGCAGACAGACACAGGTGCACATCTGGTCCCTGCCGTTTCTGTGACCTTGGGAGGTATGTTAACCTCTCAGAGCCTCTTCATCCTCATCTACAAAATGGGGGTTAGAAATACTTCAACATCACTCAATTGAAAAGTATCCCATAAACTCCCCTCCCTGTTGCTGACAGGAAGACCATTCCCTCCCTCCTTTTGGCTAACCAGACACTCCCTAGGGAAGGAAGGAAAGCAGAACTCACTTTGACAGCAAGGCCAAGGCATCTTCTAGAATCGATTCCAGAGTGTTCCATGTCCTTAGAGGCCTGGGCTCAGCTCACCTAGGACCACCACCACGGCCCCGGCAGTGTGAACCCCATTTCTCAATCATCAGGCAAAAATGGATGTGAGGGTGCCCCAGGGTCGTCTGGATGCTCAGCCACTTCCCTTTATTATTTTGAAACATGCAGGTGGTTTTTGTGACTAGAAGAGAACTAGAAGTTCACAGCAGAGAACCTGGAGCCACAGAACAGAGTGAAAACACGGCCACATTCCATCCACCGCTCCTCCTCCAAGGTGTGCTTTTCCTTCTGGAATCGTCCCTGTAGGGACAGAAATTTCTAAGGGATGATAAAAGTTCTCCCTCTTAATTAACCCGCATTTTTGAATGTCTAGAAGATTCCATTCCCCAAATAGTCTGGAAAACGCACACTTTGTGGCTCCGCTGTAGGCATCCACAGGCTCCTTTGACACAAGTGACACGTGGACCCCACGGGCTCCGGCAGCACGGGGGCTCGTGCCTTGACCCCACCTCTCTGCAAGTGCCAGGGCTGACGCCCCCTTTCTGTCTTTTCTCTTGCCTTTTTTTATTGAAGTACAATCAGACCCCACCATGGAAATGGTAAAAACTCTAAAACGAGCCCTGGAAGGCAGCCAGAGCAGCCCACAGCGATCCCGGCATCGCACTCTGAGTACCGAGGACTTTCTCTCCCAAGTGGGACAGAATCAGACTCAGGCACAGCTGCCACTGTCCACGGCTGGACACGTCAGCTCCCCTCCTCCTGCGGCCCTTTCTCCTGGTTCATTCTACCATGCGTGGTCTCAGAGCACTCCTGAGCAAGGAGTCCGCCATGGGGAGTCCATTCAGTGAGAACCCCGGTTTCGGTGGATTTGAGGGTGCCTTGAAAAGAAGGCCAGTGGGCAGTCCTAGTGCGGGGGGGCCGCAGGCCAGAATTTTTTTGTAATGCCTTCCAGACAGGCTGACATTGAAACAACAGTGTCCAGTGGGCCTGAGACCCTGGGTGACGGGGGCCTCTGCCGCTGACCTGGGTGAGTGCGTTGGGCCTAGCGGTGTTGTGTGTCCAGCCGACTGGAGGAAAGGGGCAGTGGGGAGACCTGGTGGAGCCCGTGGGACACTCAGCACACGGAGGACCCCGCTGAGGACGCCCCATCTCGTTTGTCTTTGGGTTTCTGGGACCTAACGGAGGCCGACACATGTGATAAGTGTTAAGTAATGTCTGTGAGCCCGTGTACGACTGCCAGAGACTAATGCACAGATCCACGTTTTTAAGAGCTTGTTGCCAAGATGACAAAACCTATACATAGTCCGCTCCTTGTTTCCAAAACTCCATGGGAGGGCCGCATCTCCACATCAGTTGATTTTAGGTTTTTTTTTTTTTTTTTTTTAAATATCTTTATTTATTTGTATCCGGTGCTGAGGATCAAGCCCAGTGCCTCACGCATGCTAGGCAAGCCAACGCTCTACCTCTGAGCCACAACCCCAGCCCATGATTTTAGTTTTCATTATCTGAGTGCCTGCGAGGTGCTGCACACTGCACGAGCCATTTGGACACACTTTATGACGTGAATCCGCATCAGAACTTGGGCTGTGTAGTCGCCGGAAAGGGATTGCAGCCTGGAACGGCAGCGCAGTGGGAAGGAGTCCGGAGACAGGATGGAGACGAAAATATTCTTTAATCTTACAAGAAACTACAATATATCTATACAATAGCGATAACCCTGTCTTTTCTCTCTCTGGTCTCTTCCCATGCGCCCGAGCAGCAATGGCGCTCGCTCGATCTGCTGAGTCACCGTTCAAATCTCTCGAGATCCTCGACCAAGTCCCGCGAGATCCCAGACCAAGTCCCGTGAGACTATGGAAGGCGGAAATGCCCAAAAATGTCTATGGCCCAATAGTCAACCGCAATCTTAGCTATCTCCCCAAACAGGGCTCCTGCATTTCCCCCTTTTGTTTTAAAAGAGGGGATGTAGGACGTCTATGTGCAACCAACATTCTTACCCGTCATCGGATAATCAAGGCTGTGCCCTTGACTCCTGTCTTAGGTTGATATGTCGGCCACATGAGACTATCCCGTGCGACTGTGCCTGTCTTAGGTTGTCCCCCTCTGGGGATCTTACCCGTCATTGGCTAACCAGCCATCCGAAGGAGCCCTTTAGGATCGACTGTGTAAGATGACTAACAGCCGTCCAATTGTGGGGAGATGCTGCGGCTTTAAGGCAACAAGACTTTGGTGACGAGCCAAATTGCATAGCATATCAAATTCTTTAAACAAATCAGCTGCCTTAAGTTCTATCAAGTAACACACACTGAGTTGTCTAAACAAATACCCCCAAAGTACTGTCCCATGAAGTCCCAAACAATGAAAGATCAAAATGTCCACTTGTTATAACACGTAGATCTAGGAGGCCCCATGCATGCAGAGCAGAGGCCACACTGCTGGTGAGGTTGTTTGACATTTGAGCAGCAGGGATGCTTGCAGTGACCACGATCCCTACATCTGTAGCAGCAGCCGTCTTTTTTTATGTCTAGACAATGCCACCAGCAAATCTTCAGGGCCCGCTCCCTAGAGACTCAAGCATTAATTATTAAAGGAAAGGCAGTGCTATTCCAGCACTGAGTCAAGAGGTGAGTTGTCAAACTAAAAAATAGAATTATTAGATTAGAAAATTAAAGTTGATTTCTGCTCACACACATTGCAGCCTGAGCTCCCACAAACATAAGCTGGCAAAACATCATATTTAGAACAAAACAAAGAAAGACTGAGGGTATTTACTGTATTAAAGATAGATTAAAGAAAAACTAAAAAGCACTTTGGAGAAAATAATTTGTTAGCTGGAACTCTCGAGTTTCTGCATACACAGCAGTCCTTTACCTGTTGAAATGATTGAAATTAATCATTTATTAAACAAATGAAGTTAATAACAAATAAGCCCTTATGTCAAAACACCAAAATATCAGGTTATACAGCCCTAGTCATATTTTTCGCTTAAGAGAAATCCCTGGTACACCTATAAAACAAAATTGAAGGTACCTTCATTTATTAAATTATTTACCCAATTAGAATACTCTTAAACTTAAATGAATTAGAGTTATTTGGATCCATATATATATATATATATTATATTCACAAGCGCTTTGTTATTTTTGATGTCAGACTGGACAGACAGACGCACATACAAACATATATTTGTGACGTCACATTAACATGAAATTTAGACAAATACACAGACATAAACACATATATAAAAAGAAAAAAAAAATACAATTGTGTGCACACTAAAGAGAGATCTCTTCGTCCCAGCTGGGAGGAATGACACTTAAGTTGTGACGTATTTTGAAGGACTCTTTTAAGGGAATCATTCCATATCTTCATCATGGTCCTCTTGATTTTGTACCTTTTTTATTAATCTTGATTCCTCAACAACTTCATCTTGATCCTTTTGATTTGGTACTTGCTTTATTAATCTAGATGGTATCCATATTGGAGAGGATTCATGCTTTGGAAAAACACAAACAGATCCTCTCCCCCAAATTAACACTGGATCTGGACCTTTCCATGTACCTGAAAGAACATCCTTCCAGTAAACCAAAGGTTTATGTTGTTGATGTGGATTCCAATGTCTGTCTCCAGCAGAATAACCATCAGAGTCTAAAGTTAAAAAATTTAAGGTAAACAGGGCAACTGCCAATCTGTCCTTAGGATTTTTCCAGTTTCCTTCTTTCTGTTTTAACAACATAACTTTTAGTGTGCGGTTTGCTCTTTCAATAATGCCCTGACCCTGAGGATTGTATGGGATGCCTGTTTTATGGGATATGTTGAATTTTGCACAAAACTCTTTGAAAGATGAGGACGTATATGCGGGGCCATTATCTGTTTTAAGCATTTTGGGGATGCCCAATGCAGCAAAAGCTTGCAAACAATGAGATGTAACATCTTTAACTTTTTCTCCAGAATGTAAGGAAGCAAAAATCATGCCTGAGCATGTATCTATGGTTACATGAATAAATCGCAATTTTCCAAAACTTGGCTCATGAGTAACATCCATCTGCCACAAATGATTGGGCATTAATCCTCTAGGGTTAACACCAAAATGAGGATTGGGCAAATGTGTCATACAAGATTTACAATCTTTTACAATTGTTCTGGCTTGCTCCTTTGTGATTTTAAACCTACGTTGCAAGGTGGTGCTGTTGACATGAAACTGGGAATGAAATAAAGTAGCTTGTTGTAGCGCTGAAAGTATAAATATTGTTTTTGTAAGTTCATCAGCCTTTTGATTACTTTCATGGAGGGGGCCAGGCAAATTAGTATGTGCTCTAATATGGCCTATGAATAGAGGTTCTTTTTCTGCCCACAAAAGTTTTGTATTTGATAAAACAATTTAAAAGCTGGAGTAAAATGAGGTGCTAGTGGTCCTGCTAACTCTAATTTTGGGACGGCTTGTACGATATAGTGGCTATCTGAAAAAATGTTTATGGGCTGGTCTCTAAAATTTTCCAGAGCTCTTACCACAGCTTCCAATTCCACTAGTTGAGCTGATTTGTGTGCAGTTTCAGTTATGTAAAGTTCATATTTTCTTTTTTAGTGACTACTGTAGCAGTACCATTTGAGGACCCATCTGTAAATACATTAAATGCCTTAGGAATAGGTTGATTTTTTATTACCTGTGGAAATATAATAGGATGATTAATACAAAAAGACAATATAGGAGACTTAGGAAGGTGATTATCAAAATTTGCAGAGGTAGAGCATCTAGCTATAGCCCAGTCAATTATCGTTGAAGCATAAATATTCAATCTGTGATGATGAATAGGGAGTAATAATAGTAGCAGGGTGTATGCAAAATTATTTTAGTAGAAGTTTTAAGTCCTTGAAGAATAAGTTTAGCCACCATGGAGGTATAAGACTCAATTATGCTTTTAGGAGAGACAGGCAAATGTATCCATAATAAAAGGCCCTTGTTGCCAAAATACTCCTGTGGGTGTATATTGTGAAGAAAATAATCAAATCAATATCAGCGGTTGAGTTAAATCAAATCTGTCACAATGAGCTCCTTCGATGGCTTTTTCTACTACCTTTAAAGCTTTCCTAGCATCAGGAGTCAATGTTCGCGGTGAGGATGGATCAGGGTCCCCTCGAAGGATATCAAATAAAGGTTTTAATTGGCCAGTAGTGAGGTTTAGTGTAGGGCGAAGCCAATTAATGTCTCCCAGTAGTTTTTGGAAATCATTGAGGGTGGTTAAATGTTCTTTATTTATTAAAATTTGGGGGGGTCTAACAAAAGTATCCATGATTTTAAATCCTAAATATAATATGGGAGATCTGGTTTGAACTTTTTCTTCTGCTATATATAATCCGTATTTTTTTTAATTTTTCTACCACGTCACTGAATATATTAAATAAGATTTTTTGATTAGGGTGGGCCAATAAAATATCATCCATGTAATGTAGACACATGAGGTTTGGATATTTATTTTTAATGGGTTGGATGGCCTTGTCCACATATATTTGGCATATGGTGGGGGCTATTAGCCATTCCCTGTGGCAAAACCTTCCATTGATATCTCTGATCAGGGCCATTATTGTTAATAGAAGGAACTGAAAAGGCAAACCTGGGGGCATCCAGAGGATGTAGGGGAATAGAAAAGAAGCAATCCTTTATATCAAGACTAATAACATGGAAATTTTTTGGAATAGCTATAGGATTCGGAAGTCCAGGTTGAGTAGGGCCCCATGACTTGCATGGTGTTTATTAATTTGTCTAAGATCATGTAATAATCGCCATTTTCTGATTTTTTCTTGATCACAAATATGGGGGAGAATTCCAGGAGAGGTGGAAGGTTCTATATGTCCTGCTTCTAATTGTTCCTGAACTAGTAGGTGGGCCGCTTGTAATTTCTCTTTAGATAGGGGCCACTGAGGGACCCACACTGGCTTATCAGAAAGCCATGGTATTTTCAAAATTATTTTCTCAGTGGCCCCGAAGAAAAATGTCTTTTTCCTATAAATGATAATGATTTCTTTTAGGGTTAAGCTTACCCGTGTACTTTTTGATGATTTCTTATAGGGTTAAGATTACTCTGTAGATTTTTACATTTAACACCTGCAGGTTTGGTTGCAAGGTGTACTCCCATTTGTTGTAAAATATCTCTTTCCCATAAAGTAACCGGTAGATTAGGTAAAACATAAGGCTGATACGTGCCTTTATGTCCTTCATCATCCTCCCATTTTAAAATTACCGCACTTTTTTCTGGGAGGTTATTATATCCCAAGCCTCTTAAACTGGTTGAAGCTTTTTGCAGAGGCCAGTGTTTGGGCCATTGATGTAAGTTAATGATGGAGAATCAGCTCCAGTATCTATAAGACCCTCCATTTCTATTCCTTGGATTCTTATTTTACACATAGGCCTCCTTGTACAGTCCCGAACCAGCAAACCATGGGTTTCAAATCAGTGGAACAAAATCCTCTATTGTTCCTATTTAGAGGCATATTCAATTTTTAAATGACTTATGAAAATTTGGAAGGAGGAGCAGCTGAGCAATTCTATCTCCCTGATTAATAGAAACTTTATACTTTGGGGTGAGCTAAGCATTATTTTTATTTCCCTTTATAGTCTGAGTTTATTACGCCTGGGGTCACTTGCAAACCTAATAAGCTCTCAGGACTTCGCCCGATAATAAGTCCTACAGTCCCTGAGGGAAGAGGTCCCCTGACTCCTGTGGGAATCAGTTGAACCCCCATTTCAGGTGTTAACACTATTCGGGCGGGTGGTGGAACAGAGGTCTAATCCTGCATTTCCTCCTGTTCCTCTGGCGAGGGAGTGGATGGGTAATAGGGATTGTGTCGGGGAAGCATCTGAGTGGATGCTTGAGGATACTCCTCCTCCAATGCCCGTACATTTGTGGGCCCCGGGGCATTGGGCCCCTTGCCCCGTTTTTTTGAATTCCTGAACAAAGGATTTCCATGGATGTCAAATTTTGAATAGCATTTATTGGCCCAATGATTTCCTTTCTTACACCTGGGGCAGCAACCTGGAGCACGGTATGAATTTGGTCTTATTTCTCTTTTAGGATTTTGGCCTAGAATAGCCTGATTGATTATGATAATTTTGCCTAGAATATCCTGATGATTATAATGTCTATGTTGAGCTCTTATAAAATTTTGAGGGGGCAGCATCTCTCACAGCTGCTGCAATCATATTCCCTGTGACAAAGGCATCATTATATATCTTTACATAATTGTATATATATGGAAAGATCCTTTTTATTTTTCCATGGCCTGATGGCTTCCTGGCAATACTTATTAGCATTTTCGTACGCTAATTGACAACTAATGGCATAACTTGATCAATGTTCTCCAAAAAACTCTACCTGCAGTTCTCAAAAGTCGATCAGCAAATTCAGCATATGGTTCATTAGGTCCTTGAATTACTTTGGACAAGCTACCTTGTAGATCCCCAGGTCCTTGTACAGTTTTCCATGCCTTTAAGGCAGCTGCGTTTATCTGAGCATATACTCCTGGGGGTATAATATTTTTGATCCTGTACGTCTGCGAATTGCCCTTCTCCTGTGAGCATTTCTATATTATGGTCTCCAAACCCTGCATCTGCATTTCTTTTAGCTGTTTCTATACAAAGTTCTTGAATTGCGATCGCCAAACCAAGTATTGTCCCCCACTTAATGTTTGCTTTACATAGACGTTTCAGTCTGCGGGGGCTAAGCTAAAGATGTTAAGGGACTCCAGTATACTCAACGTGAAAGGAGCTTGGGGTCCATAAGTCATTACTGCATCTTTGAGATTTTTTATTGTTTTGAAATCTACTGGCTGGTGGACCCTCTGTCCATTTTCATGTTCAAATACTGGCAGTTCCCAACGTATCTGTGAGTTACCCTCGTCGAGAGCACATAAGCACTCAGAAAGACCTTTTATTTCTGTTTTCTAAGGTATGCAAACGCCTAGTGATACCCTTCATATTTTCTGTAATCGATTTCACCCATGGGGGAGTAGAGGACACAAGTTCCTCCACTTGATGATCCCTTATCATGGTCTTCCTTAATTTCCTTTTGTTCATTTTCTCAAAATCACCTTTAGTTAATTCCTCCTCACTACTACTACACCTGCCGTGCTGAATTCCCCGGGCTGTTAAATGCCTTGCCTTGAGGTTGCCCCCAGCACCAGCAGCACAGGCCCCAGATGATACTCTACAGAGTTCATTTGCGAAACAGCTATTGAATTCTATGTAGTAGAATATTATGTGTATTTTACTAGGGAAAAAAAAAAAAAAAAACTTGTTTCTTACTTACTACTGTACTTATTTCTCGGCAGAAGAAATACAGACCTACCTGGGCTCTAAGGATTCTTGAGAGAGTCAGGCTTCAAATTCAGGCTAAAAGCTGACTCCAAAACACGTGCGTGTTTCCTCCAATACTCTGTGTGTGTGCGATGACATCATGGGATTACATGCCTGAGATTATCATTCATTCTTTTACCCACGTAAATGCATCTACTGGCCGCTGGACATGGTGGTGTGCACACCTGTGATCCCAGTGACTCAGGAGGCTGAGGCAGGAGGATCGCAAGTTCAAGGCCAGCTTCAGCAACTTAGTGAGACCCTGTCTCAAAATAAAAAAATAAAAAGAGTTGGGGATGTGGCTCTGTGGTTAAATACCCCTGGGTTCAGTTCCCAGCTCCAAAACCAAAAAGCAGAAAAAAGCCTCTGTTGGCAGCCATGAGAGGCAGGCACCATGCTTGGGTTCCAATGACCAAGGTAAGTGTTGTCTCTGTCCTATGGAGCTCACAGTTACTAGGGAAGAGAGTGAATGAGTCGTCATCCGTTCTAATCAGAAATAAGCTGCACTGGAGGACACAGGGGGTGAGGCCTCAGACAGGTGGTCAGGGAGGTCTGAGGGGGGAAAGGGCTGGCCAATCAAACAGCAGCAGAAGGGGGTCCCAGGCAGAGGGAGTCTCAGCAGGAGCCTCCCGAGGGGATGGGCGCTGGGTGGGCCTGAGCCCTGTGGCGGGTCCAGGTGGGGAAGGGCAGATGGCTTCTCACAAGGGAGGAATGGGACGGCAGGAGGAGCCAGGCCGTCAGCACAGCGACCTTACTCTCAGAGCGGTGTGAAGCCACTGGTGTGCTTTAAGCATGGGAGTGACAAGATCAAAGGTGTGTTTTTAAAGACGGCGCTGCAGAGGGGACGACCAGGGGGCTGTGGGGCAGTGTGGGCCAGAGGCCGCGTGGGGAGGGGCCGTGTGGATCAGGGGTGGGGCCGCGTGGACAGGAGGCTTGGTTAGCAGGTTAGGGTGTGTCTTCCTGGGGACAGGGAGGAGCTTGAACTAGGGAGGTAGCAATGGGAAGGGGAGGAGTGACAAGGCCAAGATCCTTTCAGCAGGCGAAGTCAAGAGGACTTGTTCAGGGATTAGATCAGAAAATGGAGAATTAGCCGTTTCTCTGGCATGAGCGACAACATGGGAAGACAGAGGGAGAGCCGGGATGTCCCCCAAGAGCTGAGCATGAAGTCCACAAGGTGTCTACCACACGGCCATCGGACATGGGATGCATCGTGGGTGCCCACAGGGGCATAGGCCACAGTGGCACTGGAAACCACGGGAACGTGTGAGGTCATCGGAGCAGAGAAGAGACCCTTTTCACATTCAAAACTGCAACTCAGTTGCTCCCAAACAAAATACCCAGATCCTTGGCGATTTTTTTTAAAATAAATGACTTGGAAGAATTTCCTCGGCTTTGCTGGGTTCCTGAGTTATCTTTGGCTGCAGGAGTGATGTCGCTGGCCCCGTCTGTGGCCTGGCTCATGGGACGATGCTCAGCCGTCTTGGAAACTGTCTCCTCCCGGTGGCCAGCGCCAGGCCCTGTGATCCACACTGCCTCTGCAGGGACTCATGGGACTTTGGCCTGAGTTCTGGAAAGTTCCTAAGGACTTCACAAGTTCCCCCCCACCCCCCAACATGCTACAGCCCCAGTTCACAGCAGTCTTAGGTGTCTAGAAAGAGCTGGATCCCAGGGGTGTCCTCTAGGGGATGTCCCCAGGCCTCTCACTGGATGCCTTATTTGTCCAGCTGTGTGTGCTCATCCTTCC
This sequence comes from Tamias sibiricus, assembly GCA_025594165.1. Classification (NCBI taxonomy): domain Eukaryota; kingdom Metazoa; phylum Chordata; class Mammalia; order Rodentia; family Sciuridae; genus Tamias; species Tamias sibiricus. Next base: position 175,879,196 of record CM046658.1, on the reverse strand, counting down.
CTGCCCCTTCCCCACGACCCCTCCTTTGGCTGACACGCCCCTCCCTGGCGGCCCCATCGTTACACAGTCCTGACACATTCCACACTGTGCCTGCTCTCCCAGCTGGGGAGCTGCCGCCCCAGCCAGTGTGTGCGCCTCCGAGGCAGGAGCTGGGCTCTCTCCACTACCTACCATGGCGCCCCGCGGAGGAGAAGGCGTGGTGGAGATGACCTCCTCGCTGCACATGGGGCAATGGCACCTACACCCAGAGGACACTGAGTGGCATCCACGGAGGGACACCTTGTTGAGTTGTAGGAAAAGGATGAGGGGAGGGGAGGTGTCGAGGACTCCGTGAGAGCATGTCATGACCTCACCTCTGAGGACAGGATCACGACAAGACACTGGGACGGACAGGCCACCATGCAGGAGCGACAGGACCAAGGGGTGAAGGAAAACCCAGGGTGTTCAGATGGTTCCTGCTGGCTGCCTTGCCATCTTCCTCATCAGATTACGGGCTCCTCGGTCACTGCTGGATCTTTGGCCTTGACCAGCAGCCTGCCTCTGAGTACTGCTCGGCACGTGGGTCTTTGGGTTCTGAGACACTAGCTCCGGGTAAAGACTCCTGTACCCTGCCATGTACTTTCCTCTCAAGGGCCCAGCTGGCCTCCCCTGCCCCAAAGTGACCACATAACAAGCAGTGGTCAGCTTCTACTGGGCTCTGCCTTTCCAAACACGGCACAGAACTCTGCAGCCTGTCCCCAGACCCAAAGAGCACTTATACACGCTGCCACGCAGACAGAGCAAGTCGTGGCCAGATATCCCTGGGTGCAGAGACACTCTGCATGCAGGAGACTGCCCCGACAGAGATGCCAGGAGACACCCCGGGGACTCCCTCCTGTCTCTGCTCTCTTGGGTCAATGTGGAAATATGGAGCCAGAACGCAGGGCCCCAGAATTCCTCATCGCGACTCATCCCAGAGGATGAGTTGGATCGTGTTCTCTTTCTTTCTTTCCTAGTCATATGTGGCGTCTCCTCCTCCTCCTCATTCTTTCACTTCTCAGAGCCACATTTATTCATCCCTCCACCCACCCAGGCAGCATGCATTGAGGATCTGTCTACTCCATGACGGCCACTGTCCTGGGAGCTTAAGACACCACTGAACAAACAGAGATCCTGGTCTGATGGGAGATGGACAATAAAAAATCAGCTTAATAACTAGGTTACATGCAAATTTATAACACTGAGAAGACATGTGACACAAAAAGTAAGTGAAACAATAAATGTCCAAAGCATTGGTACCCTACACACGTGTATGATCACACTACTGGACTGACTGCACCATGCACAGCCAGAGGAATGAGAGGTTGTGCCCCATTTGTGTTCAGTGTGTCAAAATGCATTCTACCGTCCTGTGTAACTAGTTAGGAGAAATAATTTTAAAAAGAGCATTGGGAGTGAACAGGGAGAAGGTTCAACTATAACCACAACAGCAGAAAAAATTTTCCATCAGCATTTATGCATTTTAAACAAAAACTCTTCATTAAGCTCAGGTCATCCTTTACTTACCACCTCTTTATTCTGTTTTTAAAGTTACAAAGGAGAATTCTGTATTATGAATATGCACTGTCCCCTGCCTCTCTCGTCCCACCTCTCATCTCCTCCCGTAGGGCTCCTTGACCATTGCCCTAGGGGACAATGAACGGGGGCAGTGATGTTTGGTGACACCTGTCACCTGGCTTCCTCCTACCACTTGTGCCCCCTCCCCAGGTCCTTGCTACTGCGGCTGCTTCTTCCACCTGCAGAAGTCGGAGTGAGAGGTTTGGTCATCTGTGACTGTATAAGACACTACCCCCAAAATGTAGTGCTTCAAAACAACCAGATCTCACAATTCTGCTGTTGATCCGGAGAGGCTTCTGGTTTGTGCGAGGTTGTGGGGGGAGGTGCTGGGCCACCTAGGAGAGTCAAATTGGCCCCACCTGCCTGCCTGGCATGGTCCTGGCCGCCAGCTGGGGGCCTCCACTCCACCTGTGAGCTTCTCCATGCAGCTGCTCGGCCTCCTCACAGCAGGGCAGCCGGGTTCCAAGAGCCCGCGTTCCAGGGGAGCGGGCCTCGAAGTGCAAACCCTGAAAGCCTGCACCTGGGGTGCGCCCTGATGTCCTGCTGGCCCCAGCGGGTCACAGGGAGGCACAAAGGGATGAGGGCCGGGCACAAGGTCCACCGGGAGCCTCCGCATGGCTGGGTATCACGCATGCCTCCAGGCTTTGACGGTGGCTCTGGCTGTCACCCTCTCCCCAGGTGACCTCACCCAGTCTCAGGGCTTCACATGCCTTCCCACGGCTGAGGGCTGAGGACCGTCAAGCGGCTCTAGGCCAGGCCTGCCTGGACTCACTCACCGTCCCAGTGTCCACTAGCCATCTCACACTTCGTCCCACGCCCCAGTGCTCCCCAACACAAGCCTTCTCTTCCCCACCAGCCGGTCAGGCCCCGTCCAAGGGTTTGCCGGTGACCTCTGTCACCCTGCACAGCCCACAGCAGGCCAGCTTTGCCTCCAGGTTCACCACCTCTCACCATCACCACGTAACCCTGCCTCACGCTACGACTGGCTTCCCCGGCATCCACGTGTGTCCCATGGCCGTCCCCCATGCTGCAGCCCCCGCCTCCTTATGACCCAATCACACCAGCCCCATGCTTAGCACTCTGCGGGGCCCGTCCCTTTGTCCCTGTGTGGTCCACGGAGCCCTCTGTGGTCCCGCTCTGACCTGATTCCTCCTCCTCTTGCCTCAGGATTCTGCCTTCTCGGTTCCCTCTGCCTGACACTCGCTTCCTGTAGGTGATCAACTCCTAAAGCCTCTTTGGAGGGATCCGCTCACGGTCCTTTGACCGACCCCTACTGCAGTGAAGATGGACGAGGTGGCCCCTTGGATTCATCATTCACGGCAGAGTAAGACCAGCCTCTGAGGGGTGGGAGCATCCCCAATCCAACTGCACCTGGCAAGCTGACCATCCAGAACAAGCAGGCTGCACCCCGAGAGGCCCCCAAGGACGAGAGCCCCGGCTGAGTCACTCGGGAAGCTGACTAATCTCCGCACAGCATAAGCGTGAGGAGCCGTCTGCTGAGTGGATGAATGGCCTTCTCTCATTTTCTGTGTCGGTCTGTCCACGGCCGTGCTCCCCGGTGCTCCTGTCCAGTCCCTGCATCCTCCACATACTGACCCGACTTGTCTCCTCCTGCTGAGAGGTCACGATTCCATATGGTCCTCCAGAGTTAGCAGCAGCTTAACTTGGAGGACACGGACAGAGGTGATGCCCTTAAAAGGGTTTAAAAGGGCATCAAAGGGAGGAAAATGTGATGGCAAAACCAGACTGGCTGTGAAATAAAATTATAAAAATGTTGTGGTAAGAAAGGAGTGTTGGGGAGGGTCAGTCCCCCCCCCCCCCAGCCTTTCTCCAGGGAGCCCGATTGACCGTGGGTCCCTACCTTCTGGACTGTAGATAACTTCCCCTGGGAGTCTGACTGTTCCCCTGTGACGTGTAAACACACCTGTGGAGGCCCTGGCCGGAGGCTAGAGATTTATCGAAGGCCTCGTTAAGAGAGCCAGTTCTTCCCCTTATCACTCTGCTTCTATAAACATGCTTGAAGGACAAAAATCACACCAGAGACAACCGTGCAACCAAGAGATTTATTCACCAGCCTTTATGGCTGGTCAGAGGTAGAAGAAGTACAGGGAGAGAGGAGTCAGGGAGAGGGGAGCGTGCAAGCTCTGGTGGGAGAGAGGAGTCAGGGAGACGGAAGTGTGCGAGCTCTGGACAGAGGGTGGGTGCCTAGTTGCACTGGCTGTGGTCTCTGGAGCTATTGGCTAAGGCAGCTGCCATTGGGCTGGAGACGGTGGGTCTAGAGCTGTCAGCTGGGGCAGCTGCCGTCAGGCTGGAGACAGTGAGTCTGGAGCTGTCTCAGCGGCGGCTTCCCCTCAGCAGGGAAGAGCTGTTGTGTCTGAGCTTTGGGCAGGCAGGAGCTTTAAGTAGGGATTTCTGGTGGGGGGTGTACCAGAGTGACCTTTAACGCAAATTGGCTCTTTTCCCAGGGAACAGGGCGACGTTTAAGCTGATTGGCTCCTGCCTGGGGAAAATGAAACCAGGTTGCTCCTCATGGAAATTTCCATGGGGGAGGTGGCCCATCGGCCCAAGCCTATCTATCAGTGCTTCCCGCTAGAAACCCTGTGCACAGCCATATATCAGATAGACTAGAAAATTTATGACCCTAGATAACTTGTAAATGGGAGAAACTGGTGATGGGTGCTCAGAATGTGGAGTTTGTTCTCCTTTGGACCCACCGCCATAAAACAGAGATTGGAGTCCTCCTGCTCTCCGAGTGCTGCTTGCTGCTTCCTGCCAGCCTGTTTCCTACAGCAGGTGTCACGTTCTTCTCATGACTCAGAACACAAACCAAGTGTCCCCTGCTCTGGGTGGGCTTCCCTGAACTTGGCTGAGGAATTTGCTGCCTTATCTAGCATTCAGCTCACTCAGCCAGGTAGATATTGCTTGCCTGGCTTTTCTCTTTAGGAGCAGTCTGTCTTTGACCCCATTATGTCTTCAACTTGAGAGAAGTGCCTGGCGCATAGTAGGTCCTTAGTAATGGCTGCCGACTGGCTGTTAAGGGCAATGATGAGAGCCGCTATTTAGTAACACTCCTCTGTACTGGGAAACATGGTATTTGCACATGAAACTGAACTTCAAATTCTAGTTCTGCCCCGTGTCCACTGTGTGGTCGGCCTGGCCTAGGTGGCCTCATGGAGTGGGAATAGCAACAGCCTCCTGTCAAGGGCGCAAGGGCACCAAGGTCATTGGGGTTGACAAGGTCGGCTCTTCTTCCAACACTATCAGGTCACTCAGCTAATCTTCGTAGCAGCTGCCATGAAGCCAGTGCTCTGGTCAGCTCTACGGCTGGGAAGAGTGGAGCCCAGAGCAGCCAGTGGCCTCCCTGGATGTCACACAGATGGCACCTGCAGGGCCAGCTCAGAGCTGGTGTCTGTCCGATGCTCATGGTACAACTCAGGCCTCCATCCTCTCGTCTCAAGGTCTCGGGTGGCCTGTGGGAATGAGCGTCCACGCCAGCTTCCTCGTGAACTGGCTTCTAGCCTGTCTTGGCTTCAGTTTTCCCGTCTGTGAAATGAGCGAGTGGTCTAGGGAGTGCCTGTGGCCACTTAGCCCCTGGTCTGAGGTGCACTGCTGGGTGGTGTGACGGCGGTGGCTCCGTTCCTGGAATGCCTGGTCATCCTCCCAGAGTTACTCACAGCAGGGAACAAGACCAACAACCCAGAGCATGAGGTTTGGGGGATTTCAGTCTGAGGTTCAATGCCGGCTTCCGGTGCCTCTAACCCAAGCCCAGGCGGGCCTGGCCTCCCCAGCGTCCCTGACGTCTCACGTGGCTAGTGAGTGAGCTCATGGTGGTGAGCAGCAGGACACCACAAGCTGGGCTCACGTTGCTCCAGCACGAGGTCCAGCCACGGGACCAGGGGTTGCTGTAAACTGGCAAATGCCCTCAGGAGGTTAGCTCTAAGCAGTGTCGGGAAACCTCAACCCTGGCCATCGCTGGGCAGAAAACGGGAGCAGCAGGGAGAGGAGGAGGGAGGGATCCTTTGTAAGGAATTGGGCAGTGGTGGGTGGCAGGGAGGGGTGCAGGAGGGTCCCCAGCTGACTCCTAACCCAGGCCTGACCATGACGCCCCAACTCACCCTGGAGACCCAGATGGTGGACACACAAGGTCTGACAGTAATTACATCCTGTTCATTTGTTGCACAGCAGAGCAAATTATTCAAAGCTAGTCATTCATTCATTCTTGCAACAAATATCTATTGAGGTCTTGTGTGTATGCGTGCTGTCTTGGATTTTAGAGATTTAACAGTGAAGGCTAAAAGCTCCCCACCCAGGTTGCATTCTGATGGGGACAGGGACAATTATAAATACATGAAATACATATGATACCGGGTATGTAATAAGACTCTGAGTAAAATAAAACAGTATAAAGAGGTAGAAAGAAAGATACTGGGGCTGGGGTTGTGGCTCAGCGGCAGAGCGCTCGCCTAGCACGTGCACGGCCTGGGTTCGATCCTCAGCACCACGTAAAAATAAACGCGTTGTGTACAACTAAAACAAATAAATAAATATCTTAAAAAAAAAAAAAAAAAACATAAAGAGGCTGGCCACCGCCAATGTGATGGTCTGAGCCCGTGTTTGATGTCAACATTTTAGCAGAGATGTTTGTTCAGGAAAATGATTTTGATCAGCAACTTGAAGTTGATATTGGAGTCTCAAGGGCAAAAGTGAGTAAGAAACAAGAAATAGGGAAGCATCAGGAATAAAGATGGATCCCCCCCCCCCCCCCCCCCCCCCCCCCCCCCCCTCGTGATTGAAGGGTGGGGAGAGAGGAAAAGAAGAGGCCCAGAACATGCCAGAGGGGCTGAGAGCGGTCAAGGGTAGAGACAGTTAGAATTCTAGCTTATTTTGTCTTACTGAGAATAAATATGTTAAACCATACTACAAACAGAGCTGTGTGTGTATGTGTGTGTGTGTGTGTGTGTGTGTGTGTGTGTGTGTGTGAAGATTTGAGATCACACCTAGACAACGTGAGGAACACAGCACAAAGTGCAGTGGTGGCAGTTGGAGGTGACAGCTGTAGGTGACCACCTGTGGTAGGACAAGGGTGTTCCTGAACTCCTGATGCTTTCTCCTAGGAGAGGGATGAGCCACTGAACCTCTAGGCCCTGCCCCTACACACACCCTGCCCCTGGGAGGAGAAACTGGGCATGCTCAGTGCAGCTCCTGCTGTCACGGCTGGTCCTGCGGGAGGCTCTGAGGGAGGACCCGCCCCTTGCCTTCCCTAGCATCCTGTGGCTACCAGCAGCCTGGGGCGTTCCTAGGCTAGAAACTGCCTCACTCCAATCTCCACCTCCACCCCACATAGCTTTCCTCCCTCCCTCTTATGAGATGCTGGCATTGGATTTAGGGCCCAAGCTCATGCAAGAGGATTCCATCTAGAGACCCTCAACTAATGACACCAGCAAAGACCCTGTCCCAAGTAACAATGCGTTCAGGGGTTCTGAGTGGGCTTAAATTTGGGGGGGAGGGGTGTTCATTCACCCACTGTAGGAAATAGCTCAGAGGACAGATGAGCAGGTCCAGGGCAGAAGGGACAATGGGGAAAAAAGACCTCGGGCACATGGGTGGGGCGCCGAGTGTGGGCAGGATGCAGGTGGAGGGTCAGCAGAGGACCTGCCAGAGGCGTCCGGGCACCGGGCACCGGGCTTGAGGACTTTGGTCTGACCTTGGGGGCAAACACAAATTTTTTTCTAATTTTAAGAAAGAGAATGGAACTGTCAGACTTCCATTGTGGGCAGTCCCCCGGCAGCTGAGAGGGGCTCAGAGGAGGGAGCGCAGAGAGGCACAAGCTGGAACATAGCCTCTACAGCCTCCACCCCAGCCCTGCTGAGCCTCCCTGAGATTCACTCCAGGGCCGAGTCCACACCTAGCAGGAAGAAGGGGCTCCATCCAGCACCCAGCACTGTGTAGACCCGAGGGCTTCCCAAACCCCAGCAGAGTTTCCTTAACCAAGGAGTAATCAGAGCCAGAAGCCCGTGTGCTTGGTCTCCCTCACGTGGGAAAACAACAGCATCGTGGAGGTTTTCAAGAGAAACCGATGCAGCAGCCCTGCTTTGAAGCCTTGGGCCAGGCCTGGGAGGAGGGGTTCCTCCCCCCATAGCCTCCTGCTTGCCATCTCCATGTGGCACCTCCAGGGCCCTCTCCCCTCCCACCCGGGCAAGCTGTGTAGGGATGCTGCGGTGCAGGGTCTGAAAGGGCACATCTGGAGCTCCTTAGTGAGCCGTGGGTGGCGATGGCTACTGGGTTTCTGGAGGGAGGCCCGGGGAAAAGCTGTGAAAGGACAGCAAAGATGCAGTTTGCAGAACTCATGAGAAGTAATGGGACGTGGATGCCTCAGCCCCGCAGCAAGCCCTGGTGGGTGATGGAGCTGTCCAACAGCTGGGCTCAGACAGGCCGAATCCTGAGCCTGAACCACCACGGGAGCAGGAAGCTGGAGACAAGCTAAGTGTCCAGTGGTCGGGGACTGCTCTCAGGACACACAGAGCCATTGCAAACCAGGCCGAACAGAACACACCCAAGGCACAACAAGATTTAGGTTGTAATGTTTCACAAAGAGTAAATGAGATAGCGAGACTTCAGTTACTAAATATGCATGTAAATATATATATATATATATATATATATATATATGTATATATATATATAAAATAACTCAAAGTGTAGTAGTACTTATCCTTGAGAGTGAGTCTATGTGTGTGATTTGATTTTCTTCTTTAAAAAGTTCATTTGATAGAGATGTAATGTTAGTTCATTTATTTGTTGACCTTTTCCTCTTTAAAGGAATGAACTCCATGCAATGCATTTTCCTCTTAGTACTACCTTCACAGTGTCCCAGAGATTTCTATATGTTGTATCAGTGTTCTCATCAAATTGGTGCAGCCAATCTGGAAAGCAGTATGGAGATTCCTAGGAAAACTTGGAATGGAACCACCATTTGACCCAGCTATCCCACTCCTCGGTCTATACCCAAAGGACTTAAAAACAGCTTACTACAGGGACACAGCCACATCAATGTTTAAAGCAGCACAATTCACAATAGCTAGATTGTGGAAACAACCCTGATGCCCATCAATAGATGAATGGATAGGGAAACTTTGGTATATATACACAATGGAGCACTACTCAGCACTAAAAGAGAATAAAATCATGGCATTTGCAGGTAAATGGATGTAGTTGGAGAAAATAATGCTAATTGAAGTCAGCCAATCCCAAAAAACCAAAGGTCGACTGATTCCTTTGCTATGATGTGTTGCCGCCGGAAAAGGATTGCAGCCTGGAACGGCAGCGCCGCGGGAAGGAGTCCGGAGACAGGATGGAGACGAAAATATTCTTTAATCTTACAAGAAACTACAATATATCTACACAATAGCGATAACCCTGTCTTTTCTCCCTCTGGTCTCTTCCCATGCGCCCGAGCAGCAATGGCGCTCGCTCGATCTGCCGAGTCACCGTTCAAATCTCTCGAGAGCCTCGACCAAGTCCCGCGAGATCCCGTGAGACTACGGAAAGCGGAAATGCCCAAAAATGTCTATGGCCCAATAGTCAACCGCAATCTTAGCTATCTCCACAAACAGGGCTCCTGCATTTCCCCCTTTTGTTTTAAAAGAGGGGATGCTCTAGGACGTCTATGTGCAACCAACATTCTTACCCGTCATCGGATAATCAAGGCTGTGCCCTTGACTCCTGTCTTAGGTTGATATGTCGGCCACATGAGACTATCCCGTGCGACTGTGCCTGTCTTAGGTTGTCCCCCTCTGGGGATCTTACCCGTCATTGGCTAACCAGCCATCCAATGGAGCCCTTTAGGATCGACTGTGTAAGTTGACTAACAGCCGTCCAATTGTGGGGAGATGCTGCGGCTTTAAGGCAACAAGCCTTTTGGTGATGAGCCAAATTGCATAGCAATGATGATTCTGAATTATAGTGGCAAGGGAGGGGGGATAAGAGGAATGAAGGAATGTTAAATAGAACAAAGGGGAGGGGGGAGGGGCAAGGGGATAGGAATAATGGCAGAAGGAGTTGGACATCAATTCACTAAGTACATGTATAAAAACAGAAATGATGTGAAAATACTTTACGTAAAACCAGTGACTTGAAAAACTGTGCTCTTTATATGTAATATGAAAAGAATTGTACTCTGCAAGCATGTATAACAAATTAGAATAAATAATTTAACAAAAAACTTCATTTGATAAATAAATTTAAAATATACATAAATAATATGTAGATACACACACACACACACACACACACACACACACACACACGTCCATTTGTATTAAAAAGAACCAGTTTCCAAGTGCCAGACATTCAGTCAGGGTCTATAAATCTTCTAATTTTGACGAAAGCCTGTTTTGGGTCAATTATTCAATTATTAGTAATTTTCTTTTACAGATGAAGAAGCAGGAAGGTTAAGCGGCTTTTCCAAGGACACCAGAAGTGAGTAGCCAGGTTCAAGTTTTCCTCCCCAGTGTCCCCGCTAGAAGGCCAGTGTCCATCCCCAACCCCAGCCAACCCCACAGCTGGGGAGCAGCAGAGCCAGCTGGGGGGCCGCGGGGGCGCCTTTTCCTTTGGCATCTCACACAGAGCTCAGGCTGCTGGCAAAGCCCGGGTTCCACTGACCTGCAGCTCCCTCACGGGCAGAGTTTGCTGAAACCTCCCGAAAAGAAAAGATGGAAACACAAGAAAGAAGGTTTGTCTGACCCAGATCTGAAGAGAGAAGACAGGCGGCTTTGTGCTGTGAACAGAGGGCAGGCTGGGGACGGTGCCCCTGGGAAGGCTGCCTACGCAAAGCCAAAGATGCCCTAGGAGGCTGCAGAGGCCAAGGGATCAGGTGTCTTCCCAGCCAGGGCTGCTGGCCAGGCCAGGAGACTGTCCCCGATTCCCCTCTCCCAGGGAAGGGTTGGGGTTCACCCAGGGAAGACGGGAAGCTTCAGCACTGACAGTCCCCTCAGAGAGTAAGTCCAACCCCCAGTCTACAGCAAAGGACACTGAGGCCCAAAGAGGTCAAGAGCCAACCCAGAGACGTGAAGTGAGGTGGGCCAGGTGTGCTGCAGGACTCAGGCCCGAGAAGGCACAGTAGCTCACGCCAGACACTGAGTGCAGCAGGGGCAAGGAACGAGGCCGTTGCTCACGGGGCACCACACGCCATGTGATCCTCCTCCTCTCCCCTCCACGCAGAGCCAAGAGTCAGACTTTCAGTGCTTTACACTTAGCCCCTCTAGTAATCAGCCAGCTGACTTTCTCATTCTCTGAGATCCCTGGAGTACAGGCGGCAGGGTTGGCCCTGCTGTCCCCAGGGACTGCAAAAACTCAGCAACTGGTCTGCAGTTTTCCAGGATTCCCACACTTCATTCAGTGACTCATACATTTAATCATTATTCAGCCCTCCAGGTATCTACCCACCCATCCACCAATCCACTCATCCATCCACCTATCTACCCATCCACCCATTTACCTATCCACTCTCCCATCCATCTACCCACCTATCCATTCATCTACCCACCCATCTACCCACCCACCCATCTATCCATCCATCTACCCATTCACCTATCCACCCATAATCCACCTATCCACCCATCCAGCCATCTACCCACCCATCTATTCACCCATCTACCCACCCATCCACTTATTCATTTACCCATTCACCCATCCATCCATCCACTCACCCATCTATCCACCTATCCACCCATCCATCTACCCATCCATACATCTGCCCATATATCCATCTACCCATTCATAAACACGTTACTTTAATTTTCCAAATTCATCTATACTTTAGCTTCTTTTCATCATTCATGCTCTGTCTTCCTTTTCTTCCTTTCTCTCTGCTTCCTCTTTTCCTCTTGATGTTATGTCTACACTTACTGTGGACCAGACACTGAGCTCAGGGTACACACAGATGAATAAAGCCCAAATTGGCAGCATCTCCATGTAACAGAGCACACAGGTCGCCTGTGTGTTTTATGTATAAGAGCTGTGACTGCTCATCAACTAGGCAAGCAGAAAGGAAACGCTGCGGAAGGAAGAGGGAGAGAGCTCTGGTTGGTGTCAGGGGACCTGGCCTGGGAAACATGGCGTGGGAAGGTGGAGCGGAGGCACAGGGACAGGGACCTCTGGTCTGGCATGCTGCCTTTGATGGCAATGCCCATCTCCTCCTTCTGCCCGGAAAGCTGTGCTCTCTGTCTCCACCCACTAAATCCTACCGTCCTAGGTGCCTTCCACCCGTGACCCCACTTGTGCCCACCTGCAGGCTGAGTGAAGGGCCTCCCTGAATTCCCAGAGTTCCTGGGCCTGCCTCAACTGCCACCACGTGGGCATGATTGAGCCTGTTACTGACACATCCATGTCCTTGGGGCTAGCTAACGAGAGGGACTTCGTGTTTTGTCTGTAATGAAGATTGATGAGTGAATTTGTGGAAGGTGCTTTAAATGCGCCTAGACACACAGAGAGCTTAGGAAGTGCTGCTCTCTTCCGTGAGTCTGCTCTTGGGTTCTTTCCTCCCCATGAAATGCCAGCTGCTCCCTGACCCTCCCCGGTGATGGGTCCTTGGTCACCCTGTGTTGCCGCCTGAAGCGATGGCCGCTTGGAGCAGCAAAACCGCGGGAATAAGTTTAGAGGCAGACTGGAAACAAACAGGATCTTTATTCTGTCAGCTTCTCTCTCTGGCTCTAACAACTCTAACACATACCACACACCAGCAAACAACCAACAACCAAAATGCGCAGACCTGATCAGCAATCTCGGCTCAAGTCTCTCGGCTCAAGTCTCTCGAGATCCCGGGCCAAGTCCTGCGAGATCCCGGACCAAGTCCCGTGAGACTACGGAAGGCGGCAATGCCCAAACATCTCCATGGCCCGTAGTTAACCACAATCTTAGCCATCTCCCCAAACAGGGCTCCTGCAACCCTGTCCTTACCCTTACTGTCCCTCCATGGCCCTCCCAGGTCTTCTCTCCTTGGCGCACACAAAGCACACCCCAAGCTGCCACGCGGAGGAGCTGTGTGGACTTCCTGTGACCGCCCACGGCCCTGCTGTGTCTGGTACCTGGCTTGTCCCTTTCTCTGTCTGGGCTCGGGCCTGGCTCACCCCAAGTCTGCACACACTCGCCGAGTGAAGCTGACTCATTTAACCCACAGGCTAGCCCAAGGGCGGTGGGTGTGGAGGAGCATCTGGGTGGCAGCGGGCAGGGTGAGGAATAGGAGGATGTCACGTTGCTTCACCACGGTGACATCAGTGTCTGCCTCTTTGACATGGAACTTGGACACAGAGCTGAGAAGCTTCTAGACCATCTGGCACTTCAAGACCCTCATCCAGAGGGTAACATCATCCCAAGGAAGCACTGGGAAGAGATTTCAGTCTTGCCCAAAAATCCCAGACAGTTTTGGCAGGAAAAGACTCTGAGCCAGGGACACTATCTGTCTCTTGGAACATCCAAGTGTGCAGATTCCAAAACCCCCAGCCAGGTCCAGAGTTCATGTCGCTTCCGCTGGCCATCCTCTAATGTGGAGCCAGGGAGCATCCTGCTGAGGGAGAACTTCTCAAGCCCTGCCGCACACCTGCCCTCTGCGCCTCCCTGTGCAGTGTGCAGGGGCCACAGACAGGGTGGCCACCCCAGTGCCCCACAGCAGGGCCCACCCTCTGCTAGGCTGAGTCAAGCAGTGTCTGGCCTCCGCTTGGCCTCCCCGCCTCCTCATCTGCTCGCCTGTTCCTGGAGAATGTGCACTGATGATGGATTTAAAGGAATTTGGTTGGGGCATATGCAGGGAGCTGGGCCTGTCTAGGCATCTAGACAAGCTCGAAGCTTAAATCCTGCGGGTTTTGCAGGAGGGTGGACAGTCTGCAAACAGCAAGATTTGTGACTTTCCTGGAGGGACTAAGCAACTGCAGGTTCTGGGCTGTGAGTTACTGCTCAAATTGCCTAGCAAGTAGCCCAGGAGGCAGTATGGTGCCTGCTGATCCTGCACCTGTGGGCAGTGTCAACCTCCAGATGTCTGTGGGTGAATGAAGGGCTGAATGGGCCCAAAGGTCTGGGTTCCTGTTCCTGTTCCTGTGGATTAAAAGACATTTTTATGAGCTGAGTCATGTACCCCCAAGATAGGTCTGCCGAAGTCCTCACCCCCAACCTCAGCATGTGTCTAGATGGGGAGGTAGGGTCCTCAGAGAAGCAATTGCATGAAAATGATGTGCTACAGGTGAGCCCTAATGCAATGTGCCTGGGTTCATGGTAACAAGAGGTTAGGACATGGGCACACACCGAGGAAGACACGTGGAGACACAGGGGGAGGACATCTACAAGCCAAAGAGAGGCCTCAGGAGAGTCCACCCCAGCCCACGCCTCCACCCTGGGCACAAAGACCCTAGCCTGTGACAGAGTCCATTTCTGCTGTTGAGACCAAGAAAGGCTGTATGTGTTCTGGCTGCCCCAGACAATGAACACGCCGCGGACACTCTCTGTGCCTCAGTTGACCTCCAATCTCCGGTTCCTCAGCTGTAAAATGGTCCTCATGATACCGGGCATCATATGACCATTGTGGAAATAGAATGAGTCTTGGACGTCAAAGTACCTGTAATACAGGAAGTCACCTCCAAATCTTAGTTCCTCCTCCTTTCCTTTCTGTGACCAATTTCTAAATTGTTCTTTTTTTATTCCTGAGTAGTGTCCATGGCTTGGCTGTACTGCAGCTGGTTTCAACCCTCCCAGCTGAAGGACATATTAGTCGCATCTTTTGGGGCTCTTACAGCTAAAGCTGCTGTGACCCGTCCCGTGGGTTCCTGCAGGTGTGCCTGCTGCTCCTCCCCATCTCCCTCCCCCTCAGCCTCCTCTTCTTTTCGTCCTCTTGCTCTGTCTCCTTCTTCCCTCTCCTTGCCCTCTTATTCCCCTCCCCCTTCTTTCTCCTCCCTCCACTCTTCCGGTTTCTTCTCCACCCGTTGTGCTGCCTGTCTGTGTCCTGGGCTGAGCTCAGCCGCGCCCTCCAGTCTCCCCTCATGAGCACCAGTGCAAAGCTGCTGCCTTGGTTTATTTTGGCCCCTCACTCTAGTCCCACTCCATCCCCTCTGACATGACCATAGGCAGCACCTCTAGGACGCTGTCCTTGAACATGCACACACACCTACGGGACAGGGACCTGGCTGTATGCCTCTCACTGTACTGAGCGCCAGAGGCGGGGGCTGGGGCTCCTTCCCATTTTGCTCCTCTCATTCCATGGGGCTCCTCCCACTGCCCCATGCACATGGGAACTTGGTATCTAACTGGACTCTAGAATAGGGTTGTCCAAAGCTGACCTTGCCCTTCCTCCCATGAGGACACAGGGGCTGCCTGTGACACCTGGGCGAGTGACTTCCCACCTATCCCTCCGTGGGTCTCAGGAAGTGCCTCAGGGGCGTCACCCACGAGAGCGGTGCCAGGCCACGGGTTCCTCTTGCTGTCCTTCACTACACTGTGCCAAGCTGCTCCACGGCAGGGCGCCCTCTGCCCATGCTGGGAGGCAGGTGGCTGTGCATGCTCCAGGTCTTCACTGGGTCACCTCCAGGAAGCAGGGAGGGTGAAGGTGTGGATTAAGGAGGCAGTGACTGTTGATCCTTGGTCCTAAGTGATAGATAGGTTACCCTCCCCCGCCCGCAGAGTTTTCCACACCCTAAGAGAAGCAACCTTGTTTCAAGATGTTCCAGACAGGATGTTCCTTCCCCGGGCAGAATGTTTCTTTTCCCCAGGCAAGAGCCAATAGGCTTAAAGGACACCCTGTTCTAGCCAATGGTGTTTGGGGTTGCTCTAGTGCACCCCCCACCATAAATCCCTATATAAGGCCCTGTTTGAGAGACTCAGACAGAGAGAGACACACGGACACACAACATCGGCTCGTCGCTGAGAGGAGGAAGCCACTGCAGCAGTTCCAGACCCATCGCCTCCAGCTCGACAGCAGCTGCCCCAGCCGGCAGCTCCATCCTCCAGCCAGACAGCAGCTGCTTTAGCCGACAGCTCCAGAGATCCCAGCCGGTGCAACCAAGCACCCACCTTCTGTCCAGAGCTTGCACACTCCCCTCTCCCTGACTCCCTTCTCCCACCAGAGCTTGCACACTCCCTTCTCCCTGACTCCCCTCTCCCAGCACCTCTTCGACCTTCGACCAGAGCACCTCTTCTCCGGTTTTTTGCTACCGGCTACGAAGGCTGTTAAATAAATCTTTTGGCTGCACGGCTGTCCCCGGTGTGATGCTTTGCCCTTCACTAAGCCCTCAGGGGACAACAGACAAGAGCCCCTGTGGCAGATGCCCAGTTCCCAGTCAGAGCTTGGAGATCCGGGCACGTGTGCCCACAGTGCTTCCCAGAGCAGGGATGTGGGCCAGTGCGAGACACAGACAGACGTGGCCGTGGGCACAGAGGCCCGAGAGACTCAGGCCTGTGCAGAGGTGTGGCAGGGCTCATGTGACTCGGGGACTGGCCCGGCAGGACGCCACAGGTGGGCGAGCACAGCTGTGGCATTCTTCCATCCAGATGTGGATAGGGAGAGGCCACGTCTTGAGCTTGTCCCTTAAGACGTCACCATAGGCACCGACCTCTGGGCCCTTTCTTAGCTCTCTACCCAGCTCGGGAGTTGGGCCCCCTTGGGTCACCTCTCAGTTCCTCTCCAGTCCTCGGCTCTTCCTCATCTTGCCCTCCCTTCCCTCCTCCATCGTCTCCCACATTCCCACGCGGCCCAGCCACAGCGTGATGACAGGGACTGCAAACTCCAGAGGCTGGAGCCGAATGGGCCTCTGGACTCCACGTTCCAGCTTGCGTGGCCTTGGGCGAGGCATTTAGCCCTCTGTGCTCCGGGTCTCTCGGTGGCCAAACAATGACCACAACAACAGAACCTGTGTGGGAAGGTCGTTCTCAGATTTAGTGGGCAATGGCATAAAAGGAACTCAGAATGGGATTGGCCCTGTCGGGTTCAAGGTGAGTACGAGTCAGCTTATCATTGAGGATGCGCGCTGGGTGACAGTCTGCAGGGCTCATGGCTTTGAAGGGAAGACACATAGCAACCAAGGCACCAGTGAACTCATCAGGGCTCGAGGTGGCATAGAGAGGGACATGCTCTGGGCTGACTTGGCTGAGGCTGACGGCACCCAGAATCCCCTTTCAGACAGACGCTTCCCAAAGCGGAACAGAAGGGCGGAAGTGAAGATGAGGCTGTCACTCAGAAGGTGAACACGACCAAATGGGCTGACCCACTTGCCCAGAGCATGCCAGCCGTGCCCACCTTCCTTTACTGTGCGTCCAGCTTGTCCACCCGATCACTGTTCCTGCCCACCGGCGACGGCCCAGGCCCACCCATCACAGGTACTGGGCAGCAGCATCTGCACACGCGCATCCTGGGGCCCTGTCACAAGCGCCCCCCTCCTGTTGCCAGACAGCCTTGGCTCTGCCTGCACTGCGGCTTCTGGATGCCCTGACTGACCGTTCCTCCAGTGCCTCCATTTCCCCATCCCAGACTTTCGCTAGCACTGCTCCTGGTGCCTGACGGGTGCCAGCTTGTGGGCATCCAATGCAGGTCCATGGGAACACCACCCAGGCGGAATCTGGAACTGATGCCCAGGCCTGGCAAGATGCCAAAGCACCATCAACCACTGCCCATGATTAGTGAGGCCCTGGTGGTCCTGGCACGCAGCAACAGAGCAGCTACTTAAATCTCACCTGGCTCAGGAGCATAGCCCCAAAGCTGCGGGGGACCTGGCAGCTGCTCTCCTAGACACGTTAGTGGTAACCAGGAAAGTAACCCCTGGGAAGTTGGTTGGTGGCTCCCAGGTGCCCTGGAACTTAGAGAAAGAAAATGATGATCCTGGGACTAGAAGTCCCACCTAGAGATCTGGATCATGAACCACAACACTTCCCGGGCGACCCTGAAGAAATCCTTTTTTTATAGCCCCGGGTTGAGAGTTTAGGAAGGCCAAACCCAACCCTGAATCCTGGGGTGGTTGAATCACAATGCACCCTGAATTCTCCAACCGACAAGGAGGGAAGGGCTGGGAGGGTGGGACCCTCAGCACTGAGGTGGCCACTCAGGAGCTCATTCCGCGAATCCCAAGTTCTGTGGGCTCACTCCCCCATCCAAGAGCCACCTCTTTCCTCATCTGCACAAACTGTTGTCAAATATCCTGAGACGGCTGCCTGGGGAGACTGCAGATCCCCCCAGTGACCACCCTACCACCTCTCGGTGCCTGGAGACCTGCAGCAGATGCAGTCACCAGCAGGCGAGGGCACGTGCAGCCTTCTCTACAAAATGTTGCCGACTTATTAAACAGACACGTGGGGAATGTGGATTTGAATGACTCATGAGATGGTGGTTTGGGGATAGGAGTGCCACGTTGGAACAGGCCTTGTCTATGGACATGGGCTCACTAACCAGAGCCTCTGGTCCCCTGCATCAGCCCAGCAGCCAGGAGTGGTCCTGGGGGTTTGATGGGGTCGCCGACACTTGAGCCCAAGGTCATCAGTATGAAGTGGAGCTGAGACACCAGCATCCCTCAGTGTCCCATGGGGGACTGGGGAGGCGGGGTTGCTGCCATGGCCTTTTACACGCAATGCTCACCTGGCCCCGAGCTCTGTCCCCAGATGGCTCGGAAGACACTCCCTTCCCCAGGTCCTAGCGGTGAGGAGGCCCTGGGCCACCCTCAGTGAAGGCCCCACCCTGGCCCTGTGGCCGTCCTCTCAAGCCAGCTGACAGTGGGGGTCCTGCCACTCTCTGGATCCAGTGGGGTTGCTGGAGTCCCTTGGACGCTGCCAGAGCCAGGTGAGCACGGGTGCCAACATGGACACGAGGACCAAGGTAAAGGCCCAGTGGACTGACCCCAGCCCCTCCCTCCTTCCAGGCCTCCCTGACCCAGGTCCGTGTCTGTGAAAGGTCTGCCACCTCGGTCCCCACGTGGGATACGCTTCCTAACTACACAGCGGCTGCAGTGGTGGGACCCGGCGTCCCCCGGGCTCGGGCAGCCCTTTGAGCCTCTGAGTCATCCCAAGTGAAGCAGAAGCTTCCTGCAGCGCCTGCCTGCAGGAGCCTGAGGGTGAGCAGGCGTCCCCCTGGGAAGACCTGCACAGGGGAGAGGCTGGGGGGACAGCAGCTGAGCATCTCAGGCTCAGGGGCATTGGTCCCTCCCTCCCGACCAGAAATCCCCACATTCTGCACGAGCCCCCGCGGGTCTCCCTTTTCTCTGAGCAAATGGGGCCTGCTCAGATGACACCAGTCTTTCAAATACAGACGGCCTCCAAGCTGCAGCATGGAGGCCTCCTCTCTTCACGTGGGAGGGAGGCGGAGCAAGGGCTCTGACCGGCTCACCGCTCCTCGGGACGCGTGGGCAGCTGGGTCAATCCCCTTGAGGGCTCCCAGGCTTCATGCGGAATCCGCCCTGAGTTCCACAACCGCTGCTCTGCACCAGTGTCCAGGCTCCGCTGGCCCTTCAGCCAACAGAGCAGCCACCCAGCTTCCTGAGGCTACTTTCCTGTGGGTGACCCCATCCCCGGGAGTCCAGGTCACCATACCTGTGCAGTGTTAGCAGGGGCAGTTGGAGGTGGTCAGATCATGCATTTGTTTTAAGATGAAGAAGACAGGATTCACCAGCAGAGAAACCGGACAGGAGAGAGGAGATTTAGGTGCACTGAGGACTCCTGTGCCTCAGGGTTATTCTCAGAGGTTTTACGTGTGACTATGGTGTTTGAATGGTGTCCCCAAACAGATATGACCACGTCCTATTCCCCCGAACTCGTGAATGTGACTTTATTTGAAAAAAGGATTTTTGTGGGTGTCGTTAAGTTAAAGATCTGGAGATGAGATCTTCCTGGAATATTTGGGTTGGCCCTGAGTCCCATGTCTGTCACCACAGGAGGCACTCTGAGGACGGACAGACAGAGGGCCAGGTCAAGTGAAGACAGAGGAGAAGAGGCACACCAAGACTGCTGAGGCCCCTGGCGTCACCTCCCCTCCTGACTCCGACCTCCGACTCCATGAGAGAATGCACTGCTCATGGTTTAAGCAGCCAAGTTCATGGTAATGTGCTGTGGCAGCCCCAGGAGACAAACACAGTGGCTTCATCTCATCCTGACGACCTCTGAGGGAAGACGCCATCACTGCCCTTGACAGAGGAGAGAGCTGGGCTCAGAGGGTGTCAGCCGCTGCCCACGAGGAGACGCTAGGGCTGGAGTCAGAGGGAGGCCCCCACGCGCTGCACCCGGCTGGAGCTCTCAGAGCAGGCTCCAAGGAAGCCCCTCCACCCACCAGGAGGTGCTTGCTTAAAAGCAAATTTGCAAGACCTTCCCAGACACACCGACCCAGAATCCCTGGGGTGCAGCAGGACATCTGTACCCTTAACGTCTTCCAGTGACATTTTCTGTCCCATCAGCAGCCGAGCTCAGGGGCCCCAGAATGCAGGCAGACCAGATCTCAGCTCAGCACTGGCCCGGCCCGGCCCCAGGGGCTCCAGAGCGTGGCTCAGATGCCAGGCACCTCCTGGTACAGGCTGGCTCTGATCTGTGTCTCCGCCATTCCTTCCACAAGTGCTCTGGAAACCCTCGGTGCCAAGGACAGGCGCAGGTTCCACTCCTCTCTCAGCGGGGCTGCGCCGCAGATGCTCGCCGCTTTCCCGGCCTGGAATGCCCGCTTGCTGCCCGCTGCCAACCTAAGCCAGCTGGCCGCCTAGACGCAGTGTGCCCACCGGCTCATGCAGGGCTCCAGATCCCGGCTCCAGCCCCTCCCGGGCCTCAGGGCAGCCTCCGCCCTCTGCGAAGTCACGTTTCTGCCTCTGTGAAATGGGGAGGCCATGCCTAGAGCCTCAGCTGTGCATCTGAGACAGACAAGGCACAGGCTTTGGTTTCATGTCACACCTTTAATAAGAGAGGGTGAGCGCTTTATGCATCATGAGCATCTATTGAGCACCTCCTGCATGCAAGGCACAAGGCTGGACCACAGGGAGCATAGACAAGGAGAGGTTGAGGTGTGGCCCTGCCAGCCTGCAGCAGTGTCCTCTGATCCAGCAGGGGACCTGTGTGGCTGGAGCCCAGGCCAGGGGCAGCAGAGCTGAATGCTGGACCTGTGTCCCAGCTGGGTGGCCACTGAAGAGGGAAGTGCAGGGGCCTGACTCTGAGTCTGGACAGACGTGGACAGCAGGAACGTGGGCAGCTGTGCACCCTACAGCCCACACTGCCACCTGCAGCCCCCACAGAGATCTCCAGGCTCAAGGCCTTGGCTGGGGCCTCTGTCCACAGGAAGCGCTAGAGCAGGGGGGTCAACAGGATGCAGGCTGGCCTTCCCAGGTGGGAGGCACCTGGAGAGTCTGGATTTGTGAGGGACACACAGGGCACTCAGGATCATGTTCAGAGCCCCACGATGCTCCATCAAGGGCCTCAGAAACCCTGTGGTCTAGCATGTAAAGGGATCTCTGGGAGGGAGAATCCAGGATGCCTTTGTGTAGGAGCCCTGTTTGGGGAGATGGCTATGATTGCGGTTGACTTCGGGCCATGGAGTTTTGGACATTGCCGCTTTCCATAGTCTCACGAGACTTGGCCTGGGATCTCGAGAGACATGGGCCGAGCGCGGAGCCGGTCGGGGCCATTTTGGCTGTTGGTTGTTTGCTGGTGTGTGGTATGTGTTAGAGTTGTTAGAGTCAGAGAGAGAAACTGACAGAATAAAGATCCTGTTTGTTTCCAGTCTGCCTCTGAACTTATTGCTGCAGCTTTGCTGCTCCAAGCGGCCATCGCTTCAGGCAGCGACACTTTTGTCTTCAGTTCCCAAGTTCAGGGGAGTTTAGTGCGCGCCTTCTATACAGAGACGTCCCTGGGAGCGCCAGGGAGCTGATCCAAACAGCAGCGCCTGTCTGTCTGGTCCTCCGTCTTCCCTCGTCTTCACACGCTCCCAGTTTCACCAAAGGAACCAGCAGAAATACTCACATGAGGACATGGGACTGTGCCTTTTACTGGGGGAGGCAGCAAAGGAAGAGAGTGGGGGAGACTGCCCCCCCACACCGTCATGCTAAGTGAGTGGGACTCAGCAGAGCAAGGGGTAGGTGAAGGGCAAGACTCACACCGGAGACAACTGTCCAGCCAAGAGATGTATTCACCAGCCTTTTTGGCTGGTCGGAGGTAGAAGAAGTACGGGGAGAGAGGAGTCAGGGAGAGGGGAGTGTGTGAGCTCTGAACGGAAGGTGGGTGCCTGGTCATGCCGGCTGTGGTCTCTGGAGCTGTCAGCTGGGGCAGCTGCTGTCGGGCTGGAGACGGTGAGTCTGGAGCTGTCGCAGTGGCTGCCTTCCTCTCAGCAGGGACGAGCTGTTGTGTCTGAGTTCTGGGCAGGCAGGGACTTAAGTAGGGATTTCTGGTGGGGGGTGTACCAGAGCGACCTTTAATGCTATTGGCCCTTTGCTTGGGGAACAGAGCGACCTTTAAGCCCATTGGCTCCTGCACAGGTAAAATGAAACCAGGTTGCTTCTCATGGAAATTTCCATGGGGGAGGTGGCTCACCAGCCCAAGCCTATCTATCAGTGGGCTCAAGGTGACCCAGGATGGGGACACAGGCTAAGCCCCTGCATTGACAAGCCATGCATTTATTCAGCCACTATCAGATGCTAAGGCCTACTTTGGTCATCAACACCCTAGGAGGTAGGTAGGATCATTACCCCAGTTTACAGGTAGGAAGACTGAGACCCGGAGAAGGGTGGCTTCCAGGACCTCCTACCACGCAGGGTTTATTCATGGATTTAACATGGACCAGCCTGACCCCAAACTCTCTGCTTTTCTCCTTTACCTTCCCTGTGAGAGTGGGGAGCCCCAGAGGCCCCCCAGCTGTGGCAAAGACTGGCTAGAGGAGAGCCGCCGCCTGGTCAGCCCCAGCTGAAGGACTGAGGAGGACAGCCAACCAGCCCCCTCCTGCAGGAGCAGACCCCCACAGAGGCATGGTGCTCTGGCCTAGGCAGGCCCGGAGCCCAGGGTCCCCCTCCAGGGGCTCCTCCACGCCCCTGTGGGCCTCAGAGAGGGGTGGCAGGCAGCAGAGGCCTCGCGCCGGCCCTCTGCTGTCCCGAGCAGCCGCCTGGCTCTGCAGAAGCGGCTGCCGTGGCGCAGACAGGCTGTGCCGTGTGCATCTGAGATGCGCCAGGAGCTGGCCCGGGCCACCTGTGCAGTGTGGGCTCCTAGCGTGTTCATGGGACAAGTAAATGACAAACAAAGACGCTTTAAGAAGATCCCATGCAGATGGCAGCCGCGGGGCCTTCTGGGCGCCTGGTCCCCAGACGGGCTCCGGAATCTTCAGTGCAGCTGGCTGTGGGCAAGGCGGCCTTGCTATTTGGCGCAGGACTGCTGTCGCCTGGCTCCTGCGCTCGGTCCCCTCCACCAGCCCCTCTCTGGAATTTACCGACAGCTGCTGCGTGGGTCTGCGGGAGGAGCTCTGCCCAGGCTGCGGCAGAGACCCCAAGTCAGGGAGGCAGAGGTAGGAGGGGTGCCTCTGGGGTGAGGGCCAAACCAAGCCCTGTCACCATGGGCTGCCCTTTCCCAAGCACACCCCAAGCACCTAGTGTGTGTGGGACACAGAGGTGACCTGGGCCAGGTCACTTGAGGTGTCCCCAGCGCAGGCCCCCATGGTGACGACACCCACACACAGGGCTCCCTGGGCACCCACCCTGTGCGGAGCGTTTCAGCACCCCCTCCCCAGCACCGACGCTGTGCCAGGGACAGCTCCCTGTGGCCGGCGCCCTCTCCTCCCCACGTGGTGCACCAGGAACTGGAGCCCAGAGCAGTGGGCGACAGGGTTTCTCCAAGGCCCCACGGCCGTGTCGGGGGCAGGAGTTCAACCCAGGCCTCTGCGAGCAGCACTGGACGGCCTGCCACGGGGAATGACAGTGACTTTGGTGACAGCGAACAGATGAGCCCTGGCTGGCTCCCAGGAAAACGCCCAGAGGCCTGGGAAGCAGCCGCCTTGGGGTCTGCTGCTGGGGAGCGGTCCTCCCAAGGACCGGGGTGAGCTGGGTCCCCAGGGTCACACCTCAGGGACACTGAGGCAGCCACCAAGAGCCACACAGGAGAAGAGGCAGCCAGAGAACAGAGTGGAGGAAAGAGGAAGAGAAGGAGGCTGTGGCACCCACCGGACCTGTGACGAACCCCGCGCCCCCGTCCATCCCCAACCCCCCTCCTCGTCATCGGCTTTGTGGACAATTTGGTCCTTCATCATAACAAGGCTCCGGCACCTCCGAGAGCAGGGTTCTGTGCGGGCACCGGGGATTCGGCACAGCCGGGAAGATGTGGCCTGGTCTCGCCCTTGAACCTGCAATCCATGAAGTGAAGCCAGTAGCTAGACACCCAGCGGCTCCCCTGGGCCAGAGCAGAGCAAAGTTACCAGCTGGAGAAGAACGGAGGCCTGTCCAGGAGAGCGGCCAGGAGGAGGCCACCCTGCAAACCCCGCGAGCATCCCTCCCCAGAGATGGGAACTGGAATATCCCAAACAACGGAATCGGCTCCACACCCTCCAACCAGCCGTCCGTGGCCCATCTTCTGGGCTTGGTGTGGCTTGCCCCTGAGGTTCCTGTGCTGGGAACCTGGTCCCCAGGGTCGCGGTATTGGGAGGTGTAGGGCCCTGAAGAGTTGGGACCTAGTAGGAAGTCATTCAGACACATCTCAGAATGTCCATCTGCTTCCTGTTTGGTGACACGGTAATTTCCTGCCATCATATGACACAGTCAATAGGTCCCACAACAGAACAGAGCCAGCGCAAGTGCCATGCCCTGAACCTCCAGAATTGTGAGCACCGTAGACCTCTTTTCTCTACAAAGTTACCCCGGCTTGGGTGTTTTGTTATAGTAATGGAAAGCAGACCAATACACTCTCCTCTACCCGTCTACCGTCCTGATTCTTGCACTTATTAACTTCTTGTGCAACACATAGAGCAGTGTGTCTGCTGGGAGGAATCCACACCAGTAGGGCTGGGTTCTGATGTCAGCTTCACCAGGTGCTGACATACGTGCCCAAGCCTCAGTTTGCTCTCTGGAGAATGGGGATAATGATGCCCACTGGGAGCCTGGTCACAAAATGAACTGAGGACCCAGCGAGGGGCAAGTGTCACCCAGCCCATGGCAGAGGCTCCTTAAACGGCAGATCTTGTTAGGGTGCACCAGCCTGTCAGGGGTGTCTGCCCAGCTCACCTGGGGACGGACATGAAAACTCAAGACCTAGGGGTCGCGCTGTGACCCCATCTGACTCCTCCAATCAGAAATGCGGAAACGCCCAATTAGCTCTCGGCCCCGCGAGGACCCTGCAAGGCGGTGCTGATGTCCTGGTTCCTCAGATGAAGGGAATGGGGCACACGGGGACCGTGGGCCATCCAGGGCCCCTGCAAGTGGCGGGGCTGGGCTTGCCCTGCAGGATTTTGACCTCCCAATCCACCGCTGTGCCCAGGCCCCTGGTCACCTCCCCAGGCGTCACCGAGCTGGAGAACAGGCTGCCTGAGGGCGCCTCTGGACCACCTGAGGGTATCCAGGCTGCTCACCGTGGCCATCAGGTCTCCTCAATACGACAGGCGTCTTCTCTGGGCTTGTCCTTGACAGGCTCCGGCCAGGTGACATCGCGAGCCCGAGGCTGGCCCTGCCTCTGTGTCTCCTCAGGGACCCAAGACCTGGGTTTCAGCCACAGGTATGTGAGCCCTGAAGTCACCTGCACCTCTGCGGTTCTGTCTGCCTCTGTCCCAACACGGGGAAGTGACGCTGTCTGGCCAGGTCCTGAGGTGTTCCAGAACACAGGACCAGCCATTCTCGGGGTTCATCAAAACACTGTTGGACCTGGACTGGCCCCTGCACCTTGGAAGATCCCTTCGGGGGCAACTGTTGACAGTGCTGGCCTCGTGGGTCTGTTTTGAAGAGCATCCCATAGGTGAATGAGAAGGGAAGTGGTATTTATTGGGCACCTCTGTGTGGCCCTGTGCCCCTGCCCTGGAAGATCATAGATACAATTTCAGTAAATCCTCAATACACCAGTCAGTATGAATTTAGCGGCAAAGAACAAAAGTATCTTACCATGACTTCTTAAGCAATAAGTCATTGAATTATCTCACATAATGGGAAGTCCGTAGGTGATGGTCCAGGTTGAGCCCAGGCTCTTTTCAAAAATTGTTTTATTTGTTCTTTTTAGACACACATGACAGTAGAGTGTATTTTGACATAGCATACGTACATGGAGTATAACTCTCTCTTCTTGTGGTTGTACATGATGTGGAGTTTCACTAGTCGTGCATTCATATATGAACACATGAAATTTATGTCCAAATCATCCTACTGTCTTTTCCATTCCCATCACTCCCCTTTGTCTAATCCAATGAACGTCTACCCCCCTCACCCCGCTTGTGAATCAGCATCCACACATCAGAGAGAACATTCAGCCTTTGGTTTTTTGGAATCGGCTTATTTCACTTAGCATGATAGTTTCCAGTTCCATCCATTTACCATCAAATGCCACAATTTCATTCTTCTTTATGGTTGAGTAATATTCCATTTTGTATATATGACACATTTTCTTTATCTATTCATCTGTTGAAAGGCACTTAGACTGTCTCCATAGCTTAACTATTGTGAATTGAGCTGCTATAAACATTGATATGGCTGCATCACTGCAGTATGCTGATTTCAGGTCCCTTGGGTATAGACTAAGGAGGGGGATAACTGGGCCAAAAGGTGAAGAACCCCGACTCTTTGTACTCCTTCTATTCCTGTATCCTCGGGCTTGTGCCTCATACACCAAAACGGCTACTACAGTTCCAGCCATGACACTTACACCAGGAAAGAACAAGACGAACAGGGGTGTTCTTTATCTTTCCTTGAGAAAGGCAATCCTTTCTAGGCACTACCAGCAGATTGCGTCCTATGTCCCGTTGACTAGAATTGGTCCACGGCCCACTCCTATGTTAGGGATAGGGAAATCATCAGTCGTCTCTGAGGGATCGTGTCCAGGGGGGTCATCAGCCCCTCCATGGGCACAAGCCCTCTGCCCCCTCGAAGCAGCCCACAGGCTCCAGCACCCCCTTGGTAATCAGCTGCAGGAAAAGGGAGGAGGAGGAGTGGCTGTGATCTAAGCCTCAGGTAGAGGTAGCTACGGAGGCCTGGAGGTGACACTTGCTGGGTTGTGAGAGGAAGACGTGGAGGCCATGGTGGCCAGGCACAGGGCATGCGTGGGAGAAGAAGTGTCCAGGGCAGTAGCCTGGCGGGAGTCCACGCCAGGGCCGGGGATTCCACGCTGAGGAAAGCGGACAGGCGTGGGGAAGTCATCCAGGGGACACCCCGTGTGTGCCCCGCTGCCCGGCCCAGACCTCTCTGGCTGCTCCGAGGCACAGGAACAGGAGGAGGCTGGGGTGGCCTGGGGACCAGTTGAGCAGACCAGCCTCGCTCTTGGACAGCAGAGGCCCCTCTGTGGTCACTCAGTCCAGCTGGCGGCAAGGCCACCGGGGGGTAACAGTGCCCAGAGAAACTGGAGCCAGCCCCAGCACCCAAGGGCCCCGCTCCTGTGCGGGAAAGGGACCCCTAATGACAGCCTGGCCTGAGCGCAGACATCCCTACAGCTGGAGCCCGGGGGCGGGATCCTCTGCGAATTCCTATCATTTCTCCATGGTGGACCCACAGGCGAGGGGGAGAGGAGCAATGAAGCCCAGAGCAGGAGCAGCCTAGAGCAGGGGGTGTCATTTCCCAGGGGACCCTGCCCTGCCAGGCTCCCTGCCTCCACCACACCCTCCTGCATGCTCCCCCTCCCCACCTCGGTGGCCGGGACCCCGGCTCCTTGGAGAGGACTTTCTGCCCCAAGGCCCCACGTGAAATCGCAGCCCTGGAACTTTCCCTTTAAGAGCTGTCAGAGCAGGGAGGCTGGCCGACGGGTGGAGGTGGGGACAGAGGGAAGAAAGAAAAAAAGAGAGAGAGAGAAAGAAGCAGGAAAAGTTTTTTTCAGAGGAAAATGCAGGGTTTGTCCCTCGCCCTGACGTCAGATCTTGCTTTAATAAAACCCCCGAGGGCGGCCGAGGAAGCCTATCTGCCGCTCCTGATGGGCAGGGCCAGTCTGGGCCCAGCTCCCCTGAGAGGTGGCCAGACCCTCCGGGCTGCTCCGTGGATGCCGGTGTCACTGACTTCCAGGCATGAGGTGGTTCTGGCCCTGGACGCTGGCGGCAGTGACAGCAGCAGCGGTGGGCAGCGTCCTGGCCACGGTGAGTCCTGCGTGGAGGGGCTCCGAGGAGGGGCTCTGCACCTTCCCACGGGTCCTGCTGTGGGGGTCCCGGGGCAGGAGAAGGGCTAGAGCGCTGGGGCAGGAAGTGCCCATCAGGGGCCAGGCCAGGAGGAGGGTGACTGGGGGTCACCGAACCTGGTGGGAGGAACAAGGGGCACTCTCGGGGGAACAAACCAGTCCTGCATCCCCCCTTCCCCCCTGAAGTGAGAGAGAGAGGGTCTCCAGAGCAGGTGGCTCAGCAGGCCGGTGCTGTGTGACCTTGGGCTGGTCACTGACCCAGCTGGGCGGCACAAAGACGAGTTGTTGGGGGGCTTCTGAAGACTCTGGGTGTGAGGGCTCCACCTCTGGGGCTGTGGGGTCTACAGGGGGAGCCGGCTGCCGGCAGTGGCTGGGAAGGGGGCCTCCAGCTTGGACACCGCTCCACGGAGCAAGCAGGGCTGGGCTCCCGGGCAGTGCTGCTCCCGGGCTGCACCATCTCCACTGCGGGCAGCGCGCAGGTCTGGCCCTGAGGCCTCCCACCTGCACCCCAGGCACAGCAGGGGAGGGACACAGGCCACCTCCCAGAAGCCAGGGCAGAAGACACGTGGCAGCCCCAGCCAGCCTGCTGGAGCCAGAGTGGGCGGGCGGCAGAGCCAGGCGGGTGCAGGGCGGCCGTGGGTGGGTGGAGGGGCAGCTGCTGCCCGTGAGATGCCTCTGCTGGGGCCGGAGCCGTGCCAGGGCAGCGGGGGGCAGGAGGAGGACATGAGGGCTGCCTTGTGCCGGGCCCTCCTTGGGATCAGTGCACCTGGTCACGGCCCGGGAGCCTTGCCTGCGGGCTCGAGGCCCCTGCGTCTGGTCTAGCTGGCCCCGAGGCCCAGGGCTGGCACCCACCGCTGGCACCCACCACTGACACCCCTGGGAAGCTGGCACCCCTCAGAGCTCAGGGTGGGTGAGGACGGCTAGGAGGGGCGGTTCCTGGTCAGGACCTTGAGTGGCGGTGCCCAGACCCCAGAGAAGGGACGCTGGCTCCATTAACAGCTGAGAGCTCGAGGACTTTGAGCGGGAATGGCCGGCCTGGCTCATGTGGACGAGTGCTGGGGCTGGGGACATACTCGGGCCCCGGAGGCCAAATCCCAACCTTCCTTCCAGAGCTTTCCCAGGTGGGGGAGCAGCGTGTCCCCCAGCCCAGGGCAGGGAGCGACCGGGCCGCCTGCTCAGGCCGTGGGTGCAGGAGAGCAGGTCGCCCTGCCTGGGGTGGGGTGGCTGGGCAGGGGGAGAGCTCTAGGGTGGCCTGGGTGGGAGCTGAGGGTGGGGGGGACTAGGCTAAGGAGCCAAGCACCCGAAGGTCCAGACGGGAGGCTGGAGAGAGGGCTTCGGGGGAGAGCTCCAGGACCTGTGTGCACACCGTCCCCACCTGGGACCTTGCTCCCCACCCCACCCTTGCTAGGGGACTTGGGGGCTCCCAGGACAAAGGCCCAGCACCTGAGTTCTTCTGGTATCTGAAAAGCCCTATGTGGGGATGTGGAGGGAAGGGGGAGGAGAGGAGCAGGGGAAGAAAGAGGGAGGAGGTGAGAGAGAGAGGAGGTGAGGAAGGTAGGAGGGGGAGAGGGGAGGGGGAGGGAGAGGTGAGGAAGGGAGGGGGGGAAGAAAAGGGAGGAGCAGGGACAGGGAGGAGGGGGAAGAGGAGGGAGAGAGAGGAGAGGGAGGGGAAGGAGGAGGGGGAGGGGGAAGAAAAGGGAGGAGGGGGAAGAAGAGGAAAGGAAAATGAGAGGGGAGGGGGAGGAGGAAGGGGAAGAGGGAGAGGAGAAGGGGAGTAAGGAGAGGAAGGAGGAGGGGAAGAGGATGAGGGGGGACACCCCCCACCCTCTGCCCAGCAGCCCTGCCTTGCAGACCCATGCCCGCAACCTCCTGGATTCCTATGTAGAGGGAGTGCAAGTCCCATCAGGGTCCTGGAGGATTTTAGTGGAAAAAAGTGATTTAAAACATCCATATGGAAGAAAAAAATGTGCGAGATTGCCAAGAAAACTTTGAGGAAGCAGAGCCGTGAGGGAGACTTGCCCATCAGATGGAAACCCAGCGCCAAGGTCCCACCAGGGAGGGAGGAGGGGCCAGCAGGACGGAGTGGTGGTGGGGGGCCCCCCCGATAGCGACCACCGAAGCGCAGCCGAGCGACTTTGGGAACTTAAGATACCATAGAGGTGGACTACAGGTGGGACTTATCTCAGCTCTTTATTCTTTCCTTCCTTTGACATTCACTGAGCACCCACCATCTGCTAAGACAAAAGGTCCACGGTTGGTGAGTCCTGCAGGTCCTGTGCCAATGTCGTGGGTGGGACTAGACATCAGGCCTGCCCCAGTGCTCCGGTGCTCGCTCCCATTTCCTAAATTGACATTAAGCCCCCTAAATTCTTTTAACAGCAGTACTAAGGGAACATAATCATTATTCTTTGTAGAGGCAAAAATTAAAGTGCAGAGAGGTTAAGTAATTTGCCCCAAGTCACACAGCTAGCGAAACACGAGGCTGAGGCAGCCTCCCACTTCCCTGGTCCGAATACTTGTGCAGAAATGGGATGCACATGGTCCCTGCCCCAATGGGAGTTTATAGGCTAGTGAGGTGCAGTGGGAGGGGCAGAGTGATGTCATCCAGAACAGAGAGCCCCGTGCAGGTCATCATCTCCACAGGACCCTCTGCCACACAGGACCTGTTAATCAGGGCCAGCAAGCCCCTGCCCACGAGCTCTCTACTGCTGAGCCCAAGCACGTGACATTTGAGAGAAGCTCTCAGAAGCGTAAAACTGGGCAAACAAGTGCCCGGGAAGCAATGCCCAGGCAGACATTGGGTGTGTGGAGTGCACAGGTGTGAGGTGAGGCTCAGTGCTCTCTTCCATCAGTGGGTATGAGATATGCAGCTGCCCGAGTGTCTGTGTGGGTGAACATGGTGCATCCAGGCACAGGAGCCTTGTATATGCGTGGCACGCAAACCCACTCCCCACCCCCAGAATCAACTGCAGGCACAGGCTCAGTCCAGGTGTGGGGGGAGGGGCAGGCTAACTGGCTAGCTGTCCTCAGGTCATTGCTGGGAACTGATCAGTAAACACTCTTGGATATTGTGTGGGAAAATGGAACACGGATGGTGATGATGGTGGCAATGGTGATGATGATGGTTGTGATGTTGGTGATAATGGCAGTAAGGGTGAGCATGGTGGTAGTGGTGATGGTATTGGTGATAATGATGGTAGTGATGGTCATAATGATGATGGTGGTGGTAGTGGTGGTTTTATTAATACTGATGGAGGTGATGTTGCTGGTAGTAGTGGTAATGGTGAAAACAGTGGGGGTGGTGATGGTGATAGTGATGGTGGTGATAATGATGGTGGTGATGATGGTGGTGATGGTGGTAGTATGATGATGATGGTGAGGATGGTAGGTGGTGGTGATGGTGGTGATGGTAATGATGGTGATAATGATGGTGGTGGTGATGATGTGGTAGTGGTGGTGATGGTGATGGTGGTGAGGATGGTGATGTGGTGGTGATGGTGAAGAAGGTGGTGGTGGTGGTGGTGGTGACAATGATGGTGGTGACAAGGATAGCAAGGACACCTCTGGTCAAGTCTGCCTCTCATAAACTGGAGTCAGAGCAAGTGGCCCTCAACACTGACTATGCTTTTTACAGGTAATGCACTTGCATGTCCATGGACAGTCCCTGTGGTGGCCCAGCCATTTCCAGTTTCTAGAGGCGTGGCCATGGGGCGTCTGCTCTGTCCTGCATGGAGGGTGGCTCTTGGGGGTAGATCTTTACACTGGCGGGGAGGGGTGAGCTGAGGACAGAGGACTGAGGGATGGCAAATTCACCTGAGTTCTTAAGAAGAGCCCAGGAGCCTGCATGTGAGCTGGTCCCCTCAGGATTCCTGTGTGCTTCGGATTTCAAAGACCAGCAAATCAGATCGACTCCTGTCTCTCCTCCATCGCAGACATCCTGGTGCTAATCATCCAAGGTTCCTTCTGTACTCCACGGGCAAAGAGGGAGGTGGAGGGAGGAAGGGAGCCAGAAAGAAGCTGGGCCCCTCAAAACATGAGTAAGGGACATTCCAGGGGATGTGATAAGATCGGGCCCGCCCACTGGGGGCCTGGGATCTGCAGGCAAGTCCAGGCTCCAGCGTCCCTGTGGAGGTGCTACACCTTGATGGGGCCGGGGAGAGGGAGCCCAGGCACAAAGGAGAGGAAGGGGGTCTTCTAAGACCCCTGCCTTGAGTCTGGGAGTGAGAGAAGGGAGGCTGGCCATGAGCCTGCCCAGGGCTAGGGAGGGGCGTGGGGGCCTAAGGGTGGACAGATTTTGTGAGAGAGCAGGGACTTGAGCCCTGCCCCGGGGGCAGAAGTAGACTCACCTGCACTGCTAGAAGGCCGCCATAGTCCAGAGCCCACTCACCCACTCCCGCAGGGACCCCTCCTTTCACAAGCTGCAGGCTCCCAGGAGGCAGCATCTGCAGGAGAACAGAAGGCTGCTGGCCTTTGTGCCCAGAAAGGTGTGCGCCACACTCTGGGAGGCCCTTTATCGTGCTCCCTCCCCAGAAGCTCTCCAACCCGCCCCCCTCTGCCCACGTCTCCCTGTCAGTCCGCCAAGCCTGCTCCTGGTTTCTGGCCACCGCATCCTCAGAAAGCCAAGAAGCGTGAGAGCAGCTCCGGCCCCTGGGTCCCACGTCAGGCCCTGCACCTGCTCTGCCTGCCCGAGCCGGTTCCCCAGCCTCTCCTTTGCTAGGTCGTCATCCGGGTCTTCTCCCCGGGACGTGGGGGCCGCACTGCGCCCACGCTCTTCCTGCCATTGCCGGCGCCTTTCCCACCTCCTCAGCTTTGTGAACCTCTGCCATCCTGACTGGGGGCCCTCCAGGGAGCCCCGGGCCTCCCCAGGGAGGGCTGCAGGCTGCCCCCGGGGCAGGTGCCACAGGTCTTGTCCTTGACGTGTGGAAGGAGACACTTGGCCCAGCTGGCACTCCACAGGCCGTGCCCACGGTGACCCACCTTCCTCCTGCCCCTGCCTCCTGCAAGCCAGCCCCTGCTAGGTGGCCGCCTCTGCTTTGCAGCCTTGGGCCTTTGCTCCTGCTGTCCCTCGGCCACTGTTGTCATCTCTGAGATGGACAGAGAAGCCCATCTCACAGAGCCCTTGTGACTCTGGGAAAGGACACAGGTCTGGTGCTGAGCACGTAAGAAGCCACAAACAAGGACAGTGATGTCCAAGTGCGTGGGGATCCCAGGGTGCTGACCTTGAGGTCCTCTCGGTTTTCAGAGCCTGGTGGCTGCCACATGGTTTGGGGTTGGCAGCTGCCCACCCTCCCAGTCGCTGGCCTTTGCTTTTAAGTCGCCCCCTCCACACCCCCCCTAGTTGACGCCCCGCACAGCTCTTCCTGCCCCCAGTGGCAAACTTCAGCTCATTTATGATGCAAAGAGTCCGGCATGGACGGACCTACTGTGTGCCACGGAGCACAGGGGCTGGGCCACACATCTCGTTAAATCCCCACAATAGCCCTGCGTGGGTGACAGGAGGCAGAGGAGACACAGTCCCACGCCATCCACGCTTCCAGCACCACCAGATTCCCAAGCAGGGATGGCGGAACCCGCTCCCAGGGCCGTCCTGTTGTGTCAGCCGGAGACCCGGGTCCTCTCTAGAAGAGAGAAGGGAGATGCTCAAGCTCAAGTTAATAGATATTAACTTGAGACAATCAAGAAATTGTGACTGTGTGTTAATTATACGGGGGTTACATTTTTTTAAAAAATCCTCATACTTTAAAAATCTATTCTGAAGAATCTCAGGTAAAATCACAGATGTCTAGGATTTGCAGATTTCCAAGAATAGAAGCATGTGTATGCATGGTAGCAAGAAAAGAAACAAGATTAACAGGTGTTGTAGTTATCAAAGCTGGGGGTAGGTATGTGGGGTTCATTATACCATTCTCCCAACCTTGTGAATATTAGAACATGTCTCTAGCAAAGAAGCAACGCATTTCAAATTTGTATGTGCATCTATATGTAATTATATACATAACATGTTTAACCATATAACATATTATGTATAATATCTAATTACATCTTATAGATTAAAATATTGTATATTCTATATTATACAAAACATATATTTTATATATGCAACTATATATAATTAATATAGCATCTACATATTACTCTACATAATATAGAATATGCAATATATATCAGTCTTCTGTTGTTGTTTCTTGAAACTCTGAACATGTGAAGACCGTCCAGGCACTGTCGCAGCTGCCCTGCACCCATGGCAGGGGCTGTGTGTTGACCCTCACCCCAGCACACTCGCTGGTCTTCTCCCGCTCCCTCCCTTCAGCTCTGGGCCCTGTGCTTGGAAGGCAGCAGATGCTGTACCTGTGTTTGACAAGTGAGTGAATGAACGTGTGAAAGATGCTCATTATTTGGAAAGAAACCTGCTTCCTCCTTCCTACTCTCTCCATACAAAATCAGCTTCCCCCACCGTAAGCTCAAAAGGCTGCCTTAGAAAATCTCAGCAAACCTTCTTTATCCCACCAGCAAGGGGCCTTCAGCTCCGGGACCCTGCATCTTATCTGCAGGCCCTGGCTGTGCTGGGCGATGGGAAAGTCCCAAAGCCCTCAGTCCAGGTGTCTTGGGGGTTTGAGCCCAGAGCCTCCCAAGAAGGTGGTCTAAGGAGGACAGTCCCACCAGAGGCACAGACCCACTTCTGAGAGGCACTGGGAAAGAGGTGGCCTTCTCTTGTAGCTAACTCAGTTCTGCACTGGAAATGAGAGAAGCAAGCAGAAGGCAGGCAGTGGGCTGAGCTGAGTCCCACAGCCCTGCGCCCAGGCCCTGTCTGCACCTCCCTCTACCCCAAGGCCTCTCTTCAATAGAGCTGTGAGCAGAAACTGCTGCCTGTGGGCACCACATTCCTGAAAGCCCAGGCTGAGATCCCTTCAGGCCATTCCTGCCTCAACCCTGCCCCCTTGTGGAGCATCTGGGTGCAGCCTCCCAAAGACCAGTGGTGAGGCCTCTGTCCAGCCTACTGTTCCCAGGGTCTATGCTGGACCCCAAGCAGGCAGGAAAGGGCAGCCCCTCCCTGGGAAGGCCTGCAGGTGGCTCTTCTCTCCTCTTCTGGGGGCTGTGCTATCCTGGGCTCAACTCCACTATGTTAGAATTCTTCCTGCAGGTGAGGGCCTGTCTTCATCCGGGCACCAGGTGGGTATGTGACGGGCAGCTGGAGGAAAAGATGGATAAGAAATCACAAGCAACGTCTCTGGAGGGACACTCTGGCAGCATATGCCACTTCCTGGCTGCAAGGCCTTGGGCAAGTCACTTAAGCTCTCTGGGCCTCGGATTCCTCACGTATGAAATGGGGACAACACTAGTAACTGCTCAGGTGGGCTGCTGGAGGAGGCTGTCACATTGCTGCCGTTGTACAGCTGGGGGAACAAGCTCAGAGAGAGTGAGCACTGCCCAGGACCCAGAGCTGATAGTGGTGGAGGTGGGGGCTGTCACATGGGGTCCCCTCACTGCAGGTGCCACGCCCTTCCCTCTCATCTGGAGTCCTGGTCACCGCTGAGCCACGCACACCTCAGAAGAGAGAGGGGCATCTCTTCCTCATTAGTGGGACACAGCAGGTCCCCTGGTGGCTGCTCCCCCACTCTGCTGCTTCCTGTCCCCACGCCCACCTCCAGGCAAGTGCAGAACAAACATTAGCCCTCATGTGTGATGGTCACATTGTACACTTGTTCCAGGCCCATTCTCAGGGAGCTGAAATCCACTATAAAAACCCACGATGACCTCTCACCTTTAAATATCATCTCAAAAAGACATGTGCAGGATTTCTTACTGGGGCTCTATTCCTGTTCCTTCTCCATGGAAATCAGCTTCAGTGCGCCCAGTAAGTGTGACTGCAGGGATCAACTCACTGCCTTCAACCCACCTGCTGATCACCTTTAGTCCAGAGGGGTCAAATATGGGACACTTAAGGGTCTTATCTTTGGGAACTACTCCTTTTTCTTTTCTTCCATTTTTCACGCATTTTACAAAACATCAAGGGAAAATACATGATCTGCAATTATCTGTGCAGGGCCTGCTTACTAAGCAGCACAAGGCCCAGGAACCACTGAGCAACTTGGGCACCACAGCTCTGCAGGACTGTGCTGGGGGCAGTCTCAGGCTGTCAGGTGTATGGCACAAAAATGTCGGTTGTTCAAATGTCAAATGTTTAAAAGAAGGTGAGCTTCAGCCCGCCTCCTCCCTCCCCTCTGCCGACTAAGGCAGTGGCCCCTCCCTCCCACTTGAAAATCCAGGGGTTGCCTGTTAGCGCGCAGGCCCTGAGCCCAAGGAAGGCAGAAGTCCCCCTGTAGCCCCGTGTGCAAAGTGGGACCCAGGGCCTGCATTTAGCAGGGTCCGTAGGCCAGTGGTTCTCAAACGTCGCTGCCTTCAGAACCACCTGAAAAGATCCCAACGTCCAGGCTCTTCCCAGGCCACTTAATCAGGATCTCTGGGAAAGCAACCGGGTGTTGATGTGTATTATAGCTCCAAGGTGGTTCTAAGGTACAGGAAAGTTTGGGAGCCACTGATGCACTTTGGTTCTGTTTGAGATCAGCCGACCTGGGTAGTGGACGGGTCACTGAGGATTGAGGGGCAGGGCTAGGAGGGGCCTGGGTGGGCAGGGTTGGGGTATGGCCAGAGCCTTCGGGGAAGAGCTAGGCAGGACCTACTGTGACGGAGCCAGCCCTGGGCATACTGCTCGGGAAGCATCTTAGAGTCTCTTTCTTGTCTTCCCCATAAACACAGTGGTGCCTGCAAAGGGTCTGAGTCCAGAAGGTCATCATATAAGAGACTTCCATGGGAACAGCTTCAATTTGGAAGGACAGAGGCTGTTTTCCTTTCTTCCTCTGACTTTCCCCAGACAACATTCTCTTTGCCATGATTTTCCACTAGGGCCCATGTGGCAGTGTGTTTACAAAGGTCAGTCTCCCACCTGCCCCACAGACACTGTCACCCCAGCTCGTGGTGCATAAGAGGGCAGCAGTCTTAGGGAAAGGTCAGGGTTTGGGCAGAATCGTGCCTGTGGCTGGGAGAGCAGGGAGGGGGTCCAAACCCCAGGGAAAATGAGAGCCTGGTAAGAGAGAACAAGAGCCCAGAGGTGTCCTGGTGTTAGAACAACAGATCCAGCCTGCACAATGAGATCTCGGGGACCCCAATGTGCACGCTATTTGTACACACCCCAGTATACACAAAACCCCATGCACAAACCAATGTACACCCCCCCTCCAAGCTGTCAGCCCTCCACGGTGGAATCCGCATGCAGCCCTGTTTCCCTCTGTGCACACGGGTGGGGGTTGATTGGTCATCAGGAGTCTGGACTACTTGTGCCCTGCAGTCAAATGCCCAGGACGTCCACTCTGGGCAAAGCAGTGGGACTGGAGGGTCCCCAGCACTGCACAGCTATGGAGGGCCTTTGGCCTGGACTGTCTGGAAGCCTGTGGCCACTAGGTGGTGCCAACAGCAAAGGCTGGGCGCCCAGCCCTCGAGCCAGGTCCCTTAAGCGGCTGGCCTAATCTCAGGGAAGGCTTCCTGTAGCTCTAACCTTCGGCGTGCCTGGGCCTCCAGGCTGGTACCCAGGAAGGGAGCTTTTACAAGGGGATTTTCCCCATGGAGTGGGTTGGGTACCCACCACGCACCTCCCACTCCAGCCCAGTCCAGATCCCAGCCCTGTGCTGGGCACCAGGTAGGGGGATGCCCAACTGCTTCAGGGCAGGGGCTATGACCTGAGTATGTCACAGGCCAGGCCCGAGCGCGTCCCCACGTCCTACGCCCTCCACCTCCCAACAGCTCCCGGGGAGGAGTTATTGTGCCCACATCAGTGCTAAGGCTCTGAAAGCTCCGGCAGCTTGTCCACGGCCACATGGAGAGAGCCCATGTGTGACTGTGCCAGGTCCCATGTTCGCTTCTTGACCCCCACTGCTGAGAGGAGAGGTGCAGGACGTGACATCTTGAATATCAAGTGATACCCCAGCCCTTCGAGCCAGCAATCTCGCAGCCACCCCTTCCCCAGCAGGTCCCTGGGGAGTGCCGCTGTGTGCCACCTCGTGTTTCAGGCCCACGGCAGAAGCAGGGCCCAGACCCTGCCCTCGGCAAGTCCACCAACCCAGGGGCAAGGCAGCTCGGACCCAACCTGGCTCTCGGGGCAGGAAGGCCCCTGAGGGGAAGGGCATCATCTCTTCTGCCAACGAGTACTGACAGCGCAGGGACCCTCAGAGATGGCCAAGGGAGTTCACGGAGCTCCCAGGCTTCTAGTGCCACACCCGCCTCCATGGAGT
This sequence comes from Tamias sibiricus, assembly GCA_025594165.1. Lineage (NCBI taxonomy): Eukaryota > Metazoa > Chordata > Mammalia > Rodentia > Sciuridae > Tamias > Tamias sibiricus. Next base: position 175,841,058 of record CM046658.1, on the reverse strand, counting down.
CAGGAAGCCAGCCAGCACTGCCAAATGGCCAGCACTGTCACAGTACTCAGTGCCACCTGAATAAACCACCTCTGGTGTCTGTCTTCTCCACAAGTACAGGGAAAGCATAACTCTACCTTCAAATGCCTAGAATTTAAGAGGAGCTATAACTAGCTCAGGAACTGTTTGTTGAGTGAATGAAAGAACCCAAAGGAGGCCAAGGTCAAGAGCAGGTAAGTAGGATAAGAGAGGCACTGGAGTCTAGGCCTTGACCTGGATTGTGTCCGTGGCCACTTTGGGTCTGTTTCCTTCTCAAGAAGAGAAGATGGATCTGTCTGAGTAACTCAACATCACGGCCTGCACGATAACCATGAAATGCAGATTTATAAGCCACATAGGGTAGGGCCCCTCTGGTCCTGACAGAGGGAGCAGCCTGGAGCCCAGCCCACCCACCCTGGTGCCCACAGAAGCCCTGGTCTCACCTCCGCTCACCCCAGAATTCAGGTGTGGTGGTGGAGCCCTGAAGGATGCTCTGGGGCCTAGGAGTGGCCGGGCTGGCTGCTGCCTTGGCTCTGCGTCTTCAGGGCCTCCTCTGCCTCCCAAGGCCTTGGTCTCCTCCGGGACCTAGAGTGAGGGGCCTCGATGGGATTCAGGTGGCAGCTAGAGAGGGCAGGGTCCCAGAGGTACAGAAAGCTTGAAGCTCCTGCGCTCAGACACCAGGGCCCTCCACCAGCCCATCCTTCAAGGCCTCAGTTTCTCCTTTCAGCTGTCCCTTCTGCTGCTACACACTTGCCAGAGCCAAGACGAACTTGCTGACTAGATGACGGGAACAGCGTGTTGTGGGGTGCAGGTGGGAGGAGTGGAGTGGGACCCATCACCCCAAATGCAAAATGAAGACTCCTCTCTACGGGGTTTGCTCTACCGGCTGAGCCTGGTCCACCTCCCTATGGGCTAAGGAGAGCCAGCCGTGGGGAGCTAGGCCATGTGCCTGTGGCTGCAGCACACCAGCCTTTCTTGATAGCCAGTAGCAATTGCAGGCCCGCTGGCCCACCCCAGGCTTAAAGAGCTGTCACCGGCTCGGCCAGGGAGGAACTCAGTGGAGGAAAGATGGGGTGTCTTGAATGCAGGGAGAGCCATGGGACACAAGCCAGGTCACTGCAGTGTGACTCTTGTCAGCAGGCCCTCAGCTGCCCAAAGGCTGGGCTCCCTCTCTGTGACCTGAGGCCACCTCACCTGCCACTGGGAGTGTGAGGATAAAAGGAAAAGACAGTCAAAGAGAAAGCAAGCGTGTGTGGAGTCCAACCCGGCTGGGCCCAGCACTTTCCAGAGATCTGGGCTCCTCAGCCTGATTTTATTAAGAAGGAAAGAGATGCTTGACTCTCAAATGCATGGTGGAAAATGTATTAAATTCTCAACACGGGGACAATGGGAAGGCAGTGGCAGGGCCCTTAGGGCTTCTAGCCCCTCCTCAGCAGCCCCCTCACTGCTGCCTTTCCCCCACAGGCCCTCTCTCCAGGCCCCACAGCCATGACCTTCACCCCAGCGCCGCTGGAAGACACAACAGCAAGCCCTCAATTCTGCAAGTGGCCGTGCGAGTGCCCACCGTCCCCACCCCGCTGCCCGCTGGGTGTCAGCCTGATCACAGACGGCTGTGAGTGCTGTAAGATATGTGCCCAACAGCTTGGGGACAACTGCACAGAGGCCTCTGTCTGTGACCCCCACCGGGGCCTCTACTGCGACTACAGTGGGGACCGCCCGAGGTACGCAATAGGAGTGTGTGCACGTAAGTGAGAGCCTCCGTCCCTTCCACCTGGCCCCAGGACCCCAGCTCTGGCCCAGGGCCCCTCGCCCTTGGCACAGTTACCGCCAGCCGCTCATCTGGCCAGGCCTCAGCTCGGCAGGAGGCACCCCCAGCCCAGCCCAGCTCATGGTGAGAAGGGCAGGGCAGGTCCCCTCCTGGGGACAGGGTGATGCCTATCAGCCTTTCATCTCTTGAACCTCACTTCTTGCTCCCTTCTCAGACTGGAAACATACTTCTCTGGTAAGGAGTTTCCCCAGGGAAGACTGGAGCCTGGTTGTGTTCTCTTAGTGGGTAGCACCATCCTAAGGGATGCCAGGTGACTTCAGAGCTCCAAACAGTTTAGTAATATTATAAATTAAAATAATATGGCTAATTCCAGTAGACTTGAAACAATGAAAACCAGAAGCCTGCAACCACCCCTTCCTACCAACCATGTTCTTCGGGTTACTTAACAGTCACTTTTAACCTGTAGCCCTTTCTTATACTTACCACTGTGTGATTCATGCCTTCTGCTCTATTTTAATTGGCCTGATATGTCAATTTTGGATAATCTGTTAATAATCCTGTATAATAGCTGATGATTTAGCTCCTCAGTATCATCTAGTACATCCCTTTTCTTTCAATGTCACTGCCATAATTTTTGGTTATACAATGATTAGTATTTTTAATATTATGAGTATGGAAATCATGTTCACTATAGTGAAAGATATTGTACTTGATTGAATTTCTTTTTTATGATGCCTCTTGTTTTTCCTGGAGTTTCTGATTGCCTTTGCTTTTTCTTTGTTCTTGGTCTTTTACATTACCCTCATGTATTTGTTTGCTCTTCAAGTGTTTGCTCCACTATGGGTATCCTGTTCTATTTTGTTTTCAGAGACTGCCTCTCCAGGGCTTTCTGACCTACTTCTGAACTTGCATTTCCTTAATTTAACTCATATAAGCATTACCCATGGTACATGTCCCAGCAGGATTAAGAAGGTACTTAAACATCATGCCACAGCAGCCTAACTTCTGAAGAGGTCTATGGAATCTCATAAATCCAAGAACTCCCTTCTTCCCTTAGTGATGAATCAAGACTTCCCCATAATTATAACTCCACATACACCCATTACATATTCATATACAGTATAGTCTCTTATCCCCAGATAGCAGCACATTACACTTCCTGAGGTGGGCTGCTGGTGAGGGCTATGCACATGATTTCAAGTCACACAATCCTGTCCAATCCTTGTGGTTAATTTATGACACTTTTCTCCTTTGATCATTAGTTCATTTTCAACTTTCATTACAAGACATGTCTTTTACTTTGCAAGCAGGCACCTCTGCTTCCTCTATTCTTCCAGTCTTTCTTCTTTTACTGAGACTCATTATTAGTCCCACAAAACAATGTGTTCAAAGAGAACTTGCAATGTGACCTGTGCAGAAGCATCCAACATATTGATTTAAATGTTATTCCTGATCCTGGTCCAGACGTACTGAATCACACCCTTTTGAAGCAGGGATGGGAATCTATACCAGGTGTTTCTCATGGACGCTGAAGTTCAAGACTGACAGCTAACACACAACCCAGGGAAAACTGGCCCAGCCTCCTTGTGCTAGAACCCCCTAGAGTTATGTGAGACTGCCTCATCATTCCTCTCCACTTTTATAAACTGTTTTTCAAGGTCATTTGAAAGGCAATTCAGTTCATGGACACTGTACTAATATCTGGGGCTGTATGCAATCTTGTCAATTACCAGACATTAAAGTTTTATAGATATTCTCTCGTGGATCCAGAGATTGCCTCTCCTGCTTGCCACCTCCACCAGGGCCTGGAAACCCCCTCCTCCTGCCTTTGCATCTCAGGTCCTGCCTGCGCCAGCTCCAGCCTCTGAGCTTCCTGCCACCACAAGCCTTTTATGTGTTTCCTTTCCATTTATTTGGAAAAACAAGAAGAAACTGTGGTCCTGAGAAGATTTCAATGGGTTTTACCATTACCAAGGCTTATCTGGTCATGTAGGTTTGCAGACACTGAAATAAAATAAAGTTAAACAGGTGCTGCAGAACATCAGAGGCTTGGAACGTTCATGTTCATTGTCAAGTCCCAAAAGGAGCTATGACAAGAGGCCTTTTTCATTTTAAACTTATTTGAATACTGAAATATTTTGTTCAGGTACTTTATTATCCACTTTCACCATACATATTCACACACACACGCGCATCAGGTGTATAATGTACATACACATCATGCAAACCTGTACACACTCACACAGACACAAACAAACTCACTGATGTTCTACTGACTGTTGTCCTAGAAACACTGCCACAGTGTATGAGCTTTTGGAACCCTAATGCAAGAAAGAAGAGAAGCCAGGCTGAAAGCATAGAGAGGAAGACACCTCTGAGCTAGAGATAAGGAGAAGAATGGTCCAGCAGACCTCCCACCAGGGTCAGCTCAGCCAGCAGACGGTCCCTAAGATGAGCTACATCTGTCTTTGGAGATGTTCATGTAATTAATGTCAGAACGAGGCAGGTCATAAAAATGAGCCATTGCAAAGCTGGCACTCCAACTCAGAGAGGATGGGAGGGACCGTGGCAAACTGCCAGCTGCCAGCTTTGGCTGTCCGAGGTCACTCCCCGGGGCCTCAGCCGTGGTGGCTGGGGGAGGGGGGAGGGCAGTGAGCTTGGTCTTGTCCAGTCTGCTCAGTTTTCGGGAAAACCCAGAATTCTCGATTCGTGTAGTGTGTGTAATGTTGGCAAGACATTCAGAATGTTTTTAAAAAACACTCAGTGGGCCAAGCTAAATGCCTCTGTGGGCAGGGCCTGACCTCTGAGTTAGCCCGCTTGGCTATTTCAGTTGCACAAACACTACATCTAATGCGGCTGGGTCAGGCCTGAGGGCAGTGTGGTCTGGTGGAAGTATCATGATGTTCACAGGCACCGGCTGGGGTTCCAACCCTGGCCCCGCTGCTGGCTAGCTACGTGCCTGTGGGCACAACACTCAGGGGGCTTGAGGAAACCAACCTCGTGGAGCCGAGGAGGAAAGAGGAAATGCCACCCGCCCACGTGACCGGCGCTCTGGGTTTTGCTTTGTTTTACTTTCCTTTCCGGAAGTCATCTCAGTCCTGTCTGGGGTCATCCTCAGAGGAGGGGACAGGTCTGATTTGAGTCCTGGCCCCGACCCCAGTCAGTCTGAGGTAAGGAAATAGTAAAGTCAGACGTGGTCTTTGGAGCTAGCCAACCTAAGTGGAATCCCCAGCTATTAACTCGTGCTACCTAGTTCTAGTCAATAAGTACTAACAAGGACTTAGGCAAGTTACCTAACTTTTCAAGTCTCAGTTTCCTGGCAATGAGGAAATGTGACAAAGAGCATGACCTCTCTGGGTGGTTGGGTTGAGTCCCCGTATCTGCTGACAGGTCACCCACAGCCACTGCACACCCACCTCTCTCTGGACGGTGGGAGGCTGGCTCGTCACAGCCGGCAGCAACTCCCCCCACCTCCCACCCACGGCTCCAAGGAGACCATGGAATCTTCCCGACACGGAGGTGGTGAACCTCGCTGCAAATTGGATTCAAAAACACCGAGGCTGACACAGACAAACATGGAGGTCCCCCTCAGATTCCGTGTCATGGCCTGGGCACCCACATTTCCCAGGGTGCCTCAGCTAGGTCCAGGGAGCCGTGGGTGCAGGATTCCTGTGCAAGGCCAGGCCTGCCCCACCGCCTTCCCCCATGGTCCACTGGGGGGCGGAGCCTCAGCCGCACCTGCACCCGCCTTCCCCACACACTCACACACACTCCATGTGCTCACACACACTCAGGCTCTCACCCACACTCACTCACACACACCATACACATACACTCACACACATTCACACTCCTACTCACACAGTCCCACACACATGCACACACACACCCATGCCCACACCACACACCACCTCCACACACAATCACACAAACACACTGCCCTCACACACACTCATACTCCTGGTACACACAGAAGCCAAACACACATGTACAGTCACACAGCCACACAGCCACATACACACTCACAACCCTGAAACACACACGTAATCAAATGCATACTCACTTTCACACGCTCACACCCAGACACACAACCCTGATGCACACTCACACTTATATACATGCCCACACACTCACACTCTCATAACACACACACACACCCCTACACACTCACACAGTCCCACAGTCACATGCACACCCCCACACTCACACATGTACCCACACTCACACATGTACCTCTACACACATTGAAACACACTCAGTCCCCATAACACACACACACCCACACACAGTCAGAGTCACACACACATATATACAATTTACCTCCACACACACTCATCCACACAGACTCACCCTTTCGCAATCTTCTTCCTGGAGGGGCCGGGCTTGGTCAGGGTGACTCACTGCAAAGCTGAGCAATTCACTCCTGTCCCCTCTTCTCCACGTGCCCTTCTTTCTTTTCGTCTCTCCTTCCCGTCTCCCCTCCTCACCTGGTGAAAGGAAAGGGCTGTGGGGTCAGAGGCACGGGGTCGGCCTCCCAGCTATCTCATTCACCAGCTTCCTGACCCTGAGCAGATGACTCACTTAGCCTCCTGGATCTTTCCTGTCTGCAAATGAAGAAAATAAAACTCTCTGATGACGTCACCGGGAGACCTGAATGAGGTCTCGCACTGGAGGGTACCTGGCACAAGATCAGATGGCCAGGACATATTGGAGTCCTGCCTCACTACTCCCCATGTGTGACCATGACCCAGGAAACAGCAGCCCAGCAAGACTCATGTGCACTGAGTCCACCTCCTGCTCTGGTCATCTTGGGGCGATGACCGCACCTCACTGAGATGGTCTTGCTGTAGGTAACAGCAAGGTGATGATGCGCTTCCCTCTAGGAGAAATAAGTAACTCCCACGCATGATGCAGAGGGGACCCAGGCCCCACCACTGGATAGAGTGTGATTACCACGACGCCCAACCCTTGCAGAACCAGGGACAGGACAGAGCCACAGGCAGGCTGCACATTCCTCCTCTGGTGGGCTCCTTACTGCCCGGGGAGTCTGCCTGCACCTTCAGATGTTCTCAGGCAGCAAATGGCATCAAGCATGACTTCTGGCCCTGCAGCCCACAAAACCCTCCCGGAAGTCCAGGTATTCACTGCCAACTCCACGACTACTCAGATGCCACCTAGCCACTCCCATCCAAGACTCAAATCGGCCTACCTCAAACCCTGCTCCTCCAAGGAGGCCAGAGCACACCTCGCCTTCCAGGGAGTCACTCCTCACACCTCTCCACCAACAAGCACAGCCTTTCTCATGGCCACGGGCCCCTCCCTGGTCCCAGTCACCACTCACTCCTACCTCTTGCCCGCGTTGCTGGGCTGGCCTCCAATGCTGCCCTTCACCCCTCTTTAGACTGTTCAGGGCTTAGGACCACACAGGTTCTTGTGAAGCATAATCCACGCCATTCATGCAAGTTACTTATCAAACGCCTACTGTGTGCATGGCATGGTTCTAGGCTGCAACTGCTCGGCATTCTCCCCTGGGCCTCCAAGGAAGCCATCTCTGGCCTGCTCTTCTCCCCACCTCTTTCTTACCCTGCTCCTCCCACCTGTGGTGTGCGCCCCTCCTTCCTGAAGCTCCGCCCCAGCACCTGGGTTGGCTTACATCTCCCCTCCGTTTGGTCTTTGCAGAACCATCCTCAGCTCATTGAGGCCCTATTGGCCCGCCTCTCAAAGCTGTGCCAATCATCCCTCTCCGCGCACTCTTACCCCGCGCGGAAGGATACACACCTAGGCCACTCACACAGAAGCCCTGAAGCGGGAGCTGGGCTTCCGTGTTCTAGCTTGCCTGCGTGTCCGCTCTCTTAGAACATGGGCCCCTCTGGACAGGTAATGTCCGTAGCAGTCTATGTGTTGATGCCACAGGGAGCAAGCTGCCCAGTCCCTTAGGGATGCTACCGGAAGCTGATGAACTCCCACACCCCGGGTACTCAGTCCTCTCCAACTCCCTGCTCTCCAGGTGTGCCCCGCCCTGGATGGCTCCCCGTGCCCTGGCCTGCTGCCCCATGAGCTGGCCCCGTGAGCCTGAGCTCATTGGGTCCAGTGGAGCCGCGGCCGCAGAGGCAGCCCTGGCCCAGAGCCCGATGCCTCCTCGGCCTGACCTGGGCGCCGGCTGTGTTTGCAGAGGTGGTCGGCGTGGGCTGCGTGCTGGACGGGGTGCGCTACCTCAACGGGGAGTCCTTCCAGCCCAACTGCAAGTACAACTGCACCTGCATCGACGGCGCGGTGGGCTGCACGCCCCTCTGCCTGCGCACGAGGCCCCCGCGCCTCTGGTGCCGCCGCCCCCGGCGGGTGAATGTGCAGGGCCAGTGCTGCGAGCAGTGGGTGTGCGAGGACGATGCCAGGAGGCCGCGCAAGACCACGCTGCGGGACACCAGCGCCTCCGGTAGGTGCGGGCAGGGCAGGGGGTGGGACCTGGGGTGGCGGGTTACAGACCCCTCTGCCGGTGAATGGCTCCAGGCGCCCACTGTCCAGTTCACACTCACTGACTGGTGTCCTTAGGAAGTCACACCGCCCTGGGGCCACAGGTCCCCACCTGTAAAATGGAAATTACATTTTTATACTGGGATTCTCGAAGCATAAAAAGAGGAAGCACTTTGTAAGCTTTGTAAAGAACAAAGTCTTTTCACGGGCAAACCCTTGTTGTCCTACCAGAGTGCTGGGGGCGCTGGAGGCAGGGCGGGTGCCCAGGGAAGGGAGGCATGAGAGGCAGGTGCCAGGGCAGAGGTGTGGGCCTCCTTGAGCCTTCAGGGTGTCTTGAGGCCCCTTAGCTATGGAGGATGAGTGGGCAGGTGAGGCTTAGCCAGGTAAGCCAGAGAAGAACAGAGGACAGGGATAGGTCTGTGTGTTTTACCACTGTCTCCTGGAGCTGGGCCAGTGCCAGGGTGGGTGGGCTAGTGAGGGATCTGAGCTAGGATAGTGGGAGTCAGGCAGTGAGGTAGGCTTGGCTTGCGTAGGACTGGAGGTCTTGATATCCATCACTGCGTGGGTGAAGGCAAGAGGGGGTAGAGGGTGACTCCTGGGACTTCTTGGTGCTGAGAGAATAGAAGCAACAAAGCACCTTTCGTGGAGAGCTCTGCCAGTGTGAGAGGGTTGGAGTTGGAGGCAGCGTGCCGAAGAGCCTGGGCCAGGCTTGGAGGAGGAGGATGGGCAGGGAGACCTCTCAGGGAACCTGCCCAAGCTGCTGATGGCAGGGTGGCAGGCCTAAGAATACGACCCAGAGTGAGACATAGAGGGCCTGGGGCGGCTGAGCTTTAGGGGTGGACAGAAGAAGAGACGAGGAGAAGAAAGAGAAAACCAGAGCGCTTGGCGCTACGGGAGACAGGAGGAGACGCTGCTAAGGACAGAGCCTCCCCAGCAAGTGGACGTGAAGGAGCGAAAACTGGAAATGGGGTCAGGAGTTGTAAGTGTAGGGGTAAAAAATAAAACCCCTAAGTGTGTAAGAGAGTTTGTATCTCAGCCCTGGAGGCACTTCAGCCTGGAGAATTAATTCCTGGTGGTGGGGGCTGTGTGGAGGGTAGAGGCTGTCCTAGCACCCTGGCCTCGGGGTGTCAGTAGCACCCCCCCTCCCAGAAGTTGTGCTATCCAGAGCACCTGCAGCATTGCTCAGTGTGCCCTGGGGGACAGAGCTGCCCTGGTGCAGAAGCAGGGCCCTGTAGATGGGAGAGGCGCGTGGAAAGCCTGGTCCCTAGCAGGCCCAGGGTGTCAGAGCAGCTGTCCCACACAGCAACCCCACCCCCACCCCAACAAGGTCACAGAAGAGTCACTGGGTGGTGGAGGGGGGCAGAGGCTGTCCGCCCGTTGTGTGTGTGGTCTAGTGACCCCATTACAACAGCACAAACAGAGCCCCCGCGGCGCTGCGGAGGTGACCCAGAAACCAAAGCCCTTTTATCCTCTAGGCAAATCCCTTCCCACCACCCCCAAGATGCTGGCAGCACCCCCCAGCCCAGCCCTGCCCGCTCCGTCCTGCTGAGTCCTGCTGACATCCCCGCCCCCCACCCTGGTCCACCCAGGCTGCCTGCACCCAGCAGCTGGGGCCTGAGTGTAGCCGCGGTTTCCCTTCTTGATCCCCTCCTGGTGCTGGCTGATCCCTCTTCGCGCCTGCTTCTCTCCCCTCTACCCACCGCCCTGTGCTTGCCATTGGTCTCCCCTCCCCTTCTCCCCCCCACTCTCCCTGTCTCTTCCTTTTTTTCTTCCTTCCTTCTCTCTTGTCTGGGCCCTTCCACCTGTCTTTCCATCCCTTCCCTCTGCACCTTTTCTGTTTTCTCTGGCCTCCTGTGCCTGTGTGTCTAGGTGGGATGGTCTCCTGTGAGTCTGTGACACCTTCCTGTAGGCAGCTCTCTGTCTTGCTGGCCTTTCTCTGCCTCTTTCTCGGGTTCACTACCATCCGCTCCTCAGATGGCCACAGCACACACCGTGTACAAGAAGCTGGGACGTCTGTGAGCGGAGACCTGTCCCAGAGTCAGTGTTTGTGGGGGTGACAGCCAAGTGCCCACACATGCCCACATGGATGGGGCTACAGAGGACCAGGGACAGCTGGAGCATGCTAGTGCATTTGTGACATTCCCTCCTTGATCCCAGCCCTGGAGGGACACACTGTTGTTGACCCCATTTGCGAGGCTGGGCTAGGTGCAGAGGTTTGCGGCAGCAGGGCCCAGTGAACCCAGTAGTTTATTGTCTTAGCCACCACACCCTCCTCATGACCTCAGTGGAACAGAAGGTGCCCAGATGAAGGTCCTCACCTCTCAACTTCCCCAGAATCAACTTCATCGCTGCAGAGGTAGGGACAATGTCTTGCTAGCCTCTCATCCCCAGCACCTAGCAGGACACTAGGCATAGATTTAGTCCAAACCTACACCTATGTTCCTATGAGCAGATATGGTTCAGATATGGTAGATTGGAGGCGGAAGCCAAGTGAGTTTGGAAAGATCACCCAGCTTGTAGATGGTATAGAAGGATTTGAACTTGGGTCCACCTGTCTTGAAAGAATTTTCCTTCCATGCACCCTCTCCCGATCAGAAAATTATAAGGACCTCAGAAATTACCCTCCCCTTCCTGGGTACCAGTGCTGATTAGAAACCAACTTGCCCTCCTGGGAAAGGGACAACCCAGTTCTCTCTCTCTCTCTCTTTCTCACTCTCTCTCCCTCCCTCACTCCCTCCCTCCCTCCCTCCTCTGTTTTATCTCTCTCTTTCTTTCTCTTTCTGAGTTTTGGGGACCCCATGCCTCCCTCCTGTGGAGATGGTGAGGGCTGGGGTGTGGAGGCTGCAGACTCACGGGGACTCTGGTCTTCCTGCAGAGGCTGCAGGTGGAGTGGAGCCCTGGCACGGGAACTGCATAGCCTACACGAGCCCCTGGAGCCCCTGCTCCACCACCTGTGGCCTGGGGGTGTCCACTCGGGTCTCCAACATCAATGCCCGGTGCTGGCCTGAGCAGGAGAGTCGCCTCTGCAACCTGCGGCCGTGTGACGTGGACCTCCGTCTGCACATCAAGGTGGGTGCAGGGCAGGGCAGGGCAGGCGGGCGTCCTGGAGGTAACGGGCAGACAGAGTTGGCCTTGAGCCTGGCCTCTGAGCTTCTTCAGGGGGCCACTCATGAGGTGGGAATGATGAAGCCGGCCCTGTAGGCCTAGTGTGGTGTTATTTAGGATGTTCTGGGACACAGAGACAGGGCATTGTGAATTTCACTCAGCGGAAGCTTTTGTGACAACCATCCTATTAGAATCAAGGTCATTGGGAAGGCGCTCAGGGATGCTCCATGGTGCTCCTATAATGACTTCAAGGGACCCCGTGGACTCGCCTCCTCCCTCTGCTCCTGCTAGCCCAAGCCCACCCGCATGGGCGCACAGGACAGCGTGCGGTGACAGGAGGAGCACTGCACAGGGCCCGGGACACTTGGAAATACCTCTGCTGTTAGACACCCAGGGCTGTGACTCCTCCTCGCGTCTCTGGGCCTCAGTCCCCCCTTCATCATGATGGAGCTGGTCTCTGAGATAATGGGAATTGAGCATCAAGGATCTAGAGGGCCACAGGACTCTGAGCCCCGTCCCAGAACTGGACGTGGATCTTATCTGCCTCGTTCAATGCCCCTCACACGCACCTCAGGCCTGCCTGAGGTCACATCCAAAAAAAAAAAAAAAGCTCCGTTTCAGAGCACAAGGTTTCTTGGGGATGTGGAAGAGAGGCAGGTCCTGTGGAGGAGGCCGCCGGCTTCCCCCGCCTTCATCTGACGTCTGACGTTGCTCCTGCGCACAGGACAGCTCCCCAGTTCATCTCCTGGGGGTCAGCTGGAGGCGTCCCTCCTCTTCTTCTCCTCCCCGTCTTTGTTCTTCTCTTTCGTCCTCTGATTCTCTCCCCACGAGCTGCACTGGTGTCCTCTGTGCTTGGTGCAGAGCAGGGACTCATGGGCGTCTCTGAAGGGGAGGCCTGGATGGGAAGGTGCCTGCGGTAGGACACTGGGGCAAGGCAGACCCACCCCAGCTGAGGCCAGGCCCTCGCTGAAGGCGGGGGACTCCCTCCCAGTTCTGTCTGCATGATTGGGTGCCCTAAGTGGATTCCCCAAATTGCATAAGCCCCACATACCCTGGATCTTCTCCACCCCTATCTCTGGCATAATCTGGCATACAGTAGACCCCAAGACCTGTTATTCCAATGCATTTAATAATAAGTGCCTACTATGTCCAGGCATGGAATTACCCCCCAGAGACACAGATAGAGCCCCACATCTCAAGTGGCCCATAGCCCATGGAAGGATGGAGTTCCTTTTAAACAAATGTCAATCCAGTTTAATATGTTGCATGGTAAGTGTGCCAGAGGCTGGGGACGGCAGGAGGGGGACGTTAAGGTAAGGCAAGCCCCTGACCATGGGATCTGCATTTTGGCGCTGCAACTGGCTAGCTGGAGAACTGGGTTCACTGAAAGAGCTGCCCACCAGAGCTTCCTGTACTGGTGAAACCATGATGAAAGGGCATTGGCAGGGCTAAAATGCAGGACAGAAGGGAGATTGCAGGCTGCGGAATACAACCCAGCAGGGCAATCCGTCCCTCCTGTGATCTGACCAGGTCCTGCTGGGTGCCAGTGCCCTGCCTTGCGTGGAGATGCTGTGAATCTAAAGATAAGTTGGCATGCACTGTGGGTGAGAAGGGAGGAATGGGGGGCTTGGAGAGAACAGGTGGCTGGGTGTCCCCCAAGCATTCCCCGCTGAAAGCTTCTTTCCTTTCCTTCAGGCAGGGAAGAAGTGTCTGTCTGTGTACCAGCCAGAGACGCCCATGAACTTCACCCTCGCAGGCTGCATCAGCACACGCTCCTACCGACCCAAGTACTGTGGGGTCTGCATGGACAACAGGTGCTGCATCCCCTACAAGTCCAAGACCATCGACGTCTCTTTCCAGTGCCCAGAGGGGCCTGGCTTCTCCCGCCAGGTCCTGTGGATCAACGCCTGCTTCTGCAACCTTACCTGCAGGAATCCTAACGACATCTTTGCTGACTTGGACTCCTACCCCGACTTCTCAGAAATCGCCAATTAAGTGGGCACATCATGGGGCTGGGGCCCTGGCTCAGTGATGGCAAAGCAGCCAGCCCTCTGAGCCATCAGATTTTGTCCATTTCCCCATCATTTCTGATTACCCTGATCTGGACCCGTTGACTACCTAAATGACCCACGATGGTGCTGCTCAGGCCCGCACAATAGGTCCTCTCCTTGGTGGCATTCAGTATCATCACTCCAAAGAAAATGCCTGTCTCCCACTGTTCTGGACAAGCCCCAAGCCGGATCCAGCCTCCAATTCATCGAACGTCCTTGTGCATCTTGCCCAGGTCCCAAGAACTGGAGTCAGCTGGACAGCTAATGTCACAAATCCCTTTTTTGGATGCTAAACTGGGGGACTCTTTAGTCCTTTCAGAAGGATGCACAAAATTGGGGACACTAGAATAAACTGTTACTTGGACCTGCCAAAGGGACTCTCACGGGCAGTTGTGCCCATAACACACTAAAAGTCACTCTGATTTCCTAAGATGTGTGCACCACACGGTCAACAAACCTTTGTCAAGTGAGGCCAATGGTTGTTTGATTATTAATGGAAAGCTGTATTCATAAACCCGGGCACTGTCAAGGTTAAATATCTCCTCACTCCTGCACTGTTGAGAGTCTCAACTGGGTTCATCCCAGTTGGAAATTTGATTTCATGAACATCGGTTTTGCTCATGAGAAAAATCTCCAGTCACTACCCCAGGGACAGGGCAAGGTCAGCCAGTTTTAGAGGCAGCAACTGACCCAAGCACCACATCTGCTGCTGACCAACAGATCTGTGGGCATTTGGCCAGGCACCTCCTAGCAACCCGACCCTCTCTCTGCTCAATGCTCAGGGGAGTTGGTGGAGTGCCGGAGAGGGGTGTCCTGGAACATTCCGTCACTCTTAAGGAACCTCAGCAGATTCCTCTGAAGTCCACCAGACCAGCCCTACCAGGCCAGGTAAGGGTCAAACCACAAAGTGGTTCCACCTTTCATTAGCCTGAAGTGGCCTGCGGGACCAGAGGTTATAAAGACCACAGGGTCCCAGAGCCTAGGACACATCTTTTCTACTTCAGTAACCTACTTCACAGCCCTTGGGCCTGTGGATCAAAATAACTCAGTTTTCTGGTGTGAAGTCAGAGGTTGACCAGTTATTTCAAAATGGGATGATATTTAATATCACCATCCTTTGGCTAATAGCCAAAAGGAGCTGAAGCTAAAGGAAGAAAAGGTTGGTATAAATATAAATGAGACTATTATTTATTTTATAAGTAGCATATAATATTTACTGTCATCATTCTGTCTCTATGTGCTAGACGTTGTTCTCAGTGCTTTACATACACTTTCTCATAAATGTTCATGATAATGATGAGAAACTCTATTATTATTGCTGTTCTTACAAATGTGAAATGGAAGCCCCTAGAGGTAAGGCGACAGGACCAAAGAAACTCAGCTGTAAGTGAGGGAATTGGAATTCATATCCAAGGGGGAGGACGTCTCAATCCACATTCCCCCCTGCTGCCAGAGTTTCCCAAAGTGTCAGAATGGGAAACCACAGTGATATAGTGACTTCTCTCATTTTTTGCTCTTCACCCTGTCTTTCTAGCTCCTTTCCAAAAAGAAGAGAGTATCTGACGTTCTGGTAATTTCGGTACTTAAGCATCCAACTATACATAGGATAAACAGAAATCCATGCATCCCCTACCGGTCATGCCCTCCTCCAAATCTGAACCAGCTCAACGTATTTATGAGGTAGTTCTGTTCCCCAGTGCTGCAGACTGTAAATGTGCAGTTATTCACGGGGAAGCGTGCTCTGCACGTAGGACTCTTCAGCAGGAAAAGGGACTGGGCATTTGCCCTCCTTACAGTGACCTCCCGAAGGCCTAGCCCAGTACAAGGCATATAGTGGTGCTCAACATGTATTGGATGAAACAAATAAATTGTACATGTTTCTACTTTTATTTAAAAGCTCTCTTCTTTCAATTGTGTGAAAGTCTAATTTTTTATCAGTGATGATTTTTTATTAGATGCCATACATGGTAAGAAACATTTAATATTTCAAAGAAAAACATATTCATATACGTACCAGAATTCTCCTAGAGAATTTACCCCATGAATCATTTCTTCAGTCAATTTGTGTCAGTTAGAGGTCAGACACCTGCCACCTACAAACTTGAAGGTCACGTAGCTGCTAAGCCTATATGAAATTTAGCAGCAACCTAAGAGCTAGGTTCTTACTAAATTTGCATCTTGATTTGGGAGCTGAGCATGACTCTTCCCAGATTGTAAGAAATCTGGTTGAAGGAGCTGGGGGGTTATCTGGGAACGGGTGGGATGGGATGGCCAGAGTGACTCGGTCAGTATTGATTTTGAGAAACGAAAGGGGCCTGTGTAGGACCCAGTGGTCACAGTATAGAGGGGACCTGGATGTGATGGAATGGAGCTCTTTCTAACAGGATTGTTCTCAGGGTGTGGCCTTATTCAACAAAAGTTAATAATAGTAATTATAATGAAAAAAGCTTCCATTTCTTGAGTCCTTAGCTAACACCAAGCACTATGCTAAGTTTGACATTATCAATATCACAACAATTTCCAGTGCACTTCTTTTCCCCAGAGGAAACAGCCTCAAGAGGCTGGAGGTTGAGGTCCAAACCCGCGCTTGTTCCTCCTTTTGAGGAGGCCTCCAGGCTGAGGCCGGATGACTCCGAGGAGACTCACACTGCAGGGGTCCAGACAGACCCAAAAGACTGCCCCTCCAGTCTCTGGGAAAGGAACACCATGGACTATTTAACTTTGAGTAAATCAATTCCCATTAGTAGCAGGCTGGGTGTGGTGGCACACACCTGTAATCCCTGCTACTTGGAAGGCTGAGGCAGGAGGGTCTCAAGTTTGAGGCCAGCCTGGGCAACGGAGTGAGACCCTGTTTCAAAATAAAATGATAAAAGGGCTGGGTGTGTTACTCAGTGGCAGAGCTTGTTTAGAATGCACAAAGCCCTGGGTTCGATCCCCAATGGAAGAAAGAAAGACATTAATTCATGTTAGTACCTAGAGCGGGCTTCTCTACCGTGCTTAGTTGTTGGAGAGGGAGGGAGACCCGACTCCACCAAACCACTGATTCTTGCTAAACCTTATGACAGGTGTGTGCTGAGCCCTCCACACGGGCGAGGTCTGCTGCTAGGAGCTTTACTGCCATATCTCATTCAATCTCCAAGTGCACCTAGGAGCTGTGGGATTATCAATGCTCTGTTGTTGAGAGAAGACAGCTGAGTCTCATTGACTTAAGTGATTTGCTTAAGCTCTTCCCAGCCAGTGAACCGCAGACCAGGAGAGCAAACCCAGGGCCACCTGACATAGGAGGCATCTCTTCAGGCACTAAGCCTCATTATCCTGCCCCCCAAACAAAGGCATGACCTATACAAAGGAGTTTATTTGAGGATAGCTGCAATTTTAATTTTGAAAGTGATTCAGAGAGTTGTCAAGGAAAGCAGAGTCAAATGCTATGATTGTCTACCATCTCACTAATAGTGTACGGTGTGCCCACAGAGACCGTGGGGAAGTGACGCAGCCTGTGACGATTATGTGGAATCGTGTAACAACTGCTTTGTAAAGTCTCGTTCTGATGCAAAGTGATCATAGTGAGAGCCCTGCGAGGCTGGAACCATGGGTGACCATAATTATTAACTCTGTGCGTGTGTGTGTGTGTGTGTGTGTGTGTGTGTGTGTATTTTTCCAACTGTGATTTAATATTTAAATACTCCTACTGCCATTTTTGTAAGTGACTGAAAGACACATATGAAGAAATCTTAGGATTTAGCAACAGTGTTGGGCAATCTCGTTTTTCTCGTGATTTATATAGCATGGAACATATTTGTTCAACATGAAGGGTTTTCATTGCTCAAAGTCTTTGTTTACAGCTTTTCTCTTTAAAGCAATAAATCATCAGTAAAGTAACGTACTGGATTTGGTGGAATCTCTTGGAACTTCTTGGAATTTCATTAAGAGGCACCGATGGGCACTGAGCACATTAAACCAATGTGCGAATGGTGGAAATTAGGTCCCAGATATTTTATATGGAAATAAAAATAGCTGAAAAGTTTGGAGACGATGGAGTCAGAAACCAATTCTGGTATTCAAAGAAGACCAGAGCCACCAATGCCTCCAGGATAAGAGAGACTTCATAAACACACAATGGAATTTTGGGCCTTCGTTTCTTCATTCATTCACTTACTCACTTATTCAGTTTCTTTCTATATCCCCGAGTAGAGCATGAGCCCCTGAGGTCAGGGAAATGACTGCTTGGAACAGTGTCTGGTGCGTGTCAGGGACCCAGTAAGCAGGGCTTGGATGGATGGACAGAGGGTCTGTTTCTGGCTGGGAGCACAGACAAGACCACAGGAGGCCGCATGGAGCGTGGAACCCGTCCTGAGTGTGGGCCTCTGTGGATCCAAACCTGCTCTCGTGCTCGCCGGAGTCCCTCATTTACCTGAGCCTTGGCTTCCTCGACGATGGCGGGACAGAATGACAGTGCCTACTTCTTGACAGTATGCACATTGCAGGTGTGATTTTAAAACAGAACTTAGAACATAGTAAGCATTTAATTGGAACTTCTATTATTAGCCGAGTCTCAGCTCCATCATAAACAGGTTAATTGACCACCAAGGTACAGTAAGAATTAGTAGCCACGTGTGTGTGTACACATTTAACTCAGTTACCTCTTGCTTAAAAGAGTAAAGCTACCACTTCATGCTTCAATGTCATGAGCGATAAACATGAGGAGGGCATGTCCCTCGACAGAGGGGGCCCTTCACCTCTGTGGCCGTCCCCCTTGAGAAGAACCCTACCCACACCACAGCCCAGGGGACTTCTACTACCACCTGGCCAGGGCTGCTTAGGAAAGTCAAAAGGTGAGCAGAGTCTGGGAAACTGACCCACCAGAGGGAGCAAGAAGGCATGAGGCTCCATGTCAGGGGTGTCCTGGAAGGGACCCTGTGTTATGGCTTGGATGGGAGTTGTCCCCAGAAGCTCACTGTGAGGCAATGCAAGAAGGTTCTAGAAAGTTGTGAGAGCCTTAACCCAATCCTGGCATTAATCCCTGGTGGGATTCACTGAGCGGTAACTGAAGGTGGGAAGGGTGTGGCTGGAGGTGGGCATAGGGGGGCGTGGCTCGGGGGTATAGATTTGCACCTGGTGAGTCTACACTCTGCTTCCTGATCATCAGGTGAGCTGCTTCGCTCGGCCCCACTCTTTGGCCATGATGTTCGGCCTCACCTTGAGCCTGAGGAATGGAACCGGTCGTATATGGACTGAGACTTCTGAAACTCTGAACCCTAAATAAACTTTCCTCCTCTACAATTGTGCTGGCCGGGTCCTTTAGTCACAGCAGCGAAAAATCTGACTAAAACATCCTGGGAGTGGAAGGTAGTGAAACCCCCCAAGTCTCAGCTTAGCGAGCAGTAGTGCTCCGCTGCCAACATCAGCTGTGACAATGGTACCACAGTGACATGTGGATGAAAGGGACACCAAGGGCAGGGCGTGTGTATGGGGATGCTCTGAAGATTTGTTGCAACTGGTCTGTCAATCTTGACTCAATCTTAGATTAAAAGTTTAGATAAAACAGGAAGTCATTTTAAAACCTGTTTACAGCCAGGCGCGGTGGCGCACGCCTGTAATCTCAGCACTTGGGAGGCTGAGGCAGGAGGATCACGAGTTCAAAGCCAGCCTCAGCAATGGCAAGGCACTTAACAACTCAGTGAGACCCTGTCTCTAATAAAATACAAAAAAGGGCTGAGGATGTGGCCCAGTGTTTGAGTGCCCCTGAGTTCAATCCCCGGTACCAAAAACAAAACAAACAAACAAACAAAAAACTGTTTACGGTTTTTTCTAAATGTACAGTAAAAAGCAAGCATTAGAGTCGTCAGCTTGGCTCATGGGTGGACTTTACACATACTTCCTTGTAGTAATGAAAATAAAATTTAAAAGACGATGTTTCCTTCTGATTTTAGATTGAAAAGCTTTATCTTCTCCATGCCATGATCACCAGCTGCTGGGTGTCTGAAATGTGGTGGGTCTGCCTGAAGTGGGCTCTGAGGGAGAGCTGCATCCCGGAGTCTTAGAAGGGGCGTGGGGGAGGTTAAATGTCTGATTACTACTTTTATAAAAATGGCAATATTTTAGATAGATTAGGTCATATGGGATGCATTACTAAAATTAGTTTCCCTGTTTTCTCCTACTCTTTTAATGTGGCTGTTAGAAATTTGAGGTGACCTCTGTGGCTGCTTCTCCTTGACTGTGATGCTTTAAAGCAAAATTCCAAGCGGTGAATGAAAGTAGCAGGGTCCTGAGTATCCAGATGTGCCATCCCCTCACCGGAAAGACTCATCCCCACACTTGATGTCACTCACGATCTCTCAGGTAGAGGAAAAGGACACAAGCCACTGCAAAGTTACAAATTTATTGGTCTGGAAATAAATACAAATATCTCATTAAGAAAGTCCTCTGGAAAGACTGGGACAATAGTGTCTGGTCTGCCTTCAGCCACTCTCGCCTGGAGCCCTGCACACAGTCAGGGGAAGCCTCCAAGTGGGCGGGTGGCAGGTAAACAGAGTCACTGCCTCTCAAGCACCTTGAAGGCAGGACTACTTCCTTCTACCAGCTCGAGGGACCGGAAATCACCAAGGCCCAGCAGCTGATTCACAATGATCAATTCACTCTGATCAAACTTCCTATAAGAAAATCCACGGTTAACCAAAATGAAAATCAAAAGGCAGTAGAACAGGAACTGGACAGCTTGCTGACACTGCTCAGAAGAGTCGGTGGCACTGCCCCGTTCAGCAGAAGGAGGTTAGAGGGTGGGGAGAGGGGTGGCGGCAGACGGAAGGAAACTCCCGCGTGTATTCCAGAACCCTTAGTTTTCCCAGCCACGTGAATTTCCCCATCCCCAACAAGAGCAAAGAGTTCCATCTGGAGACCAATCGTGATCCTAGGTCAGAGACATCCAGCTTTCAAGTTCAGAGTCGACCCCCAAGTCAATGATTGGAGGCTGGATTTAATGCAATCAACAGATTCCTGGGAAACAGTCTGGGATCCACTGCAATCACAAGGGCACTGGATCCCAGCACAACCACCAGAATCCCTTAACATCTAGTCCTCTGGGCCCCTCCCGCCCCCTCCCCAGCCTGGAAACACGTCGCGGCCAGGCTGGCCTGCATGTCTCCCGCCACTCCAGAGGATGAGCTACAAAAAGAATCACTCAGTCTCAGTCACGGGAGGCAGGGGCTGCAGAGGAGGCAGACTGCAGGGCGAGAGGAGGCAGACTGCAGGGCGAGAGGAGGCAGACTGCAGGGCGAGAGCCTCTAACATGTGACAATGACGAGCACTTGCCCCAAGGCTGTTTTATAAATACAGCAGAGTCTGTGGCGGGCTTCCCTCGCATGTTAAAAGGAGGCCAGAGAAACAGGCTCCGTTAGCACGCAAAAGCTTATATCTGCACTGACTTTTAAAACTGACTTCTTTCTTATTTTTCTAAATGCTCAACCTCCACCTCAATTCCACCTCTTTTTCCACCTTCCTGTTTTGCCTATGTAAAAGCAGTAGCCACACTCCACCTCGGTCCCCTCCCCAGATCAGAAACGGTTGGTTTCCAGGACCTGGGCCAGTCTGTCTGCAGTTGGAGAGGAAGCAGGAAGTAGGTGGGCTCGGGAAACACCAGGAGGCTGAACCGGGAAGCTGGCTCAGCCCCTGCTGGATTGCAAAGTGTTTGCTGCTGTTTTTTTTTGTTTTGTTTTGTTTTGTTTTTGGCAGCTGGGTGTCTCTGAGGGCGGGTTAAAGAGTGGCAGCCAGGCCACTAGTTAATGAAAATAGGACACAAAGATGCCTCCTTCTTTAGGCCCCCACTGCCCACCCTTATCAGAGAGGCACCCTGGACAGACCCAACCTGTCCTCACCAGAGCTCACTCTTATAAAATAAGCTTTGGATTAATACCAAGTTAGTGCAGGGTGCAGGCAGAGGCGGGAAGGGCTGGAGGGGTGCCGCTACAGAGACCAGAGTCCAGGGCGCGGGCGGGGGCTGCCTAGCAGGACACCTCCATGGACTTGGGGCCCGCGCTGTTCCCAGTGGCACCCGAGTTGGGGGTGATGTCCAGGTGGGCTCCCTCGCTGGTGTGGGAGCGGCTGCGGGTGCCCTCGCTGGTGTGGGAGCGGCTGCGGGTGCCCTCCAGGGAGGTGACACTGGAGCCGGACGCAGTGCGGGACCTCATCAGGCGGGTCATACTGGCAGAGGGCACTGGGAAGACAGGAGACAGCAGGTCAGGGGACGGAGACCGCCACAGGGAGGGACCAGATGACCCTATGGAGCAGCCTGGCTGAGTCCTCTGCCTGTCCCATCCTAAGCCTCCCTGCTGCCCAGCCACCGGCTCCCCATGTCTCTGTGTCCATCAGAGGGGACAGCGAGGCCCAGATGGAAAAGGACTTGCAGCCATCACACGGCGAGTGACCTGAACCCAGGTCTCACGTGAATCCCGATTCTGCCACTTGCTTAGCAGTGTTGGGACTCTAGGAGTGTCCCATTCTGAGCCTCCCTGTCCCCATGTCTAAGGTGGCCTCTCCATGAGCATCCACTGCCCCATCCTGCCAGCAGTCAGCAGGGAGGACGCAGAGGCCGAGGGCGAACCCCTGCACCTCAGTGGGGGACCAAGGCTACCCAGCAGGGTCTGGGCAGAGTTGCCCCCAAAGCCTGCAAGCTGCCAGACACGAGCGATGGAGCTGCCCACTCTCTGAGAGCTCCTCCAAGAC
Source organism: Tamias sibiricus (assembly GCA_025594165.1). NCBI lineage: Eukaryota > Metazoa > Chordata > Mammalia > Rodentia > Sciuridae > Tamias > Tamias sibiricus. The sequence continues at coordinate 175,818,927 of CM046658.1, read as the reverse complement.
TTGGGACACCCTCGTCCACAGCAGGTGGCTGACAGGGTGGAAGACGACAGGACAGCCCTCCCCACTCTATGGGCTCACAGTGTTGTCCCCAAATTCATGCCCACCTGGGACCTCAGAATGGGACCTCACTGGAAATCAGATCTTTGCAGAGATAATTAGCTAAAATGCGTCATTCTAGATTAGGATGATCCCTAATCCAATGCTTGGTGTCCGTACTAAGAAAACAGACAGAAGCAGGGGCAGGGAAATGGGGAGATGGAGCTGGAGACTGGATGCTAGAGCCCACGCCGTGGAGACCCAGGGCGGCTGCAGCCGGCTGGGGCTAGGCAAGGCAAGGACGGGTCTTCCCTGGCGTCTCCGGAGGGAGCCTGGCCCTGCCCGTACTTCAGCCTCAGACTGTTAGCCTCCCAAACTGGGAGAGAATACTTTTGTGTGGTTTTAGGCACCCTGGGTTTGTGGGAGTTTGTGGGGGCACCCCTGGGAGACCAACACCCCATCCAAGGGAAACTGCACTGTTGAGGTCACGCATGGACAGCGAGGCCAGCAGCTATGAGTGTGTGCGTGTGTGTGTGTGCGCACGCCTGTGTGAGGAGGGTGCCTTCACTATTCCCTGGGCGTGTGGGCTGGCTCTTTATGGCAGACACACACAGAATTAATCCTTGCTGTACTGAATTCCCTCCTCAAAGAGCAAGTTTTGAATCCAGGAGGAATCAGAGTTAACCCCCCACCTGTGGCTCTCCCTGAGTCTACTTCTCGACCCCAAATCTGGAAGGCTAGCTGACCTCCCGGGGCTATGGCAACCATCCAGTGATGCCAGGTTTGCCAAGGTTAGTGCTGCTGGCCCACCATACACTAGGCCCTCAGAGAAAAAGGTGGCTTTCTTCCTCTTGGCCAATGCCTTTGGGAGCATAGCTCTTCCTCCTGTTTTCTCCAAGACCCGCAGGGTGCTTTGGCCGAGAGAAGCTGAACTTGGGGATGAAGCTGGAGTAGAAGCTGGCTTGGGGGAAATAAAAAACAAAAAAACTTCCTTTCTCCCTAGAATACACATCCAAAGCAGAAATCCAAACCCCATGGCAGGTCCAAGGCAAGCCAGCCTGGTTCACATCACTTCCTGCAAGGTCAAGGGAGCGGCGGGGCAGTTCTCCCCACCCCACCCCCGCCTGCTCACTTCCCACAGACACAGCAGGCCAGACAGGCAGGTGGGCAGGACAGGAGGGCACCCCAGGACGTGAGTCCTGCCCCAGGCATGCAAATCAGGCTCCCTCCTCCCCACCAAGCTAGACACCAACCATGGCTGAGCCCCATCTGGAGACCACACTGGTTTACCAAATATACTATTACTCTTCTAAAAGGAGAACAGTTTAAGGAAAAAAACAAAAGATTGGAATTTCAAAGTCTTCCTGGTTAGGGAGAGCACATGAATTGTACTTCCAAGAAATAGGCAAGAAAAGGAGAGAGGGCCTGCTAACTGGCCCCCCAGTACTGACCGCCACTGCTACTGAGCTGGAGAGTTTAAACCAGACATTGTGTGTCCTGGCATTTCTGAAAAAAAAAAAAAGGGCTCTATGTGTCTGACTAACAAACTACAGCCATAAAGCAAGAAGTAGGTGTAAGAGCCCTAATTGAGGAGATAGCTAAGATGGCGGTTAGCTGAGAGCCATAAAAGTATTTTCACCTGATATTCATGCATTTATCTAAGAATCTTTTTATGCCCGTTAACACTGTGTGACGCACCTGCAAGCTCAAGCTGTAAGCACTTGTCCTTGTTAAGGCTAAATGTATTTAACCGGGTGAGGTTAGTTAGAGGGGGGTTGGAGTTGGAGTGGTTGGAGTTGGAGAGGTTGTTGGAGCCGGAGACAGAAGTTAGAAGAAAGAAGAATAAAAGAACTTTTTCATTTCCAGTCTGCCTCCGAGTTTTCTCCCGCGGTATCTTTGCTGCAAGTGGCAATTGCTGCAGGCGGTGACAAGTAGGGACTTCTTGAATGAAGCTTCCATCCATCCTTCCATTCCCAAATCAAATGATTCAGCAAAGTCATTCCATCTCAAATCTAAGTAACCTCGTCACCCACATCAACAGTGTTAGTTTACAAAGGACCCCTGCTGCTGCTTGCCTAACCTCTCCAAGCCTCAGTCTGTGCTTTTATAAATGGAGATCAAGAATTCCTTGTAGGATGCTTAAGGGTGTGTTCATCTTTCCTCACCACCACCACCACCAGCATCTCCACCTTCATCCTTGTCACCACAATGGTAGGCTCTTAGATTAAATGAAAAGGACCTTCATTACTTTGCTCTTCATCATGTTCTTGGTGTTGAAAGGCACAACCCTCATCTAAACCTAAACTATCCCTGTGAAACAACTGCCACCTTTTCAACAAGCCACCTGCAGTCACCGGCTGCATAACAATATTCTGGTCAACCAAGGCCACACATGGATGGACACCATGGTGACCCCTTAGGATTATGTGCTTAGCGACGTCATAGCCATCTTGCTTTGGGCAAGCAGCTGTCTGATGTCTGCCCAGTGACCAATCTGACCATGATGCATTTCTCGGAACACCTCCCGCCATTCGGACGTGCGTGACTGTAAATATTTCTTTCTCTGCCCTGCCCAGTGTTCCAAGAGCTGAAGCTGGACAAGGTGACACAGAAGACTCATCCAAACCTGGCCAGCGCACGGCCTCTCCCCTCCCACACCTGTCCCCGACCCTCCACGCCAGGGAGGCCAAACTCACTGTATCCCATGCCCTGCACGAAGTATTTGAAGGCTTCCGCGAGCTTGGCTGGCTGCAAGAGAGAAGAGACAGGGCAGTCAGTGTCCGGAGGGACCGATCACCAAATGCCACCCTGCCCACAGTCACCCTCATGCAGGAGCCCGGCCCCAGCCACCATGTGTTCAGGAGACAAACCACACACAGAAGTAAAGGAAAAGCTATGGGATAATTATGGGGCCAAAATTAGCTCTGGCCAGCAAAGAACAGTTTGTGTTCTTTTCATAGTTGAGTTACATGACCTGTCTGGCCAGCTTCTTCTGCAAAATGGGTGGGTGGGGGTAGAGTGCCCACCTACGGCTGCATGCCTCTGTGAGACCACACTGGACAGGGCTGTGCCCAGCATCCAGGACAGAGCTGCAGCCGCAGCCCGTGACTCTCACTGTGCTTGGGGCTCTGTGGCGTCAGCTCACTTACTCTGACACCACAGCGTAGTGCTAGAGTAGACCTGTCGTAACCCAGCAGGCCCGGCGGGCCCAAACCTGGAGGGTCCTGCAGATGGACCTGGGGTCTCCAACCCAGAACCCACATCCCCAAGGCAGCTTGCCATCAGTGGCAGGATGGATGGATGGAGGAATGGACTGAGATGGGTGTAAAGAAGCAATGGATGGACGGATGGGAGGAAGGAAGGAAGGATGGACAGACTGTGGATAGGTAGGTGGGTAAAAACAAAACAGGATTGATGGAAGAAAAGGAGGAGGAGAGAGAGATGGACAATAAAAAGTGAAAAAAAGAAAGGGTAGAAGGAATCGGGTGCATGGTGGTTGGATGAACATCTGAACAGGAATGAGCAGGGAAGGCTGAGGCCGAGCTCGGTCCACAGTTCCTCTCAAATGCCTAGCTCTGGACTGGGAGGTGAAGGAGGCTCCAGAGTCGGGGCGCTGCCCAGGCTCCAGCTGACCAGATCTGAACGCCCTGCCACGGCTGCTCCTCCTCTCATCCTCGGCAACAGTGAGAGGTCCCTGCAGAGGCAGCGCTGCCCCACGCCCCACACCGCCACCAGCTCCTGTCACCAACCTACAAGGACCCAAATGACACTGGGCTATGCAAAAATTGCCCTCTGGGGTTTGAGTGATGATGGGGAAAGGGGCGGTCACATTAGGGTTGCAGAGAGGGGACCTCCGTGTGTAAGACAGGGCCCATCCGCACACGTGTACCGCTGGGTTTGCAGTCCTTCTGTCCCTCTGCTCTGGGCTCGGGTGCCCTGCGATCTCTGGGGCAGGCACACGAGATTCTGACCACAACCACCAGGCTGAGTGGCCCTGGCTTGCCTGCACCCCTGTGAGGCCCAGCAGCCTGGCTCCGCAGGGCTTGCTGGGGAGTCAAGGGCGCCCTGGTGCACAAGCATGTCACAGAACCACCACCCAGGGCACAGTGAGGTAGTGAGGGACCTGGGTAACAGGCCACCTGGGGAAATGCACTTGGCCAGGGAGTGATGACCTTCAACACAAAGCCGGGTGGCACTCACCTGGGAGATCTGCGGGAGCCCGCCGCAGTCCGCCATCTGGAAGGGAGGGAAGCTGGTTAGCGCCAATACCTCACCCAAGCAGCCTGTGCTCTGTGAGCCAGAGCCACACGGGCACCCAGTGCCCACTGTCCATAGAGGTGACCACGGGTGGCATGGACTGCTGCCCACCCCATGCCTGCCCTCCCAGCAGCCAATGCGGCTCCGTAGCAACACTCTGGTAGCGCAGGAGGAGCCCGGCCTGAGGCTGGGCCTGGAGCTCACAGCAGCCATCTCCCAGACACAGCAGGTGCACGTGCCCCACAGGGAGGCAGAGACTGGCCAGAGAGAGGTCCAGGACCCTGCTGGACTCCAGCCAGAGCCTGCCTGGCCGCAAGGGCTCAGTGCAAAAGACCCGCGAGGCACATGCCCTGGAGATGGCTCAGAAGGAAACTGCTGCACTGGAGGCTTCGTGACCCCCGGCTGGCCACCCTTCATAAGTGCTCTGACTTCACCTGAATCACCAAGACTAAAGCCACTGTCACATTCACAAGGCCATTTTAGGCCCCTGTGAATCCCTGAGGTGGCTGAGCAGGGCTGCAGGGTCCGTGGGAGCTGGAGGAAAATGAGGCTGCGGAGAGGTGACAGCAGGGAGGCCGAGGCCACCCCGGGCCCAGGGATCCTCGAGGCTACCTTCTGAGCACCATCTGCAATGCCCGCTCACCTGGGGCCTCTCACAGCTCAGTGACAATCCAGGAAGAACTCTGGGCTGGGGGCACGTTGGCAGAGCAGGTAGGGCAGTGGGAAGGATCTTTCTAGAATCACACCGCATGGTTCTGATCCTGCGCCCACCATCAGATCAGCTTCCTGCTGTCACTCAGGCCACCTGTCCTTTGTTGTGGGTTGAACTGTGTCCCCCAAAAGGATGTCCTAAAGTCCTGGCCCCCAGTACCCTGAGTGGGACCTCGCTTGCAGATGTGATGAAGCCAAGCTGAGGTCATGCTGGAGCAGGGTGGCCCTGTAGACCACTGTCCTTAAAAGAAGGGGGGAATCCGACCCACACCCAGGGACACTCAGCATGTGATGATGGAGGTGATCGAGACCTGCGTGCAGGCCAAGGAAGACCAGGGTCCCCAGTGGCTACGGAAGCCAGCCAGGCCGGGCAGAGCCTCAGACGGGGCACGGCTGCCCACACCTTGATGTTGGACTTCCAGCCTCCAGAACAGGGCGGAGATGAGCCTCTCTCTGCTGTCTTAAGCCACCTGGCTCATGGAACTGGGTTACGGCAGCTCCCAAAGCACAGCCCGTGAAGGCGGGCCTAGCGACCGCCAATCCTGCAACTTCCTTCTGAGGGGATCTTGAAGGAAAATACATGCAAAGAGCCCAGCATGGGGAGCAGCCCTTCTCATCTACCTGGAAGCGAGGGGGGCAGAGGGACGGTGGCCTCCAGCAGCCACCTTCATGTCCTTCTCCCCAGTGCTGGGGAACGGCCTCCTCACACACACCCCTCTGTGTCACCGGCCCTCAGGGGGTACACCCAGGTCAGGGAGGCCCTGCAGGAAGGATCCTGCTCTTGTGCTGTCCCCAGATGAGGCTGCCACTGACAGGCAGCTCTGGCTGGGAAGGCAGCTGACCATCAGGGTGCCAGGGTACTGGCAGGGGTGCCACAGACCCTGCCCTGGCTCCAAGAGGGCAGGGATACCCTGTGCCCAGGGAACTTACTGGAGGCAGTCTTGCCCTTCCTCAGCCTTAGGGTACGTGTCCTCAAAGGACAACAGAGCCCCGGGGACCATCCTGCCCCAACCTGGGGAGTGCAGAGCCCCCACCAGACATTCCGGACCCAACCCTCCCCGCGGCCCCGCGACCGGCAGCCCATAGACTCCTGCAGCCCCAGAGAGGGATCCGGGTCTGCTCATCTCGGCAGCCTCAGGCCGCCACCAGCGCCCGCAGAGGTCTGTAAAGGGTCATCAGCCCTTACTTCTATGGGTTCTGGCCACCACTGTGCCTCACCCAGGCCCGGCTGCCCTTTGCTGAGCCCTTGGGTGTTTCTCAGAAGAGAACGACGTGAAACCCACTGTTCCCCGTACCTTGAGGAGGGTGGTCTTCGTGGGGTCCAGTTTCGAGTTGCACTCCACCTGGGTGACGGGAAGAACTCGGTCAGATTCTACACGAAGCCATAGTCAGAAGCCCTCCCCATCCCTGCTGCTCCATGCCACCACCAGAGCCTCCCTGTCCCTCGCACAGAACAACAAATGTGGCCTTGGAGTTAAAACAGATGTGGTTTTAAATCCCAGCCCCACCATTGCTAGCCATGTGGCCTCGGGCAAGTAGTCCAACTTCTTGAGCCTCAAGTCAATGGGGATAGCATCTCTTTTCAAAGGGTTGTTATGAAGACCAGGTAGAAAATGGAAGATGCTCTAGAAACATCTGCTAAATGACCGGCCATGCTTAACTAGCCACTCTCTGAGATGCTACAGTCTTAACATCCCAGTTCTTACTCTTCATATTAGATCACATCCACCAGCTGGTTTTTGTCTTGGTTTTGTCAGTGGCTCTCTTAAAAGTGGCATCCAAAATTAAGCAGTATACCTATATTCAAGGTATACTGAAGAGCCATCAGCCCCCTTCACGTGAACAATGTATCTCCATCGATACATCCTGTGATCATCCTCCGTGAGTCACACAAGAAACGCATGGTTCCTTAAAGACACCGCAGGTCTTTGCTACAATCTGTAGCTTGCTGCTTAATGCATGTCACCAACCTAGGACTATGATCCACCTCCCTCAAGCCTCCCAGCTCTCCAAATGTGGGGTATCATATAGGTCGAGTCCTCTCTGCCTCCACGGCACGGAGGTGAGTATTAGGAGGTAAAAGGAGCCAGAGAGCTCGGCCTACACCCCGATGCCGCCCCCCCTCAGTGCCGCTTTCCCTGCCAGACAACCAAGCAGCAATCCAGGCGGAAGGAGCCGCCTGACTCCACAGGAGAGGGGAGTCGCGTGGCCAGGAGCCAGCGTGTTCTGCACACCCATGAAAACAAGCCAGTGGACACTTTGGGAGGCTGAGGCAGGAGGATCGCGAGTTCAAAGCCAGCCTCAGCAATGGCAAGGCACTTAGCAACTCAGTGAGACCCTGTCTCTAATAAAATACAAAAAAGGGCTGGGGATGTGGCCCAGTGGTCGAGTGCCCCTGAGTTCAATCCCCAGTACCAAAAAATAAATAAATAAACAAGCCAGTGGGGGACGGCCCTGGAGAGGAGAGACTGCCCAGTAACCAGGGTGGCAGCCTCCAAGGACAGAGGCCAGGTGACATTTAAACCATCCCCTGCATTGATGGGGGCCATGGGGTAGGGACGGTGGGGAGACTGCCCACAGGGCACCAGACGGAGACCACCGATGACCCACAGAAACCAGGGGCTGATTCCCACATACCACAGCGTCCACAGCAGGAGAGTTGTCCCCGACCACCAGCAAAGCAGGGCACCTGAGGTCCAGAGAGAAAGAAAGGAGTCAGCACAGGTCACGCTCCCAGGCCCGCCGGGCCGGGCCCAGGGTCCTGAAGAAGCTGGCTGGTTTTCCCAGCATCTTCGCTCTTTGACATCGATCTCCCACCATTCTCCATCTGCTCTGGGTAAAATGGGTGAGTAGTCATTTACACCTTAGTCTAAATTTCAACCAGAGATTTTTCTGCTTAAAGTGCCCTCTCCTCAGGGGAGGGTGAGCAGCACACGGCCAGTAGTCAAGACAGAGATAAGAACGGCATGAAGGACAAAGACAGGGACCTGTGTCCAGTGCACAAATGTCAGGCCGCAGGATGCATTTGAGGGGCACAGAGACACCGGCATTGTAGGTAGGACCTCAGCTAGCTGCGTCCACCTCCTCCTCATAGATGCGCGGGCTCTCTCGGGGTACTCGGTGCCATTCGGTCACTCCCAGCCACTAGCGTGGTGGCACAACAAAGCGTGTTCTGAGCGTGGGTGGCGTTCCTCCTCAGAGACCAGCCCCCGCTGAGCCCCCCACCCTCCAGAGCTGATGCAGCCCCACAGGGAGAGGTCAGGCCCTGGGCAGGACACGTCGGGGCCCACCCCGAGGGTGGCAGTCCTGCCAGGGTCTCAACAGGCCCTGGAGCAGCCACAAGCAAGACGACAGACAGCGGGTGCCACCGGCAAGGGGGGGGGGAGCCACTCACTGCAGGGTGACGGCGTGGGCTCCCGGCATCGGCCGCTCGATCTCCAGGTCCCGACGGCTGTGGACAGCAAAGGCACCATCAGCATCGGCAGACCCGACCCTGGAGGAGCCCTGCTCCCCTGGGCCAAGCCCTGGGGGTCCCACTCCTGGCCCTTCTGGAAAACCACCCACACCGGGAACCTGCAAGGGGTCGTGTGGCTGTCAGGACCCCGCAGCCTCATGGCGTTCACAGAAGCAGTTAAGGGGACCTCAGGGCTCCTATGGTCCCAACAGAGCCCGCCTCCTTTGTCCCACGTGGTACTGTTTTTAATAGCACTACAGTTCATGACCTGCCTTACCGAGGGACCCCATCTCCCTGTGCCCCTGGTCAGAGCCCCCACCTGACAAATGGACCAGCCTCCCGGTGGTCTCCCAGCCTCCACTCTTGACCTGAGTCCTGTCTCACCAACCCTGAGGTCTCTGTGTGGTGGCCAATGGCCTCTGACAACTCAGACTTGCTCGTTCTGCTCCCTGTGTCAAAGTCCTCAGTGGCTGGCTTCTCAGTGGTATGAGGGCCGCACCACCAGCTCGCCTCCCCGGAGCCTCCCTGACTCCTCCCACCAGCCTACGCTTCCTGCTCTCTGCTCACTCTCAGTGCCCCTTCCCAGAGCTCGGCCACGGCAGGCACACAGCCTGCCACTGGTACAGGGCTGCGTCTTCCTGGCCAAGTGCAGGAGCCCTGTTTGGGGAGATGGCTTAAATTGCGGTTGACTATGGGCCATAAAGATTTGGGCATTGTCGCCTTCCGTAGTCTCACGGGACTTGGCCTGGGATCTCGCGGGACTTGGCCGAGATTGCTGATCGGGTCAGCACCATTTTGGTGGTGTGTATGGCGCGTGTTAGTCGTTGTTAGAGCCAGAGAGAAAAGTTATCAGAATAAAAAGCTGTTTGTCTCCCGTTTGCCTCTAAACTTCTTCCCGCGGCTTTGTTGCTCCAAGCGGCCATCGCTTCAGGCGGCAACAGCCGAGGGACACTCCCTGGGGACAAAATGTCTGGACCCGCCATGTGGGGCAGAGGCTCAGGCCCTCACAAAGCTGTCATGCCTGGTGTCCTCACCAGGCAGCCCTTCCTGTTAACTGGGTGCTCAGACCTGGGCCTGCACCTTCTGGGAACGCCTCGACCCTCCTCTGGCCCCTGGTTCCCAGCCTGCTGCAGGAGCTGCCGCGGGGGGGGGGGGGGGGGGGGGTACCTGTTGTAGGCATTGATGAACAGGTGCAGGTTGCTGGGGTTCATGTCGTTCAGGATGTGCTGGCGGTAGGTGTGCACCACCTCCACGTTGCTGTGCATCTCCTCCTGCGTTCGGAGAGAGGAAAACGCGCTCAGGGCGCTGCGGCCTGGGCCGGGCACGGCTCTCCCTCCTCCAGGTTACTCAGGCGCACAGTGAATCCAGGAGACCCGGGGGGCCCAAGGAGGGCCTGGTGTGTGGGGACCACAGGCTGCAGGGGACCAGCCCAGGACGCCCTGGCTGGGGAGGCTCACCTGCTTGGTCCTACCGCTGCCCCTCTCTTGGGCAAATCCTTTAACCTGCCTGTGCCTCCGGTGCCTCAAAAGTGGGGAGGGGGCATGCTGCCTACCTCACTGGGCCATAAGACTCCAGCAAAGTGTGCACAATGTCCTTTGCAAACTAGCCAATCTGAGGCGAATGTCGGCAATTACTTTTCTCATGGAGGGAGTTGAAGTTTTCATACTTGAAAGATCAAAACCTGCACCAGGAAGTTGCTGGAAAGGGGGGGGGGGGTCTTGATCCCACCCAGCACCCGAACATGGCAGAGGTCCACTGAGGCCTTCTGCTCTCTGGCTGCCTTCTAAATGGAACATGATTTGGGACAAACAGATCGTGCGCCAGCTTGGTTTCTAGTTCGTACAGTGGCAGACACTGTGGTTGTCACAAAAGGATCTGATGTGATCGGTGGCAAACCAGAGCAGGGCAGAGGAAGAAAGAAAACCAGCAACTAGCTCAAGCTGCGTGGAAGTGGCTCACAGTCATTGGAATAGAAAGGAGACTAAGTGGCCATTAAAAGAGAAATCAGGAAAATAGTGCGAGGAATCGAGATGGGATCTCTTCTGCAGTCAGACGGGTGGCAACGGAGGCTCCAGGGCCTGACCTCCCGGGCTCCAAGCTACTGGTACAGTCAGGGTGGACGCCCGGGGCTGCACCTCTCACCTCGCCTTCAGAAACTAGAGAAGCTGGCTCAGAATTGTGACGAATGCCTAAATATGCTCAGGACAGAGGAAATGCCTCTCCAACTGGGATGAACCAGAGAGGAAAAGAGGGCTATAGCGTGCCGAAGACTAGCTCCCAAAGATGTCCACATCCAGCCGGGCGCGGTGGCGCACGCCTGTGATCCCAGCACTTGGGAGGCTGAGGCAGGAGGATCACGAGGTCAAAGCCAGCCTCAGCAACAGCAAGGCACTTAGCAACTCAGTGAGACCCTGTCTCTAACAAAATACCAAAAAGGGCTGGGGATGTGGCCCAGTGGTCGAGTGCCCCTGAGTTCCATCCCCGGTACCAAAAAAAACCAAAACAAAGCTATCCACGTCCCCTGGTACTTGTGGACCTTACTGAGGAAAAGGGTCTTTGCAGATGTCATCAACTAAGGGTGAGGGATGCAATTCTCCTGCATTATCCCAAATCCATGGCTGGTGTCCTCAGCAGAGGACAGACGGGGAGATTTGAACCAGGCAGAGGAGGCGGCCTTGTGAAGAAGGAGGCAGAGACCAGAGAGCAGACACGGCGAGGAACAGGACCCCGGAAGCCGGGAGAAGCGGGGAGGACCCCGGGGCCTGTGGAGGGTCAGCAGCGGCCAACGCTCGGTCTCCGCCTCTGCCGCTGCACCGTGAGAGGGTGAGCTTCTGCTTCTGGACGTCGCTTGGTCTGCAGCCGCCACAGGGAACTGACACTGCGGCCAGACCTGGTGGACACCCCTCGCCAACCCCAGAGCAGAGCATCTTCTGTTGCCTGGACTCGGGAGGGCACCAGGCGGTCACAGGCACTAGCCCAGGACAGACAGTGGTGTGGCGGCCACATACGGTAAACAGACAGGTCACCTCGAGGCCGGGCAACCAGGGGTTTTTCCAGAGCCTGGACTTGCATCCACGCCCACGGCACAGCACCCCAGGCCGCCAGTGAGAGAGGTAGAGCCCGAGGCAGAGGCCAAGCTGACCACTGCCTGCCACAGACCTGGTTCTGCCACCCTCAGTGAGGCGACTCTGCAAATGGTGGCCCATCTCAGAGCCAGGCAAGAGCCACGCACGGCACAGGTGGCCAGCCTCGGCATGGTCATGAGAATGGACGCTGGAGACAGACGCATGGGTTCAAATCCCCACCGTAGTTCCTTCTGGCTGTAGGACCTTCCATAAGTCACTCAACCTCTCTGGTCTCACTTGTCCTCATCCACAGACTGGGGATGGAACAGTATTTATCAGAGATCACAGAGCTCCAGAGCAGATTCCGTGAGCTAACGCTTGCAAAGTCCTTAGGGCCAAGCCCGGCACATAGCTATCCCCCGGGCAAGTCTGCTGTAGACTTTATTTGTAATAACCCAAAACTGGGAATAGCCCAAAGATCCATAAACTAGTGGACAGAAAATAGACCGTGTGATTCCCTCCAGCGGAACGCCACTCGCACCGAGACAGAATGAACCACGGACGCACGCAATGACGCGGCGGTCTCTAAATAATCGCGCAGAGGGAGACGCAGAGCAGGCAGAGGAGTTGTGTGGCTCCCCGTCCACACAAGCCCAGGGACACAAACTGCCCTGGACAGACAGAAGGCAGAGCAGCTGGGTTGGAGGTTGCCAAGGGGCACGAGGAGACGTCCAGGGGTGACGGAGATGCTAACTATCTTGATTTTGGTCATTACGCACACACCAGGTTTATAAAACAAAGCATTTGCTGTGCACCGTCCTCCAATAAAGTGTTTTTAAGAGGCCCACGTTTAAACAGGGAGCGCAGGGCCCACTGGCCATCAATCAGTAGGGCAGCCCATAAATACCACAGTCACCCATCCTCCAGGCCACGCACGCACGCACCTTCCCAAAGAGGTGGGACATCACCATGTCTGGCAGCGCTTGGGTCCATCCAGAGATCTGCAGAGGATAAAAAACACAGGTGTGTGAGAAACCAGGGGTTCACAGCAGGGAGGCGAGGTCAGCAGAACCCCACTGTCCAGGGGAGAGAGCGGCACTGCCCTGTCCCCAGCATCCAGGTCTTAAGGACAGCCCTCCTGGAGTCTGGATCGGGGATGGCCCCCAGAGGCCTGTGTGAGAGCCTTGGGCCCCGGCATGCTGCTGCGAGGAGGTGGTGCAGCCTTCAGCAGGGTTGGGAGGGGGGGTCTAGCGGAAGGTCCTCAGGCCACCAGGGTCATGCCTTGAAGGGACAGTGGGATCCTGTTCTCTTCCTCCCTTCCATCTGTTGCCTCTGGGACACGAGGCAAGCGGTTCTCCTCGGCCACCTGCTGCCCACCATGGTGGGCGGCCTCGCCACAGGCCCCATCAGGAACTGAGGCCTTGAAGCCGGGAGCTGAGAGCAGACAGTCTGCACCCTGGGCGGAGTGGCCGAGTCTCCACCCGGTTCCCTGTCTCCGAGCCCACACTTGGGGTGCACAGAAGTGGGGTCTGACGAGGACCCAGCCAGCTCCTAGCTTCCCCTGCTCCAAAACTCCCCAAGTCCTCAGCAAAGAAGCCCCCGTGCCCCTCTTTTGGACACACTGAGCTTGCCTGGACCCCACCCCAGGACCAGACCGTCCCTCCCGCGTCACGTCCCGGCTCTCTCCCTCAAGTCCGTTTCCTTTCTCTGAACTTACTGAGGTCACGACGACCCTTCCTCTCCCTCCAACAAGAGGCTGTGCATACAGCAGGAGCTCCATGAATGCCAGCTTACACCAGGCACTCCATAAATGCTCTGTACACTGTAGGGGCTCTATAAATACTGAGCATGGAGAACAAGCTCCATAAAGGTGCAGACTTCAGCACCGCAGGGACTGGTGGAGAGAGGAGCTCTCACCCTAGGGTCCCCCTGGCCCCTGCCTGCCACCTCCCCACAAACATGGCGCTGTGGCTGCAGGCCTCCGGATCCCACACCTCCCATCTGTAGCCAGGGGCGCAAGAACTTGAGCATCACAAGACCAGCGAGGACTACAGGCGGCAAGGGACAGCCGGCCTGCGCGCAGGCCAGACCCAGGCAGCCTCTCCCCAGGGCTGGGGCTGAGCGGGCAGGGCCAGGTGCGCACAGCAAAGCCAAAGCATGCCTCAGGCTCCACTGTGGCCGCTGGGCCATGTCCCAGCCTCCGCGTCTGGGTCACGACAGCTGTCCAGGAGCCAAACTGGCCAGCTGGAGTGTCACTTCCTCTGCTGGGAAATCTAACGAAAGCCAGGGCATGCATGGGCCACACTCCTGCAAGGCACGTCACCCAGGAAGAAGGGCAGGGCTCGAGGAAGAAATGCACAGGACAGCAGAGGGCCAGAACGGGGGTGGGGTGGGGCCCACGCGACCCCGAGCCCTGTCCCAGCAGCCACCCCAAACTTGGCAAAAACATGCTTTCATGAGACGCGGGTCACCCCAGCCAGGCGGCTTTGTGCTATTTCATTCAGAACTATCCCTCCCTCCTGGCAGACACTGGGGCCTTTATGGGAAAGAAAGAAAGAAAAAACAACAATAATCATTTTTAAAGATAAACAAGGAACCTTAGGACAGCGGCCAGGGCAGGACTCCCGGAGACGGCCCAAGCCACTTGGCCTTCAGGCAGCTGTCCCAGGGCTCAGGCCTGACTGTGCCCCACTCTGGCCCAGAAGCCCCAGCCCCAGGGATGGTCAGGCCCAGAGACCACGGTGTCCAAGTGATATGTGTCCAGTCCCCAATCTGCCCCTAGCTTTATGTGACCTAAACCTTTACTTGACCACCCAGACCTCAGTGTCCTCTTCTGAGAAAGGCTGGGAGAATCCCACCATGAGCATGAGGTGAAGTGATGCAGTAAGGTAGACTGCAAGGAGTGCACGGCGGATTCCCATGCAGGTGAGCTAACCACCATGGTGAACGCAGGGCACAGCCAGGACCAAGAGCCACGTCGACACGTGGATTCTTTTCTTTTTTCTTTTTTTGGTACCAGTGATCGAACCTAGGAGTCCTTAACCACTGAGCTACATTCCCAGCCCCCTCTACTAGTTTTTTCTTTTTTGAAACAGGGTGTCCCTAAGATGCTGAGGCTGGCCTTGAACGTGCAATCCTCCTGCCTCGGCCTCCTGAATCACTGGGATTACAGGTACGTGCCACAGCACCCAGCAATACATGGATTCTTAAGAAGCCTTTGTCTTGTTTGTCTCAGAAAGTTTTGTTCATCAAGATATTCAACAGCTGGGAGACGCCTAGCACATGATAGGTGCCCAGCAAACACCTAAGGATTGAGCGATGCTTATGAAGCCGGCGGGGGACCCCTGTCCCCGTGGCACCCCTGGCTTAGACGGCACAGTGCACTGCAATCTTCGGAGGAGCAAAGAGCAGGCTCACGTCTGTCATCCTAAGCAAAGCAGAGGAAGGCTGCTCCAGGCCGAGGCCGTGTGTCCCTGTCCCTCTGCATCTTGGCCCCCACCGGCCCTACCCCGGCCCCCAGCCTCACCTTGGAGGCAGCCCAGTCCATCCAGCCTTCCGCACACGGGTTCACGTTGATCAGGACGAGGCCCTCCACCATCTCGGGGTTGTTCAGCTGCAATCAGAGACATGAGGTGAGACAGACAGCCCAGCGGTCTGAAGTACGAGGAACCTGGGTCAAATGGACGCTTGAGAGAAGCACCCAGAAAAGGGCCAGCGTGGGACACCAGGACAGACTGCTGCTCTCCGGTCCTCCACCAGCCCAGGCAAAACTAGACCAGGCCTTTGAGAGAGGAGGAGGAGGAGGCTGCCGGCGGAGGCAAGCCCCTGCACTGGGCAGCCTGGGCGGGTCCCTGTGGCTCGCTGGCCTCTGTCTCCCCAGCTGTTGACAGGGGTCAGCATCCCCCGCAGCGCACAAACCAGGCAGGCAGGGAAACACCCCTGCCACTCGATTGCTCCTGGGACATGCATAGATAGATACGCAGGAGCCGGCTGAGACCTCTTATTAACCCCTCAGAGCCAAGATGGCCAGACCATCTGCGTCTGGGCCACGTCCCTAACTTCAGCAAACCACAATCAGTGTCAGGCATCAAAAGACCTGCCACTGAATAAAACGGGTACATGCCATCCTGGAAAAAAAACCTCTGGAGGAGATACCAAGGGCCCAGGAGCGCTCTCGGTGGGCTCAGGCAGCTGACCCAGAAGGGAGCTCAACTCGGGAGGGGAGCCGTCCTCAGGGACTCAGGCTGGGAGCCTGGACGGAAGAGAGTGCCCAGTGCGTTGTTTCAGCAAAGGAGATAAAATGAAATAAAATAGAAACTGGGGGTTGTGTGTGGGAACACACGTCACCACACACGCAGGGCCGGGGCAGACCGTGTCCCGGGGCTCCCCTTGGGACGTGGGAGCACAGCTCATTTAGTTTTCCCTTTGGGGCTTTTCAGTGCTTTTCCAAATGTCTTTCTTAAATCTTGAATTAATTTTATTCAAAATGCAGTATTTTCAACGCCACAAGACTCACCGCGAAGCGGGTCAGGATGTAGGCGCCTGCTCCTGTGCCCATCCCGATGACGCTCTTCAGCCTGCAGCAGGAGGGACGGGTCAGGTCCCAGGAGGACAGAGTGATGAGCCTCTGCACCGCCGCACCGCCCCCTGGTCCTTAGGAGCCTCCTCCCCACAGCGTCTGGGAGGCCACCCTGAAGGCAGCACGTTTGGGACTCCACGGAGACCAGGGGCTGAGACTCGCCGTGCCCCTGTTCTTCTCTTAGGGCCGCCAAGGCTCCTAGGGATGCCTGACATTTACAGGAAGGCCATTAACGTGTTGCTTCCTCCCTCTCCTGGGCTTTATTTTGGATTCTAAAATTTGGAATGAAAGCAAATTGGACCAGAACCAGGAGATATTATCAGCCTAACTTGAAAGGCTCAAGTGGGAAAGCAGGAAGCACTGGCAAAATAAGAGTCTGCAGAGAGACCCTGCGGTCTCCGGCAGCCCCCTTCCAGAACATTCCATGGGAAGAGAAGGGGTACAGGAGCAGCAGGCCAGGGCAGGATGGGGGTGGGGCTGCCATCGGGTGCCATGACTGCTCGAGAAGAAAGGCTCAGGTTCTGCGAGGCCGGGGAGGGTCGCGGGAAGAGCGGGGCACACCCTGGCGGCCCTTCCTTGCCTGTGCTTCAGACTCCAACCTGCACGTTAGAGGCCCGGCCAGGTCGAGGCCAGGGGAGAAGAGGAGGCTGAGCCAGCTTCTCTGCAAACTGTGGGGAGTGACCCCTCGCTCTTACCCGAACTGGCGCAGGACCCCAGGAAGCATTTCGGCCAGCTGATCCATCGAGGGGTACATGTACCTGGGGAGATGTGGGAGGCAGAGGTGAGGGCTGGACCCGGCACGGAGGAGCAGTTCAAGCAAGGTGGGAGCGGAGCGGGCGGCAGCCACCTGGCACTGGACTGCCCGCTGCCCGCTGGCGAGCGCCCACCACACACGGCTCACCCCACTCGCCCACCTCGCAAGGCCACCCCACCCCGGCTTCCCCATGGTCACTTCCCCAGCCAGCGTCCCTCCTCTCGTTCTGTCAGAGTGGCCTTCTATGACTGCTGCCTCTGTGGAGAGGCCCGCGCAGGCACACGAGCTCACTAACCCTCGCCAAGACTCTACGAGGCTGCGGCTGTCAAGGCTATGATCGTCAGAGTCTGAGCGACAGGCCACTGGGCCTCACAAACAAGGCCAGTGGACGGTGGGCCACAAACAGCTGTCCTCTCTAGCTCTGGAGGGAAGAAACGGCGTGGGCTAGAAGGGACTCCCCAGCCTCAGCCTCCGGGAGGAGGAACTGGGACAGGTCCATCCACACGAGTTAGGGCCGTCCACACGCCCAGCTCCTGGGGAGGCCGCAGGAGTCCACGTGAGCTGAGCAGACGGGCCCAGCCCAGGACCCAGCTGGTGAGTCAGCGGAAACCAGCAGGCGTGACACATGGCAGGGAACCCGAGGAGGGCTGAGAGGGGACACAGAGGCAGGAAGATCCGCTCTGCTCTGGTGGGCAGGGAGGGATTCTAGGGGAAGTGACCCTGAGGGCCCCGGGAGCCTGAAGGGTGACGAGTGTCTGAGAAGCTGTCCGGGCAGGGACCGGTGTGTGCAGAAGCCCTGCCAAGACCAGAAACAGCTGGACGGTGTGACCCAGTGAACCGAGGCGAGCCTTAGGAGAGGGGTGCAAAGACAGCAGGCCCCTTCCAAGTGGCCACAGCTCAGCGTGGGCCAGAAGCTCCCTGAGGGGCTGGGGAAGCCACTTCCCCCTGCAGGGGCTTCTGCTCCCTCCCTGCTCCCCAGCTCTGGTGCACAGGGGACAATGGGATTCCTGTGCAGGGCATGAACTTCAGGGCCAGGAGCCAGCAGGGTCCCCACCCTGCATAGCTGACTCAGCCTCAGCATGTCCGGATGTCCCCCTCAGAGGGCCTGGGAGACCCCCACGCCCAGGCTCCAGGCAGCAGGAAGAAGCCAGGCCCCTTCCCAGCACTGGTCCCCACCTGCTCACTCTGGGCTCAACCTGGTTATCGTAGGGGAAACCACCCTCCATGTTGGTCTCCACATCCACTGAAGAAAAGTTCCTGGAGGTGGGCATACTTCTAAGAGCTCCCAGGGGCGTCTCTGCTTTCCCTGAGTCTTTCCAACAGTGGGTCCCACCTAAGTGGGGTTTCTGGTTGACAGTTAACCGCGTCCCTTTGTTTCAAAAGATTTTTACCTCTGGTCCTACCACAAGGGGTGGGCTTCCCTTCCCTTCCTCTCTGATAAGGGTTAATAATTAAGAACTCTGGCCACTAAGGATTTGAAAGGACATCTGCCGGTAAACGCCAAGAAGGCCTTTCTAGAAGCCTGTAAGCCAAGGAAGGCCCCCGCCCCCACACACCCCTTGCAATGGCTGCACCAGGGGACCTAAGGAGGGCCGGGCAGGGCCAGAGCCCTGGAACAAGGCAGCCAGGTGCTCCAAGGACGTGAGTCTCAGTCAGCAGACCCCTCACCCCAGCTACGTGACCTTGAGCAAGGTGGTTGCCCCCACCCACCCCACTCCACCCCCCCCCGCCCAGGCCTCTATTTCTACATGCAGAAAATAGAGCTCACAACACCAGCCAGAGACCACTGGCCAGAAGGGTTAAGTGCAAATGACATTTTTAAGTAACAACTTTGAAGCCTGGCCCAAGGAAGCGCCTCCTCGGGACTACTTCCTTTCCTCTCTCTCTTCTCAACTTTCCAGGTTTCCTTTTTCCCCTGACTAAGTTGGTCCTGTCAAGCCGTCACCCATGGAGGTCCCGTGCAGGTTGAACCCACCTGGCACAAAGCCAGCCTAGCCAGAAACAGGGACTCAGGGTGGGATGGTTAAAAAGTCCTGGAGACAGATGATAGATGGACAGGCACTGGGTGGCGGCACGTTTTGCACGCACTAGATGCCACCAAATTGTAAACTTAAACATGGTTAAAATGATCAATTTTATGATATAGATATATGTAACCACAAAAATCGTTAAAATAGTAAATAGTATGTTTTATCGTGATTAAAAGTTTTTAAAGCCAGCTTGATGCTCCCCACCCCCAGACTCCACCCTACGCAGCTCCTGCAGCAGGAGGACCCGGCTCTCACCCCATGGGGAAGGAGGGAGCGCCGTCCTGCTGGCCAGGGGCATCCACGTGGCAGACGGCGAAGTGCTGGGTGATCTCCCGCATGTCCTCGTAGTTGAAGAGGGGGTTGTAGCAGGTTTTGTCTGGAGCACAGGCAGGGAGAAATGGGAACGAGTTAGGTGACAAAAAAATGAGGCGGCAGAGTGGCAAAGCACATCTGTTCTGCTCTTTCACTCATACTCAGCAAGGGGACGGACCTCTAAGAAGGAGGAGGGCATTCCTGCCCCCCTCTGCCCTCCTCTGGGGATAAAGGCAAGAGTGAGTCACAGGCAGGGGAGTGGGCGTGGGGTGGAGAGGGCCGATAAGCCCCACTGCCCATGGAGCGGGTGAACCTTGAGCTTGCTGCTGGTGCTGGGAGGGGCTCGGTCTGGCTCCTGGCTCCTCCAGCCACCCCCTCAGTGGCCCACCTACTCCCTTTCTCTCTGGGTCTCCTAGGCCCTCACATCTGGGGACTGAGCAGGGGACACATAATCTTCAGACAAGGAGAAGCACCGTAGATAAAGCGTGAACCCTCCACTTATGTGGCCTAGGGTGAGTCTGCCGATTGCTGGGGGCCTGAGGCAAGGATGGCCAGGGAACCGCTTCCTGGGCACACAGCTGGACTACATTTCCCAGGGTCCCTTGTAACCACAGGCTGCCATGTGATTGGGTTCTGGCCAATAGCATGTGATGCTCACCATTTTCTCTCCACACCTGCCACTCAAACCTCTTAAGTTTCTCTCTTCTCTCATTCCCCTACCAGACCAGTGGAGCCAGCAGATGCCCCTGAGGACCCAGCGGAATGGCACAGCTATTAGTTAAAAGGTGCCCAAGTCCCTGAACCAACACACAGAACACATCTCACAGAAAACCTCCTCAACTGTTAGGGGAGTGAGGAGAAAGGCGGATTCTGTGAAGCCAGAGGCCTTGGGGCTTTGCTAGGGCTTTCAGCCCCCCCCCCCCAACTAACACTGGGCTAAGCCAGGGGAGCAGCAGATCTGATGGGAGTCCATTTCCTTCTCAGAGTCCAGTGAAACAAGGTGATGTCTAGCAAAGCACCTGGCACGGGCCCTGGTATATAACAGATACAAGGGCCAGGGGGAGACATGAGATAAAGAGACGTGAGCATGAAGGGCAACCTGGCTTCCAGGGACTGCCCTCATCCCGCCCGGAAGGTATTAACAAACTGTAGGCAAACGTGTAAACAAGGCAGTTCTCAACCCCCAGTCAAGCACCCTCAGCGCACACTCCATCTCAGGAGGAAGCGCCTTTGACTCACGGCAGAAACTCACCCTATTCCAAACATCATAACAGTGGGAAGATCCTATTTTACTCCTTTATGAAAAATTGGCCACCCGCATGGTAACACTATCTGGTAATCTAAAGAACTCAATGTCTAAGGCTTCAGAGCAGCACTATCCACCATAGCCCAAAGGAAAAAGGGCCAAATGTCCAACAACTGAAGAGCAGAGAAATAAATGTGGTACGTCCATACAGTGGAATATTACTCAGCACTGAAAGAATGAAGAGCTGATACAGGCTGTAACATGGATGAATCTGGAAGACATTCTGAAAGAAGCCAGTCACCAAAGGTCACATATTATCTGAGTCCATTTACATAAGATTCCAGAAGAGGCGAATTCAGAGAGCCCAAAAAGTGAATGAGTGGTCGTCACCGGGAGGGGAGTGGGAAGCTAGGGGCAGGGAATTTCTTCCTAGAGTGGTGAACACTGATGGTGCGGAAGGTGTCACAACTCTGATAGTACTAACCAGCATCACACGCGCTAACTTAAAAGCCTCTGTCACAGGCAGCAGTGGGCCCCTGTGCTCCAGGTGCGAAGACAGTGCCAAGCCCCACGGCAGTGCGTGCCAGGCCTTTCCAGGCTGTGGCAAGAGACCCTCCCCAAACAATTCCAAGAAGTCCCATGAAAGGAAACAACCAGCTCCCGGCCCTTCCTAGGGGACCAGATGGCTAGATGGCCAGAAGGCCACACAACCAGGGAACGGGGCTCCTGGGAACTTACGGTTCATGCCGATGTCGTGGTATGTGAGGATGACGGGCCGGTTTCCCTTGGGGGTCCCACACAGCGTGACGTGCAGGGAGCCATGTAAAGTCTCGATGTCCTGCTCCTGAGGAGAGACGGCAGACAGAGGCCTGTCACGGGGGCCAGGGAGCCAGCGAGGCGGTGCTTACTGACTGCCGGCCCAGCGTGTTTCCCAGTGCGTTGGGGGAAGCTCCAGGCACACTCTCATGTGGCCGCTGGGGCTTCTTCGGGCAGCAGACTTTTCTGGCTGGAAACCACACCCAGAAGAAGAGGGAGGGAGGAGAGGAAGGGGCAGGAGAGCTGCAGCCGGAGGCAGAGGAAGGAGGCCTGGTGCAGACCCTCAACTGCACAAGACGCCGGGGAGGATGGTCCAGTGGCCTTCTCTGCAACGGACCTTGTTTGTTCCATCCAGAAAACTAAGGCCATCAAGACTGAGCTTCCCTGATGACCTGATCTCACGCCTCACCTGTCCCACGGAGTATCACCCCTGTGATGGGCGTCTGATGATTTGGGGTTGCCCAGAATTCTCTCCCTGTTTCCCACATCAGCCTCCGGTTTCCCTGGGGAATTCACCCCATTCTCCCCGCAGGAGGTCTGTGACGTTCACTCCCCCCACCCCCTATTTCACAGTCCAAAGCCGACTCCTGCATCCCACCTCCCTGTTGGTCGCAAGGACGTGAGTTGGGTGAGGCAGATCAGAGCCAACCACTGGAGCGGGGGAAGGGACTGGACGGAGCAAGGCTAGGAGGGCTGGATCTGCAACAGCCACATTGTTACCAGGAGGAGGAGGGCCTCCCTGAAGAAAACCCAGACAGACCAGAGACGGAGAAGAGAGGAAAGAGCTCTCAGCACTGTCGTCTACCACCTGGGGCGGTGAAGTGGGCCACACTTCCAGCCCCACATAAGCCATGCGGGGTTGACCAAGAGTGCTAAATGATACCGTGTCCCGTGTCCCTCCTCCTCCTCTTCTCCCCCAGCTCCACAGAGCCTGGTGGCTCCTCTCCCAGGTGAGGCAGTTCCCCTGACGGCTTACTCAAGCCGTCTCCCCCACCCCCACACATCACCCCCACTGTCCTGGTACTAAAGTCAGCCACCGAGATGTGACTTGCATCAGTCAGTGCACTGAGCTCAGAGTTCACGGCCTCACCTGAGATCGGAAGGGGGGCCACCCCGTAGCCGCCCTCTCAGCTCCGGCACACGGCCCCCACTGGTAACATGGAAGGCCGTCTGTACTGTCTACCTCCTGGGGACGGTGGAGAGCCACAGCATACAGCAGGTGGCGCTGTGCACAGGCTCACCTGCGAGGCCCTGGGACAAGGCCACGCCCCGCTGTCTGCACGTGCGCCTTGGTCTTTAAGGTAGATAAGAACTCACAGCTGCAGGAGGTGATGGAGGGCCCCGGGATTGCAGGTACCCTGGGTCACAGGAGCTGAAGAAGAGGACTGTGGCCCACCAGGGGGCTGTGGGAAGAGCCAGAAGGCCGGAATCCCATAAAGCCAGTATTTCCCCAACAGGAACCGACCCCCGGGCCCCACCTCAGGAGGATGAAAGCTCGGTATTATTTTAACAAAAAACATGAAAATCCTGTCCCTGTCCCAGGCAGGGATGCAGGGACTCCCAGCAGTCACCTCACAGAAGGGAAGCAAGCCAGTCCAGGGCACTGAACCTCCCAGGATGCAGAACTGTCTGCCAGGAGACAGTGCCAACACAGGCAGGGGACAGGGAAGGCCCAGCTCCCTGGTAGTGCCCAGGCCCACCTGAACAGGGTCCTCCTGGGACATCTGCCTCGTCACCCCCAAAAAACGAGTCTCCTGGATCTCAGAGCTCACCATCTTCCTGTCCCCCTCCTGTTTCCTTCAGGGCCCAGCACTCCTTTCCTGCCCGTAACAAGCGCTGGAAAAATTCACGGCCTCCGGAGCAACGGCCCAGCCCCGTGGGGCCACGGATCATCTGCTGGGCCCTGAAGCCACCGTGGGAACAATGGCTTATTATGGGGCCACATTATTCATTGTCTCCCAGCTGACCCATATGGCTCCTTCTAAAAATAGGCCAAGCCGGGCAGTCCCCTGTGCCTGCACACACTGGGGTCCAAGTCTGCATCCCGCCTGCCCATCCCTCTGAGCCTCGAGTCCTTGCCTTTCCACCTGGGCTCCCGAAGGTGGAGACCACCACGTGGCGTTGAACACAGCCCCCAACGGGAAGGGGGTCCTCGGCACATGCAGCACAGAATAGAAATGGGGTGGCAGAGCTGGGGCAGACCTTGACTCCTTCTTTGGTGATCTTACTAATCATCAATTTTAACCGGAAGGGCCTGCCCAGCAGTCAAAGGAGGAAAGGCCAGCTGGCCTTGCTGCCCGTTCGTGTTCAGGCCTGGCCCAGCGGTCTGCACGCGGAGGGGTTCAGGTAATCTCTGCATTACCCCTGAGACCTCCACAGGGACACTGGTCCCCCCTGGGTCCCCTCTCCAGTGCCTCTCTCCTGGCTGCCACACACTCAGCAAGTCCTTCTGGACACCCAGGACCAGGGAGCAGCAGCAGCACAGCCCACCGGCTCGCCCTCACCAAGGAGCACAGGAGGTCACTGCCACGGCCACTGCCTCAGCAGGTCCTGGAGGAAGAGGCGTTCGCCATGGGTGGCCTCGTCGGAAGGACAAAGGCCCCGAGCTTGGGAAGTGGAAGTGACCTAGGAGCACACAGGCGCAGGCTGCCTCTGATCGCAGGTGGGCTTAGGGCAGGGTACCTGACCCACAGCCGTGAGAATGCCTGCCGACCCAGTTCTATGGATGGAGAGACCTCGGTGACTTCCCCAAGGTCACCAGCTTGCAGGGTAGAACCAGGATTAGGGCCTTTGTCTGCAGGGTCCTGTGTCCTTGTGCCAAGGGGTCTGCTGGCCCCATCACCCCTGCCAAGGTCCGGGTCCACCAGCCCACACAGAAAGGAGGAGGAGGACGAAAGGTGGGTGCCTGGGGTTTGGGCGCACCAGAGCCCCGTGCCCCAAGTTACGCACGTGCGCTCACGCGGTTCTGAGCCAGCCCTGGCGCGTGCTCTCCATTGGCCAAAACCAGCAAGACCGCGTCTGAGACTGAATGGGAGAATGAAAATAGCCACAAACACACGCCATTGTCCTCTTCAGTCCCAGAGGAACGCTCTGTCCTCCTGTCCCCGTGGGGATGAATCACCCAGTGTCCTGCAAGGAGGAACCCGTGGCGTCTCCCATGTCCTCACCAAGGCAAGGCAACAGGAACTCAAGCCGCCACCAGACACGTCTGCCACACGGCAGCGTACTCTGCAGGTCCTCCAGCCTGGCAGGAGAAGACCCTGGCTCGGGCTCCCCAGAAGGCACACCTGGCTGGGGCAGTGGTGGGAACACACGCCCCCTCTTCCACCAACCAGGCCCCGTCCTCGCTGTACTGCAGCTCAGAGGCAGACTGCACAAGTCCCTGCTCAAGGGACCTCACCCAGCAGTGGGGGAGATACAAGAGACAAAAGCCAGGCCACACTCCTCTCTCATTCACCTGCTCTGCGACTCTAGAGAGCTACTCTCGGAGGTGCAGACTGGTGGCAGTGGTGGTGGCAGTAAGGATCTTCTCAGCCAGGGCACCTCACCCAGGCTCTGACTGAGCAGCTTACATGTGCTGTCTCACCTAATACCCAGAGACTCCATCAGGGAACGGCCATCTGTTCTGCACAGATGAGGAAACTGAGGCTGAGAGAGGCGAGGTACTTTGTCCAAGTTGCACAGCTGGAACGGTGGAGAAGGATCTGAGCCACACTTGGATTGGGACAGTCCAAGTTCAAAGCCTGCTCTCTTTAACAACCGTGTTTTACGCAGAGTGCCAGATGTTACACCATGAAGAGATTCAGGGAAGCCTGTCATGCACCCCACAGTACACTTCCTAAAGGGGGCTGCAAGTCAGGCTCCTCCCCACACTGACCTGACTACAGTCCCAGCAGCTCCAAGCGCTGGAAATCCACACTGCACAGGACGCAGAAATCACACCTTCTCCTGTGTTCTGCTAAAGCGGCAGGTGCCCCCAAGGCCTTTGTGGGCAGGTGTGTGAAGGTGGGAGGGGCTCAGCAGGAACTGGTCCTCAGGAGAGGCCCTCCCACCACATGCCACACACACACACACACACACACACACACACACACACACACACACGCCACGCCTCCTTGTTCCCTTCTCTGCAGCACTGAACGCAATTACAAATATCTGCCCAACAGCTGCCTCCTGGAGCACTGCCGACCCCCAGAGGGACACTTCAGGATTGACACTGTCTACACTGCCTGTGAGCCAGCAAGCAGTAAACATGGCACCTGCTGCTGCAGTCCACACCGCCTACAAGCTGGTGAGTGGGAGAAGGCCCCACCACCGCTCACACCTTGCAGATCTCCTCTCCTCCACTGCTACTCCTGGCATGGGAGCTGGAACCACAACAGACTCTTGCTGTTTGTCACCCCAAACAGCCGTTCCCTTCTTTTTCACGAGAGAATTCCAATCGTGTGCCAAACAGATTGTGCCTGATAAAATTCTCTTTTCCATTCCCTTGCATCAGAAGATGGTCAGGCGGTCAGTTCTGGCCAGTGAAATGGCAGGAGAATTTGCTGGGGCTTCATGGAGAGTTTTGTTGGTGTGTTTTTAAGGATCAACCTTGGAACTTTTTTCCTTTTGCCCTTCCACCTACTTCCTACCTGGAGCTTGGGTGTGATGCCCAGGGACTTAGCAGCCATGTTATAAGGGAGAGCACAGAAGCTGTAGCCAGGCTGACAGAAGAGGAAGGGAAGGGACCTGCGGCTGGGGACACGCTCACCTGCTGGACTAGGCCTTCCAGGTCAGCATGAACGGAGCGCGTTTCCTGGCGAGGGCACTGTTTGTTGAGGGGTATTGATCCTAACAACACAGCCACCTGTGTGCCCTTGGCCAGATTATTGACACTCTGAGAATCTCATCCCTGAACTGTAAACAGAGGTCAGTGACGGGCCCGCCTACTCCCCGGAGCTGTTCCCAGGACAAGCTGGGACCTGGACGTGTTCTGTGTGTCACAGTGTCACCCTCCTCGAGTGTCATCTCAGACAGCTGTTCTAGAGATGACTGCCGCGACTTGGCAAGGTCAGGGGCTGGACCATCGGGGCTGTGGAGACCAGCGGCCACACCCCCCACCATCCCTTCCTCTCAGCAGGCCCAGGCAGATGCTGACCACACGAGGAGGGTTGCCCTCCCCTGCCAGTCCAGCTTTGGGGCCACAGCGTGGCCAGAGCAGGAGGGACTCTGTGGAAAGCAAACTGTGGCTCATCAGACCCTGCATCAAGTCCAGGCCAATCACGGAGGCTGCAGAGAGTGCGGGAACTTGCCCCACCACCGTCTTTAACAGACTAGCACGCCCTGCCCCTTCCTCACCTTGTCCACAGGGAGCAGGGGTGGGCACGGCTGTGAGCGGGAAGGGTGGCCAGGGAGGAGCTGGGGAGCAGGGGAGGAGCACCACAGCACTGGCCGAGGACAGCCACCCGCAGCCAGGTCCAGCCCCACACCACCAGGGCAGCCCTTAAAGACAGCCGCGAAGGCCGCAGGCTCCCAAAGCCGCACTGGCCCCTCCCTCCAGGCTGCAGCAGGCCCACGGAGACACCTCAGGAGGTGTTCTGGACCAGAAGCTGGACCAGAAGCTCCCCCTTGGTTCCTCAGTGTTCTTTAACACCGTCCTCCTAACAAGGCAGAGCAGGGACAGGCTGCTGAGGGCAGAAGGACGCCGGCTTGGGGTCACCACCCACAACGGGACCCACCCTGCAGACCTCCACTCCCAGAGGAGAAAAGAACCAGGAGCAGGGTCTTTCTGGGATGAGGGAAAAGAGAAAGGGGGACCAACGCCACCAGCGTAGGAGGCCTGCAGCTGGGTGGAAGGCCGTGAGGGGCAGTGCTCAAGACCCCCGAGACAGACGCCTGCCCTCGATTCACAGATTCGCAAGCAGCACCCCAGGGAGGCCAGCAAGTGGTCAAGTGCAGCTGGGTCTGGACACCCCTCTGACCGCTGCACCCGGAGACAAGGGTCTACACTGGTCGGTGCGTCACAGCCTGGCAGACCTCGATGACCCGGCTCTGAGTCCCACCGGGGCACCTGGTGGCCAAGGCGTCCATCCATTCTGGCAGGAGGGCATCCCACGGGATGGGGCAGAGGCGGCAGCCCGCGTTTATTTCTCCAAGCCTCGTTTTACGGTGATCCAGATGAGAGCTCCTGCCATCTGTCACCTGGGTTTGCTGCTCATCCTGGTGGCTTTGCTAGGAAGTGGGGCGGGGGTGGGGGGATGGGAACTGGTGGGCTGAGCATTCCCAAGCTCCTGTCTGCGGCGCACACATTCACTTGGGCGGCGTGCAGGCAAGAAGGGGCTGTGTCGACACGAGATCAGCAGAAGGCTCAGTGCTGCCGTTCCCTGTGAGCGGATGTGTCCCAGGGAAGGGGAAAGAATCAGCCCCCGACAAGGACGGCACTCCCTAGGCCCAGCACCAGACCTGGGAGACCCTGCCCGCCAGCTGTGCTGCCCGCCCTCTCCCCCGCACCAGGCCCTCAGCGCATCTCCCAGAGAGCACTGGTGAGCACACAAACAGGGATCCCCATGGAAACCAAATCAAATCAAACCATCTGAGTAACGCAAGATGCAGGTGGAGAGAATTGGAAAGAGCACATTCAACAGAGAAGGCGACCAGGGCACCACAGGGAGTCACCCAGCCTGTGTGCTGGCAGTCATGGGCAGTGGAGGCAGCTCTGCTGCCCCTTCCCAGAAACTCACTGGACTCTGCTCAGGCCTGGGGCAGAGGCGTTCTGCCATCTGTCTCCTCACTGCTGGACCACGGGGCAGAGCCCTTGAGTCTTCCCGGGCACCTATCTTCTGGGACGCAAGAACTCCCTTACAAGGCTGCTGCCAGGACTAACTGAGAGGACAGGGGTGGGGTCCCAGCACTGTTTCTGGGGTGGAGTTGGTGCTTAAGAGTCATCAGCCATCACGACTTCCATGATTGCTGCCTTTTCAGGAATCGGCTGGACCTGACTTTAGGGCAATGACATTGCAAGTTCCCCACACATCTTCAAACCGCTCTCTCGTCTGCAAAGGAGGGTGATACCTCCCACCCTGTCCAGGAAGCCTAGAGACAAGGAGCAGGGAGGCCCTTTACAAAGCCTCCTCCTCTGGAGCAAAAGGGCTAGATCTGGGCCATCTCAAAGGCACCTGCCAGTTCTGATGGTCTGGGTTCTGGAATTCTAGCCAAAGAAAATAAGCCAGAGCCCCAAATACTCCACCCTCCCCGTCATCACATTTGCAAACACAACTGCCCAGACCCTGATGCCAGAGCCTCTCGGCAGACCGGATCAAACCGCATCTTCCCTGTAGCCTGGCCTCTGAGGCCAGCAGCCTCCTGGGGCACAGGGAGGGCTCTGGAATGGGACGCAGGGCCCAGAGAGCAGCTGGAAGAACCTCACATGCACATCACGGGCCAATCTGCCCCAGTACGTGTCACATACCAACAGGCCCCCTCAGGTGTCAGCCAAGGAGAGAGAAGGGCCACGGTACCATCTTCTCCGGCACCCATGCTGGCTCTTGAACGGGCCGTCAACAGCTTACAGCACACACTTGGCAGCTTCTCTCTGCTGAGCTCTGGCCTAGGCTGAGTTCTGACTCCCGGAAACATTTTAGAAGCTGAAAGTCTTGACCACATAAGGAAAGGACAGGGAGTCTGCCGTGTTAGCTATTCGACAAGCAGTGACCTGGGCTGCTGTTAGAGACGCATACAGCGGAGAAAGCCGGGACATTCCTTAGTCTCCAATCCCAAGGACCGGCCTAGACAGACAGAGCATAGACAGACAGAACATCTATCGCGATAAGCAGATACAGAGATGCATGCAGTTTGCCACTAAGGAGCAGCAACTGGAGTCCTCGACGCATTAAACCTAAGCTCAATGACGCTCCAGAAGCAGAGGGGAACGGGCACCTAGTCCTCAGGGCTGGGTTGGCCCTCCCAAGTCTGGGACCACAGTAAGGTCTCAGGAGCCAGAGACCAGTCCTGGCCCAGACAGCTGGGATCAGCAGGGCCACCCGGCCATGGGCGGTTTCCTCATCTGTAAAGTGGGGATGACAGAACATGTCCCAGGAGACTCCACAAGAGAGTGAGGCAAGCCCTGGGCACCAGTCTGGCCCGCCAGAGGACACTGAAGGCCAGGGCAGACAGGTGCCCATGGTTTTTCTGGAGCCCCTCTGTGAATGCTGAGGTCAGAACCAGCTGGCCAGTCCCCACGCAGAAACACCACCATGACCCTGGCTCCATCATCCTCAGCTCCCAACCCTGTGGGCAGTATCCCATCTGGGCCAGCAGGCATTGCTGGTGACACTGAATGCCACCTAGCAAAGGAAATCCTACCCTGACCTCACACCTGAGAGGGACACTCAGTATTCATGATCACCACCCTGAAAATCTGGGGTAGACCTTCATCAATATCACCAGTCAACTAGGTCTGCGCACCACGTCCAAATGAGTACAGTTTTATCCCAATATCTTTTTGTAACAGTCTTCATTAAGTGTCACTCAAGCTCAGATTCAGCTCAAATGTTGTGACTCATTGGTGAGATGGATCCTATTAGCAGCTCACAAATTAGTTAACCCCTCTTTGTCCTTGGAAGCTTCAGAATTCAGGCCAGAGGGGCGCAGGCAAGTGCTGCTGCCCTGGCCTGCAATGATCTACCCTAAGTTCCTGTCGCATGACTGGCTCCATCTACCCTCAGGTCTCAGTTCAATGTCACCTCTCAAAAAGCTTTGCTGCCTCCCCCCTCCTCACCCTGGCCTAAGACAGTGCCCGCGTGCCCTCTCCCACCTCCTGGCTACGGATCAGCGAGAGGATTGTCTTGGAGCAGCTTCAGGGCTGGAGCAGCCCTGTTGCTTCAGTGAGCTTAGTCTGCCTGTCTGGCCGCCGTTGAGGGGACTCGGAGCAGGGGTCTCAAGCACAGCTCTGGGAGCACATGCCTTGAAGTGAGACCCAGCCCTCCCCTCCCCTCCCCTCCCCGCAGGGTGGCCGCAGGTGCCCCACCCGTGCCTGAGGGGCTCAGCGCAGGGAACACTGGAACTGAGCCTCACACAGGTTTGGCACGGTGACTGTGGAGCTGCTCCTCTAGAATTTCAGTTCCTGCTAGCAAGGGTGCTGCTGGTCACGTCACCACTGCACCCTCAGCACCTGAGACCAGTCACAAAGTGGGCATTTGTGAAAGGAAGGAAGGATTACAAGAGGAAAAGCTGCCCCGCCCTCCCAGGAGAGCTCAGGATGAACCGAGAGGCCAGCCCAGACCCACCCCGATCTGTCAGCCCACTGCAGAAGGCTCCTCCTGGGGGCCCCTGTCCCCAGTGTCCTAAGGGTAGAGTTCCTTTGTCCCCCACAGCTTGAGCCACCTTCAGGTCAGCCTGCTGCAGTGGCAGGGTGCCAAGTCCCTGCCCTTGGCTCTGCCAGCTTCCCCCGACTGGAGGGAGAACAGATGCCAAGTGCTTCAGAAGTGATCGAGAGCCACACTGTGAGGAGGCCCTTCCCAGGGACAGAGGGACCTCGCTTTCCAGGCCAGACTGGGCCCAGGGCCTCCCTCGCTCTCCATGGAGGCTTGCTGCCACCAGTGTTGCAGGGTTTTAAAAAGCTGCAGTAACCATATTCCGGCAATACTACTCCTAGTTATAAAGGGGTGAAAGCAGAGTCTAGAACAGATATTTGCACACTCATGTTCACACACAGAGCCACCTACGTGTCCAGGAATGGATGAACAGATAAGCAATGAGCTAGGATGGAGGGCCTTAAAAAGGAAGGTCATTCTGGCACCTACGGCACAGCGAATCTCAAGGACACGGGGCTGAGAAAATCAAGCCAGTCTCCAAAGACAAGCACCGTACGGTGCCATCGACAGGGGCTGGGGCAGGGAGCAGGGTGTCCTTGACGGATGATGGGTGCAGAGTGTCAGCTCCACATGGTGAAAAGCCCCAGAGGTGAGCAGCGGTGGCCGCGGCCACGGCACTGTGTGCTTAGAAATAGTTCAGAAGACACATTTTGTGTGTAATTTGCCACAATAAAACAACGGGGAAACCCACAGTAGTGGGTAGGAGGACGTGTTGTTTCGGAACGGCACTCATGTGGAAGTCACACCACTGTCCCCCAGACTGCCACTGCAGCAAGGCTAGAGCACCTTCCCAGTTCCCAGAGTGGGAAACTGAGGCTGGAGGCAGGTGAAGCAACATGCACTCACTGGAACAGATGACAGCATCTAGCAGCGGCCCACCATGTCACCCCTCAAGGGACGCAAGTGCCTGTCTCCTGAACAGCAGGAGACGTAGGCCCCTGACTTAGGCCCCTGCTCTTTTACTATGACCGTAAAAACACGTTTTCATGGAAAAGCCCACAGAGTGCCGGGCCAGCTGTGTGACCGCGGGCCGGGCTGCCTGACCTCTTTGGGCTTCAGCTTCCTCTGCTTTAAGAATGGACAAAGGAGGGGCTGAGGTTGTGGCTCAGCAGCACAGCGCTCGCCTTGCACGTGCGCGGCCCGGGTTCGATCCTGAGCACCACGTAAGAACATAAATGCATTGCATGTGTACAACTAAAGTAAATAAATAAATATTAAAAAAAAAAAAAGAATGGACAAAGGAGTCCTACTTTATAGGGCGCCAGGGATCAGCGAGGTGTCCCCTGCAGTGTTAAAGGCCACACATCTTCTGGAGGTTGAGGGCCTGGGGCACAGCGGTGGCTTAGCACGTATGCTTAGCACGTATGTTGGGGCCACACAGCCATGAGGCTGTCCTTGGAAGAGAACCAGTGGCCACGCAGAAGGCAAGGCCTCTGACCCACACCAGGGTTCCTGAGAGCCTGGGGTCAGGGTGGTCAGCACCAGGCTGACCCTCAGATTCACAAAGGCCTTGCACCGTGAGCAGCTCTTCAGGGCCTGTGTGACCTGCGCTAAGCACTGCCCCCAGCTCCGCCCCTCATTCCTTTCCTTCCAAAGACAATACAGGTCCCCTGCCTGTGGATGGGGGAGCCATCCTGAGACCAGAGCTCAGGAGAAAGGACTGGAGAGGTCCGGGGGTGGGAGGAACAGGGGACGGAGGGCAGAGCGACTCGGGAATGGGCTGAGCCCGTGTGAGGGGAGGTGGAGGTCGGCATGGCATCACACAGCCTGCCCTAGTCCCAAGCCAGCACCCCAGGGAAGGCCAGGTCCATGGCCACAGCCTGCCTTAGTCCCAAGCCAGCGCCCCAGGGAAGGCCAGGTCCATGGCCACAGCCTGCCCTAGTACAAGCCAGCACCCCAGGGAAGGCCAGGTCCATGGCCACAGCCTGCCCTAGTCCCAAGCCAGCACCCCAGGGAAGGCCAGGTCCATGGCCACAGCCTGCCCTAGTCCCAAGCCAGCGCCCCAGGGAAGGCCAGGTCCATGGCCACAGCCTGCCTTAGTCCCAAGCCAGCACCCCAGGGAAGGCCAGGTCCATGGCCACAGCCTGCCTTAGTCCCAAGCCAGCACCCCAGGGAAGGCCAGGTCCATGGCCACAGCCTGCCCTAGTCCCAAGCCAGCGCCCCAGGGAAGGCCAGGTCCATGGCCACAGCCTGCCTAGTCCCAAGCCAGCGCCCCAGGGAAGGCCAGGTCCATGGCCACAGCCTGCCCTAGTCCCAAGCCAGCACCCCAGGGAAGGCCAGGTCCATGGCCACAGCCTGCCCTAGTCCCAAGCCAGCACCCCAGGGAAGGCCAGGTCCATGGTCACAGCCTGCCCTAGTCCCAAGCCAGCGCCCCAGGGAAGGCCAGGTCCATGGCCACAGCCTGCCTAGTCCCAAGCCAGCACCCCAGGGAAGGCCAGGTCCATGGCCACAGCCTGCCCTAGTCCCAAGCCAGCGCCCCAGGGAAGGCCAGGTCCATGGCCACAGCCTGCCCTAGTCCCAAGCCAGCACCCCAGGGAAGGCCAGGTCCATGGCCACAGCCTGCCCTAGTCCCAAGCCAGCACCCCAGGGAAGGCCAGGTCCATGGCCACAGCCTGCCTTAGTCCCAAGCCAGCACCCCAGGGAAGGCCAGGTCCATGGCCACAGCCTGCCTTAGTCCCAAGCCAGCACCCCAGGGAAGGCCAGGTCCATGGCCACAGCCTGCCCTAGTCCCAAGCCAGCGCCCCAGGGAAGGCCAGGTCCATGGCCACAGCCTGCCTTAGTCCCAAGCCAGCACCCCAGGGAAGGCCAGGTCCATGGCCACAGCCTGCCCTAGTCCCAAGCCAGCACCCCAGGGAAGGCCAGGTCCATGGCCACAGCCTGCCTTAGTCCCAAGCCAGCACCCCAGGGAAGGCCAGGTCCATGGCCACAGCCTGCCCTAGTCCCAAGCCAGCGCCCCAGGGAAGGCCAGGTCCATGGCCACAGCCTGCCCTAGTCCCAAGCCAGCGCCCCAGGGAAGGCCAGGTCCATGGCCACAGCCTGCCCTAGTCCCAAGCCAGCGCCCCAGGGAAGGCCAGGTCCATGGCCACAGCCTGCCCTAGTCCCAAGCCAGCGCCCCAGGGAAGGCCAGGTCCATGGCCACAGCCTGCCCTAGTCCCAAGCCAGCGCCCCAGGGAAGGCCAGGTCCATGGCCACAGCCTGCCCTAGTCCCAAGCCAGCGCCCCAGGGAAGGCCAGGTCCATGGCCACAGCCTGCCCTAGTCCCAAGCCAGCGCCCCAGGGAAGGCCAGGTCCATGGCCACAGCCTGCCCTAGTCCCAAGCCAGCGCCCCAGGGAAGGCCAGGTCCATGGCCACAGCCTGCCCTAGTCCCAAGCCAGCACCCCAGGGAAGGCCAGGTCCATGGCCACAGCCTGCCTTAGTCCCAAGCCAGCGCCCCAGGGAAGGCCAGGTCCATGGCCACAGCCTGCCTAGTCCCAAGCCAGCGCCCCAGGGAAGGCCAGGTCCATGGCCACAGCCTGCCTAGTCCCAAGCCAGCACCCCAGGGAAGGCCAGGTCCATGGCCCTCGTGAGGCAGGACAGAGGAGTGAGCAGTGGGCAGGAAGGAGGGAGAAAGGAAGGACCAGGGAAGACGATCTTAATCCGGAAGTTCTGCCTACTTCTCCAGACCCGTCACCTCCTAAGCCCACCTCCCTCCTCCAGGCCTGTTGCTCCCAGATTCCTGGAAAAGCTGCAAACTTACCTGTGCACCGTTAATTAACCCCCAGTCAATCCATTAAGCAAAGAGAAGCACGGTATCTTGAGGAACCTATAGTTCCAGGAACTTTCTATGCTGTCTACTGATCACATCAGGAAGAACACGTCAGCCGAGGGCCTGAGACTCCCCAGACACCAGAACCCACCCTGAGATCACTCCTTACCTTCCCATACCACCCCTCGCCAAGTGTCCTTTGAAAGAAGAGCAGGGAACCCCCACACGGCCCCTCTCACTCTCAAGATGGCCGCATTCCCTCTGGAATGTGCCTCAGCTTGGCGCGACGCGCCTCTGTCTGAGCCTCTGACTGGCCCAGGCTGTCACGGATGCGGAGAACCCCGCTGGTCCTGAGTCAAGGTCCCCCTTCTCTCTGGGAACTCCTCAGACCCTTCTCCGGAGCCACCTCTTCTCTTGTGACACCAGAGTCAAGGTCAAGCCTCCCCGTCACCAGGTCCCTCATCCGTCGACACCTCAGCATGTCCGTGCATTTGCCCACGGCTGCGTGCCTGTCCTGGTCCTGTGGGAACCGACTGGCTCCTCTTTCTCTGGCCAGACCTCAAGCCAGCTTCTGCCCTGGAGAAGCAGTGGAGTGTGGGGACCCGCTGACACTCTTCCTTCTCACCCCTGGCCCCCAGTGTTCAAACAGTGATCTACTTCAAACCGACAGAAAGAGAGAGGAGGAGATGGGGCAGGGGACAGGGAAGGAGCCCACACCCCGTACTTGCCTGGACATCAAACTCCTGCAGGAGGCCCGTGATGGTCTGTGGAGACAAGACACACGAGAGGCGGTCAGTTTCCCAGGGTCCTCTGTTACAGAAATAATGTTGGAACACGCATGCCCTGCCTGCATCTGTTCTCCACCCTCCCTCCTCTGTAAGGCCCCCTCGTTCCTTACAAAGAGAGACGTTCCTTTTCATCTCAAAGAACAACGACCAACAGAAAAGCAGATGCACTGGCTGGATTCCTTTTTGAGGATAGCCTTGGTGAAAAAACATCTGGAGGTCTAAGCTGACCACAGGCTTGAGTGATGCGGGACTGTAAATGGCGATTAACTGGTCCCCTTATTTCCAGCCATGGGCCTCACTTTTAAGACTCAAACCTGCCTCGTTGGTAGCCCCCTTACATTTCTTCCATGGCTGCCGCCGTCTGGCCTCTGGATGGAAGTGCAGTCCTTCGTGGATGCAGAAGGAGAATGGCAACCTCTAAGCATCTCCCTTCATCTAAAAATTGTGAACCTCAGCCTCAATCCCATCTTTCACCAGAGCATTTAGTGGCAAGAAAGGCCCAGGAAGACAGGGAAAAGCCCCTTGTGCCCCATGGCGTGGTGGAAGTGTGGCAGGGAGGAGGAACGGGGTCTCGCTGGGCTGGTGTTTCCGAGAAAAGAGGCCAGAGGCTTTCCCCAGACCCAGAGAGGGAATCCAGGTGCTCTCCCAAAACCCAAGCCCCGGTGCCACCCCCCGGCCAGCCTCCAGGAAAGGAGGGCTCAGCGGAGCCAAAGGCGCAGGAGGCCAGGGAGACAGAATAGGCCCCTTTGGACAACTGGGGGTCAAGCCTCCATCGTAACAGATGGCCAGCTGCTGGGGGTCCAAGCAGCTTCCCGTCTCCCGGGCTATGGGCAGGGACAGCCCAGAGAAGCTGAACCCAGGTGGGAGCACAGGCTTCTACTTGTACCGTGTGTGTGTGTGTGTGTGTGTGTGTGTGTGTGTGTGTGTGTGTGTCTTGGTACCCCTCCCACTTTCAAAATGTCAACAAGAGCACAGTGATAGTCCAAACTGAGGAGAGACATCAGGAAGAACTTCCCACCAGCAAATCAAACTTAAAACATTTTGCTGAGTCGATGTAGGGAACCAGAAGGAATTCCTTTCCATTTACACCTTGAAAGACAAGGTCCATGTCCTCTTGAGGTGGATGAGCACATGACCTAGAGTCCACAAGCTCTTTGATGCCTGCTTCAAAAACAAGACGTTCTAAGCATACCCACAGGCTGCCTGAGTGGAGGGTCTAAAGTGTGTATACCCTCAGGACCAGAAGAGCCACTCCTGAGAGTTCTTCCTCCCGAGGCACCTGCGCACACAGGAAATGGTGTGTGTGTGTGAGGTACAGCAAGGGCATGGGTGCTCTGCATCACCGTCTATAACGGCAAAAGGTTGAAAAGACTCGCATGTCCATACGGCAGGCACGGCCAGAAAAACCCAGAGGGATACTGGGCAGGAGAGAGAGAAGCACAGGTTCTCTGTGGACTGGCACTGGAAGGGTCCCTAAGACACGCACTTGAGTGCATTTAGCAGGGCGTGGCACACCATTCCCACATGGTTCCACAGAACACGCTTCCTGTGGTTCATATGGGATATGCTGGTGTATATCTGCACTGCTTAGGAGGGTGTTGTCTGCCTGATTGTCAAGGACTGTCCTGGACAGGGAGTGAAGGTTTTAGAAATGGCTGAGAGCATGCACAGTGTGCAGGAGGGGCTGGCACGGTGCAGACTGCATCTGTTTTTATAAATAAAGCTTTATTGGGACACGGCAAGCCCATTTGCGTACAAGTTCTCCATGGCCGCTGTCGGGCTATAACAGCAAAGGTATCCAAGGGGGTTGGTTCCAAGAACCCCATGGAGACCCAAATCTGCAGCTGCTCAAGTCCATGATATAAAACCATATATTTGCATATAACCTATGAGCATCCTCCTGTATACTTAAATCATCTCTGAATGACTTGTAAAGCCTTTTATAATGTAAATGCAACGTAAATGGTTGTGAGGCTTCAATTGTTTAAGGAATAATAAGAAGTCTGTGGATGTTCAGTGCAGATGGAATTTCTTAAAAGTATTTTTGACGGGTGGCTGGCTAAATCTTCAGATGGAAGCCCTGGATACTGAGCACTGACTGAGTGACAACAGAGCCACAGGGCCACGGAGCCAGAGTTGGACACCGTCTGGCTCTCCGCAGGCCCGCAGCGCCCGGGTGCAGACAGTCTGTAAGTGCTTCCTGGCCTCCCCAGGCAAGGCTCCTACTTCTACTTGCATCAATATCTGAATGGACGCCAGCAGCGGCCTCCCCAAGACCAGTTTCTTCATCGGCAAAATGGCAATAAGACAGTTGCCTCACGTGTTTGTTGTGGAAAGTCCCCGGAGTAAGTAGATAAAGCAGAGTAGCCAAGTGGCCAGCCCTACAGAAACGCCACGGCCTGTCACCCAAGGTAGCGGCCTGGGTTTGATTCCACGACCCACATTTTGTAACTACACATTTTGTGACTGAGGACAAATTAACCCCCTCAGAGCCTGTTCCCTCTGCTATAGAGGACAACCACAGACCTGCCACGGTCAAATAGGATTCGCCCAGAGGCAGGCGCGCAGCATGTGGTCTACGCATGTTAATGATTATTTTTGAAAGCATTTAGTTGGCCTTGGAGTAACTGCACTTTTAAGCCTGAGTTTCCACATTTTAAAAAACAGGCCTCATCACGGGCAGTTGTGAGTCTCCGAGAATCAGGATGTGAACAGGCTTCCAAACCTCACTGTCAGTTCTGCCAACGGAAAGTCGCTCCATCTCAGAACAAACGGCACAGGACAGACCAGGCCCACTGGGCTGGGGCAGGAGATTCTGCTCTCAGCAGGAGGCCTCTGTTCAAAGAGGTTTGACCCAAAGGCCACTGACAGCAAGCCCACGTGCTGACAGCTATGGCTCATCTCCACCGCAAAGAGCCGGTCATTGCAGGAGAACCAGAGACTCCCTCCTCCCCCAGCCAAACGCAGTGACAGCCAGCGCCTCCAAATCACTGAGGATGACCTGGAGGTGGACAGCGTGAAGCATCTGCTGTGGACACAAAGCTGCAAGAGGCCATGACAGGACTGAAACCCAGGCCTTGTGGCCCCAGAGTGTGTGGCCTTAACCCCTATGCGATGGATGGCGTAGGCGGAGGCCAGGGGCAACGGGGCTCCACGTTGCGTGATCTAGAACCACCCAGGTCAGACAGGGGGCTGCTGGGGAAGGCAAATGAAGGCAGAGAGGTGCGGGCAGAGGGCGGGTAAGGGGCCCGGTCCACAGTGCTATAGTTGGACTTGAACCTGGGCCTCTTACCCCAGCGCATATGTGCATACGCGTGGGGTACACATGTGGTCACCCGTGGGCACGTTACCTACACATGCATGTGTGCAAGTGTGCCACGCCCACGAGTGTGCATGCTGTGTGCCAGGGAGTGTACCCACATGCATGTGTGTGTGCCTATGTGTGCACCCCGTGTGTGTGAGGGGACAGCCAGGAGCACCTCAACTCACCTCTCCTTTCTCCACCAAAGGCTTCACCTCAGCCAGATCCACGTCCTGAAGTTCCCGAGACATGTCCAAGTTGTCACCTGCCTGCCAGCGGGGAGGAAAAAAGACAGGTCAGCACTTCCTGCCGAGAGACGTTTCCTGAAGGAAGCTCGTCCAACCAGGGAACGGGACGGGTGGAAAGGCCAGCTTTGCCCTGCCCAGCAGCTCTTCCCCTGCACGGGCATTCTAGCTTCCGGGAGGCCCCTGGCACCCGGTGCCCCATCCCAGTGCGCCCACATTTCCTGGGAGAGGAACCTGAGCTCACAGACACAACTACTTTCCAATGCAGTAGTGGACCAAGACCAAAAACCCATCCCCATGCCGAGTCCAGGCCCACCCACTTCCGGTGGCATTTTAGAAGGAGCTTCACGTTACTCCAAAGCCAGGCAGCCCCAGACTGACAACCAAAGGAAAGAAATGTCACGGGACACAGCCATGCGCAGGGGGGGAAGACAAGCTTTGCAGCACTCATGCACGCTCACACACACAAGAATGAGGTCCTTCAAGGCCAGAAGCCCTTTGGGGGCTGAGGCAGAGGGCGGGGCAGGGGCGCTAACTCAGGCAGGTACAGAAGGGCCAGGAAAGGAGGGCTGCCAAAAGACTCCCAGAGCTGAGTTCCAGTCCAGCTTGCACTGCGGACTGAAGGACCCCTGGGAGAGTGACACTTGGGCAGGCCGTGACGTCCGTGAAGCACTCTGCCTACAGCTTCATCTGGGAGCTGCACGGACTGACATTTTCTCTCATGGTCAACAGCCAAGTTGGAAAAATTAAGTAACTGCCAATACCTGGGTGCAGGACCATGGGGCCTGGGAAAGCCTGAGTGTGACAGGCACTAGGGAAGGAGAGGTCAGTGACAGGAGGGGGCGGGGCCCAGGGACAGGAGGGGGCGGGCCCGGACCCGCCCAGCTCACAGACCCTGCACCTCCGTGGGAACAGCCTGACCGAAGCCTTCACACTGTGGCATTTCCAAGGGGGAGCCTGGCCCCCGCTGCCCGGGCCTCTGATGCCACGTGAGTGGAGGGCGTGAGTGTCTGAAATCCCAGCCCAGGGCTCCTCTGCAGAGCCAGCTCCCAGGCCCACAGGGACAGGGGGAACTCACTCGTCAGAGGCCAGCAGCAAGAGCAGGGCCACTGGGCTCCAGGCCTGTGCCAGCACATGGCATTCCGTGGGTAGCTCCTGCTCACCACTGGGTGCTCTGGTCTACAGCCACAGCATGATTGTCCCCCAGCAGATGACCACCCCACAGGAATGCCTTTATGCGGCCTTTGGAGTCTACGCTCCAGAACATTCTGAAAACAAAGTCGGTTTTATATTTGTGAGCATTCCTGGGCAGCTGCCAGCTCGGAGGCAGGAGGCATGAAAAGCCAGGGTCTGTGAGCCTTGCGAACTCAGCGTGTTCAGGGTCCCGAGACCCTGGCCCGTGGGACGCCTGCCTACACAGCCTAGAGAGCCTTCCAGAAGTTCAGGGTCCTGGTCAACACCACCTCCCATGATGAAAGGGAAAGGACTTCAGGGCTCACAGGGCTTCTGATCCACCCTGTTCAGCAGAGGAACCAAGGGTGGGCCAGGTTCTCCACTATGCCACTGGGGGGTCCTGGGGGGCACCTTCAGCTGCACCTGTGAGCTCTGCTGAGAGGAGCTCACCTGCCCTGTTCCTTCTCCACCTCTAGCTCCTGGCACATGCTGGGTGCAGAGCCCACCAGGACTCACTCCCTATAGTGCATATAATACATTTACTTAAAACCCATTTTTCTTCTATTTTTTGCATGCTAGGGATCAATCCCAAGGACACTTTACCACTGAACCACATCTCCGAGCCTTTTGTGTTTTTTTTTTTTTTTTTATTTTGAGTCAGGGTCTTGCTAAATTACCAAGGCTGACCTCAAGCTTGCAATCCTCCTGCCTCAGACTCCTGAGTCACTGGGATTACAGGCATGTGCCACCACGTCCAGCTTAAATTCCCTTTTAAATTGCCACTAACCCATAAGAGCAAAATGTCTTGAAAATCTGTCTACATCTGTAAGGACTCAGCACATGCTGTGGTTTAGCCCAGTCTGGTCAGATTTCTGTGGCTTCCAGAAATTTCCATCACACTTGACTATGACATCAGCCTCCATGGCTTCTTCCTCCTCCTTCAGAATGGAAATGAAGCAACTTCAGCCTCCTGCTTTCCAGACACACAGGGGGCAAAACCCTTTTGCCTCTTTTTTTTTATACCGGGGCCACATCCCCAGCCCTTTTTTGTATTTTATTAGAGACAGGATCTCACTGAGTTGCTAAGTGCCTCGCCATTGCTGAGGCTGGCTTTGAACTCACGATCCTCCTACCTCAGCCTCCCGAGTGCTGGGATTACAAACAGCACAGGACAGACAGGGATCACAGGCATGCGCCACCACGCCTGGCTCTCCTTTTGCCTCTTTTGACCTAGCTTCCCATAGCACAGAGGCAGTGGGCTGGCTGACTCTTTCGGATACCAAGTCCTTGTGAATCTGCTGTTTGGAGGGGTCTCATCTGGCAGAGACCCCCAGCCCACTCAAGGCCAAAGGGAAGCCAAGAGGCTACACTACCATGGACCGCCTCAGCGTTTATCCCTGCTAGGGCTGACTTTGGTCCCAGGGCACTTCAGTCAATGTCCAGGGATCTTTTTGATTGTTGTGACTGGGGGGTGCTACTGGTTCCTGGGGGTAGAGGCCAGGCATGCAGCTGCCCAACCTACCACGCTCATGACAATCTCATGACAGAGTTATATGACCCAAAATGTCAACAGTCCCTGACCGACACCCTGACCAAACCAAGGACTCTGACATCCAGAGGGGGACTGGATAAAGCAAAAGAGACGTTGTACTTACTTCTCAGGGTCAGATACTGGGGGCCTGCGTGCTCATGGACATGACCACCCTGGGGCCGGGGTAGAACGCCCGCCAGGTTTGGCCCTGTAGGTCACTGCCCCACAGGAGCAGGGCTGTGTGCACCTGGGGCTCCAGCAAATGACCTCTGCCCCTTGAACTCTCCAGCCGCTGGGGTCCAGCATATGGTCAGCCTGCAGCAGGCCAAAAGACAGCAGCTGTCCCACCTCATTCCCTGGACTAGGGCCAGTCAACACCAGCCCCTCCCCCATCTCTGATGCCCCAACCAAAGGACTTCCTAAACTTTATTTTCAGACATTTTTGTCCAAAGGAAATGTTATAAACAAGATCAAAAACAGATTTTAAAAGCGAGGTGCTTTGGATGCAGACGGGGACAGGGCCTGGAGCCTCTTCCGCAGCTGCCCTTCTCCCCGGGGTCCTGGGACCTGCCCACCCTGCCCGCACCTCCAGATGCCCAGCCTGAGCCCCGAGCCCCCCGAAGCCAGGCCTCAAGGCTGGAGCTCATCAGAGGTTCCCTCCTGGGTTGGCTTCTTCAGCCCCTAGCGTGGGGCTAAGGACAAAAGCAGCACTTTGTTGATGGGGACCTACTGTGTGACGGGTCTATGGATTCCGCCTTCACGAACAGACCAGTTCCTGTCCCCACAGATCCAGTTCCTGTACCCGGGGAGCCCCCTTGGGCTCACTCCCCAGGCCTGCGCACTGTCCCAGTGTCCCTCAGCGGCTGCACTCTCCTGGCGCGGGCAGGTGCCGTCCTCACCACTGCGTCCTAGGACTCGGCACTACTGACACTGGACACTCGGGGCCCAGAGTTCTTCCGGATGGGCGCTGCCCTGAGCATCCTGTGGTGTGCAGCCGCACCCCTGGCCCCGCCAAACACACCCCCTCGCCCTGACAGCTGAAGGCGCCTGAAGACAAGGCCCAACATCCCCAGGTGCAAATCAGCCCTGGCTGGGAAGGGCTGACCGGGTCAGCTCCTGGCACGAAATGAGTATCCAGAAAAGGTCTGTCAGACACAGTTCTTATTAATGTAGTTCCTTTCCCCTCTCTCTCTCTCTCTCACACATTCTCTCACGCCCCGCCACATCACTGCTGTCCCTTTACAGAGGAGGCGGCTGACCCGTGGGTCTGATGGGCGTCCTGGTCACACAGGGTCATCTGCAGGAGCCACCCGGGTGGGGCCACACAATGCACACTCTTGATTCTTCCCGGCACTTTCTTGTCCCCTGAGATTGGTCACCAAGCAAGAGCAGAGGCCACTGAAAAACTCATTTCCAGCAGAAAACACTACCTTGTGGTGCTTGGTCTCCTTCCACCAGGAGGGAGGTGCACTGGTCTGGGGCTCTGGCTGGTGCCCCTAGGCCCACTCCCCCACAGGAGCCACAGCCCTACAGCCCACAGCTGACAGAAGCCACTTGGCTCAGCAAGTAACAGCGGACAAGAGGTCAGTGCTGGACTCCAGCCCCTGCACCCCCACAGCCCCCTGTAGAGTCCTAGCTGTTGGGACCAGAAAGGGCCCAGCGTGAAGTGAGCAGGAGAGACCCCACACAGCACCGTGGACGGAAACTGAGTCCCTGCCCCCTGCTCCACCTGCACAATGACATGGAGCCGCCACCCACATCTCCAAGGCTCTCCAAGGAGCTGACGTGAGCCCATGAGGCAGGGAATGAGGTCAGCACAGTCTCCTCCTGCTAAAACCCCACTTCAAAAGCTGGGCTCAGGCCACCACGGTATCCCACAGACTGGCTGGCATCACCCTCTTCCTTTTACACCTGCCCACTGGGGGAATTCAGAAAACCAACAGCAGAGCAGTGGTAGGCTGCCCTGAGCTAAGGGAGGGCTGGTGGGTCAGATTTGGCATCGCCCTTTATCAGCTCCCTGCATCCTCTTGCTCATCTGCAAAATGGGCATCATAACTCCTGCTCCCAGAAGCAGCAGAGGCTTAGACAATGATGCACTGAAGCTGTCAAACTGCTGCTGAGTTCACAGTGTACCTGGCTCCCCTGGTTGCCCAAGACCCCAGGGGTCTGTGAAGATACAACCTGTGTTTTACACAGTTATCCCCTTTTGCTGGGCCACTGTAGGGACTAACAGGGAAGGTGTTTAGCAAATAGCATACGAATCTCCAGCCTTCCATTAACTACCACGAAGTCTCCTCCCCACCAGCAACAG
Organism: Tamias sibiricus; assembly: GCA_025594165.1. Classification (NCBI taxonomy): domain Eukaryota; kingdom Metazoa; phylum Chordata; class Mammalia; order Rodentia; family Sciuridae; genus Tamias; species Tamias sibiricus. Next base: position 175,775,220 of record CM046658.1, on the reverse strand, counting down.
CCATCAATGAGTGACCAAGCCCTAGAAGGCTGGGCAAACACCTCTCCAGTTCACCAGACCCCAGAGATGGTCAGAGATTCGCAGGAACTCATGGGTTCCAAACCAAGCCAAGACCAGGATCTGCCTAAAGAAGACAAGCATGTGACCCCAAGGCCTGGGAGGGCAGTGGCAGAGGCGTCTTAGACAATTTGAGATGAGTTAACTAGTTCCTGAGGGGCGGAAGGGACACACAGTCTGTGACTCTCAGAAAGCCTCAGTCAATACCAGGCATGGGGTGCGCACTTGAAAGCCCAGTGACTCAGGAGGCTGACACAGGAGGATTGCAAGTTCAAGACTAGCCTTGGTAAGTTAGCAAGACTCTGTCTCAAAGGCTGGGGATGAAGCTCAGCAACAGTAGATTATCCTTGGGTTCAATCCCCAGTCCTGCAAAAAAAAAAATTTTTTTTTTTTAAATAACAAAAGGAAAAGGTGTTAAGTGGCAGGAGCACTGGCTTTGGAGTCCTTGGCATGGGAATCCTGGCATCATAATGCCTCACAACTCTGAGCGAGGCCCTCTCTGGGCCTCAGCTTCCCCATTGGCCAAGTACGCAGAGTGCACGTTCCATGGAAGTTGCCTGGTCTGGGATGAGCTGGGCCCATGGGGACCAGGCAGGACAGTGCTACACCAAGGACAAAGGGCCATGCGTACGGGACTCTCATCAGGGCTAAGCTCAGTGTGGCCAGGCTGACCCTGCAGTGTGGACGGAGTCCCTCTCCTCCCACCTCAGGCTCCTGCCTATGAAGCCTGAGGTTTCCGCCTGGCTCTGTCACGCCTCAGCTCCAGCCACCTCTTGGGACCTCTCTGTCCTCTTGAGCAACTGCTTTTGGGCCCCTGGAATCCCCATGGGGTGGGACTGAGGGGCATTCAGCAGAGACGCCTCTGTGACCCGTCTGGGATGTGCAGGACACAGTGCCCTAGGAAGAGCAGCAGTGACCACCAGAAGAGCCCCTCTGTGGCACCGCCTGAGCTCTCGCATCTGTGCTTGCTGCACGTATCACAGCAGCCCGGACAAGGGCACCAGCAGGCTCGCCATCGAACACGCCAGCACTGGGCTATGACACATGCCGGGTCAGCAAGCTGCAAGCTGGCACAGGGAAGAGCCACCTTGAAGGGAAAAGCTGACAATGACACCACAGTGCCCTGAACACACAGCAGACCTCCCCTCCATCCGCGGCCCAGGGCAGCGTCCCAAGGCTGATGACACACGACCACGAGGCAGTCGATGCTCATAGGTGGGTGGGACAGTCATGCTTTTCCCTCTGCCCTGAGCAGTGGCAGTCGCAGCTGAGCCACCACCGGAGCAGCCTCCACTTGGGGCAAAGCCCATCTCAGCCTTCTCTATGGTCCCTTCACAAGGCCCAGAACCGTCTCTGCTTTCAGTTCTCCCAGTTGCCCTGCTCACGTAGCAACTGCAGCGCTCTAAAAGTGTTCCCTCTGCACGGTTTCTCTTGTTTGCTTCAGAGTCCCCGGGAAGGGGGTAGTACCATGCCCAGGCCACAGACAGGCAGCCCGAGGCTCACACAGGAAGGGCACAAGACTTCCCCAGGGCCACAGTGTAGACCCCTCCCCTCCAAGGGAATCGCCAAACTCACTGGTTTGCCATGGGAATGCGTCTGGGGCTTGGAGGCCTCCCAGAGTCCTGCAGTGAAGCCAAGGAGGACCAACCGGGAGGGGACACTGGCAGCTTTTGCACCGACTATCATCATCAGCCACCGGCCTGGATTTCGTCCCCTGAGTAACATGCCTGGTTTCAAAGCCACATGAAAACCAGCCAGAGTTCTTTCTAGTACACTGGGCTCTTTATGTAACAGGTCTCTAAAGGGCGTGAGGGATCGATGTGCACTGCTCCTGCCTGACACGGAGACTTCCCCATACAGAAACCCCCAGAAAGTTCCAGAGAACAGTCCCATTTCTGCACCCACTTCAAGGAGAAGCGTCCTGGGACGTGCCAGGATCCCCTGCCTCACTGCGGAAACATTCTTTGGTCGATTCTTTGCCAAAGAGATTCTGAAGCCAAGCTTCAAGGCAGGTCACAGGCTCTCTTGCTGTTTTTCAGACCTTTGGAAGCAGAAGGCCCTGGGGAGGGTGAGGAGGTTGGCAGCCTTAATGCTCCATGTTTTTCTTGTGTAATCCGCCTAGCAAACCATATGGGTGGACTCGCTGGACCTTCAAGAAAGTTCCCCAATTAGAGAAAGGAAAAGCTGAGATTGGGTTTTCAAAGTCTGAGAGAGAAAAATCAGAAAAAGAAAAAAAAAAAAAAAAAAAAAAGTTACAGTGTCATGGGCAGGAGGCCTCCAGACTAGGAATTCCTAGGGCCTCTGTGCTCTGCATGGAGTCTGCAACCCAGCAGGTATCACTGAATGGTTCAGTATTGAAGGACTAGACCAGGAATCACCAGAAGGAAGACAAACCCAACCCACTCTCAGACCACCAGCATGGTTTGCATTCCTTGGGTACCAGCTAGAGCTGAAACCAAATTTTTGTGTGTTCGACTGAAGCCCAGAACCCAAAGGTCAGGGAGCAGGGCTGAAACACAATAGCAGGAAGAGGGAGGGTCTGGAATCCGCAGGGGCCCGCCCCCTTCTCTGCAGTACACCGGGGCCTTCCTGGAGGCTCTCAGTGGAGTCCTGGCAGTGCAGTCTTGGCAGAGCCTGGGTTTGGCAGAGAGAAGACAACCGTCCAAGGGGCCAAGCCCAGTAACTGGAAGTCCGAAGGAGGACACTGGTCTCATTAAAGGATTGTTCTGTGAATCTGCGGGACAGGCAGGAGCTAGCTGCACTGGATGGTCTGAGATAATTTGTTGAAATCACACAAACAGAGCCAGTGTTAGCCCAGGACGCGGAAATGGATCCTTTACACAGGGCCCTTTGTCCCCAGGATCAGATGCTGGCCATGCCAACAAGATCCTTCCCCAAAATGGTCTTGCTGCTCCCACCCCCTGGAAAGACCCACCTATCTTCCCAACACACAGGGCCTGGGTTACTTCCCTCACACGTGGAGTTCTCCTTTTGAATGGCATTAATGGGATACCCACCAAGGGCCGGGGCCTCCCATCTTGGAGGAATGGAAAAGCAGAGACAACCTAACCCACTGTGATGATCCCAGGATACTCGGGACCATCAAGGTCACCCCACACAGGACCTTCCTTCTGCAGAAAGGAGGAGGGAAGACCAAGGGGCCAGGGTTCACTAGTCAGAGATGCTTAGAGTTACCTATTCATAAGAATCCCACTCACATCCATATTTGGAGCAGGGTTAGAGCCTTTTCAAACAGGTGGAGGCAGGGAGGGAGCTGGGAGGAAGAGGACCTGCACCCCACCTCTCTAAGCAAAGTTCCAGGAGGGCTTAAAATGCACTCTTGTTTAAAGGATTCCCCAGGCTGAGGTGGGGGTTGGACCCATAAAAGATGGGCTCCTAAGTAGGGCAGGCTCGTCCCCAGATGGCTAAGGAGCCTCACTCTCCCCCGGCCCCCCATGTGGAGGAACACCTGGCTAGGCTGAAAAGGCCGGGGGGGGGTGGGCAGGTCTTCAACAAATGTCAGGTGGGAAAGCCAGAGACTAGGTCAGAAGAGGCTGTTTGTAGGCCAATTTTGTAATCAGTTCCTATTCTTTTGTGGCAAGAGGACTCCCGGCCATTCTCCTCCTTTGTGGCCCACCCTGGAGATCTCAGCTCCACACCCACACCCAACAGCAGCCCTCCACCTTCCCCTTGGGGCCTTAGTGTCCACCTGCTGCCTAGGCGCTGCCCCAGGGAACACGCCTGGCCACACCCAGCAGGCCAGGCTCCTCAGCAGACTGCCCACAGCCCAGCTCTGCTCCACGGTGAAGACACACAGGTTGGGCAGGCAGGCTCTGGACCAGATGCAAGCAGGAAGACAGCCTGATAGGAGTCCAGGAAACCAAGTCCATTCTTGAAGGATGGGCTCAGGGGCTCTGGGTGACCTTCAAGGGCAACAGGGGAGTTTAAAATGGCTAGGGCTAGCTCACTGTCTTGATCTGAACCCACTCATTTGACAGGGGAGTCCCCTGCCCAAGCATTGTTTTCTGACCTGAAAAGAAGAACATGTCCTATCTCAATTAGATGAGGTGACTCATCAAGCCACAGGCTACATCCAGCATCGAGCATCCACTAACTGCCAGACACAGAGGCCACAAGATGGCCTGTGTGGCCACTCCCCTTTTCCTCCTCTCCCCAGCATTCTGGGACAAAGGCTTCACACCCTGCCTTCAGTGTCCCTGCCCATGAGTTCAGTGTTTGGGGAAAACCTCAAAATTCCAAGTCTGGCTCTAGCATGTGATTTCAGTCCTGGGTAGGTTTAGGACAAGGGGCCCCAGACACTGCCCAGCAGGTGGCTCCAGAAGGCTGACACCTAGGCTGTGCTCCCCACCTGCAGGGCACTATTCTCAGTTTACATGAATCAGCTCAATCAAGATTCTCGTATCCTGTTAAGACTGTTATTCTCATTTTACAGACCAAGAAGCTGAGGCACAGGGCTGACCAGCTCTCTGTATTTTCATTCTGGCCTGCTTTCTCCAGGAACCCCAAGGTGATATCATGCCAAAGCATGAAGACTCTGAAGACCGACTCTATGGGTTAAAATTCTGGGTCTCCCACTCTTAGCCATATGGCCACAGTCAAGGTGTCAGACTCTCCTGGCCTCAATTTCCTCATCCATTTGCTGGAGATAACACAGCCCCGTCTTACAAGGATTGCAGGTGTTAAGGGGACACAGTAGCTGCTCTGGAGAGAGATGTCCCGTCCCTGCCCAGCCTTCCTTCCTACTGCGTCTGGCCCTGCTCCCTGCTAGGACCTTGGAGGCCATCACCATACTATGGCTTTCCCACTGAGCCACAGACTCTTTGAGTCATGCCTTGGATGGATGCTCTGGAGTTGGACTCCAAGGAAGAAATAACAGCTTTAGGCCATCAAAAAACAATGCCATCTTTCTGGCTCAGGCCAGTAGATTTCAGCCACCAGATCTGCCATTTATCCCGGAAAGGGCAGCCCAATCCAGTAAAGACAGCCCACAAGGGGCTGCAGTCCATGGGCCTGTCTCACTAAACTGATTTTTCTAATCTCTAAATACCTGGTTTATAATTTTTAACAGATCACCTGCATTCCGCCTCTCCTGCCTCGAAGTGTGCTCCCCACCTGCAGGGCACTAAGTCCACACACTTAGTGGAACGCTAATTTCATTTCGCCTCTCTGCAGGAGACAGGCAAAGATCGAGTTCAGCCCTAACCAGGAGACCCTGGAATGGGCCTGGAGGGTGAGTTCTGGTTCTCACTTGGCTTGGGCACAACTGTACCTGTTTCTGTGTCTCACTTCCCATCGGCAAAGATCAGAGAGGTTTTTCTATCTGTTACAAATAGTCCAACCAATGGTTTGCCTTTGCAGATTTGCCTGTCACTCTGAGAGAATTCTATCAGGAGAGGAGATCCCAAAACATGATCCATAAGCCAAATCTAACACCTCCACCCATACCTTCCTCCTTGGGATCCCACCTTCTGGACCAGCAGGGAAGGGGACAGAAGGCGAAGAGCTGTTCACTCCCTGTTTATATTTGAACTCTTCCTAGGTGCCAACTCCTGGGCCAGCTGCCAGGCTCCAGGGTGAGGCAAAGTCCTCCTCCCCACCCAGGTTCTACTCACCCTCCTAGAGAGACAAGATCCCCAAGAGCTAAGAAGGTACAGGGCAGGGGACACCCCAGTGTCAATGCTTACACTCAAACACCTCCCTTTGGAGTTTTTCCATCACCAACTGTAAGTACTCCCTCCCAGGCACCTTCCTTGACCCCCACCTGGTGCCATCTTGGCCAATCAGGCTCTGTGCCTCCCCGTGCCAGTGCCCCTGCTGCTGGTGGTTGGCCAGCCCCTTAAAGGCTGGCGGGGTTCCCGCTGTACCTTGCTTCTTTCAATTCACATTTGTGAAACTCAGTGGAGACTCCAGAATGTCTAGACAGGAGGAGGCCAGGATGGAAGGTTTGCCTTGAAGCTGCATTTTTGCACCAAGAACAGGGCTTGCACTTGGATATCGGTTCACTGGGTGTCGTAGAGGAAGGCGGGGCTGACTGGCTGGCATACAAGGATGTCTAAAGCCCTTGTGGAGCCACCAGCTCAACTCTGAGCCTTCCATCTTCCCGGGGGCTTAAGGAACCAGCCAAACTGAAGCACTCAGGACACGGTGAGGAAGGACTGTTCTGGGCACGAGATAGCCCGGCCCTCCCTCCCCTACTCGCTGCTTCTGACACGCATCTCCACGTTCAACCCAGAGAGGGGGCGCTGGGGACACGCTGGGACAGCTGACAGCCTGGGTCAACAGACGGGGAGGAGGGGAGATGGCAGTGGTAGGGAAGCGGTCCACTAATTTCCCAGCTTCAGCTCCTAATCTGACACAGGCGGTGACAGTGTGTTTTCCCTGGAGCCCGTCGCATTCCACACCCCTGGCGGAACCTCCTCCCGAGGCTGAATCAGAGACCGCGGCGATCTCCCGGGAACAGCCGAGCAATTCCAGCTGTTCTTCCTGCTGGACCACAGGAGAGGCCGGCCAGAGTGACACGGGAGGGAAGGAAAGCGGGGGCGGGTGGGCGGAGGCGACAATGACGCCACTCCCAGCGGCAGTCAGCTCAGGGACCGCCAGATACAGGCGCGACCCCTCGCGCCCTAGCTACCTCTCCTGCGCCGCCACAGCGCCTACCCGGGCCGCCTGGGGACTCACCCTGCCCAGCGGCGCTCGCTGACACTCGCTCCCGCGCGTGCCGCACGCGCCATAACACACCCCGCCCCCTCCCCCACCCCGCGGGCGCGCGCGCACACACACACGCACACACGCCCTCTCTCACACACACCACCCAGCTCCGGGTCTGGATCGGCTGGCCCCTCATATCTACTCCCGTTCCTGGCCCAGTCTGGAAACCAGACACACCCACTCCCCCTTCTCCAGCCTCAGCGCCAGCGCTGCTCACCTCTACCCACCCCCATCTACACACGCGGCGCAACCGCCCCCTACACACACACACACACACACACACACACCCCTAGCACCTCCTGCGCCCACTTCCAGCACGCACGCGGGCCAACGGGGCCAGCTATGCCTCTGGGAGGAAGCCGGGGAGCGCGATCCAGGTGTTCCTGCGCTGGCTCAGCGCACGTTCACCGACTCCTAGTCTCTTTCCCCTCTTTTTCTCTAGTCGAAACCCCTACTCCAGCGGTGCTGGCACCCCAGGGGCCCCTCCCTCGCCCGCGCCTTTGGGTCACCGCGCTCTGGCAGCTCCGTAGCGCTGCTCCAGAAGCCTGCGGTCCACAAAGGGCGGGCCAAGCACCCCAACAGCACTCCCAGGAAACCCCTTTCTGCTGTCCTCGTCTTGCCGGGAAGGAAGAGGGGCTTACCTAAAGCAGAGGGAGAGAGGAAAGGAGCCGGTGGCTAGGGTGGCGGCGCAGAGCCCAGCGACAGCCCAGGGGAGAGGTACAGATCGGCGCGCGCTCCGGAGCGACAGCGAGTAGCCGGGCGAGGTTTGTTTATGTCCGGGCGGAGGGCGACTTTATAGGCGCCGCGGCGCCGCCTCTAAGCCTCGCCCCTCCCCTGCCTCCGCGCCCCGCACGCAGCGGGGACACACCCCTTTCCCGCTCCCTCCTCCCCAAGAGCTGGTCTGGGCTGGGGCAGTGCGCCCCGGGTGCGCTGGAGCCGCCGCCTGTTGCGCAAGCTTTAGCAGGGGCGCGGCAGGAGGGGCCCCCAGGGGTTATCTCTGGCGTCCTCTCCGAAGCCCCAGAGGCCCGGGGCTGAGCGTGCACCGCGGGAGCGTGTGAACAGGGGTGCTGTGTGTGCGCGTGTGCGCGCTCGTGCGTGTGCATGTGGACTTCCTTGTGCCTTGGCGTGGCCGCTGGGCTCCCATCTCTGCCTCGGAGTTTCTTCTTTAAAACGTCTCATCGCGCCACGCCCTGACTCCCCCAGTTCTTTGAGGTCTCAACGTCTTCTCCCCTAGCCCCACCAGAGACCTTCCTACGGCCACCTCCTTTGCTTCCTCCGACCAGTTCCCTCAGACTCGCACCCTTCTGCGTCCCCACGACTCTCCGCTGAAATTCCCGCTCCCACTTAATCTTTCCATCTTCCCTGCTGCACCCCAACGTCCCGCACCTCTCCTTCCCTTCCCGCTCCGAGTTCCAAGCGCCTCCGCCCAGGCCTTCGTGGCCCCTCTCTCTGCCCCACAGGCGGACGGGAGCCAGCCCCTCCTGGTTGCCAGAACTTGCGCGGAGCTGCTTTCCAACCTAGGTCTGTCCCACCGGCGGTGCTTTGTGTAACTGGCGCCTGCCTGCGTGCTCTCAGGGACCAAAGAAAGCAGCAGTTCTCATCGCTGTCGGCGCGGGAGAATCTCTTGCGTCCTGCGGAGCTTTGTTTATTTTTTTGAAGGTGGATGCCACGGCCCCACCCTAGACTAGTTTAATCGGAATCTCAGGGAGCACAGACCAGGCGTTGGGGTTTTAAAAAGCCTCCCCCCACCCCCACACCCAGGTCAGCTCTATGTGAAGCTGCGTACTGCTGTACTGGAGAAACAGCCTCTGATGAATAAAGGAGAAGGTGACTCAGCCTCGCCCAGCCACTGTCCCCAAAACACCTGCCCAGCTTGGAACTTACCACCCAACCCCCACGCTGGCTCAGGTGCCCCTCCCTGGCCCTCCTACTGAATGGTGACCCCCTTTCCTCCACCAGCCCAAGAGCTACTCAAGGGACCCTGGGAACTGGCTTTCTTCCTCGCCCTTCTATTTGCCTTCACCTGCCCTGACCCTTATTCTGTCATAGTGAACGTTTATTGAGCTGCTGCTATGAGCTAGGTCTGTTCCCAGCCTCTGGGAAAGGACTGAAAAGGCAAAAATCCCTTTCCTTCCAAGCACAGCAGAGTAGAGCCCTCTGACTCGGTTTCCCCACCCATACTAGAGGTTGAGCTGAGCTCATTCATTCGTGGCTGTACTGAGCAAACTGTTATGTCCAGGCCCTGTTCTAGACCCTGGGATGAACAAATAGTTGGCATCCTTGGGAGCCATCCTGTTGTATAAAGACCCCCCCCCCCCCAGACCTGGCAGTTTGTTGCCCACTTACATACATTTCCCCATAACCTCCCCTGCTTTGGTTTTCAACAACACCTAGGGAGCACTTAGGGCTTGCTACCCATCAAAGATGGAGTGTCAAGTTCAAAAGTGTGCAAGAGAGTGCCTGCTCCTTCAGTAACAAAGGGAGCTTCTGCTGTGTGGGTTGAGAAGGGCATTTTGCCAGGAGAAACCATTTCCTGTCTCTTTGAGGAAGACTTCCTTGGGGCAGGCCACACAGTTCAACCCAGACCTGCAGCTGGAAACCCTAGGGATGCTGCCAGTGGGGGGCTGGGTTTGTGCCTAGGAAGCCCAGATGAACTTCAGCACTGAAAGAAACACAGTGGAGGAAAAACAGACAAGGGAGAGGAGAACTTAAAGGGTGGGGTAGAATTTCCCTAGAGTGGTGACATTTTAAAACCAGAGTCCAGATCACCTTGGAAAAGTTTGAGGAAGGTGCCATTTGGATCCTACACTCCTCCCAGTAGGGCCAGCACAGCCAATTTCCCTTCCCTCTTGCACTTGGCTTTTCTTTCTCCCTAGAGGAAGTAGTTATCTCATAGCCAGCTAAGGTTGCCATGCCATAGGGAAAAAGAGCAAGTTAGGGCAACCCTGTGTGCAAGACAGGACAGAAGGTCCTCACCCTGTGGAGGGGTCACTCTGGGATCTGAGCTCTGCCTGCATGTCCCCGGCCCCAGCCTGAGGCAGCTGAGACAGCAGAAGCTGTGGAGTTGAATGTGGGTGCCACCGCATTGAGCTATTTAAATTATTTCTCTTTCTCACTGGTCAGCAATGGAATTAGATTTGCTTAGTAAATGTACACTCGCTGCAGCTGTATCACAGGGTGAGATCTTCTGGACTGACGTCCACTGGAAATTTCTATTTAGCAACACCTAAGATTTTTAAATGACTTTAGGAATCATCTATTCCCAACCCTCTTTGGGAGTATCTGTGGGTATGTGGGGTTGCAAGAGACCCCGGGGGCAGCTGGTATTCGTGGGGAAGAGCATTGGGTTCTGTGGCCACCAAATCAGATGTCCTTACTTATAAATGATCGTGCCTTGGACAAGTTACCACTCCTCTCTGCACGGAGGAAGGGGTGAGGGAAACCATCAGGCCTTTTGACCAGAATTTATGAGCCAGCTGCTGCAGTCTCGTGTTCTTTCCCCTCCTGATTAAATGAGAATCTGACCCTGAAACACCAGCACCTCTCTTGCTCCTGTGCCAGGCTTGCTCATGATCCTCTCTTTTCTCCAGCATCTGTCTCTCCCTCTCTTCTGGATCATTCTGGTCAGCAAGTAATATTCATCACAGCGAACGACCCACCCGGGACCAATTCCCCCTGCAGCGTCTATGGACTGCTCACCCTCAAGCTTTCTTCTCCAAACTTCTCAAAATGGGCACCTGCATACTGAGTTCCACTTCCTCATCTCCTCTTCCTTTTCCTTTGCAGTGTGTGATTTAGCAAGTTCCTCTTGGACCTGTTTGAATAATTCTACAAAATGTGTTAGGAAGACAACAGCCTCTCCCAGCCCAACTTTCCCACTTCCCCTCCCCAGAAGCCTCTGGTTTCACATCTTTGAGAGTCATCTTTATCTTATCTCTGCCACTTGCAAGCTTGATATTCTTGGCTGAGCTGTTTGATTTTCTGCCTTGGCCTCTTTGTCTATAAGATACATGTAGGGGCTGGGGATATAGCTCAGTTGGTAGAGTGCTTGCCTTGCGTGCACAAGGCCCTGGCTTCAATCCCCAGCACCAAAAAAAAAAAAAAAAAGGTTCATATAGTATGGTGCGCTCCTATGGTGCAACCCTACATTTTGCACAACCAGAGAAATGAAAAGTTGTGCTCCATTTGTGTACAATGAATCGAAATGCATTCTGCTGTCATATATACCTAGTTAGAGTTAGCTCACAAGCCACTGTGAGAAATGCACGTGTTGATATAAGTAAAGGGCCTAGAGTGCCCAGCATATAGAAAGCTCTTGATAAAATGTGAGCTGCCACTGCCACCATAGCCATCACCAGCAGCAGCAGCACCTCACCTGTCCCTCCTGTTCTCTTACACAACACCAATGCAGAGACACCTGCAGCTGGTGTTGGTTGAGGAAGTGTGTGGAGGGGAGTGGTTCTCTGTCAATTCCTCCTCCAGTATTCAGCCTCTTTGCTTGGACTCTGTTAGGAGAAAGGGATCCTTCGCCCTGCTGCAAGACCCTAAGTCCACTTTCAGACCCCACCTCTACCCCTCCAGCTGTACGTCTTGACCTATGCGGATTACTTCCTGTTCTCAGTGAAAGCAGTGAGCAATGGGAGAAAAAAAAAACTGAGAAAAGAAAGTTCCAAATGAGGTGAATGTTAGGCTCTGCCCAAAATGCAGAATAAGCCCTGAGTGTGGATGCAGAGGTGGGCGCTGTTAGGTCCGGAGACACAGACTCCTGCCTCCTGGTTTGTCCTCCTAGGGTGGTTGTCACAGAGCCCCACAGTCTGGGGGCTGTGAAGCACAGAACTGACTCTCTCGGGGTTCTGGAGGCCAGAAGCCCAATGTCAAGGTGAAGGCAGGACCCTGCTCCCTGTGGGGGTCCAGCAAGGCTCTGCCTCGCCCAGCTTCTGGTGTTCACTGGCAACCCTTGGTGTTCCTGGGCATGCAGACACATCCCCCCATGCTCTGTCCCAGTCTTCATGTGCCCTTCTCTGTGGCTGTGTCCCCTTCCTTGAAAGGACACCAGTCCTATTGGGTGAAGGGCCCTTCCTAATCCAGGATGCCTCATTTTAACTAATTATATCTGCAAAGACTCTATGTCCAAATACAGTAATATTTTTAAGTTCTGGGTGGACATACACTGGGGGAACTCTTCAACCCAGCTCAGGGTTTATGTGTATTTAGTGAATGTTTATAGCTTATTTTCAGGGAGTTCTACTCAGTGGCCTGCTGGGGGCGGCCCTCACGACCCTGCTCCCCTGCAGTCCCCAGGAGGCCCTTGCCTGGCGTCCCCACCACCCCGCCTTGAGCTTTGCACCTTGCCTCCTTCCAACTCATGCTCAGCTGTCCTCTTGATCTGCTCAGGTCACAGCTCCTGCCTCATTAAACACTGCGCGGCTCCTGTGACCTGTCGGGGTCACCACCCGCTCCCTGGTGGCCATGGGTGGACATCCCCCCTTCTCCCACCTTTTCCTCTGGCCACTGAGTTACCCTCTGCTTTCTCTGAAAACACCCCTCTCTCCTCCACCGACTCCTTCACCAAGCTGCTTCCTCCTCCTAAACAGCCTGCGCCCGCCCTCGGGCCTCCGCCCTCGGGCCTCCGCCCACTCACTCACTCACAGGGACCCAGACACACTGGGCCGTCCTCACCCTTATCGGTCTTGCTGCTTCCTGTCCCTCCCACCTTGAAGTCGGGCACTTGGTGTGATTTGTGCTGTAGATGAGCAGCCCCAACGGACTAAGAGGGAAGAATAATGCTGCCAGCATTGTTAAAATTCTTCTTTTTCTTCTTTTCTTTGTACCAGGGAGTGAACCCAGGGGCATTTAACCACTGAACCACACCCAAAGTCCTTTTTTATATTTTATTTAGACTCAGGGTCTGACAGAGTGACTCAGGGCCTCACTAAGTTGCTGAGGCTGGCTTTGAACTTGAAATCTTCCTGCCTCAGCCTCCTGAGCCGCTGGGATTACAGGTGTGCTCTACCTGTGTTGCTAAAATTCTAGAGGTATTTGTTACTGAGGCAAAACGAAGCCTATCCTGGCTGCTTCACCACCCTCCAGAGCCCATGGACACTGCCAGCTCCTCCAGGAAACCTTCCTTGTTCCTCTCCAACTAAAAGCCTTTTCTTTGTGTGTGTAGTTTAATGCATATGTTGGGAACGAACAACCCAGCGGGCACAGTGTGGGGTGCTGGGAGGAAGGGAGGAGGTAGAAAATCATATTTGCCACCCTCTGAGAAGCACACGAAACCAAAAATTGCACGCCCATGTGACTGCTCGTGTGTGTGTGTGTGTGTGTGTGTGTGTGTGTGTGTGTGTATGTGTGTGTGTGTGTGTGTGTCTTAAAGTAAGGCTACAGGGTCACGGAAGAGCACATGACCTAAGACTTTACCTACTTGTGAGGGCAAGGGGATTCTCTCTGGGAAAAAAAAAATGATATTGGAAGCAGAGACTCATTAGGATAAGCATGGGTGGATCCTTCTGATCTCCTGAATGTTGTGTGTGCCTCTTTCTTTTCAGTCATGACTCTTTCATGCATACTTGGTATAAATACAACTTCAAATGTCTTAAGCAATAAAGGGAGGGGGATCTTTATTGGCTCATGTAGCAATAAAGTCTAGAGGATACTGGCTTCAGGCACAGCTGGATCCAGGGTCTGATATAACCAGACATCTCTCTCCCTCTCTTTTTGTCTCTAGTTCTCAGTATTTCTCAGATCAGTTTTATTTGATCTTGGCTTTGTTCCCAGTCGGGTCTTTTTTAGATTAAATCACCAGGCTGTCAAGTAAATTATAGACATCCTCATTTCTGAGGAAAGCAGAGCCTTGAGAAATTTCCCTGGTTCTCTTTGAGAGGCTCGCCCAGTTTTGAGAAGCCTGCTCGTATGCTGGCCCTTGACGTTCTGCCCACCTTCCTCGCCTCTGCTGCTCGGCTGCCTCCACCCGGACATGCCTGCAGGCCGCGGGCGGTCAGGCAGGGCCTCACACCTCTGGGCCACGCCTGTGCCTCTGCAGCAGGAGCCCCTGCTTGAGGGCAGAGGCTCCCCATCCTGGGAACATGCCACCCGGCACAGGTGAGCGCTGACCAACAGAAGGCAGGAGGTAGGGCAGGAGGACCGCATGAGGAGAGACGGGAGCGAGCGGGAGGGAGCCATTGGAGGTTGGAGGGGGGTTTGAGGCTTATGTACACACAACTCCCTTAAACCTGCTGGTTTCAGGCTGAGAAGGGAGGCCAGGTGGCCCTCCAGTCACTTCCTAAGCTTCGACCAGCTCTTTGGCTTTGAGGCTGGGCTGACCTTATCCCCAGATGTGCTCACTGATTTTCAGTGGTGGAGACACCAGACCTGGCTTGACTGGTTCCCCACCCACCATGCCCTGGGACCTGGCCCAAGAAATACAAAGGGATTTCATAGCAACCATAAAACCTATCCCCATCCCGACACAGGAGAAATGCCACCTGACCGTGTATGCCTGTGATCAATGACGTCACAGGCAGCCAGGCCCTTGGCTGGACCTGGGTAAATCACATCTCCGTCAGTAAATCATCCTGCCCAGTGCTACTGGGATTATGAAGGCCAGCCTATAGTCTTTTTGCTTTTTCCTTTCTTTTCTTTTTTCTTTCTCCCTCCCTCCTCCCCTCCCTCCTCCCCTCCCTCCCCCCTCCCTCCTCCCCTCCCTCCTCCCTCCTCCCCTCCCTCCTCCCCTCCCTCCTCCCCTCCCTCCTTCCTTCCTTCCCTTCTCCCACCTTTCTCTCTCCGCTGTGCTTCCTGAAGCTAGATCTCAGTGTCTCTCAGGAGCCTCCTAGCCCACAGCTCTGGGGCACCTCTGGTTCCACAGTGGCCCGTCCGCCCTTTCTGCACCTGTCCTGCAGGCTCCGTGCAGTCTGCCCCTTTTACTCTCACCAGAAGCAAACACGAGAGGAGCAGCTTTGTGCAAACCCAGCCCCACCCTGGGCACCTGCCCCACAAGCTGCGAGGAATCAGAGGACAGATGTGTGCGGCCAGGGACAGTGGCTGACACAGAGGAGTTGATGTGATCTTCAAGTTCCAACACAGACCACATCACAGCGGCCCTGTTCCTAAGCAGAAAAGGGGGTGATATGGAGGAGAAAGACGCAGGCCCTGACTTAACACCCAGTCAGGTTCAAGGCTCACTGGGCAGATGCAGAGGTCCCTGCCCCCTGCAGGCGCAGGCCCAGGACTGCTCAGAGGCTGGCCCTCCCACTCTGCAGGTAGCCAGTGCACAGAGGTGATGTGGGGGCTGACACCACAAAGAAGTCCGGCTCTTGTCCCAGGCCCAAGACGGGGACCCCAGTGATCCCCACACCCTATTGCACTGGGCAGGGATCTGGTGATGCAACCCACAACCAGGCCTCACGGAACCCTCTAGCCCATGGCCATGCCAGGGAGGAGGAAGCAAACCCGGGAGCACCAGGAAACAGGGACCCTGGTGGCCAGGCTCCAGCCACCTGTCGGGGGAAGCAGGGAGATGGTGGCCAGAGCACACCCCGAGAGAGGATTCCAGTCCCGTTTTACCACAGGTCCAAACTAATCTGCCCAGGTCGAGGGTAACTCCACCTCCAGCATGTGCCACTGAGTGCCCATAACGCCTGCTGAAATCCTGAGCTATAAAATGATGCAGCTCACATCACAGTAAGTTTTAGACATTTTAAGCCGGGCGCGGTGGCGCACGCCTGTAATCCCAGCACTTGGGAGGCTGAGGCAGGAAGATCGCGAGTTCAAAGCCAGCCTCAGCAATGGCGAGGCACTTAGCAACTCAGTGAGACTCTGCCTCTAATAAAAATACAAAAAAGGGCTGGGGCTGGGGCCCAGTGGTTGAATGCCTCTGAGTTCAATCCCCAGTGCCAAAAAAAAAAAAAAAAAAAAAATAGTTTTAGATATTTTAAAAAGAAATGCTTCATGTGGAACTCTTAGGAATTTAACATTAGCACTACATAGATACTCATGGACATGCATGCATCTGGAAAATAGACCATAGACAAGTAAAGTAAAACAAAACACTGCCCAGAAATGATCCCTCCTATTGTTTTTGTGTTTCTGCCTTCCAGACACTTTTCATGGGTGAGCTTATTTGCACATATATGCAAAAAAGATAGCATTTAATTACAAATAACTGAGACAGCCTTTTGAACTATTATTATAGGATCCTGACTTTTTTGTAACCTGCTTTCCCCCATACATTAAGAACATCTTTGCATTAAAAATAGCTACCCACATTTTTTTCACTTTCTTATAAAATACCATATGTGTAAAACAAAGCAGGAAAAATGCATAACACTCCAATGTACAGTATGATAGAATGATTACAAAATGAACAGCCAACGTCATAGCAGATACCTAAGTAAGACTGAAAACATGGCCAGCCCAGAGAAGCTCCCTCCACACCACCTGTGAGGCCACACGGTATTTATTCCATCACAAGGGTGAACACCTGTTCATTTACGTTTCTCAAATGGTTAGACATTGGCCTTGCTCCACCAGTGTGAGCATCCTGTCCCTGGGTAAACCTTCACACACCCAATTTGTACAGTCTTCCAGGAACTTGTTTGGGTAGAGTCATAGGAGGGACATCTCGGGGTCAAAGGGTGTACAGATGTCAAGGCTCTTGAGACGTGGTTGCACGCTGCAGCCTTCTAAAAGGCTTCAGGAAGGCCAGGTCCCCCAGGTGCATGGCAGGGATGTGTCTTCATCCATGTTGCTCACCATCGGAGAGGTGAAGGCCAGATCTCAGTGTGTCTTGATGCACTTGCAGCCAAATGACATCATTTATTTCATGTATTTATACTTGATCTCCAAGGATCACGCACAAGAGGTTCTATTAACAAAATGCTATCATCTCATCAGCTTGTCTGATCTCTATGTTCATTAGGAAGAAATAAAAACCCCATCCTGCCCCTCTGCTTCCTGTCTGGAGCTGTTGACTTGAAACAGTTCTTGGCATAGAGGCAAAGTCCTTGGCTCTGCTAATAAGGAGTTGTAGGGACTGGGCTAAGTCACTTTTTTCTCTGAGCCTCCTATTCCACAGTTGACAAGCACTTAGCAAATGACAGAATAATGAAAGTAGAAAAGAATTGTAACTCCAGCCTTTAATAAAGACGGGTTCATTTGCTACCTATCAAATGTGAGGCACTGAACTGGATATGTTATACCCTTTATTTCTGATTTATGCAACAACCTTGCAAAGAAGGTGTTATAATCCCCATTTTAAACCAAAGAAATAGGCTCAAAGAAGTGAGGTCTTGTGTTGGGAAGAATGACTTAACCTGCTGATTCTCAAGAACCTGCTCTTTCTGGGGGGACCCAGTTCCATGAACCTCTCTGGATGGACATACAGAAAGAACATCATAGTGTCTAGAGGATGTTATTCTCAGAATGTTCTAGAGAAGCTCACTCTTCCGCCCTGGGGGACCATGGCTGTTTGCCATTCATGCCCACATGCAGGGTGGGAGGGACCACTCCTCACTGGTACACCTTCCCCATCACTCAGGGCCCACCTGAGTGGATCCCCTAAGAATATGGGGGATGTCCATTTCTCCTGTGGGTCCCTTCCTTGTCTCTGCCTCCTGTGGTCATCACCTCTCCCTCTCCTTTTCTCAGCTTGAGTCCCACCCACCCAGGAAGTTCTCCCTCATGGAAACTTGGGATGTCCCAACCAGAAGAGCTCCAAGGAGAAAAGGATAGGAGGGGGTCTTTCCATGATGAGATGTCTGCCCTTTGCCAGGGAGTTGTCGTGTTTTCATTTTTTTTTTTTTTTTTTTTTTATGGTACCAGGGATTGAACTCAGGGGCACTCGACCACTGGGTCACATCCCCAGCCCTTTTTTGTATTTTATTTAGAGACAGGGTCTCACTGAGTTACTAAGTGCCTCACCATTGCTGAGGCTGGCTTTGAACTCGCGATCCTCCTGCCTCAGCCTCCTAAAGTGCTGGGATTACAGGCGTGCGCCACCGCGCCCGGCTCGTGTTTTCATTTTACAGATGGAGAAGCAAATCTCAGGCTGGTAAAGTCTGGAACCAAGGTTCTCGACTACTGAGAGCATCTTGCACTTCTTTAGCACATGATACCAAGGACGATTGCAAATCCTACACATGTGGTCATCATAGTCTTCCCCTCTCTCCAAGAGGTAGGTGCTTTTGTATCATGGAATGAAAATTCCAAGGCAGAATTCCATGAAATTCCAGAGACACATAGTAGGTCATTTTCTCTAGATGTCCCAGTAAAAAGTAGAGCTGGGATGGGAACCCAGGGAGTTCACCACGTTTTCCCCACCTGCCACGTGTGGATGACTCTCAAACCCACACCTTCCTGTGAAACCTCCTCATATCTTCTGCACACATTCTCTCAGGGCACGTTGGAGGGGACATGGGTGTGGCTGACTCCCCTCTCTCTCTCTCTCTCTCTCTCTCTCTCTCTCTCTCTCTCTCTCTCTCTCTCCAGGTGGCAGAACCTGGCTGCGGAGGTTCTGGGACTCTGAACCCAGCCCTACCACAATCCCAGCTCAAACCACCTCTCCTGGAAGGGAGAGAGGCTGTGCTGGTGATCTCCCCGCCTCCTGGCCCTCCAGCCGCAGCCTGGGCGCTCTGAAGGAGGGCTGATGTGCTTAATCATTAAGTGAGTAGCCGTGGGAGGCTTCCTGTGGCTGATTATTAATAGAAGTTGTTTAGGGACAGGCTGGTGTTGGAGAAGCCAGGCGGGCCTGGCCTCCAGATCTCAGGAGTCACCTGGGTGAGTCAGGATCCAGGTCATCTCCCCCCGTGACTCAGCCTGTCTCTCACCTCTGGGACACCCACTCAGGCCAGTTGCAGCCTTGCCTGTCGCTTCCTGCTCAGTGACATCCTCTCTCTTAGGCTGGCTGCAAGGCCTGAAGCTTCTCTACTGAACAGACCTGGGATGACCCCTAGGTGACCTTGACTACACTGTCTAGCCTCTTGGGACCTCTGTTTCCTCATCTATTTTTTTTTTTTTTTTTGTATCAGGGATTGAACTCAGGGGCACCCAACCACTGGGCCACATCCCCAGCCCTTTTTTGTATTTTATTAGAGACAGGGTCTTACTGAGTTGCTAAGTGCCTCGCCATTGCCGAGGCTGGCTTTGAACTTGCCATCCACTTGCCTCAGCCTCCCAAGTGCTGGGATTACAGGCGTGTGCCACTGCGCCTAGCGGTTTCCTCATCTTTGAAGTGGGCATCTCAAGAGATATTCATATAGTAGGTGCTCACAGGCTGCTGTCCCACTGTGATTACTGTCTCTCTGAGGCCACCACAGTAGCAGTGTTGGCAGCAGGCACTTCAAGGGCTTTTTCTTTTGCATAAATCTTTTCCTTGTCCCTCCCCTTTTCTCCAGTTCTACCAGGAGGGATCGTGTATTGTAATTTTTTTAATAGTGGGTTCTTTTTAATTTTCAACAGGGCTCCTGAGAAGAAATCTCAACCCAGAGATTAGAGTTCTTGAGAGCAAAGCAAGACACAGCCCTTGATGTCTTTTGATTTGGTAAAACCTAAGGCATGAAAGGTGGGTGCCAAGGCTGGGAGCTTGGAGGCTGGGGAGGTGCAGGGGGTGGAGACCTCTGCTAGTGGGGTGGGGCCTGGGGTACTGTTGGCCACAGGCCCAGTCACTCTGTTGTGAGGGTCTGCAGCGTCCTCTGGAGAGCCTGGTGCACAGGCGGGCGCCGCCTTGCCCTCAGGAGCCTTGGGCCTGGTGTCTGGCTACTACATGACAGCCCAGGAGCCTGATGCTGGTGAGGAGGTGGGTGTTGCACTCAGGACTGGGACTGGATTTCTTACTGGTAGTACCGCCTCTGTCCACTTTCTGTTGTTATAACAAGATACCCAAGACGGAGAATTTATAAAGAAAGAAGTTCATTTTGGTTCACAATTCAGGAAGATGGAGGTCCAGGATCAGGCGGCTGTGTCTGACCAGGGCCTCGTGCAGCTTCGGGTCGTGGTGGAAGGTTAGAGGACAGGCGGGAAGAGTGAGAAGGGAAGGGACAGTCTCGCTTTACCACAGCCCACTCCAGAGGTCACTGATGCAGCCCCAGGGGAATGACCACTCACTCATTTTCAGAACAGCAACACCCCATTCCTGCCCCCGGGGGACCAAACCCTCCACCAGGCCGCTCCTCCAAACGCCATGCTGAGGGTACCAGCCGCCAGGCCTGGTTTGGTGAGGAGAAACCACATTTAAGCCTAGCTAAAGTTTCTTTCACATGTGACCTTGTGGCCTCAGGTCCCCCCACCTGCAGCAGGGCCCTGCGTGCATATCTGCATGCTCTGAGCACCAGTGCATGGGGCTCACCTGGACAGTGAGACGCATGGGTGGGAAAAGGGGAGGCCGTGGGCTGGGAAGGGCGCAGCTTCCTCCACCACTGGACCTGCGCTGATCCAGCAGCCCCCAGGTGGGTGGCTGTGTTTAAACTATATAAAATGAAATGAAGTGAACTCTTAGCCCCACTTCAAGTGCTTCACCACCACGTGACCAGTGGCTACTGCACTGGCTAGCACACCCTTCCATCACCCAAGAAAGTTCTATGGCTATATTGGTTCACGACCCTAGAAAGTTCCGTCTAGGCCGCTCCACACAGGGCAGCTCTCCAGGGAGCGTTGGGAAAAGGCTTCCGCTGCTCGGCTGGAGCACTGGGGAGGACCAGGCTGAGCTCCAGGGGCAGCTTTAATGACTTCCAGCAGTTCATGTGGAAGAAGAGGCTTAGGACAAGCATGGGGTGGGTGAGGCTATGCAGAGGAAGAATGCATATGCAAGTCATTGTCACTTGGCACCTACAGGTGCTCTGTGGCGTGTCCGTGTTGGTCTTTGAAACATCCGTGGGTCCCTCCTTTGGAGGCCTTCCTGACTGACGTCTCCACGCCTCTCCCAGGGTGACTGTTTCGGTCAGCTTTTTCGCTGCTGTGGCCAAAAAGACCTAACCAGAACAATTGTAGAGGAGGAAAAGTTTATTTGTCGCTTATAGCTTCAGAAGACTCAGTCTACAGACAGCTGGTTCCATTGCTCTGGACACAGGTAAGGCAGAACATCATGGTGGAGGTGTGGAGGAGGAAAGCTGCTCAGGACATGGCAATCAGGAAGCAGAGAGAGCTCCTCTCACCAGGGACAAAATAAATACCCCAATGGTATGCCCCAGTGCCCCACCTCCCTCAGCCACACCCTACCTGCCTACAGTCACCACCTGGTTAGTCCACTCAAGTGGATTGATGGCATGATTCGGTTAAAGCGCTCATAAAACAATCATTTCACCTTTGAACCTTCTTGCATCATCTCACACATGAGTTTTAGGGGGACCTCATCTCTAAACCGTAATAGTGAACCTGGGGTGGCAAAGTCATGCTGAAGCTTCATTTCCTGTTTGTAGTTACGCTCTTGCCCTTGGGTGCCAGCTCTTCAGGACAAATCTGGTCACCAGTGTGACCCAGCCTCCAGAGCCGGGCTGTACACAGTAGAATCTTAGCATTGGCAGGAAGGACAGGCATGCCGGCAGGTGGTGAGCTGGCCTGGGGTGGCTGCCTGTGATTTCTAATAGAGATGGGGATAACACCCTTCTCCGGGGATCTTAGCCCATAGTGACCCGCAGCTCTGGCACACCAGATTCCAGGATTTCTGGATTGCTTTCTTAGGGTCACAGAACTTGTGTCAGAGGTAGGAGAGTTGGTGGGATCAACAGCCGGAAAATGGGGAGGGGAGGAGAGGATTCAGTAGACAAAAAAATGACCATAAAAACCTACAAGAGGCACATGGAGGGGAGAGGGCAGAGGTTTCCCCAGCAGTGACTGAAAGCAAGTCCCGGGAAACACATTTTTTTTCCCCCCAACACTTTTAGAAATTGTTCAGAAAAGAGAATGGAATATTCCATTGGGTCTTTTATCCAAGAAACTAAGAATCTGGCTGCAGATAAGTGCAGGGAGCGTCCTGGAGGGCGGGCCCCACCCTGGAGGATGGGCCTGCTCTGTAAGATCACACTGGCCCTGTAAGTAGGCCAGGCTCTGTGAGGTCATAAGGTCATCCTGGCCAGTGGTGGACCTTGCTCGGCCCCAGCCCACTCTGCTCCTGGCCTCAAGTGCTCAGCTCTTTTCCAGGTGGCCCAGCTCCACAGGTGCCTGGCTGGCTTCTCCGAGGGCCCCAGCACATGTGCTGGCTTGCCTGTGTTGGGTCACGTCCTCCTCGTAGGCCGCGTTCCCCATGGAGCCTGCACCAACCTCTGAGGCAAACGTAGCCTCTGGCCTGGGGCCAGGCGTCTCTGCAGGGCAGGGTGTCTGTCCATGTCCACCCCTCCCCCACCCCAACGATCCAACAAAAAATGCCTCATTTCACACTCCTGCTCCTCTACTGCAATCTCAGCTCCATCTTTAAACACGTAGAACTGCACATCAGCACGGAGTGGCTTGAAGACAGTCTCTTGGGGCCTGTGAGCCCCTGAGGAGGCGCAGAAAACAGTGTTCATCCATTGGCTCATCAGCCATGGTGTCTAGCCAGGTTCCCTACTGCAGGCAGAGGGCGTGTCCTGCCAAATGCCTGAGGGAGCAGATGGAGGAGGGTCCTCAGCCCAGGTAAGGAGTAAGGCGGGCCATGGAGGCCGGGGGTGAACCTCACAATTGAGGCTAACTCTGCCAGGTCTTCTCCAAGCACTCTCCCCATCTGAAGCCTCAGAGCGTTCCTAGAAATAGGACCGTAGGATCCCAATTCATCCAGGGGGAAGTGGACAGAGCATTTAAATGCTAAAGGGTCCCATGGGTCGTATCGGTTTTCTGAGGCAGCTGTGGCTAAGTGCGAGAGATGGATGGCAGAAACCACAGAAATCATAGCCTCTTGGGTCAGGATGCTGGGGGTCCTGGGTCAGGCGTCAGCAGGGCTGGTTTCTCCTGAAGCCCCTCCTCCCTGTGTCTTCACACGGCCCCCTCTCTCACCTACACCCACATTTTCTCTTCTAAGGATACCAGTCTTACTGGCTTAGATCACCCTAAGAACTCCTTAATGGGATTACCTCTTTAAAGACCCCCAGTCAAAATCTGAAGCCTTAGGGATAGGACTTCACTGGGTGGGCTTGGGGGACACAGTCCAGCCCATAGTATAGCCAGTGGGAAAGGAGTGGAATCTGGGTTCTCTATCCTCCTACCCTTCCCCCAGCACTCAGAGACATCGTGATTGTGCATATTCTTTTTTTGGGGGGGGGATTGAATTCAGGGGTGCTTAACCACTGGGCCACATTCCCAGCTTTTTTTTGGTATTTTATTAGAGACAGGGTCTCACTGAGTTGCTAAGTGCCTCACCATTGCTGAGGCGGGCTTTGAACTCGCAATCCTCCTGCCTCAGCCTCCCAAGTGCTGGGATTACAGGCGTGTGCCACTGCGCCTGGCTGCGACTGTGCATACTCTGAGACCCCCATCAGCTACACGTCCCCACAACTCTACCATGGGAAGACCAAGGCTCAGAGAAGGGATGTGGTTCATGGAATTCAGAAGGTCCACTGAGGTCAGAGGCTGGACACCCCCTGGACAGGAGCCTGGGAGGCAGAGGCTGCGTCATCTTCCTTACGTTGAATCCCAGGATGTAGAATCAGATGAGCACAGAGCTGCCCTTCATGTGTATTTGCTTTAAGAAATAATGAGTAAATGAAAGAACAATGAACAAAGTGATTTGCATTCCAAGTCACTGTTTTAGGGCCACAGCCCTCTACGAGGCCCCCATAGTGGACGCTCAGCAGAGACCCTTTCCTCGGCTCCAGGCCCCTGGGTGGGCACTGGGGTGAAATTGGGTTTTGCAAATGACAATAACTACGTGGACACTTCACTACTGTAGTAGTAGGCCACCAGTCAGCCTGGCCCTGACTGTGACCAACCAGGCCTGTGGGCTGAGCCTGTATGGATAGGAACAGAGGGCTGCTGGGCTGGAGAAGGCACACAAGGGAATTTACTTGACTTTCCAGCCTCTGCCAGCTTGGAGAACTTTCTAGAAAGGCAGGTGGGTCCATAGGGATGTGAGCTGACTGTTGCCCCATGCCAGAGGACTGAGACAAAACAAACTATAATCATACAACCTGGCAGCAACATCCGACCTGTCTACCCCCTCCCAAGTACTTTCCAACAGTGCAGGTTATAGGAACAACAAATCAGATCTAGGTGGGTTTAATTCGGAAGGGTTTGCTCTGCCTCAGATCTGTTATTTCAACAGACAAGAAATCCATTTTTTACCAGCTCTGGGAGAAGCCACTTAAACTCTGTGAGCCTTAACTTTCATCACGTGAGCTGTGGGAATGGTATTATGTACCTCAAAAGGTTGCCAAGGACAAGAGATGGAATAAAATTCTCTAGCAAACAGTAGGTGTTTAATAAATTTTTCCTGCCCTCCTTCCCCCACAAGCCACCACAGTGGACCCCAAGTGGATACACAGGACTTATTTCAAGAGCACAAGTGGGGAAGGACCAGTGCTGTCCTGTGGGATCTGCTGGCTGACGGAGAGCCAGGCAGGGCTGGAGTGGATGCCAAGGACAGCCTCCAGGGCCCTGGAGACCTGGCAGGGGTCGTGCCCCCGCCCGGCCCACAGCACACCACGAGAAACTGTTTTAATGTTAACAAAGTGTCATTAAGTCGTCTGGAAGTGGAATCTGCCTTAGTGGTTTTTAAAATTAAATATTAACCATTATTTTGAATTTTAACTCCTAAAAGAATCTGAACAATCAGAGACAGCAAGACTGTGCTGGGGCTTTGGGGACCTGTCTGGGGTTGGTCAGTGGACCACATCCCCGCTCTCTGGCAACCCACAAGCAACAGGCTTTGAGAACTCCCTGTCCCATCAGCTAGTGATGCCTTCCCGGGACACAGAATGCACGTGTGACCGCATCCACGTGGTCAGGGCGTTTGCCATTCCTGAGCAGGTCCCTCCTTACCACCCAGTGAAATCCAGCTCACGTGAACATAACCAATGACCGGGCGGAGCTAGGAGAGGAGAGGCGGCGGTCCGGGGGCACTCTGCTTGGTGAAAGTCCCCACGGGCAGAGCTGGAAGTGAAAGGGGTGTTGACACCGGGATGTGGAGTCAGGCTCCCCGGGGCTGAGCACCAAGTGATGAGCACTTGGCACACGTCACTTCTGAGCCAGGCTCCGGCGCACCCATTGTATAGATGAGGAAGCTGAGTTTCCAACTCCTGCCTGGAGAGTGTGCTCTGCTTGTCCGGGCGGAACGCTGCTCCCAGCTCTAGCACCAGAGCCCCCTCTGTCTGTCACCAGGCCATGCTAGGTTCCCAGGAAGGAAAGACTGACAGAGGCTGCTTTTCCCCTTGCCCTGCAGTGCCAGCTAGCCAGGAGCCCTCCCAGGGCCCTCTGGCCTTGGCTTGGGTCACAGCCCTGGCTCTCACCACAGACAGCTGGGTGGTTCCCGCCGTGGTTGGAGAAGGCTGTGTTTTGCTGCAGACAGGTCAGCTTCAGCAGGGAGCACGTTCCTCACGGCCTCGCCTTTAGAAAGTCATTTCTCTGCACGCAGAGGCAGGCCGGTGCTGACTCAGGGCCCTTTGGACGGCGTAGAGGTTGCTTATTCCAGCAGAACCGGGAGGGCCAGGACCTGGGTCTATCCACCAGCCCCTGGCTATGGGCGGGGCACGCACAGGCTCACCCTTAGAACACAGGGTCTGCTCTCCCTCCGACCAGCTTTCCTTCTCTACATCCCCTTTGTAACTGTGCAAATGTGTCCATGCTAAGCAGGTTACTGTAGGCAGGGACTACATTTTAACAGCTTAGAGAATAAGCAATATGAAAAAAATCTACTGCTAACTTCTTATTTCTATTCCCATCCCCATGCATCGATCTGCCTACCCCCACCACAACAACCACTTTTATAACCTTTGTGCCCAATCTGAGTGTTGGACAGAAACTCAGCACACGTGAGTGGATATGCACGTCCCTCTCCCTGTGTTAAGCAAAGGTGGGTGCTGCACACGCCCCCTGCACCTTATTTCAAGCAACAGTATATCCCAGAGCTTTTGCAACGCCTAGAGCCTGTCTCCCCATCTTCTTGGCCTTTGAATCTATCCCACTGACTGGGTGTGCTAGAACTATTTAGGCTTTCAAAGGCTATTGTGTCTGTTTCCAACTCTTTACTACAAACAATGTTGCAATAATTTATATCACAGAGCAAGTTTACAGACTGGAGAAATTCCCAGAACCGGGATTGTTGGTTCAAATGGTATCTGCCCTTATAAATTCTGTAGCACCCATGACTTACTATGGTTGGACTTGTGATATTTTAACTTTGCAGTAGTGTGGAAGCCATGTACATGCTGTAGCTACTAACTTCTTCAAATTTAGAGTCGTGATCTGTTCCCAGGTTAGTGACACAGGCACCATATCCCATCCAATAGACTTGGTTTGTTAAACACATGTTTGATATTCTTAACTCATGATGGGTTTATTATGGCAAATCCCAACACAAATATGGGAATATCCAAGGCCAAATTGCCTTCCCTAGAGTTTATACCAATTTATACTCTTGCCAGCAATTTACCAATTCCTATTTAACCTCACCATAATATATAGTCAATATTTTTTAGATCAATCTGATAGGTGACAATGTGTCTCTGTATTTTTTTATTTGATTATTTCTTATTTTGGATCAAGCTATGCATCTTTTTCACACGTATAATAGCACCTTATGTTTTTTACATACATCATTTCTGAGCCTTCCAATAACTCTGCAAGTTGTTGTGTGAATAACTCCTCCTATTGCTGTGTAGACTTTGTTCAGATCTTATGCCCATTTGTCTTTTGGATTACTCACCCTTTTCTTGTTTATTTCTGTGGGCTCTTTCCACATTAGGACTATCAAGAGTTTCTTCTGTAACATGAGTAGCACGTACTTTTCCCAGTTTGTTTTTATCTTTCGAATGTGCTGATGAGTTTTGTTTTTCTAGGTAGAATTTTTAAAATTTTGCATGGTAATGTTTACCAATCACTTGTTTTATGAATATTGGATATAATTTAAGTGTATCCTGCCAAAGATCCATGTGTGGAGAACTTTGTCCCCAGGATAGCAGTGTGGGAGCAGACAGAACCTTTAGGAGGACTTGTGAGACGCCTCTAGGGCATTGAGAGCACTACTCTTGGAAGGGAACCCCGGTCTCATGGAGTGAGTTCTCATGAGAGGGAGCCATTGTGGAATTCTGAGCCTGGCTCCTCCTGTCTCTTTGGGCTTCCTGCTGTGAACTTTCCCTATAGCAAATGCCCACCATCTGCCATGGGGCCTTCACCCCAGCCAGCACTATGTTGTCTGGACTTTGAAGTTCCAAAACTGTGAGCTAAATAAACCTCTTTGCTTTATAAAGTTAATGCACCTCAGATACTTTGTTATTGTAATAAAAAAGGCCAATACAGGAATCATAATTCAACAGATCTTTTTCCATGTTTTCTTTTAGTATTTTTATATTTTTGAAATATTTTTATATATTTAATTTTTTAAATTTAAATATGTTATCTATTTAGAGTTTATTCTAGTGTATGAACTCAGGTGTGGTTAGCCCATTACTCTGTTTTCTCACCATCTCTTACGGACTTTCTTTCTTTTGATAATTTAAGATGCTATGTTTATCTTGTCTTCTATTAAGTCACAGAATATGTTGGGCTCTCTTTATCTACTTTCTTCCTATTGAACTATTTAAATGTCAGTACCTCACAAAGTTAATTAATGATTAATTAAATTTATTTAAGCTTCATAACATTTAAATATCTAATAGGACTGAACACTGTCAGTTTTTCTTTTTCCTGATTTTTTTTCCTTGTTTGCTTTCAATATGAGATTTGAAATCAACTAATCTAATTCTGAAACTAAAATAGCAGCTAGATATTTTACTGAAATTACATTAAACAGTGGAGATAATGGACATTGTTATCAATCACATGTACCTGAACAAGGATAGTGTACTCAATTTACCTTTGTGTCTCTTTCTTTCTTTCTTTCTTTCTTTCTTTCTTTTTTTCTTTCTTTCTTTCTTTCTTTCTTTCTTTCTTTTTTTAATGCGGAACTAGGGATTGAACCAAGGGGTGCTCTACTATTAGGCTACATCCCCTGACCTTTTAGTTTTTGTTTTGACACAGGGTCTCCCTACGTTGCCCAGGCTGGC
Source organism: Tamias sibiricus (assembly GCA_025594165.1). Lineage (NCBI taxonomy): Eukaryota > Metazoa > Chordata > Mammalia > Rodentia > Sciuridae > Tamias > Tamias sibiricus. The sequence continues at coordinate 175,747,276 of CM046658.1, read as the reverse complement.
CCTGAACTTGAGATTCTCCTGCCTCAGCCTCCAAAGTCGCTGGGATTATAGACGTGTGCAGCTACCTGGCTTATCTTGTGTCTTTCAGTAGTTTTACAGTTTCCTCCATAACAGGTCTTGGTTATTTCCTTTAAAGTTTATTCCTAGACGTCTTATTTTATTGCTATTGCTCATGGGGCTTTTCTCCCATTGTGTCTATTGGATAGGTCAGCATTAGTCAGCTGGCCGAAAGAAACCCTGCTAGGTGTTTCAGTTCAAGGGAACTGAACACAGGAACTAGTTTCAGAATTACTGGAAGTGCTGGGGAGCAAAAGAAGAATTGCCTTGGCCTCAGGGACATGCTAACAGCCCGGGCTGAAGTGCACAAGCCGCCTCCTTAATGTGGGGGCCTGTGCGGGAGTCACTGGGGAGGTGCCGCAACAGTGGGGACCCCTGGAGATCTTGCTTGCCCACCCAAGGTCTTGCTGTCCCACCAAAGTGTCTTATAGAAACAGTTTGACTCTCCCCTCACAGAGACATATGAAGTTAGGAGAGAATAGTGACCTGGACTCCTGTGCACCAGGACCAAACAGCAATGTGTTCATGGCCACCGTCATTTACATTGGTATTCTTAATCTATTTATCAATGTCCCCCCACCCCCACCAAATCTGGATCACTCTGAAACAAACCTTAGATGCTGCATTATTTTGTCTGTAGACTTTCAGTATATACCGCTAAAGGACAGGTATTCATTCTAAACATGATTACAATCACATCAAATAAATCAACAATATTTAACACGATCAAATATTTACTCAATAGTAAATTTTCTCCAATTGTATCATAAATATTTATAGTTTTTCAAATCAGGGACCAAATAAAGTCTAGAGAATTAAAATTGTTTCAGGCTTCCTGTGAACCTCACCTTTTCTTTCTCATCTAGGTGTCCTCAAAATTTATTTGTTGAATGAACTAGGTCATGTTGCCTGTAGAATTCCTACCTCTGGATCTTGACGAGTTCATCTCTAGGTGTCATTTAGCACATTCTTATGTCACTGTGATTTCTGAACTCTTGTTCAGTCTCCTGTCTGTCTCAAAAGTCAAGTTCAACGTGGGGTGGGGGAGGGAGGTAAGAATTCCTCATAGGTCATCAATTTATTGGAAAGTTGAAGAATAGCCTCTTACACTTCTTTTCACTTTCTCTCTTTCTTGATTCTTTCCTGCTTAACATTTCTTGTTTATTTAAACTTTTCCCCCCTTTTTCTTTAAGCAGGTTAGTTTGTGGGTCATGTATTTTATTATATTTTATTTATTTATTTTGGTACCAGGGATTGAATTCAGGGGCACTTAACCACTGAGTCACATCCCCAGCCCTTTTTTAAAATATTTTATTTAGAGACAGGGTCTCCCTGAGTTGCTTAGAGCCTTGCTAAGTTGCTAAGGCTGGCTTTGAACTTGCAATCTTACTGCTTCAGCTTCCCAAACTGTTGGGATTACAGGTGTGTGTCACTGTGACAGGCTCAGGTATTTTATTTTATTGTCTTTCAAATGAACACCTGTTGGCTTCAGCTGCAACCTAATCAGTCCACCCTAGTTTGAAAGGACTGCTGGATGGTAGCTGTGGGGTGTAGCTGGAGGAGGTGGGTGGCTGGAGGTGGGCCCTTGGGGACTATACTTTTTCCCTGGCTCCTTCATTTCTCTCTGCTCTCTGACCTGCATGAGTGGAACTGCTGTCCTCCCCAATCCCTCTCAGGCCCTCAGGCCCAGACCCATGGAATCAGCTGGCTATGGACCGAACCCTGGATACCATAAGCCAAAATAACCTTTTTCTCCTCCAAGTTTTTCTTTTTGGGTATTTTTGTCACAGCGACAAAAAGCTGACTAACACAGATGCTTAGAACTCCCTACTTACTTTTTAAACTTGAAACAATAATCCGTAGACTCCAGTTGTTATGTTAAAATTCTCAGCAAAATTGCCAAACTTCCTCTCGCCCAGTATTTTTAGTCGTATTTGCATCCTGCTCCACCAGCTCAGCTCCATCTTCATTTTGAATGTCTTACATAAATAAATACAAATATATTCAATGCTCATGGCCAATCCTTTGCCCAGTGATATTTTGTCTGGCTGAAATGAAGTCTCAGTGTTTCCCTGAAGCTGGGCCTGTGGAAGCTGGACCTGTGGAAGCTCTTACATAGCTGAGCTGGTTCACCCGTGAGGTCAGTTCTGCTGGGATGCAGCCTTACCTAACTCATCTCACCTTGCAGGGGTTGTGACATTGTCCCAGACTTCTTGTAGCTGTGGCCCGTAGGAAGCCAGCCTGATTTTAACTCCCATGTACGTGACTTGACCTCTTTGCCTGACTGTCCAAATAATCTCTGTTTTGAAAGTGTTTTATTAGAGCATTACAGTTATATGTGTTCATAGGGTCCATTTTGATGTAATCCCACATGCAGGGAATGTAATTTGCTCCATTTCACCCCCCAGTGTGGTAGCTATACACAATGGAGTTTTACTCAGTCGTGAAGAAGAATGAAAGTAACGTGTTTGCTGGTAAATGAATGGCAATGGAGAACTCCATGCTGAGTGAAGTCAGCCCCACTCACAAAGTCAAGGGTCAAATGCTTTCTCCCATCTGTGGAAGCTAGAGCAAAATAAGGTAAATAATTATCTTCAGTTCGATAACTTTACAGGCATGTACCTTAAGATGAAACCTGGCTCACTGAGTACTTATTAAAGCACTCTGCCAGTGTTGGATTTCTCTTTTACTGCCCATGGCGAGCCTGGTGTGCCGGCCTTCCTCCACCAGGCAGAGGTGGCCCCCGGGGGTCAGACCTGGCAGCTCAGTACGTCACCTCTATGGGAAGATCCCTCTCCCCGCCCTCTCTCCAGCACGAGTCTGTTTCATGTTTTCCATGGTCCTTGGCACCATGGAATGGGTGCTAGCTTGTCTCTTGTCCTTCCCATGAGACAGTAGGGCGCCAAGAAGACCAGGGCCATATCTGGTTTGGGCACCAGTAAATCCTTTGTGTATAAACTATGCCTGGAACATCTCAGACACTCAGAAAATATTTTCGTGCCTGCAATAAATGAATGCACAAGCAATTCTGCCCCAGTTTAAAGACACACAACCAAAACAAAATAAAAACAGGTAGAGAGCGACGTTATCCTCGCAGCTCTCTGCTACGCGGGGCTGAGTACCTTCAAAGATGGAGGCGGAGGGGAGGGAAGGAGCCCGGGAGGTGAGGGACAGCACGAGAATGCACTGTGCCCCTGGGGACCCCTGGAGGTCCACAGCCCTCAGCTGCCCCAGCTGCTGCGGAAACCACACAGACCCCCCGGGGTGTCAGTCTTGGATCTACCTCCACACAGTGCTGTGGTCCTGGAGCTATGGGAGAGTAGAAGCTGAGAGAAGAAGCTGGGAGTAGAAGCGGGGAGAAGATTGGAGCCCTTCACCCAGGAGACCTGGGAGGAGCTGGGCAGTCCAGCCAGCTTTGTGCAGAAGGACTTGGATTTGGGCTCCTGCAAAATGGAAACTGAAGGAGTCATTGCAGCCTCTGCCTGCCCAGAGAACACTCCCATCTGGAGAGGGACCAGACTTCCCAAGCCACAAAGGAAGCTCCTGGAAGGACGGAGACCCCAGGGCAGGTTTGAAGCTGATTTCATGGGCAGGCGGCGGTTCCTGCTGGCCTCTCCACCCGCTCGCTCACATTGCAGCAGCAACTGTCCCGGCAGCCCTCACTCCTGGGGGCCAGCGCTCTGGGCGTGACCGGGATAATCCAGCCCTGGCCATGGCGAAGCAGGCGCCTCTGCCCACACTCCAGCCACGAGAGGAGTCGTTCCCACGGTGGTTTCCTGTTCAAAAGACGGGGAAGCGGAGGAGAAAGATGCTGCTCATGACCTCGAGGAGTTCCCAGGGCCACATGGAGACAAACGTGAGGGGACACCCTTAATCCTCGTGTGTGTGATGTAAATGTGATTTATACGTGAACATGTGGATCTGTCTCCGTATAAACGTATACGTGTGTGTATGCATATTACACACCTGGGTGTCACACCCTCTGAGGGGCACCTCTGTGTGTCCACGCTCCGGCCACTCCATTTCCGAGTGGGTCCTGGGCCCCTCAGGTGGCCTCCAGCTGACCCACTGTCCCTCCTAGCTTACCTGTGCTGTCTCTGTAGTCCCCTTCTAAGGCCACCTGTTACTCCCCACCCTGGCCGGTGGGCATTTCCCTGTGGCCAGAGTCTAACCAAGGCTCAGAAGCCAGGCATCCGCTGCACATGGGCTGCGCAGGACTGTCCCGCTCTCCTCGCGGCCAGCGCCCTCCCTCTCTTCTCTCACAGCCGAGGGGGGCCTCTCCTTTCCTCCAGGGCTGCAGGGTCTGATCCTGCTGCTCAGGTGAACCTGGCCAGCTCCGCGGCCCCAGTTTGCAGAGTCTCCTGAAGTTGGATCCTCGGCTTCTAGTGAGGGGACTGGTCAGGTTTGGAGAGTCCATACCCAGAGCTGCTGGCCCTGGCTGCGCCTTGCCCCGCACAGTGTGGCTGACCCAGCTCCTGGGCTGGGCGGGGAGCCCCAGGGGGCAGGACCCTCAGCCCCAGTGCAGAGGGGCTGCTGCCCACGGCAGAACAGCCTGCGCGCTCAGGGCTGGGGGCTCCTCGGCCTGTTTCCACTGTTCACGGCTCAGCCCGTTCACACCGTGTCGGGCTTGGAGGGTCCCACGGTGGCCTGGAGGACCTGTGCCTCTCTCAGTGGAGCTGGCCTTTCAGTGGGACGAGGCAGACAGAACGGGAGACAGCACACGATCAGGACGACGCGGCACAGCCAGAAGGAAGCAGCAGGAGGACCTCAGGGCCTTCCCACAGGGACCGTGGCACTGGGACCCCAGGCTGAGGAGGGCCTGCAAGGGCAGGAGCTGGGCAGAGGCCTCGCTCAGCCAGCTCAGCCTAGGAGGGCCTGGGAGCACCTGGGAGGCCACGGGGGGGGGGGGGGGGGGGACTTCAGGACAGTGATGGTGGCTGGAGTAGAAGGGAGGCTGCCCTGGGCCAGGGCTCAGGACAGGGCTTCCTGCCCAGGTGGCTGGCAGGGTCCACCTGGCTGGACGTGCACCCAGCTAGAGGGACAGTGTCTCTGGCCCTGGTGTACTGCAGCTCCCGGTAACCACGGCTCCCTCCCTTGGACTCTGAATGTGCTGAGCACAGTCCCGGCGCACAGTAGGTGCTCATGGACGTTGGTTGTGTTGAACGGACACCTTCACCTCTCTGACCTCAAGGACATCCTATCACCTCCCAGCAGTTTCCTCATCTGTAAAACAGGCTGACGCTATGCCCGGCTGCACAGGCTCCTGTTAGGGCCATGCGCTAACACGTGGGAATCACCCACAGTAGTCCCTGACGCTCCGTGACACGCATGCAGGCGTTGGCTATTATTTTTCTTGTCATGGTTTACCTCTTCAATGCTCCTGCACACACCATGGTCTGGCTGGTAGGTCACTGGTGACCATGTGAGTGACATAGATCTGTCCCTGCACCCTGTATCCTTACTCATTCACTATGCAGAAGAAATGAACTCACACCTCACCCTCCTAAAATGTGTGCCATTGCTATTGACACAGGTGAAGCCCTTTTTGATAGATGGGCTACCCTCCCCCCACCCCCCAGAGTTTTCCACATCCTGAGAGAAACAACCTTGTTTCATTTTCTGGGCAGGATGTTTCTTCCCTGAGTAGAATGTTTCTTCCCCGGGCAGGATGTTTCTTTTCCCTGGGCAAGAGCCAATAGGCTTAAAGGTCGCCTTGTTCTATGGGCAAAGAGCCAATGGCGTTGGGGTTGCTCTGGTGCACCTCCCACCAGAAACCCCTATATAGGGCCCTGTTCGAGAGACTCAGGACACACACACACACACACACACACACACACACACACACAGACACACAGAGACACACAACATCAGCTCGTCGCTGCTGAGAGGAGAAAGCCACTCAGACACATCAGCTCAATGCTGCGGAGAGGAGGAAGCCACTGCAACAGCTCCAGACCCACCGCCTCCAGCCGACGGCAGCTGCCCCAGCTGGCAGCTCCAGACCCATCGCCTTCAGCCCTACGGCCTCTCCCAGCTGACAGCTGCAGCCTCCAGCCAGACAGCAGCTGCTTTAGCTGATAGCTCCAGAGATCCTAGCCGGTGCAACCAAGCACCCACCTTCTGTCCAGAGCTTGCACACTCCCCTCTCCCTGACTCCCCTCTCCCACCAGAGCTTGCACACTCCCCTCTCCCTGACTCCCCTCTCCCACCAGAGCTTGCACACTTCCCTCTCCCTGACTCCCCTCTCCCACCAGAGATTGTGCACTCCCCTCTCCCTGACTCCCCTCTCCCACCAGAGCTTGCACACTCCCTTCTCCCTGACTCCCCTCTCCCAGCACCTCTTCGACCTTCGACCAGAGCACCTCTTCTCCAGTTTTGCTACCAGCCACGAAGGCTGTTGAATAAATCTCTTGGCTGCACGGCTGTCCCTGGTGTGATGTTTTGCCCTTCACTTTTAATGATGACCTAGCCCAGAACTTAGCTACATTTTACATGGGCCCCTGTCTCGAGCCATCCGTGGGAGCCATCCGTGAGCTGTGTGTGTGCACCATTCGCATTTGAGCGTGTGAGGGGACTGGTCTGGCTGATTGGGCTGTGTGACATATGTGTGCCTTTCCTCTTGCTCTGCAGCTCTGCCTGTGATGCCACACAGCACCCGAGATGGGTGTGACCTGCCAGGATGTCAATCAATCTGCTGACCTCAAGACATCACCATGAAAGTCTTCACCCTTCGAAACCCAATCCTGCGCCTTATTTGGGTGGAACTTTCTCAAATGTCTTTCTCCTAACGGGGGTTCGAGGTGCGCTTGCTCTCTTGCTCCCTCCAGCACTGCAGCTGACCTTTGAGGTCACTGAGCCATCCTGCCTTAGAAACTTACGTTCCTGTGCTGCCTGGTTTCTTCACTGTTTTCATAGTTATTGATACAGCCGGCTCCTTTGAACCCAGCTTGTGCTGCCACTCCGCCCAGCTGGTGATAGACACCCACCGAGGATTCTGTCAGTGTCTTAGTCTGTTTTGTGCTGCTCTAACAGGATACCAGAGACTGGGTAATTTACGAAGCAAAGATGTTTATTTCTGGCAGTCTGGAGGCTGAGGAGTCAGGTTGAGGGGCTGGCATGGGAGGGTGGGGCAAGTGGGATCAAAACATGATGGAGCCATTAGATGGACAGGAGAGTGAGGGGGGGGACAAACTCACTTTAGTAACAAACTCAGTCCCATGGGTGACATTAACCCATCCTGGAGGACAGGGTCCTCATGGCTCAGTCACCTTCAAGGCCCTACCTCTCCACGCTGCTGCACTGAGGATTTGGGGGGACAGTCAGACCACAGAAGTGCAGTGTTAACATTTTCTGGATTTTCTAGGAAGCCATTGCAGCACAGATGGAGGATTGTGCTGTGTGTGGCCTGTGGTCTCTCAAGGGTTACTCCCTGCTTTGGAAACTCGCAGCACTCCCAGCAGTGGGGCGACTCATGGTCTTTGACTCACAGGAAAACACACCCAGGCCCTTCTGTTTATAACTGCGCTCAGGGAGGCTCTTACTCAGGGGCGTGGGGATGTGACTGCCCGTCTTCCAGCACGGCATGCCCAGGCATTGCATATTCAAATGCCTGCACGTCACACCTCCTTGGGGTTTCATTTCCCCTTTGTGTATAGAATCCACAGCGTTATTCGTGTTATCTTAAAATTACACACACAAGCAGATCATGCTAGAGAGTTTTGATTTGGGGATAATAAAAGGACATGTGTTTTTGAAGGAGGTCATGGAAGCAAAGTTGTGGTCTTTTTCTAGAAAATAAATAGGTCAGGAAGAGGAAGCTTGCATTGGTGGAAGGGTCACTTGGGATTTCAGGTACATACACATTGTTGGGGAGGTTATTCCTCACTCCTCCCTGACCTTCTGCATTGTTCTTCCTTCTGGCCTCTGAGATTCGAGCAACATCCATACCTCTTTGCTCTTTAAAAGATCTATAACTAATATGTTTTTTCCCACCCTGGCTACATTCTGTTTATTTTAGAGAGAAAGGCGCTACCTGGGAAGCAGAAGCCCTCAGTTTAAGTCCTCTTCTGCTGGCAATATGAGGACACTGGACTTCTCTGAACTTCTGTCTCTTCATCTGTAAAAGTGGAAATAATAATTCTGTCTCTGAGGGGAGAGTTCTGAGCTCTAGAAAGCATCATATGAATACAAGGCAGCAGGTGCAGGAGGGCTGAGACAGAAACCTGGGGAGAAAAGATCAGACTCTGCCCAGAGAGTAAGTCATGCTGGGAAGAGCTCTGGACTGGCTCTGTCCACCAGCTGGTCCTGGGTCCACAGTCCATCCTCCTGCCCTTGCTTTCTCCAACTGCAGAACAGGCATGGGGTAGAACTAATGAGAGGAGTTCTAAGTCCCATTTGCCTAGAGAAAGCCTATGAGATTCATTACAGGTTAGGCCTCCTCGTGGAGAGGGGTGTATGCTTATTCAGAAGAGATCATTTCTGGGACAGCTGGCTTTTATGTGTCTACTTGGCTGTGCTAAGGGGTGCCCAGACTGGACGTCCCAGGTATTTCTGGCTGAGCAATGGGTGGACTGAGAACTGCAGACGCACCCCCCCTTCCTCCAGTCCACTGAGTGCCAGAATGACCTCATCTTCTCCTGCCCTCAGACTGGGGCTTACTCCATTGCCCTCTGATTTTTCGGGCCTCGGCACTCAGGGCGGAAGGTCACACCAGCTTCCCCGGGTCTCCTGCCGGCAGGTGGCGGATCTCCGGGCTTCCCGGCTTGCATCGTCACATGAGCCAGTTCCTCATGCATGACACGTTCTGTCGTTTATGTTTTCTGGGGAACCCTAACGCATTCTGTTCTAAGAAGGCCAAGAAGTTAAGCCCCAATGGTTCCGCGAGTCTGGGAATTGTCTTGGGAAAATCATGACTCGTAGACAAGAAGGTGACAGCTGCCATTTCCATGTGCTATGGGAGCTTCCGGCAGGGCCACCGTGTCTGAGGCACGCGCGTGCCTTTTATTAACATAAGGGCGTTGTCCTCTCGTGTGGCCTCACCTTCTCCAGCCAGGCCCTGTGCTGGGCATATCCTTGGGTCACTCTAGGTCAGCAAGGGATGTGGGTGCCGAGAAAGGCCAAGCTGAGACTCGGTGCCAACTGTGGTAACCTGACCAGGCCCCAGGGAGCTAAGGGAGCAGGCCACCTGACCCAGCCAGCGGGTGGGTATCAGGGGCAGGACACAGGAGACAATGTAAGACACTTGGGGTCATTTTCCTAGACAGAGAAGGTGTGGGAGGGGTGGACTTCTAGGCACAGGGAACAGCCTGGGTGAAGCCGGGAGGTGTGAGAGAATGTCACGGCGTGTGGGGACGTTTAAAAATCACGCCTATCAGGTGTGAAGTTCAAGGTCTGGGGAACTGAGAAATGAGCCCTGTTGAGTAGACGGGGTGGCCACGAAGGCCCTTGTGTGACCTCACAAGGTGTCTGATCTTCCTGTGGGCCACTGTGGTCACTGAAGGAATAGAAGCAGGGGACTGGGTGACCGAATTCCTGTTTTCATAAGAACGCCGGTCCTGCTCCCCACTGTGTGGACAAAGAACGGAGGCAGGAGGCAGCTAGGTAGCTGTTATAAAGTGGGGGGGGGGGGGGTGGCAAAGCCAAGACTGTGGCCACGAAAATCAGGGAGAGGGGCCTGATCTGAACGTTGCTGAAGACAAAGGGGAAAGAGTGACCGGAGCCCAGCCTGAGGTGGCTGCTCTCAGCAGGTCCCCTGGCAGAGGATGGGGACAAAGCACTCAGGACCCAAGAAGAAGAGGTTGATATGGTGGCACCTGATGTAGGACAAAGCCACATTCATCTTTGCACCCATCTTGGGAGCTGGTTGGTCTGAGAAGTGGGTTGTTCAGAGAAAGAAGGTGACCTACCAAGGCCGCAGCTGCAGATCCAGCTGTGCTCACAGCTGCTCTGTTAACTGGGGCCCAGGAGGACGGACGTTGGGGGAGCCCCACCAGAACCACCCAGTGTCTCAGCCCCTGAGTGAGATGTGCACTGTCCTCACAGCAGCCCTGGCAGGACGTGTTAGCATCGTGACCCAGCCTGGGACAGGGCCTACATCAGGGCCCGTCTCTCTGAGTGGAAGGGTTTTGGGTTGGCATGGTGAATGGGGATGGGGAGAGATGTTTCTTGTTCTCAAAGTGTGCAAAACCAAGGTGGGTTCCTTCTGTGACAACTGCCCCGCAGACTCCTCTCCCCGGCCTGCTCTCTCCCTTTGGCTTCTGGGCTTCTCCCTCCTGCCAAATAGGTTGGTAGAGTTGGAAACGGTCACTGTTTGCTCTGAGGGATGCCAGGGTTTCTGCCTGGCCTTCCTCCCCTGACACCAGGTCATCACCCGCCCAAGCCCAGCTCAGATGGCCCCTTCTCCTGGAGGCCTCCCACCTGCTGTCCCTACGTGATCCCCGCAGCATGCAAAGTCTTCTCTCGTAGACACTGAGCATCCCCTCCCAGAGCCGTGGCCTTGCCTCTGTCCCTTAGTCAACCCCTGGGCTGGGGCTTGATTGTAGCATGAATGAAAACGTGAGTGAATCTAGAAATCGTGAGTAAAGGGAGCCGTCACGAAAGCCCAGTCTTGGATATGTTTGAAATGTTTTATTAATTTGTGAGTTAAAACACACTGCATTCAGAATATCCTCACAGACCCAAGGCCTTCAGGTGAGAAGTGAGCCTTCTGCTGTCCAAGACCACGCCCAGGGGTTGCAGTGCACAAGTGGCTTCTGGTTTATAGACTCCACACAGCCGAGGTTGTCCCGCGCACACTGCTCCAGCAAGACAAAGAGAAGTCTCTTATTTCTTTTAACAATATCATGGACATAGTTGCATGTCATTTTCTATTTGTTCTGTTTCATAAAGATATAACTTATTTACTCAGCTCCTGTGGAAAACGAGGGCCACGTGCCAGTCAGCACAGCCACTGCCCGCTGGCCTCCTCCGCCGCAGCGCCAGCTGCGATTTCATTCCTTCCTGGACCTTGTGGCTTCCCTCTGGACAGTCACAGCCAGACGGTGTGAGCTGAGAAGGACTGGCAAATATTTTATGAGGCAAGTCAGTGACTTCAAAGTCCAGTTGCTTAAGATACTTCTTGTGCTGTAGTCTCCAAGTCAAGGCAGCGGTTCATTAGAAGCTCTTTGCTAATGGGTGTTAATGCCCAGTTCCCATCAGTCTCCATTATTCAAAACTTTCTTCCTTAAATATTCTAGAAAGTCTTAAATGTGAAGTTGCTGAATCAAAAGATGACTATTTTTAGAGTTTTTTTTTGTTTGTTTGTTTTTTTGATTTTTGTTTTGGTACCCGGAATTGAAATCAGGGGCACTCGACCACTGGGCCACATCCCCAGCCCTTTTTTGTATTTTATTAGAGACAGGGTCTCACTGAGTTGCTAAATGCCTCGCCATTGCTGAGGCTGGCTTTGAACTCGGGATCCTCCTGCCTCAGCCTCCCAAGTGCTGGGATTACGGGCATGCGCCACCGCGCCCCAGCTCTGAGGTTTTTTAAAAATGCAGATTATTGAATTTTTCTTCCAGAGGATTTGAAGAGCCTTTTCCTCCAATGGTGGCCTACAAGTCTGTGATGTGTGTTCCCCATCCTGTATGGGGAAAGAATGTGAAATGTATTTGTGAGTGTATTTACTTATTTATTTTTGAGAGGGGGGGTCTCATCATGTTGCTCAGCCTTGTCTCAAATTCCTGGGCTCAAGCGACCCTCCCACCATCCAAGTAGCTGGGACTGCAGGTGCCTGCCACCACACCTGGTCATGATGTGGAATTTAGATGTGTTTCTTCAATTGCCAAGTAGGTTGGACGTACTTTATATGCATTTGGTCATTTGATTTCTTTTCTTCCTGCCTCTGCCTCCTGAGTAGCTGCCACTCAACACACAGCCATGTGCCCTGCCAGGCCATGGCCATCTCTTAAGTGAGTTGCTTGTCCACTTCTGTGGTGCCTTCGCTCTCCAGGATCTGTTTTGGTTCTTACTGTAGCAGAACATCACTTTGCCATTTGCAGTGGACCGTGTCTGCTGGCATTTGTCCCTGGATCCCACCTCCTTGAACCTGGCTGGTCTGCCTAGTGCTCCGCTTTAACTGATTGAAAGTGCAGGAGTCCCCCTGGGCTGTTTCAGGGCTAAGCTTTCAGAGGGACTGTTGCTGCCTGAAGCGATGGCCGCTTGGAGCAACGAAGCCGCGGGAAGAAGTTCAGAGGCAAACTGGAGACAAACAGCTTTTTATTCTGATAACTTTTCTCTCTGGCTCTAACAACGACTAACACGCGCCGCACACACCACCAAAAATGGCGCTGACCCGATCAGCAATCTTGGCCAAGTCACTCGAGATCCCGGGCCAAGTCCCGTGAGACTAAGGAAGGCGACAATGCCCAAATCTCCGTGGCCCATAGTCAACCGCAATTCAAGCCATCTCCCCAAACAGGGCTCCTGCAAGGGACGAGAGGTTTCTTCCTTTGCCCACTTGGAGGAGGTGGGTCCCCAGGCCACCCTAGCACCGGGGTGGATGGTCCAGCTTGCAGAGCAGGGGAACCAGCCCTGAACTCCCTGTCCAGGCTGCAGAATCAAGCAGCAAATAAAGTGATTGTTGTTTCAAGCCTCTTATTTGGGTGAGTTTATTATACAGCAACAAGAATCCAAAATCCAAAATCCTGTTTGCAAGATTCAGGTTTTATATGTTGAGGACATTGGGTGTCAAGGGTTAACTATGATGGCTCATTCCCCAGAGTTTGGCTTGTCATTATACCTGCTGCATTTAGCCAAATCTATTAAAATCTATTAATTGTTCTTTGCACAGTTTCTATTTTTTTTTTTTTTTTTTTTTTGGTACCAGGGATTGAACTCAGGGGCACTCAACCACTGGGCCACATCCCCAGCCCTTTTTTATATTTTATTAGAGACAGGGTCTCACTGAGTTTCTAAGTGCCTTGCCATTGCTGAGGCTGGCTTTGAACTCACGATCCTCCTGCCTCAGCCTCCTAAGTGCTGGGATTACAGGCGTGCACCACCATACCTGGCAGTTTCTATTTTTAATATGTGACTTAAAGTTCTTCTGCACCAAAATTAAGCACACTAACAGTCACCTGCTAGTTTGACTATTATTGTACCAATCTCTTCTTATATATCATAAAGAACGTTCTCATCCCTCAGACTCCACACTAGACCAGGACAAGGGGAAAGAGGAAAAGTCAGTGGCTACTTTTCCTGGTCTGAGGTAAGAAAACAGTCAGGTTGTGGGACTGGGGGAAGAAGTCATGAGAGGTAGCACACCTGGCTGGAGGGGGGACAGCAGGTAACACTGACCGGCAAGGGTTGTGGTACTACCCACACAGCCCCACTCTGAAGCCAGATTGTTACACACTGACAGCCCTACCTCTTCTACCTTGCAGTTCACTGACACTCAGGTGTTTCAAAGAAGCTCAGAATTACAAAGAATTTTCTTATTAAAGCCTCCATAAGTACATTCAATTTGAAATAATTCAAAGCCCTACTAATATAAAAATAAAGGTTACTTTTTACTTTTTTCCCACTTACATAATATTCCAATAGCAATATACCAGTTCAAATTTGGGGACCGGGAAATAAAATCTACCATATGGAGACCTAACAAGTGACATTGTAAAGGGCATGACATTGGGTTTGAATATAGCCTCTGTCGCTGGCAGCTGTACAGCATCAGATAGATGTGATAATACAAGCAGGACACGAGGTAAGCTGTACACAGGTCCTGGGAAGGCTTAGCTGACGCTTAAGGGGCCGGAAGTCTTACTCACACAGTGGGGTAATAGGCAGACTTCAAAATTTAGAAAAAGAAGCTTTGCACGGTAGCGCACACCTGTAATCCCAGCACTTTGGGAGGCTGAGGCAGGAGGATCGCGAGTTCAAAGCCAGCCTCAGCAATGGTGAGGCACTTAGCAACTCAGTGAGACCCTGTCTCTAATAAAATACAAAAAAGGGCTGGGGATGTGGCCCAGTGGTCGAGTGCCCCTGAATTCAATCCCCGGTACCCCTACCCCCCAAAAAGAAAAAAGGCTGGGGATGTGGTGCAGTGGTTAAGCACCCTTGGATCCAATCCCTAAACAAAAATAAATAAATACATAAATAAATAAATAAAGTGAATTTGTGTGTTACTAGCAGTTTCTTGTTAGTTATTTGGCAAATGATCTGTGTGTCAACTGATCAATGGGCAACATTTTTTAAAACAAAAAACAAATGGGTCATAGAAACCACCTCCTTTGTAACTGAAAATATGCCCATTTTAAGGAGGATGAAGCCGAGAAGGAGAGGAAGTGGCCCACTCCAGCCCCCGCGGCATCTCTCAGCACCCTCTGCCTGCTCCCAGCCTCACCACCACAGCTTTCCAGACCTTCCCCACCTAGAAGGATCACCACTGGATGGACTTTGGCTTTTGCTCTTCTCTTCGTCCGACTGTGTTTTCGAAGTGTCCCAGGCCTGCCTCGGCTGTGTGTCCTGTGGTCTGGGTGTCAGGACCGTCTGCAGGAGCAGGAGGAGAGGGCGCAGGCTGGGCTGGGCCCGTCTGCAGGGCAGAGAGCGGGCTTGGAGCCCCTGGGACGTTCCACGGCAGGAACACACAGACCCCGTGTTCCTCAGCGGGCAGGTCTGACGCCAGGTTCCGCGCAGGCCCAGGAGTGGCTCCAGGAATCAGCTGAACCCCAGGATCCTGAGCCTGAGCTCGGCAAAGCTGCCCAGCGGCCTGCTGTTTCCCCAGTGGGGCGCTGTGCTGGTGTCCCCAGGCTCCGGGGACAGCAGGTGAGTGTGAGGAAGCCCTGGCCTCAGCGTGGTCTCTCCTCCAGTGTGGTCAGGTAGACCTGTGTTCATTCACAAAGTGCCTGCATCGGTCGGCCCTGTGCTAATCTCACTCTAGGGGTCTATGGTCTCAGAGGAGGGGTGAGGAGGGCCTTGATGGCACGTCCTTACATGCAGGGACTGTCTCTCCATGAAAGGCGAAGCGCTAGTAGGCATGGTGGTGTGGTGAACGGCTGCCTCAAGACTCTGGCTTAGGAAAATAATTTTGTTTCTCTCTCATATTACTCATCCTGTGTGGGTGGGCCACGCTGCCCCACAGTCTGTAAGAGCTTGTGGCTTCTCTTGGTCATTCCACCCCACAGTTGGATGCTGAGTCTGTGTTTTGGTCCAGGCTCTCAGTCTCTTGCCATTATTACCTGTGCTCACTCAACGGCCCAGAAAGATGCTTGCCATACAGCGTGGATTGAGGGAGGCTCTAGAGTGGATTTTTTTTTTTTTTTTTTTTTGTACCGGGGATTGAACTCAGGGTCACTCGACCTCTGGGCCACATCCCCAGCCCTTTTTTGTATTTTATTAGAGACAGGGTCTCACTGAGTTGCTAAGGGCCTCGCCATTGCTGAGGCTGGCTTTGAACTCGGGATCCTCCTGCCTCAGCCTCCCAGGTGCTGGGATGACAGGCGTGCGCCACCATGCCCCATTTAGAGTGGAATTCACTGAAGCAGTTGTGTCTGAATCACCTCCTTGTCCCCAAGGTCACGTGTTCGTATTCTAACTCCTAGAACCTTAGGACGTGATTGTGTTAGGAGTTCATTAAGCTGGGATGAGCTCCTCTGGGTGGACCCCAGTTCAACAGGGGCCTTGTCAAGAAGAGTGGAGTCATCGTGAGAGGAAGAGAAGGAGATGGACGCAGAGGGGCCACGCATCACCTGGAGAGGGCAGCCATCTGCCAGCCAAGGAGAGACCTCAGAAGAAGCCAGTCCTGGGACACCTCCGACTTGGACTCCCAACCTCCAGAATCATGCTAAAATAAGTTTGTGTTGTTTAAACCTGTACGGCATCACTAACGGTGGACCAAGCAAACCAGTACACAGTGTGTTAGATTTCTGTTGCTTTAAAAAAAAGAAAATGTAGCTGAGATAAACAATTAAAAGGAGGAACGATTTATTTTGACTCCTAGTTTTGGAGGTGTCAAGTCATGATCAACTGGATCCATCGCTTGAGGCCTGTGGTGGGGCAGGCCTCATGGCGGAGACATGTGACGGAGGAGGAGGGGCAGAGCTGTCACCTCCTGGTGGCTGAGAAGCAGAGAGAGAGGAAGAGGCCGCGGTTCCAATATACCCTTCCAGGGCAAGCCCCAGGGACCCAGCCTCCTTCCAGTAGGCCCAGCTCCTTTGGACAGCGCCATCAGCTGAGGGCAAGTCTTTAACATATGGCCTTTGGGGACATTTGAGATTGAAACCATAGCAAGCAGCCTATCCCAGAAGTGCTCCAAGCATTTAGGACTCCTTCCACCACTCTGGGGGAAGAGGGTGAGGTGGCGACATACCAACTCAACTCTCACCTGTCCACAGTCATCCTGGCAATGGTGCAGCCAGCACTCAAGCTGAAGGCCACTTTACTCCACGCCCACCCCACAGCCCCTCCTGTGTCCCGTGAAGCACCAGCACCCAGGGTGCTGTCCTTGCGTGGAGAATCATGGGAGATTCCTGGCCCTGATTTTGCTGTGAAAACTTTTCTGGCCCTGCTAGGAGCAGTCAGTGTCCCTGCCCCCACCACAGCCCTCCTTCACTGTGTAGGACACACACACGGGTCTGGGCCTTGGACTTTGGAGTCAAACGGCTGGGACGTGAGCTCCGGGGGCCTGGCCATGCTTCCTGGGTGAATCTGGGTGTGACTTGAGCTTTCCGTGCCTCGGTTTCCTGGTGGAGGAGCTGCATCCGTGCCCACCACCTCACAGGGGGACTGTGAGGACATGGCCCAGAGGAGACCCCCAGCCCCGCGGTGTCCAGGCGGTTCTCAGGGCAGCTTGTCCTCCCTGGGCTGTCCTCAGCCACCCTGCCTCCCTCGAGAGGGCTCCTTGCTGTCACTTGTGCAGCACGAGACGCGGCCCATGAGGACGCAGCCCATGAGAGTGCAGCCCAGCGCCAGGCCCTCGCAGACCTGGGGAAACGCGTGCTGGAAAAGTTAAAGGGGAGCCGCAGAGACAAGGAAGTCTGCTAGGCGACCTTCTGTGGTGGTGTTCAGACTCTGGTTCCGTCTCTGGACTCCTGTCTTGGTGTTCTGGGACCCTTACAAAGGCACCAGGCTCCCTCTGGTATCTTGGGGTGCAGGCCCACACCAGGGTGAGTGTCACCGTGGGATATGGCTGCTCCCCCAGGGTCTGGGTGTGGAAGGGGCGCATTCTCCTTTGAGGGATCTGAACTCTAGGCCTTGTGCAGCACAAACCTCACCCAGGACGGCCTCAGATGCAGTGTCAAAACCTTCCTGAGGGATGCACGAAGCTGGGCCTGGGGACCAGGGGTGGCCACCAGGTGGGCTTAGTGAGGGACAGGATTTGCATGCACCATGTCTCATGCCTGGGTGAGGTGTCCACACCAGGCCCCGGCCAACTCGACCTCGCTGACCTCCCGTTCCACCTGCCAGGCCCTCTGCTCCAGTGACTGTGTCGTGCACTTGAGGCCCGGAATCATTCTTTGGGCGGGGCTTGGAAACGGGGTCATGAAGACTATTGGTGGAGACCAGGAGCGCTTCCCCCTGGGGCTGGGAGGTCACGGAAGGTCACGGGGAGTTTATTTATTCATTCATCCTTTCTTCATTCATGCATAAAACCGCTGTGACCCTGTGCCTGTTGACCTGGGGTTGGAGAATCAGCGAGACCTGGCGCCTGTGCCCAGCACTCTCTGCCACCTGCACCAACATGGTGCTCAATGCCCAGCCAGGGCACTTCACGGGGGTGGGGCATGGCTCTGGGGAGTGCAAGGCCACCTCTGCACCCCACCCAGGGCAGGGAAGGGAGAGAAAGGGTGGCACAGGCAGGGCCGTGAGCGGGCACCAGGGACAGGGTGGGTGGGATGGCGGAGAGCAGCGAGCAGTGCTGGTCTCCCCGGGGTCTCCCCCGACGGCAGGCCCTGCAGCAGCCCTCCTCCCAGGAACTCTCTGCTCCCATTCTCGGCCCCCAGTTCACGCACAGGAAGTCCTGCTGGGAAAGGTGAGGTAGCTTCCCCTAAGAAGAAAGGGGTACAAGGAGATCTGAGCCCAGGTGCCCTTGCTGGAGCCCGGCCACCTGCAACAGGCCTCGCTGCCTCAGCCAGCGGGGGCACAGCAGAGAGGCAAGGACCTGAGGCCCAGAGGAGGTAGAACCACAGGGTGTCCGGCAGAGCAGGGCAGGGCGCGCCAGGGACAGAGACGCGAGGGGCTCGGGCCTGGAGACGGCTCAGTGGTTTTGCAGGGTGCACTGGCTGCCCAGGGAGGTCGGGATGGCTAGAGACACTCCATGCCAGAGGCAAGGGGGCTCTGGTGCCCACGTTCTCTGTGGGGAGCCTGCTGCGCTGGCCCTTGCTGGGCTGGCCTCAGTGGTCCTGAGTGGGCCTGCGTAGAGCCAAGGTCAGCCAGAGTGGCCGGGGTGGAGGCTAGACGAGGCAGACAGCTTGTACTTATTTTTTCTTCTCTGGTTAAGTAAAAACCCAAATGACAAAAGTGCTGTTGAAGCCTGAAGCCCACGTGTGCCCAGGCCAGGTCCACAGAGATTTGCCAAGCTGGCTGTGGATCTCCCTGGAAATGGGGCCAAAGCAGGCAAATATTTAACCAGAGAGGGGGACAGGTCAGTCCCGCGCTTCCCCAGAGCCTGCGGACTCAGCCCCAGCAATGACCTCCAGCGTTCCAGGAAAGCGCTGCGTGGGGTTTCCTCCTGCCACTGCCCGGGCCCCAGCTCTGCGTGTGGTACCCCCCGCAGCTCCTGTCCAGTCCAGGGCACCAGCCAGCTGAGCCACACCACTGTTCTGTCCCTAGCCCAGAAGCCCTTAGTGTAGGGGTTGTCATCTCCTGTTCAGAGACGAGGAGACAGCCCAGAGAAGGGAAGTCCTGCCTTAGCAAGGCCTTAGCTGAAGAGGGGCACAAGCCAGTCCCCTGGCACCAGCGGTGGCCTCACCCTCCCTGCTGGTAAGCTCGGCTGCTGTAACAGGAGCACCCACAAGGCAGGTGCCTGGCAGACCTCCAGCCTTCACGGCAGGTTCCAGGTGCCCCAGACTGCAGCCCCTGGTCTGCGGGTGGCCACCTCTTGCTGTGTCCTCCTGTGGAGGAGAGAGCGGTCTCGGGCTGCTTGCTGTCACTCTACAAAGCATAATCATATCATGAAGGCCCCACCCTCACGAACTCCTCAAACCCTAATCAACACCCACAGTCCCCTCCTCTAAATGCTGTCACAGTGGATTACACAGTAGATTACAGCAGTGACATGACATTTTGGGGTGGACACATCTTGGCCCCTTTTTTTTTATACCCAGCTGCAAAATCTCTACTCCAGCCCCTCTCAGTCTAAAAGATTCCATGTCCTCCCTGGACCTGGTTCTGTCCTCAGGAGGTGAGGGTTTCTTTATTCATCTCTGCAGCCCCAAGGCTGGCTCAGTGCAGGGCCCAGGGGGTGAGGAAGCAGGATTTATTAATCCACTTAACTTTCTCCTGACATACCCCAGAGCTGCCTTTCTGTGGGTGTTCAGGGGAGCAGTCAGCCTGAGCAACTTGGGGGAGGCAGCGTGGCCGTGGCGGAGAGTGGAGAGGAGCCAGAGGACAGGCGTCTGTCACCAGGGCTGCCGTAACTGAACCAGCAGTCCCCTCGTCCACAGATGCTCCAAGACCCTAGCGATGCCAGAAACTCAGACAGCACTGAACTCTAAACACGCCATCTACTCCTCTGCACACACCCCCGAGACTGAATTTAATTAATAAATTAGCTGCGGTCAGAGATTAATGACAACTAGTAGTAATACAGGCTAATTCTAGTAACACACCGCGAGCCATCGCCCGCACCACTGCCCCTGTGCTCTGAGGCCATGGGTGACTCAGTAAGTGCAATTGAACACAAGCACCGTGACACTGGCACAGTAACTGATAACAGGTGGCTGCTGGTGACTTGCCGGCGGTCAGTGTGGGCACGTGGCTAAGCCGGGTGGGGAGTGACTCATGTCTGGCAGGACGGAGCAGGTGAGCGGCTGTGGGGTTTCCTCAGGCTTCTCACAGCCCTGCTCAATGCAAATCTCATAAATTGTTCACTTCCAGAATTTTCCCTCTATATTTTTTGAACCATGGTGGACCACTGACCACTGGTAATGGAGAAACGGGGGTCTCCAGTACCACAGACCGGGTGGCCTAAACAATAGAAGTGCATTTTTTGATCACTCTGGTGGTGTCTGAACCAAGCTGTGGGGGACTGGTTCCTCCTGGGGCCTCCTTGGAAGGCAGGTGGTGCCCTGTCCTTGCATCTCCACTTGGTCCCTCAGACCCCAGTGTCCCAATCACCTTCTCTCATGAGAATGCTGTGCAGATTGGATCAGTGATATCCTAATGACCTCCTTTTACCCTAACTAGCTCTTTCAAGGTCCTGTCCCCAAATGCAGCTGTGTTCTGAGGCAGGGGCTAGGATTTCAGCACAGGAACAGTGGGGTGGGGGGGCAGGGGGTGCTTCCGTGCAGTCCTCCAGGCAGGGCTTGGGGGCCAAGAGAGCCCGGAGGGAGTCTAGGCCTGGTCCCTACATGTCACGGGGCCAGCAGAGGGTGTGAGCTGAGGATTCAGGTGCCAGATTGACTTTGCAAAGGCATCCTCCTGACAGAAGGGGACCAGAGTTCAAGGCCAAACCAAGGAGCATGCCTGGGATGGAGGGGGAGAGACGGTGGCGGGAATGTGGCTGGGTTGGGTGGTTGGCTTTGGTTTTGTCCTGCAGTGCCGGGGTCTAACCCAGGGCCTCGCACGTGCCCGTCAAGTGCTCCATCACTGAGCCACACCATGGCCCCAGCTGGGTGTTTTGAAGTTAGAAATGGCAGTCCCTGCCAGACTGTGACTGAAGTGACGAAGGACACCAGGATTAACTCTTGCTTAGCCTCTTGGTGGCACAGTGACTTTGGGGAGGTACATTCACCTCTGGGCTTCTACCGTAAACTCTGTAAAGTCAAAATGAGGAGGCACACCTGGAGACATTGCTGGAGACCACAAGAACTGTGTCCTGTGGACGCACAGTCAGGGCAGCCATGCGAGCATCCGACACGTTCCCTCCAGGCTGGGCGCTGGCTCTGAAATGTCACACACCAACGTGGCTCCACAAGTGGAAAATGACCTCGTGTGACAGGTCACAGTCAACATGCTGGTGCATCAAAAATATTGTGTGACATTACCTTTAGCTCTGAGAATAAGATACAAATGAAACATAAATGTATTTTGTGCTCAGACTCCAGTCCTTCTCCAAGATAACTCATTATACATAGGCAAGTATTCCAAAATTGGGGGAAGGGAATCCTAAATCTGCAACACTTCTGGTCCCAGGCATTGTGAATAAGGGATTCTCGACCTTTGTATTGGCAGAGTGGGGCCCTGAGAGTCACATTTTTTTTAACAGGCATTGTGCGTGCTTGTGCTCGTGACTCTTCCCAAGCAGCCTACAAGATACTGTTTCCCCTACCAGAGTTCTGAAAACAGTTTCAGAGAGGTTAAGTGAATCTCCCAAAGTCACATGGCTAATTGAGTAGAGACAGGATGATGGCCTTATTCCCGGGGCCTGTGTTCATTCCACCTAGACCTGAAGCCTCCTTTCCCCACACACTTGCCCCTTCTTGCACTTTGAGGGAGCTGAGTTTGTGAGCCTTGAGCTGGTCTTTCTTTGTCTTAGCATGGAGAAGAATGGGATTTTCCCTGGTACTGGTCAGAAACCAAGTGCTGACTATCCACAGGACTCCCACATAAGCCAAGCCCCGCAGGTACAGAAATATTGTACCAAGGGGCACCTGCTTGGGGCCTGTGGCTCCGTTGATATGAACTTAACCTTGCACCCAGCCTTGGGTGCTAGTCCATTCTAAACCTGAGACCACCGAGGCCCGGGCATTTGTGTAACTTGCACAGACTCACCAGCTGAGAGGGGAAGCCCGGAGTCCAGCTCAGCTCCCCGCAGCTCCAAGGCAGACATCTTTCCCTGCCCTTGGCCTGGGATCTCCGAGGGCGTGGCTCCCAGCCCCCTGGGTCTCTGCACAGGCCCTCACCGGGGACTCCTCCTGGGGCTGGAGGCCCGACTCTGGCTGCTGTTGAAAGGGCACTCCGTGTACAAGCCCGGGGCTCCTGAGGAAGGGGCGGGTGGGGCCAGAGGAGGGGGTCTCTCCCTGAGCTCACTGGCCTCTGCTGCACAGACCCTGGGCCATGAGGGGCCGAGAAGAGGGGCTTCAGGGCTGAGAGACCAGAAACCCCCTGCCGGACACTCCCCCATGGTGGCCCTCCGCAGCTCCTCGGTCCACACGCCTGTGAGATGAGGAGGGCATCAGCAGCTGCGAGCTCCTGGGCTTCCCCTGGCCACAGCAGAGTTGTGTGATCCTTTCTCATTTGGGTCCCCAGCCCTTGCACACCATGATAAAAAAAAAAAAAAAATTGATGTCCATGAGTTTCGAGTAATAACCCCCAGCTGTCCAGCTGTTATGTGAAAAGGGGAAGCTGTCAGGGCTGACCTGTGTGGAGGACCCCGCTCTGCAGCCCTCCTGCTCCCCCCATCCTGCGTGTGACCTGGCTAGCTGGTCCACAGGCGTTCTGGTGAGTTTTCACAGGAGAGGAAAAATTCTAGTGCTTTTTTTTTTTTTTTTTTTTTTTTGTACCAGGGATTGAACTCAGGGGCACTCGACCACTGGGCCACATCCCCAGTCCTTTTTTGTATTTTATTAGAGACAGGGTCTTACTGAGTTGCTAAGTGCCTTGCCATTGTTGAGGCTGACTTTGAACTCTTGATCCTCCTGCCTCAGCCTCCCAAGTGCTGGGATTACAGGTGTGTGCCACCGTGCCCGGTGGAAAAATTCTTATGCCACTTCTCACTAGAGTGTGTGTGTGTGTGTAGGGGGGCAGATGGAGAAAAGGGGAGCCCTCCTTCCCTCTTGCCAACTCTCCCCACTGCCCTCCCTCTCTCCTCCCCTCCCTCCCTGCTTCCATCTTGACTGTGTTGCTCTGATTGTTAGGGGTGGTGGGTCACCTGCTCCATGGAGATTGAAACCCTATTAAACACACAGTGAGCCGCGGCTGTGGCTACACCCCTCTACCCATGGTCACCTGCTCTCTCCGAGGCCTGCTGCCTATTGCTGGGGCTGAGGTCCCTTCCCCCTGGGAGCCTGGGCTGCAGCTGGCCAGCTGACCGCAGGACACCCTGGAGGGTCAGCGGCCCAGAGTTCAGTCTGGAACGTGCTGTTTCTGTGTGGTCCACACGGGGTTCGTTTCCGAGGGCCTGACATGGGAATGTGTGCCAAGGGTGTCCGGGAGGGTCAGAGGGAGCATGTTTACCGCCAGGCTGTGGAAGTCACTGCCTTCAATGAGCCCTGGGGTGTACTTGCACGTTCAAGTACTCAGCAGGCCTTTATTGGGCACCACTGTGTGCCTGGTGCCGGACCAGGTCCTGGGGAGGCAGGGACTGTGGGGTAGCTGCTCTGCAAGGGGACAGACAGCAGCCAGTCCAGGGGATAGGGACAGGGGATTGGGCAGAGGACACAGGGGGGCTGCCTGGGGCCCTGAGTCCTAAGTCCAGTCACCCATTGTTCCAGGGAGTGGGTAGAAGGCCCATGTTTACCTCTTCTAGACGCTCATTTCCAATGGCACTGTTTTGAAACCAAAAGATAGACTGTCTTCCTGGCAGCAAGAGCAAGTCATTCTTTCTTTCAAAAACATCACATGCTATGAAATGGGTGAGTTCAACAGCACACAATCCCCAGAGTGCGCACGTGCTGCCCACGTGTCTCCAGCGCACGTTTTCTTCCAGGCTCACCCTGGGGTGCCCAGGGCTCCTCGCCTACAGAGCCAACAGCACAGGCTTTGTTCTTTAGTCCTTCCACCTGCTGTGTGGAGTAGTGCACACTGCCCGCGTGTCGCCGCCTGTAGCGATTGCCGCTTGTAGCAACGACGCCGCGGGAGAAAATTCGGAGGCAAGATGGAAATGAAAAAGTTCTTTTATTCTTCTCTCTTCTAACTTCTCTCTCCGGCTCGACAACCTCTCCAACTCCAACTCCAACTCCAACTCCAACCAAACCTCTAACTCACCCTCATCTGGTTAAATACTTTTTGCCTTAACAAGGACACGTGCTAACAGCTCGAACTTACAGGTGCGTCACACAGTGTTCAAGGGCATAAAAAGATTCTTAGATAAATGTATGAATATCAGGTGGAAATACTTGAACACCTTTATGGCTCTCAGCTAGCCGCCATCTTAGCTATCTCTTCAATTAGGGCTCTTACACCCGCGAGCCCCTCTTATAGGGGAAAATGACCCAGCAAGGACAAGTCACTGTGTGCCAGACTCTTGGGAAGGAGGTGGCAAGCCAGGATTTGCACCCAGGACTTCGGGATCCTGCCCTGAGTCCTGGCCCCCAGACATGAGTCCAGTCAAAGGACTCAGCCACACCCACCCAGCTGAGGTGGGCATCAGGGCTTGCGCCCAGTGGCCTCCATCCAGAGCACTAGAACTCAGCCCCGGCTCTACCGCCATCCACGGAATGGTCAAACATGCGCCTTGCACTGAGATCTGTCCACCGCAAGGTTCTCATGGTGACTCGTCCCTACTCAGGGGGATGGGACCACCTCACTGTAGCAAGGGAAGCTCTGCTGCTCCTCGGTGGGCCCTGGAGTTGGCTTGCTGCAGCTGACTCTGCCTCCCCCTCCCCATGGTTCATGGGTGGTTCCGGTTTTCTGCTCTTGCAACAGTGTTTCCAGTGAGCTCTGGGCAGAGGCTGCCAAGCATCCCGGCAGGACCGATTCCAAGAAGAGGGCTGGCTGGCTGAGAGCTGCCCAGGCTCTCTCCAAGGACATCCCAGGACCACCTCCACCACCCGGGAGGGGCAGGGTTTGGCTCCAGGCCTTCCCCACCGGGGCTGGTGGCAGGGTCCCTGTCACAGACTCAGGCACTTTGCATTTTTATCTGTGGTCTTAGACGGTTCTGAAAAGGTCATGGTTTGAAAATAAAAACCAAGCAAACCATAGCTGTGGTGTGGTAAGCAGCTTCCTAGGAGGCCAGACGTGTCCTGGAAGTCCTGTGGAGAAGTTACACGTCTTTGCCCCTTCCTCTGAGCAGCCCTGTGCCAGCACATGCATATCAAGGAACAGAATTCCAGCTCGATTTCAGAACTCCAGCCAGGGGCCCTGGTGCAGTGTGCAGCCTAACCAACCGCACACATTCTAGTTAGGGCGGTAAGCTGGAACCCAGAGGCCCAGAGTCTAATTCAACATTTAAGTCCCATTAACCAGGTGCCCTTAGACAAGCCACTTACACTCTGTATCTATTTCTTGGGGTAAAATAGAAGCTTATAACCATGGTGCCTCCCTTGCAGAGCAGAAGCCGTGAGAATTAAATTAAAATGCTGAAGCCCTTTGAGGAGTCCCTGCTGTCTAGCGCACTTGACAGGCATTTGCAGTTGGCCATTGACGGTCCCACTGTGCTGCGTACGGGGGCCCTGCTACACCGCCTGCTTTGGTTTTCAAGGGAGCGTGTTTTATAGTGGGAGGCTGGGCTTGGGAATCAGAGGCTGGAGATGGAATCCAGGCTCTGGCTTCCTTCCTACCCTCTCTGCGACTGCAGGCAACTCTTCATCCCGGACCTTGGCCACGCAGGGCTTTGTTTAGACGTCGGAGACTCTTCGTGCGCCTAACCAAGAGGTGCTCCATCGGCTTCCCTACCAGTGCAGGGTCACTAGGGCTTGGCTGTGTGGGGCAGGAGGACTGGGGAGCTGGAGGGGGAGGGCTTGTGCCCCAGGGAGGAGCACAGAGCTCCAGTCCAGCCTGGCTGGCCTCTCCCAGGCTGGCCGCAGGGTCAGCCCCTTGCCAAGCCTGTGCATGGCTCCCCCCTGCTAGGCCAGCACCCCACGCCTCCCACTCTGCCCATTCTCCTGTCCAGTCCTGAGGGGCCCCCACCTCCTGGGGGCCTGGGCCCTGCTCTACATGAGGCTGACTCCTCTTGGGACTCCCGTAGCTCGTGGCTTGTACCTTTGGTCCACCTGTGTCCAGCCACCTGTGAGCTGCTTCTGTCCTCCTTGGGATGAGTGGAGAGGGCGGAGGCTGGGTTGCTCCAGGCAGATGGGGTGTGGGCACTGGCGGTGTGAATTTATCTTGTCACCGTCCTGCGGTTCAGTTCCCGGCCTGCCCCCCACCCCTACATCCTGGAGGAGGGCACTCAACCTGCCGTGTCTCCCTCCTTCTTAGGCCCCCATTGGCTCCACCCTGCTCTAGACCAGGTGGCCACAAGTGCCTGGACCTCAGAACGGGCAGTAGCAGGGGTCCTCTTCCTCTGGGCCTGTTGTAGGGACAGACAAAGCAAGGCACCAAAGACAGCAGGAAACAGTTTTATTATTTTGGCTGCAACCAGGTTCAGAGGGTACAGCTCTCCCTGTAATCAATTAACCCCCTGAACCCCAAGTTCAGGCAGTTTCAGAACTTTATACCCAGCATGTAAGGGGAGGGGCTCAGAAGGTCACAGTCTACAGAAGTTCACATAAAAGCAGGTTTTTTTCTTTCACTGTCCTGGGCAAGTTAACCCTTCAAGGACAACACCTGAGAAGGGGAGAGCTTCTTCTCCCTTTCTTTCCTCCCCCTGCCAGCTGTTACCATGGAGCCCAGTTGGTAACTTCTTTTTTTTTTTTTTTTTTAATATTTATTTATTTGCTTTAGTTGTACACAATGCAATGCATTTATGTTTACGTGGTGCTGAGGATCGAACCCGGCCGCACACGTGCAAGGCGAGCGCTCTGCCGCTGAGCCACAACCCCAGCCCGGTAACTTCTCTTATCTTAGAAATGTAGACTTCTCTGTGAAGCTCCAGCTCAAGGCCAGAGGGCTTGTTAAAGAATTTGTCCTTCTTATTATCACACTTTTCATTTGCAAACACACTTCTACAAACTACTATACTGGATACATGTTTGTGAAAAACGAGTAAAGGGGCGTCCAGCACCTGGAGTGCTGATTTCTTTTAGGCCAGTGGCCAAGGAATAGAGCAACAGAAAAAATAGGAAGTTTATCTACACTGAACTTTTTTGTAGAGACTCTTTTGCTGACAGTCCTAAAATCAGCCATGGTGAAGATTTCTGGAGAAGCTTAGTGAAGATTTTCTGTAGAGGAGGGTGCCACCACAGGCCCAGACGGAAGAGCGTGGAGGCTCAGGCCGCAGGACATTTGCCTAAGGCTGCAGACTCTAAGCAGCAGAGATGAAATTTGAACTTGAATTTGCATGCCTGTGCCCTGCCAAGGCCTGTTCCCCTCTCACGGCTCGGCCAGGAGGATGGGAGACCTGGGGAAGGGGGGTCAGGCTCTGTGTCCTGTAACACAGGGCACGTGGACGCCAGCAGAAGACCGCGCAGGGTGGGCACTGCCCTCGCTCAGCTGACTGGGCCTTTTCTGTCTGTCGAGCAGCAGACGCGAGCAGCCCCTCCCCAGCCTGGAGCCCTTGCCTAGAAAGGAGGGCAGAAACACTTTTCCCAGCCTTTTCCAGCGCTGGGCTCCTCCCTGCTTTGCTGGAGAATGTGGACACACTGTGTGCAGCCCGCGCTGGACAGGTCAGCAGTGAGTCGTCCCCGGCAGGCCCGCGGGCAGGTGCGCCCACGAACCTCCCGGATCCGGCGATGCTCCTCACGGTGTCACCGGGAACCAGGCCCGGGTTTTCCACCCTGGAGGAGCCCGCAGGCGTTGAACACGCAAGGCCACCTCCGCCCGTCTACACGGCACAGCCACAAAAGCAGCGGTGTTTCTGTGAGCACCCCGAAGCTCAGGCTCCTGCGGGGCCTGGTCTGCAGCCTTCCATGGATGCCTGGCCTGGGCAGTTCCAGCGTCACCAGAGGTTTTTCTGCCAAGGGTAACAGCCTGTCCACCTTGTTGATTTTATGACTTCCACTTATAAAGCGACTTAGAGTCTCATCAGACAAGCTCTGACTCAGGAAATAGCCTGTGGAGTGACAGGCGCTTCTTGGGGTCCAGCAGCCCACGGGTGATGTTCCCTTTGGCCCAAACTTCCCTGAACCAAGTGGCAATTGGGGGATGGTGCAAACCAGAGAAGGACTCAATTCCTGCAAACCGGTTGCTTCTCACTCCACTGGATCCTTCCATCCTACGTGGACTGCCAAGGGGTGGACCGTCACAGTCCTGGGCCCCTGGGTCTAGGCTGTGTGATCTAGAGCAAGTTACTTAACCACTCTGAACACCACTGTCTTCAACTGAGATAATTACACATATCCACCCATGTGGTAAGGAATAACTAGACAGAAAAGCACAAAAATCATGCGTCAATCAGACAATGTCTGATCTGTGTTAAGCGTCTTTCTCGTCCTCATTGTTGAAATAACGCAGTGGGTTCCTTTCGCACACATGCGTTTTCAGAGGTACAGATTCATAAGAGGTCTCCCCTGAGAAGGTGACAAGATCACTCTGCGCGTGGCCGACTCGTTGGTGAGACTGTACCCAGGCGCTGACTGGACGGCCACTCCACGGCACGATTCCAACCTGTGTCATTTATGGGACACCATGGTCAGGCTGGCCTGGGCTGAGGAAGGCTGGCCCTCCCTGTGGTGCCCAGATCTGATGGGGAGGGGAGGTGGGCAGGGGCTGGGCAGGCATTCCCTGTGGGCATGCATTAGCGTGCAGACTGGGGGGACAGGGTGCTGCCGGAGGAGGCGGCCAGTGGGAGCCCTTGATACAGTACGGTGAGACTGCTGCCCGCAGACAGCGCCCGCTGTCACTCTCCAGCCAGCTCCTGTTGCCTGGGGAGCCTCAGGTCCAGGCCCGGCTCTGGAGCCTGTCGACAGTCAGCGGCGCAGCTCAGGCAGCTCCGGCGCCTGCCTTGCTAACGGTCCCAGGCTGCTCTGGGCCACACGGGGAAGAGGGCGGGAGAGGGCAGCGGGGAGGCTGCGTGGGGGCAAGTCCTTGAGCCCTGCGGGCACCACGGGGGTTCTGCTGCCTCCTGCCCGCGGCGATGTCAGTGTGCTCACATGGCCCTGTCCTGAGCAGGCAGCTCCGGGAAAGGGAGAAGCAGCCCTCCCCTCCTCAGGTGTGGTCCTTGAAGGGTCAACTTGTCCAGAACAGTGGAAGAAGAAGCTGCTTTTATGTGGACGTCTGTGGACTGTGGACTTCTGAACCCCTCCCCTTACATGCTTAGTATAAAATCCGGGAACTACCTGAACTCGGGGTTCAGGGGGTTGGTTGATTACAGTGAAAGCTGTGCCTTCTGAACCTGGCTGCAGCCGAATGAAACTGTATCCTGCTATCTTCAGGGCCTTGCCTCGTCCGTCCTACAACACTCCCAGACCTACCACGTGCCTGGGACGCAATGGGCTCAGGCAGACAGCCATGAATAAAGCCTCTGATCCCTGCCGTGTCCTTGCCCTGTTGGGGCTCACAGGACAAGGCCGGGTGTCACACGTGACATCACACTGTCCATTTCTCTCGGCATCAGGT
Organism: Tamias sibiricus; assembly: GCA_025594165.1. NCBI lineage: Eukaryota > Metazoa > Chordata > Mammalia > Rodentia > Sciuridae > Tamias > Tamias sibiricus. The sequence continues at coordinate 175,717,768 of CM046658.1, read as the reverse complement.
GGAGGAGGCAGGACTCTGCAGGTGGCAGTCACCCTCAGCATTGTGGTGGCTCTTGTCTCAGCCGGCATGCCCTGCGCCCTGAGGGCTGGGTGTGCAGAGCTGACCTGAGGGTCATGCCGCCTACTTATTGGAATACAGGGTCAGTTGCTCCAGCTGATGCCAAATGTAACTGTGGCGCAAACCAGGCAGGAATGTACGTCTCGTGCAACCATCTGCTGGGACGTCCTCTGGCCGGCACAGCTGCTCCACTGGGGACTCAGCTCCTTCCCTGGGAACGCCACCGGTGCTCCCACCAGGCCCCCGAGCGCACACCTCCTGGCCCCTGGCAGAGATCGCAAGGCCAGCGGTACTCCCCAGAGTCCTGGGAGGGAGGGCAGCCCTGCCCTGTGGGGACACACGCTGGAAACCCCCACTCTCACTTCTGGTCTCAAAGCCCAGGTCACAGACTTTGCCACATGGCCTGGGCTGGTTGGGACACGGGGTCTTTGTGCTCAGTGGTCCTGCAAGGCCATGGCCCAGGGGGGCTCTCTTTCTCTCTGTAGAATGTGCTTTCCACGGTGATTCTTTCTAAATGCCTCCTCTGCCGTCTCGGCCTCTGCTCCTGGGGGGGAAGCGGCAGGGAGGCAGTTATTTTCCCACGGACGACTGGTTTGTTCATCAAGCTTCTCTCCAAATCCCCTGGAATCTAGACCAGTTGTGACTCTAACTTCGCATTAGAATCACCTGGGACAGTAACTCTTGAAAACAAATATTGATGTCAGGGCCCCTTTGCCAGAAAATCTAGTTTGGTTTGTTCTGATGGGCGGGGGCGTCTGGAGTTTTGTAAAGGCCCAGGAAATGCGAATGATTTGCAAGGCTGGGCACTGCTTGCCCAAGCTCAGCTCCCATCTCCCCCTGAATAATTAGGCTTGCTCCCCCCACCCCCTGTCAGAGGAGTGCAAGACCAGCCTCCATACCAAAGAGGTATTCAGAGAAGTGCTTTGAAAGAGTGAGTTAGCCATCATTCCCCTAAGTACATGTATGAAGACACAATTGTGGTAGAAATATTTTATGTAAAACCAGCAACTTGAAAAATTGTGCTCTTTATGTGTAATATGAAATGAATTGTACTCTGCAAACGTGTATAACAAATTAGAATAAAAATAAATTGAAAAAAGAAGAAAGTTTGTATCCAGGAAGCACGTAAAACCCTCAGCTCCCCATGGCATCTGGCACCCGGTAGCAGTGCCTGCCTGCTGTCCCCAAGATAGCATCCCTCCCAGGGGCCCTCATGGGCCAACAGGGTGGTTTTGTTTGTTTGTTTTAAATACTGGGGATTGAACCCAGGGGCACTTAACCACTGAGCCACATCCCCAGCCCTTTTTGATATTTTATTTAGAGACAGGGTCTTCTGAGTTGCTTAGGGCCTCCCTTAGTTGCCGAGGCTGGCTCTGAGTTTGCAGTCTTCCTGCCTCAGCCCCCTGAGCTGCTGGGATTACAGGCGTGCACCACCACGCCCCACTCAACAGCTTGATAACTGATTGTCAAGAGCCCCGTGATGTTGATTCAATTCACAGCAATTCCACATTTTTTATTGGCGCATTTATTATTTTATTGGAGTTGGGAGGGAAGAAGAGATTTGGCAGCAATGGTTAAGGGGGAAAAGTCACTCTGGGAGGCGTCTCCACCTGTGAGTTAACTCTTCCCTGCCAAGGCTGCGTGAGTTTAGCATCTCCTTAGGTTACACACTTTATAATCTATGCAGCAATCTCCCTGGTTGATTGCACAATGACCCTGTGTTGGGACGCGCAGAATCATTCTTCGATTCCCTGCGACCTGGTTTCCAGTCCCCGCAGACTCACTGTTCATCCCCCACCTTGCCATGTGGCTCTCCCGCCCCTGGCTGGGACAAGCTGTCCCTCCCCAGGGAGCAGGATAGGATGCTCCCAGCTGCCTGGCTTCCTGGTGTCTCCCAGTGTCTTCCTGAGAACCCCGAGGGCGGGGCTGCTTTGGCAAAGGGATGGCGCAACACCCTCCGTGCTGGCCCCCTCTGGATGCCCAGACCCTCGAGAACGCAGGTGGGTGATGTTGCCGTCTGTCACCCCAGAGCTGGCTCAGGGTCGGGGTGCAGAGGAGCGCAGAAGGTCCCCCAGGAGCAGTGAGTGGTTCTCACTCCCTGAGTTCCTTTCTGCCCCCTAAAGCCCACGACGAGGGGAGACCTCCGGTTAGCTGAGGATTGGAGCCACGTGTGCGGCTTCCTGGGAGGCAGACGGAGCTCAGTGGGCAAGACTTGACTTGGGGGTGACCTTGAGACGCACACCTGGGTGCTAGAGGCGGGGAAGGAAGCAGGAGTGAGCTGAGAAGAAGCTGAGCGGGGGCTGCTGTCCCCACGCCAGCGCCAGCTGACCCGCAGGGCTCTGTGGGGCTGGGCAGCCCGGATCTGGGGGGCCGCAGCCTGGATTTGGGTCAAGGTGGTGGATGCTTTCCTTGGGGTTGCTGAACAAGCGGCCACCCCCGGGCCACTGGAGACAGCAAACGTGCACCGTCCAGACGCCTGAGGTCCAGCGGCCACAGGCCGCGCGCCTTCTGAAACCCTGGGGAGGAAACCCCCCACCCGCCTCCTCCAAGTGCTGGTGTTTTCCAGGATTTCTTTGCACTTTCTGGCTTGTTGATGATGCATCTGTCCAGTCTCTAGCTCCTGGCCTCGTGGCTGTCTTGTCCCGGTGTCTCTGTCTCTTTGCCTCTTGGCTCTTCTTCAAAGACCGGGTTATATTGAATTAAGGACTGACCCCTCCCACTTCACTGTGACCCCTCCCCCATCACTGTGACCCCTCCCATGTCACTGTGACCTCTCCCACTTCACTGTGACCCCTCCCCCCCATCACTGTGACCCCTCCCCTTCACTGTGACCCCTCCCACATCACTGTGGCCCCTCCCACATCACTGTGGCCCCTCCCCCTTCACTGTGACCCCTCCCCCTTCACTGTGACCCTCCCATGTCACTGTGACCCCTCCCCCCTTCACTGTGACCCTTCCCCCTTCACTGTGACCCCTCCCATATCACTGTGACCCCTCCCCATTCACTGTGACCCCCCCTTCACTGTGACCCCTCCCACGTCACTGTGACCCCTCCCATGTCACTGTGACCTCTCCCACTTCACTGTGACCCCTCCCCCTTCACTGTGACCCCTCCCCTTCACTGTGACCCCTCCCCCTTCACTGTGACTCTTCCCATGTCACTGTGACCCCTCCCGTGTCACTCTGACCCCTTCCCCTTCACTGTGACCCCTCCCATGTCACCTTGACCCCTCCCCTTCACTGTGACCCCTCCCACTTCACTGTGACCCCTCCCCCTTCACTGTGACCCCTCCCATGTCACTATGACCCCTCCCCCTTCACTGTGACCCCTCTCATGTCACTGTGACCCCTCCTCTTCACTGTGACCCCTCCCCCTTCACTGTGACCCCTCCCCCTTCACTGTGGCCTCATACTGAACTGAACCAGTGATTTCTGCACTCCCCCCCCCCCAATCCGCCCACCCCGCGCCCACTCTTTTGGGGGACACAATTTGGCTCCTGCCAGCTGGTTGGGTGTTTATGCCCCATGTCGATCAGATCTGCTTGTGGGCACAACCTTCTTTCCAAACACAGCCCCTCTCAGAGGCACTGGTGGTTAGAACTTCAGCGTATCTTTTGGGGGACACAATTTGGCTCCTGCCAGCTGGTTGGGTGTTTATGCCCCATGTCGATCAGATCTGCTTGTGGGGCATTCAGTGACCTCGACAAGGGGACACATGCCACTGCCCAAGGGGAAGGACTTTCTCTCCATGGATTCCCAGCAGATGAGACCCATGCCCTAGATGAAGGGTGATGGGGCAGACAGCATATACGGAAACCACCACACAAGTTAATTGAAATTTTGCTTCATATATTTGCATGTTTTCAATTCATACAAATGGGCACAGAGTATTAAAATCGGACCAAGTATATTCTGAATTGCACTCTTCTAAGTACTGCTATTATCTATTGCCAAACCTCAGAGGCCAGCAAGATATCTTGCTAATCTTTGTCCTTCTATTGGATGTGAAAAATGAAGAATGTGGGCACGGTTGCTGCTGGCAGCCATTTTGTGATCAGAGGGGAACAAGCCTTCAGAAGAAGCCAACACAGTGAAAGGTAGGAAGGGGACAGAGAGCAAAGTGGGTCTTGTTGATAGCCATGAAGTGCTAAGTTAAACCTTTCCAGAAGTCCTTCCTGCCAAAATTTTTGTTCCATATACCAACAAGTTCCCGTTATCGTTTAGTCCATTTGTATGTAGGTGCTGTTTCTTGCAGCTAAAACCATTGTAACTGGTGTGAAAAGTCACGAGAGCCTCTGGAACACAGAAGTGAGCTACCTTGTGTCCTAGTTACTTCCAGGCTCAGAAAACCATGCCACACCCATGAGTATGTACCACTGCAATGCACCGATAAAAACATGTGGGGAAAAAAGGGGGGGGGAGAACATACCACTCTATCCCTCAATACTGTATCTAAATTAAATCAAGTTGAAATGAAAACCATGAATAGTCCTTAAATAGGCCCAGAAATCCAGAAGCATCCCTAAGTATCATGGGTGAGAGAAAGTCTCAACCTTCAACCTTTAATGAAGGTTGTGTTAGTTTTCTATGACTGTGACAAAATACCACCGGTAATAAACGTAAAAGGAAGAAAGGTTTATTTTGGTTCGTGGTTTCAGAGGATTCAGTCCATGATTGTTTGGCCCCATTTCTTTGGGTCTGTAGCAGCACTGTGCATCATGGTGACAGAGCATGGCAGAGGAGGTCTGCTCACCTCAGGGTGGCCACAAGCAAAGTGAGCAAGAGGAAGAGGCTGGGCTCTCAAACTCCCCTTCAAGGTCATGCCTCCAATAGCCCAGCTTCCTGCACTAGGCTCCACCTCCTGACAGGTTTGCCACTTTCCACAGCCCCCAGGAAGGACATGGGCTTCGGGGAGCAGAGGCAGAGGCTGTGGCACTGGTTGCTTAATTGTGTGGGTGCGCTCTTCTGTTTCTCTTTCTTCTCTTTCTTTTTGGCTGATGCCACCAGCTGATCTCTGGGTCACTGCCCAAGAGCCTAGAACCTCTGGTTGAGATAGGGGTGCCTCTTAGAATTAGCTCTCACGTCACAGGGCCCTGCAAGAAAGGGCTGACCTGCGACAGGCCCGTGGCCCCCAGGACTGTCGGGGTGCACTTCTGTCATGGGAAGCCACCTGTTTTGGACCAGCGTGTTACAGTCAGCCTGGGAGACTGGCACAGCAGTCCTCACCAAGCACAGCTGGGGACCATTCATGAGCGACTGTCTGGCTCCCCACAGTCTCCCACTCTTAAGAAAGTTCCAGAACGTTTGTTGACAATTCAGGCTCCTAGGCCGCACACCCCCGACCACCGTTGCCAGCAGAGTCCCTGGGCGGCTGTGTTTCTGACAAGTCACTGGATGAGGCGTGTGAGCAGAGACCTCTGGCTCCACGTCCAACATCAAGTGAGCTTCCTGGTGGGCTGGGAGAGAGTGACTGTGCGGGAGCCCCGGGAGGCTGGAGGGCGAAGGGCCCTCGGGGCAGCCGCTGGGCGGGCGGGCTGTGTGCGCATGGACAGTCTGGTCTGTCCTCATCTTGCTTAAAGAGTGCAGCCGCAGCTCCACGGGAGTGACCTAAACAACACGGGCTCAACAAAGAGGGGTGCGGGGTCGTCGCTCACGCCCTCCCCCCTCTCCCGCTCCACCAGGTGTGCCCCGAGGAGCAGTCCCTGCAGACAGGCCAGGAACCCTGGGCTCCCTGGTGCTCACGTGGCCTGGCCTTTCGCAGCTCCATGCCGGTCCAGGGCTGGGCAGTGCATTTCGACCAGCTGTAGTGTGGACAGTGTTGGGTGTCTCCTGTGCAATGGGGCGACCCCTCGATGGCTCCTTCAGTCACTGTTTTTGAGTATCAGCTATGAGCCAGGCTCAGTCTGGATGCTTCGAGCAGGCTGAGTCCCTCACAGTCCACCTTCTAAGGGGCAGCCCGGCCATCAGTGAATGTCAAGGAACAAAGCAGCCTGTTGGTTGGAGGACAGAGCTATGGAGGAAGACAGAAGGGACCTTGCACGTCAGTCTGAAAGGGCTTCACTGATGACGGGGGACGCGTGGGAGATGGCAGTGGGGTAGATGGCGAAGAGAACAGCGTGTGCAAAGGCCCCAAGTCAGAAACCTGCTTAGCATATTCGAGGATGAGCAGGGAGGCCCCTGGGATGGCAGAGCAGGTGAGAGGTCCGGCCTGGAGAGCTAGTCAGAGACGGTCTGGCTGTCAGCGTCAGGGCACCTGGGACCTGAGGGACCACCGAAAGGCTTGGTTTTAACTCTGAGCAGACATGGTATGACCAGCTGTCCCAGTTTGTCTGGGGTTGACAGGATTCCTGGCATGTGGGACTGAAGCCAGGGCATCACTCTAGGGGGACAGGTAGAGGCCTCGGCAGGACCCCAGGCCTGACAACAGCTTGTCCCACAGAGGGGACCTCAAGGTGGTGATATGCAGACCCAGGCAAGGTCAGCAGCAGGGTCCACCCCCAGCTGTGCCGGGCTAGGGCAACACCAGTCAGCTGGAGTCGAAGTCCAGCTCTGCGGGGTGCATGGCCTCTGATGTCATGTGCTCCGTGATGTCTGTCCCCAACCTGCCGCTCTGTACCAAAGGTTCCCAGGAGGGGAGGGGGCTGAGAGCCTGAACTCAAAATCCGCCCAGGAGTCGCCCTGGCTGGGCCGGGGTGTCCACTCTGCAACTCTGCCCGGGTGTCCACTCTGCCAGGGTGTCCACTCTGCCCAGGGCATCCACTCTGCCCGGGTGTCCACTCTGCCAGGGTGTCCACTCTGCCCGGGCGTCCACTCTGCCCGGGTGTCCACTCTGCCAGGGTGTCCACTCTGCCTGGGTGTCCACTCTGCCCGGGCGTCCACTCTGCCCGGGTGTCCACTCTGCCCGGGCGTCCACTCTGCCCGGGCGTCCACTCTGCCTGGGCGTCCACTCTGCCCGGGTGTCCACTCTGCCCAGGGCGTCCACTCTGCCCGGGTGTCCACTCTGCCCGGGCGTCCACTCTGCCCGGGTGTCCACTCTGCCCAGGGCGTCCACTCTGCCCGGGTGTCCACTCTGCCCGGGTGTCCACTCTGCCAGGGCGTCCACTCTGCCCGGGCGTCCACTCTGCCTGGGCGTCCACTCTGCCGGGCGTCCACTCTGCCCAGATGCAGCCGCTGACCTTAGAGAAGCAGAGCGGCTCAGCTTGGCGAGCCCAGGAGCTGGCGCAGGCTCCACGGCTCTGGGCGATTCCCAGGCGGCTCTTCCCATGGAATAATGACCACTGGGGCCAAGACCAAGAGCCCAGGAGGACCCTGAAGTTCTCGGGGTGCGTGTCCTGCTCGGGGCGAAGAGCAGATGCCGCACGGGCAGCCAGGGCCTGCCTTGGATGCCTCTGCTTCAGTGGGGCAGGGGCTTCCTGAGGGCCAGCAGAGGGGGCTGGAGCTTTAGGAAGGACCGGGTGCCCAGCCGGGGCCCTGGGTGGGGAGGAGAGGACACCCATCTCCAGCCATCCCATGTGCTGGACCTCATCCCTGCGGCCCCCACCCACGGGGCCTCCCAGAGGCTCTCCCAGGGCTATGGCCATCGGGCGTCCTCCCCGGCACCCACAGGCCTTCCACAGCACAACTGCTGTCCTTATCTCAAACCGCAGAGTGCCCCCAGGGCCCGGCCCCACGGGAGCCAGCGTCTGCTCTCCCCAGACCTGTCACTCTCGGCCCTGATTACAGTCATTGAGGTTCCGGCCCCACCTGCCCGACCTGACCGCCCTGTCTCCCTGTCTGTGAGGCAGCACTTTCCCCAGAAACTACCAGGTGGAGGCCCAAGATGGTTTTCAAATCACAGGTTGGGGCCCAGGCGGAGGCGGGGTGCCGAGGGGGGTGTCGGGAGCTACAGTGACCAGAGAGGGCAATGGAGAGGCGGAGAGGGCCGAGGAGAGACCAGGCGGGAGAGAAGAAAGGTTGAGATGTTCAAAACGCACAGTGACCTGGTCTCCAGAGCCCCGTTCTAGGCTCTGAGAAGAGGCCCCACTGAGGGGCCCCAGTGCGTCCTGGACAGCCATGGAAAGTGACCAGCAGCAGGGCCCCTGTGGGACAGAGCCTCCAGGCTCTCTGGCTCTTTGATGGAGGAAACTGCACCCAGGTGTGGCCGGTTCCCTGCTGCAGGGCACAGCCCAGCCCTGGAGCCAGAGCCGATTCCAAGACTGGCCTTGGTACCAGCAGGCCGTGTGACCGTGGGCAAGACACTGGGACCCTCAGAGCCTTGACCTCCTGCAGGGTGAGGCAGGACTGGTGATACCTGAGCCAGAGTCTGGGGCATGGGGGAGAGCCAGGGAGGAGGCAGCTGTCTTCCAGAAAGCGGCAGGGCCAGAGCTAGGAGGGTGGGGGACGGCCCCGCCTGAGGTCCTCTCACGGCCTGAGGGGCAGGAAGATGCTGGCAGTGGGGGTGAGGGCAACTCCTCAGCCAGCGGGGGCGGGCCCAGGCTGGGGCCGGCTCAGAGTCCTGGTGGGTGGGGTCTGGGGCTGTCCTGAGGTGTCTTTCTATCCAGAGTCTCAAGCCCAGCTGGAAGCATCTTCTGCCTCAAGGTAGAGGCTCGGCTCCCCTGAGTGGGATTGGGAGGCCTGGGAGCTGGGCGGGGGGGCTGGGTTCCAGCACTCAGGGTCGTGGGAGTAGCAGTGTGTGCACGGACACAGGGACTGGAAGTCCCCTGGGCCCTGAGACCAGCAGGCAGCGCCTCTCCCAGAGAAAGTGGGCAGGGACGGGTCCCCTGAACCAAGAAGGCAGGAGACAGCATGGACCGGTGTCCCCTGTGGGTCCTGTCCGGTGACATTCAGAGCAGGCCTCACCACCAGGGGGAAGAGACAAAAAGGTCAGGGATAGCTTAGGGGACAGGTTGGCCGGTGACCAGGCCTGGCCAGCGTCGGGGGAGCAGGCGACTGTGTTCTTGGGCTCAGCCGAGGTTCCCTGTTTTCTGCTGAAGAAATCCTCACAAAGCCTCAGCCGCCGGCAGGCCACGCTTTCCTCTCTGTGTGACACATTCCTCAAAAAGCAGAAGGCAGGACAAGTCCAGGGCGGAAGAGCCACCCCATGGGTCCCACTGGCGGGATGCTCCTTCAACTGGCCGCTGCCACCTGGCTGGCTGCACGGGGGATAAGCAAAGGCGACTTAAACTGGACTTGGACTCTCTCCACCTGATGGCCCATTGACCCACCCTTGATGGCCCACTGACCTACCCTTACACCATCTCCACCTGAGGGCCTGAGGGCGTATTAACCCTGTGCTTTATAAACCCTGCCCTTGCTATGAGCTGGTGCCATTTTTTACTATCCTGCTTTGTGCTGGACGTAGTTGGTGGCCCTGGCCAGAATAAAGGCTTCATTGGCTATTACGTGAGTGGCTTGTGAGACTTTTTTCCTGAAAATTGGGTACAACACCCAGGCTCCTTGGGTTCCGCGGGGTCTTCACCTGCCCTGACGGCCCTGGCTGCTCTCCTGTCCTCCCCGAGGTGGGCATGGCCGATCTGAGGCTCCTGGGGCACAGAAGGGCCAGGCGCCCGCTCCCGGCCTGTCGCTGCCGTTGCTCCCCTTTATTCACTGCACAAACTCTTCTGAGGAACCAGAAAACAGACCCAGTTTGGGGTGGCGGGGAGGGGAGACGCAGCCACTCAGGAAGGACACAAGAGGACGGTGAGGGGCCCCCATTTCACCTTCAGCACGCGCTCGCTGTGGGAGGAGGGGTCTGCATCAGCGAGGAGCGGGAGCGGGGACAGGAAGGCCCGAGACCCTCCTGCCACAGCCTCCCTGGCAGAGCCAGGGCCCTCCCAGCGGGGCTCCTGCCCTGCCCAGGCTCGGCCTGCCCTGCTCCTTCAGGGGAGCCCTCTGTCCATCAGCACTGGCCCTGCGGTGCACGAGGGACGGGGACAGGACAGGGCAGGTTCTGCGAGTGCGTCCTGCCGACCTGAAGGCTCTCAGCCAGCACAGCGTGCCCGGGGCCTGGCTGCCGGAGGGCTGGGCCCAGCTCCTGCAGCCCCAGTGCCGTGCCTGGAAACCAGGGACTTCTCCCTGGGACCGCGGGACGGGGTGCTGGCCACTGCCCGGCATAGTCCCGAGGCCTCGGCCCAGGGCTGGAGGAGGGGACGGCATCAGGAGGACGGAAATGGGGTGCTGGCCCTGGCAGCCTGCCCCTCAGGGCGTGCCGCGCCTCACGCCCTTCCCAGGAATCCCTCCCGGCTGGGCTGGAGGTGACTCAGCACAGCCCGAGCACACACAGAGGCTGGCGGGAGGGCAGGGCAGCCGTCCGGGCAGCCTGGACTTTGTGCCCAGCTCCCAGCCTGTCCCTGTCCTTCCCTCCCCTGCAGGCTCCTCCCTGCTCCCTGGGTCTCTCCAGCCTTCTCCCCTCCCCGCAGGCACCCAGCAGGACAGGCGGTGGGAGGCCGTGCCACAGGCTCCCGCCCCCCTGCGGCCATCCTGGTGGCCAGCATGGGGAAACCGAGTCTCAGGCTGGTGCAGGGAGCTGACCGCCAACCCCAGCTCAGCCTGGCCCCAGAGGCCCCCAGAGGGACGCCAAGCATGCGTGCTGGGTGGGCTTCTGGGAGTCCCTGAGGCCCATTTTACAAAAAGGGAGACAGAGGCACAGCAAACGAAATGATGGAGAGAAGGGTGGGCGAGAGGGCTGAGCACCAAGTAGTCCTGGGCTGGGCCCTGGCTATCTGCGCCCCCAGGGCAGGCCTGTGGCCACTGTAGATGTCAAGGAGCGTGTGGTGAATGAATGAGTTGCCCAGGGCCCTCTGCTATGAGAGCCTCTAAGCACGTGTGATTTCGAAGCGCTGGACGTGGGACAAAGTAACGGAATTTTTAATTTCATTTCACTTCAGCTAATATCAATTTAAAAGCCAATATTGTATTTATAGTTGATTGATAGATTCCAAGACACTCAGAATCATCTGCACCATGGCTTAGTGCTCACAGGGCATCTGCAGCTTCCACAGTCTCCTTTTAGTCTCAAAACTCACTGAGAACCACACCTCAACTTGCCAGTAGAATCTGAAGTTCAGAGAGGTCAAGAGACTTGCCTAAGCTCACACAGCCAGGAAGCGGCAGGGCCCTAGAACTGGGACATCCTGAATGTCTGCCAAATTCCTTTCCACTCTTGTCTTGCTCACACAGCAAGTGCTGGTGTGGGGTCCACCTCCAAGCGTCCCTGCATCACCTCTCTGAATCCACCCTCCTTGGAGGACAGGGGGACCTGCTTCTCCACTGTTCTAAGAGGAGGAGACACGGAGGACACAGAGGAGTCGGTCCTTGCCCAATGTTGCAGGGTCAGACCTGCAGAGCTGGGATCTGCACCCCAGGCATTTTGGAGCTGGACCTGAGACTTGCCACTCCGTCGGTGGGTGGCGTGCCCTGTCGCCAGCACTGAGGGCCTTGGTGGGTAGGTGCTTTTGTTTCTGGGCTCTGGGAAGCCCCTGGTGTCACCCAGACGGGAGCATCACAGCTGGCTCTGGCTGAGGCTGGGGAGGGACGGCCGCAGGGAGCTTCACAGAGCCAGGTGGGAGGGGCCCAGACCTCGGAGTGTGGCATGAAGAGGAAAGGGTGCCAGGCACAGTCAGGGTGTGGCTGCTGAGCCAGGCTGGCCGCGCTGCCTGGACACAGGCGGGGGAAAGGCCAGGCGAGAACCCCAGGTGGCAGCCACGCTGCAGTGTCTGGGGACTGGAAGGCCCGTGCAGAGTGCGGCTGGGCAGAGGTGCAAAGCTGAGGCCTGGGGACTGAGGAGCCACCGTCCCACAGCTGCTGCGCGGAGCTGCGCAGGCACAGGCGGCAGAGAGGGCGGGCACGAGGCTCCGCGCAGACAACTCAGGTCTCAGCTTGGCTGGCCCTTGGTGGCCGGAGGACCCTGTGCCCTTGTGTCATCCCTTAAAGCTGCAGCTGCAGCGTCACAGCCAACCAAGGGCACCAAACCCGCCTGGTACAGGGTTGCAGGGGACACAGGGACAGTGACAGGTGCCCCCCACCCCCTCAAGCCTCCACACACACTAGTGCTCAGAGAGGGGCGACAGCTTAAAGGGAAAACAGGAGAGGATGGACCAGGCTCTGTTGGTCCAGACTGACGTGTGCCCAGCTTGAAGAAGGCGGGAACATAGTGGCCCTGGGGAACAAGGAGAGATCGCTCTTTAAAGGAACTGCTTACGTAAAATCCCCAACTTCCCATGCCCCTCGCGCCCTGCTCTTCTCCTAATTATCTTTCTTTGCAGTGCTCATTACTGCTTATGACGGGTTCTGTGCAATGTGTGGATTTGTTTTGCTGAAAGTCTCTCTCCTCCGACTGCAAAGCAGTCCTTTGAGAGTAGGACTGTTTGAAGTCTTGTTCATCGTTGCACCCTCAGGGTCTAGAGGCCTGGCACGTAGTAGGTGCTCAGTGAATTTCGGCTCATCGAGGGAATGAAGGAGCGGGTCACGATAAAGCTGTGGCACTGTAGCGATAGTGCGGTGTCCGAGGAAGGAGGGGAAGGAGAACACAGGAGGCTGGCCTGTCACCTGGGTCAGGCCCTGAGTAGGGGCTTCACAGAGGACTCTCCCGGGAAGTGTCACCTGGGAAGGAGGACACTGTGCCACGTCTACCTGGCTGGCAGCCCAGGTCTCAGGAGCTCAGCTCATCAGGGTGCTGGGCAGGTCTGCGTGCTGCAGGCCAGGCGGGCCTGGCTGTGGGCAGAGGGGTCACCTGCAGCAGGCTGCGAGGGGCTTCCTGGCTTGGCTTGTGCGCCCGTCATCCTCGTCGGCCCCCCCTTCCCCCGCTCAGCTCCCTGTTTGCCCGGGACAGAGTCATCGGTGCTTTGAAGCTGGGCTGGTCACTGCCAAGAGCCTGGAAGCTGTTCCTTGAGTCACAGCCGAGAGCGCTGTGCTGAGCGAGGAGGAGGGGTGTCGGGCTGCGGAGTCCTGAGGAGAGAAGTTCAAGGCCACAGAGGGAGCAGTAGAGGTCTGCAGGAGCCCTGTTTGGGGATTGGCTTGAATTGCAGTTGACTATGAGCCGTGGAGATTTGGCCATTGTCTCCTCCCGTAGTCTCACGAGACTTGTTGCGGGATCTCGAGTGACTTGGCCGAAATTGCTGATCGGGTCAGCGCCATTTTTAGTGGTGTGTTTGGCGTGAGTTAGTCGTTGTTAGAACCAGAGAGAAAAGTTATCAGAATAAAAAGCTGTTTGTCTCCAGTTTGCTTCTGAAGTTTTTCCCGCGGCTCTGTTGCTCCAAGCGCTTCAGGCGGCTACAGAGGTCGAGTCCCACCCTGGGCGAACCAGTGCCCCATTCTAGAGCCGGCAGGGCCGCGTCCAAGTGCCCGGCACCTCTTCCTGGCTGCATGACTTTAGCCAGGCATAGTCCCTCTCCAGACTTTGAGTTGTCTGCACTTAGGTACGTGCCCGTGTCTGTGTGTGCACAGATATGCACACGCGCACACACACACAAAGGGGTGGGTGTGGTTTTGCCTCATGATTAATGTGAATATTAAATGGTGCATGTGTAAGGTTCCCCTTTCCTGCTCTAAGCTCAACTTTTAAATCCTTTTAAAAATGATCAATATTCAACCAATACTCATGTGATATGTGCAAAAAGATTTGAAAATAGAACTAATCAAAAGAAGGAATTCAACATCACCCATCACCATGAGAATGGGAAGGTAAGCCACAGACCAGGAGAAAACACTGGCCCAAGACATGCCTGCTGGAGGATCGCTCCCAAGGCCACCAAGAACGCCCAGGACACAGTGAAGATGGGCAGCCCATTAAAAATGGGCACAAGCTCTGAGCGGACGACTCACCAGTGCAGACATGAGAACAGCCAAGGAGCACATGAAAGGATGCTCCCATCCTAAGTGTGAGAAGCTTGCAAATTAAACAGGATGCCCTACAGACCTACTGGAATGGCCAAAATCGAGGACAGGGACACACCCGGTGCCAGAAGGATGTGGAGCTACCGGAACTCTCACTCCTTGGTGGTAATGCAAAATCCCCACGGCCACTGTGGAAGACCATGTGGCAGCTCCTAACAAAACTAAGCAAGTGTGCTTTCACCACTGCGTCCAGGAATCACCCCACTGAGCTGAAAATAACATCTACAGAGAAACTTGCCCGTGACTGTTCACAGGAATTTCATTCATGATTCCTGGAACCTGGAAGCACCCGAGATGCCCTCCAGGGGGTGATTGTAGGAGCCCTGTTTGGGGAGATGGCTTAAATTGCGGTTGACTATGGGCCATGGAGATTTGGGCATTGCCGCCTTCCGTAGTCTCACAGGACTTGGCCCGGGATCTCGCGGGAATTGGCCCGGGATCTCGAGTGACTTGAGCTGAGATTGCTGATCAGGTCAGCGCCATTTTTTTGGTGGTGTGTGTGATGCGTGTTAGTTGTTGTTAGAGCCAGAGAGAAAAGTTATCAGAATAAAAAGCTGTTTGTTTCCAGTTCACCTCTGAACTTCTTCCCGCGGCTTCGTTGCTCCAAGAGGCCATCGCTTCAGGCAGCAACAGGTGATAATCCTCAGGCTGTGGTACATCCAGTCCCCGGAGTATCACACAGCACTGTAAAGGAACAGGCACCTGCCACCAACAAGCAAGGGGAATCCAAAACGTCACTCCCCAGAGGAAGAGGCCACGGGTACTCATTTCCCTGATGTCCGAGGCCACTCTTGGGCTCCCTGGCCCTCACGTCCTTGCTGCACAGGCTGCTGCCCACGGAGCCCAAGACATCTCCCACGCACCTCACTCGTCCGGGGCACGCGCTCTGCTTCTTGCTCTCAAGCCGGTTTTGTAGATTAACTGCCTGCTCCAAGATTTCCCAGTGCCCTCACGTGTTGAGCTCTGGGGACCAAGATTTCAACACATGAGTCTCGGAGGGGCACAGTCCAGCCCAGGAGGGTGCTGGGAGGACTGAGGGAAGTCGGGAGCCTGGAATATTCCACTGAGTTTCTGGAACACTCCAATGAGCTCTGGAGTGGGAGTCTCTGGTAAACCTAAGTGCTCACATTCACTGATAATTATGGTAAACCTAAGTGCTCACATTCACTGATAATTATGGTAAACGTAAGCGCTCCCATTCACTGATAATTATGGTGACTGCCCCAGATGGGGCTTTCCAGCACACGCAAGAGACTGGACAGGCCTGTGCTCACATTTGGAGGGTCTCTGCAGGGGCTTCTGAGCTGGGCAGCTTGCTCCCTGCACCGCCTCCAGGGGTTCCCTCCATACTATGTCCTCACCATTAGGATATTGGTGAGGAAGACTTTTCTGGCAGGTATTTGCCTCCTTCCTCAAGTGCAGGAGCCCTGTTTGGGGATTGGCTTGAATTGCAGTTGACTATGAGCCGTGGAGATTTGGCCATTGTCGCCACCCGTAGTCTCACGGGATTTTGTTGCGGGATCTCGAGTGACTTGGCCGAAATTGCTGATCGGGTCAGCGCCATTTTAGTGGTGTGTTTGGCGTGAGTTAGTTGTTGTTAGAACCAGAGGGAAAAGTTATCAGAATAAAAAGCTGTTTGTCTCCAGTTTGCTTCTGAAGTTCTTCCCGCGGCTCCGTTGCTCCAAGCGCTTCAGGCGGCAACAGGTGGCGGCCCGTACGGGGAACTTCGGAGCGGACAGGTAAGAACTGAAAGGTCTCTAAAGATGGGTTCCAATATAACTGAATCCCAAGTGATAGAGGCTATGCAAAGACTCCTTGATATACCTGACTCTGTTCTCAGTGAGGAGTATATAGACAAAAGTGAAAGTGATCAAAAAAGTGTAGATTCCACTGGGCCAACTGAGACCAGTAAAGAGAGTATTAGAAGAGACCCAAAAATGACAAAAATCCAAGCTATTAAAGCTATTCGGGAGTTATTGGCGAAAGCTGAAGGATACTTGCTCTCACTGGAACCTGGGCCTCAGGATATTGCTGTCAGTGAAATTAGCAGTGGTGAGGAATCTAGTAAAAGTGATCCTGAGAAAATGAGGAAAAAGAAATTAAAAAAGACCGAGAAAAAGGTCCGTCAGGCAGAGGAGTCACTTGTGTCCTCTACTCCCCCATGGGTGGAATCCATTACAGAAAATATGAAGGGTATTACTAGGCATTTGCATACCCTAGAAACAGAAATAAAAAGTCTTTCTGATCGCTTATGCGCTCTCGAGGACAACTCACAGATACATTGGGAACCGCCAGCATTTGAAAAGAAAAATGGACAGAGTGTCCATCAGTCAGTAGATTTCAAAACAATAAAAAATCTCAAAGAGGCAGTAATGACTTATGGGCCCCAAGCTCCTTTCACGTTGAGTATGCTGGAGTCCCTTAACACCTTTAGCTTAACCCCCTCAGACTGGAAAAGTCTATGTAAAGCAACATTAAGCGGGGGGCAATTCTTGGTTTGGCGATCGCAATTCCAAGAACTTTGTATAGCAACGGCTAAAAGAAACGCGGCTGCAGGGTTTGGAAACTATAATATAGACATGCTCACAGGAGAAGGGCAATTCGCAGACTTACAGGCTCAAACAGATTATGACCCAGATATATATGCTCAGATAAATGCAGCTGCCTTAGAGGCATGGAAAACTGTACAAGGACCTGGGGATCTACAAGGTAGCTTGTCAAAAGTGATTCAAGGACCTAATGAGCCGTATGCCGACTTTGCTGATCGACTTTTGAGAACTGCAGGTAGTGTGTTTGCAGATGTTGACCAAGCTATGCCATTAGTTGTTCAATTAGCTTATGAAAATGCAAATAAATGGTGCCAAGCAGCCATCAGGCCATGGAGAACTAAAAAGGATCTTTCCGTATATATACAACTATGTAAAGATATAAATGACGCCTTTGTCACAGGAAATGTGATTGCAGCCTCAATGAGAGGTGCTTCCTCTCGAAATTTCACAAAGGCTAAACGTAGATATTATAATCAATCAGGATATTCCAGGCAAAATTATCATAATCAATCAGGCAATTCTAGGCAAAATCCCAAAAGAGAAATAAGACCAAGCTCATATCGTGCCCCAGGCCGCTGCCCCAGGTGTAAAAAGGGAAATCATTGGGCCAATAAATGCCATTCAAAATTTGACATCCATGGAAATCCTTTGTTCAGGAATTCAAAAAACGGGGTACGGGGCCCAATACCCCGGGGCCCACAAATGTACGGGGCATTGCAGAAGGAGTATCCTCAAGCATCCACTCAGATGCTTCCCCGACACAATCCCTACTACCCATCCACTCCCTCGCCAGAGGAACAAGAGGAAATGCAGGATTAGACCTCTGTTCCACCGCCCGAATAGTGTTAACACCTGAAATGGGGGTTCAACTGATTCCCACAGGAGTCAGGGGACCTCTTCCCTCAGGGACTGTAGGACTTATTATCGGGCGTAGTCCTAAAAGCTTATTAGGTTTGCAAGTGACCCCAGGTGTAATAAACTCAGACTACAAAGGGGAAATAAAAATAATGCTTAGCTCACCCCAAAGTATAACTTCTGTTAATCAAGGAGATAGAATTGCTCAGTTGCTTCTCCTTCCCAATTTACATAATTCATTTAAAATGGGTATGCCTCAAGAAGGGAACAATAGAGGATTTTGTTCCACTGACTCAAGTCCCATGGCTTGCTGGGTTCGAGACTGTTCAAGGAGGTCTATGTGTAAAATAAAAATCCAAGGAATAGAAATGGAGGGATTAATAGATACTGGAGCTGACTCTTCCATTATTAACTTACGCCAATGGCCCAAGCACTGGCCTCTGCAAAAAGCTTCAACCAGTTTAAGAGGCTTGGGATATAATAACCTCCCAGATAAAAGTGCAGTAATTTTAAAATGGGAGGATGATGAAGGCCATAAAGGAACATTTCAGCCTTATGTTTTACCTAATCTACCGGTTACTTTATGGGGAAGAGATATTTTGCAACAAATGGGAGTACACCTTGCAACCAAGCCTGCAGATGCTAAATGTGAAAACCTACAGGGTAATCTTAACCATAAAAGAACTCATTATCAAAAAGTACAGAGTAATCTTAACCCTAAAAGTAATAACTGTCATAAAGGAAAAAGATATTTTTTTTCGGGGCCACTGAGAAAATAATTTTGAAAATACCATGGCTTTCTGATAAGCCAGTGTGGGTCCCTCAGTGGCCCCTATCTAAAGAGAAATTACAAGCGGCCCACCAATTAGTTCAGGAACAATTAGAAGCAGGTCATATAGAACCTTCCACCTCTCCCTGGAATTCCCCCATATTTGTGATCAAGAAAAAGTCAGGAAAATGGCGATTGTTACATGATCTTAGACAAATCAATAAAACCATGCAAGTTATGGGGCCTACTCAACCTGGACTTCCTAGTCCCGTAGCTATTCCAAAAAATTTCCATCTTATTACTCTTGATATAAAGGATTGCTTCTTTTCTATTCCCCTACATCCTCTGGATGCCCCCAGGTTTGCTTTTTCCGTTCCTTCTATTAACAATAATGGCCCTGATCAGAGATATCAATGGAAGGTTTTACCACAGGGAATGGCTAATAGCCCCACCATATGCCAAATATATGTGGACAAGGCTATCCAACCCATTAAAAATAAATATCCAAACCTCATGTGTCTACATTACATGGATGATATTTTATTGGCCCACCCTAATCAAAAAATCTTATTTAATATATTCAGTGATGTGGTAGAAAATTTAAAAAAATATGGATTATATATAGCAGAAGAAAAAGTTCAAACCAGATCTCCCATATTATACTTAGGATTTAAAATCATGGATACTTTTGTTAGACCCCAAAAAAATTTAATAAATAAAGAACATTTGACCACCCTCAATGATTTCCAAAAACTACTGGGAGACATTAATTGGCTTCGCCCTACACTAAATCTCACTACTGGCCAACTAAAACCTTTATTTGACATCCTTCATGGAGATCCTGATCCATCTTCACCACGAACATTGACTCCTGATGCTAGGAAAGCTTTAAAGTTAGTAGAAAAAGCCATCGAAGGAGCTCATTGTGATAGATTTGATTTAACTCAACCGCTGATGTTGATTATTATTTCTTCACAATATACACCCATGGGAGTATTTTGGCAACAAGGGCCTTTATTATGGATACATTTGCCCGTCTCTCCTAAAAGTATAATTGAATCTTATACCTCCATGGTGGCTAAACTTATTCTTCAAGGACTTAAGACTTCTACTAAAATATTTGGCATTCACCCTGCTACTATTATTACTCCCTATTCATCATCACAGATTGAATACTTATGCTTCAATGATAATGATTGGGCTATAGCTAAATGCTCTACTTCTGCAAATTTTGATAATCATCTTCCTAAGTCCCCTATATTATCTTTTTGTATTAATCATCCTATTATATTTCCACAGGTAATAAAAAATCAACCTATTCCTAAGGCATTTAATGTATTTACAGATGGGTCCTCAAATGGTACTGCTACAGTAGTCACTAAAAAAGAAAATATGACTTACATAACTGCACACAAATCAGCTCAACTAGTGGAACTGGAAGCTGTGGTGGTAAAGAGCTCTGGAAAATTTTAGGGACCAGCCTGTAAACATTTTTTCAGATAGCCACTATATTGTACAAGCCGTCCCAAAATTAGAGTTAGCAGGACCAATAGCACCTCATACTCCAGCCTTTAAATTGTTTTATCAAATACAAAAACTTTTGTGGGCAAGAAAAGAACCTCTATTCGTAGGCCATATTAGAGCACATACTAATTTGCCTGGTCCCCTCCATGAAGGTAATCAAAAGGCTGATGAACTTACAAAAACAGTATTTATACTTTCAGCGCTACAACAAGCTACTTTATTTCATTCCCAGTTTCATGTCAACAGCACCACCTTGCAACGTAGGTTTAAAATCACAAAGGAGCAAGCCAGAACAATTGTAAAAGATTGTAAATCTTGTATGACACATTTGCCCAATCCTCATTTCGGAGTTAACCCTAGAGGATTAATGCCCAATCATTTGTGGCAGATGGATGTTACTCATGAGCCAAGTTTTGGAAAATTGCGATTTATTCATGTGACCATAGATACATGCTCAGGCATGATTTTTGCTTCCTTACATTCTGGAGAAAAAGTTAAAGATGTTACATCTCATTGTTTGCAAGCTTTTGCTGCATTGGGCATCCCCAAAATGCTTAAAACAGATAATGGCCCCGCATATACGTCCTCATCTTTCAAACAGTTTTGCGCAAAATTCAATATATCCCATAAAACAGGCATCCCATACAATCCTCAGGGTCAGGGCATTATTGAAAGAGCAAACCGAACACTGAAAATTATGTTATTAAAACAAAAAGAAGGAAATTGGAAAAGTCCTAAGGACAGATTGGCAGTTGCCCTGTTTACCTTAAATTTTTAAACTTTAGACTCTAATGGTTATTCTGCTGGAGACAGACATTGGAATCCACACCAACAACATAAACCTTTGGTTTACTGGAAGGATGTTCTTTCAGGTACATGGAAGGGTCCAGATCCAGTATTAATTTGGGGAAGAGGATCTGTTTGTGTTTTTCCAAAAGACGAATCCTCTCCAATATGGATACCATCTAGATTAATAAAACAGGTACCACATCAAAATGATCAAGATGAAGTTATTGAAGAATCAAGATTAATAAAAAAGGTACAAAATCAAGAGGACGAAGATGAAGGTATAGAATGATTCCCTCAAAAAAGTCCTTCAAAATATTTCACAACTTAAGTGTCATTCCTCCCGGCCGGGACGAGGAGATCTCTCTTTAGTGTGCACACAATTGTATTTTTTTTTTTCTTTTCTTTTTATACATGTCTTTATGTCTGTACATTTGTCTATATTTCATGTTAATGTGACGTCACAAATATATGTTTGTATGTTTGTTCGTCTGTCCAGTGTGACGTCACAAAGAACAAAGCGCTTATGAAAAAGAAAATATATATATATATATGGATCCAAATAACTTTAATTCATTTTAGGTTAAGAGTATTCAATTTAGGTTAATAATTTTATAAATGAAGGTACTTTCAATTTTGATTTATAGGTGTCCCTGGGACTTCTCTTTAGCAAACAATATGACTAGTACTATATAACCTGATATTTTGGTGTTTTGACTTAAGATTGTTTATTTGTTATTAACTTCATTTGTTTAATAGCTCATTAATTTCAATTATCTCAACAGGTAAAAGATTGCTCTGTATACAGAGACTCAAGGGTTCCAGCTAACAAATTATTTCTCTAAAGTGCCTTTACCTTTTCTTTAATCTATCTTTAATACAGCAATTACCCTCAGTCTTTCTTTGTTTTGTTCTAAATATGATATTTTTCCAACTTATGTTTGTAGAAGCTCAACCAGCGATGTGTGTGAACAAAAATCAACTTTAATTTTCTAATCTAATTATTCTATTTTGTAGTTTGACAACTCGCCTCTTGACTCAGTGCTGCAATAGCACTGCCTTTCCTTTAATAATTGATGCTTGAGTTTCTAGGTAGCGGGCCCTGAAGATTTGCCGGTGGCATTGTCTAAACATAAAAAAAGACGTCTGCTGCTACAGCTGCAGGGATCGCGGCCGCCCTGCTGCTCAAACATCAAACAACCTCACCAACAGTGTGGCCTCTGCTCTACATGCATGGGGCCTCCTACATCAACATGTTACAACAAATGGACATTTTGATCTTTCATTGTTTGGGACTTTACGGGACAATGCCTTGCGGGTATTTGTCTAGAGAATTCAGTGTGTTACTTGATGGAACTTAGGGCAGCTGATTTGTTTAAACAATTTGATATGCTATGCAATTTGGCTCATCACCAAAAGGCTTGTCGCCTTAAAGCCGCAACATCTCCTCACAATTGGACGGCTGTTAGTCATCATATATAGTCGATCCTAAAGGGCTCCATTGGATGGCTGGTTAGCCAATGACGGGTAAGATCCCCAGAGGGGGACAACCTAAGACAGGCACAGTCGCACGGGACAGTCTCATGTGGCCGACATATCAACCTAAGACAGGAGTCAAGGGCACAGCCTTGATTATCCGATGACGGGTAAGAATGTTGGTTGCACATAGACGTCCTAGAGCATTACCTCTTTTAAAACAAAAAGGGGGAAATGCAGGAGCCCTCTTTGGGGATTGGCTTGAATTGCAGTTGACTATGAGCCGTGGAGATTTGGGCATTGTCTCCTCCCGTAGTCTCACGAGACTTGTTGCGGGATCTCGAGTGACTTGGCCGAAATTGCTGATCGGGTCAGCGCCATTTTAGTGGTGTGTTTGGCGTGAGTTAGTCGTTGTTAGAACCAGAGAGAAAAGTTATCAGAATAAAAAGCTGTTTGTCTCCAGTTTGCTTCTGAAGTTTTTCCCGCGGCTCTGTTGCTCCACGCGCTGCAGGCGGCAACACTCAAGTCCCCCAGATGCACAGTGTGGCCAGGACCATGCTGCTTGGAATTCCTTGGTCAAAGAGCCCAGTGCAGCAAACAGAACTTGGCACACAGTAGGTGATCAGCGTTGTGAGCTGGATGAATGGGGAAGAGAGCGCCTCTCCTGGACGAGCCCCGCCCCCAGCAGCACGGGGCCAGGGCGTCTTCCCTCGCAGGTGCTGGTGTGCCCCGGTCCCCATGGTGTCTGGCAGAGGCCAGCGCTCAGTGTGTGTCGAATGACACCAACGTGCCCATGCCAGCTGTCCTCCTGCCTTCCCGTTAAGCAAGCCCTCAGAGACAGGTGCACAGGTACTTGCTGCACCCTCCTGCCTGTCAGGTGCCTCCTCATTCATGGTAGACTCTCCCCTTCCCTCTTCGTTTCTGGCTGCCACAGCCCTGTGGGGTAGATTGTTCTGGAAAGAGCAAGTTCTCTATTAGGCCCAGCTGCGTCAGTTCTCCAGCCCGGTTCCGTCCTGATGGGAGCCCCAGATGGCGGGATGATGCTCTCCATCCGGGACTTCCCCATGCCTTTGCCCCCCAGGCATCAGAAGTGAAGGAGGAGAGAGGAGGAGACCAGAGCGTCCTGGAGCAGGGCCCGGAGGGAAGAAGCCCAGCCCAGGCCAGGTGCAGGACCAGATGAGCCAGCCCCTGAGCCGGGAGCGTTTGGGGACAGGGCTGCTGCCTTCACCCTCCTTGTGCAGGGATGTGTCAGGCCTGCCCCTCCCACGCAGCAGCCAGGGTCACAGGTGGCTCCAGGAAGGGTAAAGGCAGAGCTGCCCGGGGCTGCAGCCTGGGGGAAGCTCTGGGCCTGGGCCGGGGCTGAATGGGCCCTTTCTCTCCCAGCAACAAATGCGGGCCTTGTCTGCAGGTTTGTTTGTGGCTGCTGCTTCCCCAGGCGGCCTCTGCCCTCCTCCCACGCGGCCCAGCCTCGGCCCAGCGCCTCTGAGAGCCCCGCTGCAGGAATTTCCAGAGCCTGGGTCAAAGCCTCCAGCCAAGCGCAGAGAGCACCTGGGAACCCGCGGGTCCTCGCCCTCCCGTCCACACACCGACCGACTCTCCACCCTCCTGTGGCTTTTCAACTTTGCGTTGGTGTGAAGGCCCCCCAACAACAACTGTTCTGCTCCTTCCCTTCAGTGCAATATTAGCAATTGCTTAAGATACTCGGCACTTCATTGTACAGTAGGCCTCGTGTCAGACCACTCAGCCCCACTGTGGGCTCACGGGAGGGTTCAGGGCCTGGTGAAGGTCAGGTGGCTAAGCTGACCACTCCTAGGGCAGGGTGTTCAACGTCCGTCGACTTAGTTGATCTTCAGCCTGCAGTGGGTTTCCGGGATTGAATCCCTCATCCGCCAAGGAGCACTGGTATTTGGGAGGACAAACCTGTCTGTGAGCAAGGACCAACCCTCTGAGCCCTAGGAAGGCCGGGGCAGCTGGGGTTGAGCAGGCATCCTCCCTCCAGGGCGGGCAGTTAGCCACATGGAGCTGATCCTGTCGCCACTGCTGCAGACCCTTGCAGGCCGCTTTGCTGGGGCAGAGAGAGCTCAGCGCCTGTCCTGCTACGGCGGCTGAATTGGACCCTGCCCTGCGAGGACTCTCCTCCCCTCCTGCCCCCGACGAGGAGAGGACCAGGCTCAGCATCTGCACCCCCTAGGGCAGCTCACAGCTCCGTCTTCGTTGTACTGGGTCTTGCTTCCTCTCTGTTACACAGAAGCAGGCGAATTCCTACTCCCAGCAGGGTCTGTCCTCAGGATGAAGAGATTTAATTCTTAGGAAGCATTTAGGTCACTATAGCAGGCAAAGGAGTCCAGTCATTCATGTTTCCTCACCCTCAGAAGAGTCACGGAGGGAGATGCCATTGGTTCCCATTTCACGGAGGGGTCCCTGACCTGAAGAGCAATGAGGACACTTGCCCAAGGGCGCCACACTGCTGGGACGATGGACCCTTCCCACACACGCACCCCGCTGCAGTCCACGCTGGTCAGAGGCGGGCCCTGGGTCGGGGGCCCATTCGACAGGGGCAGGTTTGCAGAGGAGCAGGAGGCTGGGGAAGGTGGTGCTAGTGTTTAGGAGGGGAACGGTGTGCGGGTTGACTTGGTGACACAGGAGTTCAGGGAGGTCCCAGTGTCAGCCCGGAGCCTTCTGCTCTGAGTTTCTCTGCCACAGTGAGGCACAGTCATCCCCGAGGAAGCCGCACATCCTCTGGGGGGGCTCTGGAGGTTGACTTGGCCCCACAGCTGTGGACACCAGACACTGTCCCCGCACCTCCCTCCCGCCCCCTTCGCATGCTCCTTGCATGAGCCACGCGTTTCCGGGGGTCACCTGCTCTGCAGCCCTGAGCCCCCGGCAGAGCCACCACCTCCTGTTTCCTGAGCACCCCCTGAAGCCCCCAGACTCAGCATGGCAGCCCACCTGCACTGGTCAGCTATTTCACTGCTGTGACTAAAGGATCTGACCAGAGCAACCGCAAGGAGGAAAGGTTTATTTGAGGGCTCAGGGTTTCAGGGGTCTCAGTGCATAGGAGGTGGCTCCATTCCTCAGGGCTTGAGGTGAGGCTGAAGGTCATGGTGGGAGAGTGTGGCGGAGGGAAGCAGCTCACAGCAGGGTGATCTGGAAGCAGAGGGAGAGACTCCTCTCGCCGGGTACAAACATACACACAAAGCCACGCCCCAATGCCCACCTCCTCCGGCCGTACCCACGGCTTCAGTGACCACTCAGGTCATCCCTGTCGGGGATTAAATCACTGATTGGGTTGAGACGCTTACAACCCCATCATTTCTCCCCTGAAACTTCTTGCATTGTCTCACTCGTGAGCTTCTGGGGGACACCTCCATCCAAGCCATAGCACCACCCAGGGAGCGGATCCGTCAGCCAGGTGGGACCTTACAGAGTGGATTCTGTGAAGCTGTCGCTCCCTCTGGAATGAGGGAGAAGTGGGAGGAGGTGGGTGTGAATGCCATCAGGGACTGCACTTGTCCACTCGTCCTGTGGGTGAAGCTGGAGCAGCATAAAGCTGCCCCCACCCCTCAGACATGCTGTGGTCTGGGGAAGCTGCTGAGTCCACCAATCCTCCAGGGTGAGAGGCGGGTTCTTAGTTCACTGTTGCCCCAACAAAGTGCCTGGGACCCAGTCATGTATAAAGAAGAGAGGTTTTGTGGTTCCTGGTTCTGGAGGCTGAAAAGTCCAAGGGAGGGGCACTGGCATCCAGTGGGGCCTCCTGCTAGGATGTGGCAGAGAGAGTCACATGTGAGTCCACTTGACACTGCCTTCCTTTCCTGAGAAAGCCACTGATGCCACCATGGGGCCCCACCCTCATGATCTCATCTAGTCCCGGCAACCTCCCCAGTGCCCACCTCCAAATCCCATCCTCAGGTTAATTTAGTGATTGAGTTTCCAACACAGGAAGGTTGGGGACACAGTTGAACTGTAGCCAAGGGCACTGGGGTTCCAGATCACTTTGTCATCTTCCTCCTGTGGACCACGACTCTTTCCCCTCTCTGTCCCCAGGCCTGGGCATCCAGGTACCACCACCTCCATGCTGGCATTTGGTGGCTCTGTTGAGTACACACTGCCAAGTACTCTGGGGGACTTCTCTGTGTCACCCTCCTGGGCCACCGAGGGGAAGGCAAGGGTTAGAGGAGGAAGTGCCCGTCTCTGGTGGTGGGCAGGCCGACCAGCTCCCGACCCTGCCAGCTTCACCCCTGCTGCACCAGGACCACCGTGTTCAAGAATCTGGTGAAACCGACGGGCGCAAACGCCCGTCGGAGCTGAGACCCAACGGGGCTGACCTACCTGAGGAGCCCTGGTACTCAGTAGGCGCTCAATGCAGAGCGTGAGGCTCCTCAGAGGAGCTCCCTGTTAGGGCCCCTGGCAGATGCACTTGAGCTGACGCCACGTGCACCCCGACACCCCAGGACGCTTGGTGAACGCGCTGCCCTCAGGTGTCCGGAGCCTCTCAGAGGGCGGGGCCTGGGATGGAAGTTGTTTTCCTCCCTCACTGACATTTCCATGTTGGTCTGAGCCTGCTGCACCCCCAGGCAGAGGCCTGAGGCAGGCTGAGTCTGGACAGTGCTTCTCCCTGGGTCCAAGTGAGTCCCTGTCCCCTGACCCTTGGGCCTTCAGAACTGTGTCTTACTGAATTCACTAGGGTCAGGGCCACGCAGGGTCCCTGCCGCCCACTGGAAACAGCCCTGGTGGTCACCCTGCCCCTCCAAACTCTGGCTGCTGAAGCAGTTACGTTTCCTGGGAGTGGCTATTGCCTGGGGGCATTGGTGAGAGAGTGGCCCCAGCCCTACCTGAGCAACAGGCGACCTCTCCTCTGCTGCGTCATCACAGCTGTTCTGTGTGAGTCAACTTAGAGATGAGATGGTCACTGCTACTATTCCCACTTTTAGATGAGAAGACTAGGGTTCAGAGAGGTCAGGTGATCTGCTGAAAGTCACACAGCTAGTACTGGGTGGGCTGGGATTTGAACTCAGGCTCCCCAGGCCTGTGATGGAGGGAACGGTTTTCATGGTGATAGCAGGAGGACAACCCTTATTCCACCATGTTATTATTTCCTGGATTTTCAGAGCAACTTTATGTGGGCCCAAAGATGGGGAAGTGACCGTCACCTGTTGTTGAAGGACTGGCAGTTTAGAGGAGGGAAAGCGAAGTCACGGCTTCCTATCTCCATGTCACAGATGATGGCAGAGCCCAGGAGCAGGGCCATTGCCAGGTCCCGCACAGAGGAGGAGCCTGGCCCTGTGTGGGTCTGGGGGCTCTCTGCTCCCATGCCAGTGCCAGCAGGGGGTTCCGGGGGGCAGAAGCGCAGCTGCAGGCCAGGTGCAAGGGCCCTCTGCGCTTCTAGCGGGGACTGGAGCCCAGCCGCCGTTCACGGGGCAGAGCAGCGTGCGGCAGGATGACCCTGCCCAGGGACTGCATCTCGGAGGAGTGCCTGCATCTCGGGGAGCAGGGACATCTCCGGCAGGACAGGGGCCGAGGACTGAGCCCCGAGCGGGCTCGAGTGGCAGAGCACAGTGCTGGCTTTTGGGGAGTGCTCCTGTCCCGTCTGGACGCTCCCACGGGCTCCTGCTTCCCCACGCGGCAGCTCAGCGGCCACTCGGCAGGGATCACGTCATCCTGCAGCTTCCCTCCAGGTCCCCTCACAGATGCACACTGGGGGACAGCGAGGGACCCCACTGCTCATGGAAGGCTCTGGCAGGGTCCTTGCTTTTATGAGGTCCCACTCAAGAAATGGGAGAAAAAAGAGAATTATGCTATTTAAATAATTTTTATCTCCTTTCCTTTGTTTGAATATGAAGATGCACACTTGCAAGGAGACTTTCAAAATGAACCCCTCAAAAAAAAAAAAAAAAAAAGCTGGGGCTGGGGCTATGGCTCAGCAGTAGAGCGCTGGTCTTGCACGTGTGAGGCCCTGGGTTCAATCCTCAGCACCACCTATATAGAACGAACGTATTGTGTCCACCTACAACTAAAAAATAAATAAATAAAATTATAAAAAACAAAGGGAGGGGGAGAAGGGAAAGAAGAGAGACACATGCTACTGGGAAAGCATCCTGGCCACGGGCATCAGCCATCAGGAACCAGGGAGGGGTCAGTGCTGGCCTGACAGGCTGGTTAGGAAAGAGCCCAGGATTCTAGATCATGGCCGTTGCTTTGACTTCTCCTGACCATGGCCTGGAGATTGCAGCCCAGGGTTTAGAATAGCCCACCCCCCTGGTCCAGCACTAGCTGTGGTCCTCGGTGACTAGGGGACCTGGGGAAGCCAGCACCTTCTACATTAGGCACAGGGGGAGGGGACAGCATGTGGGATGGCCAGCAGGCAGGCTCATGGTGTGCGCTGAGAACTCAGCTTTTTCCCTCGCTTTAAGAAATTATTCCTAGGTGGTTTTTTTTTTTTTTTTTTTTTTTTTTTCTTAATTATAAAGAAATTCCTCCTATATTTAGCCAGGAGTCTATTATAAAAGGCTTTTAAAAAAATAAGTGAACAGTGTCCTGTGGCAGGAGCCACTACTTGACCACCAATACCTGTTCTCTACTTCTTTCTTATAAGACCCTGACATTACTGGGCCGGCCAGTGCCATCCCAGACAGCAGGACACCACGCAGCACATATAGCCATCGTGACCAGCCCTGTCCTCCTTTGCAGGTGGGTGTGGTGGGTGGGACTCCCCGGAGAGCCCCCTAAAGAGGAAAGCAGCCTGGGTTACAGGCTTCCTCTCGGTCCCTGCCGAGGCATGTCGGGGGCAGGGACGTCTCTGGCAGGACGGGGGGCCGAGGACTGAGCCCCGAGTTGGCCTAGGATGGCGGAGTGCAGACACCATCTCCAGCCACAGGACCTCAGGCTGTTGTGAAGGTCAGAGGAGCAAAAAGAGAGATGGGGACTGAGTTCACGGTCACGGAGCGTGACCAGCCATACGCGCCCCGGGTCATTCTGAGAGAAAAGTAAACCTAATGGCTTCAGCGAATTTCAAACCCCAGACTTCTGGGGTTTCCCTCAAGTGGACCTTGATCGAGTTACAGCTGGTACTTCTCACCCCTCCCGGCCCCCCTCTTGGCGCCTCTCTCTAGGCTCACGGCAGAGGCCTAGTATGCACACACACGTGTGAAACAGGGTGTGCCACAAGCCACACACTCCCGTTTCTTAACAGTCTCTGACGTGACCCTTTTGGCATAGGCTATCCAGCTGCAGTAGAGGTCCCCGTGGTTTATTACACACAGGTCCTGGTGACGTACTGAGGAGGTGTGTGGGTGTGTTTCAGGTGTGTGCAGACCATAGGCGTCAAGTACAGACAGCCCTGCCAGTTACGACTTCCCTTTTCAGTGCAGACTTCCACAGTGGGATGGCTGGTCCCTGACCCTTTCAAGTCTCCCCACATCTCTTCCTTTTCGGGATGAGTGGGAGAGCAGGCTGGGCCCTCAGTTACTCCACGATGTCTAGAACAGCAGTTTTCAGGCTGGGCCTAACCCTGTGCTCCTCAGGTTTGTAAAGCGGAGTGTTTGCCGTAAGTTACTCCACTTTGAGTTTAAGTGGAGCGAGTCCACACCTTGTTTGTGCAAATGAACAGCCACCACCTTCCTGGCACAACCATGGCATGAACTGATAAATCAATCAATCATGCTAATAAGAATGGCCACCTGTGAACTTAATGGAATTTATCAGATGCACAGGGAGATGAAACTCATGCCAGGAGAAACAGGCCCACGAGCTTATCACACACACCAGCAAACACACCCAGCCACCCACTGATGCAATCCCCTCACTTGAGACCCGTAAAGGTAGGCGCACCCTGAGACTGGGCATGGAGGCACCCTGACCCTGTCATCTGGTCACTTGTCACGAGCTTTGCCCAAGAAAATCACCACAGCGGGCCCTTGGAATCTCTGGCCTTGGGTCTAAGCAGAGTGCAGTTTG
Source organism: Tamias sibiricus (assembly GCA_025594165.1). Lineage (NCBI taxonomy): Eukaryota > Metazoa > Chordata > Mammalia > Rodentia > Sciuridae > Tamias > Tamias sibiricus. The sequence goes on along the minus strand of CM046658.1, from coordinate 175,687,927 downwards.
TCCTGCCCGGGTTGACCACGGATGTCCTGCTGCAAGCTGTCACCTCAAGCTGACACCCCCGAAGCTGTCGTCCATCTGACCTTGACCTAGAATAAGCTCCACGCTTTGATGGCTCTGCGTCCTGAACTCTGGGTCTTGGCTGGCTCCTAATCTTCCCTGACCCCCTGCGGCCACTTGGCATCCTGTCTGCTCTGTGCCTGGGCCCTCAGCTCAGCTCCTGGGCCCCTGTGGCTGCCTTAGCCCTCTCTTGGCCTTTCTGTTACCTACCTATAGAACTGTGTGATGCGTGGTGTGAGTGTTACAGGTATCAGAGAGTAAGACTGGAGTAAGGACCTGTGATCACCCGGCTGATGGCTACCAGGTGGCCCACAGGTGTTCACCGAGCTGCTGCTGCTGAAGGTGGGGTCTCCTGTGAACTGATGGTTACTCCTGTAGCCTGACGCTGTGGAGAGCAGCAGACGTGTTTCGTCCATGTCAATGACAGAGGTCCTGACAGATGCTGTGCCAAAGACGACAGGGAAAGTTGGCATCGGCAATGCCTCCAGCCTTCTCCCGGGTGGAATCGGAGCTCCAGGCCCTATTTCCTGGATTGGGATGCAGTGAGATGTCACCTGTGGAAGGAATATCCAGAGTGTTCATAGAGAAGGTGCTGCGTCCCCCTGCGCTGGCACGTCTCGAGGGCTGGGGCTGACCACCCTTCTCCTCGTCCTTGGAGTGTGCCGGCTGCTAGAATGTTCTTCCTTATGGTGTTGTGTTGCAATCTGGGTGCAGGAAACTTGAGCTTGCTGGTGTCTGTCCTGACCCCTGGGGTCCAGGGTACTTACTGGTCTACACCCTCACAGGACAGAGGGGGTTCCCCAGGGCAGGCTCGTGGTGACGTGGTGTTGGGTATGGTCTGTTTGGGGCTCTTTGCAGTTGGGCCTTTGGAGAGTGTAGAGTGTGCCCCTCGGGCCCGTGGCTCCTAGGCTCTAGGATACCAGGAGGAATAAGACAGGCCTAGGGAGGTCACCGTTCAGGTCTGGAGGCCATCTCAGAGGCGGGGGGATGATGAACTTGGCTTTGGGGCTATGTGAGAACCTAGCAGTGCCACTGGGTGTGGTGGAGGAATGCTGGGAGGGAGGAGAGGCGCGGAGAGCGTGGGTGGGATTGAGGGCTCATTTGGGAGAAGGAGCTGGAAATAAAGTTGGCTAAGTGAAAGGGCAGCCTGTCCTCAACCAATGGAAGCAATCGCTTCTGCTATAAACATTGATTTGTTTTCCATGGAAAGATTCCTTAGCCACAAGCAGTCACATTCCCACAAAATCCCCTCTCTCCCTCTCTCTCCCTCCCTCTATCAGAGACGGTGTTCAGAGAGACAGGCCAACAGAACACAGACCCTAGCTGCTCTTCCCACCCAACATTCCAGGGATGCCGCTTGACTTGGCCACTGTTGGGGAGGTCACAGCAAGTAGCTGCACTCTTTTAAAATGCCAGGTAACTCAGGGGCAAAGCCAAGTTAAGTCAATAGGAACAAAAACTTAAACAGTAAAGGGGGCCAGCAAGCACCTTGGAGGAGAATGAACGTGGGGTATAAAGCAAGTGGGCCTTGGATTGGGATCCTCACTCTGGAGGTGGGGAGAGACCTGGACACATCACTTTTTCTTTTTCTTTTCTTTCTTTCTTTTTTTTTTTTTTTTTTTTTTTTTTTTTTTGGTATTGGGGATTGAACTCAGGGGCACTGGACCACTGGGCCACATCCCCAGTCCTTTTTTGTATTTTATTAGAGACAGGGTCTCACTGAGTTGCTAAGTGCCTCACCATTGCTGAGGCTGGCTTTGAACTCGCGATCCTCCTGCCTCAGCCTCCCAAGTGCTGGGATTACAGGTGTGCGCCACCGCGCCCGGCTCACATCACATCTTGTACTTTCACATCCTTTTGGTAGAAAGAGGAAAGAAAGAACAGTGACTGCATAAAAAGTGTCAGAAAGAGAAAATTTTTTAAAAAATGAAATAATAGAGTACAAGATGTCCCCAAGGTGCTTGGCAGGCCTGGGGTCGGGCCGGCACACCTGTCCTTGCTGTCTACGCTCATCATGGAGAGGGCACCCATGCCTGGGTTCTCCTGCTCTCGCTGGGTGCTTGAGGATGGTGCTCTGATAAAAGAGGCTCCGGCAGGACCTCCGGTCCTTCCTGCCCTGAGGACACAGCAACGCTTGTCTCTGAGCAGCAGACCCTCGTGGTCCCAACTCGGCTGGCACCTCATGTTTGTGCCGTCAGCCTCGGGCACCGTGAGCGGCACGCTCCTGTTGTTTGTCATGTGTTATTGTAACACCGGAGCAGGCGAAGACTGTTTCCTCAGCCTGCGTCCATGATGCCCGTGTGGTCCGTGAGCCCCCGGGCCACAGGCTGGTCCTCCTGTCCCACGTCTTGCTGACTGCGTGTGACATAAGCCGAGAGCCAACTGGACAGTGCAGTGGGTGCAGGGAACGAGGCCCGAGCCCCGTCTGGCCTCTGCTCGAGTCACTGGTGGGACCCAGAGTGAGTCCCTTCCCCTCGGCCAGCCTCAGGCCCACGCTGTGTGGACAGCGTCACTGACACCCTCCTCGCCGGGCTCAGGACTTCTTGTGGAGTTCAACAGAGAGACGCATCGTGAAGCTCTCCAGGGCTGAGGCTCTGCAGGTGGTGGGGGGGAGGCCATGCCTGAGGAGCTGGTGCCTCCCCTCTGTGGTGTGGGGAGGGGGAGTGCTGGACTGGCTCCTTCAGGCCTGTCTCAGGTCACACTGGACGTTCATGTCCCGGTCTTGGTCTCATTGTCGAGGCCAGGGCCTGAACTAGCTGCTCCGATGGTCCCTGCTTTGCAGACCTCTACCTGCAGAGGTAGAGGGGCCGAGGACCTTCTCGGAGAGCCAGGTGATGCCTGCAGCAGCTGGTCTCCGACGGTAGAGGACCCAGCCTTGGGCACGATGCCTCTGCTACTAGCAGGATTGCAGGAGCCCTGTTTGGGGAGATGGCTAAGATTGCGGTTGACTACGGGCCATAGAGATGTTTGGGCATTGCCGCCTTCCATAATCTCACGAGACTTGGCCCGAGATTGCTGATCAGGTCGGCACCATTTGGTGTGTGGGTTTTTGGTGATGTGTGGTACATGTTAAAGTCGTTGTTAGAGCCAGAGAGAGAAGTTATCAGAATAAAAAGCCTGTTTGTTTCCAGTTCGCCTCTGACCTTCTTCCCGCGGCTTCGTTGCTCCAAGCGGCCATCGCTTCAGGCGGCAACACAGGATGTCTTGTGGACCCCCACACAGAGCCAAATCCATGACTTGCATGGTCATCCTGACGTCCCTCGATCAAAGCCGCCATCTATGCCAAGAACTGTGCTTCTACTGTCTATCTCACTTGCACCTCCTGCAGACTTGAATTCAGTGGCACTTCTAACTCCATCAGTGCTGAGGAGCAGCACCTAGTGACAGGTAGGCTTGGGCTGACAGGCCACCTCCCCCATGGAAAATTCCACTAGGAGCAACCTGGTTTCAATTTCCCCAGGCAGGAGCCAATCAGCTTAAAGTTCACCCTGTTTACTGGGAAAAGAGCCAATAGCGTTAAAGGTCACTCAGCCCCCCCCCCCCCGCCAAAAAAAAAAAAAAAATCCCTACTTAAGCCCCTGCCTGCCTGGAGCTAGAACACACAACAGCTCGTCTTTGCAGAGAAGCAGCAGCCATGGAAGCAGCCGAAGCAACATCTCGTCCCTGCAGAGAGGAAGCAGCGCTGCAGCGGATCCAGACTCACCGTCTCCAGCCTCCAGCCCCACCGTCAGCAGCTGCCCCAGCCGACAGCTCCAGCCTCCAGCCCCACCGTCAGCAGCTGCCCCAGCCGACAGCTCTGGAGACCGCGGCCAGCTCGACTGGGCACCGGCCCTCCGTCCAGAGCTTGTACACTTCCCTCTCCCTGACTCCTCTCTCCCCGTACTTCTTCTGCCTCTGACCAGCCATAGAGGCTGGTCAATAAATCTCTTGGCGGCATGGTTGTCTCTGGTGTGATTTTTGCCCTTCACCTAGGTGCGCTTGAAAACTGACAGCACATTTCATGTGAGACAAGATGCAGTGTACAGGTACACGTAGGGCTTGGGGATCCTTCCCTACCATGCTCACTAACTCTTTGCCTATCAGCCACAGGTCAGCAGAACTCAGCTATTGCCTTAGTTAGTATACCTGTTTGGTTGCAGTAATAGACAGTCCCCAGGTAATGCCATAAAATGCATAAATTTTAATCTACTTATTGTTCCCAGGGAAGTTTGGGTACCTGATACAGGGCATCTATTGTGACTCCACAACAGTCAGTGCTCAGGGTCCCTTGTCTTGCCATTCTGTCACTCTCTAGAAGTACCTTACCTCTCATGTTCCAAGGTGGCTGTTTCAGCTCCAGCTATCATATCTTCATTTCTTATAATAACCAGGGAAAAGGGGAGTTGCACATTGTACTTCCTTTCATATTCTGTTAATTAATTGGCCTAATTGCAAAAGACTTTGCAAAATGCATATCTTGCCTGGGAGTCCTTCTGCTCAGGTGACACTTCCATAGCTTTAAAGAAGGGAAGAATGGCTACAGAGGACTCACCCGTGTCAGGACCCATCCTATCACATCAGGGAGAGGGTGGCATTTCAAGCAGCAGGAAGATGTGGGAAGGCTTGGGGGAGCAATCTGCTTGGAGGGTCAGAGGAGGCCCTGGAGGAGGGACTCAGGGAGTGGCCAGAAACTGAGGGAGGCAGGAGAGCAAGCGCCCCCTGCCTGGGGCAGGGCCTGCAGGCCACAGGGAGGCTGGCAGAGGAGGGGTCCTCGCCCCCGGGTGGGGTGAGTCAAGCTTCCCTCCAATGCTGCGTGGGCTGTCCAGTCATCTGCCACCTGCCTCAGTGGCTGCATCCTCCTGCCCCTGTGCTTCCTGGTGTGGTGATGCCAAGCCCCCAGTGCTCACCTGGCTCCAGGTATACCACCCCGGGCCTCAGGAAGTGCAGAAGTGGTGCATCCCCCCACCCCTCTCCTGCTGTGGCTCAGGAGGGGGCCTGGTGCCCTTCCCTCCCCCCAGGAGCCTCCTTCCTAGGCTGCATAGTCCTTCTAGGCTTTTATTACCCAGAGCTCTCCATGAAGACACCTCTGGGCCTTCCCTGCTGCCTTCTGACCTTGCCATTTCGTCCCCTCCACAGTCCTGGTGTTCAGGAAGCCTCCCCCATGCCCGTCTCTGCTCTGACCCAAATCTCCCGGCTCTGCCGAGTCCCACTTCCCTGGTGGAGAACCATTCCTTTGTCTAACTGTGAGCTCTTTTCCCTCTAGTCTTCTAGGATTTCCCACTAGCAGGTAAGGGACATCAATGGCCTGGGCACCCCAGCCACTGACACATGCTATCTTCATGAAACTTGAAATTCTTGATAGCCTGCGATTTTCAGATAGGGAAACTGAGGCAAAGAGAGGAGAAGCAAACTGTTGAGGGCCAGAGGCCCCCACAGGCATGCACATCTAGGCCTGGCCTGCGTATGGGTACTTCCACCTCCGGGCCAACCTGGTGTGGCCTGCCCTGGAGTCTCAGTCTGCATCTCCAGTGAGTTGCAGTTCCTTCCATCACATGGGCTGAGCCCTTGTGGTAGGCCAGGCCTTGCCCCAGCCTTTTGTGATGTGGAGATGAATGAGGTGTGATCATGAGCCACTTGGAGAAGCTGTTGATAAAAAGGACTTAAAATCAGCAGACTATAGTAACAGCCACAGCAATGTTTATAGCAGCTCAATTCATGATGGCTAGACTATGGAACCAACCTAGGTGTCCCTCAATAGATGAATAGGTAAAGAAAATGTGGAACTCAATGGAATATTACTCAGCTTTAAAGAAGGGTGAAATTAGGGCATTTGCCAGTAAATGGTTGGAGTTGGAGAATATCATGCTAAGAGAAATAAGCAATCCCACAAAACCAAAGGCCGAATGTTTTCTCTAATATATGGATGCTAATTCACAATACGGCGGGGGCACTAGGGAAAAATAGTGTTACCTTAGATTAGGTAGAGGGAAGTGAAGGGTGGGGAGGGGGGGATGTGGGGATGGGAAAGATAGTGGAATGAAACAGACATTATTACTGTATGTATACATGTGACTACATGACCAATGTGATTCTGCAACATGTACACTCAGAAAAAATGAGAAAAATTATGTGTGTGATATATCTATGTGTGATATATCACAGTGCATAATTGCATTCTACTGGCATTTATAACTAATTAAAACAAATTAAAAATTTTTAAAAAGAAATTTAAAAAAAGTGGTTCAGAGTTCACACTCTGAGGCACACTGACATCGTTCCAACCCTTGTCATGTGACAGCATGGCAGTATGTTTGAGCAAGTAATGTACCTTCTCTGATCCTCGGTGTCAAGTCCAAAACTGGGATAACGGCCTCTTCCTCCCCTCCCTCACAGTGTCATGAGGACCAGGTGAGGCTTAATCAAGAGGGAACCATACAGTATCTCTGTCTTGGAGGCCAAAGACAGAGACTAAACTGTGACCTCCATCTGTCAGTAAAAAGAGACCCTATTCCTCAGTGGAGCAGTGACAGAAAATGTTCACCAAAACAGAAGGTCTAAATGTGACCAGAGTCTCAATGATACTGGAAATCACTCATTTTCCCAATAACCAGGACGCTCTCAACCTCACACACTCAATAGTTGCCAGTTCCACAATGCTGGGGTGATAGAATGATCTAACAAAGATTTTAGAACAGAAGTGATGCAAATGCTTCAATAAACAGTCATAAACACAGTGGAACAAAATGAAGTGATAAAAGAAACAGAAAATCTCATCAAGAAATTGAAGATACAAAGAGGAACCAAATGGGAATTTTAGAGCTGAAAAATACTGTAACTGAAATGAAAAGCTAAGTTCAGGGCCCTGCTCACTGAAGGGGGTGGGGGTGAGGGGAGGCCAGTGCAGCAGGGACCAGTGGGAGGTGAGGGGTCCCAGGGTGAGGTGAGGAGGAGGAGGTGTTGGACCACAGGTCCTCGGAGCCCATGGGGCAGCTGCAGCAGGAAATGCAGGGCCAGCTGGCTGCAGGGACACAGGTCTGTCCTCTGAAGAGGAAGCCAGCTCCAGCTAGACCTCTGGAGCCACAGTGGTCCTGGGCCTTCCTTCCTGCAAGCCTTCAGTGGGCGTGGTGTGTGCTGCCACAGCTCAGGGCTGGAGGGGGCTGTGGACTGCACTTCTGTCCCCTGTACCAGTACCAGTGGGTGACAATGTGCAGGCCCTTGGGTGAGTGCCATATCTGCCTGATGGTGGGTGGATGGGGTCAAGAGGTGGGGGCAGCCCAGAGAGGTGCTGGTATTGCACTCTTTCCGATTCTGCACCCCCACACAAAACACACATGCCACAACACACACATAAACCACACACACCAACCATGCCACACACTCCATACCATACATAAAAATCATACTGTACACCCCCATGCCACACTACACACACACCACACCACACCACATACACATGCTACTCCACACACACACACACACACACACTGCCCCGCCCCATACACCCCACCCACCCAGCCATACACACACACCACATACACACCACACTACACATATGCACCACACCTCACACACAGGGAGACACACGCCACTCGCATCACACCCACACCACACACACGCACGCACGCACATCACAAGCCACACGTATCCCACCCACATCACGAGCACACAGCGCACCCCATCTCCGCTTTGCATCTCGGGGCCCAGCAGGTGAGCTGGGCGTATCGAAGCCTCCCCAGGGCGGGGGTTTCTGAAGTCCAGCCTCCCTTATCGCCGGGGCATGCTGTTGGTGTGTTTGGGAACCGTGGGGTGATGAGGCCTGGACCCTGCACGGGGCTGCCACAACAGAGCGCCACACCCTGTGGTGGGAAGTGACGGGACCGAGCTCTCTCTCAGGCCCGAGGGAGGTCCAGGGCCAGGTGTCAGTGAGGCTGGCTCCTCCTGGAGGCTCCGGGAGAGTCTGTCCAGCTTCTGGAGGTGCTCGCGACCTGCCCCTGGCTCGTAGGTGGCTGCCGCTGCCTCCGCACAGCATCCCCTTCTCTGTGTCTCCACTGTCCCGCTCCTTTCTCCCACAAGGGCCCATCCTAGGTCCAGAGCGGCCTCATCTTGAGGTGCTTGTTAAATCTGCAAAGAGGCTGCTTCCAAATAGAGGGTTTTCCAGACAGGTTCTGGGAGGGTGCTGGGGTGGGGGCACCGTCCACCCACTGCAGTCTGGAGGTCTGTGAAGATGAGCTGTGTGGCTCCCCGGCTGACCCCGCGCACACCTGTGCCAGCCAACACCCCTCACCTGAGCAGCCCCATCCTCGGAGCCCCGCAAGACCCCCGCAAGGAGGAATGCTGGCCAGGGAGGGGGCTCGGAGTTTCCTGGGGCCGCCTGAGTTCTCTTTTGCCAACTCCCTTGTGCTGATGGTGTTCTTCAACAGGGACAGTTGGCCCACGCTCCCTGTGGACAGATGAGGAAACTGAGGCCACAGTCACACGAGGACACTCACAGCGGGGCCAGGGGCCAGGGGCTCGGACTCGGGATCTTCGCGTTACCTGGGAGAGGATGCAGAGGGGGCAGGGGTCGGCTGTGTTGTGCAGCTGGGTGACATGACACTGGGTGAGGTTGGCTGGTGTGCAGGGGACACCATGTGTCCAGGGGACAGGACAGCCCTGCACCAGGACTGGCTTTTGCCTGGTAACCGTCCATTGGAGGCAGAACCGACTTTGGAAGAAGAAATGATTCTTCATGTGAAGGCTCAGAGCGGGTGGGGACGACCACGGTTGGCTTCTGCTGGGGCACAACCAGGACTCCTGAGGGAGGCCGCCTTCAGGAGCCCGGAGCTGACCCAGAGACGGGGGCTGTGATGCGCCAAGGCACCCAGAGCCCACGTCGCGGAGCCTGGACCCAGCCCTGAGGGTCCGACAGGCGCCTCTCCCCGCTCCACCGAGTCTCTGGTCCGGATTCTCTCATTTCACAGAGAAGCAGGCTGGGGCTGCTCCGGAACCTTGGCTTTGGTGGTTTGGGAACAAAACAATAAAAACAATGTGTTATGGAGACTCTTGCTTTGCTCATAAGCCAAGGTCTCCTGGGGTGAGTTCTTGCTGCGTCCTTCTGGGCTGATGATGCTGGGGTGGGGGAGGGGCAGCTCTTGTTTGGATCTGGAGGCCAAGGTCAGAGAAGAGGGGTGCAAGAGAGCACCTTCCTCCAGCCCCTCAGCTCCGTTCCTATGCTCACGACCCTTGAACCACAAGGTCACTTGTGTTCTGAGGGTCATTCTGGCTCTACGGTCTCCAGAAGCAACTCTGCATCCTGGGGTCCCCTGTTCCTGGCTGCACAATCTCAGGCAGGTGGCAAAGCCTCCCCTCTGCAGCCTCTGCCCTCCCGGCTCAGGGTCCACAGGAGGGAAGGCCCACCCTGCCTGACTCATGGCCAGGGCCTGCACCCTGCTCCAGCTCCAGACGGTCCTTCCCAGGGGTACAGACAGGAGCCCAGCCGGCTGGAGAGGCTGTCAGAGGTTCTGGCCCAGAGAGCGGGTGTGTCCACGTCTTGGTCTCTCCCTCCAGGGCTCTGGGAACAGCTCCAGGCTGGAGCAAGTTTATCCAATTCCTTTCTCTACCCACCCAGCCTTGAAGTCCACAGAAAACAAAGCAGAGGAGACGGAACCCACCGAGGAGCTGGACTCGTGCTTCCTGGGTTTCTGTGCTTGGTAACCAAGCAGCCGGTGCACTTGGAGAGCTTTCCAGCTCCCTGCGCCTCAGTTCCCCTGTGTGCAGGGGGCAGCGAGGCTCCCCCTGCGTTTAGAAGGGTGGTCAGTCTTGGAGGGCGGGCATGGAGCCAGGGCTGCTGGGAACGGCGTTCCTCTCTTGCTATCTCCTCCCCATAGTCTTGGTCCTCTCTCTGTGATCATCTAGAAAATTCTGTCTTTGCTGTGCAGTTGCTCAGGTGCACACTTGCTGAGGATCTTAGGCAAATTCTGCTCTCTCTGGCCCCCTGCTTTCTCCCTTCAACAGGGAGAGGTCTGGTGATCCCCCGGGGCTGCCCAGTTAGCTGTGACGTCCTCGGGTTCCGTGGGGTCTTGCCTGTGTTGGAGAGCTGTGATGTGCTTCTCCTCTCAGGCCGACCTTGTCTCCATCCCGAGTGAAGCACACGTGTTTTGGCTTTTGCCCTGCTCCCTGGTTGAGCGGTGGGTGTCTGGTTGGAGCCAGGCCTTTACGCTGTCTGGACTTTCAGTCTCTAGCCAAGTGGCCTAAGGAGGAAGAACGGACAGAGACCACTTGTGCCAGTGATTGCCCTGTGGTCAGCTGAATAGAGGACCCCCACACCAAATACCCATGCTCCTAACCCCAAGGACTGTGGATATGTTTCTTGTTTTATACGGTAAGAGGAACTTTGAAGATGTGACTTGAGTCAAGGGTCTTGAGATGGTCCAAATTACTCTGGGCTAGTGAACAGAACACCGCGTGTGGGTCATTTACACACAGCATTAACTCGAGTGCAGCGTCGCAGAGGCCAGAGCGCAAGGTGAAGCTGGCAGAGGCAGCTGGGGTGTGGAGAGGCGGCCCTCTGGTTTATAGATGGCACTTCCCACTGTGTCCTCCTGTGGCGGGGGACAGGACCCTTCCTGAGCCTCTGTCCCAAGGCACATCCAGGAGGCAATCCCTCCTGACCTGCTCGCCTCCCGGAGGTTCTGCCTCTGCGGAGTCACGTCTTTGGGAGGAGGTTCCAGCACCTGGTTGGTGGGGGTGGGGGTGCATTCCCACCACAGCAGGTGAGAGATGATCCCAATTGTCCTGGCGACTAAGGTGGCCTCAGGAGTCCTTATGAGGGGGAGGCAGGAGGCTCAGTCAGGCCAAGGAAGGTCAAGTGGAGGCAGCAGAGGCAGGGGGTCGAGATGCAGCACAGCCAAGGCTTGCAAGCCGTGCTCCGAGCTTGAAGGCCAGGAATTGGGTTCTCCCTGGGGCTCCAGAAGGAGGGGCACCCGCAGCCCAGCGCTCAGAGGCTTCTCCCCTGGGTGTCCCTGGTTGCTTTAAGCCACCAAGTGTGTGTGGCCGTGACAGCAGTGGAGAATGCCTCCCATGCTGAGCTCTGAACACTGCCCCAGCCATCTCCTTCCCGGGGCGTCCTGGCCTGGCGCTGGGCTGGCTCCCCTCTGCCCGCTGCCTTCTCTGTGGCCCCAGCCGAGTGAGTGCCTTTCCTGCTGCCACAGGCCGTGCGGTTGCTCTGGCGGCGGCCAGGATCCTCCTCCGCCCCATCCGCCATCTGGGTTGGCTGTTCTGACTCCTCACGGCTGCCAACGCGTGCACAGAGGATCGTTTAGCTGTGTGGACGTAGTGAAGGACGTTTGGGGTTCCATGTCCTGCCTTCCAGGAAACGTGGGAACAAAGGGCAGGAGTCAGCTGAGCAGGCTCTGGAGCCTCTGCTGCCTGCGAGGACTGACCACGACTCACAAGGCTCAGGCTTGGGAGCTGGGGGACCCGAGGCCAGTCCTGTTTGTGACTTGGGGTTGGAGGAGAGGGCAGCCCCCCAGTGGGGCAGGGAAGGCCAGCAGCTTTCCCTTTGATTTCATGCCTGCCTGTGTTCTTGAATCCATTCCTGGTAAGGACTGAGCCTCTAGTTTTGGCCTAACTGGGGACCCCGGAGGCTGTAAGCTCCTGCAGGTCAGGGCCAAGTTCACCCATATGGATGGACGATGAATTAAAGACTGGACGCCTAGTCTGTCAAAGGCGTGGATGGATGGGTGGGTGAGCTGGTCTCGTCCTGTGCGCTCCACGATGCATGCTCCCTCCTGTCTCTGTCACTTAGCATCCACTAGTCCCACCATTCTCAGAACCTTACCCTCCTCTCCATTGCCTGCTAAATAAGTCCAGGCTTTTCACAGTGACATGTAGTGTTCTCTGATTCTTCCTTTCTCTCTGTTTTCTCAGGGCAACTCCAGCCCTGATGCAGCATTTTACACAGGAGGACCTGCTGCCCTGAGCTGTGAGCATAGGGCCTCCTTGACCTGCTCCCCTGGCGCTCCCCACCATAACGCCTTTGCTCCCTCTGCCCAGGACTTATTTCTTCCCAAGATCGCTTTCTCTTCTCATTCTGTCTCTCTTTTCTTCTGCATGGAATTGCATCTTTGCATCTCAGACTGTTTAGTTTGTTAATTCTGTCGCCTATTTCTTATTGGCATAACCCAATGAGACATTCAGAACCAGTTATTGTACCTGGCTCAATTAATATGTGTTCAGATACAATAGTGTTGCTGGCACTGTGGCGCATGCCTGTAATCCCAGCCACTTGGGAGGCTGAGGCAGGAGGATCGCGCTCTCAAAGATGGAACTCGGCAACTTAATGAGACCCTGTCTCTACATAAAATAATAAAAAGGGCTGGGGAGGTAACTCAGCGGTAGAGAATTCAGTCCTCAGTTCCGTCCTCAGAACCTATGGGCATGTTACTTCCCACGGAAAAGTGACTTTGCAGATGTGATTAAGGATTCTGAGACAGGGCGATGGTACCCAGCCATCCAGGTGGGACTGTGGTTGACACAAAGGTCCTAAAACACCTTTGTGGGGAGGCAGAAGATGGAGGGGAGGAGACGCGAGCCTGAGGTGGAGGCCAACCTGAAGACGGAGGAGGGCCACTGGCCAGGGAATCCAGGAAGCTTCTAGAAACAGGACAGGGCCAGGAGACAGACATTTCCCCAGGGCCTCCAGAGGAAAGGTGGCCCTGGGGACCACACCTCCAGTCCACGGAGTCCATCTAGAAGTTTCGGCCCCTAGAACCGTGAGGTGATGAGCTGGTGTTGTCACTTTGTTCCGGCAGCCACAGTGAGCCAGTGCTCACTTGCCCTGAAGGCCCCCGTGGCTCAGCACGTGGCATCTGTTGCGTCACTTGGTTCCCAAAAGCTGAAATTCATGAAGTAACAGCCGCGTGGGGGGTAGGTGGCCGGCGGGGCCTGGGCCCAGGCAGTCTGGCTCCAGAGGCCCTGCTTCCAACCAACCCTCTGAATGAAGGACGCTGGAGACGGGCTTCCCTGTGGTCCAGACACTCCGTGGTCAACCCTGAGGAAGAATCTAGAAAGAATGGCTGAGCGGCTTCCTGAGTCCAGACCCGAGCGGGCTGCAGGAGCTCCTGTTCCTCTCCACTGTCCCTTTAGCAGGCAGGAGAGGGCCTGGTGTGGCTGAGGCCCAGTCAGGGTCAGGAGAGGCCCAGGAGCGGGGAGGCGGCTGCCGGGGCCTGTGCCCGGGGCTCCCCGTCCAGGCCTCCTACTGAGCAGGGAAGCACCATGGGTACCCTTGGGTGCCAAGTCGGCCTGGGGCACTGGCCAGGTGGGCTGTGGCTTTTCACAGAAATCTCCATGCTGTGCCAGATTCTCCTGGAACCCGCCGGTTCACCTGCGAGGCAGACTTGTACTGAGCCGCCTGAGCCACCTGCATGAGAGCAGCAGCGCCAGGCGGCCGGGAGGGCTGACTGTCCAGGCGTGACGGCCAGCCCTGCTCCGACTCAGCGCCTGGGGTCTGCACCCTCGGCTCCCGCAGGCACTGGGGCAGGGGGAGGAAATGTGAATCGTTCATGAGGAAAGAAACAGCGGCTTCCCACTAGCAAGCAGAGGAACCCACGGTGCCACCCAGCACGTCCTAGAAGCTGAACAGCGGAACATGAATACTCATTGCTCCTGAAGGTCCCAGGACACGTTTTCTACAAGCCAATTTAGCTTATGTCTTTCTCTAAAAGCTTCTTAACCTCTGCCCCACTGACCCTACTTTTAGGGATGCAGAGAAAAAAATAAAAAACAAAAATCACCATTGTATAATTATCTATAAGTAGAAAAATTAATAAACGACACATATGCCAAATATTAAGAGACTGGATAAAATACTTGATAATTCCATATGATGGTATGCTAAATAGATTGAATATTAAGTGAAGGTTTTATAAAACTTTTGAGCTTTTTTCTGATAAAGGGTTATGTGGAATAAAATGCAAACGTGTATATGATGAGTGATTCCAAAAGGACACATGTGCGTGTCCCTACGTATGTGCCTGCACACTCTTCAAGCACACACACACTCCAGAAGGGTAGCGTGGTTATCTCTGTGGCTAGGTTGCAGGTTTTGATTTTCTTTCTTATAATTAATTATCTGTATTGTCCAATATAATATATTAAGTTTGTGGTTTTTTAAGTGCTTCTTCTTTGATGTAACAAATTCAGAAGATGTACAGTCAGATTCGAGTGGTGTGGTTCACCAGGACGGGGAAGACCGTGGACAGCCGGAGGAAGCTCAGGACACCAGGATTGAGCAAGACCCGCCTGATTCCTGCCAGGGGCTCTTCTGGATGGCACCAGGGCTGGGTGGCCCGGCAGGGCATAGGAGCCTTAGACATGGGCTGGCTCCGCTGTACCCCAGGCTGCCAGGCAGGTCTGCGTGGTTTCCATGACTCTCACTGTCCCATCTAACGAGTCTCCCACTTGCTGCAGAAAAGGTCTTTCTCTGGGATCCAGGTGACTCCAAATCTCTGCTATCACCAGACGTGGCACCTGCCAACCTGCTCAAGAAGGGCTCACATGCTTCAGGGCCTGAGCGATGTCTGCGGTCATCTTGTTCTTCCTCACAGGTGGCTCTGTGGGTCTGTGAAATCTGGACCACCACCTGGAGGGCACCAAATCCTGTCATCCTCCATGCCACCTGCCAAGTGCCGCCTGGGGTGGGGTGGGGGGGCATACTCATGAGCCAGGAGCTCCGGAGCCCGTGAGTGCCCACAGACCTGTGCGGGCGAGGACAGGACGGGCCAGTCCTCAGAGCCTGCACACACCTCCTCTCCTCCTGAGGGGAAGCAGGTCTCTCTGCCCAGCCCACCAGCAGCCACACATTTAAGCAGGCATGCCCAGGTCAAGGCCAACCTCACTGGAGGGGGCATCCAAAGCTATGTGTGTGATTATTGATACATACCTGTCCTGCCTCAGCTAGAAGCTCTGCGGTGGTGGACGTGTTTACTTATTTACTTATTTATATTTAATTATTTTTATAGCTGTAAATGGACAACATGCCTTTACTTTATTTATTTATGTTTTGGTGCTGAGGATTGAACCCAGTGCCTCACACATGCTAGGCAAGTGTGCTGCCACTGAGCCCCAGCCCCAGCCCCAGCCCCATGTTTATTCATTTTTTTTTTTAAACTCTCATTGCATTCTCCTCAGTCCTAACATGGTGTGGATCTGATCACATGTGTTGAAGGAATGAGCGAATGCCTCTAATAACAACCCAAATCATCACAAATCGAACTAAAATCAGAGATGGACAGTACCAGGAATAACTTTAAGTAGGTGGACTCTCTGAGGAGGACTATTGAAGAATTAAGTGAGACAATATGTTTAAAGGATGTAGTGCGCGTCCACTCTGTAGAAAGTGCTTAATAACTCAGTACACAGTGCTTGCTATTTTCCTTCCTTTGTTCTTCGGGGCCGAATCTCAGTAATGGCCAGCTGCAGGCACACTTCCTGTCAGGGCATTTTCCTACTTCCTGCTCCCACCCCAGGCCTCTGTGAGACCCACAGCAGCCCTGGGGCAGTCTCTCTCACCACAGCCCTGGGGGTGAACAGAGGCCCAGCCACGTTCCCACATCCGTGCTGGGACGTGAACTTGGCTGCTGGTGCCCCACGGAGCCTCGGAGCTTCTCTCCACCAGGGTGGTCAGGGAGCCTGGCAGGAAGCCTTCAAGGTCAGAGCAGGCATGGAGAAGTCGCAGGTCTGTCCTGGGCATGGCCCTGATTCTGACAAACTGAACGGATTCCTGGTTTGCATGTTGGGCAAATCCTCAAACTCTGGAAGCCTCAGTTTCCAAATCTATGACAGAAAGTTTGAAGCCGAGAGGGTCGGAGCCTCTTCCAGGTCTTACGTGTTTTGATGGTATCAGTGGACGCTCTGAAATAGCCTTGGCATTTCGAACCCTTGGACCTCAAGAACAATCTGTATTTCTGAATGGTCACAAGGGCACCTCCAGCAAGGACACACGGCCAGGCCCCTGTGTCCTAGAGGGAGGCATGTCTGTGGAACAAGAGTCCTGGTGACCTCATGACCTCACTGCCCCCGCCACCGTGGTTCCTGGTCTCCCCAGTGGTCAGCTGCCCTGGGCTGTGTTGCTTATGAATTTAGGGCGTGAGGCGAGAACACCTGCATATGCCAATCTGTGAATGCCCATGCGCGGAAGTGCAGTCTCTGCTGGAATGCTTCTGTCCTCGGGAGCTCCCTCGCAGACATGTCTGGCCACACAGGACAGGCTTTCTGTGAATCATCTCCCAATCCTCCTGGCAATCATGGGGGCTCAACGATTCTGCTCATTTTTTTTTTTTTTTTTTTTTGTGGTACTGGGGATTGAACTCAGGGGCATTCGACCACTGGGTCACATCCCCAGCCCTTTTTTGTATTTTATTTAGAGACAGGGTCTCACTGAGTTGCTAAGTGCCACGCCATTGCTGAGGCTGGCTTTGAACTCACGATCCTCCTGCCTCAGCCTCCCAGAGTGCTGGGATTACAGGCGTGCGCCACCGCGCCCGGCTCTGCTCATTTTAAGATGAGGAAATTGGGGTTCTGATACAGCAGGTCACTTTCTTGAGGACGCCCACTGTGCTGTGTGCTGTTGACCCGAAGTCCCCACCTAAGCTCCCTGGGATGGTGACCCTGACCCTATTCCCCTCCCTGCTCTCCCCGCCCCCACTCCTCTCTGAGAGGCCCTGTGTCTCTGGGAGGCCTTGAAAGAAACCCACACCACCTACCATGAGGTCCAGGGCTGGGAGAAGGGGGTTTTCATCTCTGCGAAATTAATTATTAGGTGCTAGACTTTCCCTCATCTGCTTTTCTCCCACTATGTAAACCCCCTACCACAGACCACAGAGCTCACGGTCAAGGTGTTCACTGAGTGGACACAGGCGCAACCTTCCAGACAGAAACGGAGGCTCCGGGAAGGCTGGACGCTCTGGGCCCAGTACTGTAAGGAGAGCAGGACTGGGATCCAACCAGCTGGCTCAGGGCTGGGTCTGTCTCCCCAGAGGCCACTTCTCACCATGTCAGGTGTGCCTCCCAGAACCAAGTCCCCAGGGAGGTGAGGGCCAACCAGCTGTGTTTATAGAAGCAGGCGTGGAAGCCTCAGGACCCTGGTTACTCATTACATTTTATTAAATGCTGATATCGCAAACCCTCATAAATAGGCCAAGGGGTGGCAAGTCACCAGAAGGCCAAATCAGACAAACAGGAGTCTACTTATTAACCAACCTCTGCGGCCAGGCCTGACAGCTGCTCAGCAGCCCAGGGAGGCCAGCACTGGAGGGGCCGGCCGTGCTCTGGGCCCAGCACACAGGGAATCATGAAACCAGAAGCAGGAAGACCCTGCACTTTGGCACCAATCCTGGAGCTTCTCGCGAGCCCAGTTCCTGGTGTGTTCAGGGGAGCTGCCCCTTGAGCCTGCCTCTCTGACCCCATGGGGCTCACGGTGGGGAAATGTCCTGGCCTGGCCTGCTCAGGACACGTCTGGGGCTTGGCCACCTTGTTCTCACTGCACCAGGGCCTCGGTGCCACCTCTACTTCGACCCTCAAGCTGTAGCTGAGTCAGGGATACCGGCAAACACTCTTAGGCACCCCCAAGACAAGCCCCAAAGTCCTCTCATCTTCAAAGTGCTCATGAATATTCTTTGTGGAGAAACAGAAAAAGGGGAAGAAAAATGATCACCAAAGGGAGAAAAACAACAACACTAAAGAAAAGTTCTGGAATCTCTCAAAGTCTCCACAGGGGCTGTCTTGGTTGATGACTGTATGAGATTCATATGGCTGCTATAACAAATCATCATAACATCATCACTAACCTAATGCTTCAACTAGCATCCGTATGCTATCATGAAGCTCTGGGGCGTCAGAGGTCTGAAAGGGCCTGCGTGGGCTGGAGTCCTGACGGGCAGCATTCATCCTGGAGCTCCAGGGGGCCACGTCCTGGGTCTCTGGAGGAAACCACTGTTCCTTGGCTCAGGGCGCTCATCCCTCAAGGTTTGTGTGTGTCATTAGGCCTCCAGCTGACTCTGGCCCCCAGCTTCCCTGATAGAAGGGCACTTGCAATGGCATTGTGTCCACCTAGGTAATCCAGAATCTTCTCCCCATCTCATGACCCTCGATTTTTTAATTTGTTCTAATTAGTGATACATGACAGCAGAATGCATTTCGTTTCGTTGTGCACAAATGGAGCTCAACTTTTCATTTCTCGGGTTGTACATGATGTGGAGTCCCACCACATGAGCAATCATACATGCACCTAGGGTGATGAGGTCCTTCTCATTCCACCATCTTTCCTACTCACATGTCTCCTCTCCTTCTCCCTCCCCTTTGCCAATCCAAAGTTCCTCCATTCTTCCCATGTTCCCTCCTCCATTATGATGACCCTCAATTTAATCACACCTGCAAAACCCCTTTTGCTATGCCAGGTGACACATCCGCAGGTCCTGGGTGTCAGGGTGTGCACGTCATCTCCTTGGCTGGGCTTGACTCGGCCACTCACTTCCTGCTCAATACCTTCCTAATCTTCTTCCTACATTTGTCCCGTCCTCTCCTGGATACTCAGCTGGACCCACCTCCCAGCCATGTGTGCAGTGGGGTGTCCTAGGACTAGGCTTTGGCCATGGTGCGAGTGACCCGGCCTATTTCTAGCTAGTCCTGGCTCACTAAAAATCCCCTGTGATCTGCCTGCCTCTGCCTGTCGGGCCAAGTGCACGGGGTCCAGTGAAGCCAGGAGTCCCTCACCGTAGGTGGGATCACCAAATGAACTCCACATCAGGGGGCCTTGGATATGCACCCCTGTTGGATCTTCCCAGGAGTAAGGGGAGATTTCTATGGTGATAAGCCTCTGAGATTTTGGAATTGTCTTCACCTGACGTTTTTTATTCCTCCTTGCTCACTTGTCCATGGCCTGTCTTTCCCACTGATATGTGAGCTCCGTGAGGTCAGGCCCTGCTGCCTTGGTCCCTCCGGTTGCCTGGGCAGCACTGGAGGTGCACACCAAGAGCTTGGGGAATCAATGAACAGGTAGAACCGGCCCCACTCCCTCTCTAAGCTCTGGGGATGCCCAAAACCCACTCCAAGTTTCTGCAGATTCCCAAGGATTTGGGCTCAAGGCCTCAGACCTGGCATTCCGCTTTCCTCTTGCTAAGCTCACTCTGTTTAAGGGTCGTTAGTCCGACTTTGCTTACAGTACAGTAAGCAGGGCACGCAGCCCCAGCCCCCTCCGTGCCCCATACGCCCAGGCCTTCGTGTGTGCAGGACCCTGTCTAGGTGTGTAGAAGGCAGGGGAGGGCGTTCCCACCCCAGCATGCCTCAACGCCAAATGAAGGCCACAACTCATTTTTACATTCCAGGTCTGCTCCCCGCCCCTGCGGGACACTTTACTTCCTGTTCCCTGTATGTGTGGTTCCAGCTCAGGCCACGTCCTGGCTCTCGTCCCCTCTTTGGCCTCCCTCCATCTCCTGGACACAGATTATGCTTTCTTCCCAAAGGTAGTTGTAGCTTGAAGACTCTCCTCCATGTGATCTGGCCACCCTCCTTCCGAGAGGTGTGGTCTCTGTTCCCTCCCCATGATTTTGGGGAGGCTGTGACGTCCCATGACCTCTGGGACACTGAACATCTGCCTCCTCTGCTAAGATGCTTGTGGTTATGTTTTAGTGTCCCCCCTAGATTCATGAGTGGGAAACTTTGTCCCCAGTGTGACAATGTTGAGAGGTGGGACTTTAGGAGGAGGCTAGTTCTGCCCTTGTGAACTGATTAATGCCAATATATCAGGAGTGGGGCTATGAGGAAAGAAGTTTGAGTCCCTCTCTTTTCTCCTTTCCTCTCTCATCCCCCCCTCTCCCCCTTCCCACTCAGACTTTCACATTCTCTTGCCCTTCTGCCTTCTGCCATGGGATTAACAGCACAAAGGCCCTCACCAAACTCATGACCTTGGACTTCCCAGTCCACAGAATCATAAAAAATCAATTTGTCTTTTTTATAAGTTTTCCCGTCTCAGGTGTTCCATTACAGCAGCACAAACAGACTAAGATACTTGCTTTCAGAACCCTGCGCTGACATCAGAGCACAACTCTGCTGAGGCCAGGATTCTGTGAAGAAGCTCTGACCCGGTGGAGAGTCCATGCTTGGTGACCTGGTCTCGGCACAGTTGAGGCCCTGTGTGAAGACACTGGGGACGGCTCCAGCCACCTGCTATTGAGCCCCCAACCATGGGATCCAAGT
The DNA here is from genome assembly GCA_025594165.1 of Tamias sibiricus. Lineage (NCBI taxonomy): Eukaryota > Metazoa > Chordata > Mammalia > Rodentia > Sciuridae > Tamias > Tamias sibiricus. Next base: position 175,667,659 of record CM046658.1, on the reverse strand, counting down.
CCCCAGACATCTTGGAGCACTAAGAAGACCCTTACCACACCCTGCTCCAGTTCCTGGCTGACAAAATAATAAAAAGCAGTGGTCTCACGTGCCTAGTCCCAGGGTTTTGCTTTACAGTAATACAGCCATGGATACCCCCCCCCCCCCGCCCTGCTCTCACAGGCAAGACGGCCGCTCTGCTCCTGAGAAGAGCTGTGCAGCCTTTCTTCTGTTGCCCTGGGCCCTGCCCTCTGGGCTGGCATCCTGCCCACATGGCTTGTGGAGATATTTTCTTAAACAAAGCCCCCGGGAGAGGTGCTCCGATGCCAGCAATTAAAATAGCAAAGTCTTCTCTCTGCCAGGCTTTCCAGTCCCTGGTGCATACTGATGCTCAATTAATGTCGGCTCCGCATTCCTGTTCTCCTTTCTCTAACTCCTGGGGTGTGGGGAGGTGAGGAGGAGAGGACTGGGGCCAGGGAGTTAGGTTGGATTCCAGAAATACACCACTGGCTCCTGTCAGGCCCAGCATCCACCTCGAATAGGACCCAGCCATAGGAGAGCTCCTACCAGGAAGCTCAGCTGAGGAAATTTAATACAGAGAATTAGGTACGAAGGTGCTGGAAGAGATGGGAAGGCTTACGGGCAGAGTTTCCAGATAAAACACAAGATACCAGTTCAATTGGCATTCAAGATAAACCATGTTTTTTTTTTTTTTTTTTAATTCTTTTGCGTATATATCCCATAAAATACTGGGGGAATAATTATATTAAAAATTGATTTGCTGTTTACCTAAAATTAGAATTGAACTGGGCTTCCTCTGCTTTTATTCTCTGGGTCTGGCCACCCGGCTCATGGGCTCCAGGCAGCTAAAGTCAGAACAGCAGTGGCTTCCTGTTCTTGGCCGGAGGACAGTGCTACCAGGGTCCAGGGGCTGAGGCTGCTTGTGAGGTGACACCTGGCAGGGGCTTCCTAGAAGAGCTGGCACCAAGGAGGGGCTGTGGCCCCTTCAGAGACGCTGCCTGGACACGTGGGGTGGGAGTCCCAGAGCTCCCTCCTTTTCCCGTCCTTGTCGGTGTCCCCAGGGCCTGCGCTCAGCTCCTGGCAGGGAAGCCTGGAATGGAGTAGTGGAATCCCACCTCTGAGAGCAGCAGGACAGGGCACAGAGTTCACAGCACACGTCTTATCCCGCTTGTCCAAAATACAGCGTCAGCGCCCGCAGCCACTTCCTGCGCTCTCAGAGTTCCTGCCTCCATTCTTAGCAACCTGTGTACCAGCCCCTGCAGTTCCTGTTCACGTGGTTCACATGAGGACAGTGAGGATCTGAGACATCCAGCGATTCACCCCAAGGTCCACACGAGAGGTGTGTCCAGGTCAGGCCCTGGCTGCAGCCGTCGGGGTGGGGCCGGAGGAAGACAGGAGTCAGGGACCCCGCGGCAGCGTGGAGTCTTGGGCAAGGCTGCTCTAGAAGGGCCACATGTCCTGGCTGACACAGGGCCTGAGTGCCACCCAGTTCTCTCTCCCTGAAGGCACTGAACTCCTCAGCTTCCGCTCTCCAATGTTCGCAGCACCATGCTTGGACGGAGGGCACAGCACAGGGTACAGTGACAAGCTTGATCCTCCAGACAGATGACCAGCCGCAATCCTGGCTCTGCCACTTACCAGCTCTGTGACTTGGGAAAGCCCCGTGGGCCTTCTGTGCCTCTCATTCCTCATTCACACGATGGGCTGATGAGGATGACCAGGACACTGGTGACACTGTGGGCAGGCCCACCCGCGCAGTCGCTGTTCAAGCTTGCTTGCCTGTGCGCTGGGCCGGCCGCAGTCCTGCCCACTGCCGTGGAGGGTCACTACATCCAGCAGGAAACAGCTCTGGCCCGTGCCCGGCACATACTGGCTCTCAATATGTGTGCTGCAGAATGAGCTCCTGCGGGCGGTTTGCTCCGTGCTGTGGTATGAAGGTGAAGGTCCCGGGCACGGAGTTGTGGGGACGAGAGAGGTGGCAGGGACACTGTATGTTGTACTCATTCACTAGCCTCAGGCTGGACGGAGGCAGAAGGGGCCAGTTCAGGTTGGCGGTGGGTGGGCTGGCATTCCTTTTAGGCCAAGGAGGAGGAGTCAGGCTGGCAGACCGGACAGGACAGGGCATTCGTTGAGGAATGAACAGGGCCAGGGCAGGAGGAGGCAGGCACCCCGAGGGGAGAAGGGGAGATGTGGGCCAGGGTGGGGCACCATGAGGAGAGGGGTGATGCGAGACACGGACTCCAGGCCACTAATGATGGTGGCTTCCCTCCAGTGGCGGGGGGGGGGGTGCTTATGCAGAGCTGACCTCAGTCCACACTGGGGCGGGGGCAGATGGTCTCCTGGAGGGAGCATCTCCTGACGCCTATCTTCCCTTTGTGGTTTCCATTGCTCCTCCTCCCCTCCCCCTCCTCAGCCTTCACTTCACTGTACCTCCAGCCCCTACCTCCAGCAGGACCCAAGCTGCCAGGACGCTGCCTCCCAGAGCCCCCCGCCCAGCCCCAGCTCTTCAGAATGGGCCTGGCTGGGCTGCCCACGCTCGGTGCCGGCTAGGGCCCAGGAGAGCGTGCTGGGTGAGTTCCATAAGGCAGGCTGGACCTCCCGACCTAGCTCCTCCTCCAGGTCAGGTTTGCATCTGAGCAGAGACCTTCAGGGTCTGAGGAGGACAGCAGAGCTGTCCTGCGCAGGGCTCTAGTCACTGCACCGTGCTTCCCTGATGCAGAGCTGGTGGCCTCTGCCTGGTGGCCTCTGGTGGTGGCCTCTGTTTCCTGGCTCTGCAAGGGTGGCAGGAAGCAAATACAACCAGGAACACTCAAGTATTTGGGATAAGTCTATCCTGAAGACCCCTGAATCCCTGGTTCAAGGCCAGTCTCCCCGCCCCTCGGTGGACACTTCTGGGGGAGTCACTGTCCAAAACTCTACTTTGAGCCTTTGCTCCTGGGAAGGTCCCCTCTATCTCACGTTAAGGACGTGGGCTCTGAGCCTCTGAGAAACTCAGAGCGGGAACGGCCTTGGGGTATCATGCCACCAGCCACCTTATCTGGAGATGAGAGCCTGGGGCCGGAGAGGGGTGCCCCCCCAACCCCAGGAGCTGGGAGTGATGCAGGGCTGGCCACAGTCCCCTCTAATCTCTTGTATTTCTGTTCTGCCTCCACACGTCCAGGCGCCCATCTGCCTGTTCACCCAACTATCAAAAAGTGATGTCCCTTTCCACACGACGTCCCTTTGTTGAGCACCCCCTAGGTGCCAGGTGCCACGCCCGACCCTGAGAATACACAGGGAACTCTGAGCCAGAGGTCCCCACCCAGGGAGGGGGACACAGAGAGAAGAAGCACTTCTGAGCACACAGGGCGACTTTCTGGGGGCTTGGAAGCCGAGGAAGGGGCAGGAAGAGGAGCTGGCCCTCTGGCCGAGGCTGGACAGGGGACAGGGAAGACCTTACAGGAGACCAGGAGGCCCCACTGCGGCTCCCACCGCAGCCTGCAGGACAGGCTGGAGGACAGCACTGGCGGGAGGGGGTCGTCTTTCACCACAGCTGGCCTTGGGAAGAGTCTGGGCAGAGGGACAGCCTGACCAGCACTGCGTCCCCCACACACCCCCTCAGCTGTGCCTACGTGCGCCAGGGCAGCCAGCGCCTGCTGTCCTTGCCACTACTGCCCGGAGCGGCTGCACGAGCCTCCTGAGCTGCGTTCTCCACCTTGGTCCAGGCAGCTCGCAGCTAAGGGAAGCCTTGTCTGTGTGGCAGGAAGTCCGGTTTCCAGACGTGGAGTGCGATCCCGGCTCTATTTTTGGAAGGATTCTCAGGGCTCTGGTTTCCTCAGAAACTCAAGAGAAACCTCCATAGGCCCGTGGACAAAGGAAGGGCTCAGGTTTTCCCTCCCATTCTTCCTCATTCTGAACCTCCTGCCCCTTCCACCTGAAAGGCTGGCTGATGGGCACGTGGACACTGTACCCCTTAATCAGGGCCTCCTGGGAGGCTGCCAGGCCCTGCCCCACACCAAGGGCCTGGCCCCTCTCCTCCTCTGCTGGGGGATTGGATGTGTGCTGACCCCCACGGCCATCCTCCACGGTCACCCTGCTACCCTGGGTTGCCATGTCCAGTCACACCTGGGCTCTGGGGATGAGGAAGACAGTCACACCTGCATGTCTTCTTACGATGAGGTCTACTGACCCCTCTCAGACACCTGGGCTTTGAGCTGTGGGGACGTGGTCCTGACCTCAGTCCTGCCCAACCTACCTACCTGCAGGGCCTCGGGGCAGCGGTCAGCCTTCTGTGCCCTGGTCTCCCCATTTCACCCTGTGAGCATCCCTGCTGCTGTGCTGCCCACTCCACACCCCACCCAGGGTGCCTGCTGTGACCCAGCGCCGGCTTCCACCCACCACCCTCAGAGTCCTGACTCCATGGCGGTCCTCGTCCCATCTGAAAAGACAGACAGCCTCCATCCACCAAGAGGGTTGTGGGTGCCAGGGCAAGGTGGGACAAGCCCGGGGCCGGCCAGGTGGAAGCCTGCAGGGAGCTGGGAGAGCGGGGACAGGCAAGTGGCCCATTTGGAGGTGGGGCTCCTAGATCATAGGTAGGTGGTCCCTGGTAAATGTCCTCGTAAGTATTTCCTTGTTTTTTAAATTCAAAAATTGTTAATTGACCCATAAAAATGGTACATACTTATGGGGTACCATGAGATTTTTATTTTTCAGGTTTTTTTAAAAAAAAATTATTTACTTGCTCTAGTTGTACACAATGCCTTTATTTGCATGTGGTGCTGAGGGTCGGACCTGGGCCAAGCACGTGCTAGGCGAGCGCTCTACCGCTGAGCCACAACCCCAGCCCCTATTTTTTAGGTTTTTGATATGAGGTCTCACTGTGTTGCCCAGGCTGGCCTTGAACTCAGGGTTCCCCTGCTCAGACTCCTGGGCAGGTGGGGTTACATGGGTATGCCACCATGCCCAGCCACTGGGGTGTTCTGATACGTGTGCACATTGCGCAATGTTCAAATCAGGGTAAACAGATCCACATCCTTGAACATTTGTTTCTTTGCAGTGAAGACACTCAAAATCCTTTCTTGGCCTTCGTGGTCTAGACACCGTATTGTCATTATCTGCAGTTCCCCTGCTGTGCGTCACAACACTGGCATCCTCATTTTATAGCCAAGAATAGCCGGGCTGGGCAGATCTGTTGCAGAACCCCGTGTGTGCTACCAGGTCACCATCCTTTAACAGATGATTGACAGATCAGTTCCACTGAATGTGAGCCACATTAAATGTGTGTTGGGTGAAAAGAAAAATGCCCTAAAAAGAAGTCCATTTTGATATTTAGAAATTTATATTTGCATTTGACAAATAAATGTTTATCACGCACACCACACTGTTTTGAAACAGGCGTGCGGGGCAATGGCTCACCCGAGCTCACTCGCAGTCACTGCCCCGCATACTTAACATTGCTTTGTGGTGAGAACATTTAAATCCTACTCTTGTAGCAATTCTCAAAACCACAAAGCATTGTTATTAGCACAGTCACCATGTTGTACAACAGATCTCTTGAGCTTACTTTAAGAGATTCTTATTCCCCTGAAATTCTATATTCTATGACCAACTCCACCCGCCTCTGATGGCCGTCTTACTCCGCACTTATAATTTCGACTTTCTAGATCCCACACGTAACGGAGTGCACTCAACGCTGGCCTTTCTGTGCTTGGCTTATTTCACCTAACATGATCTCCTCGGGGCTCCTCCAGGACAGGACGCCCCTCCTGTTAGGACTGATGGAGTCTCCCTGCGCACAGCCCCCACCCAACCCGCGCCTGCGCTGATGGTCTTGGAGGGTGACCCCCGTCTTGGCTCTGGTGAGGATGCTATGGTGAACACCGCAGAGCAGCCGTCTCCTCGACACACTGATTTCATTGCTTTTGGCTGCGGACCCAGAAGCAGAAAGGCGGGATCAGATGGCAGTTCTGTTTTTAGCTTTTTGACAGCTCTGCCTACTGTTTTCCATAACGGCCGAGCTCATTTACCTTCTCACCACCGCACACGGCGTTGGTCCTTATCTTGATGTGGGAGCCAGACGGGGCCTGAGCAGGTGGAGAAGCAGAGCCCAAGACAGGTCAGGTGAGGTCGCAGTGCCGGGTTCCCTTGTAGTGGAGTCCCCCCCCCCCCCCGGGGCTCCGGGCGGTGTTCTTCCTCACATCTGATTTTCAGATCGGCCATCGGCTCCGTGACACCGCAAGTCATCGGGGCTCAAAACAACAACATCTGTTCACTCAGCTCAAAAATCTCCGTCAGGGGACTGGAGTCGTGGCCCAGTGGTAGAGCGCTTGCCTGGCTTGTGTGAGGCCCTGGGTTCAAATCTCAGCACCACATATAAATATATAAAATTAGGTCCATGGCCGTGGGGGCAGGGGGGGAATCTCTATCAAGATGGGTCTTGGTGGAGAGCACAGTTCAGGTCCACACGGTGGAGTCGAGGCAGCTCAGCCAGGGCTGGGAAGTGCTCTTCTAATGTGGCCCACGCACGCAGTGGCAAGTGGTATTGGCCTTGGTTCCTTTCTTCATGGTGGTCAATGTGGGGCTTCTTCACGCTGTGACTGGACTCCAGGAGGGAGTGTTCAGGAGACAGGAGTTGGAAACTTCCAGATTGCCAAGTCCTGGCGTAGCTGGCACAGTCTCTTCTGCCACTTGGTATCAATCAAAGGGGTCACAGAGCTCGTCTGATTCGGGGGCAACATCAAAGCCTATGCTGCTACCTCCTACCTGCCTCGGCAGGCAACTTTCTTCAGCACACCAAGTGTTAGAGGGTGTGACAGAAATCACAGCTGAAACATGCTCTTGTGGTGGTTTTTGGCCCACGTGCTCCTGTCCTCCTCAGATGCACGGGGCAGGAAGTGCAAGCTGTGAGAGAGAGGGCCCGGATTCCCCTGCAGGCTGCAGCCACACCTGGAGCGGGGCCTGCTGGGTTAACTAGACTGTGGGTGGTTACACAGCATGTCTGTGGCACAGCTGACTGATACAGGGGGGCTTGGGTTGTAGAATCAGGTGCATGGCAAGACCAGAGAGTGACAAGACAATTAGCAGAAGAAAGGGCTCTGTAGGAGGTTGGTCTTTGATATCATCAGACTGGAAGATAAGACTCCAAGCCAGGGCTGAGGGAGCGGGCTGGGGAGTGCAGATTTGAGCAACAGATGTTACGGAAGCCACAACAGGGCTGGCGGTGGTGTAGCCTGGGAGATGAGGGCGTAGCGTCCAGGATGGTGGTGTGGCCTCTGCCTTGCAGGGCACGGTGTTCCTCCTGTGGTGAGACCCGCAGAGCAGCAGCAGGGAGGGAGGGTCTATGGGACTTGAGGGGGCTCCAGGAAACCAAAGGGGAGCTGTTCAGGAGAAGATGGATGTAGTGCACCGAGTGAGGAGGAAAAGAAAACACCGGGAGCTGTGGGGACGGGCATCTACAGGGCACCTGAGAGGGAGCCCGACAGGAAGAGGGCAATAGAGACAGGGGAGAGCGCGGGGCCACAGGAGCTGCGGGTCCTGCTGCCGGGAAGGCCCTTCCTGTTTGGGGCACCAGCTCGGCCCGCCCACCCTGCCTTCTCTGAGCGGCTCTGGATCAGCCCTGCCGACACCCGGGTCTGGCCCGTGCTTTTGGCTGAGGTGACACTGAACCTTCGGGCACCCCCTCAGTGAGGAGTCAGCCCACGGGGGCTCCCTCAGAGTGCCTCTGCTCTGAGCAAGGCTGGCAGCCCTGTCACCCGCCCTGGAGGCGGCAGGGAGCGCTGCGATCCCAGCCAGGCCTCCTGTGGCTTCCCCGTGTTCTCTGGAGCGCGGCCTCCGCCTTGCTTACACAGTGTCAGGTGGCTTCGAGGCGTGTCTGGAGGCTACTGGGGGTTCACAGTGCAGGCGCAGAGTGTCACCGCCCAGTGTGCACTTGGGGCCCACTGCTGCGGACTGTGCACCCGGGGGCAAGGGACACCAGAGTCCTTATCAGTGGAACTCCCTGACACGGGGTCGTTTGAGGGGCATCCGAGTGACCTCAGGCACACTGAGGGCCGGCTGGAACGTGGAGCCCTCAGTGCACGCTGGCTTTACGCCCACCTAGGTGGAAAATGGAAGCAGCTTCCCTGGCTGTCTGGAGGAAGGGGAGTGGACCAGTCACCTGGAAGGAGCCACGCTGTCCTTCCAGTCTCTCTCCCCTGCTGCCCAAATGGCTGTGCCACATCTCTGGCAGGTGGGCTCCAGCCTTTGCTGGTACAAGTCCCAGGGCTGAGTGCACATCGCCCAGGAGGCAGCAGCTGGAGCAGCAGCTGGAGGGCGTGCCTGGGAGTATGATGGGGAAGAGCCTGTCACACAGAAGGAGCCAGGGAACGAGGAGGGGAGCAGCCTCCGCCCCGCCTCCTGGCCTCTGGCCTCTCCCTGGGTTTGCCCTGATCTATTCGCATCCCCTGAACCTGCAGAGCCAAGAGCTCCGTCCCTGCCACTCAGGACTGACCTGAGCAGGGCAGGGCTAGCAGGCCTATTGCCAGCCAGCTCCAAGGATTCAGGGTCTGTGACATGAAGGCGGGGCATGGACAGAGATGCTTAGTGGTCCTCGATGATTCCAGGTGCTCCATCCGACTGTCCAGCTTCCCTTGCAGTTTTGTTTGGACAATGTCAAGGTGAAAACGATTGGCAGCCTGGGTCACCCATGGCAGGCCCATGTGGGAGAACTGCCAAGCCCCTTAGACAGGCTCAGCAAGAAGTAAGGCTTTGGTGTTCTGTTCTAAATCCCCAGGATTTGGGGAGCTTATTTGTTATTGCAGCATTCACCTGACCTATCCTGACCAGTACGGACTGGTCATCCTGGGCATCAGTCGTGAGCTGTATGGCCACCAGCAGAGGACGGGCAGTCTCTGCACCTCCAACTCTCCCTAAGGACAATGACGCTGTCTTACTCACAGGGCTCCTGTGAGAGTTCAAACACATGTTAAGAGCTTGGCACACAGAAAGGACTCAGAAAAAAGTGCTTTCCCTTTGCTTAACATCTGCGTCATTTAATATCCGTTCCGCAGAGTAAGAAACAGGTCTCTGGTCGGGTTTCCCTCAGGGTCTCCCTCACACTGCTGGGTTGCAGGAGAGTCAAGGAGAAGGGATGGCAACGGGCAGCCAGATGCCCCGGGTCCAGAGGCCTGGGTGGGCGGGGGCTGGTGCGTATCCAGGCCATAGGACCCTAGCAACGCCGGCAGCCCTTCTGCACCGCTGTGGGGCTCTGGCCTTCTCCAGCTGAGCCCAGACTTTTCTCCTGACCTGTTTACGTCGCTGGATGGCAGGGGGGTTTATCTTATCTGGAATGCGTTGGCTTGTTCGTGTCCAAGGCCCAGGCCTCTCAAGGTCTGACCGTACACACGGGTGTGATTTTCTCCTGCACTTTCCAGCCGCTCCTGGGTCCCAGCCAAACCCTCTCCAAAGCAATCTGGCTGAGGGCGGGTCCATCGCGCCCCCTGGTGGCCACTGTCACCAGGCACGCTGAAGGGCCAATATCTCTACCGCGGATCATCAACCTGTGGAGGCTCATCTCCAGAGAGCTAATCGTCCCTTGTCCCAGGCTTTTGAGAGGGAGGAACAAAGTGCGTGTCACCATGACCCAGGACTCAGGAGCCCCCTGGGCTCTGGTGCCCCATCAGCTCTGACCTTCTCACGGAGCCCTCTGCTAGTCCACCTGGGCCCCCCCACCCCGCCGCCCCCCGTGGCCTCAGGCCCATCAAGTGAAACATGCGTGTCAAGTCCAGTAGCCTGTGATCCCGCAAAGCAGGCAAGCCGGGGGCCGTCATTCGGCTCTGAGGAAGGGTCTGCCTGTGGGTGCAGGTGTCTGACTCTCAGCACCCGAGGGTGCTCGTGGTCCAGCCACCCTCTCACCTTGGAGAAGGAGATCTTCCAGCCTCCCACAAATCCAGACCACCTCTGGCCCTGCTTGGGACCAAGCTGAGGGAAGCGGGGGCACCAGGACTTCCTCAGAGAGGATTGGGCCTGGGTTCCCGCGGGGCCAGGGAGCCCTCGGCATGCGGAGCTGTCCATGGCCATCGGCCATTCGGCAGTCCTTTCCCCAGCTCGGAGGAGGAGCTCCCGGTCCTTTTCCTACTACTGGTCCCTTCCCTTCGGGGCCTCCGGGTGCCAGGTGCCATATCCCGGAGTCTCCCAGGCCTGGAGGTGGGTCTGCTTCCCTAACTGTGGAACATGCCCAGAGTGTCCCGAGGACCTGCAGCTTTGTCCCCTGCCGCTGCCCCAGGCTGCAGCTGCCCCTTGCCCAGCTCCCACAGCAGTGCTGGGGAGAGGACCACATGACCACCTGGCCACACTCAGCTCTGGACTTGGCTGCCCACCTCACCCAGCTGCCCACCTCTCCTCCTCTCCTGCCACCTACACCCCTCCTGGCTGCGCCCGTTCCCTGGGTCACGGCAGCCTGCAGACCAGTCGCGTGTTTCCTGGCAACTTGGAATCTTGTCCTGTGAGGCCTTCGTGCCCTGTGGTGCCCACATGAAGGAGCCCCAATCGGGGAGACGGCTATTGCGGTTAGCTGGAAGCCATAAGTTCCACCTGATAATAATCATACATTAAGTATGCACGTGACGCACCTGTAAATGCACGTGTCGTACCCACAAAGCTAAAGGTATATAACCGGGTGAAAGCGGTCAGAAGCGATTCATTCAGTCAGTCATGCAGTCGCTCAGTCGGTCGGAAGAAGAGTTCGGGTTGGAGAAGAAGAAAAGAGTCAGAGCGGTTAAGAGTTCAGTCAGAAGAAGCTAGAGAAAGAAATGAGAAAAGGGATAAAGAGAAAGAAAGAGAAAAGAGATAAAGAGAAAGAGAAGCTACAGAAAGAGACTAAGAAATGAGAATGAGAAAAGAGTTTAGTATAAGGAAAAGAGTTTAGCTAAGAGCCTCTGAAAAGAGTTTAGTAAGAGAAGAAGAGATAAAGAGAAAGACAGAGACTAAGAATAATAGATTCCTGCCACTGAATCTCCTCCCGCGGTATTGTGGCTGTACGTCAGGCAGCTACACCCACACACAGCTCTGGGGACAGGTGACCTTTCTGGTTGCTCACCTCCTTGCATGGTCTTCTCCTTGGACCCCCTGCCTCCCCTCCAGGCAGCTCCGGCCACACCCAGGACTCCAGATCCACAGCCCAGCAAGGCCTAGCCTCTGTCTCTAAGCGTGGGCTTGGTCCCCACGGGCTCTGAGCTGACGGGAAGGAGAGCCTTCTGCGTGGAGGCTGTGCATTGTCTGGCTCGGACTGAATCGGAGCACGTGGCTTAGAGGCTTAGAGTGCCACCACAACGTGCACGCCCCTCCCCTGCATCACCTCCGATGGAAGTGGCTTCTCTATCCACAAATGCAGCCTCTTGCCTGTGGTCACCAGGCCAACTGGCTGGAGGAACAGGGGCCACTCTGCTTCCCAGAACTGACCTGGGCTGGGCTGTGGCTTCCCTGAGAACCCTGGGCCTCTGTGTGTGCCACAACAAACTACCAGGGACGCGGTGGCTTACACAGCAGGAATTAACTTTCCCAGAGTTCTGGGGGCTGGAAGTCCAAGGTCAGGAGGCCAGGACGGTTGGGTTCTGGTGAGGACCCTCTTCCTGGATTGCAGAAAGCTGTGGCTTCCTTCTTACAAGGGCACTGATCCCCCCACGAAGGCCCACCCCCCTCCTCCAGCCCTGATTAACTCCCAAAGGCCTCACCCCCAGCACCACCCAGACTGGAGCTGGGGCTTCAGTGTATGCCTCGCGGGGTACAATTCAGTCCATAGGATTGGAACGAGTGCCAGTAAAGTACCAGGGGGTGTAAGGACACGTAGCAGCCAGCGTGTGAGCAGTAGATGACCAGGAATTCATGGACTCTGTAGAAACCCACGCTCCAGCTGGAGATGGCCAGGAGGGCCTCGACTTCTGACAAGTGGAAGAAGAGGCCTCCCTGGGGCTGAGGGCTGGACCTGCCCAGTGATGGGCCCTCCAGTGGGAGAGGGCGTGGCTGGGCAGATCAACACATCATGGGGGTCCTCCCACAGGTGGGTATGTTGAGGTTCTGGTATTTGAACCTGACCCTCAGAGGTGCTCAAGTGAAGCCAGCAAGGCAGAAGCAGAGACCAGACCCTCCCCAGACAGCAGATGGGGTTCCAGGAATCAGTTGGGCATATCCTGCCCTGGTCCCCTAAAGCCTAGGCATGCTGGGCCTCTGATGACCATAGATCTTTAGTAAGGGATAGGCCTCTGAGTATACAGATGTGCCTCTGAATCAGCAGGGGATTGACTCCAGGACCCCCTGAGGATGCCAAGATCCCCCTGAGGATGCAGGGAACCTATGCACATCCTGCACTTTAGATCGTCTCTAGATTCCTTATCATACAACATGCAATGGAAGTGCTCCATCAAGAGTTGTTAAACTGTATTGCCTCGGGATAGTGACAAGAAAAACTCTGTACCTGTTCAGTAAAGGCAAACTTTTGCAAAATTATTTTCACTCTACGGTTTGCTAAGTACAAGAATGCCCTTGGATACAGAAGGCTGGCTGAGTATATAGTTCCTTCTGGTGACAAGAGGATCATTAGTGGATTGCAGAATGGATAAGCCAAGTGCCAGAGGCATTCCAAGGACAACAGGGGAGGCCCCAGGCTGGGTGCAGAGGACAGGGCCACGGCAGGCAGGCAGGCAGGCTGTGCGCATCCCGGAGGAGCCCGCTCACCCCGCTCACTCTCCGGCAGTGGCATAGGAGTTTCGTTCTTAAACACCGGAAAATCATCAGCACCGAGAAAAAAAGGAAACGGGGGAAGGGAGGAGCGTGTATGGAGAAGAGTGGGACAGAGTCTTGAGGAAGAGCAGGTGGCTTGCCGCACTCTCCCTCCAGTCCTTGGGCACACTCTCAGTCCTTACACTAAAAGAAAATTCGAAAACACCTACTCAAAGACTCTTTTAGTCCACTAGCTCCTTGCTGAGCAATTGAGCGCATGTGGAGGACAGCCACAGGGGTGTTCCTGAGACGTCCCCAGGATTCCCAGGACGGAGTCCCTGGAGGGTCTGTTTGTGGCAGGCAGGGTGTGCAGAAGCAGGGTAAGTGCTGGCTTTGGCTACTGTATGCAGGAGGTGCCTGGGGAGTCCTGAAGGAGTGTCTTTATATTGTCAGGGCTTGCCAGGATAATCCCTTTCCATCCTGGGACCCCCCCTGTGATGTGCAGGGGCCAGGCAGCTGGGCAGTTGGGCGCCCGTGGAGCTGCCCAGTGGGAACATCTGCAGTGTGTCGCCACCTTGTGGACACTTGCCTACATTGCAGCTGTGATGTGAGGCCAAAGAGGAGCTGATGGGAGGCTGGCTGGTCTTTGACCTGAGGGGAGAGAGGGCCTGTTAACAAGGGTCAGAGCAGCACCCAGGGGGCGAGGACAGAGGAGTGATGGGAGGAGGGCAGAAAGGGATTCCAGAGCTGAAGAAGCCACTTGCAGAAGATGCAGAGGCAACATGGTGGCCCCAGCACTGAAGGGGCAGCACAGGGATATGCAGGAAGGGAGGGGTGGGGGTCATCTCGGGCAGGGAGGACTCTGTCTCCTTCTTGGCCCCTGTTCTGCTTAGTACTAGTGTGCACCAGCCTTTCTAAACCCTCTGTATGTGCTAACTCATGTAATCTTCAATGTGTGTTTGTATGTAGATGCTGCATCACCCCCAATTTAAGGTCAGGTGCAGACAGGTTAAGCAACTCGCAGCTAAGAAGTGGCCCTGGGCTGCCTGGCTCCAGGGCACATGTGAATCTGTGCCACCTGGCATCTGGGGCTGCCCTCGGAGGAGCACCATGTGCCCATCTTTAGAAAACTTAAGGGCTGGGGTTGTGGCTCAGCGGTAGAGCGCTCGCCTAACAAGTGCGAGGCCCTGGGTTTGATCCTCAGCACCGCATAAAAATAAATAAAATAAAGATATTGTGTCCGACTACAACTAAAAATTATCAAAAAAAAGAAAGAAAGAAAACTTAGGAACAGTCCTGCTGCCAAACACAGAGGCGCGTGGGGGCGGCTGGCTGCTGAGGAAGGAGGGAAGGCTGGGTCTGAATCCTGTCTCTGCCCTCTCTGCCCACATGCGCTCAATTGCTCAGCAAGGAGCTAGTGGACTAAAAGAGTTTTTGAGTAGGTGTTTTCGAATTTTCTTTTAGTGTAAGGATTGAGAGTGTGCCCAAGGACTGGAGGGAGAGTCTGAATCCTGTCTCTGTCTCTGCCCTCTGCCCTGGCAGGGCTGTGGGAAGAATTCAAGATCATGCCCAGGAAGGTGGTGTGCAGACTCGAGGGCCACACGCTGGGCGGTATCATTAACATTTTCAGCAATTTTACATTGGAGGTGCTACTGCTGGGTTTCTGGATGTATTTTTTAGAAAAATCTAAATGGGAGGTATGTGCCAACTTTAGACCTGACTCGTGTCCATATGCCGGTCTCTGTGGGTGACAGAAAGACAATACCTCAGCCCCTAGATGCAGGCCAATGCTTGTGCCCACTGGGGCCCCTGCCCCCAGGGCTGGTATTGACAGATGGGCAGCCATGGGCTCTGGAGTTTCGGAGACTCAGTCCCAGGGCAGGGATGTCACAGCTGTCTGAGTCCAGCCCTAGCCTCTCTACACATGTGATAGAAGCGACATTAACCCAGGAGGCTCCCGGAGATGAAGCCTCAAACCATTTTGGGACCAAAAATGTCTACATCATCAGGACAGGACCAAGCCAGGACCAGGTAGAAAAGCACCCAACACAGCGTAACGATAAAATAGCTCTTTTTAATTCACTTCAATCAATTCGGATCATTGGAAATATTCCACAATAAATAAAACAGAGCAGGGGCTGAGAGGCAGGCTCGCCGCATCCTTCAGAACGCACCCAGGTTGATCCCAGCTCTGGCCAAATCAGCATGAGGCGGCGCGGGGGAGGGAGCGGAATTTAACTCACCAACCACCAAGGAAGGAAGGAGATTGCAAAGGAGAAAGTGCTCGATCAGCTTTGGCTTTGAGGGAGTGGGCAAGGGCTGAAGTGACCCCACAGGAGGAGGGACCCTCCCACACCCACCCCTGCGGGCAGCTCCTGATGCGGGGAGATTAAAGCTACCATCCTGGCCCTGGGCCTCTGGCTGGGGGCAGCTGAGGGCAACCTGGTACCAGGTAGAGCTGAGCTGGGGCCAGGGTCCTGGGGGCCTGGAGGTGATCAGGAGCTGGAGGCATGGGGCCACGTTTGTCACCAACCAGATGTCCACACTGAACACCACAATATCAAATAGGGGACTGCTGCTGGTTCCTGAGGACACACGGTTGGCATCCGGCCCTCTCTGGCTGGACAGTGGCCACGCAGGGCTGGTGTCCCTGGAGGAAGCGTGCTCCGTCACAGCCAGGGGAGGGAGGGGAGCTTCCTACTTGTTTCCACACTGCCGCTAGGGGCACAAGGACAGGTGCCAGTCTGGATGCCCGCTCTGGTTCTACTCCGACTCTGACCCAGAGGCCTGGTTCATGTGGAGGTAGGATTGGCTTCTAGGGCCCCTTCTGATGCCATAGCAGAGACTGGGAGCCCACCCAGGCCCCTCGACTTGCCCTTGACTGTGCGCCCTGCCCGGATTTCCTGCCTGACCTTCTGTTTTCTGGCATCCGACTTCTGCCACTGAGCCCAGCCTGCACGGTCAGCGGGACAATGCTTGACAAGCCCAATTTCAAAATGTTGAAGAATTTCTTCTCTGTCCTGTGTCCCTCCAGGGAGCCAAAGGCTACAGACCTGTCCTTTTCCTAGCAGTGGACATGGGCAGGGATGTAATGCAAATCACGAGCAAATCAGGTGCCCCTCGCTGGGCCCTGAAGGACAGGCAGCTGCTGAGGTCTCGTGGCCTCACCTGGGTGGCTTTGGGTTCACTGTGTGTGCTGCAGGCAGGAGCCCCCTGCTCCCCGCTGGCCCAGAGCTGCTTGCCACACCCTGAGGCGCACAGAGCAGTGAACTCTGCCTGCGGTGGACGCAGAGGAGCCTGGCCAGCAGGGTGCTTCTGGTCCACCTGCAGACGGCAAGGCCAGTCCCACTGAGAAGCACTCCTGCCTGCTTCTCAGCCGTCCTCGCCCCAGGGCCAATCAGCACATCGCATCCGGGGCACAGTGACCGGCTGTCGAGTGGTTAGGCACCCGCCGCTCAGCCCGCGAGACAAAGAAGGGTCTGCATTTTAAACATGGAGCCAACGAGGTCCTGATCTTGCTCCAGCTCTTGGACTTGTGCTGTCACAACGGAGGCACTTTTCCTAGTCACATCCCTTCTCTGGGTCTTGCTTTGCTCATCTGTAAAATGAAGAGCTGCACCTGTGGGCTGGGAGGGAACTCGCAGCAGGATATTGTCATGGGAGGGAGGGAAGGAGAGCAGATGGACACCAGACTAGTGACCCAGGTGGCGTCCAGCCCTGACGTGGGTGGGCCGCACCTCCGGAGCCTGTGCTTACTCAGTAGAACCCAGAAGGTGGCCTGCTCAGCCTGAACCTGTCACCTGGACACCCCAGGTTTAGGAGACGGGCAGGCGGGGCCCAGGAGCCAGTGCTCCTCTCTGCACCGCGGCCTACCTGTCCCCACTTTGTCCCTGGGGTGGATCAGTGACCAACAAGCATTTGTGAGTTCTTCACACCAGGTGAGACTGTGACCTCTAGCCTCAGAGGATGCACGCAGGCCTCATGGTGACTGACCACCCTTTACCTAAGGACAGAGTCTCAAATATGGGAAGGTTTTAAAGCTTCAACAGATTTTTTTTAAAGAAACCAAACCAAAACAAACCACCTCTGGATCCTGAATCTCTGAGCATCTATGAAGTCTACGGAAACTCTTCCATCCCCAAATACTCCTATGCAGACTTGGGAAAATCCCAGTCGGTGTGCAATTTTTGAGGACCCTTGTGAATGGCCTGAAGCCACATGTGGCTCCTGACAGAGGCCCCCAAGGTGCAGTGCTTCCTCCCTCCCAGTTAGCTGCGGGGTCGCTGAGCTGGGGAGAGCCGGCCCGGGGCTTCCAGGACCACACCTGTCCTGCTCCACCAGGGGAACGCCCGCCTCCCCAGAGCAGCACTGGCCTGTGGGAAATGCTGTCCATGGGAAAAGTGGTTTTTCTGATTGGGCATCGGTAACTGCAGCCAACAGTCCCTGTCCCCTGGCCTGTGGCTCCACCCCTCCAGCCCGAGTGAGGTTTCGTGGAGTGGGGAGACTCCTGCCTGAAGGTGAGTGGGTGGAAAGGAGGGACGGGAGGACGGGGTGCTGGGGGGAGGCAGGAGGGGACGTCCCACACCCCCCAACATGACCCTGGGACGCCCACCAGCCGGCCCCAGCCTGGCCACCCCCCACTCAAGTCCGAGGACTCCCCTGAACCTTCCTTTAATCTCTCCCCCGCAGCTGCCGGGGAAGCAGCCGAAACTCGATTAAAACACCAGGAGCGTGAGCAGCCAGCGAGGCCCAGTGTCAGCTAGATTAACAATAAATCAATAAATAATCAGGACAGCCGAGGAGGAGGGAGAGTGACGAAGGGTGGGGAGATGAGGTATGTGCAGGTGGCCATTCCTTGGACACCCCATCCCACCCCTAGGATGCCAAGAAGGCGGCCAGCAGAACTGGCCCAGAGCCTGGGCCCTCGGGGAAAAGGCTGGCTGTGGCAGCCCCAGGTGGCCTTGGAAGCTCACGGCACCAAACCCAGCGGTCCATGGAAATTAGAGTGGACACTCCTCAGCGGATGACCGGCGGCTGAGTGTCATCCCTCAGAAACCAGGACACGAATCCCCGCCAAGGGGGGGGCTGGGGTGCCCACTTTGAGTGAGGTGCTTGTGTCCCTTGGCCGTGCACGCATTTCTCCCCCAGTACAAAGGCACATGGACGTGGTCAGGGCTGCTCTCGGCCACGATCAGAACCATGGAGACCGAACCCTCCAGGGAAGAGTTGGGGAAGAGGCCTGTGGGAAACCAGTGGCCAAGCAGCTGTGGCGACCTCCAGGGTCAGAGGCCTGTCCTGGCCATCCTCAGTGAGCTTCAGGTTGTCACCTGGGTGAGAGGCCAGGCTTTGTGCACGAGGCAGCGTCTGGCCCCAGTGCCCGTGTGACCCGGCGTGGCTCTGGCCTAGAGGTAGCCGTCACTCACACATCCCGGAGAGCATCGGAGAGTCAGGCCCGGTCAGCCTCTGCCCATCTTCCCTGGGAGGCCACCTGTCTTTTAGAACAGGGGGTCTTCCATATCAGTCCCCTCCACTCCAGAAGCCAAAATAATTTTCGTTTGCAGGCTGAGCTTTGCAGCATCTTCCCGGCTCTGGACAGCAGGGGGCGCTCTCCCACCTGGGGCAGGTTCTAAGCCTTGCTCTGCAGCCCTGGCAGAGCAGGACAACTCTGCTGAGTAGATGCTGCTGAAAATGGGGGTGCAGCAGGCTGCGAGTGGTCCCCAGGCACAGCCCCGGGCTGGCCCTGGAGGCCCTGGGAAGGGAGACACTCCAGCAAGATGCCCAGGCTGGAAATCGAGGGGTGACATGGTGTGTCTGTCCTAAGCCCTTCGCAATGTCATCTCCCCTTAAAGATTCGGATTTTGTTGATGGCTGCCAAGGTGGCTGTCACATTGGCCTCAAAGTCGGCATCATGTACCCCTGTCTTGCGGAAAGCCCCTGCCGATGGGTTGTTCTCCCAGTAGTGGTGCCAGTTCCCCTTGCTGTCTGCCCCAAAGCCGTACAAGTCCACCTGTGGGGCAGAGCGAAGGTGAGAATGAGACACAGACCACGGGCAGAGACTCCAGGAAGGGAGCCTGTGCCGTCCCGGAGCCCCACGCCACAGCAGAGAGCCAAGGATTCTGAGAAATCCTCCTCCGGGAACCCCAGGGGCTTGGCAAACACAAAGTCAAGTCAAACTCAGTGCAGAGCCGCCGAGGCCCTGGGAGAGAAGGCAGGCGGTGGTCCCGAGGGCGGGCTTCGCCCGGCGACCTAGCTCCAGGCTCGAGGGTGGGCAGGGGCGGTGGAGAGCGGGCTTGGAGCCGGGCAACGGCTCCGGACCCGCTGGCCCTGGGTGTGTCCAGTGCCTTCTCAGCACCTCACTCTCCTCGCGGGAGTGTGGGCCAGGGGTCGCGGTCACAGGAGGCGGGAGTGCTCCTCCCCTGAGGAAGGCCAGCATCTCCTGGTCGGGGCCCTCGCTGCCCTCGTTGGCCAGAGGTGCGGCCTTTGCGTGTGGCGAGCACTAGTGTGCTGGCCTCCTGTGCCCAGCGCCGGCTGACGTGTCAGAGCTCGCGGCCCTCTCTTGGGAGCCGCGGGCAGGCGATATGGGAATCACCCTTGGCTCGGGGTGTCTCGTGGCTTCTGCTGTCCCCAGCTGAGCTCCTCGGAGAGACTAAGGCTGAGCTCAGGGCTCCCACGGCACAGAGGAGGGCGGGCCCAGGACCCGGGTGGCAGGAGGAAGCCGCCCTGAGGTGGAGCTGTTGGCACTGGGTCTTGGCAAGTGAGTAGGAGGGGCCACGTGGGGCCTCCGGGGAGGGGACACGCCCTCTGGCCTGCAGGACAGATCTGAGGGAGGGGAAGTTCCTCCATGGACACTGGCTGACAGGAGGGCAGAGACAAGGCAAGAGCTGAGGCAGGACCCTGGGTAGTGACCAGCCGGCTGGAGGAGGGGTGGGCAGCCCCAGGGGATGGGAGACTGGGAACCTGCCCCGGGGCCACTCCCTGGGATTCGCCAGGGACCAGGAGGTTGCGGTCGTATGTGACAAGCAGGGATGTCAGAGGGCCCTGCCTGAACCCCGGGCTGAGGAGGAGGGCAGGTGTGGCCCCAGGTCTTGCTCCTCCGCCAGGTGGACACCCAGACCCGGGTGGGTGGACAGCCTGGGTGGTCCTCAGCCTCGGTGGGAAAGGGCGCCCCGGGACACCCGGTTCCCACTCCTAGAACTCCCAGTGAGATTGGGCCAGGACGTGGCCGGGTACTGGGCCTGGGCTGCACAGGTGGTCTTCAGGAGACCCGCGGTCATGAGCCAACTGTCCCTCAGAGTCCCTCGTGTGTGAGCTCCCACCACCCCTCGCGCTGGTGTGGCCTCGGCCAACACCCAGAGGTTCCGGAACCTCACTCCTGAGGACCGTCTCGCAGAGGGCCGTCCCTCCTGAGCGTTCCCAGGAGGCCAGCCTCACCGGCCCCCGTGGAGCCACGGAATCTGAGCCAGGAGGAGCAGGCGGCCTACCCTCCCACCCGCCTCTCAGGACAGTGCAGGACTGGCCCTCGCCCCAGGTGGCCTACCTCGTCACAGATGTGCATGGAGAAGATGACCGAGAGGATGCCAGTGGACGGGTACCGCCCGTGGCCCTGCAGCCAGCTGTCGAAGACGTACTTGATGAAGGCCGGGTGGTAGATGAGGATCTGTGGGGGAGGTCGGGGCCCGAGGGGCTCCGGTCAGCAAAGGCCCTGAGTGCTACTGGCCCACACCGTCGGGGTCAGGGGACACAGCCCTGGAGAGGGCTTGCTCACGTGCTGGTGGGAAGGATGGACCCTGCCTACGCTGTGAGGTGGCGCTGAGGGCCAGTGCACGCAGAGAAGTAAGGCAGAGGAGGGACACGAGCTTGGGAGAAGGTGGCTCCCAGGAGGCCAAGGGCAGAGAACTGAGGCCCTGTCACAGAAAGGGTCCCAGGAAACAGCAGGAGGGGGCGCCTGGACCCGGTGGCTGCTGTGCCCGGTACTGTGGGGCTCTTTCTAACCCTTCAGGGGCCCAGGATGGCATTTTCCTCTCCTCCTGCTACAGAAGAGGAGACCGAGGCTCAGGGAGGCTGGGAGGCTGCTCGATGTCACATGGCCAATGGGAGGGATCAGTGTCAGGCTACCGTGGGGACATGAGGGGACTTCTCGGGCAACAAGGGTGTGCAGGTCCAGGAAGCCTGACCCAGCCTCCAGGACTGGCCTGGGAGGGAGGGTGTGTAGTCTCTGGGGAGAGTTCCTCTCTCAGTCTGGCCTCAAGGTGCTGTCCCCTCTGGGAGACTGTCCGCTCTACCTCCCTACAGACACCCTGGTGGTTTCCTCTCAGGGCAGTGCAGTTGGTGGCACAGGGCAGGGTGCTGGAGGAACAGGGAGACCTCAGTCCTAGCCCTCTCACCAGCCAGCTGTGTGTCCCCGAGAAGGTTAGTGACCTCTCTGAACCTACTTAAATGTGACAGTGTGTGTGAAGGGCCAGTGCAGCGGCACTTTGCTTCCTTCCTTCTCTGCCCTTTACCCGTGTTTTTGGTCAAGCCCGCACCAGGAAGCCCTCGGGAACGATGGGCCGGGTAGGGCTTGGCTCAGAGACGCTCCCGGCAGGCAGGAGCTGCCCTCAGGCTGCAGCCCGCACCCCGGATTACTGGGCAGCACTTTAGGGCAGTCTGTGCTGCTGCGGCTCTGGAGACCCCACTTTGAGGACCCGAGCCCTGTGCGGCCTCACACTGTCTGTCTCCCCCCGGGGCGGAGGCGGAGGCCCGGGCCTGAGCGCTGAGCTCCACTCACCTTGTCCTGCTTCACCTTGATCTTGGCGGGGACCGGGACGTAGGTGCTGCAGATGGGCAAGGAGGAGATGGTCAGCACGGCAGGGGCCGCCAGAGGACCTGCAGCCCTGGGGCGTCCCCCCGAGGGCAGGGGGCAAGGCCAGGAAGGCCTCCCCTGCCCAGCGGGGCCCTGCCAGCAGCAGCCCGTGTGAGGACACCGGGGGACGGCCTTGGCTCGTTCTGGGACTTGTGTGCTGGTTTCCAGGACAGTTAGGACAGGGGTTTGTTCCCAGCACAGGCTGAAGGACCGCAGGGGGGACCCGCGATGCCTGGGCCTTTCAGGTCCACAGCACCTGTGTCCAGCAGCTGGACAGGCACAGGCTGATGGGGCCCCAGCTGGCCCTGCTCACCTAAAGAGGTCCCCCAGCATAGAAGCACAAAAGCCGGGGCTCTGCCAGGCTGGAGCTACCTCCGCAGAGCCCCCTGGGGTCAGTGCAAGGAGACCACTGCTGAGGCCCCGTCTGGCCCCGCTCCTCCCAGACCTGGACACTCCCCTGCTCCCTGTGCCCTCAGGCAACGGACGGCCCGAGCAGTTCCCAAAATCCGAGTTCCTGGCACCAACTGCTCCTAGGGGACCTGGCCCAGGACCAGGCGACATGTGGAAACAGCAAAACTGAACCCACTCCTCGTTGGGAAGAACGCGGGCCTGAGAACTGGACCCAAATGGCCGCCCGGCTCTGGGTCAAGTCTGGCCTTGAGCACGACGTGGTCAGGCTGAACCCTGCTTCCTCCCTGGGAGGACCGACCTAGGGAGGCCCGTGGCACGGGATAGAGACCCCCAGGCTTCAAGTGCCCTGTGTGGGGCCTGGTCAGAAGACGGGCCTTCCGCTCCAGAGGACATCGCTGCTTGCCCACACTCCGTGCCCTGTGTACCCGGCCTGTGCAGGCAGAGGCAGCAACCACTGCCCACCCGACCCCTCGCCGCAGCGCAGGCCCACTGTACGGTTCCCGTGGCAACGGTGGTGGCCCTTGGGAGCAGGCCAGAGCTACGGTGGGGTGGAACCAATGTATGTGGGGTCCTTCCAGCAGGGGACCCCGAGTGTCCAGGGCCTCTGAAGAGTGGACCTTGAGGTCCACTCAGGCGTCCTCAGCAGGATGGTGACTTTGTGGAAGAGGCTGGAGGCGGAGCCCAGTCAGAGCTGGCCTGGCCAGGGGAGGCGGGAGGAGGGGCGTGTGGGGCCCGGGCGGTGCGCGGTGGGGACTCACTAGAAGATGTTGCCCGTGGTCTTGGCGCTGACCACCCACTGCAGGTCGGTGATCTTGAAGGGCACGAGGACCATGCTGACATTCTCCCCAAGCTCCCGGAAGCTCTCGGGGTACACGAGGTGGTGGGTAGTCTTGCTGCCCACGTCGGCCTCAAACCCCGCCGTGGGGGCCTTGTTCATCCTGGGAGAGGAAGGGAGGGAGGGCACTGTGCGGCTGGGCGTCACGTGTCCTGAGTCGCAGGGCACAGGGCACATGGCTTTAGCTGCGCTGCGGCCTGGGGTGTGTCCCCTTCTTCCCTGGGCCTCATCTTCCTCCCATGCGATGGGATGGCAAGGCGGGGCCAGGGCTCTCGACGTCGCCTTTCTGATCTCAAGGGAGCCGCCACCCACGGCTGATGGCCACCGTATGTGACACCCACAGGTCTTCCGCAGTCCTTATCACGGCCCCTGAGACCTGAGGTAGGACAGGTTGGCCACAGAGCCACCCAGGGGCAGCCTTGACCTCAGGTCTGTTTGAGCCCGAATCGAACCTGACTCTGCCTCCGTCACGGACATTCCCAGTGGACACCAGGTACTGAGAGCCAGGTGAGGGGTCTAAGGACATCGTGTCCGAGACACAGAAACAGGGGCTGTTGGAGGAGGTGGCTGGGAGTGCCAGCCCCATCCCCGCTCGCATCCTGCCCTGGGGCCCAGTGTCCCTGGTCAGTGCCACACAGTGCGGCCAGGGTCGCAGGAGACCCAGGGTAGACTCGGGCCTTTTCGGGGATGTCTGTAACTTGGGACAAGGAACTCTGTTTGACACTGGAGGCCTACAGTTCTGTCACAGCCTCGGCTGCCAAGGGGGGATGGCTTTCTGAAAGACCAGCGTCTGCAGACCCACCGGCCCTCTCACGCCAAGCTCCCAGCCCTCGGGACCCCCGCTACGGCTCTGCTCTGCACCCAGAGAGGCCCAGCCTGCAAAGCCAAGCCAGGGGCCAGTGGGGAGTGGGCCCAGGGTGCCCCCTGGGGCTCCAGGATTGGAACCCTGGCCTTCTGGCCTAAGCCCCAGGCCTGCACCCAGCCCGCCTCTCACCTCAGCACGAAGTCGTGACCGTCTATCTCGGGCCCGTAGGAGGACGCCTTCAGGTTGCCCGAGTTGCCCACGACAGCACAGCGCCGGCAGCCCACCGCCCGCTTCTCCAGCAGGGGGTCCACGTTGCCGGGCACCACGCTGAACAGCTCCCTGATGGTGTCGTTCAGGCTGCTGGGCTGCTTCTCCCGCTGCAGCTTCTGTGGAGGACGGGAGGGGACGGTGGGCCTGGCCGTGCTCCCACGGGCCAGGTGGACTCTGTGCCCGGCCACCGGGCCCACTGGCTGCCAGCTCGCCTCCGCTGGCACCCCTGCAGGCCCTGTGCTCTGCGGGCTCTGGAGGTGGCAGCAGCTCAGAAACAGCTGCCACCCAGGAGCCCAAGGCTGCTCAGGGGACAGAGGGAGAGCGCCTTCATTCACTCCGCAATGTCCGCAGACATTGGCCCTGTGCCAACAGCTGGGACAGGAAGGCGCAGGGAGGCCGAGGCGCTGGCCCCACAGCCCCTCACCCCGGCACTCCGGGGAAGCTGGCCCCTGCCCTCTGATCTGCCCCTCTCCTGGAGTGCCTGCCCCCCCTAGGGCCCCAGCAGAACCCCTGGGGTCCGTCTCACCCCTGCCTGCTCCTGATGGCCTCTCAATTCTGGATGCCAGGTTCCCGGGGCGCCAGGCCCTTGGTCACACCCTAACAGAGCAGCAGGGGTGGGCGCAGCGCTGCTGTCCAGCTGGACCAGGGACGCGCTGACTGCCCAGCCCTGCCTCTGCGCCCTCATGCTCCCACCTGCAGCGGTCCCGGGACCGCTGCCCCTCACCCATCCCGACCACAGAGCGGCCGCGTGCTGGAGGCCCAGGGCCTGGCGTTGTCTCAGCACACGGCTGGCATCTTCTGAGACGGCTCAAAGGCCCGCTGCCCTAGGACTCCTTCCTGGGCCCTGTCCTGGCTGGCCAGAACCAAGGACTCCCCTGGATGCAGTACGTTTGGTGCTAAAGCAGGACAAGTCGGCGGCCCTCTTGGTCCCCAGGGCACTGCCCAGGGCCGAATGGTGTCTCCAGTGGCACTCTGGCCCTGGAGCCCTGGAGAGACCCCGTGAGCTGCCCGGTACCTGGCCCATCCTCTCACCGTGAAAACATGGCATTGTGCCAACCACGGGTAGAAAGGTGCTCTCGGTGACAGGCCAGGTGACTTGTCCCACATGCAAGCCAGGAACTGAACCTGGGCTTTCAAAAATCTACCTTAAGTTTCCCCTAAACACAGTGAGGCCTCCAGCCTTGCGAACGTGACCTTCAGAAAGCCCAGCCCCTGTAGGTGGGGTGGGGGAGATGAGCTTGGGGTGATTCCATCAGCTACCCCGCCCCAGGGACAGCGGGTGGCTGGGAGAGGAAGGCGTGGCTAGAGGTGGCTTTGGGCACTGTCCAGGAGGCCACTGACCAGAGAGGTGAGTAGAGAGATCTTCAGGCGTCCAGTCCCCACCCCAGTGGAAGGAATCCGGATTCCCCCCAGGAGGCACATGAGGAGACCCTACTGTTCCTCTGGAGAAGACAACTCAGCGTCTCCCGGAGCACGAGACCACTGGACAGGTGCCACAGTGTGGACGTGGATCGAGTGACCCCGAGCTGCACGTGCTGACGCCTAATCCCCATCTTGAGGTTTTAAGAGGGTGGAGACTTCACATGACCCTGCTGTCCAGCTGTTGGGCCACCTGGATTAGGACTTAAAAAGGAAATCAGGGTGCAGCCCCCTGGCTGAATATTTGTGGCTTTACCAGAAAAGGAGAGATGAGGAGAGGAAGGCGTGGCCTCCTGTCTCTTGCCAGGCAAGTACCATTGCCTCCGGACTCCACTGGGAACAAGGCCTTCGCCAGATGAAAGCCCTCATCCTCCACAACCGTGAGCCTAAACAGACCTTTTTTTTCTTTTTATAAAGTGGTCTGCCTCGGGTATTTCATTACAGTAATGAAAAATGGACTACTAAAACATGCCACAGGGAAACTGAAGGCAACATTACCTGTACCATACTTCACCCCCACTAGCATACTGATAATTTTTAAAAAAGACAAATTACAAAGGATGCGGAGAAAATGGAACCCTGGTGCCTTGCTGGTGGGGATATCGACTGGCGCAGCTACTGTGGGAGACGGTGTGGTGACGCCTCACAGGTGAACACAGAGCCGCCACTCACCCGGCCATGCCGTTCCCAGCTGCACAGACAAAAGAGTGGACAGCAGTCCTGAGCCAGTAGTGGCCGTGGTGGCCGCCCTGCGCTCCTAGTAGCACCGTTCACGATAGTCAAGAGGCGGACGGACCCACCGTCCAGACATGGATGAGCAGATAAGCCAAGTGTGGCCTGAAAATGAGACGGGACGTGGTCCGCCTTAGAGAGGAAGGGGATTCTTCCAGGCCGCATGCTGGGCCTAACCCGGCCCCAGGCAGGGCGGCAGGCAGGAGTCCCTGGAGGAGGCATGTCCTGGAGAGTCCAACTCACCAGGGCAGGAAGTGGAATGGCGGTTTCCAGGGGCTGGCGGGGCGGGGGCAGCTGGTGAGAGTTTTGTGGTGCCGAGATTTACCGGGGTGAGGAGTGCCGGGCTAGCAGGGGTGGGTTACGCCACGCTCTGAGCGTCATCCTGCTGGTGAACTGCACATGCACAGGTGTCACAGCGATGGGCCGCACGCTCTGCGTGCCTTACCACCATAGCAACCCGAAGTCCAGGTCAGTCCCCTGCTCTGATAAGACCTCCCCGGGGACCCCTGTCTGACAAGCTCCAAGTGGCACCAGTGCCCCTGGTGGTACAGGGACCACCTGAGCCCCTGGGTGGAGGACCCCAGCCAGGCCCCAGCGGGAATCCCAGTGGACGCCCTAGCAGGGAGGGCTGTGACCGCCTTGTGACCAGGTGCTGGGACCAGCGAGCAGCCTCATGTGCGCCCTTACCCAGGGAGGAGGCACTGCGTGTGCCCGTGTCCCGTGAGCAATGACATTTCCCGAGCACCTGCTGTTCCGCACACTGGTTTGCTGCACAGCTCAGGCTGCAGGCTCGAGGTCAGCTGTGCACCTGGCTGGAAGCACGGCTCATGCCTCACCTGGCGCCAGTGTTGGGCGGCGGGAGCCCCCCATCCCCCAGACCCTTCCCAGCTGACTTTTCTTTAATGACTCTTGAGGCAAAAAGGAAAGTTGATTTGGAAAGGAAAGCACGGACCTGCCACAGGAGGGCAGCGGGTCTCATGTGGGGGACGTGAAACTGTGCCCCAGATATAGTGGAGACCAAAAGCACCCCAGGCTCCTGCCCAGCGTGTGCAGGGCCACGCAGACCCAAGACTGACCAGAGCTAGGGAGCGGGAGAGGCCTTGGGCCAGGTGGGCCTCGCTGTGCAGCAAGGACGGGCAGGGGACACAGCAGGAGTGACTGCGGGGTCCACAGTGCCGTGCTCTTGCACGCCTGCCCAACTACTGCAGCCATGTGTGGCCCACACGGCAGGCATCCCGCCTGTTCCAGCCCTGCGCTGGGAATGGGCTGAGGTCAGCTGGCAAGAGCGTCGGGGCAGACCCAGGAGAACCTGGAGGACACCGAGGATCAGCATCTGGGATCCTGCACAGACAGGATAGAAGGGGCGGGCCACTCAGCGCCTCGTCACTGATGCTTTCTCTGTCCTTGTGAATGGCAGTACAAGTCCCGCAAGGCTACCGATGCGAACACAGGAGAGGAGGTTGAGAAGCTCAGACACCCTGTCCCTCGACCTCCAGCTGGTTTCCAAGTACAGGCACAGTCCTGGAGGGGCGTGGCCCCCCAGAGTACCGCCCAGGTAGGCTTCGGTCTCCCTGCAGGTGAGTCCCAGGCCTTCGAGCCCCACCCTGTGCTGGGCCTGTAACATCGGTCCCACCTGCAGGCAAGGTGGCCGGAGGCCCTGTCAGTCAAACATCAGAGGAGCCAGGGTCAAGGTTGAGGCCCTGCCCTGTCCCTTCTGTGGCCGAGCACACCACCTCCTTCTCCAGACACTGGTGTCCCTGCTGGTCCTGCTCTTTGTCACAACCCCAGAGCCCACTCAGGACCTGAGCACAGGTCACCACGCCAGGCTGAGCTGGGCTTTGGGCCCCGCTGAGGCTCACAGGCGTCTTATGCCGTGTCAAGGAGGCCACATGCTCCTCCCACGCGGGCGCTCTCCACGGGAAACGCTGCATGGGCGACTCTGCCTCTGCAGCCCAGCTTGCTCCAGCCCTGCTCTCAGCAGGTGCACGAGGGGTCCTGGGCTGCCCAGGCACAGGTGGCCACGTCCAGTGACACCCCTCCCTTCCTGCATGCCCTCTCACACCTCCGGCCTGATGCACAACCCGACCCCTCTGCCTGCCGCGGACTCGCTGCAGAAGCCAGCGAGGGGACCGCCTCTCTGAGAGCTCCGTGGCCAGCCGTTCCTCCCCGGGCTTCCGTCTCTCCCTTGCCCAATTCCTGCTCCACAGCCCCCACCCAGGCTGGGGACTGTGTTTGCACTTCTCTCTCTGTACAATGCCTCCACTCCACCTGCAAAGATGGTGCCTGCATACAGAAGGTGCTCAACAAATCCAACATAGTTGGAGATTTCTTGCTTCCCCTCCATCTACCACAGTGACCTTTCAGATGATGAGGTCAGACACAGCTGGGTGAGGTCCCACAGTGGCTTCCTGCGGGACTTCCTTCACACTGGTCTCCGCCTTCCTTGCTCGTGTTCCTCTGGCACCCCACTCACGGCACCCCAGCCACCTGACCTCCACCCCTCCAACACACCCACCCACCCCAGGACTCTTGCACGTGCTATCCCCAGGACCTGAAGTGTATTCTCTGGATCTTTCCATGCCTGGTACCTGTTTTGCATTTGGGTCTCAGCCTCAGAGATGTCCCTGATGACCCCATTTACAGGGCCACTCCCTCCACACTTCTCATGAGGACCCATCTCAGGTGACCTCCCTGGGAGCACTTCCTTCCAAGGCTACCTTGTGTGCACTTGGCCCTCCAGGCTCACGGCTTCTGCATCCATGGGCTCCACCAACCGTGGATACAAAATACCTGAAAAAATTGCATCTGTGCCAAACAGTGTACAGACTGAAGGACAGAGCACAATGGCACCACGTGGCGTTTACGTGGTGTGGGCACTATCAGTCATCTCAGTCATCTAGAGACGATCTGAAGTATCTGGAGGGTGTGAGCAGGTCATGCAAATACCACCGGAGCATCAGTGAGTCCAGTATCTGGGGGGGGGGGGCTGGAACCAGCCCCCCACAGATATAGAGGAACAACTGCACTGGGTTTGCTTCTTATCTCTATCACCCTCCAGAATAAAATCCCATGGCAATAGTCTTGCATTTTGATTGCACCACGTGGCATGGTGAAATAATGGTCCCCAAATAGGTCCAGGGGCTAGGCCCCAGAACCTGAGAAAGAGGCCTGGATGGAGGGCCCTGCAGGGGAAGCCGGGAGGGATCTCTAGAGATCAGCCTGGACGCAGGGTGAGTCCTGGCTCCAAGGACAGGCGCCCTCATCAGAGGAGAGATGGGACACAAGGAAGCACGGGAGAAGGCTCTGCAGGTGGAGGCGGTGCAGCTGC
Organism: Tamias sibiricus; assembly: GCA_025594165.1. Lineage (NCBI taxonomy): Eukaryota > Metazoa > Chordata > Mammalia > Rodentia > Sciuridae > Tamias > Tamias sibiricus. The sequence continues at coordinate 175,638,345 of CM046658.1, read as the reverse complement.
CAGTCAAGGGACAGCGCGTACCCCAGCATCCCCCGCAGTAATCGGGGGGGGGGGGGGGATTACTGAAATGACCTCGCCATCTCAGACTCCGGCCTCCAGAACGGAGGGGGACCCCTTAGGTGGTCCCAAGCTCGCGGTCCTCGGCAGTCGCCATGGCAGCCCCAGGAGCCCAGCGCCACCGAGCCTTGCTCCGACTCACACGTGGCAGACGCTCGCAGGGCTGGCCCCGCCCGGGAGCCCCTCGCCCACCCCGGCCCGCAGCGGGCTCACCAGCCACCACTGGTAGGTGTCCTCCTCCAGCAGCGCGTTGTGCGCGTTGAGCAGCGGCGGCGCGGACTGGTTGAACCGCTGGTCGAACCAGGCCGAGAGGCCCGGCTCGCTGATGCAGCGCGCGCAGGCGCACGGCCGGGACTTGAGCAGCTTCCTGAGGTTCTCGGACAGCTCCAGGACCATCTGCTTGGGGAACCAGGCGGTGGGCACCATGGTGTGCGAGTAGTTCAGGAAGAAGGAGGTGAGGAAGAGGAGCAGCACCAGGAAGGTGAGCACTTTGAGCGTCCTCCTCCGCACGGCCACCATCTTCACCGGGTGCGGCCTCCTGGGGCCGCGGAGGAGACCCGCCCACTGAGCAGGAACGCGGCGAAGGTCCTAGAGCGCAGGGCCGGTCAGAGGGGACGCTGGGGTCCCCAGGGAGGCCTCACGGACTGCGAGGGCCAACTGCACCCCCACGGAGATGCGGCCGCCCTGTGCCTTGGACGCGCCCGGGTGGTGCACGGAGGCCATTCCTGGGGGCCTGGCTCTGCAGCTGCAATCTGTCTTTTAGGAAATAATGTGGCCTGTTTCTTCTATGACCCCAAATGAGCTGATGATGTCTCTTGATGAAGTTTTAATTAAATGTAATAACAGTGATTTCCTTTCCCATTCAGAGGGGCTCGGGGGTAATTAATCTTTGCGACAGTCCAGGGACCCTCTGGGGGTGAGGACCCGGAAGGACGGGGCTCAGCACCGGATGCAGGGGCACCGTCCTGGCTACTCTCCTCCGGAGGGCCCGGTTTTCGATGATCCTTAATGAGAGCTGTGGCCCTCCATGCTGTCACCAGGGATGTGGCAGTTGGGCAGCTGTCTTGACGACCGCACAGAGGTTGTCCGTCATCTGCATAGAAAAGGAAGAAGAAAGAAAGATGACATCCTGCCATCTCGCTCTCCTGCACAGCCCCCAGATGGTTTCTGGGGTCTCCCCTCAGTGTGCAGCCAACCTGGGGGCCTCCGGGTGACTGGTTTTCCCTCCTGAGCCCCAGAGTATGTGTGTGTGCACTGGGAAGTTCGTGTCTATCTGCACGGCTACCAAGGCCATGGAGCGACACCTTCACGTCTGGTCCAGCCAGAAGCTGCTGCGAGGAAGCACTCTGCGCAAGACTGCGGGTTGAGTCAGGGGCTCAGGCTGCGCACTGCACCCAGGAACCCAAACACGTCATCTGCCTGCCTCTCCTGTGTTCTCTCCTGGAGTCTGAATTCCGGCAGCCGCAGCAAGAATCACAAGAAAAATGTTGCACTTAGTGCACGGTCCAGGCCTCCACCTGCCACAGCTAGGCTTCCGACGGCCACAGCCAAGCTCTGCTTGAGCAACGTGTGGCCTCAGGAAAGTTATTCAACCTTTCTGGCCCTCAGTTTCTTCTTCTGTAAAGTGGGACCACATCCCCACTTACACCATAGCTATGAAGATAAGATGAATAACGCATGCGGAGCTCTCCTATGAGGCCTCTGCCAAACTTGGTGCTGCTTTTTCCATATGTGAGTGTGTGACGGTCCTCAGTGTCCCTTGAGGGCCAACGTGGGGCTGTATCCACACGTGCATATCTCAGATAATCCTCAGCGCACACCCCACTAGACACCAGTTTCCCTTCACGTCTTGGAAGAAGCTGAGCCTCCGGGATGGTCAATGACTCTCCCAGGGTCACAAGGTCATGGAGAGAGGAGGACACTGGACCTAAACCCATAATCCCCCACTCCGTTCTTGCATCTGGAGAGGTTGGGGGACCAGGAATGGGGTGGGGCTCTTCTGCAGTCCATGCCTCTCTTGATGACTGGTATTTCAAGGACCACAGCAAGAGGGAGGCAGTGACCTCTGGGGCCTCCACTGGAGCCCTCTCGCGGGTCGTGGCTTGGGGGGGTCCCCATTCAAAGGCCTCAGTGCTGCAGCACGCTGGTTGCTGAGACGCAGAGGTCAGCGTCCCATTGGCAATCACACTGGCTTGTGGTGGACAGGTTAGAGCTGAACAAGGCCCCGACAAGTAGTGGAAAGCCCAGATCTAGCCATACCTGCAGCTGCCCTACACCTTGACTCTCCAGTCAGGTGAGAGAGTAAATCCCCATCATCATGTGAAGCTGATTAATCGTGACTTAAAGCAAAACGACGGACCCACAAGTCACAGGTGCTCCTGCCTAGGTGTCCCTACTGTCCACAAAACCCATTCACTGTGCACGGCTGGGCGGCACTCACAGGGCTCAGCCGGGGCAGAGTCCTGGAGGAAGCCTGTCCATCGTGAGGGTAAAGCACAGGTCTCCCTGGTGCCGTGGGCCCCACCTCCTCTCTGCCCACACTGTCCACTCATCTCTCTCCTCCCTGGGCGGGAGCGTCTGAAGGACAGAAACTCAGCTTCACCATTGCAGCCCTGTTACCTGGCACACCCCCGTGCTCAGCGGAGCTCCGTGGCTGGAAGGAACGCGGGAATGAAGGGAAACACAGGTCTGCAGAAAAGCACAGGCCGAGAGACACAAGATTCCATGCTCCCCAGGCCGTAGCACCATGCACTGTGTGACTGCGGACAGGAGACCTAACCTCTCTGAACCATTCATTCAACTGGAAAACGGGGCTGATAACCGATTCTGCTCAAGTCCCAGCCCTTCCATCCATCAAGGACTGCCCATTGATCCAATTCATTCCCTACATATTTGCTGGTCCTCGTGCCACCCCAGGCCCTGGCTAGACGGTCGGGATGCATAATGGAGGCTCCCAAGCAGCAGCAAGAGTGTGTCGGGAAGTGGAGGCCACCGTGGAGACCAGGTCGTCTCTGAGTGACGAGGACCCTGGTGTGGGTTGGAGCAAAGGGGTGACGTGGGCTCACAGCCTGTCTTCATAATGAGCGGGGCCTGAGATGTCCTTTTGGACCCCCGTGCCGGGCAGAGCGGAGCTGCTGAGCGAGGTGTCTATGGAACGCGCTGACGCAGGATTCTACGTGAAGACGAGGCCCCAGGCCCTGGCTGGGCGTGGGAGACTCCAGCTCTCTGGGTGGACGCTGGGGTGGGGTGAGTGCTGGGGACGAGGGGGACGCAGAGCCACAGAAGCCCTGGGACCCTGCGCCCTCTTCCCCTGGTAACCACATCTCTGAGCCCTGGCCGGGTGCCCGCAGGGGCGTCTGGGCTGGTATCAGCACTGGGAAAAACACGGGGTAAGGTGGAGCCCCCTCTCCCGGCCCCGGGCCCCCGGCTGGAGGTGAGGCTGCGTGACTCCCCTGAGCTCTGCCGAGTGGCTGTGGGGGGGACGCCTGCCCCAGAAATGGACGCAGGCCAAGACCTGTACAAGCCAAGGGGCACGGGGAACAGAGGGGCACGGCCCGTCCCTGCTGCAGAGTGGCCGGCAGACCCGGCCACACTGGGATCCCGGAGAGGCCTGGGGCATGTGCACCTGGCCGGGCCACCAGCATGGTGGGACAGAGGTCAGAACCTGTGGGACTCAGGAGTCGAGGCTGCTGTGAGGAGGGCCTGGTGAGGATCGGCAATGATAGATGGGCTACCCCCCCCCCCCCAGAGTTTTCCACATCCTGAGAGAAGCAACCTTGTTTCATTCCCCAGGCAGGATGTTTCTTCCCCAGGCAAGAGCCAATAGGCTTAAAGGTCGCCCTATTCTATAGGCAAAGAGCCAATGGCGTTGGGGTTGCTCTGGTGCACCTCCCACCAGAAATCCCTATATAGGGCCCTGTTCGAGAGACTCAGAACAGACACACAGATGCACACATCAGCTCGTCGCTGCTGAGAGGAGGAAGCCACTCAGACACATCAGCTCAATGCTGCGGAGAGGTGGAAGCCACTACAACAGCTCCAGACCCATCGCCTCCAGTCAATGGCAGCTACCCCAGCTAACAGCTCCAGACTCATCACCTTCAGCCCTACGGCCGCTCCCAGCTGACAGCTCCAGCCTCCAGCCAGACAGCAGCTGCTTTAGCTGATAGCTCCAGAGATCCTAGCCTGTGCGACCAAGCACCCACCTTCTGTTCAGAGCTTCACACTCCCCTCTCCCAGCACCTCTTCGACCTTCAACCAGAGCACCTCTTCTCTGGTTTTGCTACCAGCCACAAAGGCTGTTGAATAAATCGCTTGGCTGCACGGCTGTCCCTGGTGTGATGTTTTGCCCTTCAAGCACCCGTCCCCGCCCTGCAACAGGGCGTTGGGGACAATCAGCGGGGACAAGAGAACAGCTTGGAACTCGTGGACTCCCGATGAAGATGGCATGGGAGGGTGGCTGTTTAATGAGCACCTGTGACCCGTGGAGTCCCCCCACCCCCGGTGAAGCCCTGCAGCCCTCCACATGCCCCGGGCGTCACCACAGGGACGGGAGCAGCCTGCTGGCACCGTTGGTGCGTCTACCGGGGAGCGGCCCCAGGGAGCCTGTGGTCCTCCTGGCCTGGGCGAGGCGGGCAGCCTGTGCCGCCTCCCTGACCTGGGAAATGGCCCAGAGAAGGCTTCAGACTGGGAAGGCGGCACAGCCGGGACCTGGCTCTGCCTCCCGGGCTCCCCACTGGTCGCGCCCATCACGCCTTCCTCAGCGGCTCTCTTCCTCCTTACCATTTCTTTGGGTTTATTTCTTGTCTTTCCCAACTTGTCGGATGACACCCTGCCCTCTCGCCCACAGCACGGAGTCCGCTGGATTTACACACTCAGCTCTTCACTCAGTCACATTTCCTACCTCCTAGAACGTCCATCTGATCACTTTTTTTTTTTTTTTTGGAACCGGGGATTGAACTCAGGGGCACTCAACCACTGGGCCACATCCCCAGCCCTTTTTTGTATTTTATTAGAGACAGGGTCTCACTGAGTTGCTAAGAGCCTTGCCATTGCTGAGGCTGGCTTTGAACTCGCAATCCTCCTGCCTCAGCCTCCCAAGTGCTGGGATGACAGGCGTGCACCACCGCGCCCGGCCTGACCACTTTTGATAACTTCTAGTTCCCTGGGGCCCTTCTCCGTCTTGTCTGTTTGTGGCAAGCATCCATCGCAGCTGTCTTCAAGTCCCCATCAGGTGTCCTGGGGTAGCTGGATACCATGGGGCTGGTTCTACCATCTGGCCTCTTGGCACCTCTCTCTGGGTGCCTGGTCCTACATGAGGCTTTCCTTAATTGCAGGGGACACCGGGTGTGATGGCATGGAGGCTGGGGACACCGGGTGTGACGGCGTGGAGGCTGGTCTGCTGACGGCAGGTGGACGCAGGGCACTGCACTCCAATCGGGGCTGGGCCTTCCCTCCCGGGCACTTGGCATGGTTCTGGCTACCATTGCCCACGGCAAGGGCTTCTCCAAGCCCAGCCAGGGAGTAATGGGCAGAATTTCCTCACAGCCCTTCTCTCAGCTCCGTCCCCTGCGCCGTGAGAGGGCCCCAGCCCAGGGTGGCTTGTCGGTGTCCCGGCCGCTTTCTCCTGCTTGGTTTCTGAAACTCTGAACTCCAGGAGCCCAGACACTGCAGAGGCCTCGGCAGGAAGCAGGACGCAGGAGGGGGGACAGCGTGATCTGGGAGTGGAAAACTTGAGGGACTGGGAGCTGTCCTTGGGGGCCAGAGAGGACTGCAGATTCCCGTGGATTCCTCCTGTGGCTCCCTTGCTCCAGGCCTGGGTCCCCTGGAGAGTGGCTGTCCTGGCTCACCTCCTTGCCTGTCTGGTTTCTCAGCTTCCATGGTCTAAGGCAGCTTCCGCCGTCGCCGGACAGGAGAACCACGGCGTCCACCCTCTGTTCCTCTGAGTCCTGGGACCTGCAGGGGTGTCCCATACATGTTTTGGGCTTGGAAAGTCCAGAGGAGAGTGGGGCGGAGGGGCCCTCGGTGCCCAGCGTCCCTCCTCACCCCAGCCGTGAGCACACGCCGGGAAGAGCCCAGCAGGTTGACAGGCTGCGGAGTGGATGCTGTGTGCGGCCACCACAGCCTCCACCCCCTGTCCCCGAGGTCCAGATCTGGCAGCCTCACGGTATCAGAGTGCCCTCCACACACCCCAGCTCCACACGCAGCCCATGTGACTTCTCGGTCCCTTCTGGGTTCTAGCTGCTGTGAGCCTCTGGTCACTGAAAACCAGATCTTCCCGTGACCTGACCTCAGGGGCGCTGGCTGGCTGGCTGCTTTTACATGGTGGCACAGGGTGTGTGGAAGACGTCCGGCCAGTGGGTGGGAGAACAACATTTCCAATCCGCTCTCCAGCCCCCGCCTCATCGCTGGACACTTGGAATCCATCAACTGTGTTTGCATGAAGAATTCGCCAGTGGATCCCGGCCAACAGTTGTTGGAATAAAAAAAAAACGTCACATTCAGATGTGAGTTCAGTTCCCCGCTCTCCGCGTCCCAGGCTGTGCGCCCTAGGCCAGGCACTGCACCTCTCTGGTCCTCGGTTCCTGAGTCCACACAGTGGAGCTCATGATGCTCACCAGGGCCTGCTGTAGGACTTGCACAGTGGGCAGCTCAGCTCTGTGCACAGAGCAGGTGCGTGATGCAGGTCAATTCTGTCCTTGCTTTGGCCTGTCCTACTACCCGGGTCATGTAAAAGACCGAGGGAAACCAGACACCAGCCAATACGAACCAGGCTGTCACCAACAGGTTGCTCCTGACCCACAGGACTGCTTGCTGCCACTGCTGGGGCTCTGGACCCTGGCCCTCCACTGCTTTCTGCTTCAGTGGCCGGGGCCTCCGGGACCTGCCAGGAAGGGGTCGTAATGCCCCAGAGGGGCCCAAGTTTCCCTGGCCCTGAGCACTGGGCAGCAGACAGGCTTCAGGACAGGAGGGAGTGGCTTGGGGGGCAGTGTGTGGGGGCTGCAGGAACAGACCCGCCCCAGTCTGCAGTCCTCTCTGGCCCCCAAGGACAGCTCCCAGTCCCTCCAGTTTTCCACTCCCAGATCATGCTGCCCCCCTCCCGCACGCTCAGGGACTCAGAGGCGCCACCCTCTGGAGCATATGGGATTTACACCGCCCAGCACGGGCCAGCCCCTCCGCCAGTGTTGGATGGCGCCTGTTCTCAGAGTCTGCAGATTCACCGTCCCCCGTGTGGGGCCACAGAAGCCCTGGGCACTGAGTGTTGAACAGAAGAAGGGTTTGGGGGTCAGGAAGGCCTGGGGGCGAATGCTGAATCAGCTACTTCCTAGCAAAGGGACCCCGGGTACGGCAATCTACTCCCTGTGCCCAGCCTGCTCTTCGAGACGGGGCGATCACATCTGTCTGAAGCGTGCACGGAGACGCCTGGCGTGGATCAGTGCTGGCACGTGGAGTTCCCTGCGCCACCCCTTCTCAGGTGAAGAGGCAGAGGCTCAGAGCCAACTGGGTCCCTGCACCAGGAGAGGCAGAGGACCTGGACCCAGGTCTTCCTACCAAGCGCCATGTCTTCCAGATGTGGGGTCAATGGCTGACTCTCCCTCCCTCCCTCTTCCTTCCCTCCTTTCCCACCCACTGCACATCTGCTTGGTGCTGAGCCTGGGTTTCCAGGGAGAAGGTGCTGGCCCCGGACACTGAGCGTACCCTCGGGTCTCCGAGCTGTTAGGTAGGGTGTGTCTGATTCCTGCTTCATTTCCCATTCGGAGAATCGGCCTGAGGAGCAGCCGCGGCCCAGTGAGTCAGAGCCGAAGGCCACTGCCTGGAAGCCGGCTGGGTGGATGGAGCCCAGCCCCGCCCACCCGGACTCCTGCCACCTACCTGTCCCTCCCCTAGGCTCAGAAGTCCTCTGGTTGCATGTTGCTCTCACTGGATGATCAGGCCTTGTGCTTGCTGGTGTCCGTGCCCTCCGGGCTCCCTGGCTGTCACACGGGGGACCTCTGTGATGGGAGACGTGCAGAACCTTCAAGGAGAGCTCTGGGGACTTGGAGGCAGGACCAAGGCCAGGGTAGGGTGGAGGCGGCGCCAGCTCACTAGCAGATTCTTATTTGGAGACGTAACTGCCTGTGCCTTGACCCTGTCTGTGCCCAGAGCACTCTGGGTGTCCTGCTTCTTCTACCACGAGGCCCCAGTGCGGTCACTGTCTGCTGGAGTGGGCCTTGCCCTGCCTCCTCCATGCTCCCAGGGCTGCAGGGCTGGAAGCCGGGGTTGCATTTCCTGCCGGCAGGGCTCTCGACACCGCACCGCAGCCAGCCAATGACAGCTGGGTGGGCAGCAGGGGGACCTTCCTCTTGCCTGCATGGGCCAGGGGACTGCTGGGCAGCTACAGCGGCCTACAGACCTGGGTACTGGCCTCCAGCCCCATCTGTCTCCACGTCCAGGATGCAGGGCTGGCTGGGTCTCTGCTGGCCTCCTGAAGCTTCCTGGCCCCAAGGCCCGGCTGCCGCACTGGGCCCACGTGTCTGAGGGCCCCCGCACCTGCAGGCCTTCCAACAGACGTGTAGCACGGGTCACTCGACATTTTTGCCTCGGATTCTTCATCCAGAATGTGGGGACGGACTAGTTCCGGCCTCATGGGGTCGTGCAGAATGGGAAATGAGTCGAAGTAGGTCAGACGTTCAAAATGGCGCCCCGAGCCCCAGCAACTGAGTGCAGAAGAGGGGCACCACTCCCGCTCCACGGTGGCAGCGTGTGCTGCCCAGCTCGGGGCTGGTGGGGGTCAGCAGGAACCCCCCTCATCCCCACCCATTCAGAGCCACCTGGGAAGGTGGCTCCCCTGGCCACCTGTACCTGCACAGCCCGCCCCCCGCTGACCCGGCTCCCCAGAAAACACCATCGTCCAAGAGAAACCTGCCTGTGAGAGAGTGGTGACAAGCTGCCTGTCCCTGTGGGGCTGGGGTGACTGTCTCCCCTTCCACAGCTCCCAGGTAAAACACGTCAGCAGCCTCCTCTCCCCTGGGCCTCTAGGAGAGGCGACGGCCCTCCCTGGGGCATCGACCAGGAGCCACCAGGGCCCTCTGCACAACGGGACAGTGGTCCCAGCCCCACTCACCCTGGGCTCACGGAAGGAGCAAGTTATCAGGTACACAGTCAGCCCTGATGGTCCTTTCACAGGACACAGCCCTTCTGCTATAACCGAGGTCCCTAGAATCTGGAATATCTAATAGACACCAGAATCAGCGCCGTCGGTATACGGGTGTGCGAAGCGCCCACAGCAGCCCCCGACCCCACGGAAGGAGGGTTAGTGCTGGGGCCGTCGGGAACCGCTTAAGAACTTTATGTGATGGTGGTCATTGCTGTTGCCTGTGACACCGGAGCCGTCACAACCAGCAGGGCACACGTGTTCCCGGTGACACTAGTACAGACAAGGCTCACTGCTGCCCGCGTCCAGTCCCGGCAGGCACGACTCTGGCAACGAGCGGCTGTGCACTAGTCCAACGTGGCACTTCTCGGGTGGATCCCTGTCATCAGATAGCCTGTGACCGTGCTGGTAGAGCCAAGGTCACCTGCCTGGGATCATCGCAGCTAGAGCAATTCAGAACTGCGTGTGCGGAGCGTGTGCGGGCGCTGGGTGTGGAGAAGACATGCCTGTGAGGAAAACTCGGCGCCATCTCCACGCCCAATGTGTCACCTGGCCCTGTGACAGCCCGCGCTCCTCCTCTGCAGATTCCTCTCTCGTTTCCGTAGCGTCCTTCACCACTAACTGGTCCCCTGCTGCCTAGCAGCTGCCTTGTCCAGTGCTGGGCAGCCAATGACTAGGGAGAGGACAGTGACCTCCAGCCTCGCCCTCCTACAAGTCAGCCTCCAGGGTTGGGGCGGAGGCTGAGGAAACTCGGGATCACCCAGAACTCCGCCGTGGGTGGCTGGAGGCGTCATCTCAGTGGGGCCACCGTGCCGGGCAGCGTGGTTCAGCCAGCCTGGGTGCTGGTGGGAAGGTATTTAGCAGACGTGATTGACAGCTACAGGTAAGAAAGGAGGCCCTCAGTCCTGTGGGTGGCTCCATCCTCTCAGTGAGACCAGCCTGGAGCCTGGTGTGCCGTCGAGTCCGGCCGGGTTCCGGCCGTCACCCGCCCAGCACAGCCCTGACTTCACAGCCCCAGGACGGGTGAGCCGACGCCCTACGGGAGCCACTGCACATGCGTCCATGCCGGCTCCGCCCCTCTGGAGACGCCACCTGACACAGCAGCCGTCCCTACCATGGAGCAGAGGCCCGGGATGGGCAGCAGTTGTCCTGAGCCCTGGCAGTGGTGGACGGGCCACGGGATGCAAGGACAGGAGCCCCACAGAAGCTAAGGGAAGGCCAAGGGGCCAGAGCCCAGTGGAGGAAGGACAGCAGGTGGGGCCGAGGGGACAGAGCTGTGGTCACAGCCCCAGGAGGGTGGGGGCCACATCCTGGAGGCCAGCAGAAGTCCCAGGGGTTCCTGACAAGGCCCGGAGTCACAGCTGGTGGCAAGGCAAAGTAAGGTGTGACAGCCCTGCCCACAGGGTCATCCCGTGCCCTGCGCTGCCCACCGGGGAGGGCTGCCATGTGTGCGCTCGGGCAGCGAGCGGGGCGTCTGGGTGTTCCCCTCCACAGTTCCACCACCTGCTCTGCCCGGGGTGACTCGGGGCTGAGCCCACCAATGGCCCTGTGACCCCAGGATGTTGCTGGCTCCCGCGGTGGGGGGGAGTGGCCAGGAGCATGGAGGGAGGGCTGGACTGCACTGGGCAGGCTGGTCCCTGCCTGGCACCCGCCCCGTGGGGCAGTCAAGGGCTGATGGCCTCTTGCTTCTGGGAAACGTCCTGCCCATCAATGGGCTCTGTCAGGGACGCCACTGCGTCCCTGTCCTCTTGTCCCCAGAGCTCAGGGCTGGAGACACCCCACTGTTTCTACACCAGGAACGGCACCACCCCTGTTTCCTCAACCACAGTGAAACTTTGCAAGTGACCCTTCCACTGAAGGCCCTTCTCTGCCACCCAGAGTGCACCACCTGTGTCCTGCCAGCACACTGACCAGTTCTGTGTCCCCATGGTCTGCGTCTTGTGCAACTCCAAGGGGCACTGCTCCTGAGGTGTCCGTGAGCACAGCAGCCTGGAGGGTCCCCTCGGGTGGCCCGGCTCCCCTCCCCAGTGGAGACCCAGGCTGCCCTCGAAAAACCTCCAGATGCCTGCCGGAGAGCTGCCTCCCCTCTGCCTCAGGCAGCCCCTCTTTCTAGAACCCTCCAGAACCCCACTCAACTGCTGCCCGGGCTTCATCAGCTAGTGCAGTCACCCAGGCCCGTCACTGTGTGGCCTGTGGCCAGCACAGAAGCAGGGGCTATCCTGCGGCCCTCAGGTGCCAGGTGTCCCCCATTCCTCCCTGGGGCTCCCTGTGACAGCCACCAGCCCCTCCAGAGCACCGTCTGCCATAAAAATGCCCAGTGCCAGCAGGAGCCACTGGGCGGGGTCCCTGCAGCTCTGGCTGCTCCTGGGGCTGGCTTCGGCTTCCCACCCACCACTCCGAGCTGCTCTCCCGGTCTGACGCCCCCTGTCATCTGCAGCTGGCTCTTCGGACTCCTGCTGGGCTGCCAGGAGGACCCTCGCTATTGTTCTAGCAGAAACCCACACGATGTCTCTACCGGATCTAGGGCCCGGGGCGGCGCCCTTCCTTGTCCTGACCGCGGGTCTGTTTGGCATCCCTGACCCCCTCGCCCTGTTGTGCCAGGCCTGCCAGCCCGGGCAGTGCCGGGGTCAGTGCCCTGGGTCTCCAGGCAGCTACTCTGAGCTCTGCTTTGCAGAGGAGTAGCTGGGCTCAGAGGCCCAGCCGTCCTAAGGCCACTCAGCTCCTGAGGGACTGGCCAGGCACAAACCAGGCAGAGCAGGGCCTGGGAGGGGTGGGGCGGCCAGCCCCAGTTACAGACGGGGAGTGGAGGCCTTGGGAACGTGGCCCTGGGCCGGAGGAGTGGACGGCCACAGCTGGCTTGTGACTAGGGACTGCAATGAACGCAGTGGCAGAGGGGGCCTGGAGGGAGGCAGCACACAGGACACCCATGGGACCCGGAGGGCGGCCGTCTCCATCCAGGTGACCAGGGAAGCCTGTCTCTGTGGGGGTCTCGGTTCCCCTCTCCTTCCCGCACCAACTCTCGCTCACCTCCCCACCCCGTCCGTCGGCAGGAGGGGAGGCCACTGCCACGCCTGCAGACCCTCTCCTCTGGCCCGGCAAACCGAGGTTCACCGGGGTGATGGAGACTCGCCCTGGGAAGGCTTGTCACCCGGTCAGGACCAGGTGAGCCGGTGCCAGGGGTGTTCCCACATGCCCGGCTGCACAAAAGGAATTTAAATCTATGGACCTTCTTATGCGTGTGCATTGTGGGGACTTAAATTTGGAGTCCCCAAAAGATCCCAGCAACTGAGAAGCAAGACCCGGGAGGACCCCTCTCGAGCCCTGCACCAGGAAGGACAGGAACAGTTTGCCCCTGGGCAAGGGATTTAGAGCAAGTCCACTGGGAAGACCGGGAGGGTGGGGCTGCAGCAGAGGAGCAGCTGGCCCTGCAGGGACGGGGGCTTCAGGCAGCTGAGGCCAGCAGCCCTGGTGAGGTGCATGGCCGGAGGTCCAGGCCTCAGAGGCTGTAATGCCCGGAGCACCCTGGGAGCCCCAGAGCCTGGAGCAGCCAGGGGCCGGCAGGCTGGGAGCCACAGAGAAATCCTGGTGCTGGGGTCACCACGGCCAGCCAGCCCTGGGGACATCCACACACTCTGCCAGCTGGAGAGGGAGGCGCGGGGACCTGTCCCTACCGTGCACTGTGCACCGATGCGGGAGGTGGCTCCTTTGATCCTCATGACAATGCTGCTCTTTCACAGCAAAGAAATGGAGTCGGGAGGGCTGAGGCCACACAGTGGGCCATGGGCCCCAGAGTCAGGGACAGATGAGAAGCCTGGGCCATCCAGGCTGTACCTGTGAGGATCGCCACAGCCTGGCAGCCACGCGTTCTACACCATGTCACTACCTGGGGGCTGGGAGCACCTGAGCTCGCTCCCTCTGCTGGAATCTGCTGGCCCCTGTTCTCACCCCCCACCTGGCGTGACCCGCAGTCACGGGTGTCTCTGCAGCTACTGTGTGTGTACTTGCTCGGGCAAGTTCAGGGACACTCTCAGGTGGAACCCAGGCCTGGACTCCTTCCCACAGGGACAGACAGGAGGCCGGGGCTCAGCAGCTCCAGAGCCTCGTCCACCACATGACCTGGACCAGCTGCTCAACCACGGCCAGACGCGTGTCCCGCCTCTGCATGCAGAGCAAGACAGCGCGCACAAGGGCAGCCTGGGAGCAGCATGGAGAGCAGGCCCTGGCCGCCGGGAGGGCCGTGTCCCTGACTGCCCCTGCCCCAGCAAGACCCGATGTCCCCGCACCACCGGCCGGTCTAACCAACTCAGGTTTCACAGATGAGGAAAATGAGGCCTAGGAAGCTTAGCTCACGTGGCCCAGGGTGCTACATTTTGGACCTCAAAGGTGATCCTAGCAGACTGGCTCCAGAGCCGGTCACGGCCACAGCCTCCCTGTCCCCAAGAGTCCACCCACCTGGACGGGGAGAGTTTGTTCCACCCAGCCCGCACCTCCCAAAGTGACCACATGAGCTACTCACACTCCATCCCCAGGAGGTGAGCCGGCAGGACAGGTGTGCTGAGCGGGGAGACTTGCTGTTGTGGACGGTCAGCTGGCCAGGAGGTGGGCACTCAGTGCTGGCCAGCTGACCATGCCGAGGTCCCTCCCTGGGAGCTGGGGGTGGAGGACTGGACAGCACAAGCCCTGCTGGCCATTAAAGCACCTCCCACGTGGGGAGTGCAGCCATCTGAGACACCCTGTTCTGTCCCATTTGCTTTAAGACACACAGGTGTCCCTGATTTCCTAGAATGCGGTGGCAAGAGGCGGGCCTTACAAAGGCCAGCTGCTGTCCTTGGTCTTCAGGAGAAACAAGGCTGGACGGAGGGGGAGGCCTGGGAACGGAGGACACACACAAACACGGGCCACAAACCTCGCTCCTCATCCCACGCAGATCGCAGGAAGGCTGCTGGTGAGGGGTGTGCAGACCTCCGTCTCTGAGCACCCGGCTCCGCAGAGGGGCTGCGTGAGGCAGCACCCAGGAACCTCTCCAGTGTGCTGTGCCCAGGTGGGTGAGCCCCACTGAGCCGGGGTGGCCTGGGCTCCCCGCCCCCTGCTTCCACCCTCTCCTTCCTTCTCTGCATGAATGACCCCCCCACACCACCAGGGAAGACACCGGCAGTCAGCGTTTGTGAGTGGCAGTTCTCACGTGTGTGTGACTGGTGTCCTAGAGCTCACGGCCAACATCACTCTTCTCAGTAAACAAAAGGAGCAATCAAAGACCTAGGAGGATGAATTATTAGAATGAATTTGCTTTCTCATATGAATGCAGGTAAGAAGTTTGTTTTTTTCTTTTTTTGGTACCGGGGATTGAACTCAGGGGCACTCGACCACTGGGCCACATCCCCCAGCCCTTTTTTGTACTTTATTAGAGACAGGGTCTCACTGAGTTGCTAAGTGCCTCGCCATTGCTGAGGCTGGCTTTGAACTCGCCATCCTCCTGCCTCAGCCTCCCAAGTGCTGGGATTACAGGCGTGCGCCACCTCGCCCAGCAGAAGTTTGTGGTTTTCAGATTCGACTTGTATTTTTGAGGCCCCCGTGCTAGGCCTAGGTGCCAGGTTCTCTACCGTACAGATGCGACATCAGGCTGGGACAGAATCAGATACGCTGAGACCTGCATCTGTTCCACGAACTTCTGCTCCCTTCTGTTTAGTGAGCTCAGCCCCCAGCACACTGATGGAACTACCGTCATCCTCCAGATTCAGAAAATATCTGATGGAGCTGAGGCTGCACACACGACAGCCTCCTTTCTGACCCAAGCGGCTCCTGTCCTCTGCCAGGCCACCTTGTTAGCTCCTGACCTAGAGGGGCTCAGGTCGCACACCTGGGCCCCTCTGTTCCTCCTGTTCCCTGCTCATGACCCGTCGCCACCCAAAATTCTGCAGTGGGTCCCTCCACACTGAGAACGGACTCGAGGGCTGCGAGACCCTACACAAAGCAGCCCCTGCCTGCCGTCTGACGGCCCTCTACGCCTTTTCCTGGCTCACTCTCTTGAGCCACACCAGCCCCCAGGCTAGTCCTCAAGCTCGCCACGCCCAAGAAGGAAGCGTGGACCATCCACCCTGCCCAGAGTGCTCTTCCCACAGACGTCAAGGCCTGTCCCTGCTCAAGTCAGGATGCTGGCTCCAATGCCAAGTCCGTTTAGAAGCCCCTCTGCACGGCCCCCACCTTGGAACTCCTCACCAGCTGCCACCGGCCAGCCCACGGGCATGCAAGTCTGAACGGAGCTGCAGCTGAGTCCCCTGTCCCCACCCTGCTCCTTGAAGAGTGATCAGATCCCGTCTTTAAGCGTCGACTGTGCCCATTTAAGAGACGAGGACACTGAGGCTAAGAGAAGTTCAGCAATGGCAGCTGACCCAACCCACGGGCAGGACTTCCAGTGCCGCACCGGGGACTTCCAGTGCCTGCCTGTGGCGTGGAGACCCCCTCTCCCATCCCTGCAGGTCTTCTGGAGGCACTCACGGCCCAGGCTCCAGCTCTCTGCAGCTGGTCCTGAGACCCAAGGCAAGGGCCCTCCCAGAGGAACCTGGCTGGCTTGCTTCCACTACACGAGGGCCCCGGGTGTGGCCCGTAGTGCAGCCCCCGCACGGCAGGCGTCCATCTCAGCCTTCTGCCGACCCCCGGGACCGAGGGACACAGGGGAACAGCTCAGGCTACCTGGAGGACAGGGAGGACTAAGTCCCTGCAAGTCCCCGGCCTCAGATCCAGGGGCCTTGCGTCTGCTGCCAGCCTCTGTGAAACACCCCAGCTAAGGGCTCAGCGCTACGTGGCACAAGCAGAGCCCAGGCCGTGCCCGCGCCTCCGCCCTCCACGTGGTGAAGTACTGAACTATCAGCAAACTGGCCCCCAGAAGGACCGGCTTTCTGTCCCCGTCCCCTCCCGCTGGTGGACTGCACATCTGAGCACCCCTCCCCAAGACCCCACCCCGGTCTCCGCCCCCTTCCCTTCTTCCAGGGGGTCCTATGAGTTGGACGTCCCGGTGGGACAGGCCAGGGGTGGAATTTGCCTGGTGGGGGGGACACCTGCCCTGGCTAGTAGACACGGCCTAGTCGAGCTAATGGCCTGGAGCAGATGTCGGGGGATGCGGGAGAAGCAGAAGCTTCTGCGGGTTGACATCTTATGAGAGCGGGGGCTGGGCCAAGGGCTCGCTGACCAGCGGAGAAAGAGCTCAGGGAGCCACACTGTCGTCGGAGGTGAGGGTATACAGCGTCTGAAGGGCTGGAGTCCCAGGGATGCCCCCGCCCAGCCCTCTTGGTGGCCGGCTTAACATCACACAGATGGACAGACCAGCGATGCCCGCTGAGGCTGGAGTGCGGCCCTCTGTGGGGGCTGCCCCTGGGGGACGCGTCACTGGGCTGGCCTGCGCATCCCCCAGGGCTGTGGGCCTCAGAACATGCCTCATGAGGAACTCTCAGAGCGCGCAGACCAGTAACCAGGCAGAACTGCTTTCTGATTATTATTTTT
Source organism: Tamias sibiricus (assembly GCA_025594165.1). NCBI lineage: Eukaryota > Metazoa > Chordata > Mammalia > Rodentia > Sciuridae > Tamias > Tamias sibiricus. Next base: position 175,621,658 of record CM046658.1, on the reverse strand, counting down.
CCAGCTGAATGAGATTCAGTTAGTGGAAGGCGTCATCAGTCCTTCTGGGCCCCGAGGACAGAGCCGTTCTGCTGCTGCGGAAAGGAAATGAGTTTCTGGTGTGCAGCCGCGGCCCCGTGGGGAGGTGAGGAGGGCCTGCGGCCTGGCCTGGCAGCAGGAGGCAGGACCGCCGGGCAGCGCTCACTCTCAGGGGCCTCTGCAAATACCCAGGTCTGCAAACCCAAGGGGAGGCCCCAGAAGAAGGCTCTGTCCCCACGCCTGCTGCCACGGCCTTGAAGCAAGACTGGTAGCATTTCGGGATCACAGGGGAACACAGGGACGCCTCCACCGCTCTGCGCCATCTTCTGAGGCTCCGGGAGGGGCAGGACCGGCCCACAGTGTGCACAGCCCGCAGAGGCCTGAGAGGGAGCCCAGGCCCTTAACTCCCTGAGCGCCTGTCCCTTCTGGCACACCCAGCCCCCGGGGCTGCCCACAGGAGACCCCCGGGGCCAATATCGAGGCCATCTGCCTGAGGGCAGAACCGGGCCCAGGAACGGGAGCCTGATGGCCGCAGCAGGCCAGGTCTGCCCGCTCCGCACCCCGTTGGCCCCCTGGACCGTGCCTGCCAGACCTCGGTCCCCGAGGCCCCCAGAGCAGCGCTGCTCCTGTGGTGGGTGGATTCAGGCTCCTGCGCCGCTTAGAAAGACGGGCCTGGAAGAGTGGATCACAGCACGCTGAAGACCAGACCTCGTGCAGAACAGCGCTTGAGAATAAGTGCAAAGCAGAAATACGAAGCTATTTCAGACTCCACCAGAGCCAAGGGTGCAGGGGATTGAGACAAGCAGCTTCCTGCTGGAGAGGCCCCTTTCTTCAGCCCTGCTCAACGCCTGAGTTTTCTTGGTACCCAGCCCTCACCTCAGTCCACACTGCTACAGCCCTTGGCAATGACGGGTGGAGGAAATAGATAAGAAGCGTGCTGGCCGGAGGGTGAGGGCCCACACAGAGAAACTCAGAGTGGGCCAGCACCCCGGGCGTGCGCAGCCTCAAGGCCTTAGTGCATGCTGTTCCCTCTGCAGGAATCGGGTCCACGGGGCTTGCTCCCTCGCTGCAATCGTGGCTCTGCCCAAATGCCCTCCTTGGAGAGGCCTGGCCACCCTGACTTGGAATCTCTGCCACTCTGCCCCAGCTCACTGCACACGGAATGACTTATCCGTCTCCCTCCACCAAGAAGGCAGTGCATGCGCCGCCCCTCACCTGGTCCCCTGCTGAGGACGTGCAGGCCCTCAGCAGACACCGTGGACCAAAGATAGAGGCCACAACGCAGCAGAGCCCTCAGGACCCGGGAGCAAAGCCTCTTCCCAGCTTGTGCCTCACAAGCGAAGGGCCACCCTGGTCACCTCCAGACCCCAGTGTCCTCACACAGAGGACCGAGTGATCGTAATGGCAACTATGAATCAGCCCGGAGGGCATCCAGCAGGAGCAAGTGGCCTCTGACCTCTGATCCTGTGTTCGGAGGCTTTCACCTCGTGGTTGACCAGACTGAGCAGATGAGCCGTCCTGGGGTGGGGACGGCAGAACCCAGCCCACGGACCTCCTCCGGCTTTTGCAAAAACAACAAAACCACCCTGTGGCCAGGGGTGGTAGGCCCTGGCTTCTGGGTCCCTGTGGTGGGGCAGGAGTGAGGCCAACATGAGCAGAAGCCGGGCCCCGCCGTGGGCCCGGTCCCTAGAGAGGCTGGGTCCACAGAGGGACTTTTCTGCTGGGTGGACTCGGGCCTCTATCAGCCACGAAGGGCCCACTCCTAAGCAGGACACCCAGGAGAACCGGGCTACTTGTATCTAATACAACCCCCTTCTCGGCTCTCAGCCCAGGGGCTCTTTCCTGTCAAGCCACAAGCCTGCAGGAGTTCATCAAAACAAGATAGTCACAGGTGCCCCCTGTTGAGAGCCCATTTTTCGGTGGAAGGGACAATCAGTTCAACGTGGTTTTAGTCAAAGAAGTAAGACAATCCAAGAGCACAACTTCTGGAATCAAAGGGAACTGTCTGCAAATCCAAGCTCTGCTACTTACCTGCTGTGTGACCTCAGTGAAATTCCTTAACCTCTCTGAGCCTCAGTCTCTTCATCTGAAAAACAAGTAAATGTTCAGAATTACCACCAGGAGAGAGTATAAAGATCTCATAACAGTTTCTACAATGTGCTCGGCTCAGATATAGAGTGTAAATATCTACTGTTAGTGAAGTGGCTTAGCCCTGTCAAGAGCCCTGGAGAGAATAACACGGTCACCTACAGAGCACAGAGCAGGAGCCGCAGGCCCGCGTGCTCACACTTCCTGTCCCAAAGGTAACAGGAAAGCTGTGTACGCACGCGTGAGCTGAGACCACTTCCTGTTCTGAAACGCTAAATTTGGAGTGCCCACTCTGAGAGTGCCAGCCAACCTGTGAAGCTGGGGTTGGCAGGAGGGACCGGGCACAGCTGTCTCAAGAGGAGAGTGAACCAGCCAGGCGGGCAGAACATGGGCGGAGGGCGCGCCCCTCGCCCGGGCCCCACATGGCCATGCACGCCCACCTCACAGCCTCCCGCCCTGCAGGGAGGAGGCCAGGGGAGGCTGAGCACTGGCTGGGCTCCTGGCGGTGGGGGCAGGACTGGGGTCCAAGTCCCCATGCTCCCCCGACAGAGGTGCCTGAAGGGGGCTGGTGGCAGGTCACAGGTCACCTGGGGCAGGAGCAGGCGGGGCTCTGGAACCCTCTAACTGGCAGCCAAGAGTCACCAGGCGTCCCGCCCAGGGAGAGCCGGGTCTGGGCACCGGGGAGGAGCCGCTGTGGTCCTCCAACACTCAGCGGGACGAGTGACCTCCCTCAAGGAGGGCAAGCGAGGGCGGGGCTGCAGCTGCCTCAGTCACAGCCGCCTGTGCCCCTGCCACCTGTGAGCAGGGACAATGCTAGGGCTAACCCGGGCTGCTGAGGCCATTCAGAGGGTGAAGGAACATGGGCGACTGTCTAGGGGCTAACTGCCGTCACCATCGGCACCGCCACCTCATCCACCCTGGGCCAGAGGCCAGAGTGCTCGAGGTGCTCACACACAGTGGCTCCTAGCGGTGAGCTGGGGGCAAGGCCCTCCCACGGTGCCCCCCCCCCCCCCCGACCTTGCCAGGCTGAGCCACATCAGGCAGGGGCATGGGAAGGCCATGTGACTGTCTGTCCCTTGGTCCCCGCCTCGCAGCTGACAGGCCTGACACCGGGCCTCCCGGGCAAGGCCAGACGTGGGGCAGAAGCAGAGTGAGGGTGGACAGGTCAAGGGTTCTAGCATCGCTGCTCGGAGCCAGGTGCCGGCGGAGCTGCCCAAGTTCACGACCACACTCAGGCTCCCAGGCAGGACTGACACGGCCCAGACAGGCGCAGGTGTCCCTCCATCCCAGCCCCGATGTCGTCACCGTGCCTTGCTGGGGGACACGGGGCCCGTGGAGGGGACTTGGGGAAGCACTGTCACTTTGGAGTCCCCGAGAAGGGCTTTGTAAAACCAGGTCTCTCTGGGTTGACCTTGACCCTGAATGTTGCCCATCTCCCCTGGAATAGACGCTGAAGGTCACAAGAAAACAAACCTGCTGAGATTTTGCTGGCAAAGCATTCTCTCTCCTAGTGTGATGGAGCCTGGTTGGCATAAGACAGGGACGTGCCCCAGGTCACACGGCTGGTGAGCAACGTGGCCAGGGGAACAGCCCAGAGCCCCTCCAGCCCCGCTGGGTCCTGCTTCCCAGTGTGAGTCGGAAATCGTCTTTCCCAAGCACCTACTTTGTGCCATGAACTGGGATGGATTTCAAGGGTGTAGATATGAACTCAGTGAGGCGCCACCATCCCAGAGGCTGCACCCGCAAAGTCTGGGACAGGCTCCCAGCAGGGGATGACGGGACAGCCCCGCTTTTATTCAGAGCTTCCTCGTGTCTAACCCCCTCCCCCCGAAATCATCACACACCACAGAGAAGCAGGGCCTGCCCGTGTGTCCCTTCTCAACCCCTATGTCGAAGTCCCTGTCCTCGAGGGGACTGCATTTGCAGACAGGGCCCTCAGGAAGGGGGCGAACGGGGTCACGATGCTAAGGGCCGAATCCCGTGAACTGCGGACCTCGGGGGAAGAGGAGGCAGCGGAGGGGGCTCCCGCACAGAAGAGGGGCCCTGAGGCGGGCGGGACAGGCATGCGCAGGCCAGGAAGAGGCCTCGCCAGACGCCGCCCCTGCTGACCTCAGTCCAGGGGTCCAAGCTCTGGAGCTGCGAGGAGAGATTCCTGCCTTTAGTGGTGCTGTGCCACGGCCACGTGGATGCAGCCAGGGCTGCAGGCGCCAGCCCATTCTACAGATGAGGCAGCTGGGCAGGGCGGGCTTTGGTGAAGCAAGGTGCCCGCAGCCGCACTCCTGAGAGACGGAGCCTCGGGCAGAGGCGGCCTGGCTTGTACCAGGCGCATTTTTTTTTTTTTTTTAGTTTATGTACATTGGGAATTTTTTTTAATTTTAATTATTTATTTACTTATTCATAATGCACAATGCACAAGTATAGCATCTTTTTACATCCAACTGCTTGTATACAAAGTATATAAGTACCATTCAGATCGATCTTCAATCATGCATTTAGGATAATGATATCCATCTCATTCAACCACCAATTGTTTTTTTCCTTTCCCCCCCTCCCCCCTTGCTCCCTCCCTTCCCCTCCCTTTCCTTTGACCTTTCTAGTGTTCCTCTAATCCTGTGTACCCCCACCCAACAACACTGTGAACTAGCCTCCTTATATCAGAGAAAACATTCGGTATTTGGATTTTTGAGATTGACTAATTTCACTTAGCATTATATTCTCCAACTTCATCCATTTTCCTGCAAATGCCATTATTTTATTCTCTCTTATTGCTGAGTAAAATTCCAGGCGCATTTTTATCCCCACCCCCAGCCCCACCCCTTACTGTGGAAGGACAGCACCTCCCTGACCCCTGACATGGGCTTGGCCCCATCCTTGCTTCTGCCCAGGTGTGAGCAGACCCAAGGCGTGCGGTCCTGGGAAGAAGGCCTGAATGCCACCGCTCCTTGGTGCACAGTCCCTTCTGTTCTGGAGTGAGCCTGGCACGCCTTGGCGAGTGGCAGCCTCCAGCCTGGACCTGAGGCTGAGAAGACTCAGGGCAGGCCAGCCGCAGCCGCCCGCAGGCAGCCACAGCCGGCTTGTTTGTGACGTGAACGAGATTCACTGCAAGTGGCTGAGCACTGGGGGCTGTGTGTTACGCAGCCACGCTGACCAGCACAGGGCTCCTGCGGCAAACACCTGGCTTCCCAGTAGCAGGAGCCCTGAGCAGGGCCTCAGGGTGTTGCCTTCTACGCAGGCTTTGCCCCTTGGCTGCTCGGTGGCCACGCAGAAGCACTTGGTGTCTCTGCGTGGGTTTCCTCATCTGCAGAGGTCACTGCAAGGCCGTGAGAGACGGCACAGCGCGGGCCTGACACAGGGGAGAGCTGGAGGGGGCGTGAGGCCGGGTGTGGTGTGCTCTGTGGAGGCTGGAGGCAGGGCTGGAGTCCAACCCAGGGCTGCTCTTTCCACCAAATCCTCTCGGCCAGCGCCAGCGCTCCCTGGGCCAAGTGGGGGAGGGCTGCGGGTGCAGGGCTGGCCCCCCAGGCAGGCAGCAGGAAGGAGCTGGGAGGAGGGGAGGAAGGCCAGGCGGCCCTGGGGCACAGTCACAGAAGCGCAGAAGGCCAGGCAGCGGGGGAGGGCTGGTGGAGGGTCTGACTCCTCTCCCCAGTGGTGTCCCCAAGGTCACACGGCTGGCCAGCCTCAGAGCCTGGACCAGAGCCCCAGTCTCCTGAGGCCAGCTTGGGCATTAGTGCACTGCCACCTGCTTGCTTAGCAGGAAATGAGACTGACCCCTTCTGCCCTCTTGAAGGCCCCCGCGGGTGGGCGAGCCGGAACCTGACATCATTCTAGAGTCCTTGTTTGAGTCACTTCAAAACCACTTCCCTTCCCTTCCGGAAAAGAGTGGAGCCTTCCCACCCTCCCTGGATGCTGGGGGGCAGCAGGCAGGGAAACCAAAAGCCCATTTGGGGTACAAAGTGGGTGAGGTGGTCTCTGGTTTGGTTTCTGGGGTCCTTGCTTGTTGGCTTGTTCACACCAAGTGCCCCGTGGCAGGTGACGTGGGGGACAGCGGCCAGGGAGGGCACGCTCAGCCCTGCAGGACGGGACGGGAGGCCGTGTGCCAGGGAAGAGGCAGGGGTCAGCAAGCTGGGCTGGCAGGGCGGGCTTCAGGGTGAGGTGACGTCACCTGAGAAGACGAGGACTGTGCCCCCACAGGGGCGAGGGAGACGAACACCTTGGGCATCGGTGTCTGCTGTCCTGGGAGGGGCAGTTGGAATCGGGTGGGAGTGAGCCTCAGTTTACCCGTCTGCTAAATGGGGAAACTGGGGCTAACCCCACGGACTCCAGGACGGTGGTCAGTGATGCAGAACACGAAACAGTGCAGCGTAGGCGCTGCGGACATTTGGGGTTGAACTGCCGGGAGCAGCGGCCACGGTCAGGAGGCAGTCCCCGGGGTCTCCTGCACTGCTGTCCATCTTGCAAGCAGAAGCACCAGAGACCTTTCCCCAGGCTGTCAGGGGACTCAGGAGGAAGGCTGGCGAGCTGGGCTTGCAGCCCCTGTAGAAGGATACGGTTCCACATCTCTCCAGCCATCCCACGGGCCGGGGGCTCGGGGTAGCCTGACCCCGCCAAGGAAAGGAAACCCAAAACCTGCTTTTCCAGGGAAGTGGCTCCGAGGGTCACTGGGAGTGATCTGCTACCTGAGGAAAGCCCAGCAGCTGCTCCTGATCCCAGCCCTGCCTCTCAGGTTTCCTGCGTCTTCTGGGCCAGCCGAGGGCCCAGCAGGAGCTGCTTCCCGGGGAAGGCGACCACTCCCTTCCCGGCCACCGCCCTGGAGAGCCCACAGGACACGGGCTGCACTAGGCTGGCCCCGCTGGCTCTGCAGTGGTGGTGCCCCCGGTCCCACGTGGATCAGGCTGAAGGTCAACTCCAGGGGGGACGACACGTCCTTGCCCAGTCACTGAGGCCCAGTCCTGCTTCCCAGTCCTTCTCCTGGACACTTGCTCATAATCCCTGGGGACCGCGTCCCTGCCTCATGCTCGGGGACAGGAGCTGAGACCCTGCAGGAGGCCAGGCTGAGAGCAGTGGCCGGCAGGAAGAGAGCCTCCCAAGTGGAGTGCTCTTCCAAGTTCAGAGAAATTTCCAAGAGCAAGATCCTGAGCAAGAACCTGGTCTTGGCTCTTGTAATGGTTAGTTGAACTGTCGACTTGATCGGATTAAGAGACGCCAAGGATTAAGGGGCCTATGGGCGTGTCCGCGAGGGTGTGCCTAGGAAAGATTGGCATGTGGGATGGCCAATTGAAATGAAGACCCTCCCTACGCGTGGGCTTCTAATGAGAAGCCAGAGCCACTGGTTATTCAGCCGAGAATCACTGGGTCTCCAGAACATGCCAAGACGTTTTTGGATACTGGTGGTACCAAAGTGAACCAGATAAAGCCCCTTCTTTTCTGTAAGCTTATAAATCAGATAAAACAGAGCAGCTAACAGGAAAGACTTGTAGAAAACTCCGCAGGATGGGGGAGGCGGGCAGAAAGGCTGCAGACTCGGCTGCCCGTGTGCTGTGCAGACCAGGTCCTCTGTCTCTGATCCAGGAAGCTCATGCCCTCCGCCCCATCTGCAGGCAGGTGACTGTGTTAGCTTGCAAGCTGTTGCAAGGGTGACCTCTCAGGCTTGCCTAGTTCTTTCACGTGACCAGCCTGGCGTCACCATTTCTAATTCAAATTAAATTTCAGATTGAAAACACAGATCCTCACTTGCACTCATCAATTAATCAATTAGCACAACTAATTAAATGAACCGATTAAATTAAACTGAATTTTAAATAAAGTTCCTGAGTGACATCAGGCAAATTCCAGGCCTCGCGTGCTCAGCGGTTACTGGTCTGGAGAGGGCAGGGAGAGAATGTCCCCAAAACTGCTTGTGCCACCCTGGGCAGCGCAGACCCGGGCGGTCAGAGCACAGTGTTTGGGGCCTGGTGACCCGCTGTGCAGCCTGCTGGCTGTGGGACTAAGCAGGTGACACGCCTCTCTGAGCTCCGTCCCCACATGCAGGATGAGAACAACAGGAAACCGCCTGGTTTCCTGGTAGGCTCTTGGTGGCAGCACAGGGGGACACTGGGCGGTCCCAGCACAGGGGAGCGTCAGGGAATCCACAGGCAGAAAGGGCCTGGCGGGTCTCAGCTGGCAGCCGCGCTGCAGGTCGCTGACCACCCGGGGATGGTTTCCAGGTCAGTGCTGAGCAGGTCACTCGGGAGGGCAGCAGCCGCTCACCCCACAGGTCACCAGAGGACAGTCTCCTCTCGACCCCCTTTCTGGCCCCTTCCTCTGGCTTCGCTCTGCCCGAGACACGTGCCACGGTCTTGGAGTCGTGGGCTTGCCAGGCAGGACCGCCCTGCACGATGCCCGGCTCGATGCCAAAGGCGAGCCTCGGGAACAGCCAGCCAGGGGCCCTGACGCCACGCCACTTTCCAGGGGCTTCTCTGGGGGTCACAGACAGGAGGCCTGGAAGCATCTCACAGCCCACTCGTCTCCGTCACTGTGAACCTGGGCCTCAGGAGACTGGGAAGCGCCCGCTGGACGTGCCCGCTGTGGACTGGCCGGGCAGGTTGAAACCAGCGCTACAGCACGCAGGGCCTCCGTCGCCTCCTGTCCCCTGGGAGCCATGAGAGCGCAATGAAGGCCACCATGGCCTCCGTGCACCGTGTCTGGGCGCGGCGTCTGCACAGACACGTCCTGTGCTGCGGGGGCTGTCCACCCACAGCCGAGGAGGAAGGACAGGGACGGAGCAGGAAGGGGCGTGGGGCGGCCAATCCCAGGCCTTTCTTCAAGCCCTGCCCACTCACGCAGGTAACCAGTGACCTTTCCCGTGGGACTTTAAATGACAAACAGAGGCGCTCGCAGCCACTGCAGTTGGGGGCAAGGAGCCGGAAGCCCTGTCTCCTCGTGAAGCCTGCGGCCGTCCTTCCCAGCACCTCACTCAGACCCTTCTGATGCACTTGCACGTTTTGGCAGTAAATACTGATCTCTGGGGTCTTCAAAGATCCACAAACACATTTTGAAAATTCTGATCAAGCCAAAGCTTGCTAAGGACAGACAAGCAAGGTCATCTGGGCTTGGGGCCTTTAACTGATGGTGCTGAGGGGAGGTGCAGGTGCATTTAACCTGCAGTCCTCTCGAGGGAAGCAAAGAGCCACAGGATGGAATTTTTCCAGCCCATTTAATAGCAGAGAGGTGGTTGGATTTGTTGAGCACTTACTGTGTGCCTGGTACGCACAGTGACTCCTCAAACCCTTTGTGTGGCTTAGGCTGCCCGATCTTCCCAACAGCCTATCATCAGAGCCTATTGTCACTTCACATCCGGGCAACGCAGAGTTCAGCGAAGCCCCGCATCCTGGTCACGTGGATCCTACATGGCATCCAGGGGGCTCCAGAGCTAATGCTGACGGTGACACAGGATCCTGAGCCCTCCCCCACTCCCTGCAGCCTCCACGGGCTCTCTGACCTCTCCAGTCCTGAGAGGAGGTCTGGAGGCCGAGAGGGGAGGGCTCTCCCAGGTGGCCGGCATGAGGCATGTGTCCCCACAGGCTCCACACAGCCCCAGGCCTGTGTCCCCGCGCGTCACCAGGGCAGCTGAGCAGAGGCCACGGGAGAACAAACACTCAGCACCTGTCCTTTGCAAAGCCAGGCGGGCTCTTGAGCCATGGTTCACGACGGGCACGTTCCGTCTCACACACCACACGGGGTGCAAGAACTCCCGCACAAACTGGATCAGGAGAACGGGGAGCGGGCTCTCCGTTTCCGAGTGTGAGAGTCACACTCAGAGCCTAAGATCAGGCCTGGCATCCCAGTCCCCAGAGAATGCAGGACCCACGGGAAGAGAGCGACAGGGGAGACCGATGGCTCCCATGGAGGGCAGCTGGCGTCCTCCCCAGGGCTACCAAGACCAGGTGGCTGAATGAACAAGTCCCTCCATCCTCAAGGCCCCTGAGGAGGCACTCACCCAGGTCAGTGGTGAGGGCAAAGGTCAGAGGAGAGGCGGGGGAGGGGAGCCCATGGGCACCATGTCCCCCAGCACAGCCCTGCCAGGTCCCTCCCCTCTCCCCCTGGGGACTTGGGGATCCACCGAGATGCAGGCCAAGGCCAGCATGGTCACTCAGCCTTGCCCAGACTGTCCATCAGAGTTCATTACTCCTGGGGCTTTTGCCTTGTCTGGTCTTGAGTGCTTTTTCTCTTTAAGATTTTGCTTATTTATTTTTCTTTCATTTTAATTTTCGGCTAGAGAGGCCTTCTGTGGTTCCATAAAGGGAAGAGACTGGATACCGAAGAGCTGAGCCCTAAGGCAAAGGCTGGCAACCAGGAGCCAGCAGGTGGGCTTCCTGGTTTGTTAATAAAGTTTTATTGGAACACATCATGCACACTCAGTTCCATGTTGGCTGAGTCCGCTTTCGCGCAGCATAGTTGAGAACTGATAGCTGAGACCTGCTGGCTCTTGAAGCCTAACGATATTTACTGTCTGGCCCTTCACAAAAAGGTCCTCGATTCCTGCTCCAAAGAGTAAATGCCCTAAAGATCACGGAAAACAGCTGGCAAACCAGGACGAGCATGCGCAGCACACGTCCATGCCTGGCTATTCTCAGCATATGCAAAGAGCTCCAACGAAACAACAACCACACACACGACACACACACCACACACACACACACACACCACACACACACCACACACACGACACACGACACACATGACACACACACACACATGACACACACACACACACACACACACACACACACCACACACACACGACACATGACACACACACCACACACACACACACACGACACACATGACACACACATGACACACACCACACACACACCACACACACGACACACACACGACACATGACACACACACCACACACACGACACACGACACACATGACACACACATGACACCACACACACACACACACACGACACACACACGACACACACGACACACAACACACACACACCACACACACCACACACGACACACACACACACACACACACCACACACACCACACACATACCACACACACGACCCACATGACACACACACCACACACACCACACATACAACACACAAAACACACGACACACACCACACACACGACTCACATGACACACACATGACACACATCACACACAAGACACACGACACACACACGACACACACCACACACACCACACGACACACACACACACACACACACACACACACACACACACATACCACACACACGACCACATGACACACACACCACACACACCACACATACAACACACACAACACACGACACACACCACACACACGACTCACATGACACACACATGACACACATCACACACAAGACACACGACACACACGACACACACCACACAAATCACACACAACACACACATGATACACACCACACACACGACACACCACACACACCACACACACACACACACCACACACACGACACACACACGACACACGACACACATGACACACACATGACACACACCACACACACACACACACACACACACACGACATACACACCACACACACACACCACACACACCACACACACACACACACACACACACACACACACGACCCACATGACACACACACCACACACCACACATACAACACACACAACACACGACACACACCACACACATGACTCACATGACACACACATGACACACATCACACACAAGACACACGACACACACATGACACACACCACACACATCACACACAACACACACATGATACACACCACACACCACACACACGACACACACGACACACATGACACACATGACACACACCACACACCACACACACGACACACACACGACACACGACACACATGACACACACATGACACACACCACACACACACACACACACACACACATACCACACACACGACCCACATGACACGCACACCACACACACACACACACACACACACACACACACACGACACACATGACACACACATGACACACACCACACACACACACACACACCTCACACACGACACACACCACACACACCACACACATACCACACACACGACCCACATGACACACACACACACATACAACACACACAACACACGACACACACCACACACACGACTCACATGACACACACATGACACACATCACACACAAGACACACGACACACACGACACACACCACACAAATTACACACAACACACACATGATACACACCACACACACGACACACCACGCACACCACACACATGACACACACAACACACACGACCCACATGATACACACATGACACACACCACACACACCACACACACGACACACACACGACACACGACACACATGACACACACACGACACACACCACACACACATACACCACACACGACACACACACCACACACGACTCACATGACACACACACGACACACACCACACACAAGACACACCACACACACCACACACACCACACACACACACACCACACACACCACACACACGGCACACACCACACACACGACACACACACACACACACACACGCAAACCCTAACCTTTCAACAATGGGAATTAAAAGGCAAATAACCCAGAAGGACTGCCAGCGACCAGCAAGCCAAAAGGAACAGTCCTGCTTCACTAATATCGAAAGCAACACGGCCAAGAAAGACACGCACGTTTGCTATACACAGGAATCTAAGATGCCACGTCAGCCAGTCCTAGCTGGTTCCCCACGACCCTCTCCTGTGCGGTACCCTCCTGGGCAAAGGGCAGGGTGCCACTCCCCCGGTCTCCTGAGCACAGAGCGTGGTGGGCCCAAGCCGCAGGCTTTGGCTGTCCCTCCCCTCAGGAGCAAGGGGCCTGGGCTGGGCGGGCACCCTCTGCAAGGTGCGGGGCGGGCAGGAACGGGGTGGGGGCGAGGGGCAGCCTGCTGCTGACTGCGACCACTGCTCCCCCCACGGCCACCTGGTCTCTTTCTGGAGGACTCCTCCCTCTGCTGCAGGGTGGGAGACCCCAGCTGTCCGCCCAGCAGAGGCGGAGGGGGGTCCCTGGAGCCCCCTGCAGTTATTCCTGCTTCTTGGGCAACCTGATTCTCTGCAGGGCCCGACTTCTGAAGGGCTGAGCAAGGCCACAGAAACTGCATTTGCTTCCCTGGGGCGCTAGGTAGAGAGGGCGGGGTCCAACCTCACCCCGTCTGCTCAGACCCTTGAACCTCCAGGTCCTTCTAGTCCAGGCACCCCGGCCTTCAATTCATTCCTCTCCACAGAGAAAAGGAGGCAACCCACTCAGGCCGCATGGCCCTCGCTGATCTCCACCCCGGGGAGTCGTGTCCTCTTTCTACACAGCCAAACCCTGCTCACACATACTGGCCAGGTGACCGCCCTGCACCTCCTGGAGTCTTCCCGAGCAACTGCCCTCACCACTGGCCTCTTTGTTTCCTGGACCTTCTGCTCTTGCCCGCGTGGTCGCGGCCTGGGTATATGGCATGGGCCAGAGGCTGGGCTCCTCACCGCTGTCCTGGGAGACTGTGCCCTGCTCCTACAGTCCTCAGGCCGCACCGCTGCTTGGCCCTGCAGGTTCTCCCTGCCCTCGCTGTCTGGACATGCCAGCTCCATTTCTGCTCTCAACCTCTCCAAGTTCATTACTGCCTCAGGGCCTTTGCACAGGCGGAATTTTCTGGCTCCTTCCTATCATTCCTGTCCCAGCAGCTCAAACATCATCCTCCAGGGAGGAGGAATTTCAAGGACAAACACAACTGACATTTCTTTAACCCTTTCCTTGGCAACTCAGGCCCATCGCTCAGCTGGCCTTTCCTAATAGCGCTGATGCCAACAGGGCACCGATTAGCAAAACGGCCAGCCTGCAGTCACAGCAAAGGGCATCCTGAGCTGGAACTCTCCTGACGCTCCTAACTCCAAGTCCAGGCTCACGGCTGAGCCCTGGGGATGACCATGCAGGAGGACACAGGGTCCCTTTTCAGTCTGAGACTTTCTGGGCAGACTCTTAAAGAGCGTCCAGTCTCGGGCCAGCCTTCCATCAGCCTCCAGCCTCCTCCCAGGAGGGCTCAGAACCACGCAGAGAGGTCGTCTGGGCCTTCAGGGGTCAACGCGTCGGTTCCGCGGACACCGCTCTCCCGGGCAGCCTCCTGCCCACTGGCGTGAGAGCCGCTTCCCGCAGGCTGGCGGGAGTCAGGCTGCCCTGCGGTCAGCGAGGCCATCACAGGGTGGTTTCTGGCATGCGGTGGCTGGACAGTCTCGGGGACACAGGCCTGGACGTCCCAGCCCTGCTCTGGACTCTGGGGTTGTGAGCCGTGTGACCTGGGGCAGGTCCCTTCCCCTCTGTGGGGAGGAGCCCCCAGGGGGCCACACGCCCAGATGTCTTGCTTGGTGTCCACCAGGGTCAGGGCTCCCTGGGGACTTCAGGGAGTCCCTGAGTTCTGAGCCCCCGTTTCCTAGTCCGTCAGTGACCGGGCTAAATCAGAGCAGCGAACATGGCGACTTCAGAGGCCTCTTGTCTGTGCTGTAAGGCGCCCGATGAAACTTCGGGTTTGCTGAGACTTTTAAAAATTAGAACATTTAGCCAGCAGCTTAGGCCGAGGCAGGAAGATCGCGAGTTCAAAGCCAGCCCCAGCAACTTAGCGAGAGACCCTGTCTCTAAATGAAATATAAGAAGGGCTGGGGAGGGGGCTCAGTCGTTAAGCACCCCTGGGTTCAATCCCCAGTACCATGAAATTAATAAATTAATTTTAAAAAGAAAAATTAGAACATTTCACATAGAAATGTAGACCTCTGGCTTCCTTTGGAAAAGGAGTCCTGGGCTCACATTCCCCACGGCTGAGCACAGCCTGCTCCCTGTCTAGCACAGTTTTGTTTTGCCACAGGCCTCACCACTCCCTATCGCCTCGCCCAGACCTTTGCACCCATTCCTATTACCTGCATGGCCCCCGCAGAGATGTGAGACTGTGACCGCGGGGCTGGGGCTAAAGGCCTCCTCTGCTCCTGCTCTCTCTGTTCTGCAGCCCTGTCGTCCCTCGTGGGGTAGACAGTGCAGGGCCACCGGCTTGAGGCCGAGTCCTCCAGGGCTTCTCCCACTGCCGGCCAAAGGGAGGGCCCCTGCCTCTGCCAGGATATGGATGCCCTGGTCAGCGGAAAGATGATAGCCGCCACGGTGGCCCACCGCGACCGGCACACCCGCAGCGCTCCACCGCAGCCCAGGCTCCTATAATTACCTGCTGTGGGTGACACAGGCCCTGCTCAGAGGCCTCAGGAAAGACCCACCAGGAGAGCCCTCCCCTGGCAATTTCCCATCACAGAGTCACAGGCTGGGAAGGGACATTTTAAAAAGGCCTGAAGGCCACCCTGCCACCTGTCGCTGACACCCCCTGCAGTGAGACCACACGGCTCCCTCCAGGTCTCTGCAGGAAGCTGGGACTACAAAGAGGCACACACAGCCCACCTAGGAACCCACAGCCCATAAAGACTGTAAGGTCCCCAAGTGTCCCCTGCCCAGCCTTCTATGAACTGGATACTTCATACACATCATCTCTCTGCAGTCTCAAGAAAACTCTCCCAGTTCATGCTATGTTTAACCCCAACTTTGCAGGAAGGACCTGAGGCTCAGAGAGGTTAAGGCCCTGGGTGGAGGCTGCACAGCCTGCAGGTACAGGAGCTGGTCTTGATCCCAATGGTGTGAGACTGGAGGTGGGTTTGTAAACAGGGTCTCAGCCTGCTCTTGGGGAAGGGCAGCGAGGAGTGGCTGGAGAGGCCTGAGCCCAGAGCGTCCTGCAGGGACAAATGTCCACACTGAATTGTGAAGAGCAAGAGGAGAGAGAGGCCGGGGGGGGGGGCTAGGCTGAGGGCCGGACAGGCACAGAGGCCTCACAAGCCATCGGGGAAATGCCAATGCAGACAGCACGAGATGCCCGTTAGAAGTTGCTCGGGTGCCAAGTTCTGGGGGCATCTGCCCAGCTGCTGAGAGGGCGGACCTGGCCATTGCAGGCACCCAGGCAGGACGGGGGCAGGTCACACGTGGGCACACCCTGAGCCCCAGCCATTCCACAGCTGGGCGAGTGCCAGAGCTACCCCCCCACCAAGCAAATTCCGGAATATTCTTTCATGGGTGAGAGGAAGAAAAACATTGGTCCACAGAGAATTTAAAATAGCGCAGGGGAAATGTTTCCGCTCTGATGTCCAGGCCGCAGGACTCAGGAAACACCTGGGAGGGGAGCAGAGGCTCCTGGGAAGTGCACAAGTTCGGGACTCAGTCGTGAGCGTGCCTGGGAGTCTTACTCCTGACCACAGCGTCTGGGCCTCTGAGTGGCTCTCCCGCCGTGCCCTGCCCCTCACACACTCAGGGCACTTGCATTACAAGATCTTGCGATGGGCCAAGCGCTCATTATCCCCTCCCTGGGATTTTCTTCATGCCGTCGATGCTGCACACACCACGGGCCTTGCTTGGCCAACAGCACGTGTGCAGAAGTGTCAGGGTGCGTTCAGAACCAGGTCTTAAGAGCTCTGCACGCCTGTTCCTCTGGGAGCAAAGCCTCTGGCATCTGGCGTGAGAAAAACGTGCTTCAGGTAGCTGTGACCATCCAGTCCAGGCTGAATTGCAGACCAGACATGAGCAACAGACCCTGGATATCAAAAGGTGCCGTGACGCCATCCTGGGTTCTTTGTTACCCAGCAAAAACTGCCTGATACGCTCACCCCCTCTGCCCAAGCACTCCCACATTGGCTCTGACTGGCCCCCAGCTCAATGACAGCCTGGACACACTGACACACCTACCTCTTCTGCTTCTAATGAGAGTGGAGGAGTTACTGTCATTCCAATTTTTCACATAAAAATCTAGAACAGAGAGACTACGAACTTGTCCAATGTCACCCAGCCAACGAATGGCAGAGCTGGGCTGCCGGATGGAGCTCTAGACCACCAGGCCACACAAGGGCCTGCAGGGACACTGGCACCTGCAGGTGCGTAGCTCCTGCTGCCCCTCCGGCTCTCGTGCCGTAGCTGGGCACTGGGAGCTTGCCTGGTGCGGGCAGCCTGCGCTTGCGCCAGCCCTCCAGCTGAGGATGCCCCTCTGCAAACACGGCAGGGCCACCAGCCCTAGAACCTGGACACGGGGACCTGGCCCCCGCTGTCCACTCTGCCCTCGCCCACTCCCCAGACAGTGCTGGCTGCAGATTGTCCTGGATCAAGAGACGGGGAGATGGGGGAGCTGCTGACGGCCCGAAGAGCCCCAGCCATCCGGAGCCGGCCCGTGCCCAGGCCCTCGCGAGAGCTCTGCAGATTGCCTCGGCCAGCGGGCCGCCCCTTCTATCCAGCTGTCTCCATAGAAGAAAGGGTCACCAGGGGCCAGGGCCTCGGGTTCCCGAGAGGCAGTTCCAAGTCAGAAGTGGAGTGCGGGCGCCTCGGACAGCAGAGCAGCCGCTGGGAAGCCACAGGGTCACAGGCAGGGGTGAGAGTGAGCTGCCCCGCCCTGGGACACCATCAGACCCTGGTGGCTTCCTGCAGCTAGAGGTGGCAGGGGATGACGGCCGAGTGGCGGCTTGGAACAGGCCTTTCCAGATGAAGCTGTCCAGGGTAGAACAGTGGGTGCAGCAAGGGCACCGCAGGGAGCGGGTGGGGAGCAGGGACGGAGGCCACGTCTGCCAGGTTCCAGAGCCCGTGACGGGCCACACACGCAGACCCAACTCTGGGCTAGCTCTCGGGGCGACTCACCACCACGGCCCGCACCCCAGTGGCCAGCTGAGGAAACCGGGGCCGAGAGGTGCGGACACGCGGACACCTGGCCACAGCCACAGAGCACTGACGGAGTCCGGATTTAACTGCATCCAGGCCTGGGCGCCCCCTGTCCAGGCTCGGGGGCCATTTCCCAGAGGAGCCAGGAAATCAGCAACAGGAAGTGACACAAGTCCTAACAGGAGTCCAGTAGAAGACACCATGGCCCGTGAGGCACAGTGAGACCAAATGTCACCGAGGCCTCTCTGAAATGCCTGTCCCTTCCTCTCTGACCCCTCCCCTTTCCCCCTCCTGCCCGCTCCCTCAGCCCCCCATGCGCAGATTCACGAGGCCCCCTCCTCCCCTTCAGTAAAGGGGTGGCCATGGCCTTGCTGCCACTGCTGTCCCGGGGATCCACGTGGGGAGTGTCTGTCCTTCCCAAGCCTCTGCTCCTCCTCCTCCTTGGTATGGCCAACCTGTCACCCCCCAGCACTGCAGACACTCCCAGACCTCCTACTAGTCTCCCCAGAGGGGTGTGGAGCTCCAGCTCTGGGCTGGGCTCTGCTGGGTGTCTGTCAGTGCTGAGCCCAGGCTCCCAGAGTTCCTCCAGGTGAGCCCCCAGAGTTTCCTCCAGGTGAGCCCCCAGAGTTCCTCCAGGTGAGCTCCCAGAGTTCCTCCAGGTGAGCCTCCAGGTGAGCCCCCAGAGTTCCTCCAGGTGAGCTCCCAGAGTTCCTCCAGGTGAGCTCCCAGAGTTCCTCCAGGTGAGCCCCCAGAGTTCCTCCAGGTGAGCTCCCAGAGTTCCTCCAGGTGAGCCCCCAGAGTTCCTCCAGGTGAGCCCCCAGAGTTCCTCCAGGTGAGCCCCCAGAGTTCCTCCAGGTGAGCCCCTCCAGGTGAGCCCCCAGAGTTCCTCCAGGTGAGCCCCCAGAGTTCCTCCAGGTGAGCTCCTAGAGTTCCCCCTCCAGGTGAGCCCCCAGAGTTCTTCCAGGTGAGCCCCCAGAGTTCCTCCAGGTGAGCCCCCAGAGTTCCTCCAGGTGAGAGAGTTCCTCCAGGTGAGCCCCCAGAGTTCCTCCAGGTGAGCCCCCAGAGTTCCTCCAGGTGAGCTCCCAGAGTTCCTCCAGGTGAGCTCCCAGAGTTCCTCCAGGTGAGCCCACCAGAGTTCCTCCAGGTGAGCTCCTAGAGTTCCTCCAGGTGAGCTCCCAGAATTCCTCCAGGTGAGCCCCCAGAGTTCCTCCAGGTGAGCCCCCAGAGTTCCTCCAGGTGAGCCCCCAGAGTTCCTCCAGGTGAGCTCCCAGAGTTCCTCCAGGTGAGCCCCCAGAGTTCCTCCAGGTGAGCTCCTAGAGTTCCTCCAGGTGAGCCCCCAGAGTTCCTCCAGGTGAGCCCCCAGAGTTCCTCCAGGTGAGCCCCCAGAGTTCCTCCAGGTGAGCTCCCAGAGTTCCTCCAGGTGAGCCCCCAGAGTTCCTCCAGGTGAGCCCCCAGAGTTCCTCCAGGTGAGCCCCCAGAATTCCTCCAGGTGAGCCCCCAGAGTTCCTCCAGGTGAGCTCCCCAAATGCCTCCAGGTGAGCGTCGCGTCACTGTAGTGCAGGCAGGAGGAGGAAGGAGCCACCTGCGGGAGGCCCCTGGGCCAGGTGGCCTCTCCCCTTCCTTTGTCCCCTGTATTTCCAAAGGCTAAGGGAACGCAGCTGCCTTTGTCAGGCTCACACTGAGAACTTCCGGACAAAAAGCATTTCTGGAAAACGATGCCAGTGTGAGGTGGCACTGGGGCCTGCCAGGGAACCCCTGGCCCAGGCAGTGGCCTTCCTCTTTGATTCTGTGGTCCTGTGGCAGTTCCCAGCAGGCAGCCAAGCAAACACAGCTCCTCCCCCAGCACAGAGGAGGCTGTAGGAGGTCACCAGGCCCTGATCCGGGAGGCCAGGGGCAGGGCTCCGCAGGGCCCTGGAGGCCCAGCAGCTGGGCGGCTATGCACCACCAGCACCCTGGACACAGTGGGGGCTGTCACCTGGGTTTCCCTCATTCTGGGTGTGGGGGACAGAAAGCTGCCTTAGGAACTGGCAGCTTGTGCTGGAGTAACCAAGGAGAGTTGTAATGGCTTCAGTGTATGTGTCGTGTCAGTGATGCACGTGGTGTGAATGCCCTTGTGTGCCAGGTGCAGGCAATGTGTGCAGTCATGTGCATGCGTGTGCGTGTGTGTGCGTGCAGCGTGCATGGGTAGCGTGCAGATTCAGGTACGTACCTCACCCAGCACTTCCTAGGTGCCCTGTTCTAGGCGCCTCCTAATATTAACTCATTTAACTCTCTCACCATCCTGGAAGCAGGAACACGATCCCCCTCAGAGAGGACGGGAGAGACACGCCAACGAGGCCAATGCCCTGCAGCCCAGGCCGCCTGCTTGGAAAGCCACGTTCTCCATCACTGTGTGTGATTTCTGCCCCAGCACCGCAAACAACACAAACAGACAGAAAAAGGAAAAGAGAACAGTTCTGAAGGCAGACTGCGGTCCAGGCACCGCTAGGGGTCACTGTGGCCCTCTGGGGAGTCCAGTGTCCAAGGCATCTTCACGAGGATGCCCGGACAGTCTGCGCTTTCTCTCACTCTGCAGGTGCGTGACATGTGACTTCACGACAGGCTGAACACAGGGCCATCGTCCTTCATGTCCAACACTGAAGGGGTTCGCAAAACCACCCTTCTTGGGAATGGTCTTTTGTGCGGGTTTTGTAGTTATTTTTCATTAAAACGTTACTTCTGTCATCATAGGATGGTTTTTATTATAATTCCTTTTAAATGAGGTAATGGAGATTTCAATAACTTTTCAATATTAATATCTAATATGATACAAATAAGTGGATATGAGTCGTGTGGACAAGCTACTTGGGACGGTCGATAACTCTGCAAGGGGTGGCTCTGAGGCCAGTGCCAGGCCACGCTGCCCCTCCACTCCACATGTCCTGGGTGTTTCCAGAAGGGCTCTTGGCAGTTTGCTGCTCTTCCTGCAGAGTATAAGGCTGTCCCTTTGGCAGGAGGTGGCGCATGGGCGGCCTTGGTGCTGGGACCTGGGCAGCCGCCTGCCCCCCTGCAGTGCGTGTGGAGCGGGAGGAGCCGTCTCTGGGCCAAGGAGCGGGCCTGGGACACACCTTGGGCCTCAAACCACCCAGGGACCGGCCCGCAGCAGGTCTGAGCGGCCAGAGCTGCAGGGTAGCTCCCTGTCTGCAAGGCTTCCTCTGCGGGACGCAGGGGCTGGGAGCTGGGCTCTCTGGATGCCCCCTGGGCACTGGAGGGAACGTGGGAATAGCCAGGGGGAACTCTGAGTACCGTGGAGACCTGTGGTCCCTTCAAACCCTTAAGTTCTGCAAAAGTCCTCTGCTCTGTGGCACCCCGGGGACCAGGGCAAAGATCTCCAGGTGTGACCCCGACACCTGGATTTTCACACGCCCTGTTTGCATTATTTTCTGCCTGTGGATTACCAACACCCCAATTTTGCAAATGTATTTGAGTGAGCCGCAGGCTCCAGTCCTGCCCCCCCATCGGCTAGTGCTCACCCCTCCCCCAGTTAACACATTCGCTCCCCCCAGACGAGACCCATGAACAGGCTCTCCATACCAGGAGCAAATGCCCTGCCCCAACTTCCTGCCCCAGCACCGGGGCCTCCCCTCCCCGACCAGGACACTGGGCCCACCCCAGATCCCACTGCAGCTGTGGGGTCTCCCCGTCCCAGCCTCTGCAGGGACAGTCCTGCAGCTCTTGTCCCCCGATCTCCCTCCCACAGCAGAGTCACCATTGGCAACAGGTAGCAGGAACCCTCAGGACATTTTCAGTATCTCTCTTCTGGGAACCCATCCAAGGACAGGGTTCAGTGAAGGGACACTAAAGGCAGCACGTGGCCATGGACGGTGATGGCGCCAGACACTGGCGCGGATTACACTCCAATATGGAAGGAGGCGACTTAAATAAGCCAGTGCCACTTGACAGGATGTTAAGACAAACACACAGTAGGATAAGTGCCCAGCACAATGGCAGGGACACTCCCTGAGAGGCCCCCCCCTTGACCCAAGTGCTGGCTTCAGTGGGAAGGAGACAGCCCTGGCCCCTGAGGCTCCTGTTGGGGGGAGCCCAAAACTGTGAAGGTTGCTGAGTGCTGGGAGCCAGTTCCACTCTATTTGACCAGCAGAAAAGCAAACCCGCTTCCCAGCCCCAGAGGCCTTCCCTCTTCCGCTCCGGCAGCCAGGAGCCCAGAAGTGCTCATGGGAAGGCGTTTACCTAAAGTCCACCGGGCAGCACGGTGACGTGTCTTCCCCACACAGCTGCCTGGATGTGGGCCGCTGGCTTGCCAAGTGGACGGAGGTGTGCCGGTTCCTCCCCCTCCTACCTCCCCCTCACCAGGCCATTGATTCAGAAAGGGCAGTGGACGGCCCGGGCGCAGTGTGCTTGCCTCATTTAATAGGAGGTCTGCAGACTCCTGTGTAATGGCAGGCACTCTGGCCAGCACACAGGATGCACAGGGAAGGGGCTACTCCCACAATTAAAGGACCCTGAGTCCACAGACAGGGGACCCCCTCCATTCCAGTTCTCCAAAACTGGAGGCAGAGGTGGGAGGAGGCATGGACGGCCCGTGTCCTCTCTAAGTCCCAAAAGGAGGAAGCACAGCCCCCACTCCACAAGAGGCCCCGAACACGGCCACCCATGCAGGACAGTGTGCCCTTTGAGCAAGGGCACTGTGCATGCCAGGGGACTGGGCAGATGCAGGAGCAGCCCTGGTTGAGAGGAAGGATTCCCAGAAGAGAGGACATGTGATCTGACAGGCAGGTGACAAGATGACGCAGCAAGACGCAGGAGCAGGCCTTGCGGATGGAGAATGGCATAGCAAGCCACACGTGCCACAACCTGGGATGTGCCAGGCCCTTCACTGGGAGGGGAAGCTGCTGCCTGGGGGACACGGACATAGAGGGTGTATCTCTATTAATTTCCATGCCCAAGCCGCACCTGAGCCTCCCAGTCCTGCACCTAACACTGGCTGTTGGAGAGGCCGTGTCCAGGAGGGCTGGGAGCACTGCCACCCACACTAACGGGCCCAGCTCCTGAGGTCGGTGCCATCCTCGGCTGTTCTGCCCATTGTGCAGATGAGGAAACTGAAGCTGAGAAAGGCTCCGCGTCCAAGGTGGCACAGAGAGTGGCAGAAGAGTGACGTGCACTCAGGCAGCATGGAGTGTGGCTCTGCAGGTCACTGACCTGCAGGAGGAGGGGCGGAGCACGGAGCACAGAATGAGACTAGAGACCCAAGTCACAGCGTCTTGTCCTCCTGCTGCAGGACGTGGACCATCAGGTCCTGGACACTGAAAGTGGAAGGACACAAACGGGTGCCCTTCTGGAGTAAAGGTCACCCGTAAACACCCAGCGCTTCTTAGCTGGGCGTGGCCAGAATGAAAGCCAGCCTTGTGCAGAGGACTCGCCCCGTGTGGGTGGCTTTCGGAAGCGCATGGTCAAGTTCCGTGCTTCTGGTGGCCCTCCCTTCCCTGCCTCTGGCCTAGTCGAGGCCTCAGGCCAGGCACGGTGGTGAGCAGGCCATCCACGCCTCACGGCAGAGCGAGCACCTGTGCTGTGCCGGATGGCCTCGGGAGCCGACGGGAGGTGGGCCTGGCTCCTGTCCTTCCAGGTCACTGGGTCCCTCTACAGCATGGCCAGTGACAACCACAGCAAGAACTAAGTCTCTCATTTACTCAGCACTTGCTATGGGTCATCCTCAGGGAGCCCAGTAAGTGGGCATTTTCTTCTCCTTTCTAACAGACGGGGAAACTGAGTCTGAGAAGTGAAATACCTGCCCAAGTTCCAGCGCTGGGGAGGAACAGAGGAGAGGGGCACCCCACGGTCCTCAAACCCCAGGCCATGCTCTGGAACCCATCTCCCCTGGGGTGGGGGTGGGCCCCATTTCATCAAGAAAGCAAGGTGTCCGCTGGGTGCAGTGGCACACGCCTGTAATCCCAGCAGCTTGGGAGGCTGAGGCAGGAGGATCGCGAGTTCAAAGCCAGCCTCAGCAATGGCGAGACACTTAATCTGGGCCCATCACCCCACCAGTCCAGCAGCCCTCCAGGGCTGGACCCTGGGCATCCAGGAGGGCACTCACTGCTGCTGGCTGCTTCGGCTCCAGCTGCGGGTGCCCGCCTTTCTAGAAGAGGGTACTGATGAGCTCACATGATGCTGCAGCCTCCAGCCACTCTCCAAAAGCCCCAGAAACACTGACCGCCTGCAGGTCCCTGGTGTCTTCCACACAGGAGCCAACAGGAGCAGGGAAGGTGGGTATGAGGGCGCCAGAGTCTCCAGGGCTGCGGGAGTTGTCCCCGGTGCGAGGCAGAGGGAGCAGAGGAGGCAGGGCGCAGCCCGCGGACTGGCCATAAGCTCCAAGACCACAGAAACCACACTTCTGACTTTGCCACTGTGTCCCCAGGCTCGGGAGGGGACAGAACCGCTCTCGTTAACATCTGGGGTGAACGACCCTGTTCCAGCAGCCCAGAAGGTGTCAGGGCTGGGGCGAAGGGCTCAAGCCCCTGATGCCTGGTCTTCCCTGCCCAGGTGTGTGAGTGAAGCCTTCCACTTGACACCTAGCGGTCAAAGCCTGCCACCCCCAACCCTCTACATCGATCAAGAGTCCACTCTGGGGCTGTCTTTGTTTAGCCATTCTCCTGATCTTGGCCACACAGGGTGTTTCCAGTAATGTATTATCAGAGAATTCGGAAGAATCTCCATACTGCTTTCCATAGTGGTTGCATCAATTTGCAGTGCCACCAGCAATGTATGAGTGTGCCTTTTTCCCCACATCCTCCGCGACATTTCATGTTGCCTGTATTCTTGATGATTGCCATTCTGACAGGAGTGAGATGAAATCTTAGTGGAGTTTTGATTTGCATTTCTCTAATTGCTAGAGATGTTGAACGCTTTTTCATATATTTGTTGATCAATTGTATTTCTTCTTTTGTGAAGTGTCTGTTCAGTTCTTTAGCCCATTTATTGTTTGGGTTATTTTCTTGGTGTTAGGTTTTTTGAGTTCTTTATATATCCTAGAAATTAATGCTTTATTGGAGGTGCATGTGGTAAAGATTTTCTCCCAATCTGTAGGCTCTCTCTCACATTATAAATTGTTTCCTTTGCTGAGAAGAAGCTTTTTAATTTGAACCCATACCATTTATTGATTCTTTTACTTCTTGCACCTTAGGAGTCCTCAGAAAACTGGGAATGGAACCACCATTTGACCCAGCTATCCCACTCCTTGGTTTATACCCAAAGGACTTAAAATCAGCATACTATAGTGACACAGCCACAATGTTTATAGCAGCTCAATTCACAATAGCTCGACTATGGAACCAACCTAGGTGTCCCTCAATAGAGGAATGCATAAAGAAAATATGGCATTTATACTCAATGGAATATTACTCAGGTTTAAAGAAGAGTGAAATTATGGCATTTGCCAGTAAATGGTTGGAGTTGGAGGATATCATGCTAAGCGAAATAAGCCAATCCCACAAAACCAAAAGCAGAATGTTTTCTCTAATATGCGGATGCTAATTCACAATAAGGTGGGGGGCACTAGGGAAGAATAGCATTACCTTAGATTAGGTAGAGGGAAGTGATGGGAGGGGAGGGAGGGGATGTGTGGATGGGCAAGATAGTGGAATGAAACAGACATTATTACTGCATGTATGTATGTGACTACATGACCAATGTGATTCTGCAACATGTACACTTAGAAAAATAAGAAATTATATCCCATCTATGTATGATGTATCACAGTGCATAAATGCATTCTACTGTCATGTATGACTAGTTACAACAAATTTTAAAAAAGAGAAAGAGAATTTGACACTGAAAAGCCTGGAGGGCCGGAAATGCAGGAGGACTGGGCACTGGAGATACACTGTATCTTCCTGGACCGCTCTCGCTACTGGCTGAGCTCTGTGGGTTAGCTGATGCAACCCCTCCGAGCCTCAGGCCCACCATCTGTGAAACAGGAGAGGGCAGCAGCTGGCCCTGGGACAGCTGTGGAGCTGAATGTCCATGTGTCAGTGCTGGGGGAAGCGAAGGACCCCCAGTCAGCCCCACACTAGTGCCTGCTGAGGCTCCGCCAGTACTCAGTCAGGCCTTCTGGAGTCCAGCCGAGCCTCAGAAGCTAGTCCAGATGTGGAGTGAGCCTGCAGCACTGTACACCAAGTGCCTTGGAGAACCCCAGAAGCCCTAAGAACAAGGGTCTCCAAACCCATTCCATCAGCCCCAAATCAGGAACCGAGAAACCAAGTCCCCCTACCCAGAGCACCAGTATCCCGCTGACGGCCATCTGCCAGCCCCCGGGTGCCTGCTCAGCTCTGCAGGTCCAGGTGCCCAGAGAGAGCATTCGCAGCTACCCTGCAGCCTGCCACCTGGCAGTGACAGCCAAAGCGCAGGTGCCGAAGCCCCGCCCCTTAGCTGCACCCCACTTATCTGGAGCTTGCATCTTATTTGAAATTCATAGCGTTGTATTACTTGCCTCAAAGAGGCCCCACAACAAGGACTTCCGCTGCATGTGCCCTAATTAATCTGTTGCTCCCTTTAAAGCATGAGGATTTTGAGGACGTGGCTCTTGTCCTGGGGTGCTTGGAAAGGGGAGCAGCCCACGGGAGCTCCCTCTCGGGGTTCGCTCAGGCCACGGGATGCTGCCTGAAGTCCCCTTACTTGAGCCACCTCCACCCAGCCTCAGACATTCCAAGGGGCTCCCCCGGGCTCCCCTCTGTTGCTGCTGCTGTCCTCTCTTCTTAAAGGTTATCAAAAAGGGAAATTCCACCAGCTCTTTCCCGCCACTCGGGTCAGGAGCCAGGAAGCCTCTTATCTGCTGGAGTGGCCGCTGCGGTCTGTCCTGTGCCTGCTGATAACACTTTCTTTCTTTTTTTTTTTTTTTTTTTTTAAGAGGAAATGCCTGAGTTCTGAGTGGCCATGCCAGTGACTGTGTCTACTGTGTCTAGGAGAAAACAGGCCTGGCCACAGCCCACCCAGAGGGGACAGCATGCCTGGCTGACCTCTGAGCAACTTGTCCCTCTCACCAGCAGTGGGCTCTGGTTCCACAGACACCTGACACTGCCTGCCTTGCCCACACACACCTGGCTGTGTCCTCCGCCTGCCTCCGCCCTGCCATTCAGATGTCTGTGCTTCTTCTTCCCCGTCCCCAGTCCCCACCCCTGGCGAGGAACTCGGCTCCCCAGGACGTGGTCGGCCCTGAGCAGCACCCAGCACGTTCAGGGGCTCAGAAACACTCGTTGATGACGCAGGAAGGGGCTGGCAGCAGGCCCGCGCCCAGGCTGCCTGCTTCTGCCGGTCCCAGGGTGCAGATGTGTCAACGTGAAGGCCTCTGTGCTAACACGGCTCTGCCAAGAAAACCCCAGGGCACAAGAGGAAAGCTCGCTCACAGAGAGGCCGGTTCTGGGGCCATGCCCTCACCCTGAGCCAGGCTCTGCAAACAGAGCTGCAGCCACGCGCTCTCTGCCTGGAACTGCTTGGCCCACATGCAGACCAGCTGGAGTGTGCTCACACGCAGGTGTCTGCACACAGCGCCTTGGAGGACTGAATCTGAGCAATGCAGACCACATACAGGGCACTGGGAGTGAAGGACACCAATGCCCATGAACATGAAGCAGATGGCCTGGCCCCCGTGAGGGCCAGAGACCTCTGGTCGACCCCTACCCCACCTTCTGCACTGCTTTGCTCCTGACACTGTGGTGTGTTCCTGGCCTGTAGGTCAGAGGCTCACTGTGAGCTGCCAGTGCGACCAGTGTGCAACTGGGCACAAGCCAGTTACCTTCCAGGGTCTCGGGTCCCTCATCTGTTGGCATTAGCAGTGACAGCACACACGGAGTCTGAGCCAGGGCCTGATCCTTGTGTGGTAAGTGTGGCTGCTGGGGTGTGTGGCGTTGGGAACGGGGGGGGGGGGGGGGGGGGGGTAGCCCAGCACCAAGGCAGGAGTGGATTTCAAGAAAGTCCTCAGTGCAAACACGTGGTTTTAACACACAGGCAGGCCAGTTCACAAATGCTGGCTGATGACGTATGCGGTTAGATATGTGCACGCGTGTGATGCATGTGAGTGTGTGTGTGGGTAGGCGTGTGCCCTGTGCCTTTGCACCCCCACACCCCGATTCTGTCTGCTCAGAGGGCCTAGAAGCAATGCCACCCCAGGAGTGACGACTCACCCGGGGGCCGGAAGCCATCCTCCACTGGGAGGAACCAAAGCTTCTTGACCAAATGCAGAGTCCCCGGGGAAGGAAGGCCGTTTTCAGACCTAGGCACACGGGCACGAAGCAGTGGACTCTTCCCTCATCAGCACGAAGCAGTGGACTCTTCCCTCATCAGCTGACCTCGGCCTGCCTGTTGCTAGTCCCTGGGCAACCTAAGGATGAGGACGCCAGCTCCTGTGGCCTTTGCCCAGACCTGGTGGCCACCTGGAGATCCCTCTGGTCAGCTCTTCTGACCCCTCACTGATTCTGGTATGTGCCAGGTGGAACCTCCTGTCGTGCCCCAAGTCCTGTCCCATCGAGGATGCTGGGACACCGGCCAGGCCCAGGACTGTCTGCTGTGTAAAGCTGGTCGTGTTAAGTCCCTTGGAGGTGCGGTCACCTCCCCACCGCCGCCGCACATTCAACGTGTCCCCCGCAGCAAGTTCAGGGCATGACGTGGGGCCCGTTTCCTCTGCACGCACCCTTCCGCGGGCCTCCAGGACTCCCGGCCGCCCTAGCCTCAGCTTGTTTCCTTCCTCTCCTCGTCTCTGATCTCTCCTGCTTGCAGCTTCGTGCCTATGAACGCTGTGGCCATGCTCAGGCCTTCTCGGGAAGGCTCCCCTGGCATCTGGCCTGCCGGTGACCACAGCAGCTCCAGCTCCAGGCTCTGCCCTGTTCCCACACGCAAAACAATAGGCCCCAAGGCCCAAGAGCCTCGCTTCTGCCTGAAGTCACGGGGCAGAGACCACTGGCTCCCCACGGGGGTTTTAAAAGCAATTCCATCGCGTTCTTGGAGAAAGAGTGATGGAGCAATCACCTGGCACGGGAGGCTCTGGGTTCAAACCCCAGAGCCACAAAGAGAGAGCAGGGAACAGAAAGAGGGAGGACAGTTCTCACCAATAATCACACAGAAAACAGCCACAGTCTCTCTCACCAACCCTTGTGGCCTCCATGGGTGCGACTATGCCCGCACTGGGTTAGGGACGTGCAGGAACGTGACGGGTCCCAGGGTGATGAGCGTCTTCTCAAGCCATGTTCTGTAAGGATGGAAATGTCCCTGATCCTCTCTGCCTCATGTGGTGGCCACCAGTCCCCATGTGGCTACTGAGCACTTGAAATGTGTGACAGAGAACTGGGTACTTCATTGCCTTTACTTTTAATTAATTAAGATTGACGTAGCCACAGATGTGGGGGCTTCTGGAAAGAGCTCAGCTCTGGACGGGGCTGGCACCTACGTCAGGCTCAGCAGCCACGGCGTCTCCCCACGACTCGGCCCTGCTGCTGTGCGGGGAGACCCGGATGCCTGGACATGAGGTGTGGCCCTGTTGGCTAGATCTCCCTGCTGACAAATGGTCCCAAACCTCAGTGCCTTCAGATGGCCGGAGTGAGGACGGCTCCTGACGCTGCGGGTTGACGGCCTCTCTCTGGGTCTGGGCAGCTCGGCCGGAGCTCAGGCGCTTTATTTATGAAAACAGGTCAGGTTTGAGAGCTCTCTCCAGGACCCCGCAGGATGCCAGGCCAGACCTCCTCTGGGGCGACAGAACACTATCAAAGCGTGTTCCCCACCCAGGTGTCCCCTCCTCATCTTCTTGAGAACTCGCAGGGTTGTCCTTGGGGGAACAGCCAGGCTGCTCAGGACCTCAGCAGGGCCGCACCGTCCCCGAGGGAGAACACGCACCCCGTCCTCGGGCAGCCCTCTTTACGCGGCGTCTGCGGCAGAGCCGGCCGGGTTACAGAGACTGAGAACATGATCCCCTCCCCGGCAACACGACCCATGGAAAACTCTGGAAAGTGGCCTCTCACCAGCGCAGGGCAGAGACAGCGGCTCGCCTCGGCTGGCTGAGTGACGTCCACCTCGGGCCCACAGGGGAACCAGCCACCCAAGGCAGCACAGGCTGCGCACAGCCTGGGAAGTGCCCAGGGCCTCCCACGGCCACTTCCAGGGGGACGACCGAGCTGAACACAGGGACGCAGGAGGCGGACGTCAGCCCCGGCACCGGGTTCATCCCCGGCCTGAGACACGATGACGATGACTCAGAGCCGACGCCAGCCCACGGGCTTGTCCCCACCCCACCAACCACTCACAGGTCACTCAGGCTCCCACAAGCACCTCGTGCACGCTTGCAGCAGGCACAGAGAGGGCCCCGGAACTCCCACCCGGGAGCTCAGGTCGGGGAGGGGACAGAAGAACACAGGGGTCGTCAGGGCCCCGGACGCAGGACGGGAAGGGCATTCTGGGGAAGGAAATGCTCTCGTCAGCTTTTCCGCCACTCTGACCAGAAGACACGACAACCCAGAGGAAGAAAAGTGGGTGTGCTCTCGGTGTCAGAGGTCACAGACGGCCAGCTCCATTGCTCTGGGCCCACGATGAGGCAGAGCATCAAGATTGTAGTGGAGCAGCAAAGCCAGCACCTGGCCACCAGGAAGCAGAGTCCTCCCACCTGGGACAAAACATAAACCCCAAAGACATGCCCCCATGGACCCCTCCCCCAGCTACACCCCACCCGCCTACAGTCACCTCCCAGTTCACCCCTACCAGTGGATTAATTCGCTGATCGGGTTAAGGCCCTCATAACCCAATCCTTTCACCTCTGGACTTCCCTGCATTGTCTCACACATGACCTTCTGGGGTCACCTCGTGTCCAAACTAAGGCACTAAGGAATGACAAGCTCCGAATGGAAGAAGAATGGAAGCACATCAGGTCACAGCTGCTGCTTGAGTGAGTACAGGGACGTGCCATTTGATAAAAACAAAAGACTTAAGGAAGTTTCTCCACGAGCAGGAAAAACCTGCAGGAGAAGGTGTGAGGTCAGGCCACGGCCAGAGAGGCCAGGGCTTGAGAAGACCAGCGGGCTGTTGCCGCCTGAAGCGATGGCCGCTTGGAGCAACGAAGCTGTGGGGAGAAGTTCAGACGCGAACTGGAAACAAATAGCTTTTTATTCTGATAACTTTTCTCTCTGGCTCTAACAACGACTAACACGCATTACCCACACCACCAAAAAAATGGTGCTGACCCGATCAGCAATCTCGGCTCAAGTCACTCGAGATCCCGGGGCCAAGTCCTGCGAGACTACAAAAGACGGCAATGCCCAAATCTCCATGGCCCATAGTCAACCGCAATTTAAGCCATCTCCCCAAACAAGACTCCTTCAGCGGGCAACAGGAAATTTGCAGGAACTCGGCCCCAGCTCCAGAGATGAGCACTCCGTGCATTTCCTCAGGGACTCCTCTCCTGATGCCACCGAGGTCATCACCCCAGTCATTCCCACATTATGCGGGTAGGAGAGCTTTTGAGAGTAAACTCATCCAGGATCACAAAGGCAGGGACAGCAAGCAACAGTGACAGAGACCTCCACCATTCTGTCTGCACCTGAAGTTGCCAGCATAGCATAGCCACAACCTCTGCCTCCCTTCCCGGCTTGAGCTGGCATCCATCTCTCCACCCTGCGAATCTGAGCTTGCTGTGGCCTGTGGCTCAATAACAAAATGTGACACAAATAAGGGATTTACAAGTGTTTATGCACCAAGTCCCCTCTTCTTGCTGAGACTCATTCTGCCACCTCATTAGCAGGCCCCAGCTAGCTCCTCGGAGGACAAGGAACAGCATGGAGACAGGCCACCAGCTGGCTGAACCCCCACATCTGTGTGCAAGGCCAGCAGAGGCAACAGAGCCCAGCCGAGACACACAGACCACAGAAATGCCCATCGACCCTCAGAACCAGAGCGATCACAACTGTCGCTGTGGTGAGCACTGAGGCCCTGGGCAGCTGGGCTGCAGAGAAAGCCAGCTCACGTGACCACCAAGAGATGCCCACGTTGAGGGCAGCGGCCACAGAGCATGTCAGGAAGGAGGGTCTGTGCTGGTGACTGGCAAGAGGTGGGGCAGGGGCAAGGGCAGGAACAGGAGATTGCAGAGCCGTTTCAGCGGTGGGACCAACAGGGTCAGTGACCGACTGAGCCCAGGCTTGTCTACAGGCATCACCTGGCTCTGGGCCAGGCGTGGTGTTGGCCGCCTCTGCTTGGCGCTCACTGGCGGAGCAGGAT
Organism: Tamias sibiricus; assembly: GCA_025594165.1. Lineage (NCBI taxonomy): Eukaryota > Metazoa > Chordata > Mammalia > Rodentia > Sciuridae > Tamias > Tamias sibiricus. The sequence continues at coordinate 175,589,535 of CM046658.1, read as the reverse complement.
GCGCACATGGAAGACACACAGAAGCGGCCGAGTGAGAGCAGGGCAGGTGCGGCGTCCTGGGATGGAAGGCTGCGGGACAGAGACTCTCTCTCAGGCCCTCGCTGTCGGAAGAGAGAATTTCAGAGGGGGAATCACAGGTGGCCTCCTATGCCACCTACTCCAGGCCAGGCCCTCTCTTAGCGGCAGCCGGAGGGATCCCACCAGGGTCCCCAGGCCCTCCTCCTCCCATTGCCAGCTCCCTGAGTCCCCCTTTCCCTCTGTACTTTCTTCTCACTCTTCAAGATTCAGTATAAATGTCACTTCCCGAGCGCCTCTGCAGAATCCCAGACGGGGCGGGCCAGGCCGCCGTGAGTTCCCAGCACCCCCCTGCCCTGCAGAGCACTTATCCCCGGCCCGTGGACTCCACGAGGCACAGGGTGTCTGCCCCACACACCACTGCGCCATCCCTGCCCAGGCACGCTCTCAGGCACGGGGGTGAAAGCCAATCGCCCTCCCCTGCATAGATGGCAGCTGAGAGGTGTCCCTGGACAAGCCCCTGTCCACTCTCTCAACTGGGTTGGGGCCCCGCCTCGGGTGCCAAGCCTCCCGAGCGCGTCTCCGCCCACGTGCTCATCCACTCTTTCTGTCACCCGGCATGATTTGCCAAGCTCCAGCCACCGCCCAGACCCTACTGCCAGGGGCCCTCACTGGACCAGGGCGGAGGCGGCTACAGCTCTTGCTTTGGTGTAGGAGGGGCTGGACGATGGCCGCTGAATGGAGGACGAGTGGGCACACAAGGCAGGGATCCCGGAAGTCATAGGGACATGGCAGGTCTGTCATTTGGCAGAAGCCTGCACCTGAGTGTGGGCCTCACGTATGTGACATCTTACTAAAAAATACTTGAGGAGCGTCGTACTATGAAGACCCGCGTGTGTACGCGCCTACGTGGGGACATGTGCCGTAACTGTTCCATAAGGCACAGGGGAAAGCTGAGAGCCAATGCAGCCTGCTCCAAACTGAACCCCAGGCCCCTCACTCCCCCACCCAGCACCCGTGATCTTCAATTAAAGCCTAGACCTCTCCTTGGAGCAAGGCATGATCCTAAACCACTCCTGAATTTGTCTTGAGTATTATTTTTTGTTGTTTTGTTGTTGTTTTGATTGGCAACTGCAATGGATTCCAAATCCCAAGTGGTCAGCAGCTTGGGGGTTTGAAAACCTAGATCTGCAGGCAGACATGGGTGCACGCCTCTAGTTCCAGCGACTCAGGAGGCTGCAGCGGGAGAATGGAGATTCTAGGGCCAGCCTGGGCAACACGAGATCCTGTCTCCAAATTAAAATACAAAACAAACAAACTAGGTCTGCACAGCCGGGGCCACCTCACACAGCCTGGTTCCTCAGTGTCTCTAACACAGCACGGGGCGAGGCTCATGGAGAAGGTGATCATCTCAGTCTCTTTCCGCTGCCAGTTCCAGGAGCAGCCTGATCCGCTGCTCCGGCTCCCTCCTTATTTCCTGACAGGAGCCCCCCTGACATGCCTCTTTCTGCACAGGTCACCACAGCCCAAGCCGACTCAGTGAGCTTCCAACTAGGAACAGCACCTGAACTCTCCCTGCGGAAACGTCCCTGCCGTTTGCTGAGACACGGGAGCCACACGAGCCCGGAAATCAGACGGTGCCCATTTTCCGGGAGGGACTTTGTGCAACTTGCAAAGGCCACGGAGGAGGAAGCCAAGTACCCCAGGTGGTTCCCCCAGAAAGGCAGGCCCTGGGTCACCCAGCCTCAGAGCAGAGCAGTGGGCCGGCTGAGGGCGCAGACTCCAGCTTGCGTTCTCCCACCGCCAGGTGGCCCACCCTCCTCCCACCCCGGCTCCCCTGTCCCAGTCACTTCTCTCCCTCCCAGCCACAGCCGCGGCTCCCAACTCAGGACCTCAGCTGGCACTGCAGAGAAATGTCTCCTGACTCCAGGTGGAGCACAGATGAGGACAAATTCCAGTCAAACAAATCACAGTTATGTTCTTATTTCTCCTGCTCCGGACCCATAAATCTCCCTTCTTTGACCCGATTAGTGCATCGGCCGCCCACAGCCCGCCCCCTCGTGCTGTCTGATGTGCCTTCGTACTGCACAACGTATGCAATAAATCTCACGAGAGATTTTGTTCTCCAATTTTGCTCCTTCTCTGGGTAGGACAGGGGACTGGGAATAAGACTGGACAGGACTCTAGGAGGAGCAGGGCCAGTCTGCTTAATAAATCACAGCCTTCCCCTCCAAGCAGAACACCATCGTCTGAGTAATTGTTAACACCGGATCTGGCTGAACACTGTTGCAGCATTGTGAATTACAGGAATCTTTTGCAGAGGCCTGTGGGCATGTCATATTCCAAAACAGTGTGGCCGGCGTCTAGGTGTGCCCATGGGGAGGCCGGTCTGGTTAAGCTGCGTGATTGGACAGAAACAGCTTTCCTCTGGAGCTTACTCATTGGTAAGACGCAAAGTCTTACCTATTCCAACTATTTCGCAGGGCTGGGTTGAAAAATAAATGAATACAAAAGAACATGAAATCACTTTCATAATAATCAAGTAAAATTGGTGGTAGAAATGGAAAATAACATTTCTAAGTGCTTACTAAGCACTTTGCTCTAAACTCAGTCTTTTGTACCCTACTCAGAAACGCAGTTAATCCCCTCACAAAGTGGATACGATTATTTTCGTCACTTTGGAGATGAATTTTGGAGACTTGAGATTAGGCAGTTTGCTCAAGGTCATATGACTAGTACTGACGTATAAACCAATTGCTAACTAAACCCCATTGTAAAACTTGGCCCAGGCTGTGCCAAGCTGTGTGCTCTGCCTCGATGGGGACAGCAGTACCCTGGTGGGCTCTACCCTCCAGGAGCCAACCGTGTGGGCGGGGGACACAGGCTCAGATGCAAGGAGCCACACCACTGTCCCTGTGGAATACCGTACACACACACGCGGGTGGTTTCCCAATCAGAAGCCCCGTCCGGTCCAGAGCATGATGCTGATGGAGAGTGAGATCAACACAGAGGCTGTCTGGCCAGATCAGTTTGCAAGGGAAGCTGACGCAGGACTGGGAGTAGCAAGGGCGGGCAGATGCTGAGCAAGGGACAGGGCGGGCAAGGAAAGCCTATGTGGGTGTCCACCACCGCAGGGTGGCCAGGCTCTGTGCTGGGCATGGGACCAGGGGACAGGGCTGATGCCGAGGGCATGGGGAAGCTGAGCTAAAAGTGGAATGCATGGCCCTCCCCTGGACGCAGCTGCCCTCCCTCCCTGGAGGCCCAGGGGCTGCAAAGGCCAGCAGCTCTTCTGAACCAGAAAGACAGAACTTCAGGCAGGAAGCACACGTGTGTGGCCGGCTGGGAAAGCTGCTCTCTAGCCTGAAGTCTTCCTTCCAGAAAGCCTTCCTCACAATGAAGTGGATTTCTGGATCTGAAGGTCAAATGCTGGCGGTGTTACTGGGAGGGATGTAACTGACCAGAGCCACCACGGGTTGACGGACAGGGCAGCTGATGCCATGCTAAGTTTCTCTCACACCTGACTCCACAACCGCGTCACAGCAGCCCACGGAGGCTGGACGTCTGGGCCCCATTTCATAGACGTGGAAACTGGGGCTCCTATGGGGTTCCACGGTTTTCCCCACAGCGGCACAGAAAACGGGCCGAGGTGAGGTCAGGCCAGGCTGTCCTGTCACAGCACCCCAGAGTCCACAGGCAGACAGCTCCACCGTCACGTGCCCTCGAGGCACACTCTGCCCCATGTCCCTCTCCTCATGACCCCTGTTTGACACAGGAACCCTCCACTTAGCTGCCAGCGTCTCTCAGCAGTGCCCAGCTGTGAGCAGGTGCACGGGCAGGCAGCGCCCAGGCAGGAACAAGACCGAAATAGCCTGTCCCCTCGTGGATGCCACCTAGGATGCCTCTCTATGTCCAGACCCTAGACCCTAGTCAGCCCTTCACCAGCTTCGTCCTGCTCAAAGCCTGCTTTCTCGTCTGCAAAGCAGAAATGGTGGGGATGACCATCGTGGAGAAGATGGAGAGAGCCTCACCTTGCCTGCCACTCACAGGGGACAGACCTGAAAGTGCCTCGGCAGGTGGCTGGCCACTGGGTCACTGGCAAGTTACCAACTCACACAGAACCGTGGTCTCCTCCTCTGTTGATGGGGATGACAGAAGTCCCTGACCACCACGGTTCTCAGATCAAAGTCTGTGACGGGTCACAGTCGGCCTTGGCGGGGAACATCTAAGGGACGCACGGGCAGGGTCCAGCATGGCGGTGGGGGACTGGAGCAAGCGACGGAGGGGAGCGCAGGGAGGTGCCTTCTTCCTTCTGCAGCCCCTACCCCCTGACACGGGGAGCCGCAGGCCCACCCTACAGGCTATCCCCCAGCAGAGCTTCTGATTGCCAAGGGAGGTGGAGGCGGAGGGCCATGGCCTTGGAGGACCAGGACTCCTTCGCGGCTGAGCTCCTGCGAGGTGCCAGGCGCCTTTCCAAAATCTAATTTCACAACCAGTGAGAGTGAGGTGCATGAAGACCCCTTGTTTCGGCGTCTAAAATGACCTCCCCGAGGCCAGCCGATGGCTGGGCAGCACAGCCTGCATGCACAAGCCTCAATCAGGCTACTCCCGCCCCACAGGGCAAGACCCTCTGAGCCAAGGTCATGGGCAGGGTGAGGCCCCACTGTCCTCCCTGGCTACGTGATGGAGAAGTGGGGCCTCTGCCTGGGAGATGAAGCAAAGGAAATGGGGCTTCCTCAAGTGGCTGAGATGGACACTAAAAAGAAAGCTGGGACCACGCCCACTGCCCTGCGGGTGACCAGCTCAGCCTGGCCAGCAAGGGATCTCCTGCTGCTCCGTCCCCCTCCCCCCACCAGGCCTGCTACTTGGCCACAATCCAGTTTTGAGAAATTTGGGGGAACACCTAGAATCCCCAAGCACTGGCCCTGCCCGGTGACTTGGGTGTCTGTCTGGGAGGGACTGTCACTGGAAAGTAGCGCAGCTCGGAAGGACACTTCCTGCAGACCTGAGCCGCCTGGCTTTGCTACCTCTGTAGTCTGTCTGGCTGGAGAGGTCTGTCTTGCCTCATTTCGATCTCCCAGCTCTAGCCTGGAGGGACGGCCCCCTCCCCTCCCTCTGTGGTCCTGAGTCCTGACGTTAACCATGCCGCCCAGTTTTCTAGGTCACCAGGCTGGGGATCTCCAAGTTGTTTTCCATTTTGAGATTCTCAGCACCAAGTGCCAATCTGTCCTCACATCCAGGAGAGATGAAGTCACCAAGTCTCACGCCGGAGCAAATGGCCCAGACGTGACTCACAGCAGCTTTCACCTGGACTCCTGGAGGGACGGCCAGCCCTCGGCCATCCACAGCTAACCGTGGCCACACTGGCTGTCCTAAGCCACGTGGGTCTGAGAACTCACTCTGCATGAAGGAAAAGACCTGACTGCACCTCGTTAGGGGAAGAACACGGGTCACCTGGAACCGTCTTGGTGGCCCCAGCCTCCAGACACACCATGGGAAGGGTCAGCGGGTTGGCTTCCCCAGGGGCGTGTCTTCAGGCTCTCTCTACCCCACTGCAGCTGTGAGAGGGCGTCACGTCCTTCCTAGTCCAGTCTGGAGTCTGCCTTCTCTCTGGGGCTGTCCCCACTCTGCCCACGATGTCAACTCCCCCTGAAAAGAAGGGTGACATTATCCCCGTGCAGAAGTCACCTGCCCAAATCCCACTGCTAAGAAACGGTGGCCTGAGCAGGCTGTCCTCTCCCCTGCCAGAAGTTCACGGCCGGCAGTCCCCTGTTGTGCAGGGTGAGCTGATGAGGCCTGCGGGGACGTGAGGGCCGGGCCCAGGACTGTCCTCGTCAGCTGTGGGAGGGACAGTCAAGCATGGGGTTCGTTTCCTGGGCCAGCTGCACCTCACTGACGGAGGCAGGATTATGTGCTCTGGAACATAATTTCATGGAGAGGGGAGAGAGGGAAGGAAGGAAGGAAGGAAAGGAGAAGAGAGGCGTGAGGGAGGAAAGAACTCACGGACCGTGGAAACCTCGGGCCAAAGGACAGGGCTGATGTCACGGTCTGTCCCTGATGAAGGTGACCCAGAATGCCACCATTAGCTGTCCTATTTATAACCCTCTGAAATACCGTTCCGTGGGGGGGGGGGTGCTTTGTTCTTTAGGCCTCTTATCTGGTTCCCAGGAACACAGATAAGGGTGGAGGGAGGGAGGGAGGGAGGGGGCCAGGTGCCAACAGTGCAACCGTGACACCAGCTGCACTGGGTCCCCCGTCCCTTCACAACCCAGGCCCTGCGTGTGTCAGAGGGAACCAGGGAGGGGCTGGACAGGGGTGTGGTGACCCCCACCTGACCACCCCAACCTGGGGACCTGTGGGCAATGTCCAGCTCTGGGATCCTCAGTTCTGCCAACTGTCAGACCACTAATGACAATTATGGCACCATGGTCCTGTCGAGGACGTGAGTGAATGTCCCTGGCGGGCAGGAGAGAGAGGACAGACAGACAGCAGAGTGCACAGGCCAGCACAGCCCTGCTCAGAGGGGCCGGGGGAGCAGGAACTGCTGGGTGGGGGTCTTCCAGGCCATCGGGGCCCTGGGCAGGGCGCTGCTTCAGCCCTGGGGGGCAGGGAGGCCAGGGAGAGGAGGCAGAGAGCAGCGGAGGGCCCTGCGATGGCTCCGGTGTGGCCTGGGCTGGGCGTCTTCCCACTGGGAGGAAGGGTCTGGGGGTCCTGCTCGCGGGTCGCTGCCCCTGCAGTCCTGTAAGCGGCACATACCCAGGTGACTTTCCCGGGCCTTAAATCCAGATGGCTCTGGAGAGCCCTCCCTGGGGGAGAGGAGAGCTCACTGCAAGGAAAAGCTTTCCAAACCAGGGGCCCAAGGGCCACCATGTGCCGTGGGGCGGAGAGCACCCCTTCACCAGGTGCGTGCCAGCAGGTGCGGTGTGACCACGTGGAGTCTCCGCCAGGAAATCCGCCCCAGGAGGCTGAGCAAGAGGGTTCTGCATGAGAAGGGTAAGGGCGGGTGACAGGGGTCGCTCACAGCATGTAATCGGCAGCAAGGTCCCAAGTACCGACTCATTTGAGGCTCATTGAGTATCTCCTGGGAGCTCCGTACTATTATGATCCCTATTTTATAAACGAGGAGGAACTGGACGCACAGAGAGAGTAAGCAATTCACTCAAGGTCACACAGCTAGGAAGTGGCAGAGCCAGTACTTTTAATAAAAGAATCACTGACTCAGTAGATGGTAATTGAAGTCTTGGAGTAGAAGGGCCCTGCTAAGGCTCTTTGCAAGCACTAAGATTTTGCTGTTATTTGTTGCATGTTATCGAAACATGTATCACCTATAACTTATCATTGAGTCGACTCCCCACAAGTCCAACCTACCCCACGCATCACAGGTGTGTTCCCTCAGCTCTGAGAAACAGAGGGAAGCCCCTCACTCCACGGCGGGCGGGCACAGGTTCCCAAAGGCACAGGGCTCCAGAGAGTGAGCACTGCTCCATGGCCAGCCTGCGCTTCCTCCTGGGGGGGCATCTGGTGCTGTGGAGGGATCAGCTTCGTCTGAGAAATGCTGGAGTGCGCGGCTCCTGCCTGCTCAGCTCAGTCCGTTCGCGTCACAGACAGAGACAGAAAAACAGCCGCTCGCTCGAGGCTGGAACCAAGTCTTTTTTTGTGTGTGTGGTACCAGGGATTGAACTCAGGGGCACTCGACCCACTGGGCCACATCCCCGGCCCTTCTCACTGAGTTGCTAAGTGCCTCACCATTGCTGAGGCTGGCTTTGAACTCGGGATCCTCCTGCCTCAGCCTCCCAAGTGCTGGGATTATAGGCATGCACCACCATGCCCGGCCCCAGCCCTTTTTTATATTTAATTTAGAGGCAGGGTCTCACTGAGTTGCTAAGTGCCTCGCCATTGCTGAGGCTGGCTTTGAACTCGCGATCCTCCTGCCTCAGACTCCCAAAGTGCTGGGATTACAGGCGTGCGCCACCGTGCCCGGCTGGAACCGAGTCTTGAGCCACCAGGAAGGGTCTGTTTTCCATCTGAAGTTCCCATCAGGAGCGGGGAGGGAGGACAGCGCCTGCCTGGTTTCCCTTCATCTTAATTTCCTTTTCTGCCAGAAGACTGAACTTTAGAACTTGAGATCATGCCGCAGGAAGACCCATTCACCCCCCAGAGACATTCTTGTCTGCGGCAGCTACACTGTTTCCCAAGCAACGGTCTTCATCCCCGAGACCCTCCGCCAGGTGGTGGGATTAACAGCCCGCTCTGTTCCGGGAACGAGAACCACCACCGTCCTCTCCATTATGAAGCTATTAAAAAGGAATTTTCTAAAGTTGCAGCAGTGACTTTTACAATTCAGCTTACAAAACACAGGCTGCGCCCAGGAGGCGCCTATCTGGAGAGCGGGGCGAGTGCCCAGGCCTGATCACAAACCCGCTCTGGCCAGGGTGTTCCAGCCGGGTCTCCAGCCCGGGGACTCACCGTGCCCTGCCTTCCCCCATCTCCCGGCTCCAGGGCAACGCCAAAGAGCAACGCGGGATCCACTAGAGACCTCTCACCTTGCGGGCCAGGTGCACCCTCAGAGCCTCCGGGGAGGAGAGCCAGGAGCAGACCCACTCGAGGCCCCGGCTTGGGAGCGTGCGGCTGTGGTCTACGACTCGGGAGACGGCAAGTGCAGAACCACCAGGACCTCCTTTCAAAAAGGGCAGCACACTGGAGGACACGGGTGGGCCTGGCGTACTTCAGGGGCCGGGCTGGCGCCTCCTAGAGAAGCTGTCCTGCCCCGCCTTTATGGACACCTGTGGGTGGCCCTGTGAATGCCACAGCAGGGACTGGCGGCCTGGGCTCTGGACATTAATGGAGAGCCTTTCTGGTTCTGCCACTTTCCTGAATCTTGTGACTCACCCTCTCCACGCCTCAGTTTCCATGTCTGTAAACAGGATCAGGAAAAAGCCCTGGCACAGGCCTCAGAGGGCTGCTGTAAGAAACGGGGCACCAGGTCAGAGGGATGGGAAGCCCTGGCCACGGGAGCCGGCCGCCTGGCCTGGCCGGGCTGTGGAGCTGTCGCACCGAGCAGATGGACGGGAGGCCAGACACCCATCCAGCCCCCTCCGCAGGTGAACTCCAGGGCCTCTGGTCACTTTCTCTGAAACCTGCTCAGAGTCTGCCCAGGGCAACCTGTCTGCTCCTTTGGTTCATGAATTTGACCCCCAACACGTGCCTTCCCTGTCGGCAGCCGGATTCCCCTCCCTCCCCGCCCTCCTCTCTCTCAGAGCCTCCCTGGGCCTCTCTGTTCCTTGGCTTTGGTCCCACCCAGCAGCTGACCCTTCTCTTTAAAGCGATCGATTCCCAGGTAGGTTGAGGCCGCAGAGGCAGGCGAGCTGCCTAACCCAAGGCCGAGTTCTTCCTTGACCTCCCAGGGCCCGGGTGATGGCCGCTCACCAGCAGAGCCCTGGAGCTAGCCTCTGGGGCCCGCCTGCCCTGCCTGCCCTTTCTGACTCGCTCAGGCTGACCTGGTCCCCCGCCAAGCCTGCTTCTGGTTCCAGCTCATCCGGAACATGGTGACATGGACGGTGAATGGCAGCGTGTGTGCTGTCCGGCTGCTGTGTCCTTGTGATGACCAAGTTTCGATCCTGGGGCTGGGCTTAGCTGTGTTTTTGTGCTGCTGTTCTCAGGTTCCGCCAAGCAATGAGGGGGCGCGGGGCGAGCTGCAGACAGGCGGCAGGTGCGGCTGCTGGGGTAAAGCAAGGTGCTTCTTTCTGGGGCTGGAGGCCACACTTGCGCTTTCCGGGCCACTGGCCTGGTGCTGAGTGGGTCCTTTGGCAGAGCTTCCCTCCTCACCTGCACAGGGGGGAGGGTGGCGGGGGCTGGGTGGCATAAGCTCAGGTGTGCCACGTGGCCACAGGCTGTCCAAAGTGTGCCTTATTCCCTCCCCCAGAGCGGCCCAATAGAGCGAGGCCTGTGTGACCTTGCTAAAATCCAGACCCAAACAGATAGTGTTCTCATAGATTTTGCTACTTGACAAAACAAAAGAGAATCCATTTGCCACCCAAGTCTTCATCTGTACAATGGCGGGACCCTCGTTCTAGGCTAGTGCTCAGAAATGCTGAGCCACGGCCCACAGGGGCTGGCTGCAGATGGGCAGAGCCCTGGATGCCCTCTGTCCAGTGGCAGGCTACAGGACACTGAAGGGAGGAGGGACACTGGAGTCTTTCATGACTTGGCCAGACAAATTCAGGAGATTTACCTTGGGCTCTGCTGTAGTCTTCTAAGGATCTAAGCAAAGTGTTGTGTGTTTTCTTTCTATATTCTCTTTCCATTGACCCTTTCATTTCTGAAAAGGTAAATGCCCAATCAAATGGATTTTCCTCTTTCATTGGCAGTTTTTTCAGGCTCTTGGGGGCACAAAACAATATTTTGGAGTCATTCCATCTTCTCAGAGAAGTAGCTGGGTTTGCTTTGGTTGGGTTTTTCCTCAAGGGCTCTCTGCTAAGTAAATATGCATGAAGGGAATTTTAGCCACTCTGGTCTATGAGTTCACTGTGGATTCAAATGGATTCTGTTTTGTTTTGTTTGTAAGGCAGCAACATTTATTTGAATGCTATCTGTTTGGGGCTGGATTTTTTAAAATTTTTTTTTTTATAACTGTACCTAGTGACATTCAGAGAAAGTATTTGCAGAACAAAATGTGAACTTTCCAAAAGTCATTTGTAACGCTCCTTTTAATTCTGCCAAACAATTGGGAACTAATGCTCTTTTGTTCTCAGCTGTTCTGAATTTTAACTCTTCTATTCTCTCAAAGATTTACCTGGTTAGATATCTTCATGTATTTTAGAGGACAAAATATACCCACACAGAGATAATCAGAGTCACTGTTCCAAACAGCCCCAGACTAACTGGAAAAGAGAAACTTCTGACATACCAATAGTTTAATGACAGCATTTGAATGTGAACAGACTACAGGGCCAGGAGGGAGCACAGCCCACCCCCCACCAACCAGCTCAGGAATAAGAACTAGCGTTTTTCGAGCAATCCTTAAGCCTCAGGATCCATGTTTAAGTCCTTAATGAATAAACTTGTCCACTTTTCATGACAACTGTACAAATACTGCTCATGACCAGAGAGGACACGGAGGCACAGAGAAGGCAGGTGATCTGCTCGCTGTGGGGATAAGCCCCGCACTGACACCCCAGCACACCCCAAACCTGAGGCCATCCTGCCTGGCTTCAAGATGCCGACAGTGAGCCGGGGTCTGCTTTGGTTGGAGGGTGGTGTGAGGGTGTCCCCCGGGGGCTCGTGTGTTGGGAAGCTTGGTCCCCAGTGGGCTGATGTTAACAAGTGGTGGCACCTTCCAGAAGTGGGGCCCAAGGGGCGTTCTGAGATTGACCCCTCCCCACTGTCCGGCTCCAGAGTCTCCCTGTGCTCTTTCCCTCTCACACATGGGTCCAGCCATGAGGCCACCCGCCACAAGGTGATTCAGTCAGGGCGCCCTCACCAGAGCTTATGCCAGGCTCTTTGGACTTTCAGCCTCCCAAATAATAAAACTAAAAAAAACCTCTTTTCTTTACAAATTTCCCAGCCTCAGATATTTTGATACAGCAACAGAAAACTAACCCATAAAGGGTCTTAATAATATCATACGTTTGATGCATTTCATTTACTAGGATTGTTCAAACACAATGGGTTAAACCCTGGGTTTCCACCAGTTGTGTTCTTCCACCCCTGTATTCCCAGCACCTTGCAAGATTCCTGCAACAAAATAAGCTCGCAAGAAACACAGGCTGAGCTGAAACCAAAACTATCCAACCGCCACCACCACCAAAGCCAAAAGCAGTAAAGCCCCCAAGCCCCCCAGGATAGGTGGGCTTCCAACAAGAAAGCCAAATTGTGGCTCAAATGCTTGGAAAAGTGTGGGTTTGGGGAAGAGGGGGCACAAAGGGTTAACCCTTTAGCTCTGTCACCAACAGTCCTGGTGATGTTCCCTCTGGTTCTCCTAGTTTTGCATTAAAGCAAAACAGCTGAACACAATGATTCCTAAGGTCATTTGTGCCTCATAGATAGGAACACACTAGGCGTGGCCTGATCCCTGTGGTGCCCATTTGTAATATGTATCACATGGAAGTCCCCACTGGCATCACTCAGTGCCATTAGGTTTCAGACCTCAGTGTCTGAAACTCCTGGGCCATCTTTCAAAACCAGTGTCGAGAATTGCTAGAAAATGACTTTGCCAAGTGGGGGTGGGCTCCCAAAGGTCCAGAGCCACCTGTGTGTGAGAGGAGGGATGCCCTTGGCACAGGGTAGTGGCTGGTCCAGTCGCCCCAGTCGGGGCTGTGATGCCAGGCCAGTTTTGAGGAGGAATTTTGTAGCTAAAGTAAACGAGGTGGGGCCTGTCTTCACAAAGGAAAGCTTTAATGGAGCAAAGGTGACGGTCATCAGAACCGCAGAGCCTCTCATTTTGCAGAATGAAACAGATCCAGAGCCCAGAATAGCTTGGGTGCCAGGCTGCAAAGCAACCGAGCACTGGCAGAGGGGCTCAAATGCAGGCTCTCACAGCCCACATCTGGGCTCCTGTGACCACAGTAGAGCCGGAGAGGGCTCTCGGATTGCCAGGTTTGCAAGCTGGGCCACTGAAGTTTTCCTATGGGTCACACAATCGAATACGCTGGGCATAAGCCTTCGTCTAGAATTCTTCATGCCCATGCTGGCTCCTGGTGGGCCCGTGGAGGCTGTGCACAGAGGTGACCAGCACTCCCCACAAAGCACCACGGGAGTCCCCCAGTGCCTGGTTTTACTTCCCCGGTTTCAGTTACTTGTAATCAACTGGAGTCCAAAACGATTCATTGGAAAATTCCAGAAGTAAACAATTCATATGTTTCCAACCACTAATGTTACAGTATATTGTTATAAGTGATCTATCTTGTTACTAGTCCTTGTTCATCCCCTCCTGTGCCTAATTCATGAAGTCCATCATGGCTACGTACCCCTCGGATCAGAGTGCCTGCGCGTGGGGACGGTTTCAGGCATCCATTGGGGTCATAGAACTTACTAGAGGACAGGGGATACAATATAAGGACAAATGGCCAGTAGAGTTTATCTTTCTTGGTTGCCCTGTGGTATGGGAGAGGTCGAGATAAGAGTTAAAGTTTAGATCCCACAGGATCTACCCACAGATAATTCCTTTGAGTCAGCAACCTCTTATCAGGGATGACCCAGCAAGGTTCAAGGTAAACTGACCAGGAGGGTCAGAAAGCCAGTCATACCAAGAGGCTCCTCCCTGGGGGTCTGCGCATGGCTGGCTTCTCAGGTGGTATCCTGGCTTGGGGGCTCTTGGAGGGGAGACAGAGCCACCTGGCGTGAGGTCTGACTGCACCTCCTCCTGCCAGGCCCACACATGGACCTGATCCCCATGCCTTGGGGGACGGGGTGGGGGCTGGGGTCCAAGTGCTCCCAATATTGGTGATGGTCCCTGGATTTCAGGAGTGAGGTGGGCAGGAGGCCGATCCTGCACGTGGGAACACAGACCTAGCCACCACCACAGACACGCTCAGAAGTTGGCTTCTGCCTGCTGCTGCGGAGAGCTGAGTCCACACTGAATGCCCACGCTGCCATCACTTCCGGCCACCACACTCCCCCTCCACCCCAAGAGCTCAGTAGGCTACTGTGGCGTCCAGCCTAGGAAGGTGAGGTGAAGCCCCCGCTCAGTCCAGTCCTGGCCTTGCTTGCCGGTACCACGCCAACAGTGCCATGCAGCAGAGCAAATGTCGGGAATTGTGCAATTTCAGAAAGGCAGGAGAAGGAGCCTTCTATCCAGCCTTTCATTTCTTTATTCAGCAAGATCTGTGTGGTGAACTCCTGCTGCCCAGACCTGAAGTCAGAACACATGCACACACACATAGGCACTGAACTTACGTGTCCACAGTACACACCTATCCACACACACTCGCGGTTTTATGTGGAATACCTATTTTGTGGGACACAGTTTGGAGATAGTAGTAATGGACTCAGTTCACAGATGTGGAAACTGAGACTGTGGGAAGTTAAGTCTCATCCTCAAAGTCCCAGAGACAGAGGCAGAGGATAGTGGACAAGAAGAGACCCCACTGGCACCTGGACCTGGGCAGAGGCAGGAGGTTCAGCAAGGTGAACTCGGTAAGTCATTTCAGTCAATTAGGAGATTTCAGAAAATCGCCCTGGTCCTGGGGCTTGGGGCAGGAAGGGGAGGTACAGGAAGGTACAGGAGTGTGACTCTGCCTAAGGCCTCCAGGCCCCTTCCGCACCGCGGGGCCAGGCGGCAGTTTCCACAGTAGCCGGCAGGGGGCACTGCACCTTGCGTTTTCGAGCTGGGGCGCTCTCCCGCAGCACCCACAAGAGAAAACCAGGGGGCACCGCCCGCAGCTTCTAGGAACGTGCCAGGAGTGGAATGTGGCACGCAGTAGGGGTACCAGGCACGTCCAGAAGCCGAGGGGCTAGACCAAATACATGAATTTGGATTCAGTAGTAGAAATGGGGAGGAGCAGGAGAGAAGGTGTAGGCCCCTGACAGCACCTCCTATCCTATGGCCTTTTCACTGAACAGTGTTTGCACCTACTGTGTGCCAGGTGCGGTGGCGGCGACCGGACAATCTTATTCCCTGCTCACGCCATTTTCCCGCTGGCGAGGCTCTCCCCACCTCTCCCCTCCCCCGCCCCCACTCAGCCGCAGAGCGGGGGTGGGCGCTCGCTGTCTCCCTGGGGAACCATCTCCGCACAAACCGCTGGGCGTGGGGACCCGCGAGGGCGATAAGACGAGAAAGGCGAGAGGCCCCCGGAATCACACGTGAAAACCCGGCGACTGTCTGATGCGGCGACGCGGCGAGCTTGTCCCTGCCCTCAGGGTCAGGGCTGTCTCCCTCTGCGGGACTCGCCTGGCCCATGAGACGCAGTGGCCGGCCCAGCCCCCACACGCTCACGCGTTTCTGGGCCCGCACGTGCCCCCTCGCGGAGCGCCACCAAGCCGGGTGCGTGGTAGGCGCCAGCTAGGACCCTCGCGTAGGACAGAGAGACTCAGCTCCAGCGCACAGAGCCCAGCTGATCCTGACACCCTTTCTGGGAGACCTGGCCACAAGGCAAGGCAAGGGTTGATCTGTGCTAAGCTGGGGCGCAGCCTCAACCCCCATCTCAAGTTCGGCGGCGCTTCCTCCTGCAAGGTCACTCTCAAACACTCAACGCCGAAAGTTGCGCCACCGTCCCGATTCCGAACTAGCCGTACCCCCACCAACTCGCCCAGACCCAGTGTCACTCTTCTCCAACCCAGTGCACTCCTACAAGGGGCGGACCCTGCTTGCGCAGGTCACACACGCTAGAGACGCAGACAAGTTGCTAACTTTTGTCACATTATTTCTTGGCAGCTGAGGCTCCTAACGGGGCTGGGTAGGACTCAAAAATGAGTTTCGAGTTGCCTCCAACACCACCACTGCTGCCGTGATCCCTCCGCCCACCCGAATCCCCCACTTCCCACCACGCCGCGTCTAGCTGACCCGTCCCAGGCACCAACTTCTCCCCCGGATCCGGAGCAGCCAGGCTGGAGGCGTCCCGGGAGCTGATAGCCTCCACCTGAGTCTGCGCCTGCTCACAGCGGATTGGGAGCCTGGATCCGGATACTGTCCCACCGCCTCTGGTCCGGATCACCAGCGGCCTCTGCGCGACCCCGCAGTGTCCCAGCCGGAGACCCGGGCTCCGCTCTAGAGCCCAGGAGGCCCGCCGCCCCTAGGGGCCTCCTCACCCCTGGGGCGGGCTGGGTAGATCCAACCGGTGCCGGGCGCAATGTCACTGGGGCCGCTACGGGGACCGCTGCCCCAGACTGCTGTAGGCTTACTGCTGAGCTCCGGTGGTTCCTCCAGTCAGCTCTGGAGACCCCTGAGCCCGAGCCTCCTCCCATACCTTCCACTCCCAAAGACCCAGGTGGTAGATGCGGCCAGGGAAAGAGTCTCCCTACCGGTGCCTGGGGTCTTCATTCCCACCTCCACTGTCGCACCCTCCTAGCCCCCTCCCTGCCCCTTCTGTTCCCGGGTCCCGACTAGCACCCCTGCACTAGGAGAACACACAGGAAACTGCCCGAACCCCAACTCGCGCGGACCCAGTCCCCCGCGCACCCCGAGCAGCATTTGGCTTCGCGCGCACACTCACCACGGCTGGAGACACGCTAGAGTTTCCCGGCTTTGGACATGGAGGGGGTTCCGAAGAGTATATAAGACGGGGGTGTCCCGAATACTCACCCCTGCCCAGCTCACAGAGCCTCTTCCTCCTTTCTCTCCTTCTCCTCCTCCTCTGCTTTCTCCTCCCTTTGGTCTAGGGCTCTTTGTCTTTGCAAAGTGTCGAAACTGTCTGGCATAGTGGGGCTCCGCCGGCGGAGGCTTAAGCCGGGGGAGCGGGAGGCGGGGTGAGGATGGGAGCGGTCTCGGGAACACCTTCCCCGGGGTTGTAACGGGAGCGGGAGGCGGGGCGACCACCGAGGGGCCGCCTCCCGTGGCCGGCCGGGGCCGCGAGCGGGGCGCGCCTGAGCCCGGCCACCGCCTCCTCGGCGCGCGGCCCTCCCCTTCCTCCGCCCTGCGCCCGCCCTCCGCGCCCCGCGCTCCCCTGCGCCCCTCCCGCCGGACTCGGCTCGGCTTTCCCCTCTCTGGGGCTTCCTGCGAGCCGAATATAGCTCTGCCGAGCCACGTGGACTGCCGCGGGCTGGCTGAGGCCCGCCGCGGAGACGCGGGAGGCGGCGGTAGCGGCGGCAGCGCGGGGACCGTATCACCGCCCAAAGAGGGGCTCTGCGGGAAAGCTTCGCGACTTCCCGGGTCCGATCACCGCCGAAAGCGGGAGAGGCTAGGGAAGAGCGCCCCGGCGGCCCAGGGGCCGTGGGGGTCAGCCCCAGGGAGGAGGCGATGGGCGCGCACCGAGCGGACTTGGCGGTGCCCAGAAAGAGCCCGAGTCGGGTGCACGGTGGCGAGAGGGGCCGATTCCCCTGCTGGCGACCGGGCAGACCAGCCGACTTCCTCTAAGGGCGCGGGATTCGAGGTGGGATTTAGAGAGGAGGAAGAGGGAGGAGCGCGGCAAGGGCGTGGGGACTGGTGAGGCTGGAGGGCGGCCCCGCGCATCCCGGCTACGGAGCCACAGAGCTGGTACCGAGATCCGGCCCCCGCCCTTCTCTCCTGCCCGCCGCGGGTTTTCCTCCCAGATGCAGAGGCTGCAGCGCTCGGTCCAGAGCCGGGCGAAGGTTGGGTAGTGGGAGCCAGTGCAGGGGCTGGCACCAAGGCAGCCTGGGGCGTGTGCTTTGGGGTTTGGGGATTAGGTTTGAAGTTATGCCCTCCCTCTTATAGGGAAATGAGGGAGATGGAGACTTATTTTGATGAATGGCAAAGTGCTGATCTTGGAGGCTAAATGCTGTACACAAAAAAGAGGCATTTCCAAATATCTGGTATTTTTTCTGCCTTATCCCTCATTGGGTGGGACTGTCTTCTTTTGCAACTTCTCGGTGGAATGTTAAGATGAAGAGGCAAAGTGTACCTATGGGTCGGTTTATTCTTCCAGAGCGGTTAGCCTTTTGCAATGGAAGGTGAGAGAGAACCGCCTTGCCATTCCTTCATCCACCCGAGGGCTGCTGTGTCGCACGGTTTCAGCCCATCTGCAAACCCTGCGCTGTGCTCCAAGAATGGGCGTTCTTGAGCTAGTTCCTGGGTCCCTCACATCCTGAGGTTTGTGCCTTGTTTTCTTCTTTGTGAAAAGGGGCCTAATAACAGTGACTGTCTGGTGTAGCTGTGGCGATGATGATAAGCTCTCATATAGTTGATCCCTTGGAACCATACTTACCACCTACTGAGTGCTCAGGCTGAGTTGGCCTGGAGGCAGCGCACCTCTCTGGCAGGTGGCCTGCCCTAGGTGATGAGATGGAGATGTGGGGAAGACTTCAGGGGCATGAGAGAGAAGAGAAATGTTTAAAGAAGACTGAGTAGAAGAAGTGATTAAAAGGAGATGAGGAGAGAGAATAAGAAAATTTAGCCACTACATAGGGAAGAGATGTCAGAAAAAGAAAAAGGCCAAAACAAAACAACTAAGCATTCAGAAAGCTCATGGATCTGCTGGCCTTCTTCAAGGACCCTGTGAGCCCTCCTGGGCCTGCCCTGCCTGGCTGTCCCTGCCCTCCAGGAGTTTGGCAGGAAAGGTTTGAATGCTTCATGAACTGCTGTGAGCCCTTGGCCTATCCCCATCGCTTTTGGTTTTGATGCTAGGGAGTGGGTAAGCCCTTGTCCTGTCTGGAAGTGTCTCCTGGGTCAGACTTTCCCACAGTTGGCACTCCCCAGAATGCTTGTGTTGGAGGGAGAGGGGGAAGCAGAGGGTTCCAGTAACACCAGCTACCATCCTTTCCAGCCGGGCATCTTCCTTGCTGCTGGACCACTCAGATTCTCAGCACCCAGAGGTGTGGCTCAGAGCAACATCCCTGTGACCCTGCCACTCAGGTGGTGGGCCACTCTGCTATGCCCACAGGGATAACGGAGCCCTGCAGATCTGCGTGGTTCTCTCTGCTGGCTGTGCGCCTCTTGATCTGACAGCTTTGCTGTGCACAGGGAACACGCTGTGTTTTGCCCCCTGCTGACTGCAGTCCCTGTCTCTGCTGATCACGTGGCAGATGCTCAGTAAAGAGTTACAGGATGAATTAATAAAAGAAGTGTTGTTTATTGCGAGGATCAAATAAAATAGTGCATGGGGAAGCACTTTGAGAAATGAGAAAACGCTGTACTGATAGGAGAATATACTGCTCTATTCTGGTAGATGTTATAGACAGAGGTTCAGATTAGGCAACTAAAGAGCCCAGGCCATCCTGTGGCTCTACTTTACAGCCTAGAACCCAAACCAGCTCAGTCTTAGCCCTGGATTCTTGGTGGGTCTCCTGGATGACCCCACAGTGATATGGAAGTTCCTTATTAAAGTGACACAGTGGTTAAACACATAAATTATCACCTTATCTGTATGAAAGATGCACATCAGAAGCCTCTGTGTACAGTCTCTGGTAGGCTAACCCAGGCATGGCCTCTCTCTCCACCCCACCCCACTTCCTTTCTGTTATAACACATTTCTTCCCAGGTAGCAGGAGGTCCTCTCTCCTGGCCTTTTTTTTTTTTTTTTTTTTTTTGTGTGTGTTGTGTGTGTGTGTGTGTGTGTGTGTGTGTGAAATTCCATGCAAGCAGCTCTCTTGACACCCTAGACAATTTCCAGGAGCTAGGGAACCAGGGCTGTGTGCCAGAGGCCTGTGCATGCATTCCTCCATGTCACCCCAAGTGTATCTCCCCACAGGCACTGCCAGAAAACAGCTGGTGATAGTCCCTGGGGGGAGTGCTGCACGGTGGGTCTCCTGGGAGTGCTGACATTGATGTAGTGCTCACTGCTCCCTCCCACTTGTTCAGAGCAGCAGCAGCAGCACAGCTCTTAGTAGTGATGGTTAAAGACCTTGATTGCTTCCCTTCCCTGCCCCCTTCCTTGGCACATCAGAGTGGAAAGATCCTAATGGGTTCTGAGCCCATTGGGGTGATTGTGCAGAAAAGGAAAGGGCCACCGGGCTTGTGAGAGACGCGTTCAGAGGTGCCAGGCACATGGAGTTCTGTGTTTTGGACTGGGCTATACTCAGGTCCTAGGACTAGAAGGACCATCTTGTTTCCTTAGCAAAAAGAAGATGGTCATAGGGCTGTGCCCACTGAGGAAGCTGGGAGGAAAAACTGCCCATCTGCATGTGTGTGTGTGTGTGTGTGTGTGTGTGTGTGTGTATGCATGTGTGTGCAAGCACCTCCTCTCTTCTCCCCACCCACAGGCTTTCTCTATTGAATCCAGGATATCCCCTACAGTTGTTGGTGGCCCCAGACCCTCCAAGTCACAGCAATTGTAGAAAGGATCCTTAACTTCATTTCCCCCTCTTGATCCACTTCACATTTTAGTTTTTCCAGGAGAGGAATCTGATTGACAGGCCTCGTCCTCAGGGTCATGGGTCCTCAACCCAACCTGACCTGAATAGGCTGCCTAAGACGGCAAGTGTCCGCCCCACTGCTGACGTAGGGGAACCCTGCAGAAAGTGTGGCACTGGAAAATGTAGGACACACGGCTCTTAGGCCTCCTGTAGCACTGAGAATCCTAGGGGCTTAGGGTTAGCAGAACTATTCAGCAGAACCCTACACTTGACACTGTCCACACAGGTCACACCCAAGTTCCCACTAAACCAGCTGATCAGTCATGACCACCCTAATCTCTTTGTCCGAAATTGGCTCAGGAATGAGATCTAATCCGTATTTGGACCACCAAGATACAGAGACAAATATGCCTGAGTCTTTCAGGAAAAATATTAAGAGTAAGTCCTGGTTAGGGTGTAGCTCGTGGTAGAGCACCTGCTCAGCATGATCAAGATCCTGGGTCCAAACCTCAGCACCACCAGAAGACAAAAAACAAACAATAACAACAACAACAGAAAAATGAAATGGTAAGCCATGGAAGGCTCATTTCCAACTTGACATAAGCAATAAAATGTTTGTAATGCAGTTTCTCCAAGTGACATCTTATGCACGTGGAGGAAGTCAAGTTGAAGACACATTGCTGTGTTTTGGTGGTGTGATCGTATCCCCCAGAGATCCGTATAGTAAAGGTTTAGCTGTGAGGTAGAAATACTGAGGTGCTGTGGATTTTAACAGGTGCGGCCTTGTGCAAAGTCTTCAGGTCATTGGGGGTGTGACCTTGAAAGGAACTGGGTTCTGACCCTTCTGTTTGTGCTCTGGTTGGTGATGTGACTGCTCCTGTGTAGGCTCCTGACATGATGTGTTGCCATCTGCCACCCTCCCCAGAGACAAAACCAATGGAGCTGCCTGATCGTGGAGCTGAATAAACCTCCTCACTTCATAAGCAGCCTGTGTCAGGATTCTGTTGTAGTAGCACAAAGCTGACTGATACCAAGAAGATCCAGAGACCTGGCCACACCACACCTGAGCCTCCCTTCAGACTCTTATCATACAAGTCAATGAAATACCTTGTTTTAAGCCACTCTGGGTCATGGTCCTGCTACCTGCAGCCTCTCATTCATTCTCCTGAAGACACCCTTCCTTCCCTCAGGTCACTCCCAAGCTTAAAACGGCAATGGCTCCCCATTGCCCAGGGAAGAGAATTCGATTTTTCTGAGGTTAGTGGTCAAGGTCCTTCTTGAAGTGACCCCAGTGTATTTCTCACTTGTTTTCTTCTAATACTTTTTACAAACCCCGTATCAGCAGGCATGGCTCAGCCCAAAAGCACTGGTTAAATTACGTGTTGTATATTCCTGAAAACACGTGTCTCCATCTTGCTGGGATGCTGACGGTTTCTGGATCAGCCACGATGGAGGCTCCCCAGCCCCAGTGCATACAGAAGTCCCGAGGCCTGGTGCAGGGCCCAGGGTCCTGGAACCTGCTTCTTATTGTCCGCTCCACTTCTGCAAGGATGCCCCCCACCCTGTCTAGGGCCAAGGCTGCTGAGCGTCCTCATCACAGTGCCCAGCCTTCCAGCTGGAGGGGGCTCCTAGGCTGCCGTGACAAGTCCCCACAGACCTGGTAGCCAGAAATGGAGGAAATCTGTTCCCTAAGTGTGAGAGGCCAGAAGTTTGATATGAAGGTGTAGACAGGGTGGGTTCGTTTGGGAGAGTCTTAGGAACCACCCCGTGCCTCCTTCAAGTTTCTGAGCTAATGGCGATCCTGTGCATTCCTTGGGTTTCCTGCCCATTGCTCCTTCTACTCACTAGGTCAGGGACACCGGACCTCCCCTGCTCAGCCCTCTTTCAGGTCCTCTCTCTAGCACCAGCTGATAGCAAGCACCACCTTGAACACAATATTTCTCCTGTTCTTCCTCACGCTCTCAGAGGAAGGCTCTTGCCTCCTTTCCCTGTGCCAGTGGGTTCAAGTTTGCCTTTCAGATGACCCATGCCCTAGGCCCTTCTTTCAGGCAGCAGTTCCTGGGGCCAGGGAATGACTTCGGCTTGGACTTGGACTACACAGGGGACCAGTACAAATGAACGTTTGAGTCAAGTGTCCTACCAGGCCTGTTGACCCAGCTTCCACACACATCAGTCAGAGGGACACTCCTAGGTAACGTACCAGTGAACTTCACATGTGGACCACCAGCTCCCAGGCAGGGCCCTTACCACCCGCGCCCTGTCTGATGTGCTCCCCTCTTTTCAATGCAGAGTGCAAGGGTTGCCCCTGCACGGAGACTTTGCCATTGTCCCCTGTCCATCGTCTCTTCTGCTCATGAACCCGTCTGTCTCCTAACCTGGTATTATCTTGTACTTAGTAGCTGTTTGCTTATTGAGTTCTATTTCCCTTTAGATGGAGAGACCTAGGGGAAGAAATGCAATCCTTCCTTTATTGAGCAAAACTTTGGGGGGGGGGGCACCACTGTGCCAGATGCTGTGCTAAGTGGGGAATGTGGAGGTGACCATGACAGTGCCCATCCTCAGAGAGCCCAGAGTTTGTCAGGGGACGGCCTCTCTGTCTCACTGGGCCGTACTGAGATACAGCGGTGAGGGCAGAGTGAAGCCACTGTCAGGGCTCCTTCCAGGGTCCGGCTCCTTCCAGGGTCCGGCTCCTTCCAGGGTCCGGCTCCGGGCCTCTCACCGTGACCGTGAACGAGCTGTGTGAGCTGAATGTGTGCCGTGCACCCTAACTGCATAGCACTGGAAGCCAGGGAGCAGGCTGGGCTCTGGGGACAGCTGAAAGCGCTGGGAAGTTTTCCATGGTGGTGATGGCAGTGCCAGATGATCTTGGGCATCCAAGGGGCCAGGTCTGACCTAAGGAATTGGCCTTGAGGGAAGCTGGAAGGGAGGTCGCTGCACCCTCCACCTCGGAAGCATGAAGCAGAAGACATCTGGCTGGTGGGGCAGTGAGACAGCAAACACTCTGCTTCTGCTTCCAGTGTGGCAGACGGAGGCGTGGCTAGTGGCGCAGTCCCCAACAACTGTCTCCTGCCTCTTTCTTGCAATGGAATCCTGTTGGTTTTCCCTTAAGCACATGTTTTATCTAGAGAGAGCAGCTTTGTGATGGCGGACCAGACTGAGAGTGTTTAGGGTGAGAGGCAGAAAGACCTTGGCCCTGAAGGCAACTTCCAGCAGTGGGATCAACACCAGGGGCATCTTTGGGACATCTCCTATTTGGTGAAAGGAACTGTGCAGCAGTGTTTACCCCGCATTCCTAGTGTACCCAGGTTTTCTGTTACTGCAACCCTGACTCAGGGTGAATGGTGGATGTCTCCTAGGAAGGAGGAGAGGAGCACTATTTTTATGTGTCACATTTCAGTTTTTTATGGAACACTCATTTGCAGCTCATTCTGATTACCAATCTTGCATAAAAATCTACCCAAATTAGAGGCAAAAGACAGCTCTTCCATTATGACCATCGACTCTGTGGGTTAGGGATTTGGACAGAACTCAGTGGCATGGCTGGTCTCTGTCCCATCATGTCTGGGAAGACTTGAAGTCGAGGGTAACTCAGGGCTGAGGGATCTTCACTGTGTGGAGGTTGAAGGTTGGGCTGGACTGAAGGCTGAGCACAGCTACATCCACCAGAGAATCCATCCTGCCTCTCCATGTGGCCTGGGTTTCTTGCAGCATGAAGCCTGGATTCTGAAAAGGAGTGTCCCAACAGAGCTGGTAGCAGCCGCATGCCTTTTATGACCCAACTCATCATCCAGTCATCCCTTGGTATCCACAGGAATTGATTCCAGGAAACTCCTTCAGATACTAAAATCTGCCAATGCTCTAATGGCATAGTATTTGTGTAAAATTTATACATATCCTCTTTGCATCATCTCTAGATTACTTATAATACCTAAGACAATGTAAATGCTATCTGAATAGTTGTTAGGCTGGATTGTTCAGGGAATGTATTGTTTAGAATGTAAACAGTATGGTTGCAATCATTTCCTGAATATTTTTGATCTGTGTTTGGTTGCATCCGCAGACACAGAACCCACAGGTGCCAAGGGCCAACCAGTAAGTAACCCTCTTACAGGAGGATTGACAAGGAGTCTGTGGCTATGTTTTGGCCACGGGCCATTGGGTTTTCAGGACTTGGGAGGAAGACTAGATTCACAGCCGAAAGGGAGGCTGGTGGATGGGATGGCCTGGGACATTGTGGCCAATGCCTGTCCTCAGTAAAGGCTTAGAGGATAAATCATTCACTCGGGAAGGGGCTTCTGCAGGTGATCTCTACCCCTGCCCAGGGCAGCCACTCTTTGATCTGGTCTGAGTAGAAGGATCCCGGTTGACTAAGCCTCCATCTACCTGCTGGCATTGGACAAGTCTCAGAGTCCTGCTCCTCAAACTTTAATGTGCTCAAGAAGACTTCAGGAGACTTATTCTAAGTACAAACCCCTGGGCTTCCTCCCAGAGATTCTTTTTTCAGTGGACCTGGCAGGGTAGGGCGACAGGAATCTAGTCTATGTAAAACCAGTTCCAGCTGTAATATGGCTTCAGGGGCTAGGTGACCATGAGACTTGTCGGTGTTGTCTGTGTAATTAGTAGGTCAGTGAGAGCAGGATTTCCAAACTGTGTTCTGTGAGGCCTGAGGGGGCCACGCTGGACACCCTTCCACATCAGCGGATTTAGTGAACAGTCATCGGGTGCTTTAGACCAGGCCCAGGGCTGGACATCAGGTCTAAGACAGTGTTCAAGGTAGACACTATGTCTACCTGCAGAGAGCTGGTGTCCTAGCAGTAGGGGAAGGAGCTGCAGCATCAGGAGCTAAGGGTCATTATGAAAGGGGACGCACAGGCGCCATGATGTGGTATAAGAAGGGGAGGGGGTGTGTGTGTGTGTGTGTGTGTGTGGTGTGTTCGCGCATGCGTGTGCACCATTGTGTGTCCTTCACCGCACACTGCACACAGGCACACTCTTCCTGGGATCCACGTCACTGAGGTAGGTGATCTCTGAGGGTCTCTGCACCAGAACCTTTCATCCTATGATGTTCTGTGACTTTACCTCTGAATAAAGTAAAAACAGGCAGAATGCATTACACTGAATTTAAATTTGAGATTGCATGGTTAGTACCTTCATTCTTGAAAAAAATTGCGAGGCTCTTTAGAGATCAAAAACATCCTGCGTCATGGTTTGGAGACACCTAAAAGCAAGCACCTTGCCGGGCATGGTGGTGCACGCCTGTAATCCCAGCACTTGGGAGGCTGAGGCAGGAGGATTACAAGTTCAAAGCCAGCCTCAGCAACAGCGAGGCACTAAGCAACTCAGTGAGACCCTGTCTCTAAATAAAATACAAACAAGGGCTGGGGATGTGGCCCAGTGGTCGCGTGCCCCTGAGTTCAATTCCTGGTACACACACACACACACACACACACACACACCAAAAAAAAAAAAAAAAAAAAAAAACCAAGCACCTTAACCTGGGGGAGTGAGTGAAAGGTCAGACAGAGAAGACAGTGAGCCAGCTGACAGGAAGCAACAGGCCAGGCTGGGCCCTGAGGACATGCCTGGGCTGTGGCTCAGGTGCCTTGGGCTTGTGCATCTGAATCCATGAGTTTTCATCTGCAAAATGGGCATCATGGTGCCCACACCTTGAAGTCCTTTTAAGGAAAACAATTATATGTAAAAGAATTGCTAACTCAGTGCCAGATACTTAGCCAGCACTCAATAAATGATGCCCATTACTAATTTAAGTATCTTTCCTATGCGTATTGTACTTGTCAATATATCTGCAAATGTTTTATAAATGAGAATGGAAAATTCCATAGTTTGGGAGTTGCCCAGTGGCAGGGCCTGCCAGGGTGTGCACACCTCCCCGGGTCAGGAGCCCTGGGTTGGCTTCTCCAGTGCATGTCGCTCGCTCGTCTGGCCTCCGCGTGTGGAGTTTGTCCCCTCCTCATTTTGTCTCTTCTTTTTTCAAAGGAGAGAAAGTTCTGTTTTTCCAGTTGAAACCAAGCATACGTTTCCAAATTTAGACTGTGAGGCTTCCATGTTCCCAAAGAATGAAGGTGGAAGTTGTTGATATCTCTCTCTGTCTCTCTCTCTCTGGTGCTGGGGATAGAACCCAGGGCTTCACACACGCTGAGCTGCACCCCCAGCCCTTCTGATTTTATTTTGAGACAGGGCTTTGCTAAGCTGCCCAGCTGCTCTCAGATCTTGGACCCGAGTGGCTGCGCCAACACTCCTGGCTATTCTGATGGGTTAACTCTCCTTCACACTAAGCCTGCAGAACTTTTTCTGCTCTCCCTTCTTGATAGTTAAATAATCCACAGTGCACGAGGAAGCAAAGGCCTCTGCAGCTCCCCAGTCTGAGGAGGGGCTGCCATAGGAACCTGGGCCAGGTGTCCAGCCTCAGCTCTCGAGCCTCCAGAATGGAAGGGGACAATGGCAGTGGTCACTCTCCAGTGCTGCTGCTGCAGCTGGACAAAGTTGTGTGCAGAGCAAGGGCTCAATAAGTCACCGTTGCTGTTTTAGCACATATCCTAGTGCTGACTGACAGCTGAACCTGACACGAGGTTGCCTGGGGCTCTGGCCCACGCTGAAGAGATGTGGCATCCGCCTGTGCCAGTCAGCTTTGTATCGCTGGGACCGGAAGATCCTACAAGAGCAACAAAAAGGAGGAAAAGTTTACTATGACTCCTGGTTTCAGAGGTTCAGTCTCTGGTCAGCTGACTCCATAGCTCTGGGCCTCAGGTGAGGCAGAGCATCATGGCGGGCAGGTGTGGCCAAGGAAGGCAGCTCAGGGCATGGCAGCTAGGAAGCAGAGAGAGGGATCAAGGCACTAGAGATAAAATATAAGCCCCAACAGCATGACCCCAGTGACCGACTTCCTCCAGCCACACCCCACCTGCCCACAGCCACCACCCAATTAATCCATCGGTGGATTAAACCACTGACAAGGTTATACCTCTCATAATCCAATCAGTCCACCTCTGGAAATCCTTGCATTGTCTCCCACATGAGCTTTTGGGCGACTCCTAATATCTAAATCATAATTTGGCCACTGATTTGGAATGTCAATTAGGTAAAACCATTTAAGTCATTAGAGTGTTTTAGGAATGTGACCTAGAACCAGATCTGGACCAGTGAAGGTTGGCTAGTGAAGCCTTGTGTGTGGTGGGGCACAAGGTTCAGGATTTACTCATGTAAATCAGGTGATGGTGTCAGGAGCAGGGAGGAATAGGTCTCCTTGAAAATAAAATTTCAAAATTGTGGCTTCATCATATAGAAGTTAATTCCTCCCTTTCACACATCCTGATAGCGAGGCTGCGTGGCATTCTGCAGTGTTATGGAGGGACCCGGAGGGACCCACGCTCCTTCTACCGTTGTTCCACACAGTGAGTAATAAGACACTCCATCCATTCCCAAGTTTACTTCATAGTCCAAGTTGGGTGTTCCAGTTCCTGCCATCAAACGTTTATTCCAAGCATCCAGAAAGAGAGGAGAGCATGTCCTTTATCTTCAAAGACATTTCCTACAGAATTCACACAACCCTTCTGCTTACATCTCATTCCCTGGGCCTCTCTTAATTTGAGGGATGCTAATAGATACACTCCTTATCCTGGGAACACAGACACCAAGGCGGGTGTTCCATTTTGGGCCCACGAGCTGTCTGTACTACAGGGCAAAGAGAACGGTTAGGCCCCTAATCTTAGACCAAAGCCAGGCTATGAAAAGCAGTCCCATCTGTAAAATGGGGAGCTGTAGTTTCTGGTTGCCACAGTAACTAGAGAAGAGACCCTGACCAGGAAGCGGTTGGTCCTTGCACCTTAGGCCCCGAGTTCTGGCAGGAAGCTCGGGCGTGCGTCCTAACTTTCAGAGGAAACTTTCTTGTGAGGTTAAGCACAACTTGTCTATTCAGACACCGACTTCCTGTCCACCGTGGGAAAGTCGAGAACCGCGGTTAGAGAGGACAAGGTCCCAGGAATGGTGCTGTGTGACAGGTGTCGGTCACTCACGTGCTGCGTCATAAGCAATGTCTGTGGTGTGCGGATGGTAGATTCTTCAATGGCATTTAAAAACGTGACTGGGTAGTCACTTGGTTTAGACCGAAGTTTTCATTAAGAGACTTTAAAGAAAATATTACAAAGTGTCCCCCCTCATTCGACCGTTCAGGAGAGCCTGAGAGCCCTCCTTGGTTTGCCTCCTGCTGTCCCCCCCCCACACCACCGTCCCCCACCCCTAGTGCTTCTCTTGTCACGCCAGGCTGCACGTGGGGCTTCATCATCCGTCATCAGGACTCCTGTTTAAAGCCACTGAGGTTTATTGCAACATTAAACCAGAGACCCCTGGAAAGTAATGGTCAAAACATAGTCCCTGTTCAAATGGATTTGCAAGTTGAATTTGAAGACCTACGAAAACCTGGATTTTTTATCATTTTAATATTAATACATTGATAGTAATCAGTGAATACCTTTATCAATATCTAAAAGCCACCCTTAGAGGGGATGTCTTTTGAAATGCATGTTGACATATTCACTTTCGTCTTTATTGATTCATAGACAAAATAAGAGGGCTCTGGGGTCATTTGTTCTTTATAAGTAGAGCTAGTGTTTGTTCGTTTTTGCTCCACACTAAATCCTTATGTGTTGACCTATGTTTTGAGGGGTGATCCTGTAAGTAGTCTGGGTGCTGGGCACTCGAGGTGTGCCCAATGGGGCTCACCACTCGGACCACTCACGGGAAGAAACTGGCTTTGTTTCTTCTATCTTCATGTCTGGCCTCGCCTTCTCATCTCATGAATTTGAAATAGTAGTAAGAAGCCCTGATTCCAAGTGCAGAGTTTGTATGTTCAGGTTAATCTCTGGAGTTTCCTAGCTGGTGAACTCAGGTTTGCTTAACTTCTGTGTTTCTTCATCTATGGCATCAGGATCGTGCTACATTCCTGTGAGTAACTTAATACGTGTGAAGTTCTTAGAATAGTAACAGGTCTACAGCAGGTGCTCAATATATGTCGGTTACTATAGTGTATTTATTAGGGTTCCCTTATTATCTAGTTGCTGAGCTTTCCCTGCAATTGTATGAATTAAACTACATTTTTCCATTGAATTCTTTTTGTCTTCCTTTTGAATTAGGGTTAGCTTCTGTTTCTTCTAAGTTTTCTAGCTATAGTACGTTCAATGTAAAAAAAAAAAAAAAAGTGACATCATGGGGTGAGCAGAAGAGGCCTGGCCTTGTCCCCTGGGCCTTCCTTTGTCTACTTCAGCAGCTTAAGGTCACCCCATGGACCAGGGACACCTAGACTCTTTCTCAAACCCAGCAGCCTCCATGACATGCGGGACCCTTCTTGGTTGGTGGGCTCCCATCGCCTTCTGCAGTCAGAGCTGCTGTCCGGGGCCACCAGGATCGTGGGCAGAACAGGGACTGCAGAGACACACCACATCCCAGAAGGCTGTGTGACTTCTTCAAGGATGCCTTTTCCACAGGGACCCAGATGTTTATGAATGTACAATCTATTCAACAATGGTCAGCCTGGGGAGGGGCAGGAGGGGAGGGGAGGGTGAGGGTGAGGGAAAGGGGAGGAGCAGGGGAGGAGGGGAGGGGGAGGGAAAGGGGAGGAGGGGAGGGGGGGAGAGCAGGGGAGGAGGGGAGGGGAGGGGCAGGGGAGGAGCAGGGGAGGAGGGGAGGGGGAGGAGCAGGGGAGGAGGAGAGGGGAGGAGCAGGGGAGGAGGGGAGGGGAGGAGCAGGGGAGGAGGGAGGGGAGGAGCAGGGGAGGGGGAGAGGAGCAGGGGAGGAAGGGAGGGGAGGAGCAGGGGAGGAGGGAAGGGGAGGAGCAGGGGAGGAGGGGAGGGGGAGAGGAGCAGGGGAGGAGGGGAGGGGGAGGAGCAGGGGAGGAGGGGAGGAGGGGGGGGAGAGGAGCAGGGGAGGAGGGGAGGGGAGAGGAACAGGGGAGGAGGGGAGGGGGGAGAGGAGCAGGGAAGGAGAGGAGGGGGAGGAGCAGGGAGGAGGGGAGGGGAGGAGCAGGGAGGAGGGGAGGGGAGGAGCAGGGGAGGAGGAGGAGGGGAGGAGCAGGGGAGGAGGGAAGGGAGAGAGGAGCAGGGGAGGAGGGGAGGGGAGAGGAGCAGGGGAGGAGGGGAGGGGGGGGGAGACCCAGCCTACCCAGATGTGCATCTGGCCATTCTGTCTTCTAGGACGCGCTGTCATCTGCAGAATGAAGGTGACAGCCCTGGAGCATGATGCCCACAGAGCTCCAGGCATGGCCCCTGCCCGCCCTCCATGCCCAGTCCTGCCCTTTTCTCCCCACCTGGCCTTGTGCTCAGGCAGCACCAGGCTCCTGCTGCCTCCTATTTGTCCAGTGCTCCTTGAGCCGCCATTCCTCGGTGCCTGTCCTTCCCTCTGGGCCACCCCGTCCCCTGGCAGTGGCCCTAGTCCCGGCTCACACACGGTCTTCCTGACTTCTCCACCTGCTGCCCAAGGTGCCTCATCACACATCACCTGGCCTCCTTGACAGAGGGTCTGTGTGTTGTGCCCACCATCAGCCTGGTCCCCACACAGAGCCATGGTGCCAAGTACTGACTGGACTTGGCCTCCCCAGCCCACACTGCCCCCTCCTTGCTGGTGGAGAGGGGCAGTGTGGAGCACTGTCCCCTGGGTGTTGTGGGGTGCTCTCTTTCCTGTCCAGGGCGCTCCAGGAGAGCACGGGCTGTCTTCCTCTCTCACTGAGGGCCTGGCGCCCGCACAGGTGGCTTGCAATGCTCAGGTGAACGCGGTTTAGGCAGGACGACAACACACCCACTCACGCAGACGCACATGCTGTCCCCCAGGCCCTGAGATGGAGAGGCCACCCCGGCCTCGCAGGAGGACCTCCATGTTCCTCTCAGCCCCACAGAAGGGCCGTCCACACTCTCCCCAGAAGCAGAAGCAAGGTCCCTAGAATCCGTGGATGTCAGGGTTTGGTGTCAAGATGCCAGGGTTCTGATGCCCCTGAGCAGTGTCTGGTCTTGTGACAGCAAGGTGAAAAGGAAGCATGTCAGTGCCACTCTCTGATGACGGCGTGACAATGTCAAAACAACTCACAGCAAATGCCTCTGACTCAGACCGCAGGGAGACATGCCGTGGGTGTGTGGCCCCTCCCTGACGGCCCTCCCCCGCGCCCTCTCATTCTGTCCCCTCCAGTTCCACAGGGGAATTCAAAGCCTCTGACATTCTCCCCTTGCTATTCTTCTATGAAGGTGACAAAAGAAACCACATGTTGTCTACTTTCTGCAACCGTTTCTCTTAATAAATCATGAGTGTTTCTGGAGGATACAGATAGCATATTGAAAACAAAAATCCCTAACAAAACAGATTCATCCAGAATTGTTGGGGACCCTGCAGTGGCCACCAGAGGCCTTGCTGGGCACCCACCGTGTGGCAGGCAGAGAGAGGAGCAGTCCCCCAGCAAGTACCGCCCCTTCCACCTCCCAGGGTTGCCTGGACCATTTGACCATGGCTGCTCTGTTCATTACAGCCCATCACACACAGAGAAGGGAGCACAGTCATGTCCCAGTGTCACCAGGAAGCAGCCAGCCCCTGGCCACATCTTTAGTACCAAAGCTGCTCACTACGGGTGCGCTCTGCCCACGGCCCAGAGACTTCAGGACAGAGGACAGTGCTTCCCAAACAGCCTGATTCACCTTGGAATCCTCACCCTACAGTTCACTCTGCAACCACAGATGGGTTTCTTAACCTCTCTGAGCCTTCTTTTTCTCAGCTGTGCCATAGAGGGAAACTACAGCCTCAGAAGTCTCTCGCAGGGACTGATCACGACATGATTTGCATGAATATTAAGAGCATTCCTTCAGTACCAGGGGCCGGAGTCAGGCGAGTGTCTGGTTCTCCTCAGAATCTCACAGTCAGAACCAGCAGGCACTGAAGGCTCATTCCAACCTGTTGTACTGTTCAGGAAACGGTGGCCACAGAAACTCACGGGCTTCCCAGAGTCCTGCATGGAAATTCCTTACGGGGAGGGTCGTGTGTTGATTTGCATGTTTAATAAACGCAGGGCACGTTGTGACACGTCAGTCACTGTTGGAGGTGTGTGGCAACTATTAATTAGCACATTTAATACTAGTCACGTGTCACAGCCAAGGAACCGGGAGGTGCGGTCACGAGCCAGTTACAGGCTCGCAGTCACTGGAAGAGAGACGCAAACCCAGGTGGTGGGCTCCCGAGTCTGTGCCTTGAACCACTGTCCCCGTCTCACCCCATCCTGCTCAGCGTCCTGTCCTGCTTCTTTAGTAGCCGTGGCAGCAACGTCCCCCTCCTGGCTCGCTCCTGGCCTCTGCTCCCCTCCTTGCAGCCACCACTGTCACTGACAAGGAGGGGAGGACTCTGTCCTCTTAGACTCCCGCTGTCTCCACGGGGTTTCCTGGAAAGCGGAGGCAGATGGGAACCACATGGCTGCTCCTCACCGGGAGAATGACTCCAGAGGAGCTGCTGGAGGGAGGGGAGCGACCCGAGGTTGTTCCACCGAGGTGGCCGTCCCTGGGTTCCAGGCACAACAGATGGTTCCACCTCCAGGACAGTCTTGCAGGACACCTGGGGAGTACTGCACCTCAGTAGAACTGGTGGGGGACACGGGGTGTGTCCAGGGGCTGCAGGCTGGCCATGGGCACCGGCTCTGCAGAAGCTGGGCTGTTGCCAGGTGGCCACCAAGGGGTCCCCACGTCTCACACCTCAGCAGCAGTGCAGGAGTCGCCCCTCAAGAAGATTGTCACCACCCCCGCGGAGCTGGGCGGAGCAGCGGGGTGGGAAAGGGGTGTGGAGACATAGGAGCCCGGGTCCTCCTGGGGCAGCGGGTGTCCTGTAAACCTGCCCGCGGAGTTCCAGAGCCCTTTTGCCACCCAGCGCTGGCCCTGAGTTCCAACAGAGAAGATGTGGCTGACTCTGATTTTATCCACAGCTAATTGGAGCTTGGGGCAGGTCTCAATTTCTATTGGCGTTCGCTTATTAAATGAGATAGTATGAAGATCCAATAAGGTAACAAACAGGAAGGGGACACTTGCAAGGTCACACAGCGGGATTGGGCGGGGGGGGGGGGTGCGGGGAGAGGCAAGAGAAATTCAGCTTTCCTGGGCTGGTGGGACAGGGCCCTGGGCAGCATGCTGGGGAGGGAGCCTCACACTGTCACAGGCCAGGCATGCAGAGATTCACCTTAGGCACCTCACCTCCACCCCCACCCCAAGCTGCAGCACCTCGGGTCACGTGGGCTCCTGGCGTCCTGGGACAGAGGCATGCCTCACTCCCCCGTGTCTGAGTTGGCTAAAGGTCTTGTACTCCACCACTCCAGGCAGACAGCATCGCTAGATGGAAAGGCAGCCCTCCTTGCCTTGCTGGGGGACGGGCTGGCTGACAGATGGGATGGCTGGACGTGTGTGAGATCTCAAGAACACGCTGAGCTCCAAGCACTGCTCAGGTGCTGGGGCTGTGCCAGGTGCGGGGTGCCCATCGGCACGGTTAGCACTGTTTATGCCCATCTTGTAGTCCAGGCACAGCTCATTCTGCCTTCCCAGCAGCCCTGGGAGCAGTTCTCGGGAATGTCTCTGTCCTGGGGATGAAGGAAATGAGGCTCAGAGAGGTTGGGTAACTTGCCCACCTCACACAGCTGGGAAGAGGGGGAAGCGAGATCACAGAGCGAGCGTCCCGTCTTGGAGACCTGAACTAGACCTCCAAGTCGTAAAGATAAAGTGCCGATTCTTTGCAGGATGTAAGACCCGGCCAGGGTCCTGGCCGCCCCTTGCCCCTTTGCTGGCACCAGGGAAAGTATGATCCAAGTCCTGAGTCAGTTATGTGCTAGGTCAATGACTGTCACTTTGTCAGCTGCACCTCTCTCGACCTCCACTTCCTTCTCTGCAAAGGAGAAACCCTTCCCTCGCAGTGGGTCTGGGGAGCGGCCAGGCAGCGTGGAGTAAATGCCCAGCTCTTCGCCAGGAACCCCAAGCAGCCTGGCCGATGCCCCTTTCCTCCCCCTTCTGCTTCTGAAATTCTGAACTTCAGAGATGAGTTAGCAACTTACTGCCCAAATGCCCCGGCCACCGCGCTTTTCCCACGCAACATGTGCTGTGGCCGGGAGCAGGTGGCACCGTCCCACGTGGTGTGTCTGCCCTCTTCCAGAGTGATCTGAGGGTCAAGCTTTGGATTTTACCTCTTAGCAATGTCCCAGAGCCAAGCACCGTTCCTGACGTCACAGGAACTTGAGAGATAAATGGCTGAATTCAGGAGGGAACAACTACGCCCTGGGTTTTCTTGTCCATAACAGGAGCTGCATTATCACCAGGTGATGGGGATTGACCTGGTCAGGTCTGCATGTGCCTGGCCTGGTCTCCCGGAGAACAGGGTGCAGGGGGATTGGTGTTTAGCTTTTCCGCACTCGGTTCAATTCAGCAAACATTTTATTAATGTTCACAATGAGCCTGAAGCGGAAAGGACGGGCCTGCGCTAATGAACAGCACCAGGCCCTGCCCTAATTTCGGCCTCATCATGCCAGACCTTCCAACCCTGCGCACATTGGCCACTTGAGGAGCACCTTGAATGAATGCACATTTGCCCATGTGCTTGGCTCAGACTTAACAGCTCAGCAGAAAAAAGCAAGCTGGCAGGCTCCGCCGTAAAAGGGATGCGGAACGTTTGACTCCTGTGTTCTCTCCCGGGCCGT
The DNA here is from genome assembly GCA_025594165.1 of Tamias sibiricus. Taxonomy (NCBI): domain Eukaryota; kingdom Metazoa; phylum Chordata; class Mammalia; order Rodentia; family Sciuridae; genus Tamias; species Tamias sibiricus. The sequence goes on along the minus strand of CM046658.1, from coordinate 175,554,911 downwards.
CTGTCTGTCCCTCACTCACACGCACAGGTTTAAGAGTGAGCGATCTGATTTCCAGCAGCACGGAAGCAGCGGTCCCGCCCGCCCTGCCTGCAGCTCTTGCTGGAGGTGGCCCTGGAGGGCTTCACACCACGCAGGACGGAGCCCACGCGTCTGGCTCTGAGCTCAGGCCGCTCTGGGGCTGAAGGGGCCCACACCGGGAGCGGAGGGCCACGAGCGACCCCTGCTCTCCCCACAGCCAGCCTGTTGTGGGGTGCATGGTGGACGCTGGCCACCAGGGCAGTCATCATGAGGAGTGGGCGCAGCTGAGGGGGAGGAAGGCGTGGAGGCCGCGTGTCCCCACCTCCAAGTGACCACTGGCGGACAGAAGATCCCACGCAGTCTAACTGACCTTGAGCCACCTTCAGGCAAAAGAGTGGAGTTTCTGGGAGACCAACGGAGCTCACAAGGACAAGTGGCAGGGCTGGCCCTCTGGTCTGTCACCCCTCAGTCATTCCACACAGGAGTGTGGTGAGGAAGGACGACAGGGCCTGATGGACTCAACACGTGTGAAGAGGGTCTGTGGTGGAGACTCCTCGCAGGACGCCTCCTCCTTTTATGTGGAGGGTCTCCTCTGGTGCGATTGCATGGCAGGTGACGGCTAATGCACGGAAGCCCATGTGTGCGTCACCTGAGCACAGAGATGGCGCCTCTCTGGCGATGATCACACCCGGTGCCAGCACCCGGCTGTCCCCATTCCAGGGACTGTCAAGGTCCCTGTCTCCTCCTTCCTTCCCCCATCTCCTCCCCTCGTACAACCTGCCTCCCTTTCAACCTCTCTTCTCCCGGCTCCCACCTGACAGGGGCTCAGGGGACCTTGACATGGAGCCCTGCCCTGGGAACGGAGGTGACTTCAGAGCTACCGGCCCATTGCTCCTGGGCTGCTGTGATCATTTCCACTGGGCGCATGCTGAATGTAGTGACAGTCTTGTGGCCGTTGAAAGAGTCTGAGAAACTCCCCTCCCCAGGGAAATTGAGTTTTTCAGGAAGACATAGAGACTGGCTTTGTCCTGTGGCCACGTCCCCGTCGGGGACTAGGAGTCTGGCCCAGCCCTCCTTGTCCAATTTGGCTTATTTGTAGAAATGTCCTTGGGGTGCAGGGCTTGCCGGGAGACGGCGTGCAAGAGAGTCAGCGCCACTCCAGGCTGTGGCCTCAAGCAGATAGGTCTGCGCCCGAGCCTCAGATGGCCCATCTGCAGGGCGCTGAGGAGCAACCTCTGTCTTGCCCTTCTGTGTATTCAAGGTGGAAATGCCTTCATTTCCCAGTCCCGTCAGGCCCGGTTCCCTCCAAATCTCCAGGCAGAGAGCCAAGGCACGCCTGGCTTTTACGGCATCTCTGTGTGTTTAGAAATAAGGTGCACCAGCTACTGGAAGTCAGCTCCGCAGGCGCACAGCTCAGGAAGCAGGTGGCTCCTTTGGGAGGGGAAAAGTTCCTCTTGTTGTGCCTGGGTGTCATCCTGCACAGGGCACATAATCTGGCCATGAGAAGGTAGGCTGGATTTCAGCCCTTAATCATAGACCCCGTTGTGCAGTGTGCAACCTGCGGAACTGCGTGGTACCATTGCCTTGTTCTGGGTCCTGGCTTCGAGGGTGCCACTCTAAGTCACAGACCAGTGGGAGCTCGTTGGTAAGGTCTTTGGACAGTCTGACAAGCTGTGTCAGAGGATTCCCCGTCAGTTGCTCTTCCAACCGTCCAGGGCCTCCTGCACACAACAGCCATGCTGCTGGGTCCTGCTCCAAGCTGCTCCTCTCAGGCCCGTCACTGTCCCCGGGGCACCTGAGGGCAGAGGACAGACTGTGGCTGTTTTCTTCTGTAGGGTGCACAGCACAGGGCTTTTGGTCAAGCTGTGGAGCTCAGATGAAAGAAAGGGGCCAAGATGGAGGAGGGGAGGGGGCGTCATGGGGACCCTCCTGGGGGCGCTTCCCCTCCCTCAGCATGGCTCAGCTGTGGGGCCTGCGCTCCCTCTGCTGCACTTCACCGTGGCTTTGCTGAGCCAGGCCCGACTGCTGCATGCTCCCTCCCTGCCCACAGGCCCCAATGTGGGGCAGAGAGCGGGCCAAGCTCCGTTTTGCAGGCTCAATGTCCCCGCGCGTGCACGGGTGGGGCTCACTGCTGATAAGTGAATTGGGGAAGGAGTTGGGGAGGGTCCACCAAGGCCCTGCACCCTTCCCTATCGTCCTGACACAGGGCCAGCCAGCCCTGCAGGACCCAAGTCCTCTGCACCCTGCTCCTGCACTGATCACTGTGCGCACTCCCGACCCTGGCCCCATTCACAAGGCCCATGGGCAGAGCAGACCCAGGGCTCTTATTCTTCCTTGGTTTTGGGTCTTTGTCAGGTCAACTTAGAAGGCCACAATAAAGTGATTTTTTTCCCTGTAATAAAGTAATTTGATTGAGGCAGTTATACTCAGTCCAGGCTCTGCCAGCTACTAACTTCTGGACCCTGATCAAATTGTTTTGCTTTTGAAGGCTTGGTCTCCTCGTCTACAACTGAGACCATGGTGACTGTCCTGCTAGCTTGCTGTGGAGACTAACTAGGCTTCCATGCTTGGGGCAGGTGACCTGTTCTCATGGCTGTTCTCACCCAGGTTCAGCAACCTTCTTGCACAGGAAAGACTGGGAGTTTTGTAGGCTTTTTGGGTCATACAAAAGGCTTATTTTTTTTTTTTTTTTTTTTTTTTTACATCGTACGTGGAGAGAACTTATGTGACCAAGAGAGACCTTCTGTTTTTACAATCAGCTTCCATATCTACAGGTTCTGCATTCACAGATTCAACCAGTCATGGATCAAAAGTACTCAGAAACAACTTCACCTGCCCTTGTTTCCTGGTAGTGTAGTGCAGCCGCAATCACAGGGCATTGTACTGCACTCGCTTATAACCCAGAGGTGATCTGAGTGTGCAAGAGGATGTGCATGGGTGATATGCAAATGCCACCATAGTATAAAGTGAATTGAGTGTCACTGCATCTTGGCACCTCAGAGGGTCCTGGAATCAAGACCCTGGATGCTGAGAGATGACAGTATGTATGCTCATTCATATTCATAAGCATATATGTGTATGCACACATACAAAAACCCCCATGCACACACACGTGCACACAAATTATTTAAGAATATGAAATTCATTCTTTTTTTTTTTTTTTTTTTTTTTTTTTTTTTTTTTTTTTTTTTTTTGGTGCTGGGGATCAAACCCAGGGCCTTGTGCATGCGAGGCAAGTACTCTACCAACTGAGCTATATCCCCAGCCCCTGAAATTCATTCTTGCTTTGCAGGTCATAGAAAGTATGCATAGGTGATGAAACCCTGTCTCAAAATGAAAGAAAGAAAGAAAGAAAGAAAGGAAGAAAGAAAGAAAGAAAGAAAGAAAGAAGGAAAGGAGGAAAGAAAGAAAGAAGGAAAGGAGGAAAGAAAGAAAGAAAGAAAGGAGGAAAGGAGGAAAGAAAGAAGACTGAGGATGTAGCTCAGTGTAAAGTGCCCCTGGGTTCGAGTCCCAGTACCCCCCAAAAAAGGTCTGGTAGGTGACTTTGTCCCAGAGTGCACGCGGTGGCTGGTGGGCCACTATTGGCCTTGCCCTGCACATCATGTAAGTTACCTTAAGTGCCTGGAGGAGTCTTTACCTTTTCCTTTTTCTGTTACTCATTTCAAATAGTATGTGGAAAAACATACTAGTTTGAATAGCCCCATGATAACTATTTTTCAGGGGGTGGAATTTGGTGGTTTCAAGCAGATTGATATTGTTGAGCAAACTTGGACCCCATCCGTCTCCAGAGCCGTGTTCATCTTGCAAGACTGGAACGCTATACTCACTGGACAACAACCCCACAAACCACCTTCTCTCAGCCTGGCCACTACCGTCGCATTGTGTGTGTGGCCTCAGCTCCTCCGAGTACCCCAGGGAGGTGCATCACACAGCACTTGTCCTTTGCCAAGTGACTCATTTCACCTAACACTATGTCCTCGAGACTCCTCTGCTTTGCAAACCTGTCAGAATTTCCTTCCTTTTATGGCTGAATAATATTCCTCTATAGGTATGCAGAACATTTTATTTATCTGTTCATGCATCCATTGACCCGTGGGTGGTCTTGACCATTGTGAATAATATTACTATGAACACGGGTGAACAAATACCTCTTCAAATCTCTACTTCCAATTCTTTTGGTGTATATAACCCAAAGTGGAATTAACTGGTCATATGGTAATTCTAGTTTTGACTTTTGAAGGAAATGCCAAACTATTTTCTAGGGTGGCTGCACCATTTTATACTCCCACCAGCAGCACACAAGGATTCTAATTCTTCTACATTCCCTCCAATATTTGTTTTTTAAGTTTTATTGTATTTTTTTAAATACATTTTTTAGTTGTCAATGGACTTTTATTTCATTTATTTATATGCGGTGCTGAGAATCAAACCCAGTGTCTCACACATGCCAGGCAAGTGCTCTACCACTGAGCCACCACCCCGGCCCCTTATTGTATTTTTAATTGATAAATAATAGTTGTGTCTACTTATGGGGTAAAATGTAATCTCTTAACATATGTATATATTGCAGAATGATCAAATCAGGGTAATGACTGTATCAACACTTCAAATTTTATTTTTTTTCCTTATCTTAGAATAAAAAATAAATAAATTATATTAAAAAAAACAAGTACATGGCATGAACATTTTTCTTTAAATTTAAATTTTAATAAATTAAGTAACATTTCATGAAAAAAAAATTTTATTTTTTAAGAGCTGAAAGATTCATGACATTTGTGGGCTCCATTCCTCCATGAATTACTCCCATAATTGAAAGGCAAGGTCTCTCTTATTGAGCCTCTGCATGAAGAACGTCCTGGCTGCTACAACAGAAGGACCATAAGACCCAGAGCTCAGCATAGCCCAGTGGCCTAAACAAGAGACAGTAATTTTCCACAGTTCTGGAGGACGGAAGCCCAAGCCCCGAGTGCTGGCAGACTTTGGCGTCTGGCAACGGCTGCTTCCTGGTCCGAGCTGGTGCTCCTCACATGTCCTCCATCAGAAGGGGAGGGAGAGTTCACTGGGGTCCCTTTAATTAGAGCACTAATCCCATCTGGGACTCGTGACCCAGTCACCTCCCCAAAGGTGTGCCTCCTGACACCATTACCTTGGGGTGGGGCTTTATGAGGACCCAGAGCGCAGTGTCAGTGACTCCGTGTCGCAGGTGAGGCCGGGAGGCTGAGTGGGTAAGTGATGTGCCAGTGTCTCTGTCACGAGAGCCATTGACACGGACCCACATGCCTCTGTCTTTCCACAGTGTCTTATTAATATTCAAAGCTTATTAATATTCAATACTGTCTGCTTTGAATATTAGTAAAGCTCACAAGCCACACCAGCTTCTTGGCTTTAGTTCCCCAAATGCTCCTGCTTTCTCCTCGTGTCCTGGTGAGGTGTGCAGGTTGGTTATTCCATGCCAACCTTGATTGCTAACTCTCTAACACTCCAATCACTTTTCACACGATGATAGATAAGTTACAAAAAGGCCAAGAAAGCATTCAAGAGACAGTGCTAGGAGCCAAAGCCAGGGGGTGATAAAAATGCAGAGTCACAGCCGGGCATGGTGGCACATGCCTGTAATCCCAGCACTTGGGAGGCTGAGGCAGGAGGATCGCAAGTTCAAAGCCAGCCTCAGAAATGGAGAGGCACTAAGCAACTCAGTGAGACCCTGTCTCTAATAGAATACAAAAAAAGGGCTGGGGATGTGGCCCAGTGGTCGAGTGCCCCTGAGTTCAATCCCTGGTACCAAAAAAAAAAAAAAAAAAAAATGCAGAGTCTCAGTGGTTAGATGGGGTTAAGGGAGAGATCCCCAGCTCCAGGGCCAAGGGTCTGGAGGGGTCTTTGGCATGTGGGCTGAAGTGTCCACTTGAAATGGACCTTGCCTGAGGGGCAGGAGACACCACCCTTGAGCTGAAGCCTGGGGACAGGTGGTGCCCGGCTCAGGTGATCTTCCAGGGAAAGGCTCCTGCTAGTAGCTAGGGGACGGTCAGCAAGCCATGCCACAGTCTTAGGGTATTCCTTCTTTTATCAGTCTTAGGTCAGGGGTCACATCTGGTGTGGTCAACAAGCTCCTGCCCCTGCAACTGACGTTTCTGAGGGGATGCCACAGGCCCACGTGTCTCTGTGCTCCTGACAGAGTTTGATAAGTTCACAGGTGGCTTTAAAAATCAATATTAATAAGTCATTTATCAGTTTGTGCCTTAGGTTTGTATTGGGAAGATGGTGGCTGTTTTTCTTGTACAAACGTGATATAGAGTCATTCTTCCTTGGCACTTGTGTTCAAAGCGGAGCAACTCTTGGAGGACTGCAGCCCTTTCAACGGGGGAGCTCGGGGCACACTGTGGCCTGAAAGCTGCTGTTCCACACCACACGAGAGTCACTGTGTCAGGGGTGGCTGGCTCGCCAGGTTACAGCTGACCCAGGGCAGAGCCAGCTCGGGTCTCGCTCAGGCCCACTCTCGGGCCTGGACAGCTTTCCAGCCCTCTGGGAAGTCCTTCAGTGCTATTCTTTCCCGACCTCTGCCTCCCCTAACTGACCCCTTGGTCCAGTCCTTGGCCTGACCCACCATGACCTATTCTATCCCCCATGATGGCAGGGGGAGACTTGGCTCAGTGTTGCCTGCTCTCCCCTGTGAGCCTTCCACACCGCAGAGTTGGGAAAGAGTCGTAAAAGGAATTTAATCAAATCTAAAAATACCTCAGAGAATGGAGGGCGGTGAGGACTGAGCCTCCCAAGGCTGTATGGGAGCCAGAGGCCGCACAAGGCTGTCTCCTTGGTGAGGAGGAATGGGGACAGCCTTTTGGGGTTTTCTGTAAGCTACCACATTATCTAGGGTCAAGGTGTGTCAGAGCACAGGTAAATCAGTGTAGCAGAAAGAATAGAATGATCTACACGGTCTGTGTGTGAAGCGATAACTCAACGGACACGCCACCGAGCCATCACAGCCTCGTCATGCCAACGGAACATCGTGTTCTGCCAGAGGTCTCAAGGTCAGTTATTGACTGATCCGCAAAGCCATCTGTGGGTGTTCCCCTTCATGCTGAATTTGAACTTTAGACCAGTCTGCAGTTGGATCTGTGTCCTAGGCCCAATTATCATAATCCCCATTATAATCATCTTTATTTGTAAGTGGTAGAATGTCCTCTCAAAGTCCAACCCCACGCCCATGGATAGATGTTTCCAACTGCCAGGTGCATTAGGGTTGCCCAGGGGTCTGTTCAAAGGAGTTCCCGCCAGCTGGTCTCACGGGGGCTTGCTCCTGCGTTTCTCACATCGGCCAGGACGTGCCGTGGGTCCCCAGACCTGTCTTGGGAGCAAGGTCCCTGGACCATGTCCTTTGAGCAAGTTGCCCTGCCTTTAAATGACCTCTAAGGTTCACTGGCGACCTGGTGGGTCTGTCTGTGGCTGTGTTGGAGCAGAGGGAGCCCGCGGGCGGCTATGGGTCGGGGGTGGGGGTGCTTGTCTGGAACGGGGCCTTTAGGACATCATTTCAGCTCTCCGGGTCCCGGCAAAGGGGAGAAAACACTGACTCCCCAGAGCTGCCAGGAATGAACGAGCCAGCCTGTGTGGACGTCCAGCGCGCGGCCGGCAGACGCTGTCCATGTGGTTTCTGTCCACACATCTGAGTCCGCGTCCTCCCAAGGGCAAGTTCTCCTTCAGATGCCTCTGGGGAAGCCCTTGGGGGCCACGGCTGCAGCCTGAGGTCGCCCACGACTCGCGCCTTCCCCAGGCGGGGCACTGAGTGCGGCTGGCGAGTGCAGACAGTGAGTGTCTCTTCCAACATCCGTCCAGCCTCTTCCGGCCCAGGAAGTGCCCCTCGTCTTTCCTCTTTGTCTCTGCCTCTTCTCCCCAGCTGTCACCAGTGCCCACACGGGTGCCAGAGTGAGTCCCCAGCTCAAAGTCCTTCCTGTGCAGCCCTCGGGAAGCCCATGGGACGGGAAGCCCCAGCCGGTATATGTATATGTGTACTCTGTCTGTCTGTCTGTCCATGTGGAAATGCCAAGTGTCGACCTCCAAGTGGAGACACAGGCTCCCTGGCGCTGGTGGGCATGTGGAGGGGTGCAGACGCCGTGGGAGGCGGTGAGGTGGTTTCCCAACAGGTCAGACGATTGTGCTGCCAACGCGGACTGCAGTCCAGGTGCACACTCAAGAGAGCTGCAAACAGGCTCAGACCAGGCCTCGCCACCAGCCTGCACAGAAGCAAAGGGCAGAGGCCACCCTCTTGCCATGGGGGGGGGGGGGGGTGGAAGGACAGCCAGACTGTGACGTGGGCTTGCAGTGCATTTTATTCAGCACGGAGAGGAGGGAAGCACGGATAGTGCCTGGGCAGGAGGAGATGTGTGGAGAAGTGAGAGCCACCACACCCAAAGGCCGCCCGGTGCCTGCATGGGGGTGAGGGGTCAGGGCAGGTGAACCCACGGGCAGGGCGCACGCGGGGCTGCCGCGCCACAGAGGAGGGCGCGGGATGACGCTGCTGCGGGGTGGGTTCTGTTTGGGGCCTTGGGACCGGAAAGTGGTGATGGTCATTCGCTACTGAGAACGCACTAAGTGCCACCACACAGCACACGTCAGAGGGTCACTTCTGTGTGACCTGACTTCACCTCGGTGGGGTCCAAAAGCACCAGAAGAATAAATAACGTAATTCCCCCTTTTTTATGAAAAACCCGAGAGAGTCTAGCGAGGTGACTCGGGGTAAGTCCCTCAGTTCCTCGAGCTGGTTCCTGTCCCATGAAGTGGGTGGCTGTCCCCTGCCACACTGAGCTGCTTTGGCAATCAGAAGAGAAGCCCTCTGACGTTCTTGAACAGGAACATGAAAGGATGCCCCATGCCTACCTAACACACAGGTGCCCACCTCCTCTCCTCTGAAATGGTTTAACTCCGTGTCTTGTGCATTTCATCAGTTGATGACACCTTCCTGGCACTTGTCCTTGAAGTGGCTGTCTCCATCTGTGAGCCTTAGCCATTTAACACAGGCCCACAAGGCAGAGACAGTGCCCATCTCCCCCTCCTCGCCTCCTGGCGCCTCGCCTGGCACCCACTGGCAACGAAGATGGTGGCTGTGGTTGGGGTGTTTCAGGGGCTGGGGCTGGGCACTTTGTCCCCTGCCGTTTACTGGGTTCTTGCAGCATTCCTGCAAGGTAGGTATTCCTGGGCCCCGTTCCCGGCAGAGAAGGTGAGTTCAGAAGGTGAGGGCTTCCCTGAGGATGTGCCTCTGGTGGGTGACAGAGCCAGGACCTGCTCTGTGACCTGACCCCAGGCCCGAGAGCTCCGTCCCTAGGCCATATCAGGTTTGATTCGTTTCACGCCTGGATATAAGCACAAATGAATCTTGGCAGGAAAAAAGGGTAGTGGGGTGACCGGAAAAGGCACTGCCCTGACAGGCACGCTGGCCACCCTTCTCCCTGGGCCTGTTTCCTGTGAGTTCTGCAGCCAGCTGGCTGCTCCTTCAGCTGCTGTGACGGAATCATGACCTGAGCAAGAATTCCTAGTGCCCCTGGATTTCCCTGGGGCTCCTCATTTTTTCTAGGGGGGCCACAGAGAGTCAGTCCACTATTTGAGAAATGGCTCTACCTCCATGCTGTCACCTGAGTGGTTGTCAGAGAAGATTGTGATGAGATTCCCTGGACCCACAGCACAGGGTCCTTGTGATCATTCCAGGTGTGGTGGACGCTGTCCTGGGCGCTCAGAACACCTCCTTGGGAGGGTCTCCCCCTCGCCTGCAGGGAGTGCTGGCCGCCATGCTTAGCAGTGAATGCCCCCCAGGATTGCCATCACGAAGGCCGCACTCCTGTCCCCAGGGCCCTGGGAGCATAACGCCAGGTCCCCAAGCCCCAGGTCACTCAGCTTAACTCTGCAGGGCCCAGTGCTTGGGCTGCCCAGAGGTCAGCAGAACACTTTGTCACTACAGTGGCTCCAGCCCCGCCTCAGGCTCCGCCTCCTCCTCCCTTCCCCACAGGGCTCCATGGGGCCGCTTTCCAAGGCCTTCTGGTTCCAAATCTCTTCCCCAGGTTTGACTCCTGGGGAACCTGAGCCAGAACACGGCTGTGAGTCTTTCTTCTTTTGCAATGAAGAAACAGAGGGGCCAAACAGTGACATGGCCTCAAGCTGTCATTGGTAAGTCCTCTGTTTAGGGGGAGCTGGCTACTGAAGCCTCCACCTGTCCTCCTAGCATGGAAGCAGAGGTCCTGCCCTCCTTACAGCTTGGGTTTCATGTAGTTTCTGGGCTGTGTAGCCGAGGCTGGCTGTAGACGCTTCACACTAGCAGGCGGAGCTCTGGCATCCTGCGCTGAACACAGCCTGCTCTGGGGCTGAAGTAGCCTGCGCGAGGAGCGGAGGGCCACGAGGGCTCTCTGATGAGTCCACCCTGCTCTTCCCAGAACCAGCTGTTGTAGGGTTCGAGGTGGACATCCGCCACCAAGACAGTTATCCTGAGGAGCAGGTGCAGCAGATGGGGAGGAAGGGCGTGGAGACTGCATGTCCCCACCTCCAAGTGATCACCAGCTGACAGAAGATTGCATGCAGTCTACCTGACCTTGAACCACCTTGCCACTTGGAGTTTCTGGGAGACCAACGGAGCTCACAAGGACAAGTGGCAGGGCTGGCCCTCTGGTCTGTCACCCCTCAGTCATTCCACACAGGAGTGCAGTGAGGAAGGACAGACAGGGCCTGATGGACTCAACACGTGTGAAGAGGGTCTGTGGTGGAGACTCCTCGCAGGACGCCTCCTCCTTTTATGTGGTGGGTCTTCTCTGGTGTGATCATGTAGCGTGTGAAGGTTAATGCACAGAAGTCCACGTGTGCGAGCACCGGAGCACGAAGATGGCGCCTTGACCTTGACACAGAGTGCAGCTGTGGGAAATAGAAGGTGACTGGAGACCTACTGGTTCATTGCTGCTCTTGCTGTGGGTGGAGAACTGGAAGTAATCTACCTCCACTACCCCATGATATCAAACGGAGGAACGGGACCCCGGAGGAGAGGGTTTCAGAGCATCACCATGAGCAGGGCTAGAATCTGGAGTTTGTGATGCTTTTGAATCTTTGGGTAAGAGAACAGCAGGGAGCCTAGTGGAGTGGGCTCTCACAGCCTACCCCATCCTGATTTTATGAGCTTGGGCGAGCCTCTGAGCCTCAGCTTCCTCACCCGGTCAGTGGACAGCAGTGCTGCCAGACTGGTGGGCACGTGGTAGTTGTAACCATTCCATTTGCATACCCAGACGACATTGCAAGTTCACGGGAAGTATAGACTGCCTCCTCCAACCCACGCATATCCCACTGACATCAATTTACATCCACGTTACATCATGAGGATGTGCTTTTATAATGAAGTTGTAAGCAGAGTTTCTGGAGTCCTCCCGACACAGGGTCAAGTCCCAGCTCTGTGATCTTGGCCAAGAATCGCCTGCTGCCTCCCACCTGCCAGTTCCCCAGCTGTGAGTGCACTCCCTTCTGGGTGGTTGAGTGGAGACACAAGCCCATAAAACCCTTGCAGGGTCTTGGTGGTTGGCAGTGCCTGTCCTGTGGCAGCTGGTGTGTTCTGTGACTTGTCATGGCAACTCTTAGCAGGATGCAGCTTCTTTCCTGCAGGCAAGGAAAGAAAGAAGCTGCTACAGGCCGCCCTGCTGCACCAGCACTCCTCTTTAATTAATCAATCAATTAGTTGCCCTGGTGCCGGGGAGGAATTCTGCCTGGTACAGGCTGGGCAAGGCTCTCCCACTGAGTGGCACCCGGCCTTGCAGCATTATCTTGGTCATTTGTTCCATTCCTGTGTTGTGCAATTTTGATTCAACAAACTTCATAAAATCCACAAAACATCCTAGCTTTTGCTTTGTGCAGCCAACGTCCATTTATCTATCTTCTGCAGTGTTCTTTCTTTCCCTCATTTTCCTAGTTCTCTCTGGGATTGTTTCCATCTTGTCTGAAGAAAACTATTTTGTGTGTTTCTTTTTCCTTCTCTTTTGTCTTTTTCTGCAACTGTTTTTTTTTTTTTTTTTTTTTTTTTTTTTTTTTTTTGTCACCTTCATTTTGGAGATAGACCTTTACTGCTCATGTGAAATTCTAGCTGGCCGTTGTGTTCTTTCTGCCTTTAGGAATGCCCTCCCCTCGTCTTCGGTTCATGTTTCCATTGAAAAGGTTCTTCCTTTGGAGGAACTTTGGAGGAACTCTCTCTGCTCTCCTTCGTCCCTCTCTTCCTTCCTCCTTTATTCCTTTTCTTGCTATAAAAAAAATAAACCTTAACATACGTACAGCGAGGTGCACCTGGCCTAGCGCATCCGCAGCTGAGTGAGCTGATCACCCGCCGCAGCCAGCAGACAGATGAAGATACAGATGGTGACCTGCACCCCGGAAGCTTCCCTGTCACAACCACACCAGCTGCCCCCAGGCCTGTCCCGACACCCACTTCCAACACTGTCAGCACAGATTAGGTCTCTCTTCCTGCTCTTTGTTTGGAGGGAGGGGTGCAGTCTGGCGCTGGGCTCCCTTCTGACCCTGCTGCAGGGGTGGTGCAGGGCCCCTCTCCTCAGGCACCCCGGGAGGCTGATCTGGAAATCCCAGGTTCATTCTCATGTTCCTTTCACAGCAGTGGGCATTTGGGCGAGTCCCAGCGGGAGGCAGTGGTACCAGGAGTGTTCCAGAGTAGACTCAGGTAAACACAGGTAGGGGTGGCATGTCTGGACATGGTCCGTGTGTTCAGTCTGCCTAGGATCCGGCAACCGGACGTGGGAAGTGGCTGGGCTCCACCCCCTGTGACTGAGAGAGGCAGCCGCCCTCGCTCACCCCTCGCCGACCCGGAGACCCGAGGTGACTCTTTGTCTTCTACATCTTAGTCACTCTGGAGGGTGCTGCTTGGTTTTCTTTTGTTTTCCTTGTGGGGGGTACCAGGGATTGAACTCAGGGGCACTTGACCACTGAGCCACATCCCCAGCCTGATTTTGTATTTTATTTAGAGAGAGCGTCTCACTGAGTTGCTTAGCGCCTCACTTTTTCTGAGGCTGGCTTTGAACTCACGATCCTCCGGCCTCAGCCTCCTGGATCACTGAGATTACAAGTGTGCGCCACTGTGGCACAGCAACTGCTGCCCAGTTTTTGAGCTTGGTGTTGACGCCACCTTGCCCTGGAAGCCACATTTTTCATTTCTAAATCTTTACTCGAGTAAATCTTTTGAAAACTTTGTTTAGATATACGTGACAGTAGAGTATATTTGACATATTGTACATACATGGAATAAAACATCCTACTTAGGGTGCCATTCTTTGGTTGAACATGATGTGGAGCTACACAGGTCATATGTTCATGTAGGAACATAGGAAACTTATGTCTGATTCAGTCCACTGTCTCTCCTACTCCCATCCCCCCTTCCTTCATTCCTCTTTGTTTAAGCCACTGAATTTCTATTCTTCCCCTCCTCCCCCCTATTATGTTATCACTCACATATCAGAGATAACATTCAACCTTTGAGTTTTGGGGATTGGTTTATTTCACTTAGCATGATAGTCTCCAGTCTATACATATCCAAAGTTATAAAGTCATTATTTTTTTATGGCTGAGTAACATGGTATTGTGTATATATACCACATTTTCTTTATCCATTCATCTGTTCAAAGGTATCTAAATTATCACCATTGCTTATCTATTGTGAATTGAACCTCTATAAACATTGATATGGCTGCATCATTGTAGTATGCTGATTTTAAGTCCTTTGGGTATATGCCTAGGAGTGGGATAACTGGGTCAAAGAGTGGTTCCATTCCAAGTTTTCTGAAGAATCTCCACACTGTTTTCCAGAGCAATTGCACCAATTTGCAGTCCCACCACCAATGTATGTCACTCTAGTTAGTCTTGACCACAGGTCGCTCTTCAATTTTTTCCAAATAACCTGGTGATGGCTGTAAGTGTGTGTGTGTGTGAAGGCGCATGCACACACACACACACACACACACACACTCATGCACACGTAGAAAGGGCTTTTTCAGCATCCCTTTCTTAAGCGTGGGTAGTGAAAGCACTAAAGAATACCTACAGTGTTGAGGAATGTGTTTGTGGTTTAGTCCTCGATCCTGATTCTGACCCAGAAATAGAGGCAAAGAAAGGAACCTGGCTTGTGATGTGCGTCTGTCTGCTCACCCTGACCCATCCATCCATCCAAGACACTCCCCACACACTGAGCTGGGCCCTGAAGATGAGCAAGACACAGTCCTGCCCTTCCCAGGGATTTGGAGAGACACACTCAAATGGAACGGGCCATTCTGTGTGAGCAGTGTCCTGGCCAGATGCACGCAGCGTGGAAGCTCCTTAACGCTCCTGCTCACCTCTGTGTCCCTCATACCTGGGGAAGTCCCAGAAACACAGCAGGCCCCTACCTCCGTGCTCTATGGGGGAGCAGGAGGGTGGGGCTGGCGTGACTCAGGTAACCAAGATGGCGGGGGGGGGGGGGTGGCGTTAGTGAATTCTGACGGCTTATCGGGTGGCAAGCCTAGCTAGGAGCCCAGGCCTTCACTCCTCAGGTGTCCCCGTCCTCCTTTCCCTCAGGTGTAGGGGTAGGGGAGCTACGGTGACTAAGTTCCACATGGCCCACCCATGCTGCACCAGGGTGACAGAGTTGAAGGCTCCAGAGGAAGAGAGGCCAGATGGTCCAAGGAGGCAAGGGGCTTCCCAAGTGTGGCAGCATTGGAACTGGCCTTTATAGGTGAAGGGTAGTTTTCTGGGCCTCAAAGAACATGGGGTTAGATGCCAGTGAGACCATGGGGCCATCACAAGGGACCTTCCCAAGGCCTGAAGTCCCCCATCTGATGAAACCATCAGCACATTCCAACACAACCGTGTGTGAAGGAGCTTTGTAAACAGTGATGCACCTGCAAGGGACCAGGGTGGCCAGAGCAGGGCCACAGTCTCTTCTTGAGCCTTTGTGATTCTGGCTCCACACGTCCCTGGAGGGTGTCAGCTCCAGGTGCGGCCCTGCACACCCGACGTCACAGGGGGCAGTTTTGCTGCTGTTGGTTGTGGGAGGAGACCCTGGAGCATCCATCACCACTGGGCTTGGGTTTGTTCATCGTGTCATTGATTCATTCACGTGGAGTCCTTTGTACGCGTGTGAACTCCGTGCACAATTCAGAGGAGGCTCACTTGGGCATGAATCACAGGGGAACTTGCCCGGAGCCCAGTGGCAACCTCTGCAGTGCCTTGGGATTTCTAGCAAACTCAGCTGGAACACTTGACCTTGAATGTGGCAAGAGGATCCACAGAAGGACAGAGCATTGCTTGTGGTCCCAGAGCAGGGCCGCGGCAGAAACCCTGGGCCTCCTGCCCCCCAGAGCAAGCTCTTTTCATGAAAGGCTTTGCTCCGGAGCCTGGCACGCTCCCCTCCCAGCTCAGACAGGCCCATGGAGAGGCCCCAGGTGCCCGGCACTGCACTTTCAGTTCTGTTCCCCTGGTGTACGTCACATGTCTTGAGCAAGCGTCATTCTCCCTGAGACTCAGTCTCCTCCTCTGTGAGATGGGATTTCATGGAGAAGGAAGGTCAAGGGACATGGCGTGCCCTGAACCCAGAACTTGGATAACATGGATTTTTAACCAGCTCTTATTTCCTTGCTCTTTGTTGCAGCAATCATTATATTACAGATATTTTCCATTTGACCCTGTGGTTTCAGGCTGGCCAAACAATAATTAGTCACAGCCGTCTCCGTGGTCACCCAGCACTGCTCTCCTTTCTCAGATCCTCAGCTCTTTAATACGAGTCGGCCTTTCAAATGAACCAAAATGGGCCTGTGGCCACCCCTTCTGCCTTCGCCTCTTGATGCTGCCAGGGGAGGTCTTCAGGCACCTGGAACAGAGAGGTAACAAGGACCAGGGGCAGGCGCCAGAAACTCCCCCACAGTCCCTCCTCCCCTTCAGCTGGGAAGGGGGACTCTGCCCGAGGGGTGAAGCTGGCAGTGGGAGAAGAGCATGCGGCTTTTATTTATTTATTTAATGGCAAAGATCTGGCACAGCCAAGCAGAGAAAAGTTTAAAAACTCTGCAGAAGACTAACAGTTTGGTTCCGTCTCATTCATGGTCCATCAGTGAGGAACAACTTTGAGCCAGACCCTGGTGCAAACCCAGAGAGTCCAGGCTGGGTTGGCACCATCTTCCCCAGAGTCCTGCGGATCCGACGCCACCTGCTGAAAATGCAGATCATGGAACCCCACCCCTGCAGCCCCAGGGAGCAAGGAGGACACTGGATGGAAAGGCCCCAGCTCTGCAGCCCCACTGGCCAAGCAATGCTGGATTGGAAGTCATGGCCCAGAGGGCTGAGGTCCTGTGTGACACAGGCATGATGGAGGCATCGCTGTGGGCAGGAGCCTGGACTGGACTTTGGGGCCATGGCCAGTCTGTAGAGGAGCACCAGCCTCACATGCCAGCATGGGACTCAGGGAGGGCTCTCGCTGGGGTCACACCTGGCTGAGTCTTGAAGGTCAAGGAGGACCTGGCCGATGAGAGGCCTGGGCAGGTAAGAGGGTGGGCAGAGTGTTCTGGGAAGAGAAAGAGCAAGGTTGGAAACAGGAAGCCCAGAGGCCCGCAGAGAGGGAGCTCGGCAGTGCTCTGGGTGGGGTGAGAGGAGAACGGGCTGGGGACAGCGGTGCCCGGCCAGGGGCTCTCAGGAGCCTTGGGAGCAGGCCTTCTCCTACAGCCCTGGGCAACCACCAGAGGACTTCGCAGGGAGGGAAGCGCTCTGACAGGTACTGGGAATGAGAAGCAAGGAGCTGGTGGGAGGACACGAGCCAGAGCCGTGGGACAGAGGAGGGGCCCCAGGGGGGCACAGAGGAGGGGCCAGGTGGGGGCAGAGGAGGGGCCCCAGGGGGTCGCAGAGGAGGGGCCAGGTGGGGGCAGAGGAGGGGGCCAGGTGGGGGCAGAGGAAGGGCCAGGTGGGGGCAGAGGAGGGGGCAGGTGGGGGCAGAGGAGGGAGCAGGTGGGGGCAGAGGAGGGAGCAGGTGGGGGCAGAGGAGGGGCCAGGTGGGGGCAGAGGAGGGGGCAGGTGGGGGCAGAGCAGAGGACCAGGTGCAGGTAAGGAGAGGCACAGGCTTCTAGGGCAGCGAGGTGGGCTTCAGGGCTGGATAAGGGGTGACTCACTCAGTTTTCTTCTCTGATTGGGTGCATGTGGCAGGAGGGACACAGAGCCTCTCCTTGGAGAGAAGGGCCAGTGTGCCTGCCTGGCCACCCAAGCCCCTCTTCCCTTGTGGGGAACACTGACATTGGTTCCCTAGGCCGGCTTGAGGCTTCACATTGTCAGAGGCAACATACTCTGCCATTGTCAGTTCAGGGCTTATTCCACTTCCCTGGGACACTGGCTCCTAGTGTCAGAGCTGACCCTGGAGACCATCCTAGTGAGGGAACAGGGACAGGGAATACAAGTGACTGCCGTGGCAGCCTGTAGGACCTGCCCCAGGGTGGTCTCTGCGGCTTCATTTCTGGTGACGATGGGCTTGCCACTTCATCTCCCCTCCCATGTCTTCATCTGCAAGATGGAGAGGCTCACCCAATCTGTAGGGTTGCTGTGACGATTTGCAAAGTGGTGACTGTCCTGTGTTTTTTTTTTTTTTTTTTTTTTTTTTTTTTTATACTGGGATTGAACTTAGGGGCACTTGACCCCTGGGCCACATCCCCAGCCCTTTTTTGTATTTTATTAGAGACAGGGTCTCACTGAGTTGCTGAGTGTTGCCGCCTGAAGCGATGGCCGCTTGGAGCAACAAAGCCGCGGGAAGAAGTTCAGAGGCAAACTGGAAACAAACAGCTTTTTATTCAGATAACTTTTCTCTCTGGCTCTAACAACGACTAACACGCGCCACACACACCACCAAAATGGCGCTGACCCGATCAGCAATCTAGGCCAAGTCACTCGAGATCCCGGGCCAAGTCCCGCGAGATCCCAGGCCAAGTCCCGTGAGACTACGGAAGGCAGCAATGCCCAAATCTCCATGGCCCATAGTCAACCGCAATTTAAGCCATCTCTCCAAACAGGGCTCCTGCATTTCCCCCCTTTTGTTTTAAAAGAGGGGATGCTCTAGGACGTCTATGTGCAACCAACATTCTTACCCGTCATCGGATAATCAAGGCTGTGCCCTTGACTCCTGTCTTAGGTGGATATGTCGGCCACATGAGACTGTCCCGTGCGACTGTGCCTGTCTTAGGTTGTCCCCCTCTGGGGATCTTACCCGTCATTGGCTAACCAGCCATCCAATGGAGCCCTTTAGGATCGACTGTGTATGATGACTAACAGCCGTCCAATTGTGAGGAGATGTTGCGGCTTTAAGGCGACAAGCCTTTTGGTGATGAGCCAAATTGCATAGCATATCAAATTGTTTAAACAAATCAGCTGCCCTAAGTTCCATCAAGTAACACACTGAATTCTCTAGACAAATACCCGCAAGGCATTGTCCCGTAAAGTCCCAAACAATGAAAGATCAAAATGTCCATTTGTTATAACATGTTGATGTAGGAGGCCCCATGCATGTAGAGCAGAGGCCACACTGTTGGTGAGGTTGTTTGATGCTTGGGCAGCAGGGATGCTTGCGGCGACCCGACCGCGATCCCTGCAGCTGTAGCAGCAGATGTCTTTTTTATGTCTAGACAATGCCACAGGCAAATCTTCAGGGCCCGCTACCTAGAAACTCAAGCATCAATTATTAAAGGAAAGGCAGTGCTATTGCAGCACTGAGTCAACAGGCGAGTTGTCAAACTACAAAATAGAATAATTAGATTAGAAAATTAAAGTTGATTTTTGTTCACACACATTGCTGGTTGAGCTTCTACAAACATAAGTTGGAAAAATATCATATTTAGAACAAAACAAAGAAAGACTGAGGGTAATTACTGCATTAAAGATAGATTAAAGAAAAGGTAAAGGCACTTTGGAGAAATAATTTGTTAGCTGGAACCCTCGAGTCTCTGTATACACAGCAATCTTTTACCTGTTGAGATAATTGAAATTAATGAGCTATTAAACAAATGACGTTAATAACAAATAAACAATCTTATGTCAAAACACCAAAATATCAGGTTATATAGCACTAGTCGTATTGTTTGCTAAAGAGAAGTCCCAGGGACACCTATAAATCAAAATTGAAAGTACCTTCATTTATAAAATTATTTACCTAAATTGAATACTCTTAACCTAAAATGAATTAAAGTTATTTGGATCCATATATATATATTTTTTTTTCATAAGCGCTTTGTTATTTGTGACGTCACACTGGACAGACGCACAAAGATACAAACATATATTTGTGACGTCACATTAACATGAAATGTAGACAAATGTACAGACATAAAGACATGTATAAAAAGAAAAAAAAAAATACAATTGTGTGCACACTAAAGAGAGATCTCCTCGTCCCGGCCGGGAGGAATGATACTTAAGTTGTGAAATATTTTTTTTTTTTAAATGTATTTTATTTGTACATGGTACTGAGGATCGAACCCGGGTCGCCCACACGCTAGGCGAGCGCTCTACCGCTGAGCCACAATCCCAGCCCAGTTGTGAAATATTTTGAAGGACTCTTTTGAGGGAATCATTCTATACCTTCATCTTTGTCCTCTTGATTTTGTACCTTTTTTATTAATCTTGATTCTTCAACAACTTCATCTTGATCAATTTGATGTGGTACCTGCTTTATTAATCTAGATGGTATCCATATTGGAGATGATTCGTGTTTTGGAAAAACACAAACAGATCCTCTTCCCCAAATTAATACTGGATCTGGACCCTTCCATGTACCTGAAAGAACATCCTTCCAGTAAACCAAAGGTTTATGTTGTTGGTGTGGATTCCAATGTCTGTCTCCAGCAGAATAACCATTAGAGTCTAAAGTTAAAAAATTTGGGGTAAACAGGGCAACTGCCAATCTGTCCTTAGGACTTTTCCAACTTCCTTCTTTTTGTTTTAATAACATAATTTTCAGTGTGTGGTTTGCTCTTTCAATAATGCCCTGACCCTGAGGATTTTATGGGATGCCTGTTTTATGGGATATATTGAATTTTGCACAAAACTGTTTGAAAGATGAGGACGTATATGCAGGGCCATTATCTGTTTTAAGCATTTGGGGATGCCCAATGCAGCAAAAGCTTGCAAACAATGAGATGTAACATCTTTAACTTTTTCTCCAGAATGTAAGGAAGCAAAAATCATGCCTGAGCATGTATCTATGGTCACATGAATAAATCTCAATTTTCCAAAACTTGGCTCATGAGTAACATCCATCCGCCAATAATGATTGGGCATTAATCCTCTAGGGTTAACGCCGAAATGAGAATTGGGCAAATGTGTCATACAAGATTTACAATCTTTTACAATTGTTCTGGCTTGCTTCTTTGTGATTTTAAACCTACGTTGCAAGGTGGTGCTGTTGACATGAAACTGGGAGTGAAATAAAGTAGCTTGTTGTAGCACTGAAAGTATAAATATTGTTTTTTGTAAGTTCATCAGCCTTTTGATTACCTTCATGGAGGGGACCAGGCAAATTAGTATGTGCTCTTAATATGGCCTACGAATAGAGGTTCTTTTCTTGCCCACAAAAGTTTTTGTATTTGATAAAACAATTTAAAGGCTGGAGTATGAGGTGCTATTGGTCCTGCTAACTCTAATTTTGGGACAGCTTGTACAATATAGTGGCTATCTGAAAAAATGTTTACGGGCCGGTCCCTAAAATTTTCCAGAGCTCTTACCACAGCTTCCAATTCCACTAGTTGAGCTGATTTGTGTGCAGTTATGTAAGTCATATTTTCTTTTGTAGTGACTACTGTAGCAGTACCATTTGAGGACCCATCTATAAATACATTAAATGCCTTAGGAATAGGTTGATTTTTTATTACCTGTGGAAATATAATAGGATGATTAATACAAAAAGATAATATAGGAGACTTTGGAAGATGATTATCAAAATTTGCAGAAGTAGAGCATTTAGCTATAGCCCAATCATTATCATTGAAGCATAAATATTCAATCTGTGATGATGAATAGGGAGTAATAATAGTAGCAGGGTGAATGCCAAATATTTTAGTAGAAGTCTTAAGTCCTTGAAGAATAAGTTTAGCCACCATGGAGGTATAAGACTCAATTATACTTTTAGGAGAGACGGGCAAATGTATCCATAATAAAGGCCCTTGTTGCCAAAATACTCCTGTGGGTGTATATTGTGAAGAAATAATAATCAACATCAGCGGTTGAGTTAAATCAAATCTATCACAATGAGCTCCTTCGATGGCTTTTTCTACTAACTTTAAAGCTTTCCTAGCATCAGGAGTCAATGTTCGCGGTGAAGATGGATCAGGGTCTCCACGAAGGATGTCAAATAAAGGTTTTAGTTGGCCAGTAGTGAGGTTTAGTGTAGGGCAAAGCCAATTAATGTCTCCCAGTAGTTTTTGGAAATCATTGAGGGTGGTCAAATGTTCTTTATTTATTAAAATTTTGGGGGGGTCTAACAAAAGTATCCATGATTTTAAATCCTAAATATAATATGGGAGATCTGGTTTGAACTTTTTCTTCTGCTATATATAATCCATATTCTTTAAATTTTCTACCACGTCACTGAATATATTAAATAAGATTTTTTGATTAGGGTGGGCCAATAAAATATCATCCATGTAATGTAGACACATGAGGTTTGGATATTTATTTTTAATGGGTTGGATAGCCTTGTCCACATATATTTGGCATATGGTGGGGCTATTAGCCATTCCCTGTGGTAAAACCTTCCATTGATATCTCTGATCAGGGCCATTATTGTTCATAGAAGGAATGGAAAAAGCAAACCTGGGGGCATCCAGAGGATGTAGGGGAATAGAAAAGAAGCAATCCTTTGTATCAAGAGTAATAAGATGGAAATTTTTTGGAATAGCTACAGGACTAGGAAGTCCAGGTTGAGTAGGGCCCATAACTTGCATGATTTTATTGATTTGTCTAAGATCATGTAACAATCGCCATTTTCCTGACTTTTTCTTGATCACAAATATGGGGGAATTCCAGGGAGAGGTGGAAGGTTCTATATGTCCTGCTTCTAATTGTTCCTGAACTAGTAGGTGGGCCGCTTGTAATTTCTCTTTAGATAGGGGCCACTGAGGTACCCACACTGGCTTATCAGAAAGCCATGGTATTTTCAAAATTATTTTCTCAGTGGCCCCGAAAAAAAATATCTTTTTCCTTTATGATAATGATTACTTTTAGGGTTAAGATTACTCTGTACTTTTTGATAATGATTACTTTTAGGGTTAAGATTACCCTGTAGATTTTCACATTTAACACCTGTAGGCTTGGTTGCAAGATGTACTCCCATTTGTTGCAAAATATCTCTTCCCATAAAGTAACCGGTAGGTTAGGTAAAATATAAGGCTGAAATGTTCCTTTATGGCCTTCATCATCCTCCCATTTTAAAATTGCCACACTTTTTTTCTGGGAGGTTTTTATATCCCAAGCCTCTTAAACTGGTTGAAGGTTTTTGTAGAGGCCAGTGCTTGGGCCATTGGTGTAAATTAATAATGGAAGAGTCAGCTCCAGTATCTATTAATGCCTCCATTTCTATTCCTTGGATTTTTTTTTACACATAGGCCTCCTTGAACAGTCTCGAACCCAGCAAGCCATGGGACTTGAGTCAGTGGAACAAAATCCTCTATTGTTCCCTTCTTGAGGCATACCCATATTAAATGAATTATGTAAATTGGGAAGGAGAAGCAACTGAGCAATTCTATCTCCTTGATTAACAGAAGTTATATTTTGGGGTGAGCTAAGCATTATTTTTATTTCCCCTTTGTAGTCTGAGTTTATTACACCTGGGGTCACTTGCAAACCTAATAAGCTTTTAGGACTACGCCCGATAATAAGTCCTACAGTCCCTGAGGGAAGAGGTCCCCTGACTCCTGTGGGACTCAGTTGAACCCCCATTTCAGGTGTTAACACTATTCGGGCGGTGGAACAGAGGTCTAATCCTGCATTTCCTCTTGTTCCTCTGGCGAGGGAGTGGATGGGTAGTAGGGATTGTGTCGGGGAAGCATCTGAGTGGATGCTTGAGGATACTCCTTCTGCAATGCCCCGTATATTTGTGGGCCCCGGGGTATTGGGCCCCGTGCCCCGTTTTTTGAATTCCTGAACAAAGGATTTCCATGGATGTCAAATTTTGAATGGCATTTATTGGCCCAATGATTTCCCTTTTTACTCCTGGGGCAGCGGCCTGGGGCACGGTATGAGCTTGGTCTTATTTCTCTTTTGGGATTTGGCCTAGAATAGCCTGATTGATTATGATAATTTTGCCTGGAATATCCTGATTGATTGTAATGTCTAGGTTTAGCCTTTGTGAAATTTCAAGGGGAAGCACCTCTCATTGAGGCTGCAATCACATTTCCTGTGACAAAGGCGTCATTTATATCTTTACATAGTTGTATATATACGGAAAGATCCTTTTTAGTTCTCCATGGCCTGATGGCTGCTTGGCAGCATTTATTAGCATTTTCATATGCTAATTGAACAACTAATGGCATAGCTTGATCAACATCTGCAAACACACTACCTGCAGTTCTCAAAAGTTGATCACCAAAATCAGCATATGGTTCATTAGGTCCTTGAATCACTTTTGACAAGCTACCTTGTAGATCCCCAGGTCCTTGTACAGTTTTCCATGCCTCTAAGGCAGCTGCGTTTATCTGAGCATATATATCTGGGTCATAATCTTTTTGAGCCTGTAAGTCTGTGAATTGCCCTTCTCCTGTGAGCATGTCTATATTATAGTTTCCAAACCCTGCAGCCGCGTTTCTTTTAGCCGTTTCTATACAAAGTTCTTGGAATTGCGATAGCCAAACCAAGAATTGCCCCCCGCTTAATGCTGCTTTACATAGACTTTTCCAGTCTGAGGGGGTTAAGCTAAAGGTGTTAAGGGACTCCAGCATACTCAAAGTGAAAGGAGCTTGGGGCCCATAAGTTATTACTGCCTCTTTGAGATTTTTTATTGTTTTAAAATCAACTGACTGATGGACCCTCTGTCCATTTTTCTTTTCAAATGCTGGCGGTTCCCAATGTATCTGTGAGTTACCCTCGAGAGCGCATAAAGCAATCAGAAAGACTTTTTATTTCTGTTTCTAGGGTATGCAAATGCCTAGTAATACGCTTCATATTTTCTGTAATGGATTCCACCCATGGGGGAGTAGAGGACACAAGTGGTTCCTCTACTTGACGGTCCTTTTTCTTGGTTTTTTTAAGTTTCTTTTTCCTCATTTTCTCAGGATCACTTTTACTAGATTCCTCACCACTGCTAATTTCACTGACAGCAATATCCTGAGGCCCAGGTTCCATTAAGAGCAAGTATCCTTCAGCTATCTCCAATAACTCCCAAATAGCTCTAATAGCTTGGATTCTTGTCATTTTTGGGACTCTTCTAATACTCTCTTTACTGGTCTTAGTTGGCCCAGTGGAAGCTACGCTTTTTTGATCACTTTCACTTTTTTCTATATCTTCCTCACTGAGAACAGAGTCAGGTATATCAAGGAGTCTTTGCATAGCCTCTATCACTTGGGATTCAGTTATATTCGAACCCATCTTTAGAGACCTTTCAGTTCTTACCTGTCCGCTCCGAAGTCCCCGTACAGGCCGCCACCTGTTGCCGCCTGAAGCGATGGCCACTTGGAGCAACGAAGCCGCGGGAAGAAGTTCAGAGGCAAACTGGAAACAAACAGCTTTTTATTCAGTTAACTTTTCTCTCTGGCTCTAACAACGACTAACATGCTCCACACACACCACCAAAATGGCGCTGACCCAATCAGCAATCTCGGCTCAAGTCACTCGAGATCCCGGGCCAAGTCCTGCGAGATCCCAGGCCAAGTCTCGTGAGACTACGGAAGGCAGCAATGCCCAAAACTTGATGGCCCATAGTCAACTGCAATTTAAGCCATCTCCCCAAACAGGGCTCCTGCAGCTGAGTACCTCGCCATTGCTGAGGCTGGCTTTGAACTTATGATCCCCCTCTGCCTCAGCCTCCCAAGTGCTGAGATTACAGGCGTGTGGTACAGAGCCCACCTTTGTACTGTGTTTTAATGGTGTGGTCAGCCCTCTGAGCTCAGAGAGTCTTCCGATTAATTGTAGGAGTAGATACTGGATTTCTGACCCAGGCCTCCTGCCTCCTGAAGTTACCCAGGGGAAAGCGGAGAGGCTTTCCAGAGGCAGAGGACCAGTGGTGAAGAATGCAGTTTGGGCCCCCAGTGGTCTTGCGTCCAGCCCCGAGTTCCTATCCCTCAAGTTGCAGCTCCCTTGGGGTCTTCTCAGCAGCAATTTCAATTTCCTTCTTCCTAACATAAAAGCCTGAAGGCCTCCAAAGAAGTCCATTGCGACCCTCTGACCCCCAGGTGGCTCCGAGAATTTCTGCACTTGTGTCTCTGTGCAGTTGCTGACCAGTGAATGTAAGCAACAGCAGACCCAGAGTCCAGCTGGGTCAGCTTCAAGTCCGATTCACAAGGCCCTTTGGCCAACACGGACAGTCAACACATGAAAAGCAATTCCACTGTTTGTCTTATCTGCGTGGTGAAAATATCACTCGGCTCGTCTTCCTCCCTCTGCTAACCTTCTGATCCCTGGGCATGCTGCTGGTGCTTCTGCTAGGAGCAGATGGAGTAGAGGCCTTCCCCACTTTGGTCCTCACTGAGGCCTCATTGCCACACGCGGGGCCTGAAGGCCTTTTTACAGCTGAGGAAGCAGCATCTCAGAGTCCGCTGACCTTCCCACACCACCCAACTCCCCATCACCAGAACCCACTGGTTCTCCACGTTCTGTGGGTTTGACCCCAGCCCGGCACCCCCTTCTTCCACACGGTCCCTCCACATCACCTCCTGAATTGGTGCTGTGCTCGCTCAGCTGAGTGGTGGTTGGAGTTTTCTGCCTGTGGACACAGAAATATTGATGCCCTGATTTTTTCAGGAGACTTTCAGCTTCTGGGGGAGTTGGTGGAAGCCAAGGGTGCCATGTGTTCTGCCCCATCATGGATTGGGCTTCTCTGGAGGAATGGAGCAGAAAATGGAGTCGGGGGAGGCCTGAGGAGGCTTTCCTGCCCAGGTGGGCAGGGAGGCTCTGGGCTCGGCCAGGTCAGCATCCCTCCTCTAAGTGTCAACTCTGTCGTCAGCCCTGGCTTAGTCTCCTGGTCTCCGAGCCCCTGAGAGGGGCTACACACAGCAAGCTGCCAGGGCCGGTAGTGAGGGTTTAAATCACACCTCTACGGGAAGTTAGGTTCCCATTCAAAACCAGCCCCGAGGCACTGTGTGCCAGTGTGCTTGCAGTCCAGCAAGGTGGCGGAGAGTGCCGATTCCTGAGTTGGGCGGTCTGGGCTCTGGTCCAGGCAGAGATCTGGAAGCAGTGTATTTAATCTAGATCTCAGTGTCCTAATCTGAAGATAAGGGGGTAAGAGTACCTACTTCACAGGTTATTCCAGAATCGAATCTGTGCAAAACATAGCTCTTCACACAAAAGTAGATGGTAGGGGTTGGGATTGTGGCTCAGTGGTAGAGCACTCACCTAGCATATGCGCCGCCTGGGTTTGATCCTCAGCACCACGTAAAAATAAATGCATTGTGTACAACTAAAGAAAATAAATAAATATTTTTTTTAAAAAAAAGTAGATGGTAAAAGTCAGGGAGAAGGGGCAGCAAGGCAACGTTCTGCCCGTCAAAGCGCCAGGGTCCTACAGATCTAGCTCAATGCCTGCCCCGTGGGACTAGGGTCAGAGCAGGGAAAAGCACTTCACAGACTGGAACATGCTCTACAGACACAGGGTGAGGTCAGCACTTGTGGTCTGGTCACTCTGGCTGTCCTTCCTAGTTTGGAGGGCTCCAGCCATGTCTTCTGTCCTCTGACACGTAGTAGATAAGTCCAGTCACCCAGAGAGTGACCCTGCACGCAGCACATTGATGGGGGCCCTTGAATGGTTTGCTGGGCTGTTGCACCTGCCGAGGAAGGCTCAGGGTCTTCGCCCCCCTTTCCTCTGCACTCTGTGTGTGGGACCCCACCCATGGCAGCCGCTCCAGCTCCTGTAATGACAGACAGGCACACGGACAGCACTTTTGAGACTTAGTGCTTTGACAGCGTTCATTAATGTCATTATCTGCCAAGGGAATCCCAGGTGTCATCTGTCCTTTCTCAGAAAGGGAAAGAACAGCCTATCTGTTTGCAATGTGCGTCTTCTACCATTTTCAATATGCAGCTTGTCCTGCTTCTTAGAAAGAAATGGAAATTAAACCATCTCCAGGAATGTTTTTTTTTTTCTCCTGAAATTTCCACATTTGCACAACATCCTTCAATTCAACCCGAAATCAAATCATGTTCCCCTCGAGTGGCCCTTTGAAAATTTGCAAGTTTCTCCAGCAGAGAGATTAGAAGGAGCAATGGATTCCCTGAGCCCTCTCATGTCCCCAGAGACAGTCCTGGAGTCAGCACGGCCTTGTGACAGGCCAGGAGCCACTGTGGTGCTCACTGGGTCCCTCTTCTGTGCCCTCCTCCTGGGGGGCTTAGTAGCTCCTGGTGCCCTGGGCACTCTGTGCCCGTGATACCCTGTTCTTGTCCCTGGCGGTTCCTTCTCCCGGGCACATCCTCTCTCTATGTGTCCATTCTCGCACCTTCCTGGACTCTGAGCAGGACGTGTCTGGTCCTGTCCCCCCAGCATCTGTCCCTGGGTCTCTGATGAGGAGATCTCGGTTTTCCGTGGGCAGCAGCAGCTCCTGAAGTCCTAACAGTGGACTTCAAGGTGCCCCCCACACCACAGCCCTCCTCCTCTGACGCGCTCTCCTCCCCTTGGCTCGCGAGGGGCAGCAAGGGCTGCTCCACGCTGTGACGCCCTCGCTGCCTCTGGCTCTGCACACTGTCTCCTCGGACTCTCCAACCACAGAGTCACGGGGCTCCGTCCCTGGCACACAACATCTGTGTGGTGCCGTCTCCTCTTGGCACGTCCTCCGCAAGCCTCATCGACGGAGCCGCCGGCCTCCCTCTCCCAGCAGCGCACCTCATTCCTGCGTTCCTCTCCCCAGGGCTTGCACCTCCTGCACCCGCCCCACGTGTGGGCTCCTCACACAGGAGCTCTGCCCTTGCCCTGCTGATTCAGCGTCTGCTCTCCAAGGCCTCTGTGTCCTCTTCCTTGTCCTCTGACAACACCCGCCTAGGCAGCAGCATCAGGAGGCAGGGAATGGCCGAGGGAGACACACACCCAAGCCAGGCTGACACGCTCAGCTCAGGACTCTCTTCCTGGGGCTACTGGGGAAGAAGCTTCTTTCCCCTCTGGAACAGCTGGGCTGGTAGACGTGGGCTCCCAGCCTCAGGAGGTCTTCTTACCACTCCCAGGAAGTAGGCGTGTGCCTGAGGCTGAAGCTTGCTGAGAGCAAAGCAAAGCAAAGCCTAGAGCCCGAGAGACGTGCCTCAGGACCTTTGCATGGTCCTTTCCTTGTGCTAACTCCTGTAGGTCCCTAAAACCAGAATTTCTACCTCTGTATTGTGTTTATATGGACCAATAAAATCCATTTTCTGTGAAGCCAACTCGAGTTGATACAAACCCCAGCACCAGAAAGACACTTGGGTAGTTTGAGTTAAAATGCCTCCTCCCAAGGAAGCACCCTCCCTCCTGGAAGACCACATCTCCCACCCCTTTCCTCGGCTCTTCACTGCATGACCTCATCCCTGTGTTGTGATGGGTGAGGGGCCCGAGGGTTCCTCCGTCTGGGAATTCCTTGAGGACTGGGACCATAGGCGAGGAGCCGTCTCAGCCATGGAGATGGCTGCTTGCTTCTCTGCCAGGCACCGGCCCATGTCACTTAAGGAAGTGGCATTTTAAACAGATTAAGGTCAGCGAGCTGAGCCCTGAAGTAAATTAGAAATTCCGTTTGATTAAAAAAAAAAAAAAAAACACCTTTTATTTCAAACACATAGAATCCAAACTGAGTTTATGTTTTTAATAAGCTGTTCCATATTCTGAATTTGATTTTATTTTTCAAGGTGGGATAAAAGCCAAACTGGGGATGGGGACATAATTTATTAATATTTGTTCACATGGCCAAAGTGTCAGTTAGTGAATTCTACTTGGAGGTGAGTCAGAGGGTGTTGCCGCCTGAAGCGATGGCCGCTTGGAGCAACGAAGCTGCGGGAAGAAGTTCAGAGGCGAACTGGAAACAAACAGCTTTTTATTCTGATAACTTTTCTCTCTGGCTCTAACAACGACTAACACACACCACATACCACCAAAAAATGGCGCTGACCCGATCAGCAATCTCCGCTCAAGTCCCTTGAGATCCCGGGCCAAGTCCCGCGAGATCCCGGGCCAAGTCCTGTGAGACTACTGAAGGCGGCAATGCCCAAATCTCCATGGCCCATAGTCAACCGCAATTTAAGCCATCTCCCCAAACAGGGCTCCTGCAGGAGGGAGTGGGGTGGGTGAGGAATTTGTGACTCAAATGTCTCGTGGTGGCCCTAAATCCTAGACCTGGGAGCAGGAAGAAGGGGGCGGGGCTGCCTGATCTTGACCCCTGGAGCAGTGGGCAGCTCCTGGCTGGAAGCTGCTGCCCTTCTCCAGCTTGATGAGATGTGGCCCCTGCTCCAGCCCCAGGCACCCCAGTGCCCAGCCCAGCCTGGCAGGGCAAAAGCGTCAGCAGCCTCCAGAGGAACGGGAAGTGGCTCAAGCCACAGGCAGGGCCCTGAGCCTCCTGTCCACGGCAGGTGTGGGCGTCTTCCACTCCATGCTGCTGTTCCTGGGGAGCATGTGGGAGAAGAGGTGAGGACACCAGCCCCTGTCCCTTCACGGTCATTTCCTTCCCTGCTCTGGCCCCTGTGAGGTCCAAAGCACTGTTCTTAGGCACTGGCACAATGGCCAGGACTGAGAGTTGGGGGCTCCAGGTCCCCTGAGTGGAGATTCTGGAGACTGAGCCCCAGGCTTGGCTCTGCCTCTGACGTTGTGTTTGGGGAGAGACATGGGGTGTCTTCCTGCTGGCCAGGAGGGATGCTGAACTACCCGTGACCTCTAAGACCCTCCCTGGGCAGATGCCATCATCCCCTGTGGGACTTCTGTCTCAGATCTGACCACATATCAGTGAGCGTTTCTCCCTGTCAGCTGTGGGGAGAAATGATGGGTTCTGGCTAGATGACCTTCAGGGCGAGGAGCTGGCTGGTCCACCCTGTGTCCAGGGGTGCCTGTCACCAGCTCAGCCATAAAGGCCTGGCCTGGCGTGCCCTCAGCTCCACAGATGCAGCCTGAAGTTCTCCTTTCCTCCTGCACCTGCTGAGCTGATGATCCCCGGCGCCCATCAGCCTCTGCTTCAAACCCCTCTCCGCAGGTCTCAGCTCGGCTGCGACGTGCCTCTCCCTCCTTGATGACTGCAGCCTGTTTCCGACCTTGCTTCATCACTAGCCACACTCTCCGCAGCCATCTCCCGGACACGTCGTGCTTATTCTGGTCTCTGCACTCAAACACCCTAGTTCCTTGGCTAGGAGCCCACTTCTCCTCTTCTCTACTGAACAAGCTGTTATTTATCCTGCAAAAGCCAGTGCAGGTAGGCCCTTCTCTCGGATGCTCTTTCTGACCTCTGTGGGTAGATGAGTATCCCCAACTTTAATTTCCACAGTATGCCTGATCTTCCCTGATAGATATGCTTGGGCCAAAGGACCACCTCCCCCATGGAAATTTCCATGAGAAGCAACCTGGTTTCATTTTCCCCAGGCAGGAGCCAGTCAGCTTAAAGGTCGCTCTGTTCCCCAGGCAGAAGCCAATTGGCTTAAAGGTTGCTCTGTTCCCTAGGCAGGAGCCAATCAGCTTAAAGTTCGCCCAGTTCCCTGGGCAAAGAACCAATAGCGTTAAAGGTCGCTCTGGTGTGCCCCCCCCACCCGCCCCCCAGAAATCCCTACTTAAAGCTCCTGCCTGCCTGGAGCTCAGACACAACAGCTAGTCCCTGCTGAGAGGAGACAGCCACTGTGACAGCTCCAGACTTACCATCTCCAGCCTGACAGCAGCTGCCCCAGCTGACAGCTCCAGAAACCACAGCCAGCACGACCAGGCACCCACCTTCCATTCAGAGCTTGCACACTCCCTTCTCCCTGACTCCTCTCTCCCGTACTTCTTCTACCTCCAACCAGCCAAAAAGGCTGGTGAATAAATCTCTTGGCTATACGGTTGTCTCTGGTGTGATTTTTGCCCTTCGTTCCCCACATCCTAATAAAATCCAGATAGCATCAGTCCCCCACCCCAAGCCAAGTAAGTGAGTTACAGGCTGCAGTGGGTATGCTTAGGGCTTTGCACAGGAAAGTGGGTCAATGAGTGGGAGCAGAGGGCCACGCAGAATGGGCTGAACACACCTCCCTCCCAGACCTTGCCACCATGGGCTGCTGGGGCAGGGACTGGCCCCTGTCTCAGCACCCCAAGAGCTTGTCTGCTTGGCCTTCCAAGGTGAAGTTGCTAAGAGACACAGAGCCAGCAGCAGGTCAAAAGCAATGGCTTCTCTTAGAAAGCCCAGGTCTCCTAATTCAGTAACAAGAGAGGGCATTATTATTATTCTCAGTTCAGAAACTATTTTATATTTACCAAAGACTCACGAAGGCAGCCTAAAACGCTCCTACATGCCTGGGCCTTGCTGCTTTCATGCTGATGTCTCATGGGCCCACCGTGCCTTGGCCCAACTAGGGACTCATCACTGCTGTGGTGACTAGCTCTCTAGTGCGGTGAGACCAGCTGAGCCGCAGGCTCAAGTCTGCCCCTTCACTCATCTCCTCTTCCCCTTCCAGGATCTGACCCAGGAGCCCACCTTGCATTTTAGCCATCAGGTCACGTTAATCTCTTTGGATCTGCTATCATTTTGCAGTGGAGGGAGTTACTGAGATGGAATTTTCCCTTGACCCCTCTCCAGCCCTATCTTGACCATTATTCTCCCTATCCGCTGGTCGCTGGTGCAAGTTCTTGAACATTCTCGGCTCCCTCCTATCTTAGGATCTGAGCTGTGGGGGTTTTCTCCACCTGGATATTTTCTCACTTTGTTGACTAACACCTGTTCAGTCTTTGGATATTATCTCAAATGTCCCTTGTTCAGAGAAACCTGTCTTCCTGGATGCCTGGGGCAGTTTTGTTTCAATAGCATTTATAGGGTTGTTGCAGTTGGTTGAATACATGGATTTGTTTAGTTGGTTGGCTAGTGGCCCCTCCCTCAGGATGGGGACTGGATATTCTAAGTTTCAATGTTGTTGTTTCTCTGCTGTGACTGTCCCCGGGCTCATCACAGGACCTGGCACACAGAAGGTCTTTCCAGGTGTGTTTTGTGCAACGAGTGAGTGGGCGGTGGAGTGCTGGGGTGGACAGGGCGGGCACAGGGTGTGCTGTGCTGGGAATGGCCAGTCAGCCTGGTCCCCTGACCTCCCTGACAAATGCACAGGTGGAGGCAACCAGGGGAAAAGCAGGGGTAGGATGGAGGTGGGGCTGGGGGGTTTTGGGCACCTCCACCTTCCTTAAGAGACTCATCCCAGAAACCTCCAAATGACTGTGGAGACACACACACACACACACACACACACACACACACACACACACACACGGCTTAGTGCCAAATCATCCCTGTCTTGGCCCTCTAAATTAGATACATAGAAATAGTGCATGCATGTGTGCTTCCATGATTTATTTCTACTAACTAGACTTTGAGAGTATTTGTATCTACTGGAAACATATAAATTATTTGCTTCCTTAAATTATAGATGGGATATTTATAGCAAGAGCACATAAATCGTGAGCACACTTTATAAATATATAATCCTATTTGCTAACACTTCCTGACGGTTTGCTGTGTGCCAAGCTTGGTGCTGAGCCCTGGACGGTTATTAGTGGATTCAATCTTAGTGGATTCAAACCATGGAGGAGACAGAAGAGGGGTTTCACTCTCTCTTTAAATGGAAACTTTTTTTTTTTTTTTTTTTTTTTTTGGTACTGAGGATTGAACTCAGAGGCACTTGACCACTGGGCCACATCCTCAGCTCATTTTTTGTATTTTATTTAGAGACAGGGTCTCACTGAGTTGCTAAGTTCCTGGCCATTGCTGAGGATGGCTTTGAACTCGTGATCCTCCTGCCTCAGCCTCCCAAGTGCTGGGATTACAGGCGTGCACCACCGCGCCTAGCTTAAATGGAAACTTTTTAACAAATAAAATATCCTTCAACCTTCAGAAGAGATGAAAGCTCTGCTGTGTGTGTCCCTGCTCCCCCTACTCTGCAGGAGGACTGGGAGAAGCGAGAAGAGGGTAGTGCTGGGTTCCTGGGCTGAGATGCTTAGCACATGCCAGCTGTGTGATCTGGGTAGGCGGATACATCTCTGATCCCAGTTTCCTTACTGCTAATACTTCCCAAATGTTAATCGTAAGGATTAAGTGAGATAATGTATTTTATTTTTCTCAATTTTTAATTTGTTTTAATCAGCTATACGTGACAGTAGACTGCATTTATGCACTCTGATATATCATACATAGATGGGATATAATTTCTCATTTTTATGAGTGTACATGCTGCAGAATCATATTGGTCATGTAGTCACATACACACATACAGTAATAATGTCTGTTCATTTCACTATCTTTCCATCCCCACATCCCCTCCCTCCCCTCCCATCACTTCCCTCTACCTAATATAAGGTGATGCTATTTTTCCCTAGTGCCCCTGCCTTATTGTGAATTAGCAACCACGTATTAGAGAAAACACTCAGCCTTTGGTTTTGGGGGACTGGCTTGTTTCACTTAGTGAAATAATATATTTTAAAAAAGAAAACCCTCCTAACTCAGCCCCTGGTACTTGGCAAGTGCTCAAGACTTCTCGCCTGACTTCCTTCCTGTCTTAGGAGGGGGGCCATCTGGACTCTGAGACCACTGGGCTGTGCCCTAGAAATTTCCCTGCTCAAACCCAGAAGCAAGTGCCTTCAAGGCAGGACAGTAACTTTCTTCCACGGAATTAAACTATGTCTATTTATTTCCCACTAAATTCCAAGCAAGGTATAGAGTCTCCGATTTACACTCAGAGCCACGGATGTGTCTGATGGGCAGTTCCCAAGAGCAGGAGCGCGAGAGCGCGCCCTCTAAACCCGTCCCCCATACTAATTAGCCCGCTGTTCTCCGAGGACTCTTCTGCTCATTTGGAACGTGGACTTGGAGATCAAGGACACCAATCTCTTTATCCCCATTGTCAACGTCGTGCCAATGGCTGAAGGGGACTGCGGGCTCTCCGTGGCTCCACATTGCCCGGCAGATCAATTCTAAGCCCTGCACAGAGCGACTTTGCGCTTTTGTTCCTCCAACTCCGACGGGATGGGGCTTGTCTCCTGGAGGACACTGCCACAGCCTGGGTGACCCCGATGGGGCCGCACATCTGGGCAGCTTTGTGCACAACGAAGGGTTGGCAGGGGGCGGCTGGCGATCTCTTCCCAGCTGCACCATCTCTGCCTGTGAGTGTGTCATTACTTTTCTGTACCCTAGTCTCCCTGGTCAGAAAACAGAGACTTACTCCTTACGAAAGCCTGAGCTTACAGGCTGGTGGTGAGGACTGAGGCCGCTGAAACACACGTGACGTTCAGAGGGGCGTCTGGCACAGAGCAAGCAAGAAGGACAACAGCGTCACCCTTTGGTGTTGTGCTTGTCCCATCCCTGCCTGTGATTTCCCGTCCCAGGGGGCTCCCTGCAGGGACCATGGCCTTCATCTGTGAACCAGGACACTCCAACAGTCAAGGCACCCAGTCCAGTGTTCACCTCCACAGTAGGTGTCTGCCTCCTCTCAGCCTGCACTGCGATGCCTTTAAAAATTAAATCTAATAACGTCACCGTCATTACTTGGAATTCCATGCCAGGTCCTTACTCTCTTCTAGGGCCTGCCCAGCCTCATGTCTGACAGCCTCTCCGCCTTTCTTCTAGCTGCTCTGTGCTTGGTTCCTGCTTCTGCAGCAGTTGTGCTCCTCCTGACTGGTCCTATGAAGCACAAGCAGGCCTCTGCCACTGGGCCTTTGCACCTGCCACCTCCAGCCTTCTTCCGTCAATCATTCTGATGCTCACTTGGATTTTTCACCTCTCAGTTTTAAATTGACTTCATTAGAAAGACCACCGGACATGTTCACAAGACAGGACAGGGTGACCGGGAGGTCCCAAATCACTGCTTGAAATAACAGTTGAAGAACAAGGACAGTTTAACCCTTGGAAGAGGCACACAGGCACAAGAGGAAAGAATAGAGAGGTTGGTCTCATCAAGCTTCTCAGAGGCTGGAAAAAGGGCAGGTGCTTTGTGAAGTGATGGGGGGGGAACAAGGACAAGGACTGGAACCTAGAGGGAGACGCGCCTCTCACGTCAGCCGGAACCTGTCTGGGCTGGACGGAGCAGCCTCGGAAGACCTGCAAGAGCAGGCCCAGGTGGCGTCTGGCCAGAAACTGTCACCTCCACAGAGGGACGAGGGGCAGCAGTGTGGGCCTGGGTGGGTCTGGGGTTGAACTTGGTGGAATTCCAGTCCAGAGTTCCTGGATCCTGATTCTGTTCCTGGGCACGTGTCTGCAGAGGTCCCTGGAGAGAGATTGGTGACCTGTGAGGGCCACACTCCTTCACCCATGGTCAGACATTCCAACTCTGCGTGTCACGGGGCCTTGGGAAGTGTGTGATGCAGGCTGTGGTCCTCTAAGACCCGTGGGTCTTTCCGCACTCTTTAAAATGATGTGGAGACCTTGTCTTCAGGGCTGTTCAGAACAGTTCATGCAACAGAAAATCTCTGACCTGAGCACCCTGTGCAGGACCTTCTGACCCCAGCCTCTGTCTGCCCAGGGCCTCTGGCACTTCGATCACAGGGCTGTCCTGGCAATTGGCACAACATGTTGTAAGGATGTACCTGATTCCTCCAAAAAATGAGATTTTTATGTGTAGAGTTGAGGTCTTATTTTTGTATCTCTGATTGGGATCAATGTGTGAGTGTGTATGGGTGTGCATGTGAATGTGTGTGCGTGCATGTGTGTGTGAGTATGTGCATGTGAGTGTGTGCATGTGTAAGTGTGTGTACGTGTGTTAGTGTGCACGTGTGTGTTTCTGCAAGCTGTGTGAATGAGCGTGGGGATGCAGCTCCCACCCCTTGGCCGCCAGGGGTGCTGCCTCAGCCCTGGGTGAAGCCTCTCGCCCGCCTTGGTGTGAACCCTCTGTCTTCTCGTGGCTTGGCAGTGCCAGGCAAAGCTACAGAGGCGAGCGGGACATCGCTGGCTTCTTCCCATCTCTCTGCCTGACTCTGCGTCTTTATTCTACTTCCATGGCCAGGTCCTGATGTGAAAGAAAACAAATAGAAACAGGCCAGGAACTGGCCTTGCCCTCCCAGGTTGGCTTCTTCAAAGCTGACCGTTTCTCCTGTGGCTCTCAGAGGCTCCCAGGCTCCTCGAGTTCCCCGGAACCCGGCGACATGTCTCCACTCCCAGGTGGCCCTCTGCATCCCCCTTTCAGGCCATCAGGAGTTCAGCAGCAGCCCTCCTGCTCCTGGTCCCCCACTCTCCACCGAGAGAGGGGCAGGCTACTCACAATGCCCCCCAGCTCTGGCTTTGCTGGGCCACTGTGTGGCCAGGGGGAGCACGAGGGTCCACTCGTGTGGTTTCAGTGGAGTAGCCCACTCCTGGCCCCCAGAGCAACCGGTCATCTGTAGGAGCCCTAATTAAGGAGATAGCTAAGATTGCGGTTAGCTGTGAGCCATAAAGATATTCAAGCATTACCACCTTGCATGGTCTCGCGAGACTTGGCCTGGGACTTTGCAGATGGGGTCAGCGCCATTTGCATGATCTCGGGAGACTTGGCCCCAGGGGATTGTGGATGGGGTCGGCGCCATTGTGTGGTGGTTGGAGGAGTGTGGATGGTGTTGGAGTTGTTGCTGGAGCCGGAGAGAGAAGCTAGCAGAATAAAGAGCGTGTTCGTTTCCAGTCCGTCTCCAAACTTGTTCCCGCGGCGTCATTGCTCCAAGCGGCCATCACTTCAGGCAGCGACAGTCATCCTTCATGGCCAGACCTGGTGTGTCCCACCCAGCCACAGGAAGTGAGGAGCTGGGCTGGTGGAAGAAGCAGTCCAGGTCAGAGGGACACGGGCTCGCACCCAGGGCCCACATCACTCTCTCCAAAGAAGTTTCTCCAGGGCTCTCTTCCATGCTCTTCTGACTGACAGAGCGGCAGCGTACCCCCTGAACAGCAGCCCAGGCTCCCTTCACTCCTCTGTGAGCTCCGCAGCTCTGTGTGCTCACGTGGGCGTAGGCCAGGCCAGCGTTCAAAGGGAGGCAGGAGGAGCCGGCAGCAATGGCCTCTTGGCTGTGTGAGCTACTGTGCACTGGGCTCTGGGAGTGCAGAGCCAGAGAGGGAGAGACATCTGGCGGGAGAGAGGGAGAGAGAGAAAGAGGGAAAGACAGACAGACAGAGATGGGGAGGGGGTTGTTGTTCAGAGGTCCATGTTAATAAATGGTCATTGCTGTCATTTCCCTCTTCTTTGAGACCAGAGAGATGAAGCTCCACGAAGCCCCTGGGACAGATTCGTCACCCTGGGTTGCTGGACATATTCTGGGAGGTGGAGGAAGAGACACAGAGGTGACCCTGTGTTTTAGTCGTGAGTGTTTAGAACTTTTGACTGCCGAAGTAAACCTTCCAAGGCCAACCGGTGACAAGTCAGTTGACGTTGGTTGTTCTGTGTCATTCTTTGCTTTTGTCTTCTCCCTTGATAGTGACCCCCTCCAGGACAGGTGATGGACATTCTTTACCTTGCACCCAGGACAGACTTGGCCACAGAACCATTGCCTATGGTTTCTGAAGGGCTCCAGGGCCTGGGCCTTCCCTTTCTGCAAGTTCTGCCTTTACCTTGATCTTGATCTTTGCAGAGTGGGCAGGCAGAGGCCAGCTGTGGTCTGTCGGGCTTTTCCCTGGAGAAAGTGCTCAGCTGAGGCCTCTCAGGGTCTTCAGAAAAATGACTCAATGATGCTGAAGTTTAGGAGCCTCAGGGGTGACTAGGTTTTCTGGAGATTGAATGATCTTTTGATGGTTCCTGGTGTCGAGGACATCTGGGACTCCACTGGGGAGGACCCTCTCACACCTGTCCTGCCCAGGCCTAGGATCCTGCATCCCCTGTCTAAAAGCAGGGCCAGCGAGGCTGCCCCCGACACTCGACCCAGCAAAGACCGAGGAGTGACGGTTTTGTCACAGGCACAGAGGGGCACTGTGTGGAAAGCCAGGTCATCCTGGGGCCTAGGCTGACTGTGGATGCCATTCACCCTCTGCCCATCAAAGGCCCTGTCCTTGGGGAACACCTGGGTCCAGGTCCCAGCTTTGCTTTCACTGCGAGCAACTCAGTTTCTCTCTACCTGATTTCTCACCGGAGCTGTTACTACCCGAGGCGCTGCCCCGAGGGCCAGATGAGAAGATGACCAAGGCACAGGCCTGGGCCCTGTCACCAGCCTGCCTCCCTCTTGCTCACCTCCCAGAGCTGCAGAATGTGTCCCCGCCCACTAGCGTCCTAGACTCTCTTGCTGGGCTCTAGCTGCTTGGCCTCCCAGGTGTCTCCTGGAGAGACAGAGGCAGTGTCCCTAAGTCCTGCCCATCAGGGAAGCCTCCTGTCCCCAGCTCAGGCAGAATCACGTCCCTCCTTGTGGCCCCAGGTATTCGTACAGTTCCAACGGAAGGTTTTCTCCCAGGAATGTGCAGAACCTGGCATTTTCCGTATTCCTGGTATTTCTAGAGTTTCAGTATTCCACTGTGTGCCCCCCACTCACCCCCCCACCACAGCACAGACAACATGGACACTGGCACACTTGAACACGTTCACACCTGGGACCCAATAGTTTAAACCATCATTGCCAAAATGGATCTTATGAAGGTCAAGCGCTCTCCTGCTCCGATATGGCGTGCCCGTGGGGCACATGGGTAGGAGTTGCAGGTTTGGGCTTCTGTTTGTAGCTAACGGTTGTCCCGAGGCCCTCGTCAAGGCAGATTCCTTGCCTGTTTTCCCCTCATATCATCAAAATGAGATTTATAAAAGCAAAAGAGGTATTTCCCTGTTGCTTAGAATCTGGATGAAACCCCAGCGTGGAGAGCTTTGGATGCCTGGAAGAGAAGGGAGACCAGGGGCGGGGCGTCTGTCCAGTGGCCCGGCCTCCTTAGGGCCATGGGGTGGGGGGTGGAGGGGGCAGAGCCAGGGTGAGGGGTGCGGAGAACGGGACTGGAAGAGCTGGGCTCCGAGGGAACTTCCACAGTGTGGAGAGTCTCGAAGAGGAGAAGAGGCAGCTCAACCATCTCCTGGGGACGGCCGCGTACCTCAAGACCTGACAGATGTCCCGGGGCAGGCCCCCTCCTACACGAAGCCCCAGGGAAAGGAGGGACACGCAGGGCGAGCTGGCATCTGAGGGCGGACGGAAGGGCTTCTCCAGATGCCTGTTGGGGCCCAGAAGAAGATGGCGGCAAGGGGACTGTCCAGGACAGGAGCTGCAGGTAGGTCCTCGAATGTCGGGTCATGGCGTAGACACCAGTGCCCCTGGGGGTCTCTAGGGAGCCAGCTGCAGGGGCAGCCTGGAGAGCAGACGCCCAGCACCTGCTGGAGAGACCTGGCCCTGTGGCCTCTCCTCCCTCCTCTGGCCTGCTGACCCTGGAGAGTGGGGCCGTGGCTCAGCGAGCCTAGACCTCCCCAGTGCCTGTCCTCCTGTGTTTGCCAAGTCTGAGGGTAGCCCCACTGACTGGATTTGTGTGGAATGGACTTCGGAACCTCCCCGGGGCCAGCATTGGTCTTGAAGGAGAACTGAAAGCTGCGATTTCTTCCAGATGTGTACTTAAGGTTGGGGAAGGGAGGGGTCTCTGTCTGAAACAGTGTGTTTTGTCACTGTGCTTGACCAAACTTAGCAGTCTAGTGAATAAAGTAATTACCAAAAGGAGAGATGATCCTAGAGGTCCCTGACCAGAGTAAATGCACTCAGGACGGTTTCAGTTTTAGGCCTCAGGATATTCAGCTCTCTACTGTGGGTCCATGTTAGTGTCACTTGGCAGAGTGTGGATTCTCTCTTTCCCTCCTGTGCCCAGGCTCCTGTGATTAGTGTGCCGTGTGCATCATCATGCACTGGGATAGACATGTCAAGGGGAACAGGGATGTCTGTCCCGGTGAGCTGAGGCCACGGGGCCACACACCTTCAGTGTGCAGAGCTCCTGGCCACTGAGGGCAGACTGCTGAGTCCTCAACCAAGCCCGGGGTGGACAGGGGCAGCTTCCTGGAAAAGTGGATTTCTAAGCTGATTCCTTTCCAACAAGTGGCAATTATCTGGGAGGAGAGAAGAGCACCTGCCCAGACCCGGAGGTGCCGAAGTCACAGAGGTTGGAGGAACCGCCCTGCATTGTGACTGGAACATGAAGCCTAAGGAGAGAGGAGAGAGAAGGGCAGCAGTGGTGTGCTGCGGGTGGGCGCCATGTCCACCCGAGGCCTTGTGCAGGGGTCCCTTCTCTGGTGGCAGACTAGTTCCTTCTACTGTGGACAGAGAGAGGAAGGCGGTGTGATCAGATTGCATTGCCCAAAGAAGGCTCCAGCAACAGCTTGGGGCAGGGACATGAGGCTGGCCCCAGGGACTGGGAAGCAGGAGAGGCCGTGGCTGCAGAACTCCAGGAGGGAGAAGGGCCCCGCTAAGGAGGAGGGAACAGAACAGGCCGTAGGGCAGACGGCGGTACCTACCCTATTTACAGAGGAGGGAAGTGGTTTTTGGAGAGAATCGAAACTTAATTTTGGTCACAAAATTAGATGACTTCATTCTTAATCCTGTAGTCTTTGGAGAGGAGAAGGTAAATAAAAGGGACCTAAGAACATGGACTCTTCTCCAAAGAGGGAAGAGGGTGGATGGAATGGCACCCAGCCTTGGCTAATCTCTGCCTCAGTCTTCCAGTTCACTAAGACTTGACGGTTATTCTTCCTTGTGTTATTGGATGTCTACCTAAATAACAGGGCTGTGTTATCTGTGCAAAGACTCAGTGTAAACGTGTTTCCCGGCTCAGGCAGGATACCCCTCTCCCCAAAGGTCTTTGAACCCTTCTGAATTGTACAATCTTAATGATATTCTCTTGGCTGCAGATTTTTTTTTCTTTTCTGTTAGATTTAGATGTTTGGAAATAAGCTTCAACAGCAGCAAGCTGGGTGCCGGGGGAGGGGGGCACTCTGCACTTTGCTGGTCGTTACTTTTTAATCTCAGTATACTTGCACTTCTAATTGGCATCATAAAATGTCTCTCTCTCGAGAGAAGCTCAAAGCACTTAATAGCTATCATGGTCCTGGGTAAAAATAATGAGTTGGGGAAGAAAAAAAAGTTCGAGTTTCAAAAAAAATATGCTTTTCCTTAAATGGTAAAATCCAGCAGAACAAACGGGGAAGGAACTCACGCTTAATACACAGCTTCCAGGCACCAGACGCGCTGCACACCTTGCTCCCCAAATAATTCTCAAAACAGAATTCCAAGAAAAATACTACTACCCCCACTTTAAAGAGGGGAACTGAAGCTCAGGAGAGTTTAACGATGTGTCCGGAGTTGAGCTCCTGTGATGCAGACCAATGTGATCCAGAGTCCCTGTCTCCCCATGGCACTGCAT
The DNA here is from genome assembly GCA_025594165.1 of Tamias sibiricus. NCBI lineage: Eukaryota > Metazoa > Chordata > Mammalia > Rodentia > Sciuridae > Tamias > Tamias sibiricus. The sequence continues at coordinate 175,513,275 of CM046658.1, read as the reverse complement.
GTGTGATTCCCGGACAGAGCTGTGGTCAGAGGGCAAGCTGTCGGTTTAAGGGTTCAACAGCAGTGGAGAAATGTAGATAGAATGAAGAAGACTTGCTGATCACTGTAAGCTGCCTGGTACCGTAAACCGGGATAAAAACTCTCGGGGGCAGAGTTAAGCTTTTACTACTTTTACTTCTACTTTCTTAGAGCTTAGAGAGGGAAAGAAAGATTTTTAGAGAGAAAGATTAGAACGAGCTTTTCTTCTTGTCTTCTTAGCTTAGAGTAGCTTAGAGAAAGATTAGAGCTTCTTTCTTCTCTCTTCTTTCTTCCTTCTTCTTTCTTCTGTCTTCTGTCTTCCTCAGGAGCCTCGGCCTAACTCTGACCAGTCATTACTTCTTCTATCTGGTTTCTCTTCTGTCTTCTATCTGGTTTCTCTTCTGTAACCGCTCTGCCTACGTTCTGGCCGCTCTGATTCTTCTGACCGACCGAGTGACTGCCCGGCTGACTGAATTCTCCGTTCTCCTAACTCGGACCGCTTTCACCCGGTTATATACCTTCAGGTTTGCGGGTGCCTACAGGTGCGTCACATACATATCAGGTGGAACTTATGGCTTCCAGCTAGCTACAACAGCCCTTCCTAATTAGGGCTCCTTCAGATCACTACAGGCGGGAAGGGCAGGTGAGTTGTGGATGACCTGCACTTATTATTTCAATTGTAACTGCAGGTGTATGCCCGCATTTTTACCCTGCACAAAGGTTTGTGCCATTATATTGTTGTGCCAGCGTATCACTATCATTATGATCATTAACCATGTGCTAGGCGATCTCTACCTTTGAAATAATTAACAGTGAGCTAGGCATGGTCATATTAGATGCTTTCAAAGGTGATCCTTTTCTATCCCCAACAAACTCGTTATAGCATGTACTTTTGTTTCCATGTAAATAATAAAAGATTGAGTCTTAGAGATGCTTGCCCAAGATCACACCATTGGACTACCTAACTCTCTCCACCCTGAGAGCGCACATCATTTGCAATGTCAAGAGGGTCTGAATATGGACTCTTCTCCCATAAACTGTCCATCAAACTGTCTCTTAAAGCAAAATGGCAGCAGTTAAGTGACAGTTTTAGTATAATAAAATGACAAATTAGTCACTGACCTACCAGGCAGAACCTGGGCATCATACTGGGGTGGGAATAAGGGTCTACGGGAGCAACATCTCCTGACTTTTCTGCACCCAAAGATAAGCTCCTGCAGCCCTCTCATGGGGGAGGGTGTCCTCACGGCAGGTCAGGGGCCTCCATGACTGTTGGTGCTGGCCCAAAATGAGTGAGCAAGGAGCCTTCTTTGGACTCCCCTCCTGTGGAGTTGCCAGTCTCATCAAGTCCAAGTTAGGATGACTGGGTCTAGGCTGCTCTTCTGTCCCCACGGCAGCAGACCTGGTTCAGCCTGTGTCCCTCCTCCCTGATCCTCTGCCTCTAGGCTCTCTTCTTGGGAGTTCATCCTCTACTTGGTTGTCAGACCAATCTTTTTAGTTTTAATACAATATTTTAAAGTTTCTATTCAAGACATATGCACTCATGCTAGAAAAGCTGGGAGACACTAACAAAAAACCCCATCCCAGTGAAAAAGTAAAATCAGATTTTCATCTACTGCCTTTCAACTTTCACAGTGTGCATATCTCTGTGATAGCTGGAATTAAATGTCAGATGTCACTGAAGCACAAAGAGATAGAACACTGGAGGGGGGAGCCAAACGGAGAAACCAAGGATTCCTCTCCATTTCCCCACCCAGGGGATCGACACATCATGGTTTCCTGTGTGTGCAGCCAGAATCCCTAAAACCAAGCGGAGGAGTCCCCAGTGGAAGGCTATTATTTGATCAGAATATTTTTTTTGAATCTTTCCATGAAGACTGTACTTCCCATTGATACAGGGTTTGGCCATGTAATTTGCTCTGGTCAATCAAATGTCGTGGCAGTGACACACGCTAACTCTAGTGGAGGTTTTAAAATATTTCTCTTTCTGATTTTTCTGTCATGTCCACGTTTGTCCTGGATAAGGACTGTTGCTCAGTCCTGACATGAGATGCCTGGAGTGGAGATGGACCTTACTTCCAGCTTGAGATGAATACGGGAGTCTCCTCTGATCTTTGATTTTTGCTTTCCATGATTTTAGTTGGCCGCGATCAGCTGTGGTCTGAAAATACAAAACTGAAAATTCTACAAATAACAATTCTTACATGTAAATGACTTTTGTTATAGTGTATTATTAGAGCCATTTTATTATTCTCTTTGTTAATCTCTTGTTGTGCTTTGTTTATAAATTAAACGGTTTCACAGGTAAGTATGTAGAGGAAAAAGCTGTGCAGATAGGGTTTGGTCCTGTCTGTGGTTTCAGACATCCACTGGCTGGAGTCTGCGAGTGCATGGCCTTGGATAAGGGGTGCCATGTTATGGTTGCAAGCAGGAAACAAGCCTTTGTTGCTGCATCCACCAAGGTTTGGGGGTCATTGTTTCTGGCAGCATGGCACACTTCTGTGAGGCCTGGGGGCACCCAGGCAAGGTGACTACCCCAGCAAGGACTAAAGGCTTAAGACAACATTTATGACATGCATCTCAAGGGACTAGGATGGCCATGGGCATGCAGGGTTAGAACATGCTGAATGAGTACCTTCTGTCCTTGTTAAACTGGCCATTAGCTGAAGGTGGAACCAGGAAGTCTCAGTGCACTGATGACAACCTGAGCCAGCGTATTTGCAGAGAGCTTCCTGGTGTGCCTGAGCCAGATCACAGGTGTCATGTCCACAGATCTTCCCTCAAGTTCGAGATGGCAAATGCCCGTTATTAGCAAGGTTTTAAAGCTCAGGAAATTGAGGGTTTGGGAAGTGAGTAATTCACACACTCGCGTAGTTCTTATGTAATTGACAGGTAACTCACGCTTAGGTCTCTCTGACTCCAGCCTCTTCCCACTCACTTGTGAAGGGTGGATTCCTGGACAGGTTCTCTGCAGGGTTTCTGATCAGAAGATAGCTCCTGGCTGGGACTGTGTGGTGAGGAAGGTGACAGTAGGGAGCATATCACATCCACTGGCAGGCCAGAAAACACCGGATTTCCATCATTCATTCGGAGGAAGGCCCCTGAAAGCCATGTTCCGGCGGGTTAGCCACAGTTGCAAAGGCAAAGATCTGAAACTGGAGGGGAACAAGGCAAGAGTGCACAGAGATGCACGCATGCCCTCTCATGTACAGAAGATTCTTTCCTGATCATAGCAGTAAAGCAAATTGCATTGATTGTAGTTGGCAGGAGTGTGCACAGGTGGAATCCACCTGGAGCTTGTTCAAAAGTGAGAGAGAGAATCACTTGGAAGAAACTGAGGCAGTTCCCAGAACCAGGAACAGAAGCCTGACATAGCTGAGGAATGTCAAGAGAAACTCCAGGGATTCTCTCTAGCCTGCTCCTGGCTGCCTTTCTCTCTGGCTTCTCTTTCTTTGTTGCAGCCTCATCCAGATGCTGCCATCAACTCTCAAGTTCCCAGACCTTCTGTTGAGCCACCTGGAGAGACATATCTCAGTTTTATTTCTAAAAATCTGGAGGAAAGACTCTGATTAGTGGTGTCCAGATCAGGTGTCCGTGCTTGTAGCAATCCACCGTGACCTGGGGCGTGGTCATGTTGTATCCACGAGGCAGCTCCCATGCTCCTGGCTGGTGAGATGGAAGGTCCAACGCGTCCGTAGGGCGGGACAGGGACAGTGTGCACTTCCTAGAGAATGTTTGGACTCAACAACCACAACAAAAGAGGGAGGAGGGACACGAGAGATCTCCTGTCCCAGAGAAAACCATTCGGAACAATCCAGCCTACTTTCGTGATATTTGTTGAATGCAATGTTCTACTATGTGGACAGAAATATAGAATATAGAATAAGTTGAAGCTTAATTAACAGAGACCAATTCTAGCTCTGAGGTGGAAGATGACATAAAAAGAGGTTTAGTCTCAGATAATATTCAGCACGGAGGGATTCATTAGTTTTTCCAATTAAAAATCAAACCCAAAGCAGAATGTAAAAATCCCGGCACATTGTTGATGATTGCTTTAAAAAAATTAAAGAATTTTTTTACTTGACCCATAATAATTGTACGTATTTATGGGGTACAGTGTGATGTTTCAATACAGTACATAGTGTCTACGGATCAGATCAGGTTAATTGGCATATCCGTCACCTTAAATGTTTAAGGTTTCTTGATGTTGGGAACATTCCAAACTCTTCCTTCCTTACCAGACACCGTGAAATGTACAGTTAAATGTTGTCCCCCACAGTCACCTTCTGTGCCATGGGACACTGGAGCTCTGGCTTGTACTTCTCAGTGGCAGTGGGTTGATTTACACAGAGGGACACCTTGCCTTCGTATGCTCCTCTCCTGGTTAGCTCCGTTAATCTCAGATAAATCCAGCTCCTTAACCCAGCAAACATGACCTTTTGTCAACTAGCCCTTGTCCTTTGCATGCTTTAGCCTGAATCTCTAAACAGATCTGTCTGATTGAAGTTCACTGTGATTCACTGTGTACTCATCCATCACACACGTATCAAGACAGGCACGGGAGATCCACAAGTAAGACCAGGCCTTGCGGGGGCTGAGTAATCAGAAAATATCTACAGGGTAGCAAATAACATGATGAAGGGAAGCCCCAGGTGTTCAGGGGCATGCAGACCTGGGGAGGCCGTGTGGGCGTTTCCGGGCAGACGTGAGGAAGGCCAGCTACGACTTGATTCAGCCCTCGAAGCCAACAGCCAGTAAAATGCAGTCTCTATTCCATTTTTTCTAGGAAAATGGTTCTGAAAACTTTAGTACCTCCTTCCCTGTGTGCTCTCCCTCGTCTTCTTCTTCTTCTTCTTTTTTTTTTTTTTCTGTACTGGGGAATTGAACTCAGGGACACTCGACCACTGGGCCACATCCCCACCCCTTTTTTGTATTTTATTAGACACAGGGTCTTACTGAGTTGCTAAGTGCCTTGCCATTGCTGAGGCTGGTTTTGAACGTGATCCTCCTGCCTCAGCCTCCCAAGTGCTGGGATTACAGGCGTGCGCCACCGCGCCCGGCTGCTCTTCTTAGCTACCCATTTCTGTAGTGTCTGTGGGGCCCTGGTAGAGACCCAAGGGTACAGGAGGATGATTGCCTCAGGACTGCTTGCCGTCCTGCCCTCCCCAGCCTGTTCCAGCTCATGCTCCCCCAGGGCCGGCAGGCTCCCATTCCCCTTCTCCTCCAGCCCCATCCTCTCCATTTTCAGGGCCCACTATCACCACCAGATTTAACGAGTCCAGCCAGCCCGCAACGCTTCTGGATCATTATGCCATTATCAGAGTTGGCATTTCACTCTTCCAGTTGTTGCGTGGCCTTCTGTGTGTGTGTAATTGCACAGAGCTTTCTTTTTCCTTTCGGGTCCCCTGCTTATTTAATAATGGAGCCACAATAGGAAAATGTGTCTAGTCAGTGAAATTAATTACAGGGAACACTTAATGCCTCTGCCTGCCAAGGTGTCTGTGCCAAGGTCCTTCTGCCTGGACTGGGGCAAAGAGTCTCCTGGTGCACAGATGAACCAGGAACCAGGTGACCAGAGTCAGGTGGGAGCCTGGATTTTGGCCTTAGAGGGGGAGTGTGCGTGTGTGCAGGCCTGCGTGTGCACACGCCCTGTCTCTATGTGTGTGACTCCCCGTGTGTCCCTGCATGTGCGTGCAGGCTTGTTTGCAGGGTCACAGGCCAGCCTTAGGATGTGCTGTGTGGGGACTGCACACTCACTGAGGTTTCAGGAAGGTGACAATCTACTTACTCCTGCATGCACTTACCTACAGCCAAAGGACAGCAGGTGACGGCTCTGTGCGGGTTTTGAACTAGACATTGGGGACGTAATGAGTGAATTGAGATTTCTACCCTCAAACAGTATGTGCAGTCAAGAGCAGGGCTTCTCAAGCTCAGTCCTGTGGACATCGTGGGTCAGTTATTTCTGTTTTGGGGGTGGAGGCTGTTTGGGGCACGGTGGGATATTTAGCAGCATCCAAAATCAAAATGTTCCCAGGGAAAATGCCAAGTGTTGTCCGGAGGGTGAAATCTCCTGCAGTTGCTGAGCACTATGACAAACACAGAAACGTTGAAGCACGTAATTTTGGTAACATAAATGAAGTTGGATCAGTCCGTCGTAGCCCCGGGTTCTGTGTCTGTGGATTCAGCTGATGCTGGATTGAAAGTATTTGGGGAAAAAAATGCATTTAGTACTGAACACGAGCAGACTTTTTCTTGTCATTATTTCCTAAACCATACAGCACCACAGCCATTTACATAGCATTTGCATTGTATTAGGTGTCACAAGAAGTCTAGAGACTATCTGAAGAGGATGTCCGCAGGTTACACGCAAACACTGTGCCATTTCATGTAAGGGTCTTGAGCATCTGCAGGTCTTGGTGTCCTTGGGGAGGAAGGGGTCCAGGAAGACTCACAGAGACCCAAGTCAGTTCCCTGGAGTACAAAGGAGAGGGGAGAGGGACGGGTGGAGGTATACAAGTAGGATGATTTTATCACAACGACTTTGATCGCTGATTGGCAAGCTCATCCCCAATGCGAGAGTCTTCCAGGAGCTCTGGGCTAGAGGGTGGGGGCCGGAATACTCAGGGTTCAAGGTGGAGAGAAATTCTTAGGAACTCAAATATCTGTCACCTGCTCCAGGGTGGAGTCTGGGGTGGGGCTGGGGTGCATGATATAGGGAGCACAGTACAGATCGCTGGGACCGTGGGCAAAGGGAAGCAAAAGGAAGAGGGGGGGGACCCCATATCTTTCTGAAATGGACTCCAGGTGGACTTGCTGGGCAGTCCACAGCAGGGGCTTCAGATCCAGGCTGGACTTGCATGCCCTCCTGTAGGCTGTGGATAGTGGACAGCAGGTGGCTCATAGTGGGTGGTCACAGAACCTAAGGAGGAGCTGAGTCAGTTCCAGGTCTCCCCATCTGGATGGGGGTGGAGTTTTCCACTTCCTGGAAGAAACTATGATACAGAATTGCTGGGTGGTTGGGGCTGGAAAGTGGCCATCGCTGCCCTCCCTGGGTTCTGCCTCTGCCCTGTGGTCACAGAGCTCCTAGTTTAGTCCTCCGTCTGCCTTACATCCTGTTTCCACCAGCACGGCTGTGGGGGGCCTTCCCCACGGCCGCTGAGTGCGGTTCTGTTTCCCAAATGCTCTGGCGATGACCTCACCCCAGGGCATTTTGCGCTCAGGCCTGAAGGACAGGACACACAACTGGATGGCAAAGGTCAGGTGTCACCTGTTGGTCACTGGGGGAAATGTCACGTTCTTAGGAAGAGACCAGCAGGGAGGAAGGACCGGCTCTTCTGTTTAAAAAATTTTTCTTTCCTTCTTAAGAATATATTTGAGTTTGCAAAAACTCAAAAAAAAAAAAAAAAAAAAAAAAATCCCACAAAAAACCTGTAGGGATCACTTCTCATGTGCCCGTGGTGAATGGGTCCCCTCCTCTCAAAATGTGCCACTTTTGGTTTTACAGAAAGCAGATGGAGTGAGGTCGGTGAGGGGGATTCTTTCAGGAGACCATCCCTGCCCCCTGCCTCAGGCTTGGAGGAAGTCCTGCTATGGAGGATGAGGAAGAGCTGAGCTTGGTGGCATTTACATGAGAGCTAGGACCTCGGGCAAGATTGCCCCCAGGGAGCTGCGGGGAGCTGTATAGTCTACTCTGCTCACAGCAAAGAGAGGAACCCCAGACTTGTGCGGGGTTGGGCCTCCTCCTCTCTGTGCCCACCTCGAGGACCAAAACCATGCCCAGCACACGTCAGACAACACTGCATGAGCTGGGGCCAACTGATCTGGTTCATGCAAGCCATCGTGAATGACCTTGGAACAGCCTTGCTATTCCCATCTGTGGGGTGGGGATCGTCACAGCACAACCTTGGAGTGTTTTGAAGATTCTCTTCTTTCTTTTTTTTTTTTTTTCTTCATTTTATTTTTAATTGGCACATGATGATTGTGTGTACTTATGGGGTGCGTTCCCCCACAGCCATGCTGGTGGAAACAGGATGTAAGGCAGACAGAGAACTAGACTAGGAGCTCTGTGACCACAGGGCGGATATTTCAGCCTGTGTATAATGTACAACGATCAGATGGCAAATCCATCACCTCAAGCATTCATCCTTTCTTTGTGTTGGGATCATTCAAAATCTTCTCTCTAGCTCTTTTGAAATATGCAATTAATTACTGTCAACCACAGTCACACTGCTATGGGACATTGCAAGCTATTCCTCCTGCTCAAGTGTTTTGAGGAGTAAATGGCAAAGTGTTAAGTCCACACTCCCTGTGAATGTTCCAAGCATAGGCACACCTGAGAACGAGTCGCCAGGAAGCCACCTCCGGGCCTTTGGGTCCCAAATGCTAATCTAGAGACTCAGAGTGCCCACTTTTCTCCAGGTGTTTCTCAACCCTAATAGTTACCCGTGCGTACAAACGTACATTGCCAGCCTGCGGCCTGGTAGAGCTTATTTTCATCTTGAATGAAAAGAAAGAAAACATACAGTTTTATGAATATTTAGAATTTTCCTGAACTGGCCTTTGGTGTTGTCAATAAGAGTTGTTCAGAATTTGCTGGAATGTCCTCAGCTGGAGATGGCGTCTGGGAAGAGCAAGCTTTGGGCTGTGGAACTCTCTTTGACTCTTGGTTCCTCCTTGTCCTTCCTTGGTTGCTGGCTGATGCCTCTTTGAAAACTCCCGTGCTTCTCAGCAGCACTGAAAGGAAACGGCCAGCGTCAGAGGCAGCCCTCAAGCTGGAGCAGGTGGCCACAGCGGGGTGACAGGTGTAGCACTGTGTCCTCATTGCCAGAGCAACGCACTACACGCTTCTTCGCCTGAGAGGCAAATTCACTCTTTCATAGTTCTGGAAGGTCCAGAACCAAGGTGTCCACAGGATAGGGTTCCTCCTAGAAGCTCTCAGGGACAATGTGCTTCATTCCCTTTCCTAGTTTCTAGAAGAAGCCACCTGAATTCCTTGGTTCATGTCACGTCACTCTGACCTCTGCTTCTGTTGCCATGTGAGGCTTTCGGGTTCTCCTGCCTCCCTGCCACAAGGACCTCTGTCTGCGAGGTCATTGGGCCCATCTGGATAATGCAGGGTCATCTCCTTCATTTAGTCAAACCTGCAAGCGTCCTTGGTCGTATGGACTGAGTGGTTGTGTCCTTCCTCAGTCCACGTGTTGAAGTCCTAACCCCAACGTGAAGGTCTTTGGGGAGGGGGTCTTTGATAGGTAATTAGGGTAGGGGGAAGAGTTGAGGGATGGAATTAGCTGTGAATGAGAGCAAGCCCAGAGGAAGACCATGTGAGGAGCACCAGGAGGGTGGCCACCTGCAAGCCGGGAAGAGGGCCTCGCCAGACACCAGGCTGGCCAATCCTTGACCTTGGGCTCTGCAGCCTCCGAGATTGTAGAAAAATAGATTTGGTTTCATGGTGTTGTGATGGTGGCCTGATCTGATTAAGACACACAAGAGATACCATATTTGCAGGCTTTGGAACAGATGGTGCACATGTTTGGGCAGCCTTGATTCAGCCTACCTCAGAGGCCACTTCAAGACAGCCTCAGGTGCAGGTAGGTGGGGCAGGAAGCCTGGCCTGGAGAAGCCCCTCTCGGGGTCCAGCTTGCAGGACCTGCTGGGTCTGCTCTAGGGCAGGTCACACTTCCCCACATCTTGCCTCTTTCCTGTCCTCCTTGCCTCTGGGACGGGCCTGAAGGATGGACAGGCCCTCTCATTCTGACCACCTGGGTGGGGCTCTTGGCACAGGCTAACTCGGCGCATTGGGACTGGCCTCCCACGCTCCTTACACTTCCCATCCACTCATTTACCCACGTATTTGGGTGGAAATTGTTGGTGCTGTTCTCCACCAGGCACTGTTGTAGGGACTGGAGATGCCTCAGCAAACTAGACAGGCGCATAGTGAACGTGCGTGCAGCGCGTGCGCCTACAGTCTCCATCGCCCTCTCCCTGCAGACCAGCTCCTGCCCTCGGACCCACAGCACCCACGGGTCCTTGCTTCAAAGATCCATGCCATGTTTATGTCCTGAGTGTGCCATTCGAGGTGACCGTGATTTGTTCTCTGCCTCTCTCCCCTCAGCTCCCTAGACCCGCCTCTTGGTCTCTGTTCTCGGAACACCACGTGTCCAGGCCCCTCCTTTCCCGGCAACACCAGGACTCTCAACTGGGCCTTCTGGACTATGCCAGGATCTTTGCTGATTTCTGGGGGCAGATTCCTCCTTCCCAGCGGTGGGCCATGGAGGGCATGCCTGCTTGGTTTTTTAGGGACCTGGTGCCCCCTCGTGAGCTACGGTTGCTGGTGAGAAAGAACTGAAGCCGTGGGGTCTGGAGGAAGCAAGACCGGATATGGAGACCAGATTTCATTGCTAACTGGCTTGCATGGGACCACAGATCGCCCCCTTGAACCCCTTTACCTGGGAAAAGGAGCTAGCCATCCTCCTTGCAAACAAACTCTAGGGACACCGGATGCAACCACTTTTCCAGTTGTGGGTTGAATGAGCTCAGTTCCCCCATTTCTGTGATGGGAAGCTTGGGGGGTTTGTTAAGATGAACAGTGCTAATGTGATGCGGGGCCTGGCACGGGAAGGCCCTCTCTAACAGGCCTCAGGGCTCTCAGCGAGGCCTGTGGGTCTCCTTGGTGTTCCACCTGGCACTGCTCTTTTGGGCCTTTGCACTCACCAGGTCCCACAGCCTCAGCAAGAACTGCCTGGTTATGTCTCACGTGCCAGACGAGACTCTGAGTTAGGACAAGTTACAGATAAGTTTGTCTTTTTCAATTTCAACAAATTCTGCAAGAGATGGGTTTCTTTCCTGGGCAGCATCTGAATCACCACTGCCAGTCCGAGCTCACAGAACGCTCATTCTCAAGATGCACTTTGAATGCAATTCAGCTACCGGTCAGAGGTAGCCTCCAGGTCCGGGCTCTCTGCTAGACTTCATGGTCATGACCACCCTCGGGTTGGGCACTTCTCCCCCTCTGAAGGATGAGGAAATGCACAGGAGAGAGCCCCTTCTCCCAGCTCCGCTGAGCAGCGAGCAGGCAGAGACCAGGCCTGGGGCGGGTGTGAGGAGTCAGGAGCGGGTCCCTCCTGCTGCCCTTGGTCAGAACCACAAGGCTCGGAGCCCAGCCCGTGGCGCACACTCTGCAGGTGGGAGTGACTCTGGTCTCCTCATTTCTGTAACCGAATAAAACACATTTGCTTCCTCACCCTGGTGATCATGGTTTTCATTTCTTCTTGGAAAAGGCTTCTGGAGCAATAACCATTTGAGAGAATTTATTGCTGACATGAAAACTTCAAGAGGGTGAAGTGAGAGGGTATCTGCTGGGGTGGGGTGGAAAAGGCCTTCTCCAGGCCTGCGGGGCCTGGTGGGCGAAGCCGAGAGGGGACAAGGCAGAGACCCCTGGCCCAGGCACAGCGGGTGCTGGCAGAGTCCTCAGCCCCACCCCCGCTCCTCACCACCCAGATCAAGAAGGGGACGTGCTTTCTGCCCCATCCTCAGGGGTTGTGTAGAGGGATAATGAAAGACTGCAGCTCTACAGAGATAGCAGCTGTCTCAGAACAGAGACACTATGTAATCCTGAGGCAGGAAGCGGCAGGCGGCCTTCAGGAACAGAGAGGAGGCGGGCACGGAAGGAAGCTTCTAGAGAGTGGGTGGGTGGACAGATAAGAGGCGAACAAGTCAGGTGAGGAGGTGAATGGCTCCAGTCTGGTTCTGTGGCCAGGCTGCCACATTCCAGGCATGCCTCACCCCTCCCTAGTGGCGTGACCTCAGGGAAAGGTCCTTCCTTGCTGGGCCTCTGTGGAAGCATCTGTAAAATGGGTGAGTCCCATTTGATGATAATAGCCCTTGACTCACTGCGGTATGATGAGGACTAAATAAGAGGGAGTCTAAGAGATGCACCCTGCTTAGAGCAGGTCCTGTCTCCCAGCAAGCATTCCAGACCTGAGAGCTGCTATTAAAGGGAACGGGGAGGCCTCAGAAAGTGGACAGGCACTAGGATGGCGTATCATGTGTGCAGTCATAAGATGACCGGTTAAAGACTACCTGCCCCTGGCGGGCGTCACCTCCTGGAGGTAACGAGGAGGTTGGGTGAAGACGTGAGGGCTGCCTTCAGGAACGTCCTTTGTGGCCGTGGGCAGGAGGGATCCAGCGCACATGTCCTTGGTGAGGAGGAAAAGATCTCATACTTCTGAAGAGTGCCCAGAGCTGATATCAAACAGGCCCCACGTCACAGCGCTCTGCAACAGGATGCCCTCACAGTGCCGCCGGAAGGGCTCTTGGCCAGCTTCTCATCAACCACTCTTTTGTTTTCAACTTGACGGCTGAAGAAGCAGACTAGAGGTGCAAAGTGACCTTGGCAAAGATACAAGGCCAGTGTGTGGTCAAAGGCAAGGTCTGCCCCCTGGTATGGCCCATCCGGGAGCACAGGTGTTCGGAAAATTGCCCCCCAATGATCATGGAAACCTATGTGCAGTTGTGGCCGGAACCCACACCCGAGAGAACACTTTTTCCTGAAGCTCCTTGTGCCCAGGTTATTAGTGAGATTCACTCAGGTGATGAAGAAGAGGAAGACAAGCCCAAAGACATTTTTTTCCTGCATGACAGTCCTCCCCGCTCCAATCCTCCATCAGAGTCCCGGAGCTCCAGTGAATGGGCTCTGAGAGTGGGTCACTGTGGTCAGGTGTAAGGGAGCCAGGCATGCCCTGGTGCTGCGTGCCCTGGGTGAGGAGGACAAGTCTCTAGGGTGCATTGCAGGGAGGTGCCTGGGGCCACGACCCTCCCAGCCCCAGGTGGGCTTGCCCGCACCCCCGGCAGCCCCGTGGCCTCTCTGGCTCTGGCATCGCTGTGTGCAGAGGCAGCTCTGAGCCCCAGGCCAGCTGCTAGTTAGGACTCTGGTAGCCTGGGAAGGACGGGGCTGCCGGAAAGGACTGCTCTGTGTTTCTGAGCGACTCTGATGGAGCCAGAATGCCCCCCCCCCTGAGGCTGCCCTGCTCATACCTGTCGGGGGGTGCTGGGAACAGGCAGGACACTGGGGAGTGCTGTTAGCGCATTCCCTCTCTGACCTCCCTGCTCTTTGACTTTTGTCTCCATTTGTCCCCTCAGTCTGGCTGTGCCCTTCAGCTGTGGCGCTGCACGCATCAGTCGGGGCCCAGGTTTCCTGCGAGGGCAGTGCGTGCCCCTTCCCCAAACACCAAAGAAGGAGGGGTCACAGAGCCACTCAAAAGTGACAGACGTGTGATTCTAGAACATAGAGCTTTACAAGGGAAAAAAAAAATGAAGGTGACTGAAGTCCCTGAATAAGAAGACAAACGCCTTAACATACAAATGCAATTTAATTAGTCAAATACTAAAAATAAAACATATACACACATTTATGTAACTAAAGTCTTACTAGACATTTAAAACTACAGGTGCATATGGCAATGCAGTATTCCTAAGATAATAAAGATGGACTGGAGGTAATCAAAATGTGAATGACGTTTTGTACTTTAAGACAGCAAAAAAATCTATTATGCAATTAATATCCATTTAGCATCCCTCGTGTCCTGGAAAGGTTCAGGGAATCCCCTCTTCTGCGGTCTGGAGGTGAGGTGTTAGTCAAGAGGCTTGCTGGTGCTCGCACTGTTTTCAACCAAGTATTTGCAGTGCTCTGCCCTCTGGGACCTTCTTTAAGTGTGGCCCTCTGCTGACCTTGTTTAAGTGTGGCCAAGGTCAATGACATGCAAGTAAAGGTGACAGATGTTATGTCTGGGTGGGAGATTTAAGAGCCAGCAAGCGATTGGCCCATATTCTTCCCCCTGTCAATCATGGCCATGAATCAGGCAGCAGATGCTCTGTGAGCCTGGCCCTGGGGTGAGGACAGCGTGGAGCAGAGCCCCTCGTCTGCCCTCTATGGAGACACCCAGTGTAAAAGAGAAGTAGAACCCGTGAGCAGAGGCCACAACCCTTTCTTGCATTGCTTGTTACCCAGAATAAGCACGCTTACTCCAACTGAAGCCAAATGCCATCTTGAGTGTACTAATAGTGGCACCAGAATCTGGGTCTGGTTTGTGACCACATTTGTTCCCTGCCTTCCAGAGAGGAGGGAAGGTGAATGCGTGGTGGCTTCTCCCACGACAGCTGCAGCGTGTGAAGGGCTCACTGTAGACCCTTCATTTCCCGCACATGGGAGTGTCCCCGAGTCAAGGCCATAATGCATCTCTCCCACCACTCGCCCTGTCCCAGTTGTCAGGACGTAGAGTGACCCCCAGCAGTTCAGTAAGCATCGCACCAACGCTGGGGACCTGGAGTGAGAGGACACCACTGTTCCAGAGATGGTGTCCAGCTAGAGTCCCTGAAAGGAGAAAGGGTTGCAAAGGGACTTGTACCTGGATGGCCAGGTGGCCTCAGGAAGCTGGGGAGAGGAAACAGGGAAGGAGGAAGTGTCAACGTGAGCCTGTGTCACTGAGCTCGCTGCAGCGGGCTGCTCTGCGCCATGCCTCAGTGCCAGCTGCGAAGCCACAGGGTGCTTCCTGGAATTCCCAGCAGGAAGGACGGCGGCTCTCGGCTCCCACCTCCCCTCCTTCCCTGAGGGTGCCCTGGGCTCTCCCCTCCTCTGGGTCTGCTGTGGTTGAACCTGGAGGTTGAACGTGGAGGTGTGTGTTCCTCCAGGGGGAGGAGAGCCTGGGCACAATGAGCATGCTCAAGGTGGGACTCTGTTGTCACCAGGCGAGCCCAAGCCCCTGGGCAGTGGCCACACCAGAGGCTGAAGTCTAAGTGAGGCTGAGAACGCGAGCCACAGTCACAATCATATCTACCTTGACGCTACAATGTGATTTGCACAAAAAATGGTGTGTGCCCAGTGTGTCCCTGTACCCCGTCTTCCTGGACAGGCAGATGGACTCAGCCCTGTCACAGATGTGGGTGAGGCGAGGCAGCTCGAGCTCCCGAAGGCAGCAAATCCACTGTGCACGGCCTTCCGTACAGGAGTCGTCAGGTCCTGACGTTCTCTGTGGCTGAGGAGACTGAGCCCCCATGACCGGCTGCCTTTGTTTGGATCTCAAATGTCCCTCAAAGGCCCAAGTGTTGAGGGTGTGGTCCGGGGCGGTGCTACTGGGAGGTGGTGGAACTTTTAGCAGGTGGGCTCCAGTGGGAGGTGTCCACTGTGCTCTTGAAGGGGATAGTGGGACCCCAGCCCCTTCCTCCTTTCCCCTTTTGCTTTCTGGCCAAGAGGTGGGAGGTTTTGCTCTGCTACACTCTCCTGCCATGATTTGCTATCCCATACAGGTCCACAGAAAGGGGGCCAATTTGCCATGGATTGGAACCTCCAACGCTGTGAGCAAGAACAACCTTTTCTCTTTATAAGCTGCTACTCTTGGGTATTTGTTACAGTGATGGAAAGCTGACCGACACACCCACCTTTCAGGCGACAATATCCCAGCACTTTTCTAATTATCATCCAGAGACCTCAGCCCCATCTTGATCTTGTTTGGCCTGGTGTTGGGGTCCCCTCCTTCCCACGTGGCCACTGCAGGCTGTGTTCTCCTCCACATAACCTGAATAGGAGACAAAGATAGAAGTTCTGCCTGGGATGCTCCTGCTATTCTGGATGCCTTCAGTGTGCGTGCCTTCCCACGTGACCTGTCTCAGCAACATGGGGATAAGTGCCTGGCTTTGTTGCTGGCAGGGGTGCTGCTGGGTTTGTGTTGCTTTTTGCAATATGCCATCTGTAGGAGAGAAATTGATTTTTCAGAATAAACAGGCTTTGTGTAAAACGTATACATATGTATGGTGCCACTATTAGGCTTTGCAAATGATTCCCCACCCCCACCCCCGAGAATTGCCGGAGCCCCTCTGCTGCTGCTATGTAGGGACTCGTGACTGGGGTTCATATGAGGACGGGACAGGAGGCCTGTCAGCCCCTCTCACAGCCTCTGAACCCCTCCCCTCGGGATGGGGGAGGGCCCTGGGTGCAAGCCCTCCTTGAGAAGTATTTCATGGGGCTTCGCAGACAAGAGTCGTGTGACATTTTCTTCTCCTGCAGAAAACAGATCGAGTCTTCAGAGGTGACCTGGAGTGGTCACTTGTAGCTCCTGGGTTCAGAGGGGCAGTCATACCACGACTGCGGGGGCGTCTTGGCTGACCACACAGCCACCTGCGTTGTGAGCACGATCCGACTGTCCGACTTCCGCGGGGAAGGAGGGATTCTGAGATGACCCTGGTGGCAGTTCCTTTGTGTGTCAGCTCGGCCAGGCTAATTAATCACACCCTAATCTGGGTGGTTAACATCAGCAGCCCGTTGACTGTACGTAAAGTGGATTACCCTCATAACGTGGGGGACCTCGCCCCAGCAGCTGAGGGCCTGCGAGCAAACACAGGTTTCCCAGCGAGGAGGAGACGCTGCCCAAAGGTGCCGGCACCCCTCGTGCCTCAGTCCCCAGCCTGCCCCCCTGCCCTGCAGGCTTCAGACCAGCCAGCTCCTCAGTCACAGGAGCACTAATCATAGGATCCCTCCAAACAGATCTCCTCTCTCTGTGGACCTAGGTACAGGCCTGAATGCAAATGTCGGAATCGATGTCTACATCTCTGTGTGATCAACCCACTGCCACAGGCTCTTCCCTTGACCCCCAGGGCAGCTTCCGGTTCTCACCCGCACTCACGACCGGAAGTCATGGCTCCCTGAATTCTTACCTCCCATCTAGACATGTCCCTGCCGGTCCAGAGAGCCAAGTCCAGCCTGTGGCTCCCTTGGTAGGTGAGGCTCGTGAGGCCCAGCCACCTCAGTGGCGCCGTACCACCCAAGGACACTTCCAGCTGCCACAGCAGAGGGGAGAGGCTCTACAGAGACGTTATGGCCTGGAGAGCTGGGAATATCTCCCCCCTGGCCGTTATTCAGAAACATCTTGCCAGCGTCCACCATGGCCCACGGATCCAGCTTCTCTATGCTGCTTCCGTGGCCTTTCCTGCCCAGGCCCGACCACCTTGTTCCCTTTCTCAGGAGCCTCTGTCCCAGGGACGGCGCTTCCCTCCACCCTGTGGTCTGGACCAGAAATCCCAGCGTCCCCCGTCCCTGCTTTCCGGCCCAGCCCGACGCCCCAGCCTGCATCTGGTCCCACACACCCAGTGTCTGGCTCTCTCCCCAGTCCCTGGCCCCCCTGACTCTTC
The DNA here is from genome assembly GCA_025594165.1 of Tamias sibiricus. Lineage (NCBI taxonomy): Eukaryota > Metazoa > Chordata > Mammalia > Rodentia > Sciuridae > Tamias > Tamias sibiricus. The sequence goes on along the minus strand of CM046658.1, from coordinate 175,496,080 downwards.
TTTGGCTCCTGTAATGTCCTCCTCCGGAGGTCACCCGCCAGCCTGGTCCCTCTCTGTCCTGCCACCAGAAAAACAAGACGAACTTTTCATCCCATAGCAAAAAGCCCCCTTGGAGCCTCCCCATGACCCCCGACCCCGCCCAGCTCTCGCCCCGTCTTCAGTGCCTCCCACTCTGCCCCGCGCAGCCCACCTTCCAGCTTGGCGGTGGCCTCGGTCTCCCGGCGCGGCTGTGTCCTTCCTGACCTCTGAGACGCGCACGCCCCCGTCCCTCCGCCTGCTCTGCTCTCAGGGCTCTGTGCTGTGACCTCCACGGGACCTCAGTCCCATGACACGTGGCTTTCTCTGGGGACCTTCCTGTGGTCCTCCAGGCCCAGGCTGGGCCTTGGATTTCTCTTGTCAAAGACTTTGCTCACCGGGCTGTGACATCCCATCCTCTGTTGCACCGCCCACTGGCTGGCCAGCTCCACCAGGGCAGGGCCCTCTGCTGGCCCACCGTGGCACCGTGAGCCATTTTTGAGATGGTGGAAGTGTGGAGCGCTGGGGATTGGCCCTCCCACTTTCTAAGGAACAGTGGTAAGGACCATGGCCATGTCCCCAAGCACAGAGAAGCTCAGCTGGCCCCCAGGGGAGGTGTGACAAAGCACTAGAGATTTGACAGTGGCTCTGTGCCTGGGAGAGGTCCCTGTCCAGGTCTCTGACCATCCCTCGGCCTCGTTTCTGCCCTAGAGCCTGGGCTGCCTACTCCTCCTCTCTCCTGCGTGAGCTCTCCTCCCTGCTCCCTGCCCGCCCTCCTCTCCCCTTTCCTCCTCCTGCCCAGCTCACTCCTCCCTGCTTTCTCTCCAGCCCCTTCCTTCTTCCCCCAGCCTTCACCTGTTCTCTCCGCCCCTGCCTCCCTCTCCCCATCCCTCTCTGGTCTTCCTTCCCTATTCCTCTCCCCGCTTCCCGCCTCCCTACACCATCCCCTTTAGCTCTTACAGGGGCAAGTACTGACTGATGTCCCTCCATTTGCTCATCTTGTTTGCCATAAGCAATTGAGTAATCAAGCCTTTGTGAGGTCCATGTCGAGCCCCTCACACGTGGGAGGCAGGGGCTAAGCCGTTGGCACATGCACCTGCCCACGTCGCAGCGTACCTTGCCCCTTGCGGTGTGTGTTGGGGTCGTCTGTGATGCAGCACAGGCAGGGCCTCGTGGAGGAGGCAGGACCTGACGAGGTACAGGGCAGGGCCGCTCCTTCTCCCTCCTGCTTTTTTTTTCCCCCTTAGGGACATTATGGATCTTGTGACTTTGCCTTTGGACGCCTCGATGCAGATCTCCAGCAGCCACCTGCACACCAGATTCTTTGGGGAATGTGTCGGATTTTCTACCCAGCTTTATCGAGCCTCCGTGTGACATCTCAGTTCCTGTTGGAGTGAGGAGGCACAGCATTTATCATTGCGTGAAACCATCGTCTCAGTGTCCAGAGTGCTGGGCATGACACCCCGTGGGTGACAGGGCTCCGGCCAGAAGCCATGCCTGCCACTTCCCTCTGCGTATATGTCACAGTCCTGTGGTATTTCTGTGCAGTGCAGATACTGCTGCCCAGCTGGTGGCCAGAGGATCAAGGACACAGCGCAGTGCCCAGGGCCCTCTGCCTGCGGCTCATTTTCCATTAATGCTCGGGTCTCCTTAGTGACTGTCTTGTCACCAGTTTTCATCGAGCCTTCCTCCGCTGCATGATCTCAGTGAATGGAAAGCACGTGCCGTGAACAGAACTGCGATCCTGTTGTAACACCCTTCCCAGCAAACTCCTAGCCGAGGGCAGACCTTGCAAAGAAGAAAGCAGCCTCTGTCCCCGCCTGGTGGATTGCCTGTCACACCAGGCAGAGGGACGAAAAGAGCAATTAGCATTGTACACCTCCGTGGTGCTGAGGACGGCTTTCAATTAGCAGCAGCTGTGGCGCTGCCATGGTCGATGTCGCCCTCCTGCATGCATTCTGCGTGATAATTGCAGTATGTACCAATGCTTATTTTTAACTGCTCCTCCTCCTTTAATGGAAAGAATGTCATCCCCTTTCTACAGAAGCTCAGCTGCAGCATTGTTGCCCCTATTAAAAAGAAAAAAAACCAACCTGGGACAATTGTCCTCTAACAAGTGCCACATAAAACCACAGCCTCTCGGTCTGAAGGGAGAACACTATTGTGTGTGTGGAGCTGGTTTTAGCAGCTTGCAGTGTGTGTGTGTGTGTGTGTGTGTGTGTGTGTGTGTGCAGGCAACAACATTCGTAAGTTGTTCAGAATAAAAAGCTGTCTCCAAATATCCTCTATTTTTTTTTTTTGTTTGTTTGTTTTGGAAGGAACTACAACAAATAACAGAATGCCCATAAGACAAGCACTTTTTATTCTGTTTTTATCTTTATTTTACTTTCAGCTTTTAATTTTGGAATATATTTGGATTTATAGAAAAGTTACAAGGATTCTAACAGTGAATTCTTTAGTACCTTCCCCAGCATCCCCTGGGTTAGCATCTTACAGGATGATCATGGAGTCAGCACCCACACTGGGAGGTGGACGGAGGGACATGCTCTTAAGCAGGGGATTGCATTTGGAGAACTGGTTTCCCGCTGGTGTCCTCTTCCTGTCCAGGGCCCAACCATAAGGCCACATTGCAGTAGCTGTCACGTCTCCTTGATGTCTTCTGATCTCGGACTCTTAAAACCTTTCTTTCTCTTTGATGCTGTGGATGATTTGGAAGACTAGTAGGTATTTTGTGGACTGTTCCACTGCTTCAGCTTAGACAGAAGTTATAGATTTTTGAGAAGAATGAGGTGAAGCACCCTCTGGTTGCATGATGTTAGAGGGTTCATGATAGCAACATAGTTTGCTGGCTTGGCCTGGCGGGCTCTGCATGGTTTCTTCACTGTAAAGTTATTTTCTGTTCCCATGCCATATTTATTAGAAACAAGTCATTAAGTCTAACCTCCAATCAAGAGGAGTAATTAAGTTCTCCCTCCGTCTGAGCCATGCATGTAATACATTATTTAGGATTCTTCTGGAGGGGAGGTTTGCGGAGCCTTGGTTTAATGGTCAATCTGTCACTATGTGATTTGGGGCCAGTAACTCAATCTCTCTCATTCTCGGGGTTTCCTTCAACAGAAAGAGAAGCTACACAAACCTGCACTCCGCTGTTTCACCAGCTGGAATGCCCCGTGGTTGGCACGGAGTTGGGTGATAGGTTCTGAAATGAGATGGGCAAGGGCGTGGGGTTTAGCTCCCCTGCTTGCTGCCGAGATGACCTAGATACAGTTTCCTAACCTTTACGGCCTCAGTCACCTGGTCTACAAAATGGAAGAGGGAGGTACCGAGAGCACCTGAAGGCCCGAGTGGGGCTCTGTGTGTGGGAACGCACAGCAAGCTCAGCTTCTAGTTTGACCAAATGGAGGCTCAGAAACACGCCGGTCAAAGTCAGTGTTTTTTTTTTTTAAATATTTATTTATTGACTTTAGTTGTACACAATGCAATGCATTTATGTTTACGTGGTGCTGAGGATCGAACCCGGGCCGCGCACGTGCGAGGCAAACGCTCTACCGCTGAGCCACAACCCCAGCCCCAAAGTCAGTTTTTAATGGTATTGAAAGAGTTCATAGAATTATGTCCCTGTCTGTGTCACTGAAAAAATATTTTAGGACTTTTTCTAAGCCTTGGCAAAGTGTGTCACTTAGAGCAGCCACACATGAATGCCGTCCTTGCCGTGGCTGCTGGGTGGTGCACGTGGCAGCTTTGGGGAGGCACACAGAGCCCACCTGGACTGTCAGGGGGCTCCAGGGCACTCTGGCCACTACACAGCAGAAGGTCCTGCAGTCCGTGCCCAGCTTCTTTGTCTGCAGCTCCTGGCACACCTACTCAGGACTCTGAGTCCAGAGCTAGATAGCTTGCCCTACCTATTGCAAATGGTTATTGCAGAGCAAGAGATCAGAGACCTAGGCCAGTGAAAGGCATGGATGTTGTGACGCCCACCGTGGGTAGCTGCGGTCCTGCAGTGTTTAGATGTCAGTTACCTCATTGGCACCTGCAGTAGAAATGGAATGCTCTGAGGGTGATTAACATCTCCCTGCAAAAATACAACGACTGTACTGAAGTGAAGGAAGGCAGAGAGAGCTCATCCCGCCGGTGCACCGTTACTATTTAGTGTGGGCAAAGCTGCGGTAAAACAGGTACACAGCTCCCAGTGGACGTGTGGTGGATGGGCAAACCCAAGAAAGAAATGAACCTGGACACAAGTCTGCAGTCTGAGCGGGGGAACCATCCTGGAGAAAGAACTTCACTGAGGAACCAGCGTCCTGCATGGCGGTGGTCGTATTGCTTTCTGTGTCATAATACAAAAAAGGAAGTAATCGAATGAAAATGGTCAAGAGGCTCAGACCCTCAAGTCGTGCCGCAGTAGTATGCTAACAACAAGAGGTGGAGCAACACTGGAAATACTTAGGATAAATATTTACTGTGAATAATAGACTGGATGTGACATGCATCGTCTGCTGGGGACTGTGAACGTATAGGATCCTGCGGGCAGAGGTGAGAAGACAGTGTGCCAAAGCGAGACGTGCCTCTGCTAAGGGACAGCCAGAGCAGCTAGGGAAAGGGGGACACTTTCCTGGGTGTGTGAAGGCAATTCTGCCAAGTTAAGGAAACCAGAAATAAATGCTGTTCAAATGTCCCGATACCTTGAAGGGAACATTCCGATGGTCCTTCTGAATGCATTCTGCTCACATAAATATTTTCTTAGCCTCCTTCTTTCCTTATGTGACCTCTAAACTCCTATATAAAATTAGCACAGACCACAGAACTGCTTTTAGGAGATGGAGAGAAACAATTTCAGGTCTCTGTGTCAGGAGGGCGAGGAAGAGCTTTCGTCTCTACCTTCTCAGCAGCTTGTTAGAGTCCCTGTGCCTGTGCCGTGGGCACCCCAGGGTGACAAGCATTGTGGTGAATCTATTGCCCAGCCTGGGTGCTTTAATGAGAGCATTGATCAGAGAGAAGCAGGAAAGCAAAGTCTGGTGCCACTTGAATGAATATAAATTCAGCCCCAACTGCAGAGCCTGCGGTGGCCTGCTCTGCCCTGGCAGAGCCAGCGGAAGGAGAGAAAGCAATTTTCGTCTTCAGTCTTGATTCTCTCCACACTGTTGGCAGTTTTTAAGAAGAAAAAGTGATGATTATTTTACCTCTAAAAACAACGGGAACTTGTCAAAGATTCCCTCCCTGGAAGTGACAATCGAGAAAGCGTCTGCTTGATCCCATTCTGAGCCTGAATTCAATCCAGTTGATGGGGGGAGGAAGTTCTTTCCAACATTGGTGCCGTCTGGAAACTGGGCAGGAGTTTCCATCAGGGAATGAGTTGCCCATCAAAGGAAGAGTGCGAGTGGGTGTGGGTTGACCAGTTGGCCCGTTGTTTCAGAGGGTCTCAGGCAGGAAAAGAAACTTGGGGAGAGGGGAGGTTTGATGCTGGGTCATCTTATGGGTGGTTCCAAGGTTAGCCCACTGTCACTCTAGAAAGTCTCCAGCAGAGTGGCAAGGCTCACCTGGTCTTGGATCCAGACAAATGGAGTTTGGGATTCAGGCTTCTCTGCCCTGTAACATCGGATAACTTAGTATCTCTGTCTGAATGTACCTCAGTCCCTTTATCCTTCCAATTGGGATTAAAATTCTGTGTTACCCAACTCAGGACTGTCTGGGGAGTTTAAATGATGTGATGCACAGATATGCCGTGTTCATTCCCAGTGCCAGGAGAAGCCTGTTCTCAGTCACCCTCATCTCCACGACTGCCCAGGGCCTGGTCTTCAGACTTAAACCTCTTAAGTCGAGCCCTTCTCGGGGCCTGGCATTTTCTCTTTCACTACGTTATCTCACATGGATTCCCAACCACCTTGGGAGGTGTGAATGGTCAACCTCACTTTTCAAAAGAAGACACTGAGGTTCAGAGAGGCATGGCGACTTCTTCAATGTCACACAGCACTCTCAGCCACTGACGTTCTCACTGAGCTATATCACTCCTGAGGTGCCCAAAATAATGTCAAGTACTTGCAGAAGCTCAGTGAGACCTGGGACCTCTGGGGGGGCTCACACTCAGTTTGCTTCTAGGACTCAGTCCTCCCCATCCTTCCTGCCCTGAAATGCTGCTTCTAGCTCACCTGCTCCCCCTACATGGTAAGGCCCCTGTCTCTCCTCTCCTAGCTCCCCTTTCTCTCCCTCAGACTTGGGCACACTGGGACCTTTTGATTTCTGCAGCCTCTTCAGAAGTATTTTTGACACAAACAATAGTGCGGGCTTCTGCCTTTTCAAGAGGCGTCAGCACACTGGAGCAGACCCGGTGACTCATTTTGATCATCGCCTTTAAGCAATTCACTCTGTGAGCCGGGATTTGACAGGCCTCACTGTGCCGTGAAATCTAATACTATTTTTATGCCTTTTAATCTATCTTTTAACAGCCTCCTTGTGTGGAACTCCAGGCCCCAGATTCACAGAAAGCACGTTTCTGAGAGCGGTGAGGACAGGCTTGGCCTGTCTTAATCAAAGGCCCGGGGAGACCCCGCCTGGGGTTCTTACCAACTCTGCGCTTTCCTAATGCTTCCCCCGTGCTGTCTTTTATGATGGCCTCGGCGGGGACTTTCCTGGCTGCCTGACAGAGCCCCAGCTGGCTTCCTCCATCTTAATAACTGCCGAGCTTTCCAAAGTAGGAGGCTGTCAAAATGATTCCAAAGTGCCGGGGCTGCTCAGCGGAGCCAGCGTCACGTCAAGGGAAGGTCACGGTGGAAAGGGACGTTCAGAGGGAATGTCAGCACAGGGAGCCTCATGTCCCCAGGGAACCTCCCGGGGTGCCCTCAGGCCTGAGTCCCAGCTTCCCTCCAGGGGCCCGGGAGGCCCTTGTCCACAGCCTTTGAAACAAGAGCATGTGGAGATTTCACATGAAGCTGCGTGCTGGGTCTTTTAGTCTTTTTTTTTTTTTTTGTCTCTACCGTGAGATCCTTTGTCTTAGGAGGGACTTAGGGCAGGGACAGAGCACCCTGGTCCTAAAACTCACTACTTCTGCTCTCTGGAGATTCAGACTGTGAGAACAGCTCATGCCAGCATGATCGTCATGTGAAATGCATGCCCAAGAATGCTGGCCGCAGAGAAGGAGCTCATTCCGTCAATACGCTCAGTGGTGTTTATCGGAGGCCATTGGTTTGGAATCGAGCTGCACAAGGCGACAGACCAACCACAATGGAGCCGCTCTTGCTGGTGTTCCATGTCACTGACCCCAACCCTAGCTGCTTGTCTGACCTTCCAGGGAGTTAGGAGCGCTTTGGCCAACACTGGCCTGCAAAATACGGAAGTCCCTTCTGCTTTAACCTTTGCCAGAAAAGTGACTTTACAATGAGCCTTTGGCTTTCTGTTCTTCTTTCTTCAGCCCCTTTCTGTCTACAAAGCCGCCTTCTCTGCTCAGCTCGTGCCCCTCCTCGGAGAGTACAGGATGAGGTGTTGCCCTCCGATAGAATTGCAATGAAAGCCAATTTGTTGTAATGTTGCCTTGTGACAAAGGGAGCATCTGGGCCAGTAATGTACCCTTTGCTGGTGGGATCACTGGGCAACCTGAGGTGGAGAGTGAGGTGGCCTTAGGTCCCCAGGTTGCTCTGGCTTGGCCCAGGACCTGAGCCCTGCAGCCCATGAGCTTTGTTGGCCAGGCCCCAGGAGGGCTTCTCAGACCCTGAACACCACCATCAGAGTAGATGAAGGTCAAAAGGCCCCAGGGGACAAGCACTCTCCAAAGGGCTTGCTACATGGTGACAGCACATGATGGAGAGAGGCTAAGCTCTGGGTCTGGGGCCTCGCCCCTCCAGGTCATAGCCTTCAGGTGAGCATGTGTCGCTGCCTGAGGCGATGGCCGCTTGGAGCAACGCCGCCGCGGGAATGAGTTCAGAGGCAGACTGGAAATGAACAGCCTCTTTATTCTGCTAGCTTCTCTCTCCGGCTCCAGCAACAACTCCAACACCATCCACACTCCTGCAACCACCACACAATGGCGCCGACCCGATCCACCATCCCCCGGGCCAAGTCTCACCAGACCATGGAAGGTGGTAATGCTTGAACATCTTTATGGCTCACAGCTAACCGCAATCTTAGCTATCTCCTTAATTAGGGCTCCTACAAACATGGACTCCTCCAGTGATGTAGAAGACTGTCAGAAACACCCCCTTTCCCTATAGGAAGAAAGGGGACACGCATTTCCTCTCTACAAGCAGCAGGCACGAGAAGACCGTCACCAGAGGATGCAGAGGGTCCACCCCCGTCACAGAGAGCAGAGCTGAGAGGAACCCCCACGAGGCTCTGGGCGCCTTTGCTGACAGGCACCCCCGAGTCCACAGACACTGCTGGCAGAGGGCTGGCTGGAGCCGGGAGTCTCTCTGCCTCTGTCTCCTCCACCCAGGCCTGCCCAGGAAGGGGGCTCGCCTTCTCTGAGGGAAATGATGTGGTCACTTTACAGCTGATTCTGCAGCGAGGAATGAGCTGGGACCCCCTTACGTCCCTTCCTCTGCCTTTGGTTTTCAAAATCGAATGTCTCTTTGAGGAAGAGAAGGCCTCCAAGGGCTGTGCAGGGAGGGGTCCCTTTCTCAGCAAGCCTCCCCCTTGACGTGGGGTGGTTGTTCACGTACTTGCTTTCTATCTAAATCTCTAAGCAGTGAGTTTCCCATTTCTCCACTGGCTCTATCTTTATAGCCCAGGGTCAAGCCAAAAAATGCAGTGTGGAATGTTACCTTTCTGCCAAGAAGAGAGAGAGAGAGAGAGGAGAGAGAGAGAGAAACAGATGAGTTTCAGGCGACGGTTTCCCTGTGGGGAATGGGACTCCAGGCAAGAGGCCTGTGAGGGCAGCAGTAAGAGGAGGTGGAACAGGACAGGCCGATTCCTGCCGTGAAATCCCCGCGTCTGCATCCGGAGGCGTTGAGGTGTGGGGGCAGGGTCCAGCTTGGAAGAGAAGCAGGCATCGCCCACAGGTGCCTGGGAACAGGCACATTCGAGGGCTGCGACCCCAGGTCTCAAGGGTTGGAGATCAGATTCTTTGTCCACAGAGGGTTGAGGCTGAAACAGTGCCCCGTGTGACCATTCCCCTTGCCCAGGCTCTCTGCTGACTGCCCCGTGGGCCCTGGCATCAGTGTCTCTGGCCACTATGGCAGCAGAGCTGGAGGAAATGGCGCTGAATCGATTCTTAAAGGATGGGCGGGGTTCAGGCCCAGGCACAGGGGAGAAGAAAGTGCCTCTGGAGAGAGGGAGTCCCAGGACAGAGTACAAAGGCACAAAGTGTCATGGAAAATCCTGAGCTCTAAATGGTCACTTGGAGCTGGAGTTCGTGGTGCAGGAGAGAGCAGCCGTTCATTCCTTCCTTCCTTCCTTCCTCCTCTCTCTCTCTCTCTCTCTCTCTCTCTCTCTCGCTCTCTCTCTCTCTCGCAGCATCTGGAAGTTTCTGGCTGTTTAAAGAAGACAGATAAGTTATACTCCAGTCGTTCGAAGGGGTGGGGATCAGACTCCTCCTCCCACATTATCCAGCTAAACAACTGGACAAGATATACAGATAACGGTTTTTTCATGCCTTGGCAACCAGACAGCGCAGGACACCCGCCCCTGAGGAAAGGGCCTGAGTGAGATGAGTCCTGCACGCGCTCTTCTCTGTGGCCGGGGAAGCTTTTCCAGGCTGTGGTGGAGGGAGAGGGGGCGTGAGCAGGCCCAGTGCTGCAGGAGAATTGAGGACTCGGGGAGGCCCCGTGGCTGGGACTCCCTGGGCTGTGTTCCTGAAAGGAGAGGGCTCCCCACAAAGAGCTCTGAGGGGTGTGGAGGAGTCTTCCTGACTCTCCAGCCGAGGACTGACCAGCACAGGCACCAGAGGAAACTGCTGAGGGAAAAACTCCAGGAGGAGCAGATGAAAAACTTGCTGGTGTGGAAGGACAGCAATAATTCCTGACCCCAACAGCAGTGGCAAGAGGCCTCACAACACCCAGAGCCTCAGGGGGCATTGTCTCTTTGAAGGGACAAAGTTAATTTGGACTTTGAGAGAACCGTCTTCAAGTTCCTTACCAAGAGCAAACCTCAAGAATATTTATAGAAATACAAAGAAAATGCAGGTCTTCAACATTGGAGGCATTGATATCTAGTACCCTAGCAAAACTGACTAGACACCTAAAGAAGGAAAAAAATATCTATAATGAGGATAAGAAGTCCCATCAATAGAAGAAGAAAAAAAAAAAACATCAGTGACATAGGCAATAAAATGAGTAGACAAAGAGATTACAACAGCTATTATATAAATATACATTATAGGTTCAAGAAGATAGAGGAAAACATGATTATATTTGATATACATAATATAAAAAAACCCAAATCAAATCTCTAGAGCTGAAAAAATATCTTGAGATGTAAAATATATCAGGTGGTACTGAGAACAGATTAGATCATAAAGAAGAAAAGATTATTGAACTTGAAGTCAAGGCAATAGAAATTACTCAAAATGAAACAAAGACAAAAAGACTGAAAATAAAATGAACAAAATACTAATGAGCTGCAGGGCAATTTTGCAAGGATAAATATAGGTGTGATCGGAGTCCCATAAATAAAAGAGAAATAAAAAAATTCAAAGAAATAGGTGCAAATTTTTTCCACATTTGATAAAATCTAGAAAGACCAAGAAGTTCTGAGAACTCCAAGCAGAACAAATTTGAAGAAACTATATCAGTGCACATTATGTTTTCTTAAAAGAAGCAATAAATAAGGTATTATAAAAGTACCCAGAGGGCAAAGATGTATTAGATATGGGGAAGCAAGGCAAAACAACCACGGTATTTTTGAAGCCAACCAGAAGGCAATGGCGTAATATAGTTAAAGTAGTCAAAGAAAAAAAAATATCAATCTAAGCATCTATACCCAGAAAAAAAAAAATCTTTCAGAAATAAAGTTACAATGAAGACACATTAGAGCAAAGATTTATTTAGAAGAGTATTTCAGAAAGCTCCCTCTGTTGATGAGGTGGAGGATCGATTGGTAGGAAGAGAGCCTACATTAGGGTTGCTGTCGCAGGAATGAGGATGGATAGGTGAGAGGCAGTGACCCTTGTCAGCCTAGAGCTACCTGATAGTTCTTCAAGTGCATTTCAAATAGCGAAAATTGCACCTTCTGTTTCTCTAATTCCCCAGGACATACAGAGGCCCCCAGAGCCTCTCAGAAAATGCCCTCCAACATGGCCACATTCCATGAGGTGACCCTCGTGTACAAAACTCCATTGTATGTTTCTTTTCCAAATAATGTTGACAATACGTACAGAAATTACTATTAGTACAACTGAAATTATTCACTGTGAAGTGCAATAGTTTTGTTTTGAGGGCTTTCTGTGGTAAAGAAAGAATACACCCGCTAATACTTTCTTCTGGTCTCTGCGTTTGTGCAACCTGAGTTGATTAAAAAGTAATGCTAATGGAATTGAACACTAGAGTAGGGTTGAAAATAAGCAAGATTCTAAGATGTAAAGTAATTTTTAGTTTATAGTAAATATTTCAAAAAGAGATGATCCCACACTTTTTCTCCTAAGATTCGATAACAAACATAGACAATGGTGAGTTAAAATCATTATATGGAAATTTAAGTTATTCTTCCAGGACTAAAGATGGTAGTTAATTTATTTAAAGATTATTAATCAATGCACCAATTTATTGACTCTTCAAAAAAGTTTAGAATAATACCATTGTTTCAGACAGCTTTTCATTGCTATGTCCCAAAGATCTGAAGAACTACACAGAGGAGGAACACTTTATTTGGTTTCATGGTTTCTCAGTTCATAGACGGCAGGCTCCACTGCTCTGGGCCCGAGGTGAGGCAGAACTTCATGAAGGAAGGCTGCGGAGGAGAGAAGCAGCTCAGGACGTGGCAAACAGGAAGCACAGTGAGCTCTGCTCATCAAGGACAAAATATATACGCCAAAGGCACGCTGCCAGTGACCCACCTCCTCCAGCCACACCCTACCTGCCTGAGTTGCCACCCCCCATTAATCCATATCCAATTATCCATATTAGTGGATTAAGTCATTGATTAGCTCACACCTCTCATAACCTAATCATTTCTTCTCTGAAAGTTCTTGCATTGTCTCACAGGTGAGCTTTTGGGGGACACCTCATATTCAAATCATGACAACCAGTAGTCTAATTATCCTTCAGGGTTCTAGTCAAATGGCACCATCAAATGCCACCTCTCCTATAGGGAGAGGTTCACTCCTTTTGATTTTCTCATACTATGTCCACATCTTTAGGGTTTTCTTCAGCCTTGACCTCTCACCTTCAATCCCCTAGTAAATTGCTGCTCATTTCTTTTTCTTTTTAATCTTCAAAGCCCCTTTCTCTAAGAAGCCTTCTCACAGTTCTCATGCATGGGTGATCCTGTGAATTAAGTTGCCTCCCCTAGTCTAGACCTTACTTCCCTTCCCTAATGATTCCCTTGGAAGCCATGGGTCCACCTGATATGTATGTGACGCACCTGTGTGAAGGTAACCGGGGGCACCCGAAAGCCCTTCACACTAATTCAAAGTCACAGTAAGAGCGGCCAGAACGTAGGCAGAGCGGTTACAGGCTATGTCATTAGGTCATATGGAGGCTCCCGAGGAAGACAGAAGACAGAAGACAGAAGAAGGAAGAAAGAAGAGAGAAGAAAGAAGCTCTAGTCCCATTGCTGTTAGAAGCTCCTTTCTTTACTCTAAGCTAAGCACATTCTTTCTCTAAGTAAGCTCTATTTTCATTACTGAAGAAGAAAAGCTAAGCACACTCTAAGAAAGCTAAGAATCCTTTCTCTCTAAAAATCTTTCTTTCCCTCTCTAAGTTCTTAACTCTGCCCCCGAGAGTTTTTCCTCCCGTGCTTGACCCTTTCCTACACTACAAACACAGTAATATATGTCATGGTCATATGGATCCCAAGAACACATAAGTGTTGGTTAACTGTGTTGGTTAGATGAATGGAAGCAAGACCCTTGCCCATACCATCTTTAAAGGAGAGCATGGATGCATAGACCGACCACAACACAGAGAAGAATGTGCCAAACACTAACGGAATAAATAACTCCAACTAGAAGCCTTGTAAGTGTGATAAAAGATTGCAGTTTTTAACAAATGGGCATGATGGTTAAGGAGGGAGCTCCAGAGACAACAAACACACTGGCAGAGCAGAGCCAGTTACAGTGGAACGTGCCCCAGGGACTGGGGAGCAGCTGTGTGGTCAGAGCAGGGTGAGGACAGGCTGGGTAAGGCAGCTGTGGGAGCTGGGATGGGCTTAGAGAAGCAACTGGGGTAGGCACGACTTTACCACCTTTTCTTGACAATAGATGTCTGGGTGCGTAGAGAAGAAAACTTTGGAAATGAATGTATTTAGTGTCTGTCCTCACATGTATGAGTCCCTGTATATATTATTTCACTTAATACAGCAATCTTATGAGAGAATAAGCATGTCACAGAAGGAGAATCCCAGGCCTAGAAAGGTCCCAGCTGGAGTTTAGTGGTAGAGCCAAGATTTGAGCGAGATGCATCTGACGGAGAAACCTATATCTCTGCCTGATACAGCAGCACCCCACAGCAGCCCAGCACACAACAGCTGCTTCTCTCTGCTGATATTCCTTAATGATATTTCTATGCAATTCTTGGTTGAACCAGTAAACAATGCTAAGAGAACTAAGACTACGTCAATATTGGTCCCTACTGGGCTAGGTAGTAGGTAGTGTTCATGTATGTAGACTTTCTCACACCAGTTTTTGTTTTGCCTGGAGTTAATAATCGCTTTGATTTTTTCTTACTTATTTCTATAAACAAGACAGTGTGCCTACTGTTACAATTTTTAGTGTTTCCCCCTGTTTTATGGCTGTAAAGTACTCTCCACATACTCAGTCACAGGCAGCCAGTTTTATTTTTATGTTATTGGGAAGGCTGCCTTCTGCATCACTACCTCCTCTCTTTTCCATCTGAATACATTGCTTTCTCGGCTTGATCCACAATGGCCATCTTGGGACCTCCTTTGCTAACGTTGACTCTCCACAGTTGGATGTTCTGCCTTATGGATCCTGGTCTTCCTCTCCTATTTCTTCATTTCACTAAGTGTCTCCTCCAGCACTTTCCTAAGAAAGGACATGTAGAAGGTCATTTTAATTTATTTTTATTATCATTTTTTTTAAGTCAGCAAATCTGAAACTGTTTTCCTTTTCTTTTGGAACTGATTAAATATATTTCTGGATTGGGAAACACTGTGGTTGGCTCACTCAACAGCCATTTTGCTCTCCCGTTCCTATGCTTTTCTGTAATTCAGAGTCTGGGAAATTACAAATGCATATCACAGGCCTCTAGCCATAATTTTCAGTATCTGGTACTGGATTATTCCTGCTACTGTAAACAAATATAAACCTGGAAAGAATACATGAGATAACAGTTTTGGGGCAGTGTGTAATAGGCCATGCCAATCTGCAATCCTGGGGAAAAGAGAGACTTCTGAAATGAATCTTACAATCATCAGCTTTATGCCTACAACAATCTCCACACTGGTATGGTGAGCTGGAGCCCTAGGTTAGTCAATTTCTCATCTCTGTGACTGAGATACTTGACAAGAACAACTTAGGGGGAGAAATTTATTTAAGCTTATGGTCTCAGAGATGCGGTACATGATTGGGCAACTCCAGAGCTCTGGTTCCAAGGTGAGACAGAACATCATGGTGGAAGGGCATGACAGAAGAAAGCTACTCAGCTCATGACAGCCAGGAAACAGAGAGAATGAGGAGCCAAGGTCAAGATATATAATGCCCCAAGGGCATACTCCCAGTGACCTATGTTCTCCAGCCACAGGCCACCTGCCTACAGTTAACACCTGGTACAATAGTCCTTTTAAAGTTTTAATCCTTCAAATGGATTAATTCATATATCAAATTACAGCTCTCATAATCCAATCATTTCAACTCTGAACCTTCTTGCATTAACACATGAGCTTTGTGAGGGAGCACCTCATAATCCAAACCATTACTAGTCCAAATAGATCACATGGCCCTAGTGAGGTGCCTAAATGAAGAGAGGAGTTCCATGTTTGAGGCAAATGGGATCCCCAGGGGTGGGTACTGGAATAGAGGACCAATGTAGGAAGGGCCTGGTAAATTGATGTGAGAATTGCTGAGATTCTGTGGCTGAGGTTAGCTGAAAATGCACAGGACAAGTCATCCCAGTCTTCTGACTTAGCACTGATACAATGTCGAGAAGAGAACATGCACACTGTAGACCAAGCAGGGCTCAGGGAAGAGAAAGGCAGAGAACGTTGGAGTTCCTCCTGCCAGAGCCAAGAAATCTCCTTCACTTACCATTATTATCTCTAGCATCTTGCCGAGACACAGAAAGTCCAGGTATTGAGATTAAGGACAATGTCATGGGACTGGTTTAATCAAGGCACACCAAAGATCCTTATAGGAGATCAAATTCAAATTTTGAGTCCAATGAAGTTAGAGAGGTTTCAAAAATACCTTGAGTTTTCCACAGAGTTGAATGAGCCCAGTGTTAAACCAAGGCTTTTCATAATGCTGAGGTCAGAGTTTCTACAATGTCTTTTCTACAATGTTCAGAAGTCAACACAAATTTCATTAGACATACAAAGAAATAGGTGTATATGATTCATAGAATGAATAAAAAACAAAACATTTGACAGAATCAAATTCAAGACAATGTACAAGTTGCACTTAGCAAAGACTTTAAAATTATTATTATTAATATGTTCAAATAAAGGAAAATTTGATGTTACTGAGTGAATAGGTAGGAAATTTCAACAGAAATATGTTAACTATAAAATTAAGTGGAAATTCTATAACTAAAAAATATTAGCAGGGATGAAAAGTTCACTGGACAGGCTCAATAGTATACTTGATATGAAAGAAAAAGGAATGAATGAGCTTGAGGGAAGCACAATAGACATTTACCAACTCAAGGAAAAAGAGAAAACAGAAACATGGAAGCTTAAAAGAGCTTAAAGAAGCCCCAGGGACCTGCATTAAAACTCTACATAGTTAACAGTTAACACAGGATACCATGGAAGAGAAGCTAAGAAAAAAGAGGCAAAGAAAATGTTGTAAGAAATTTTGGTACCAACTCCCTGAATTTGTGTGTTGGGGAGAGAGAGAGGGAAACTATCATTTCTAGTGGTGCTATAGTCAAATGGATAAAAACCAGAGATAAGGAGAAGGTGTGAAGAGAAGCATAGAGCTATTGCTGACTTGGTATTAGAAACAATGGAGGCCAAGAGACGATGGAATCACCTTTGACACACTGAGTGAGAAAACACTAATCACACCAAACTATTAAGACCAAATTCTGTATCCAACAAAACATCTACTCCAACAGGGTGAAATAAAAGCATTTTCAGTTAAATTTCATCTCTGTGAGAGCTACTGTCTTCCTCAGATGCCAAGGTCAAAAGAGAAACACATCAACGGGAATTTGATTCCACAGGAGAAATGAAAAGTACCGGAGATAGTAACTGAGAAGGTAAACACAAAAGATTGCTTTCTTCTTCTTATAGCTCACACGGAAGATAACTAGTGGTTTAAACACAAAACCCTTCTAATGTGGGGTATACAATGCAGGTAAAGTAAAGGCATGGTAGCAATTTTTATAATGGCCTGAATTTAATCAGACAAATAATCAGACAAATTCTGATGTTTGATCTCAAAGTCAATTAGCATGGAATATTTAGCAAGATTAATGTCTGTAACATCTGCAAACGGCAGACTCTTTTAGATTAAAGGATGCTAAGAGGACACGGAAACCAAGTGCAGTTGAGGGTGGGCAACAGGATGGTGGCTCCAGTGCACATGCCCTCATTCACACACACGCTTATGTGTGCATACCTAGAAGAACAAGACTAACTGGAATGGTCAGTGGAATTTGACTCGAATATGTGGACAGCTGGTTAGATAATATTATTATCTCAAGAAAAAATTCTCTGGTATGACCATCATCTTGCGTCTTAGTTTTTAGCAGGAGTATGTTGTGGTAGGTAGTAGTCACATGGTCTATCATCTCCCATCTATGAATTTTAGAAACGTGTTCTGTCTCCTGAATTTCCTGTTTCTTCTAAGTTTATTCCCCCCTTCCATGCTTGCTTTGATCTGTTTTCTCCTGTTTGGAAACTTTCTTCAACGATTTATGATCTCTGGTCACCAAGTCCCAAGTCAGAAGTAAGTGAGCAAGTCATAAAATGCTATGATTATGGGCTGTAGCTGTGTGCACAGGACTTCCTATCGCCGGCTTTCATCTTGGGAGGACTGTGCAGGGTGAGCTTCTCATTGAATGGTTGAAACGCCAGTGATGTGACCGTTCCCTGTTTCTTAGTAACGGGACCGAGGGTCAGGACTCATAGCAGGGCTTTGCTCTGGTTTGCTCAGAGGGAAAATGGGAGGAGAACAGTAAAATACCTACCTTCCAGGGTGAGGGGAAAGGAGCTAATAAATGTGAGATGCTTTGAGTCTCGCTGGGCGCAGAGAAGGCACTAAGAAGTTTTCACGACCTTCATTGTCACTGGGGTCATTGCTCTCGTTGTGGTGTGTCTCTCTAGTGCCCTTCTGGGCAGCATAGACTTGGTTACTGTGTTCTGAGAGCCAGGCAGGTGGGGCAGATGGGCTCAACAAACCCTCCCGACCCATCTCCACCCCTTGTCTCTCCCTTCGGCAGCGCCTGGCATCCTGGTTTGGCAACGCTGCTGTTCGTCTGCCCAGGCAGCTCCTCTCTGACCCTGCGTGTGCACCTGTGTGGCCGGCGCCCGGCCGAGTGGGCTCAGGTGGTGCCCCTCCTCTGAGTGTGGACCTCCAGCTGCTCTCTGCTGCTGGCCTCGGTCTCCCTCTACCGTCCCAGGTGCCTGCGCTTGGCACCAGGTGTCTTTCAGAGGCTGCGCAGGGCGTTTCCCGCTGTTCCACTCCATGCTGCCAGGCCCAGGTCATGCTTTTGATCTCGCCTTCTCTCCTGTCACCGGGAGCTCCAGTGATCTTACTTCACAGGCACCGGGAAGGAGTGAGAGGAGGATGGCCAGCTCGCAGCCCGGCTTGGTGCTTGGCACACAGATGGCCGAGGGCAGCTGGGGTCCTGTTCCTTCCTTCCCTCCATCTTCCTTGTCCCCGTCTTCTTCCTCCTTCCTCCTTCTCCCGTCCCTCCTCCCCAGCATTATGCATTCATGTGTCTCAGCCACCTCAGGCTGCTTTCAGGACGGCGGTTTGTAATTACTGCAGCATGGTGGAGAATGTCGGCAGCGGATTTATTTCCTCTCATATTTCTTGTAAGTGTCGCTGATGCAGAATGAGCCCCTCAGATCCCGCAGAAGCAAGCAAATGAGACGGAAAACCCGCCGGTGATGAGCAGGCCTCGTGAGGCCCGTGCACTTGTTCATTTTTTTTTTTTTAAATCAGATTTCTTCTTTGTCTTAACTGAGAGGCCGATTAGAGGCACGTCTGGGAGAGGCTGACCCCCTCCTTCTCAGATGCCCGTTTCCTCTGAGCAGGCCTGGCCCTGAGCTGACCAGGAAGATGGGCCGTGCATAGGATCTCAGCCGAGGGTCTCTTCCCACACAGGGAGCTGGAAGGGGAAGGGGACTTGGAAGATCCAACTGAGTCCACAGAGCAGGGGACGATCCAGGGATGGAGCTGGCCACATGGGAGACAAGGCCATTTAGTGCTGAGCCTGGACCTGGTGGCTTCCTGACTCAGGAAGCCTGTGGCCAGCTCCTGTCCCCTCCCCTCTGGCTCTTCCAGCCTGGGCCAGCCTTGGCACCCAGTCAGCTGGCTTTGGTGCTATTTTTATTTGTGATTAATCCATCCAGGAAATACTACGGTGCCCTTCACGGTACCTGACGTGATCCGGGCCCTGGAGACACAGATGACTGGGTCTCTGTCCTCACAGTGCCCTCTCCTCGAGGCTGGGGAGCTGAGCTTGGAGAGGCTCTCCCTCCATTCCGGGGCTGGAGGCAGGACAGGGAGTCTGAGGGCACCCAAGGGACAAGGTGCCGCTGGCCCTGGATTCTGAGGCGAGAACAGGGCTCGTCTAAGAGGAGCAAGAGGTGGGGCAGCAGGGCCGGGCGGGGACCTCACAGGCCGGGGAGCAGCTGGGACTCAGACTCAAGTCCGAGAGTGTCCAGGAGGGTCTCCTGGCCACACATGGCCTTCCCAAGTTCGAGGCCGTCTGGTGTGGGGGTGATGCTCCTCCTCAGAGGGAGAGAGAGCCGGGACAGCAGACATTTCAAACTCAAACCCCTCCCCCTCAGGAGGGCCTGCACCTCCCAGAGCAGACCTCTCTCCCCAGGCCCCACAGCACCTCGTCCTGAGCAGTGCCCTGGGACAGCCAAGCCCAGCTTGTCTAGGGCCTGGGTCCACCTGCCCCACTTCATCCTGCTCAGTCTCCTGAGGGAGGTGGCGCCAGGGCAGTGAGGGGAGCTGTCATCAGAGGCAGCTTCGCTGGGAGGCCCTCCAGGGCTGGCCCAGGGCCCCAGTGCACCCAGTGTTCTCCTGGCGGCCAAGCACAGGCTGAGTGCAGCCCTTTGCTGGCACCTGTGGGTTACGTGGAAGGCCGGCGTCCTGCCCTGCGTGTGGTCTGCTGCATCCTCACAGGGTCCACAACCCAGGTGGACTTCATCCGTCCCATGTTTAAGAAACCCTCCCAAGGTCACACAGCTCGTGCACGGGGATCCAGATGTGAACTCGGGGCTACTGACTTACCCTGGCCCGTGGCTTGATGGGAATGGGGTGGGCATTCCCTTTGGAGATTTGGAACCTTTTTTTTCCAGCCCCAAAGAAAAGAAAGCAAACTCTGGGAACAGAAATGTGCCTGGGATTTCACAGGGATCAGTGTAAAACCCCAGATCCAAGCTCAAAAACTCATTGGCTTAAAATCAGATGGGAGCAGGTCGTGTGTCCAGCATCTAAGGCTTTATGCCACCACATGATGGTGTGACCCAGATCCTCAAAGCCCTGCCAGGAGCAGTTGGTGAGTGGGTGGCTGTCAAAGGAACAGAAGTGGCATTGTGTGTGCTCTGCACCGTTCCCACCCATGGTGCTGAGGGTCAAAGGTCTCTGGTGGTGGAACAGGCTGCAGTGAGCCAGTGCACCCCCCTCACTGGGAAGTACAAGAATGGATGTGGAATTGGTCAGTTTTCTGTTGCTACAACAAAATACCTAAGGCTGGGTAATGTACAAAAAGGAGGTTAATTTAGCTCACAGCTTTGGAGGTTCAAAAGCATGGTGCTGACATTTGCCTGACTCTGCTAAGGACCCCTTGGCTGTGTCCCATGGTGGATGGCATGATGGCTGGAGCCCCTGGGAGAGGGAGACAGGAAGCAGACAGTGCGAGGGGCCAGGCTTTCTCTTGTCTAAGAACCCTCTTGCTGGAAGCAGCCAGGGTCCCACAAGAAATGCGCTCATTTCTTCTGAGGGCAGCACCTGCTCATGACCTAACAACTGCCCCAGGCCCTGCCTCTGACAGGTCCCGCCAGGCTCCCACCAGCACTCCCGAGGGCCAAGGCGGCAGCACGTGAGCCCTTTAGGGCTGGACCACCTCTTGAGCACTGCGAGTGCTTCTCAGGAGAGCTGTGGAGGGGTTCCCGCCCTGGATAGACAGTCTCCGGGCAGGTGAAGGGAAGCCCAGAGGGAGGAAGGGACTGTCCAAGGCCCTGCAGCCCAGGACGGAGCACGGCCTGTGGGAGTCTCAGAGGAGGCAGGATGGTGTGCAGGGAGGGAGCCTGCAGGACCCTTAGTGTCTGAGGGGCTCGAGGCTGACTCCTGCACCCTGTGTTTCCCGGCTCAGACCAAAGCCTGCCAAGCAGGAAGCAGGGTGGGCATCAGTGGGCAGTGGGGGCTGGAATACCCCCCAGGCACTGGGCTGTGTGAGCCCCGAGCCTCCGAGGCAGGCACAGCCTGAGAGTAGAAGCTGAGGCGGGAGGCCCACACCCGGCTCCACCAGCCTCTTCCTCAGACTGCTCAGGACTCGTGCCAATGCGTGAGCCGCTCCTGGCAGCCTCGACTGAGGACGGGGCGGGGGAGGAGAGGAGGAATGTGCTGAAGCAGGCAGGGTGGGAAGCAGAGCTTTGCGGGACAGGGACCCCAATGTGCCAGACGCTGGCTGCCCAGGAGGGCCCAGGAGGGGGTGTGGACGAGGCACTCGGCACCCACGCGGGGGCGGGAGGTGGAGAGGGGCTGCACCCATGCCAGGGCAGGGACCTGTGTCGTGGACACGCTGGGGGCCCATTCAGAGTTACCTCTAAAATCCAGAGTCCCTTGGATTGTCTGGGGGGCGGGGCTCCGGCAGTTTCCTGGCCGGCGACGGCCCCAGGGGGAATAGTTCACCCAGGAGCTTCGTTTCCAGCTAGGAGGGGGAAGACGGAGACCCCGTGCGGGCGGCCCTCACCAGCACAGCTCTCTGGTCGACAGGAACTGCACGGACCGCCAGCCTCCTCACATGCACGCCGGGAGCCCTTAGGTGGGTGCTCGCGCTCCCCAAGCCTCCAGGTCCCCTCTGAGAAGTGGGTGACCAGGGTCCTTGCCTTGCGGGGTTGCCGGGAGTGTAAGAGTTGGCTTGTGCGGTGCTGGCACGTCGTATCGCCATGGAAACCTTCGTGATCCCGGTCAGGTGTGCTGCGGACATCGTCCGTGTGTCCCTGTGGCTGCTGTGACGAGCGGCCAGCAAGTCAGGGGCTGAACAACACTTTTGTAGTCTTACAGCTGCATGGCCAGAGGCCGGGACACGCTCTGGTGTCTGCCCGTAAGGATCGGTGGGGTGGGCTGCGCCCGCTGGACCATCTCGTATAGTCCTCCCGTCCCAAGGTCCACCTCAAGGTCCTTGATCTTAGTCACATCTGCAGAGTTCCCCGTGCTAGGCAAGTGACTAATCTGCAGGTTGCAGTGGTGAAGACGTGGGCATCTCTGGAGGTCACTGTGGTGAACACCCTCATCATCACTACCTTCATCATCGTCATTGTCATCGCCAAGGTCAGCAAGAATAAGCCACATTTCTTGAGCTATGCGTAGTTTTACAGAATGGGAGGAGCCCAGCATCCCCATCCATGGAAACGGTTTCAGTGGAATAGAGAGGGGGTGGTGACCTGCAGAAGGTGCCAGTGGGCAGAACCAGGGGACCCCGGCAGGAGCAGAAGCACATTCCCACACCAGAAGCAGTGGACGGTCAAGGCCAGATGGATGTCTAAGCAGTTAAGGGGCCCAGGGCTGGGCACACTGGGAAAACCTGGGGGGGGCAGACGGCTGCGGCTGAAGCAGATTCCAAGGCGATGCTGTGACAGTGAGCTCGTGGCTCCGACACTGAAAGTCCACTTAACCAGTGCGAGCAGGACAGGCACCTTCCAAAGTGAGGCCTCAGGGAGAAAGGCTGGGCAGATGGACCAGGGTGCGGGTCTCAGTGTTTGGGTTTTTGGTGTTTGTGTTTTTGCGGTGCCGGGGATAGAACTCTGGCCTTGCAGGAGCGAGGCCAGCACTCCCCCTGGTTTCCACCTGCCTGGCCCTCAGTCCCCCACACAGGCACCACAGGGCTTCACTCCCTGGAGCCTCGCATTTCACCCTCCCTGTCTGTGTCACCCCCTCTGACTTCAGCACACATGCCTGTGCCCCTCCCCAGTTCCCAGGACTAGTGTCTTGGCAGCAGTGGGCTCCGGTCGGCCTCCACTGACCGAGGCCTGAGGCAGCAGAGGCACTGCAGCTGGAGGCAGCAGCCCATGCCCCTGGGAACTGCAGCAGAACCTGGAAGCAGGGCAGACACAGCCGGCTGCGAGGACACAGGTTCTGCCTCAGGTTGTCTGTGGCTCCAAGCTTCTTCCTGGATGTGGCTTTGACAGGTGCGTGGGAGGAGGGCCTCCCGTGATGAGCTCCCGTCCAGCTCTGGGACGGCGTCCTCCCTGGTGAGCACCTAGGGGTCCACGTGCCTGTGTGGAGCCGCACAGCGCCCAGGCCAGGAGGCGAGGGGAGCAGTGACAGCCCTGCCCCTCGGGGCTTATTCTCTAGTGTCCTCGCCAACCCAGCACAATGCGTCTCTCCTGAGAGGGACAGAAGGTGCTGGCTGCCTCTCAGCTCGCACGGTCAGCCACGTGCCCCGAAGACCTCTGCCGTGTCCCTCTGCATCCGGAACCCCCCACACGTAGGCGCGGGGGGCTCATCACTCCAGATTGTCTGAGCAGCTCCTCAGTCTCCTCTGTGACAGGGACTCTCCTCTCCAAGCCCCTGTGCCCTCCTAACAGGGAGGTGGGGGCCTGGGGGGTATGCAGCCTGGCTGACTTTGCTCACATCTGGCCCCGTCCTGGCAGGAGGGCCACAGCGTGGGGACTCTGGATGACCAAACAGTGACAGTGACTGAGCTCCCTGAAGGTCCCACCACGCCCGACCTGACCTCAGCATCCACCTGACCCCACAGAACCCCCTGAGGGTGGTGCTCCTGCCTCCTCCTGCCATCCTTGGGGATTTCTGCAGCAGGCCCTGCTCCCTCGAGGGCCGCCTGGGAGGGTCAGGAGGAACCCAGGAGGAGGTGCGGGTGGTCTGCTCGGGCCACGTGCTCCCAGGCCTGGTGCACGCCCGCATGCCTCTCCAACACTGCTGGGGCCCAGGGGAGGGGTCAGGGTGGGTCCGCAGACACAAACTCACGGGGCCTTTCTGAAGTGAGTGGCCGCAGAAAGCTCCGAGTGTCAGACTGTGAAGCAAGACCTTACGTCAGGACTCCAGGAAGGCTCGCGAGGCCCTGGAGCTGCTCTAGGAAGCAGGACAAACCCGGCTCCTGAGGGAAGGCTCATCCTGGCAGGAGTGTGCGGGGGACACTGCTCTCCTCACAGCAGCAGCGGAGCAAAGATGGCCAGGGGGAGGAGGGCGGGTCACCTGTCCCCCTCAAGCGTGTGAGCCAGCATCTAACTTCCTCCCGCGAGGCCCCGCCTCCTACTTCCCACCCTCCCAACAGCTCCGCCAGCAGGGACCAAGCACCCACGCGTGGGCCTCAGGGCGTTCTAGACCCAAACTGCAGGGGACGCTCTTCTATTTCCAGAATTCCAAGAACACAGAAGAGGCCACCAGGGTCTGCAGAGAGAATTGCTGAGAGTTTGTATCTTCGGCTTCACTGGTTGGGCGCATCTTTTGATCACATGTGAGGTGGTCTCAGGGGCAGGAAGACAAGCTCTTCCCTGCAGGGCTGAGACCTCAGGGCAGAGAGCCTGGCAGAGAGGAAAGGCTGTCTGTCACCACTGCGTGACCTTGCAGGGGACAGGGTGGCGGATGGTGTGGAAAGGGCTTTGAGATCTCCAAGGAGAAGTTGATTCCATGTTAGAGCCCACGCACACACAGCAGGCTGGCGATATTCACAAAAGCAAAGCCACGTGCAACGGGCCAGCAACAGCATAGCTTGTGTTCGAGGGAGACCCCACAGTGGACAACTGTGCCCTGTTTTCTGAAGCCCTTCTTCCCATAATGCAGGGGGTCAAGGCTGAGCCGCCTCCGCAAAGCACAGAACTGCTCTTGTGGGCGCTTCAAGGCCTTGGGCCCTGCGGGCACGGTGGATCCGGCAGCCTGGTCCGTGGAAGTGGGTGATGCGTGATTCAACTCCATGCTGGAGGGCTCCTGCCTCCTCCCCAGCCACTGCAGCTGTGATGGGCAGGGGGTGTAGGCATGTCAAAGCCAGACCTAGACTAGGTCAACACTGCTCCCGTGCCTGCAAAACAGGTGGCTCTCGAGACCGACGTCCATCTTCCCAGAGATCATGTCTCCACCTGAAATATTTTGATGACAAGTATGTCAAGCTTTAAAGAGGAGGAGCTGTGTGGGTTTCAGATAAGGACCTCATCTCTGCCCGTGCAGTGCCGGAATCCAGCTTGGAAGAATGTGTGCTGTGCATGTGCCACATAGCCAAAGCCACAGAGCTTACACATTGGACCTGGTGTGAGCTACATGCAGCTACTAAGGACACCACTGAAATCCCACCAAGTCTCAGTCTTCTCCCATGTAGAGTGGGCAAAAGGATTCCGGACTCTTCTTCGTACCTTAGAATCCTGTGGGGCTGGAATGAGACAGTGAATGTCAATTCCCAGGAGATCTTGAGCAGCCGCAGATGTGAGAGGGATGATTTTGTCACTGTTTCTCAAGGACCTGAGCTGAGATCACAAAACGAAGGAGCAGCAGCCTAGCTTCCCCAGCAGCTGTCCACATCCTGCTCATCCCTGTGGTCAGGGCCTGACTGCGTTCACACACGTCCATTGCTAAACTGGAGAAAGAGAACTGGAACAGTCCAGTCCTGATCTCCATTCCCCGTGCTGCCCAGGCTTGTGCTACTGCAATAAAAATACCTGAGGCAGCTAATGTTTAAAGAGGAAAGGTTAGTTTAATTCACAGTGTTAGAAGTTCAAAATCCCAGACCAGATGGGTCCATTGGTTTGGCCTCTGGTGAGAATGAAAAATGATAGCATTGTGGAAGGGAGTGCATAAGTATAAAAGAGAAGGGAGAGAGGTTGGGGGAGGGAGGGAAAGAGAAAGAGAGAGAGAAAGAGAGAGAGGTGTCCCATGATCCTCTTTGAAGACATGCTCCCAAAGACCTACAACTCCCCACCTCCTAAAGATCCACAGCCACTCCCATCATGAACACCTTGGAGACCAAGTCTTCGTATATGAAGACACACTCAATATAGAAATCACAGCAGTCCCACCACAAAGCGGGCTCTCCTTCCTGTGCAGCTTGTGGTGATTTCCTTTTTCTTGATGGACATTGAGTTGGTTGTGACATGTGACATTGCCCAGAGAAGGAAACATTAGGAGAAGTCTGCTCTGATGCTTCTGGCAAGATGTTTTACAAAACATCATTGAGATAGGCACACTCTGGTTGCCATGGATACCATGCAGGGACAACTCTGACCTCTCAAATCCATGGGATGGCTTAGCCAACATGCTGAAGACGGATGAGTGGGAGCAAAGAGTCTCAGGGCTCGCGACGAGGTTGTTGAACTGGTGAAAGAGAACTAGAACCATCCGGTCCTGATCTCCTTCTTCTGTGCAGTCACATTCTTTTCTGTTTGTGCATTTTTGGATACAGATCCTTTCACTTTCAGTCATACTAAAGGTCTGTTAGGGTCATGGGCAAATGGTGTGAGTGTATTTGAAGCTGGGAGAGCTGATCGTAGGGCTGTGGTAGCTGTCATGCTGAGGCTGATCCCTGTCACTCCTGGTTCACAGCTCTGGTCTGACACTGAGCCTGGCAGGAGTCTGCCCTCAGCCCTGCAGCCTGGCACTGAATGCACAGAACTGGTGGAGAGTGCCAGCCGACGACGCCATACTGACCAGGCTCCCTCGGACCCCAGCACCACTGACCAACATGGCCGCGAGAGAAGCTTGGGGGCTGTGAAGGGCAGGTCTTTCTTTCCGTGAAGTCTCAATTTTCCCATATTGCTTTGTCTTCCATGCCTACATCATTATTAATCAATACACTTATTAACATGTACTGACGTTGATTGACTTCAGTTTGCTGATGCCTCTTCACGCCAGGTCCCCTGCTAGGTGTAGTGCTGTGTCGACTTACGGTCGTCCCGACAGTTCAGCAAGGGGTGGGGGGGCTGGGCACATTCTGCAGGTACTGGCCCCAAGCTTCAGTGGCTTAATGCACCGGAAGGCCCACAGTCTGAGTGGTGTGCGGCAGAGCTAGCACACGCCTCTGGAGTTTGGAAGATGGAAACCTGCTTTGGATTAACACCAGCTCTTGGATTATTCATATGGCGAAAAAGAAACAATGTTAACCTTGGTGTTGAAGAACGGAGACCAAATCCTTGTGTGCCTACCAACACGATGGTGGTGGACTCCCAGTGTGGTCCAATAATGTGGTGGTGGTGGACTCCCAGTGTGGTCTTGGAGAGTTTTATTTCTTCCTCTTTTTATTTTTTTTTCTATTTTTTCATACCAGGGATTAAACCCAGGGGAGCTTAACCACTGAGCCACATCCACAGTCCTTTAGAAGAAAAAACAAACAAACAAACAAACAACAACAAAACAAAACAAAACAAAACAGAACAGAACAGGGCCTTGCCAAGTTGCTGAGGTTGGTTTTGAACTTCTGGTCCTCCTGCCTCAGCCTCTGAGCTGCTGGGATTACAGGTGTGCACCACTGCTTCCAGCTGTGGATAGTTCTTCTCTCTTAACCTTAGCTTTTGCTTTGGCTTGTCTCGTTTTTAATCTCTAAAAGGGAAAAGTAGATCTTAACCTCCAGGCAACGAATTATCAAAGGAAACAGGAATGGGAAACTTTGCAGGAATAACAGGTGGCAAAAGACCCTTCAGGTCACTCGCTCCTCCTTCGGCTCTTCCCTCACCCTTAGCCAACCGCTGGGTCTGAAGAGGCCCCCTGTGCGTACCTGGGCTGGTGCTGGGGACCCAGTCAGGGTGGCTGCACATCACAGCGGAGTGTGTGTGATCAAGTGGTTGTGTGTCACTAGCCTGGAAGTGTGGGCAGCGCTCCGGACTCCGTGGGCCTCAGCTCCCCTTTGAACAAGTCGCTTCCTTCGTGGTGGCTACCCTTTGTGGCTTCGGTGTGTTGGCTTGTTGGATCTCCCAGTAGCCTCCATGGCTGGCCTTAGTATCATTCTCTCATCACAGGTGAGGAGCGAGGCATGGGGCGGCTTGAAGAGGGGCCACATCCCAAGGCAGTGAGTGGGACCCTGATCCCGTGAACGGGGACAGCAAGGCTCGTGGGGCTGTGCCGCGTTTGTCCCCCCAGAGGTGCCATGAGGATGGACAGGTACGAGGAGCCTGGGAACAGCAAGAGTCACTTCACCTGTGAGGGGTGCAGGGCTCTCACCTGGCTTCTCTCCAGCTCTGTTGTCACAATATACAAAATCTCAGGAGAGACCTATCTTCCTCACCAGCAGAAAGGAAAAGTAAGAACATTCTCCACCTGAGGGCTTCTGAGAAACCGACCGTGCCACACAAGACAGAGGGACAGGACGCAGAACGTCATCGGTTCTTTGCAGCATGAGCTTGTTCTAGAAAACTTCTTGCCACTTCCTACCTGTGGCCACGGAGACAGTCACACACTGCAGATCTTTGACAGGGGCAATGTTTTAGTCACCATGGTCTCCCGGCAGCCCACGGCATCATGCTTGGCAGAGTTGGGGTGAGGGGCTCCCTAGCAATGGGACAATCACAAAGCATCCTGGGAGGTTTCTTTGTGGCACAAGAAGCTCACAGGACCTGTGCACTAGCTGGGTCCCTCCTGAGCCACGTGCTCCCCTCATGGGCTCCAGTAGAGCAGAGCAGGTGGGGCAGCTAGGCAGAGAGGAGCAGCTGGGCGGGAGGCAGGGGCAGGTGGAGCAGCTGGGCGGGAGGCAGGGGCTGGTGGACAGCCTCGAGTGCGGGTCAGTAATGACTCTTTCAGCACCGACACCAAGGCTTTCGTGATTCATATCCACGTCCATTCAATCATCCCTTTTCCCCTGTTGGTCCCCCTCGCCTTGGTCTGGACTCCTGTTATTCGTCCTCCATCCTGAGGCCAGGGAGATCTGTCTGAAGACGACCATTGCCACCCTGCTTCTAGCTGCTGAGGGCCAGGCCTCGGGAAGAGACCCCGGGGGCCAGTGTCCTCAGCCTGCACCCCATGGAGCTGCCCCAGTGTGTGCTGAATGCATGTAGTGGGAGAGTTTCTGCTCTTCAGACATCAGAGGACTTTGAGTGTGGACACGGGGCAGGCGACCTGGGGAGTGGGGTGACCTGGGGAGTCACCGGCCAGCTGAGCTGACCCTGAGGGGGAATTAGCCAGCCTGTGACAGGCACACCTGGAGAGGGCACGCTCCGTTCCAGGACAAGCAGGCCAAGGACACATGCCTCTGTGTCCCCACAGCACCTGTGCCTGTTTGTCACCCGAGCGATGATCACTAGCTTGCTTGTAAGCATCTGTCCCCTGCTGTCTCCCACAGCTCCCTGTCCTCTCTTACCGTGCATCTGCAGGGCTTAGTGGACACTCAGCCACATGAAGGACTAAATAAGCAAATTATGCGTCTCTCTTTATCACGTCACCTTCCTTGGCACACGCTCCCACGTCCCCTCCAGCTGCCCACCCTGACCGGGCTTGCCTGCTCAAAAACGTCCCGAGGACCCCTGCTCTCTCTCTTCTGACTCAAGACCCACAGAATTCAGTGAGGGCATCTATCAGGTGGACACAAGTAGGCAAATGTCACTGTGTGGGCACTGAATGCCAGAACTCCCTGTCTTCTGCTTTCCAAGGGAATATGTAGTTAGAGTGTCCTGTGAAGCAGCAAGTGTGTGTGTGTGTGTGTGTGTGTGAGAGAGAGAGAGAGAGAGAGAGAGAGAGAGAGAGAGAGAGATTCAACATGGCTTAGTGGAGAATATATTGCAAATTTTGCATCAAGATTGTGGGTTCTAATCATCTGCCTGATCATTTCTTGCTATGTAGTCGTGTGACCTCTTGGACACTCAATTTCCTCAATAAAATGGGAACGAGTCTCCCCTTGGAGAGGGGCTGTGAGGACGTGCGATGCCGCACTGGGAAAACCGGGCACCTCAGGTTTGGATGGATGCTGCTCCTGCGCTTCCCTGCTGCGGAGCTCGAGGTCTGTCCCAGCCAAAAAGGCCAGGGCAGAATCAACTTCCCATCCCTCCGCTGGGGCCTCTGGGACCAAGAGGAGGACAGGCCAGAGCCACGGGCTCTTCAGCCAGCCGTGTTCCAGTGAGGCTGCAGCATCCATCCTGAGTCCGCCTGAACAGGCCTTGGGGAGGCCTGGCCGGGCACAGCCTCATGGACAGCCACCTGGGTGGCCGTGGTCCTTGGGTCTGTGTCTGGTATCCTTTGGTCCAGCTCTGATTCTGCCGCTGAGGTCATGGAGAAGACCTCTGTAGAGCCTGGGCAGCTCCTTTCTCTCTCCCAGGCTCCCGTTCTCTCAGGCCCTGAGCGCTGTCCTGCAGGAGCGTAAAATCCAAAGAGCCCACTGATCATTGCATGCCTGTTCTGTCCCAGACGTGGGGACAGACTCCCTAGGCATGCTATAACTTGTGTTTACCACAGCGGTCCTCTGGGCTGCTGGCTGTCAACTGGGGTTGATGTATGTCCCAAGAGGACATTTTTAATTTCCAGAAATATTTTGATTGACAAAACCCACATACTAATCTCAGTAGATACAGAAAAAGCATTTGACAAAATCTTCAACCTCTTCTTTATATATATATGCAAAGCTCAACAAACTGGAAATAGAAAGCTCTCATCCTGAGAAAGGCCATCTATGGGGTTCACAGCTAACACCCTAGAAATGCTCAGCTGAGAACCCGAGGGCTTCTCCTTCAGGCCAAGGGCAATGCAGGGAGGCCTGCCCTCGCCTCCATCAGCATGGTGCTGGAGGGTCAGTCAGGCGACTAGGAAGGGAGGGAGGCAGGGGGAAGTGAGGAGAGGGAGGGAGGAAAGAAGGGAAGAGAAAGGATATCCAGGCTGTAAAGGAAGACATAAAACTGTCTCTAGCTGCCAATCACATGATCCGGTACATAAAATCCTAAGGCTTCCAAGATGCCATCAAGAAAGATCAACAATACTAACAGAACGGAAGTGTTTATCTGCAAATCATGTATCTTACAAGGAACTCACCGGTGGAATGTAAGAAGAACTCTTAGAAGGTGACACAGATGGCTAGCAAGCACATAAAGGATGCTCACTGTCATTTGTCATTAGAAAATCCAACACTGCGAGATACTGCTTCACACCTCCAAAGATGATAAAAAGAATAGTGATAATAAAAAATGTTGTGAAGCATGGGGAGACATTGGAACCCTCATTCCTGCTGGTGGGATGGCAAGAGAGTATAGTCAGTCTGGAAGCCCTCAGAAAGTGAAGCATAGAGATACCATATAACCCAGCAATTCCATTCATTAATACATGGTCAAGAGAGATGAAATTGATATCCATACAAAAATTTGTTTATGAATACTTATAGTGACATTATTTAAAATAGTTTTGAAGAGAGAGAGAGAGAGAGAGAGAGAGAGAGAGAGAGAGAGAGAGCCAAATGTGCATTAACTGATAAATAGGTAAAAAAAGAAAAAAATGGTATATTTATATAGTGGAATAGTATTTGGCTATGAAAAGGAATGGGGTATTGATACATGCTGGAAAATATCATGCTAAATAAAAGAAACCAGTTACAAAATATCATTTATTATTCAAAGTTAAAGAATGTCCAGAACAACACATGGATTCAGAAAGTCAATTAGTGGTTGCCTAGGGAAGGGTCAGAAAGGGCAGGAGGGGTTGCAGGGAGGGGTGATGGCTAAAGCCATCTTGGATTTAGGGTTGGATTCTTTGGGGGGTAATGAGAATGTCCTGAGATTGACCGTGGCAATGGTGGCACAACTCTCGATATACTAATACACCCTGGACTGCCTGCTTTAAAAGGGTGAAGTGGGTGCTATGAGAATTCCGTCTCAACATTCTGTCCCAAGTAAACCGCCAGGTCCCCCAGCCCCTTCTGCACGTGCTCTGTCCTGCAAGTGCGTCCATCCTGGAAGCTGGGCTGCCCTGGACAGGACTGAGGTCAGGGGACGGCACTTCCTCTCCTGTGGGTGTGTGGGGCAGGCTGTGGTGGAGTGCCTGTGCGCAGGGACACCTGGAGACCTCCTTGGGCACCTGTCTCACTGCAGACCTGCCTGATGGCTTACTGCCAGCGCAGCGTTTCCCGAGGGGCCAGGGCCTGGACACTAGCCCCCATGCAGCGTGGCGTCCTGACGGCACCAGTGGTCTCTGCAGCTGTGCTAAGTAGGCTCCGGGCTCGTTCTTAGCAATGGAGAAGCTGCGAGGTGCTGGGCAGCCACCAACCTCCGAGGGACTGGCCCTCTTTGTAAATCCAGGAGAAATAGACGTCCAGTTCAAGTCCAGCGACTGGCCTTGGTGAGTGCCCACAGTGGTTTGCTCCTTCCCTTCTCCCAGTGGGACATTCTGACACTGCCGTGTGCCCCTGGAGGAGACCAGTTTGAACAGAGAGGCAGGCTCACCATTTCTCTCAGCGCAATGGAAACGACGGTAAAGGAACCGTGGTGTCTGACAGAGGACGGCTCTATTTTCAGGAAGGTTTGCACAGCTCCCTCCTTCCCCTCACAAGGAGCCCGGGAGAGAAGAGAGGCAGCCAGGGCCCTTTGTGGAACTTTCTGACAGCCGGGTTGGACCTGAGACACCCAAGGCTGCGGTGCAGGCTGGACCCTGGCCAGGCCCGGCTCCTGGTCCTCCCGTGGTCCTCTCCCCTCCTGCGGGGCCAAGCTGCTTCCTCAGCTGCTTGGCACACTCGCCCAGCTTGGAACACCCCATTCTGATAAGTCCAGAATGCTCAGAGTTCTTGGAAGGAGGAACCTGGGGCCCAAGTGTCATCTGTACAGTGACAGTAGCCAGATGCTGTGGAGGAGCAAGAGCCCAGGGGAAAAGGAAAGGGCCCGGAGCCCAGAGGCCTTGTCTGTCACCTGGCCAAGAGGGAGGCAAAGGTCTGAGCCCCCAGGACCCACGGCATCTGGATCAGTGTGCTCAGGTGCTCACTGAGGGGGCTGCCCTGGGACAACACTGGGCGCCTACTGCATGCATCCCTGCTCAGCTCTGCCCTGGGAGGCGGAGGAGGAGAGAGGGAGTTGACTTACAGCTGCTGTCTGTCCCCATCTCCCATCTGCTTGTGGATCTGGTCCGGGGACTGAAGAGCATGAAGAGCTCGTCTCCGGTCCTCTCTGTCCCCACCAGCAGCGAGGACATGCATAACAAATCTCAGAGCAGCTATCGTACATCACACTCCTGTAATATCACAGTTTTGTTTTTTTTTAAATTATGGAGCTGAGGCCCTGAGGGATGAGGTTGGCGCTCTGGTCCCAACAGGACAGTGGTGGAGTGGCAGTATGAACCCAAGGCTCATTTTGATCGTGACTGCCCACTGGGGCCAAGTCTGAGCAGGTGAGTCCAGGAGGGTTAACCAGGGTAGGTGGAGTGAACAGGAAGCCATGGTCAGGGGCAGTGGTGGTGGACCCCCCTGACCCCTGTCCTGTCCTGTGTCCACACTCTGTACTGGAAGTCCACTCCAGTCCTCTGGAAGGTCTGGGACCCCAGTGCATGATCTGGGACTTGGAGGTCGGGACCACTCTGCCCCAGGTGAGCACTATGACCTTGGCAAGTCCTTCAAACTCTGTGTTCCTTTGCTCATCTGTCTACGGGAGAGTCTGATCATGCCTCCTTCTCCAGGGTTGTGGGAATGAATGAGGGTTTCCAGCCACACTTCACACTTGGCCCAGGAGGCAGTGAACGTTTTAGCCAAAGACACACTTTTTGTCGGAGCTCAAAATAACTTCAAAATCCAGCTACTCAACACTTGACTCCAGCAAGAGTCACCAGCAAGCAGCAGAGGGGAGCTGAATCTTTGCCCTCTGTTTTGTCTTTTCTTCCAAAGCCCATGTCAGTGGCCATTGGCAGATTCCTCAGTTCACAGCTGGGAGGAGATCAGGGGACAGGAAGCCTACCCTAGGGAGGAGCTCTGAAAAGAGGGAGAGAGCCTTCAGCAAGCAGGGACAGTTGGATGACTGTAGGGCCGCTGTCCATGCTGTTCTGGCCGGCTGGTGCCAGGACTTCTGCAGCATGGTGGTGTCGACTCTAAGGCTACTTTATGGGAACCACTCCTGACCCACCTTGCAGAGGTAGTGCGCCAGGGAGCGCCTTCCTGTCACCAAGTCACCAGAATCAGGGGCTGCTGCCCACCTGGCCCTGCTCTGCTTTAGGAGAAGCCTCCACACCTGTCTTTTTCTCCTACTAGCTCAGTTCCACTTACAGGTCTTGCCTGGGTTCATCTGTCTGCCAGATCTTAAATCAGGATCGTACCAAGCAGCAGGGCAGGTTGGGAAACGTAGTTTTTGTTTGTGTCTTAATTCTCACCTGGAGGCAGCATTTACTTGGAAGAGAACAATTAATGTTAGCCAATTTGTACAGCCTTGGAAACAGTTTCTAGCTGGGGAGGACCAACTAGAGTCTTGACAGCAGGCCCTCCCACCAGGAACCAGGAGGCTCCACTCCTCCTAGGGGGCCTGGAGAGGGGCAATGCTGGCTGTCATTGTCAGACATCTGAGGGGCAGCCCAGCTGCCTGCAGATGCTCAGAAGTGCTCACATTCTCCTCCCATCCCTAGCATCACCCAGGAAACCCTGGGGTAGCTGGGCCTGGCCACTCAGCTGCAGAGCCACAGGCCAACACATTTATTTCCTTTGGTGTAGAAGCACGTGGCTCCCACCTCTCTCCAGAGCCTATGCTGGAATCCAGACATGCAGATATGACTAAGATGTGGTTCTCATTTCCTCCCTGGAAGAACAGTCTATGTAGTAGAGTGTGTCAATCAACGTCGTGTACTATAATACTTGAAGAAATTAACTGAGGAAGAGGAAAGGGTTATTTTGGTTCCTGGTTTTGGAGGTTCTATCCACAGCTTTGTAACTTCTGGAGGGAGGGCTGAATGCAATGACGGGGAGCATGAGGTGCAGTAAGATTCTCACCTCACTCACGGACAGGAAGAAAAAGGAAAGAGGAAGAGGCCCGGCCACCACAGGCCCCTTCCAGAACATGTCTCTAGTGATCTAAAGACCTCCCGCTAGGCCCTGACTCCCAAAGTTTCCAACCCCTCCCCAGAATCCCCCTCTGGGGACCAAGCGTTTAACTCTTGGACCTTCCAGGGACACTTACCCAAACTACAGCAGGGAGGAGGAAGAACCTGATCCAACCAGTGCAGTCCAGTGTTGTCCAGGATGGAAGTGTGTGTGAGGAAGTCCGAAAAATGTTTTCACCAAGAAGAAAAGAAAAAAAGGATGGACATCACTGGGGCTGTTCATCTAAGTATTGCTGGCTCTCTGCCAGGGATGGGCTACATTCCCATGGCCCCCGACTTGCTTCAGCCAATGAACTAAGAGCTGAATGCAAAGTATGAGAAATAGTATACTGCTGGGCAGGTTCTCTTTCTTTGGCTGTGATGATAATGGAAGCACAAACTGAGATGAAGACTTTATTCACTTAAATTGTAGTGATGAAAATAATTAGACATTGCCCCACCCCAGCTCCCCAGTGACAACTCGGGGCACGTGGAATGGGATGGAGGGGATGTTAGTTTCTGCAGCACAACTCCGCTCACCCTGACTAATTCATAAAGGCATTATCAAGGGCAGAGGAAACAGCATATAAAAAAATGCCTGGAGGTAAGAAACAGCCTCTTGTGCCTTGGGACCCCTGAAAGTTTAATATGGCTGTTGAATAAAGAATGACACAGGAAAATGGATAGCCGGGCAGGGCGAGTCCTCCATGCGCTATGGAAGAGCTGCGCCTTTTGCCTGTGAGCAGTGGGGCTCCATCAGAACTGCATTTTAGAAAGAACATCCCAGCTACAAAGTGGAGAAGGGAGTGGGTGTGGGGAGACCCAGCAGAGCCTGTTTCACAGTCCAGAGGAAAGGAGAAAGAAGTTAGGCTCCTGGGATCGAGTGGAGAAAAAGGGACGCAGACACAGGGAATTTAACAGGGTTGGCTCTCTGGAGCTGGAGAACAGTGGCATAGGAGGATGAAGGAGAGGGGTGGCAGCTCCCCTCCAAAGCCTGTGTTCTCTCCACTCGCTTAGCTGGGTTTTCCTTGATAAATGTCTTAGCATTCATCATCTCATTTGATCTTCAAAATGGCCCTCTAACTTACATGGAGTGTATATTTCTGCCTTACAAATGAAGAAGTCAAGTCTCAGAGAGGTGACAGGAAGAGCTGTACTTTAAAATCAGATTGCTGGAACTCCAGTCTCCTGTCTCCCTGCCTGGCTCCTGGCTCTAAATCACCCCAACCTTAGTCACTTAGATATTTCAGGGGTAGAAATGGGATTTGGGGGGGCAGTTGCAACAAGAACAGAAAAGATAGTAATAGGTGGGGCATTGTTTTTCAGCCACAGCTGTCCAGTGATTTATCTGTGTGCTCAGGCATACGTTACACACATAAATAGCAATATGCTCACAGGAAACCCCATGCACAAAGTCTAGATTTATAAGGCTCAAATGAGTGATTTTGATTCCATTGTTAAAGGCTTTTTTTCCTTTTCTGAATTTACCAAAGCATTCCTCATAGAGTTTCTTAAAAGAGCAATCTTGGTCTCCCATGATGCTTTTTAAATGCAATTGATTGCACACATTTTATTAGCATCCCACGGCTTGGAGCTGCTGTCCATGTTCATAATGGCACGTTCCGCTCGTGGGACGGTGCCAGCTGGAGACGTCATTGGCTCAGCATTTCCAGTTGCCTTCATGGTTGTTTTGAACAGGGGCACAGTGAGCGGAGTCAATTGCATGTTTTGAAATAGCTCAATCTCCCTAATCAAACACAGGGTGAAGTCCTCTGTGGAACCTCGTGGGCAGAGAGGATGTGGAGTTAAGCAGCCGAGAGGCCTGGTGTCTGGGGCTGTCCTTGATATCAAGGAGCCTACAGCCTGGCCAGCATCCCCCTCCTCGGAGACTCACCCCTCTTCTGTAATGTGGGAAGATGGACAAACCAGAGAGCTGACACTTGTGTGCGGTGTTCCTTGACTTACGATGGAGCTCGTCCTGATGAATCCATCATGGGTGAAAAATGCACACAATACCTCAGGCCTACCTCACCCCAGCTCGGCGCGCCCTGCATTAAAGCATGCTCAGATCCTTTGCATGAGCCAACAGCTGGAAAAAAATCAACTAACACAAAGCCCATTTTATAATGAAGTGTGGACCATCTCATGCAACTTGTGCACTGTGCTGAGAGTGAGGTGCACAGTGTGTGTGGGTACGCTTTGCCACCATCGTAACGTCAAAACACCACAACTCAAATCCTCGTCAGTTGGGCGCCCTCTGTATTTATTTCTCTCATTATTTAGCTGGTTGTTTAATTTTTAATTTTTTTTAAGCTGCTGAAACCTCTTCCAAAACAAAATATCATGAAGAATCCCCAGATTCAAAGCAAGTAAAGACTAGAAACCCTAAGGCCCTAGGGTCGCCCCGGAACCTTCTAGCTGGGGGTACACCTCAGAAGGTGTGAATCTCCAACCTCCACCGGTTGCTCTGCAGCTCTGAGGGCACAGGTGGGCCGCGGCCTGCTTCCCCTCTCTGCCTTCTCATCTGTAAGGTGGGGGCTTTCATGTGGCACTTGGTGGCTCTGATAATGGAAACCTCCCATACGTCATTCTGTACACGTGTCAGTGTGTGTGTGTGTGTGTGTGTGTGTGTGAGTACTGACATTCCCTCAGAACTGATGCATGCCTAGGCAAAGTGAAGCCCTTTCCAAGAGACTCATTTAATACTTAAACACCATGGAGGAGACATTTCCTGGCTCTACGTACAGATGAAGGAACTGGGTCTGAGAGATCAACTCATCCGAGGTCAGAAGGCTGGTACGTATTGGACAAGAGTGGGGGAAATGGTGTCCAACTTGACTTCTGACGGGGTCTGAGAATGGAACGGAGTCTGAACAAGGAGCACCCTCAGTCCCATACTCCCTGTGTTCGTAGTCTGGCACAGGGACCTGCAAATGCAGCAGGCAGATTCTAGAGTGGCCTCCCCTGATCCCTGCCTCCTGGTGTTCATGTCCGGTGTGGGCATGACCCATGATTTGCTTCTAACCAACAGAATCTGCCAAAGGCTCTACACGGGACCTGGTGGTGCCAGTAGGTTGTGCACTTGAAGGAGCTCTTCCCGGGCGAGTCTCCAGAGGAGCACGCAGCCCCCACCGACACTGGTTTCAGCCATGCCTGGGCTCCTGACCCTCCAGAACTGTGAGCTAATAAATGTGTGGTTCTTTTTATTTTAACATATTTTTTAGTTGTAGGTGGACACAATACCTTTATTTTATTTTTGTGGTGCTGAGGATTGAACCCGGGGCCTCACACATGCGAGACGAACGCTCTACTGCTGAGCTGTAGCCCCAGCCCCAAATGTGTGGTTCTTTAAGCTACTATGTTTGGAGTAAAATTGTTCTGCAGCAATGATAACTAACAGAGTTAAACTTTATTTTTGTTATTACTGTAATAAAAATTGGTATTTAACATATTCTTCTTTAGACTGAATCCTTTTATGGGCAACAATTAAAATCGCTAACCATTGAGTATAAACTAGAGACAACAGTATCCCAGACAACAGAAGGACTGTTACTGGATATCCTAATAATCCAGGCCCAACATCTCCCTCACCAAGGACTGGCGTCCAGCTCCCCTGTGGAGGCAGCCCCTTTATGGAGTAGTGCCTGGCCCCCCTCTGTCCCCCTGAGCACGCTGCAGCCAGTGCTGGAGGCATGCTCTGCAGAGAGGGGTGCCTTCTCCCCAGTGAGGACCCCTCCCTCCTCTCTAGGCTGCATGGCCGAGCTCTCGGAGGGAACATGCTTCCCCACGCTCCGTTCAGTTGGGGGCTTGGAAGGGTGGCCACATGCCCCGTCTCGTGCACGTCCTACTTCTCCAGCCGTGTGGGTAGACTCCGGGATGGACCATGGCCCAGGCAGGCCAATGGGATTCATCCCTGGGCCCGCTGGGGAAGCAGTGCCTGTTCAGGGCAGGAGTTGCCAGGTGTCACCATGTGCAGAATACCAGCTGCGACAATGACGATGGAGAGAAGCAGAGGTCAGAGTGACCAGATCCTGGTGGCCTGGCGTGACAGCCAGCCACTTAAGCCCATTTCCCTTCATGCTTCCACCCGCTTGAGAGGGGTTTCCATCACTAGCCCCAGAGAAAGCCACACATCTACCAGGGTCAGCGGCCCCTCTGGGTAAACGTCATTGTCCAGCAGCTTTGAGCAGAGGCATTACTCATTACTTTGTCACAGGTGTCACGCGGCGCACGACAAAACACATGGCAGCAATGCCCACCGCACGTTGAGCCCAGGTGGTAGTAGGCAGTCACCACCATCTCTGGCGAGTGGTCTCACTGAAGCCTTGGTCAGCTTGGGGAGGAATGAGGGTGGTGGTCCGCCCCGGCTGGCCACCCTGCCTGTCCGCTCTGCATTCAGCCCTCTGTACAGACACGCTTGTGGAACCCCCGCAGTCTCAGGAAGGAGGAGACGCCATCACCTGGTTTTAAGGTGAGGTAGATGCTTCGCTCGATTCTGCTCTAGCACCTACGTGGTTCCCACAGACACAGAGGCAGGGTGGTCCTGTGGCCTCAGAAGGTGCCCTGTACGAGGGATGATACCCTTCACTGTCTCCCAGGAACCCGAGCTAAGGGTGCCCTGGGGGAGCGGTGAGGCCCAGTGCTGGACGGTGCTGCCGGCATCTTGGGCTGCGTGCTGCTAGGAGAGCTAAAGCTCGGCAGACACAACACCTTGACCCAACAGGCCTTCTGGGACAGCCTGGGGCTCTGGGCATGAGAGCCAGGGATGGCCGTGGAAGAGGTCTGTCCTGTACTGTGTGGAGTGTCTGGTGATCTCTGCAAGGACACCTGTGTTCCTCCTGTACCTGCCAGGTGCCTGCGTGCTACATATGGGCCTAGAGCCAGGCAATGGGGACTCGATTCTCTCTGAGGCCTTAGGCACATCCCTCTGCCTTTCTGAGCTTCTTTATGGCTCTAGTATGTGAATACTAGAATGTGTCTGCATGGGGCAGTGTGGGCAGATGGGCTGGCAGAGAGCTCACAGATCAGATTGTGGAGGCTTTAGGATGCCAGACTTAGGACTAGGGGAAGAAACCTCATCCCTCAAACTTCTCACATCTTACCTTTCTGTGTCCTCATAACAACCCTAAAGCATGGATGTATTAGTCAGCTTCTGCTGCAACAATAAACATCCCCAAATGTCAACCATTGACAACAGTGGATTCCAAAGTCGAGCCTGCCTCAGGATCACCTTAGGTAGGATTGTGAAAGCACAGATGCAGGGCCTCACCCCTGAGTTCTGATTTAGTCGCCTTGGATAGGGACTGAGACTTCACAGAACAAGTTCTTTTTCCAAGTGACATTAATACTGCTGGTCCGTGGACCACATCTTGAAGATCACTGTTTTCCAAAACTGGGCATTTATTTCTCACTCACAGCTATAGGAGTTGGGTGTAGAGCTTGGCTCTAGGTTGTGGACAGAGTCCAGGGCAGCTCCCCCTGACCCTCACTCCAGAACCCAGACTGAAAGAGCAGTGATCTTCTAGTAAGGCAGGACAGGAGCCCAGGAGGCCAAGCCATGCTCGCGCTGTGCCTCTCCTTCCGCTTGGTGTGCGTCTCATTCTTTTGGTCAACAGAAGTTAAGTTCAAGGCCCACATCAATGGCATGGTGAACATCGACTGTTTCCATGGAGTCAATGGGAGGAAGGAATAAAGGTGATAGTCATAAAGTGGATATTGTCACTTCCACTAGGCAGACAGAAAGTGGAATCCCAGAGTAGCTGACTTGCCCAGCGCCCTACAGATGGCAGGACTGAGCCTGTCTGCACCAAGATGGGGCCCACCAAGGTTGGGGAGGCGAGGGAGTGGACGGAGCACTGCTGCTCAGGGTTCCCCTCCCCGGGGCTCTTGGAAGGCCAGGCAGAGAGCAGAGCGCGGGAGCCCGGCCTGCAGGCTCAGCTGGGGTCAGGTCTTGTTTCCGCCCACCAGTGCTGGGGTCTCCGGCATGCCCTTGATTGTGAGCCTCAGCTATCCCTTTGAATGGACAAAGACACGGGCCATTCTTAGCTCACAGGGCCATAGTAGGGGTCAGGGATGGTGTGGGTGAAGTGCAAATCAGAGCTGCCCTTGAGAGGAAAACACGTGAGATTTTAGAAGAAGGAAGCAAACGGTGAGGCCAGTCAGCAGCAGAAGACTGAGACAGCAGCCCACCCACCCTGTCCTCACCAGCCCCGAGGAGACCCACCTGGGCAGAAGCTCAGCCAGCTCGTCTTCATAGAAAGAGTCTCTCTGCTTCTTCCCTTTCAGTTGTCTGGGTGAAGATGCCCTTTCCTTTTTTTCTTGGTACCGGGGATTGAACTCAGGGGCACTCGACCACTGGGCCACATCCCAGCCCTTTTTTGTATTTTATTAGAGACAGGGTCTCACTGAATTGCTAAGTGCCTCACCATTGCAGAGGCTGGCTTTGAACTCGCCATCCTCCTGCCTCAGCCTCCCAAGTGCTGGAATTACAGGCGTGTGCCACCGCGCCTGGCTTGAAGATGTCCTTTCTAAGCCTGGGGACTAGACAATCTTTGAAGGACCCACCAGGAGCCCAGGATGCCTGACTTTTCTCTGATTTCATCCTATCTGCACTCCCCAAGGATGGGGCAGGGGGCCTGACATTTCCTGTGGGCTCAGTAAACACTGTGTGAATTGCATTCTGACCCAGATCTACAGCCTCAGTTCCCTGGCTGGGAACAGGGATCCGGGCATCTTTTGCCTACACTCAACGGGGCTTTAGTGGATTTATTTTTTCCTTGGCATGCTTTGTACTAAAAGCTATTTTCTTTCTTGTCACCTGCTGTCAACAAAAGTGTGAGTCATTAGGACTGTGGTCATGATGTCCCGGGGCCTGTGCAAGGATGAGAGCTTCTGTCCTCGGCGTCCTGTTCTTTATGTGAAGCCACGCTCGGAGGAGCTGCCTCAGTGTGTGCATTTATTTACTTGTGAATTCACTCATTCATCCTCCGTCTCTTCCCATAAACTGTCTCTCCTCTTCCCTGTCTCTTGCATAAACATGCATAAGCTCTGGGGATTACTAGCCATTTGTCATCCTGATGTGGACCTGCAATTAAAGAGACAGTCTGTAATCGGCTGCATTGATTCAGCTAACATGGCTGACCTCCTGCTCACGCCAGCCACGGGCAACCTCCTCGAGTGTGCCTTCCCAGAATGTGTTTCCTCTTTGTCTTGCAGCAGTTCACTGGTGGTCCACTCCCGGGACTGCCTCTCCTCCACCTTCAGGACATGGCTTCCTGGCTTCGGAGACTGAACACCGGAGCCCAGCCCATCAGAGCCGTGTGTGTACCTGGCTTCAGGGGAAGCTCTGACCATGCACACCTGAGTGGTCCCAAGACAACCAGAAAACAACAGGACCCAGACAGAGCTGGTGGGAGCCGTGGGGAAGGTTTTCCTTGGAATTTCTCTGATGAAGGATAAAGCCTTGGAGGGAAGAGCGGACGTCTCGCCACCATGAACTTGTTTGAGAACTTGTTTGAGAACAGAGCAGACTCAGGAGGCAGAGGCAATATGAGCAAATAGACTGGGGACTGGGTTGAGCCAGGCCCTGAGCTAGTGGGGCAGGCAGGCTGGGTTCCCTTCCTCCTGCCTCCTTTCTTCTTCCCTTCCTTCCTTCCTCTTTCCCTCCTTCCCTCCTTCTCTGTACTTATTTTCATTCTTTCTGGCTAGTATGGATACGGATGAGCGAAATAGCCTAAATCGTTCTCTTTCGACACACTCGCCTGTGCTGCGGCTGTGTTGCACACTGGAGAGATGACAGACAGAGACGGCCCCTGCCCCTGGGAGCCTCGCTTTGGTGAGGAAGAGAGAACATGCAGGATTCAGGCACAGTTGTCACAGCAGCAGGTACCTGGCGGGCACCAGGGCTGCACTCTAGGGGTTTGGCCCCAATCTGGTGGGTCTCTAAGTGATGGTTCTCAGCTGGGTGATTAGAGCATAGAGAGACTGTGGCTTGCTTCTTGGGTTCCTCCTCACTCTCCCTCAAGTCACTTGGCCAGCTGCTGTGTGTGGCAGGGGGTGGCCAAGGAGAGGATGTCACACTGGTGACGTGTCAGGCTAGTCGAGCAGCCCAGGAAGAGGCCAGAAGGAGCTGGGGTCTGCTGAGATCTGCCACAGCCACACAAGTCACTGAGAAGCAGATGGCCCAGTCCAACCTTGAGATGGCTGATGACTACAGTCCTAGGTGACAGCTTGAGGACAGTCCTAAGAGATCCCTGGGACCAGAGTCACCCAGCCAGGCTACTTCTGGATTCCTGACCCACAGAAATTATGAGATGATAGGTCTTCTGTTTT
Source organism: Tamias sibiricus (assembly GCA_025594165.1). NCBI lineage: Eukaryota > Metazoa > Chordata > Mammalia > Rodentia > Sciuridae > Tamias > Tamias sibiricus. The sequence continues at coordinate 175,453,113 of CM046658.1, read as the reverse complement.
TCACTTCCAAGTGCTGGGTGATCAGTACCAGTCACCAGAACAAGCTAGGGTCTCTCAAACACTGCACTGGACAAGAGGGTGTGTCTCAGTATCGTGAACACAACTGACAGAGTCCCTTGTGGATGTGATCTTGGAGTACAGCCCGAGTAAGAATCTTCTCAACCATAACATTGTGGAACGATTCATCTCAAAATGGATGGTCACAGTTATCCCACTCCTCAGCATATACCCAAAGGACTTAAAATGAGCATACTATAGTGACACAGTCACATCATTGTTAATAGCAGCTCAATTCTCAATAGCCACGCTAGGGAACCAACCTAGGTGCCCTTTAACAGGATAAAGAAAATGTGGTACATACACACAATGAAATATTACTCTGTGATAAAGAAGAATAAAATTATGGCACTTGCTGGTAAATGAAATGGACTGGAGACTCATGCTAAGTGAAATAAGCCAATCCCCCAAAACCAAAGGCTGAGTGTTCTCTCTGGTATGCAGGTGCTAAAAATGATAAGCTGGAGGGAGGGAAGAATGGAAGTTCACTAGAGTAGACAAAGGGGAATGAAGGGAAGGGAGTGGGATGGAAATAGGAAAGACAGTAGAATGACTTGGTCACAAATTTCCTGTGTTCTTATATGACTATGTGACCAGTGAAACTTCACATCATGTACAACGCCAAGAACGGGAAGTTCTACTCCATGTATGTATGATATGTCAAAATACATTCTATTGCCATATATAACCAAAAAGAACAAGTAAAAACTTTTAAAAAGTGGATGGTAAATCGATGTGGAAGAGAAAGGCTGCTCGGTTCCCATGCCTCCCCATTCAGCACTGATGTAAGTTTCCTGGTGATGACGTGGAAAGCAGATGAGGCACTTGAAGACAGCGTTGCTGAGAACGAGGACTGATTGGCGGCATGATCCACATCATAACCTGGAGAAACTGAATGGAACTTTAAAAATTTTTTTGTGGTACCCTGCAATGCTTAATCACGAGCCACATCTGCAGACTTTTTGAATTTTTCAATTTGAGACAGGGTCTTGCGAAGTTGGTAGGGCCTCACTAGGTTGCTGAGGCTGGCTTTGAAGTTGCGATCCTCCTACCTCAACCTTCCAAGCTGCTGGGATTACAGATGTGCATCACCATGGCTGCTCAAATGGAACTTTCAGTGGAACACGATAATTTCATTGGCATTGTATTGTTTAATCTTCAAAACTCTATTACTATAGATGAAGCTGCTGAGATCAAGCCATTGTTTAAAGCCATATATAGTCTGTGGGGGCCATGCCACAGATCCATGACATTATCCCCAAGTCCACCCTTCTCCTCCCCATGTTAGACAGGGCTCTGCGATGTTGAGAGTGTGGATGAAAAATGGATTTAAAGTTTATGTTGACTTCCTTGCAATGCTTGCTCCCATAAGATGTGTGGTAGCCATTAGATATGGGGACACTTTAAAATTAATTATGATGAAATACAATAAAAAATGCAATGTTTCAGTTGCGCTGGCTACATCACCAGGGCTAGGTAGCCAGGTGTGGCCAGTGGCTGCTCTACTAGATGGTGCAGGCCAAGAACACTCCCATTGCTGCAGAAAGTTCTGGTGAGCAGCGTTGCACAGGACCAGAATGTTGCTCCTTGTGGAATGGACACAGGTACATTAGGGTGAGAGATGTTTAGGTCCCTTCACAGTACATACACACGTACACACACACACACACACACACACACGCACACACACACACAGCTGGCTGGAGAGGAGGCGTCTCTGTTGACCTCTCTTCTCTGGCCCTCCCAACACAATTCCACCCTCGTGTCCATGAACTTGGTGGGTAGTGATGGGAGAGGCCGAGGATCCCAAGACAAGAATGAAAACTCAAAGGGGCAGGTGCATGGCAGAGCATGAGCAGGGGAGAGGGGGCCAAGAACGACAGGTGCCCAGCAGGGCAGCTGTGATGCCCTCCTCCCTTCCAAACTCCACAAAGGGACTTTACCTGGACAATCGTCCCCACCCCTCTCTATCCTGCATCCCTTCTCCTTCCTCCACTCACTTCCCCTTCTTTCCTGGCTCCTAAAGGAAGGGACAGGAGGGCATGTTGGGTGAGCCTGGCCAGTGAGTGGCTTGGGACTCCATCTTTTTACCCCTTGGTCCAAGCTGTTCATTGGCAAGTTCCAGTGGGCAGAATCCCCTCCCTCTGTCTTTCTGTCTCTGTCTCTCTTTGTCTGCATGTCTTCCTATCTCTCTCTCTCTCTACCTTCTTATTACCTCTTCAGAGGCATGAAGTAGTGAGTCTCTGTCTCTTGGCAGGTAAAGGCCTGCTTTGCAGACTTTCCCAAGTCCTTGGGATGATGCCTCTTCATGCCCACAGATCCAGGCTGCACTCTCTAATCCAGCTTTAGGTGCCTGACTGCTGGTGGGTCTTTGGCTCTCTGCTTTCCTGATCCCTGCCTGTGTTTCTCGATTGGTCCTGACCTGGGAGAGGAGCATGGGACTGATTGGTTGCCACCCCTTTGATCTCAGTGGTGAGTTAAGAGTGTTGGCTTTTCTTATCAAGTGCATTGATTTTTAACGTTGTTTTGAGAGATGTAATAAAAATCGTGATTAATGTTGAATTATTAACTGTTGTTGGACTGGTGTCATGTGGGTTTGGGGCACGCTGGGGTCCCTTTGAGTGCTGCAAAGGCTCATCCTATTGAATCTGGCTCCTGAGAATTTGGGACAGTGTCTCTGGGCCAGGCTTTTCACCCCTTCAGGTGTATAGAAGGATATTTAGCAGGAATCAAAGAGATGTTAAGGGCATCTTCATGGAAACCGGTCCAGAATCCTAGACAGAAATTGTCTTTTCATTTGGAAACTCCCAGGACCTGAGGATACAGGGATGGCTGTAGACTGAGACCTACCCAAGATGTTGCATCTTCCCAGTGGAGCAGGGACTCTGAGGCTGGGGAAGGGGAGAGTGACAATGATATTCCCAGTCAGGTACAGCCCTCACCCAGACTGTGGGTGACCCCAGAGGAGGTGCGTTCTACAAACCCCTCCATGACAGCGCAGAATCCCCCCGACGCCCTGTGTAGTAGGAATGTATCTCCCCGCTTCAGAGATGAGGAGTCCAAGCACACTGGGCGGTGGGGGCGGTGGGGACTTGGGGACGAAGCTCGGGTTTTCCAGTCAGCCTGGGAGTGGTGGCCGGGGACTGGAACTCAGGGGTGCCTGGTTCCAAAGCCAGCTTGGATCTAGTTGGCAAAGCTGCTCCAGACATCACCACGGTGCTCGGAGCACGAGGCGCCTCCTCCAGGTGTGCACCTTGGCCGGCCTCTCGGGCTCTACCCAGTCAGCGTCCCAAGACCTCCTGCCTGGTGGCAGAGGTGGAGTGAAATCGCAGCAGCGGTGTTAAGTAGGAGATCTCAGGAATGACCCGGACATAGATCAGGGAATGAGGCTGAGAAGGGACAGGGCTGTCCATGCCATGATAGATGGGACAGAGAAGACGGCAGCAGGATGGGGACAAGACTGAGGCCTGAAAGGAGCCCAAGGCTAGAACTGCCAAAATAAAAAGAAAAGAAAGGAACCCAAGGCCCACAAGGAGACCTCACATGCAGGTGCCAAGTGTGCCCTTGCACAAAACCTTGGAGCTGGTGCCTCCTTAAATTTTGAAGCCTTGGTCAAAAGAGATGGTGTTTCAATTGTGGCCGCAGCACTTAACAGGCCTCACCCAGTCCTGGCCCTAAATACAGCCCAGGCCTCTGACCTCATAATCCCACCACGAAGCTGTGCTTCCTGTTCCTCCCAGCGTGAGCCTGGCTGAATATTTGTCCCTTTAACTGTTTTTTCAACAAACTTTTACAGAAATTTTACAAAGCAAGATCTAAAACACCTTTGGAAGCTTTGAAGTCCAGTAACAAGCAGCGCAGAAGCTCGGGCGGGGGCCCTGCTCCACCCACGTGTCCTGCGAGGGGACTCTTGCCTCAGTACCACATTTTAATAGCAGAGGCCCTAGGGGTTGTCAGCTCATTCTATTCTTGGAGATTCAAATAAAAAAAAGAAAAAGTGTGTCTCAGGATCAGTGGAGAGAGTAAGGAGGATGTGCGTGGTGTCTCCACTGAGCCCCTTTCAGGGAGGGGACGACTGATCTCAGTGAGTTCAAGTAGCTCATTCAAGGTCACGCAGCTATTGGTGAAGCACCGGCCCTGGAACCCAGGCTCCCAGCCCTGGTCTGGACTCCCTTGTGGGCGCGTGTCTGTCTCAGTCTGCCTCGTCTTGCTGTGACAGTGTCCCTGAGGCCCGTAACAGATAAAGACAATGCATCTGGCTCCTAATTCTGGTGGCAGGAAATTCCAAACAGCATGGAGCTGGCACCGTGGCAAGGGGCCCTTGGCCCTGTCTCAGCTGGAGGAGAAGCAGGAGGAGCATCGTGTGAGCAAGGAGGCAAGAGAGTGGGAGGGACCACCCCATACCGTCCACCCCTCAGAAACAGGTGCTGTTGCTGCTGGCCCTGCGACTCCCCGGGACAGCAGGCTCAGTCTCCCTTCCCGGAACGGAGTCCCCAGGAGCCCATAACCTCCCGAGGCCCACTTCTTAAAGGACCCTCCACCACTGGAGACCTAAGCTCCAGCATGCAAGAATTTTGGGGACAAAGCATGTCCAAATGTAAATAGAAAAGCATTTATACCAAATGTAAATCCTTTTTTTTTTTTTTTTTTTTTGCTACGGGGGATTGAACTCAGGGGCACTCGACCCTGGGCCACATCCCCAGCCCTTTTTTGTATTTTATTAAAGACAGGGTCTCACTGAGTTGCTAAGTGCCTCACCACTGCTGAGGCTGGCTTTGAACTCCTGATCCTCCTGCCTCAGCCTCCCAAGTGCGTGTGCCACTGCGCCCGGCTCCCAGATGTAAATCCTTTTTAATGGTCAATCAGGGATCCTTTGCTGAGAAGGAGGGATTGGAGTAGCAGCAGGAAGGACCCATTTATTCTGTCCAGGGTTGTTTCATATGAAATAAAAGTTTATTCGAACCTTAATTTCGGCAACCTTGAAGGTGTATGAGAAATAGGTGCACAAAATAACCTAAACTACCGTGGTCTCTCTTTCTGGTTTTCGTTTTCCTTCCTTTCAGGATTGTGAAGTTGCTTGTTCCCAGGAAGAGGGATGGCTGCAGGAGGGGGTGCAGGGAGGCTTCCGTGGGGCACCCAGGCCCTGGTGCCCGCGGGCCCTGGACGGTACATGGGAGCTGCTGGCTGTGTCCGGCTCCTTGCTGGCCTCACCTCGGATTTGTGTGAAGAATGTAAAATGTGAACAGAGGGAAGCATCGTGGGTGCCAAGTCAGCAATTGTCTCATAAGTGGACCAAATATTTGATAAATAACCCATCTCTATCTTTAGAAGTGGGAAAAGTCAAAGATCAGGGCTAGTTAGTCATGTTTATTGGAACGACCCCAATATTATCACTGTACTGAGGCTGTGGGGGGTAGAGAGAAATAAATGCCTCTTTCTGCTCCTATGTTGTCCCAGTTCTTATGGGAGAACGTGTTATCACGGCACAGGATGGAGCCACACCCAGGGGTCTGAGCAGAATTGCCCCAGTGGGAAGTTTGGGCTTAAATCGGTGGAGCAAGGCACAGGGTCCCGGTGCAGGCGGAGCTCAGTTTGAATCATCAGCTCTCTGGGATTCTTGAGCAGACAGTCAAGCTTCTGAGTCCTGGCATCCTCCCCCATAAAAGGGAAATATTAAATCTAGCCCACAGGCTCTTTGAGAATCAAGCTGGCATGGACAGGTGTAGCTGACGTGGCTTAGGTAATTGAGACCCTGCTTCCTTCTTCCTCCCTCCTCCCCGTGAAGCCTGCACCCACTCCTCTGCCCTGGTCCTTTGTCCTTTGGGCACCGTGAAAACTTGGGTTCTCCAGTTACAGTGCCTGAGAGGAGGATTTTGGTGCAGGTAGTTTATTTTGGAGGCACGGCAGGAAGGAGGAGTGAAGGAATAAGATGGATGAGACAGGGAGGGAGAAAAGGTAGCTGGAGGTGAGGCAACGGAGAAGTGGTGGAGGCAGAGGGCCTCGGTTCTGTTGGGCTGCCTGAGCCATGGCCACAGTGCTGCCCAGAGTGGCTGTCTGAAAGCGGAAGGCTGGTGCCTTGATCACTGGCCTCCAGGGAGCCATCTGCCCCTTACACACACACACACACACACACACACACACACACACACACACACACACACACACACGAGTTCTGTGCACAGAAAACAGGAAATAGAAAAACACCTTTGAGTTCAGTTGCTGCTGCGTGGTCCACTACAGCCGTGGTTGAAACTAGATGTGACCCAGGAGGTCTGGGTGCCAATATCCTCTGCTGCCTGGGACTCGGGATGGACTCCAGGTGAAACACCTCATGTCCGAGGTCAGGAGAGACCGGGGTCTGCGTGCTGGCTGCGTACTTGTGAGCTGAAGACCCTGTCTGGGGGCTTCCCCTTTCACACTCAGTTTCCTTCTCCATCAACTGGGATCTACTTAGTGCAGATGAAGTGAGAAAACGTAAAAAAAAAACCAAAAAAAAAAAAACCAAAAAAAAATAAAATAGACGTGCAAGAACCGAGCGCTTGCAGCATACCGAGGACTCAAGCAACGCTCGCTTGGCCTGCTGTTAGTGGTCGCATTAGCAGTGGCCTTGGGTGCGACGGTGCCCAGAGCTTGCTCACAGTCCAGTCTCCTCTACGGCTTGCTCTGTGCCCTGTGGTCTGAGGCCTGCAGCAGCAGCAGAGCCTGGAGCTGCTTAGAAATTCAGATTCCCACCCCAGGGGTCACGTGGGACAATGGCCATGAGGCAACGAGGATGGAGAAATGACAGGAGGGTCCTGGCTCCACAATGTCATGGTGGAATGTCCAGACCAAGCCTTGGAGCTCCCTACTGCCAGCCTCCCCCATGCACATGCAAAAGCCCTATTTGCTTAAGCTACTACTTGTCCAGTTATCTGGCATTTTCGTGGGAATATCTCTTTAACCTCTGTGTGAGGCACTCGGAGCCCTGCAAGCGCATACCTGGTGCTCTGACTCCTCAGGGAGCAGACTCTCCGGTCTCCCGGGCTGTCTGCCCTGGACGGGGAGCTTCACGGCCTCCCTGCAGCCAGAGTCTGGCCCAACCACCGGCCCTCAGCTGTCTCACCTGCCCCACGTCCATCATCTTGCCAGACAAGCATGTGTGAACATCCTGAGCCTGTGCTCCACCTCCCATCCCAGAGCCTTCCGGGTCCCCTCTGCCTTGCAGGCCCTCCTAGTAGCTGGGAGAGGGCTGCCGGTGCACAGTGATTCAACCAGGCTTCCTGTGCAGGGTGCAGAGGAGTGAGGAGACTCCAGGAGCAGAGCCAGACGGGTTTGGGACCAGGAACCCCAGGCTCTGTGTCAGACTCCCAAGGGGCACCTCCCACCTGGGCTGTGGGGGTGCTGCCTGGAGTCATAGAGTGCACAACCAACACAGGCTGCTTGAGGGACCTTGCTGGCCCCAGAGCTTTGAGGACCTTGGATGCCAGGTCTTTATTAGGAGGATACTAAGGGGCAGAGAGGTTGAGGAACTTGCCTAAGGTCACAAGCACATAAGAGTAGAGCCTAAACTTTAAAGGAACGGTGTGACTGACTCCGTCCAATGCCTTGGATCTCTGAGTTCCTGCATCGTCACCATGGTGTCTGTGGCCTGTCAGGACAGCAGCTCATTGTGCGGTGACCACACCAAGCACTCCACTGTTCTCTATTGTTTGAGCTGGACTCCCAAAGATTGATTGAAGTCTGACTGTGTGCCAGGAACTGTGCTAGGTTTGGGTATATGAACTCAAAAGTTAGGTATAAACTCAAAAGTATATGTGTGTGTGCGCATATGTTCATAGACAGGCATGCATGCATATACATCTTCAGAGAAAGGGCCACCAGCCTTAAGGTGCAAATAATTGCTGTGAATTAATAAAGGGAAAACACCTCCAAGAAAAATGGATTGAGCGGAGATCATTTATAGAAAAGGAATGTATATTGCACAAAAATGTACTAAGCATATTAGGATGAAAGACAAGCAAATTAAAGCAAGAATGAAAAATCATTTCACACTCATCAAATCAGCAAATTAACCAAGAGTAAATAAATGAAAACACTTAATTCTTCTGATGGGAATATGATAATTTGACAAGGGCTTTAAATGTTTTCATACTTTTTTACGGTAAATCCAATTCTAAAATATCACCCTAAGAAAACAGCCAAAGGTACAGAGATAAACACATCGTAATGGTTTATTAAACAGTGGAAAATACCTGCTAATATTTTTATTGTTATGAATATGATATCATAGGTTGTTCTATATTTAGATGACAGGCTATTGTGCAGCTGTTTGAAGTCCTATTACATCCAGCACCATCAAAGTAGCCTCTGGTCACATGGTATGACTTCTGGGTCAAACTGAGCCACGTGCCTAGGCCTGGTATCAAGGCAGGAGGAGATATGCTGTGCTCCTAGAAGTGGTGGGGGGTATATATTTGCTGAACAGTAATTTAAAGCTCTCCTCCTCCAGGTAGCTTCCTGTGCTCCCTGGCTGTACGCGCTCCTCCTTGGCATCTCAGCGCTGTGTTACTTTAAGATAACAGGGCGTTTATTCATGGCGTAGCCCATTGTCCCTGCTAAGCCCGAGACACCCATTAAAGTATGAAGTGCTTAAGTCCGCACAAGGGGCTGATTCATGGTCTCACGACTGCTAATCCCACCCTCCACCTCTCGCCGGACTACCTGTTGACTGTTTCATAAAGAAGCAGGAAGAGAACGCCCTGCCCACCTCTTCCTGAAGCTGAGGAGGAGGACCCTCGCCCTTCTTCCCACACTGGGGTGTCCTCTAGATGGAGGCTGGGCTTGAGATCTGCGGCACACGGGGCTGGGAAGAGGGCTCTCTTCCCTTTCAGATCCCGTGGGAGTAGGTGATGCAGGACAGGTGTTGGGGTCAGCAGCCCAGGGGCCTATCCTGGGGTCTACTGAAACCTTGGGTGTGTCACCCACAGGGGACATGCAGCTCCCCCCGAAGCACAGAGACCCCAGGGGAGGAGCGGCCCTCGTGGCTGGCTTCTAAGGGCTTGCTCTCCCTGGGGTTGGAGTGTGGCTCTGGGCTCCGCACCAGTTGCCGACCTTGGGCAGGAAGCCCCCGCCCTCTGAACTGCACTGCTTCCCTCTGATCATGGAGCCCCTTGGTGAGGGATGGTGTGCACTGGAGGTGGGGTCTCCAGAGGCCTCCTGGAGTGGCCCCGGGTGGAGGGGGCGCTCACCCCTGGGACTGCAGGGCGTCCCTCCATTCTGAGTCGCACTGGCCCTTCTCCGGCTCCTGGCTCATTGTGTCGCGTTCTCTCACACTGTGAGAACAAGAAGGGCAGGAAGAACCCAGGCCTGGACGGCCCGCTCGAGTCCAGTGCGTTCACACGCTCAGCTCAGGAGAGCCTCAGGACCATCCGGTGAGCAGGTCCTGCAGTCCTGTCTACAGCTGAGGAGCCTCAGTAACGCCTGAGGTGTGAAGTGTGTCTCATTGTTGTGTTTATTGTGACTTAGGTGTGGTGAGGCACTGGTCAGAGAATGACCGTCACTAAAAAGAGAGTTGTTGCAGTTCCCACCATGTGGGGGGCACAGGGAAGCCTGGGAAAGAGGGCAGAGGAAGGGGGAGGCCGAGTCTGCACCATGGTTTCCTTGGGAAGGACTGACCACGCAGGCTCAGGACTGGCTGAGGTGAGTAATTTCAGAAGGCCCTGTCCTTAGCTGCCTGTCCTAGGATAGGCAGGGAATCGAGGCCTAGAGTGTGACAGCACAGCAGAGGAGTGGTGTGTAGGGGGAATCTGGGCCTGAATGTGTCATTCTGTGCTGCCATTTACAGTTCAGGTACTGGCCAGCTCACCCCCAGAGGCAGTGTGGTCAGTACAGGTCACCCCCACCTTATGAGAGTTCCACTCTTCACACTTTCAGTTAACTGCAGTCAGCTATGGTCAAAAGTGTTAAATGGAAAATTCCAGAAATAAAGATGCATACCTTTTAAGTTATGTTCCATTCTGAGTAATGCAGTTAACTCATGCTATTCTGCTCCATCCCACCAAGGATGGGAGTTATCCTGTTGATCAACGCATCCGTGTTGTATATGCTACCAACTGTCAGTCATTTAGTAGCCATCTTAGTTATCATAGTCACTGTCATGGTATCATAGCTCTTGTACATAGGTTTGCTGCTACCTGGAGTTTCAGGCATCCACTGGGGGTCCTAGAACATATCCATCAGAAATAAGGGGGGACTTCTGTTCCAGCAAGGCTCTGATGTTAAATCATCAGGATAAAAAGACATGCTGATACACTTGCCAGTCTGATTCATGGAAGTCCCACCCATCCATGCCGAGCTCCCTGCCAGCTACCTTTCTGGAGGTTGGAGATAGTCAAATAAATAAGAGAGGCGTGTCTTTCTTCAAAGAGTTCACAGTCAGGTGAGGAAGCAGATATGTAAATCTCGTTTAATCTGATCTTGTTGGCACCAGGTTGGAGGTAATGTAAAGCGCTGTTTGATGAATGCGGTAGGACCCAGATGAGAGGTGGCAGGAGCCAGGCATGAAGGGGAGCAAGAATTTCCAGAAAGGCAGGTGTGCTCCTGTATTCAAGAGGAGGGACGGAATGAGAGGATTGGAGAGGTGCCCCAGGTGGTGCATTGTGAAGCAGAAAACAGACACCAAAGCCAAGGTGTCGGCAGGGGTGGGGGTAGGGGAGCAAGTCTAGGCTGCCGCGTAGGTCCTCCTAGCAGCTGGAGTCCTTGAGCACTTTCTATACACAAGGGGTCACTAACTGACTTAAACGGCCTATTTCTAACAGCAGGGGTGGCATTTCTCATTCCTCACCCAGGAGGGGAAACTGAGGCATGGCATCCAACGTCATAGGAAGGGTGGGTCTGGGCCCAAGGTCACACTGGCTTGACTCTGGTACCCACCCTTTTGATGGCTTCAAGGGGCCTCGCCAGCATTGGACCTTCGAGAGGTGACTGCTCTGGAATGTTCCTCCTGTCTGCTCTGTGAAGCACTTACCAGAGGCTGGGGCTGGAGGGTGAGGGGAGGAGCTGGCTGTGCTGGTTCCGAGGGGAAGGAGAGGAGAGGCTGCAGGTGGACAGGTCAGGCCTGACTGGGCCTGCCCATGGGACGAGCAGGGGGAGTGGGGAGGGAGAAACGGGAACGGCGGTTGAGTTCCTGCTTGGCCCACTGTGCCAGTGCTAGCACGCTGCTTGAGGGTAGACTGGCCAGAGAAGAGGCCGTTGAGGGGCGTCTTGGAGGCGGGGACCTCCCTGAGGGCAAGCTGGCTGGCCACGTGGCCTGAAGCTCATGCTGAGGTTTCTCCTTTCTGGTTCTGCCACGTCCCTGCAAAGCCTGTCGCTGTGCATCGGTGACTCTGCAGCGTCCATTCCCTGCTCCCTCTGAGGATGGAAGGTCACCGGCATGTGACACGCTTTGCAACTGCCCTGCAGTGTGGACATGGGTCTGGTCATAGTCCTCCCTCCTGTCCCCGCTGCTGGCTCACTCTGTGGTTCTCAATCCCAGGTGTGTCTCTGCTACCCACCCGGCAGCTCTCTTCCTGAGGGACTCTGCAAACGGCCTTTCTCAAAGGAGGCCGGGAGTGTGTTCTTCTGTGTGAATGATGCATGGGATCTCACGGAGTTGGTTTGTGGTGGCCCCGATGTTGTCCTAAAGTCCCAAGGAAGTGAAGTCCCTAGGTGGTGGGGGGATGTGGATTGGTCAGCTTCACTCTGAACAGTGCCTTGGAAGTCCTAGTGCTTGTCTTGGGAGAATCAGATAATGAAATCAGGCCCCAGAAAGGGGCCTACGTGGGGCTTCTCAGGCAGGGTGCCCACCCCATGCCAAGGCTGTCTACTGGTTTTGGGCTCCCACAACATGTAGGGCCACACACCGAGCACGGAAGATGGAGAGGTGGGTGAGGCTCAGCTGTTAGGCACCAGCATTAGCCCAGGGGGCAAACGTCCCGAAAAGCTTTGTCCAAAGGCTAGTGGAACCCTCAGTGGAGGCCTGGAGGCATCTTTTCTGGGTGTAGATGGGGATGATGGTGGTTGGGAAATCTCTATAGATTTGGGGCCATTTAAACAAAGTCTAGAAGGAACCCTGGCTGTAGGACAAGGGCCCATCAGGGCCACATGGGAAATTTTGAAGGAGAGGGACACCTTCCTTTTAGTAGTTTTCCAGGGTGATGGGTCCACAGGGCCACTCTGGGTGCAGGAAGGCCACCCCTGCTCTCCCTGAGGAAGCTGCGTCTTTGCAGAGCTGAATTTCCTTGGAGCTCAGGAGTGACTGAGGAGGGGTGGTGTTGACGAACCTCAGGAGAGGTCGAGGCTGCTTCATGACGCTGCTGGCCATAGATAACACTGCTGGCCGTAGAGCAATGGCGACATTTGCATTCATCCACACCAGCCCCTGACCCCAGGGAGCGGAGAGGAAGGTGCTCCTCCTGCCTGCAGGTCGAAGAGCTTGACAGTCCCTGCTCCGGTCTCTGCATCCAGGCTGTTAATCCAGCAGGGGACTGACAGGCGCCCTGTCTCTCAGAAGAAGCAGTCAGCCTCTCTTCTGGGCTCTCTTCCATTCAGGGGATCAGGAGTAATCACACTTGGGATGGGAGGCTGGCTCTGTGCCAGTAGCATCAATAGCGAGTCCCTGGTGTTTCCCAGAACACTGAGATCTGGCACCACGACCTCCCGTGCAGAAGAGGAAACCGAGGGTCAGAGGTCACACGCAGAAAGGGAAGAGCTGCCAACAAGAACCAGGTTGCGGACTCCCAGGATTCCCACGCACTGCCGGGTGAGCCCTTCCTTCCTTTTTTCCTTCTTTCCCTCCCTCTCTCCCTCTTTCCTTTCCTTCATGTTTTTTCCCATTCATTATCTATTACACATCCACTGAAAAAAACACCAGCTGGGCCCACCTTAGTGCCCTGGGGTCCTCAGCAGGACTGGCGGAACCCTCCACCACCTGAGATGCTAGGTTTCCCTAGCAGCTTCCCCGTGCCTGGCATTGTGTAAGTCCGGGAATCCTGTGATGGTTACAATGTGGCTCCCGCACCAAAGATCTCCGGCTAATACAAGGCACAGAGGCACCAACCTGAAGTCACAGTTCACTGCGATGAAGGCGGGAGACGAGCTGTGCACGGAGCCGCCCAGGACCTCGCTCCCCACCCCGCAAAAAAACAGACGATTGAGCTCTCCATTCGTTGCCAGTTCTGAGACCTCTGTGCCCCACACTTTCAAAATGCAAAGTCAGAACATGCTGTTCTGGGTCTGCCAGCGTGGGCCCAGGCTCAGACAGCGGACTCGGTTCTGCTTCTCGGTTCCTTATTAAATAAGGGGGAAAACTGTGAAAAGTTTACATTTTAAGGCTTAATATCCTATGAAATAATAATGGACTCTGCACAAAAAGAATTTCATCTGAAATTGTGGAGCTCTCTGTGTCGATGTATCAAAGGATGCTTCTTGGAGGTGCTCACTGTCTTAGAAGATTGACTACTAAATAATTTTGAGAGAGACGGTAAATATTTATATGAGGTAATGAAAATTTGATTCGCTCAGAAGAGTTTGAGGAAGATAAAATTAAGATGTATTGGTATATGCATAAGAAAGAAATAAAATAAGTATTAAGGAAATCAAATGAAATGTTAATAATGGTTTGCTTTTCCATGTTTTTATGTTTCTTCCAAAAATCCTGCAATAAGCATGCATCGCTCATATTTTTAGAAAACAAACATTACTTACCAAGTTTGTTGGCGTCTTAAAGAATGAATTCTGTCGGTGGTGGTAGGTTTCCACCTGCCTTGAGCCTCTTTGGAGATCTGGAATTTTGCCTAGTGTGAAGTGCTTTTGTTTTTAAGATTAAGGCTGAACAGGTTTGGAAGAATTTATGAGTTGGACTCTTCAGTGGGTGGAGATGCCTTCACCTGTGCACCGTGAGCAGAGGGTGCCAAAATGCCAGTTTTCCATACAGGAATGCTGCCCCAGGGCCTGGAAGTCCACCAGCAGCTGGAAGACTTCACAGGCAGCTTACAAGGATGTTCACCAAACAGTGAGTCAGGAGCAGGTTAACACCGTCACTCCTGCAAACACTGCTGGCAACCACAATGGCCAGTGCTCATTTTTACCCAGCGTTCCCTCTGCGTACCAAGGCTACTCTGGTCACTGCTCCAGTAGGAGGCTGCTGCTGACCTGTGCTGCTGAGTTCATCAGAGATGATGGGGTGAGGGGATCATGTGGGTGAGCGCCACTCATTCATTCAGCCAGTATTGCCGTATGTGTTCTTTAATTCTAATTTCAAAGAGGAGAGAGATCATGTTCGCCACACGGCACCCTCTCTTTGCAGACCTGCAGACGCCCCCACCCCCCATCTCACAGTTATCGTGAGAATTTCCTCCAGGAGCATGGACTGCAACTCAGCCCAATCAAAGACCATTTTGGACGATCTTTAGGCAGGACATGCCTTCGTTTGGGATCATAGACACGCATATGTCACGCATCTTGTAAAGCCCACGTCTGAGAAGAAGGCAGAGAAATGCACTAGAACTGAGAGAGGGAAAGGACAGGGGGTCCTTATGATGGGAACCAGCCCAGGCTTAGATCATCTCTCACCCTGGACCCCTCAGACCCATCAGCTAACACATTTTGTCTTTTGATTTGTGAACACTGTAATCAAAAAAGTTTATTTTGCTATATAAAATGAAAACTGGGAGAAAGACATCAAAATTCAGCTCTCTGTGTCTGTGGGTTTACAGATTCAACCAACTGTGAGCCCACAATGTTTAAAAAAATCACTGAACATGCACACAATTGTCGTTACTTCCTAAACAATAAATAATAGTGACTATGTGTATGATATTTATATAACACACAATTATAAGTAATCTCGAGATGATTTCACACATACATCAGTAGGTTGGGTGCAAATACTGTGCAGTTTTATATAAGAAAATTGAGCACTTGTGGATTTTGCTGTGGGAGGGGAGTGAAACCCCCCAATACCAAGGGTGACTAAGAAAAGTTTATACTTATTTTCATGTTCTTTTTTTTCTGTAATTCTAAAAGTATTTTATTAAATTTTAAAAATTTTTATGATAAGAAAAGAATCGCAAATGTTTTTAAAGGTCGTATTATGCTACCTGTCTTGGCCACATACCATTCCTTAGAACAGCTGGGACTAGAGAATAAGAATTTAAGATTTCTCCACCTCCAGGCTACAAAATTCCAATATGGCACTGCTCTTGACTGAAAGAGTCTCCCAGATGCATGCTGAAACCTAACTCCTAACATGAGAGTGTTGGGGGCCCATTGGGTCATGAGGGTCAGGCCCTCAGAGATGAGATCCATGCCCTCATGAAAGGGGTCCCAGAAAGATCCTCACCCTTCTACCACCTTCTACAGGAGGACGCAGCAAGACAGTGGCCACCAGTCCAGTTCCCCATTAGGAATGCCGGATCAGATACCAAATCTCCGTTGCTTTGACTTTGGACTTCCCAGCCTGCAGACCTATGAGAAATTAATTTGTATTTTTCATAAGCTGCTCCGTCTAAAGCACCTTTGTTAAAGAAGCCCCGACTGACTGAGACAGATGCCATTTCCTTCCTGATCCACTTTAGAGATTTGAGCTCTGGCACTTCCTTTCGTAGCCCGACCTCAGCCTCCTCACATGCCCGTGTCTGCACCACACGGCCTACTTCTAACCGCTGCTCGGCATCTTGTGTCTGAGTCACTGGGTGCCTGTGCCTCTCACTTACCCGGAGCTCCGGGGAAGAGGTGCCTCTCGTTTGTCGCTGCCTCCTAGCCCTGGCCTGAGCCACTGGAGGCCTTTGGACCCCCGGAGACTGTCTCAAACGCCACCGGTTCTAACCACATTCTGCCTGGCCTTCTCTCTCTCTCTCTCTCTCTCTCTCTCTCTCTCTCTCTCTGGATTCAACCTTGGGCCTCATGCATGCCAGGAAAGCACTCTATCACTAAGCTGTATCCCCTTGCCTTGTCTTGTAGAGTCGAGAAAGTCAAAGATTTTGTTTCCCAGCTTCCGTTATAGCCAGGAGTGGTGAAATGTCTGTTGTTGGAAGAAGGCAGCCCAGGAAACGTATCCATTCATGAGTGGAAGAGTAAATTCTTGAGAAAATGATCGCCTTTCCTGCCTGTTCCTCTCTTCCTGCCTGTAACACTGAAATCCTGCCCAACGTGCACACCCAGTAGCCACTTTGCCTACGAGAGGAACCCAGTCCACTCACTGGACTGGCAGGGCCTAGGAGGAATGGAGCCTGGGTCGCTGCAGGTATCAATTAGAACCTACATGGATCCTCAACTACCTGCCACTGGGCTTCTTATGTTGGGAGACTCATAACTCACATTTGTTCTCTCTGATGTGGTGACATTTCTGCTGCAGGCAGCAGGCCCCCACCTACCTGATCCTGAGCGAATGGATGAGGGACCCGTGGTGCATAGGTGGGAGCACATGAAGGGTGTCAGGAGAGCATGAGGCCTGCACGTGGCCCAGGGCACCAGGTCAAGGGCCCGTAAATGCACAGCGTCCTGGACTTACAGAGGCACAGGGAGGGAGATGACTTGCTCAAGAACACGCAGTTGAATGCTGGCAAAATCAATATGCCTTCTTTACAACGTCCCACAAGGTGTCTTTTGTAAACATTGTAAATGTTAATGTGCGAGGCATACGGCAGGTGGTCACCCCATCCCCTAGTTAAACAATAACAGCAAAATAAAATGTGTAGCTTGATGTGGAAATCACCCTTCTTTTTCTTCAGGTGGCCACAGTGTAATCTAACACATCCCAAGATTTCCTTTATACATTTGCAACATCCGCCTCTCCCCTGTCCAGCTCTGAGAGTTCCGGGACATTACCAGGGTCATTGATTCGCAGCCCAGTGCAAATGTAGAAGGGATGTGTCCCCCTCCGAGACAATGCCATTGAGGAAACACATCAATGAGGCTGATTATTCACATTATAAAGGAATCCAGGCTGGCACACTGAATAATTGGTTGTAGGAAATGAGTGACTGCAGAGACGCCCTGGCTTGGTGGGAGGAATCCCAGGCCCAGAGACAGCTCTTCCCTGACTCTCTGAGTGATCTTTCCCAGGTCTTTATACACCAATTCTAGTAATAACAGTGACAGGGATGTGAATTCAACTTTGCAAGGTTATAATTTTGTGAACTATTTGAAATGAGAGGAAAAAAATAAATAAAACAAGGATACTGCTAGAACATTCTTGTTATAGAAACAAACATTCTCTGCCAAGACTCTTTTGGAGATTCTCAAACAAGAAGAAAGAGAAAGTTCTTCCAACAGCGACCATGTGCCACCAGGTAGCTTTGTGCCTGGAGCACGTGTGGGGAGCTTCTCGGTGGATGGTGTTTGCCTCAGGGAAGTGCCCTGACCTGTCCATCAAGTCAGACCCAGGCTCCGTCCCCCTTAGCCCCTGTGGACAGCAGCCCTCACTCTTTTGTGATGCTGCCTGTCAATCATTCTGATATGGTCCATGAAGGTCCTTTTTTGCAGGGACATCTGGAGAATTCTGATTCTCAAAGCATCTTGGAAGGACAAGGCGATGTTATTTTATCAGTAGCAAATGGGCTGAGGGGGACTCAGCTTCAAAGAGACTGCTCTCATCCTGTTCTGATTAGGAGGCTGCTGCTAATAAGAGAGCTGTGACTATGGTCATCAGGAGCTCAGGCACCATATCTGCCCTCTCAGCAGTGTCTAGCATATAGCAAATGCTCAGGAGATGCTAGAGGATGGAGGGAGCAAGGGAGATGGAGAAAGGAGGTGGGGAGGGAAAGAGGGGAGGAAGGGCCTGTGGGTTGTTGGGACAGGAAAGCGACAAAGAACCTGGGTTTAGAGGCAGTGTTGACCATGGCACTGTGACCTTGAATGCAGCAGACTGGTGTTCTGTTCCCAGCTCCATCACTCATAAGCTGCGTGACTTTGACCAAGTGACCTCCCTCTCAGAGGGCTGCCACTTTGGAATTGGCTCTGGGCCACAAAGAGAACCAAAATAGATGTAACAAATTGCCTCGCTTTCCATCGCAGGCACAGACGTGATCACTGCATTGGTGGCTGGGCGTGCTGGTGAGTACACTTCCGGGCGACAAAAGTTGACGTGAGAAAGCAGACTGTGGGTTGAGAGAAGGTTGGATGGTGGACCCTGGGGCTTCCCATGAGCCTTCTGTGGAAAAGTCCATGAAAACCTGTGACCAAAGACTCTCTTTTGGGAATGTGGAGGGGAAACAAGAGGGAGATGGGAGGGTGGGCTCCCCCGGGGCAGCCATTCAGGAAGTCGAGAGTATAAACCTTGCTCTAGAACAGGACGTGAGCAGGTGACATTAGCAGGTCTCAAATCCTTGTCCTGTTGGGTGTCAGTTGAGGTCATGGCTCTCAGCAGACCCCAGGAGAAACTGGGGTGGAACAATGCTCCTTTGCAAAAGGGGACCCTAAAAGGGCCTCAGAGCTCAAAGTTGGGACCTAGACATAACCTGCGCACTGTCACCCCAATGTCACTGTGTAGACACTCTGGGCTTAGCATCTATTCTAAGGAAAGTGTGTGTTGGGGGAGTGCTGGTGCCCTGGTTACCCAGCTGTTGTTGATGAAAAACAAATTTTAGAGTTTGCCAACTTCCAGGGCGTCCATGTCAATTGCAGCTCCCAAATTTCCTGGAAACTTAATGATTAGCTTTTATGGGCTACCCATGAACAGATTCAGACAATGTGGGGCAGGAGGGAATTCCTGAAAGCAACTGAGCTTTAGATCCAGCATAACCGAGGAATCCCGTGATTTACTGAACTTTCTGCAGCAGGTGGAAGGCAGGTGAAGAGTGACAGAAAGTAAGGCAATAAAGGAAGAATGACAGCACTGGCTGCATTTTGTTATAGAGAAAACTCTCAAAATGGGAAAACCCAGAGCCTCTGCAGAACGAGACCTCGATGGGGCTGACGTTGAATTGCAGAGGGTTGTACCCCCACAGGACCCAGGACGGCAAAGCAGAGATAGGCAGAGTCAGGAAAGCCCACTGCCGGGAAGCAGCTCTGCCTGGTCTCTGGCACTTCTGCGTAGTCACAAGCACAGGCGTGGGCTGCCCTTGCTCTGGAGTGCCATTTTGAGGACATCTGTGTGGCAAACAGCCTTGGAGAGACAGAGCGTCTCTCTCTAGAGTAACGCACAGGAGGACATAGTGACTAGTATAAAAATTCAGGCTCCTTACATCTGGGCTTCCTCTACAGGAATGAGCTCGCTGTGGGAGCAGGTGTCACCTGGCTGCCTTCGCTTCACCCTGTAGGAATCCAGGCTTGTGAGATTGGTGCAAAATGGTGACACTCAGGTCACATGCCTGTTGCCTGAGTAATGAATGGGGTGCCCGTCTTCTGCAGCACTCGGGAAACCATGCCAGGGTAGCATGGTAGCCTAGACTACAAATAAGGTGCAAGCACAGACCCTACACAGTTCTTGACAGTCATACATCCAGCTCATAAGCAAGTGCCACCTGTCAGCCTCTGTGAGCTGACGCGGCCTCTGTGTAGGAGCATGGTGGACTCAGTGAAGGTGGTCTGGGCTTTGCTTTGTGCAGTCCCAGCTCTGTCCCTGAACAGCTGAGCAATCTGTCTGGACTTTCTCATCCTCTTGACCTTCGCTTGTGCAGCGAGGTGCAACTAGTGCTCACCTCGCAGAGCAGCTGAGAGGGGAGCGCACACAGGGCTTGCAAGGAGCCAGGCCAACAGGAGCTCCGCGCTAGTGAGGCACTCTCGCCGGGCTGGCACCCCTGGTGTTGCGGTAGAACACCAGAGAACGAGACCTGGGGTGCTGGTCACCACCTGGTCTGGCAGCAGATGAGAAAACTGAAGCTCAGGTCCCACCCAGATGCCACCGGATGGGGTGGGACACCCCTCAGGTGGCGTAGGACTCTCAAGTTCACCATAAGCCATCGCCCAGCTTAGTCAGCTCCTGCGTGCCCCACACTCCCCTCTGTTCCTACTTAACACCCCCAACCTCCTCTGCAGTCCTTTCCCACAGCCCCCCAAAAGGACCCACCACCTTCTTCAGGAATCCACCTTCTCAATTCAGTGTCTCTGAATGAAAATGGAAACATACAAGTGTTTGCACATTTCTCACGAGAACTGAACTCATCCACTGGGGTTGCTATTGTTGCTGCTGTTATTATTTTGTTTTAACTGTGATCTTCAACTTGCCTTCTTCATTCTTAGGCAGGTAGGGGCCGCCTCCTTAGCTGAGATGAGCTGTCCCCAGCTCATCTTCTCCAACCTGAGCAGGAGATCCCTGGGGTCAGGGACCATGCCATTGGTACCTGCCAAGTCCCAACACACAGTAGGACCTGATGCACATACACACATGAGGGAAGTGTTTGGGGCACACTGTGGGCCCGCAGGGAAGGTAAGATTTGCAGGAGGGGAGAATCAGGAAGCAGGAAGGGCGGAATGGAGATGAGAGAAGGATGCAGAAGCTTGGCCCGATCTCCGTGGCCTGGCTGTGGGGCACCACGGGGCTGAAGCGAGGTCCTCGTGTGGAATGGCCGGCTCCAGCAGATGGTGCCTTGCTGTCTCGATGAGAAGCCCTTTCACATTGGCTCCTGGAGCTGGGTGATGCTTGTGGGCTGGAGCCCAGGAGCTGGTGACAGAGATGGAGATGTGCAAACGCACTGGGGCAGGGTCAGTTGGGCAAAGGGAACCTCAGGGAGGGGGGTTGTGACATGGGTGGGGTGCCTAAGCCACGGGAACGGAAGGGGAAAACTCTTAGAAGAAGGGGCACCTGAGTTGGAGTTTTTGGGTGTGTTGAAATCCTCTTCTCACAGGAGCAATGACCTGCATGTGGGTTTGCCCCTGGCCTGGGACCAACCGGCTCAGGGTTAATTGTTATGATCACCTGCCCTGCCCCACTGGGACAGTCAAGGCTGCTTCTGCTCTGCATTGGTCCCTTGGAAAGCCTGGCTTGCATTCCCAGCATGATGCTAGTGCTTAGAGTGAGAGTCGCAGGGGGTTAGAGGCACCGGCTTCTGAGTTGCGCCAGCTCTGAGGGGGTAACTGCACTTGCTTTGTCTGTCTGGACTTTGGAGTTCTAATTCGCTAAAATGAAAATGTACGAGGCTTTGCATATTTCTCACGAGAACTGAACTGATCCACTGGCATTGCTATTATTGCTGCTGTTATTATTTTGTTTTAATTTTGATCTTACACTTGCCTTGTTCATTCTTAGGCAGGGAGGGGCAGTCTCCTTAGCTGAGATGAGCTGTCCCCAGCTGTCATGATTTGCAGCTTTTTTTGTTTTTCAGTTTGCATAGAAGAAACCAAACCAATGAGACCCCTTCTTTTGGAGCCCCTGGCAAAGCTATCAGGGATGCCATCCTGGCCAGTCTCAGGCCTAGGCAGTGCCAGGTCCCAGAAGGACTGGATGATCTGTCCCCAGGCAACTCTAAGGCTCCAGCTCTGTGATTCTGCAGAGGCTGGTGGTTATCAGTGGAGAAGGGCATCTCCTCCCTGAGCAGGAAGTTTAAGCCAGGGCCAGGCCCAGCACAGCAACTGGTTTATTTACACAGAAAATTGCACTTTCTACTTTATTGGCCACCCCCATGCACCTAGAAGCTTCTGTTGGGTTTGGAGAACCTGCGGTGTGGGGCTGGAGGAAGAGGGCTGGGAGTGGGGGGTCTGGAGGGCATTGCCAACTCAGGAGCTGCTGTAGACAGAGAACTGACCTGAGACCCAGCCACAGAACGCCGAGGACCTGTGGTCCCTTCCCACACACATGCTTTTGGAAACAAAAGTATTGTAACTGGATATGAACCTGGGCACATTCCCTTTCTTCGCTGAGTAGCTTCATTTTCATCTATAAAAAAATAACTTCCTCCAAGGTTAATGTGGTGTACACGGTGCGTAGGAAGGAAGTTCTGTAACTTCAAACTCAAAGCAAAATAGACGGTGAGGAATTGCTGTGGTTTTGTATTCAAGTCCCTTTCCAAATTCATGTTGAATCTTAATCCTCAAAGCCACAGTGCCAGGAAGCGTGGCTTTCAGGAGGCGATTGAATCATGAGGGCCGCACCTTTGTGGATGGGATTAGGTGCCTCATTAGAGGCTCAAAGGAGGGAGTTCAAAACTTCCGCTTTGGCCATGAGCAGACACGGGTTTCCTCCCCTCTGGAGGACATGCCCCTCAGGGTGACATCTTGCAAGCAGAGAGCAGCCCTCACCAGACACCAAACCTTGCCAGAGCTGTGACCTCTCAGCATTCAGAACTGTGAGAAATCAAATTCTGCTCCCTTTAAGTTACCGATTGTGGTGTTCTATGACAGCCACCCCACAGGACAAGACAGGAATGATGCTCCTTTGTCCCAACACACCCACCGGAATCCACCCTGGGAAAGAAAACACAATGCGACAATTCCCTGTGCCTCAGTGTCCCTCTATCCCCCTCCGAAAAATGGGGACAAGAGCATCTACTTCCACAAGTGTGGACGCTGAAGGTGACGGTGAACATGATTCTCCCGGCATCCTCTCTGGTTCCTGAAAGATGCACAGCCCTGAGACTCTGCCTTCATCCGTCACATGGTGAGGTTGGATGATAGAGTTAGAAGGATAAAGAGTCACTTTCCTCGCACCTGGTCCTTCCAATCGGGGAAGCCTAGAGCAGCTCCAAGGTGAGGTCCCGCCACGTCTCCGTGTTCTGATCTGAAGTGGGTGCTGGGACCGTGGGAAGGTGCCTGATGCTCCCAGGCCTTTTCAGAGCGCAGGCTTGACGCGCTTGGGTGTTCTTACCATCGCACACAGGTGCCGCGTCTGTCGGTGGAGAGTGGGAGGCAGAGGTGGGGCCTCTCGTCCACCCTGGCACCCCCAGGAGGCAGCAGAGCTGAGGCCCTGTCCTGAGCTCCCAGGCCCTTATGCAGGGCTCTGGCGGCTTCTCAGCCGACCTTGGAAGAAGTGTGTCCTTCAGTCCTCTGTGGGAGTTTGGGCAGCTCCAGGGCCCTAGGGCGGCGACTGCAGAGCAGCTGGCACACTGGGCGGACTCCCCTGGCCTCCTGGAGGCTCGGAGGCACCTAGAGCCAGAAGGAAGCCGCTGCATGTCTTCGGGTCTGTCCGGGCTCTTTGAAGAGCCACCTCTCTGCGTGCCTCTGGGCACTGACGGCTTTCCCCTCCCGTCCTGCCTTTGCGGTACTTCTGTGGCACTTCATAAAAGAAAGCCAGTTTCTCCTTCATCCTGAGTCTCATCCCTGGGGCTCTGAACAAAGGGAGGAATTCTGTGGTCCCAAGAGAAAGAGCTGCCCTGGGGGACACTGAAGCTGGCAGTATCCTATTTTTTCCAGGTATCAAACACATGTGAGGCGAGGTGCAATTCTGTTTCTTTCTCTTTTTATCTATCTATCTATCTATCTATCTATCTATCTATCTATCTACCTACCTACCTATCTACCTATCTACCTGTCTTTCTATCTATTCATCCATCCACCTGTTCTTCTACCTGCCTATCCATCCATCCATCATCTTCTACCTCTCTTACCTTCTCTCCATCCATCCATCCATCAATCCACCCATGTATCCAATCATTCATCTCCCTTCAAATTGATTTCAAGAACAAGAAGGTCAAAAGTGCCTGCAAATGAACACTCCTACTTAAACTTTAAAAAATAAAGTCAGATTTTCCTGTCAGGTAGTAAATTAGATTGGGCTGATGGGTTTTACATTAAGGAATTGCTCTGCCAATTAACTTACACAGCTGACATTTTTTCATAAATTAAATGAGTTAAGTCTGGGCTTCAAGGTTTTGGCCAGGAAAAATTGAGGTGCCCCTTCAACAACCCAGAACAGTGCTGTGCAATATGACAGGTTCCACTCCATGGGCCCGCAGAGTCCTTGACCTATGGCCAGTCCAAACTGGACTGTGCTAAAAGTGTAACACACACAGATCCCAAAGACTTAGTATGAAGAAAATAATATGAGGTATCTCAGTGATGTTTTTTACATTGGCTACCTGTTGAAATGATCATATTATGAATACACTGAGTGAAATCAGATATCTTATTAAAATTAATCTCACCTGTTCCTCCTTTACTCTTTCAATTGTGGCCCTAGAACATTTGAAATGGTATTTGATGCTTTCATTGTGTTTCTGTTGGACACTGCTGCTTCAGAAAATATGTCCCTCGGAATAAAATAAACATAAGACAAAGTTTTTAGATGTCTATTTAAAATGTCACAGTGGTATATGGTTTTAAAATTCCTTTCAGAATGCACATAAGTAAAGACTACATCTTTTATAGCCAGGCGTGGTGGTGCACACCTGTAATCCCAGCGCTTGGGAGGCTGAGGCAGGAGGATCATGAGTACAAAGCCAGCCTCAGCAAAAAAAAAAAAAAAAAAAAAAAAAGGGCCGGGGATGTGGCCCAGTGGTGGATTGCCCCTGAGTTCAATCCCCAGTACCAAAAAAAAAAAAAAAAAAAAAACAAAAAAACTTCATCTGTTACAGATGGGGAAATCTGGGCCCAAAGAAAGAGCATGGCTTGCCCACCTTGGGGGGTCGAGGAGGGGGAGGGAGGGGGGGGGGGGGGGGGGGGGGGGGGGGGGGGAGCCTGTGATGGTCCCAGAAGCCTCGCCTGCACCTTGAGTCTTGATGAGCACGGGGTGTCGCCCTTAGTCCCATCTCCACAGAGGTCCCACTGGGGAGAGCACATCTTTGTCTGTGCTTCTGGAGCCTCCCGCGTGTGTCCACTGTGAGGAGCTGTCCGTCATTTGGCCACACCCCTTTCCCTTGATCACTCAAGGTCAGAGGCAAGAGGGTGGGGTCTGGATCCCTTTCCAACCACTGAGTGCTGAGGACCCCGGATGGTCTTCAACATTAAACCCCACTGCTCTGTGTGGCCCCTGCCACGGCCTCAGTGTGTCCCCTAACATTCCTAAATTGAAATCCTAACCTCTAAGTGTGGGTGTCTAGGGGTTGGCCTTGGGGAGGTGACTGGGCAGGAGGATGGCATCTCCTCTTTCTCTCACATGCCAGCCACAATCCGCTAATGACTCTTGTCAGCTCTGCCTTCAGCATCTACCCAGAATGCTGCGGTTCTCACCAATCCTCCAGGCCACCGTGGTGTCTGTTCCCTCTAAAGGGATGCGCTTTTCCTGGCATGGCTCTCCTCCTGTAACTCAGCTCTACGTCAGTGTCTTGCAGGCAGGGCCCTCCCCAGCCTCCCTCTGTCATAGCACCGCCTGCCCTGGGCGCTCTAGGAGTTCTAGTTGTTTTGTCTGCTGACTCCCAGAGGAGGCTGTGAGCTCCATCCGACTGTGCAGGAGTCCTCTGTCACTGCTATGGCTGTCCAGTGGGCTGGCACATGACAGGGACTGCACAGTGTGTGCCCTCGGGTCTGCCCCGGGTGCTATATCTGCAGCACTACATGGGGGCTGAGGATCCTTCAGTCCCTGGAGCTGGAGTCCCTGCCCCAGGGGGCACTGTCCCTGGAGAGATGGCTGCTGAGGATTCCTGGGGCCACTCCGGCCCTCGCCCCGCCAACAGGCAGACCCCAGCAGCCCCAGCAGCTCATCCTGCATAGCAGTTTCTAAAATAAATTACCTCCTGCGTGTGTTTCCCTGGCTGTGGGGGTAAACCCTGGTGTGGCCCTGATTGGTGCCACGTGAGTGGTTCCTAATGGCTTCTTGGCTGCATTGTAGGGTGGTTAGCTGCTTTTGCATTACGTTTTTAGAGTATAAAAAAGCTAATAAAATAAGGAAAGTTAATGTCTATTCACTGAAAAGAAAAAAGATGAAACCGTAACAGCCAAATCTAAAGAAGAAAATAAGCGTTTTTGATTCCACAGCTCCCGGTCAACCATCTTTGGTGCATTCTCAGTGTTCTCTGTGGTATGTGTGAGTCCTGGTTGAGATCATACCCCATATTCAATTTTAAATCATGCTCTTTTCCCCTTAAAATTAGGCATTGAGCATTTTCCACATCATTAAAGACTACTAATAGTTACCATTTGCACAAGGCTCACAATGCCCCGGCGGCGCGGGGCCAAGGGCTCTGCTCAATTTACTCTTTTAATTTCCACAACAGCTGCCTGCAGTGTGAAGGGGTGGTCCTGGGGCCAGGTGGCCAGATGCCCCTCAGGCCCAGCCCCTCCTGAGCAGTGTGGGTGTGTTTGCTTCCTGTGCCTTCTGTGACCAATTACCACGAACTGGGCCACTTAAAACAGCAGAGGACGATTCTCTCACAGCCCCGGGGGCCAGAAGGGAGAAGCTAAGGAGTCAGCAAGGCCAGGATCCCTCTGGAGACTGGAGGGGAGGATTCTTGCTAGCTCCTTGTGGCTGCTGGAAATCACTGGTCTTCCCTAGCTTATCTGTGCACCACTCCAACATCCGCCCCCCATCTTCATATGGCTCTCTTCAAGGACATCAGTCCCTGGAGTTTGGGACCACCCTAACCACTCACATCTGCAAATGTCTCATTTCCCAATCAGGTACCTCCTAAGGTTGTGACTGAACGTGAGTTCTGGGGGACAGTTTTCAGCCATGTACAGGGTGATTTCCGAGCCTCACTGTCCTCCTTTGTCCCTGGTCAACACCAGTGCCATCTTACGGGCAGACGGAGTGTGTGTGCATGCGTCACGTAGGGCACAGAGCTCCGGCTCGCGTTCTGCAGCAGCCTCCAGCGCCAGGCCTGCTGTGACAACATGGCAGTTACAGAACCTCCCCCATCAGCCTAACGATGGCTGGAGAAGGAGGACAGTCCAGAGCCTCTCCACCCATGGTGACGTAGCTGGCGTAAGTTGGAGCTGCTGGAGAAATCCTTGGGAGTCTTCACCTTTCTTGCAGACAGGATCAAAAAGCAGTCAAAAAGAAGAGAAGTTCACGCCAGCCAGGGCGGACTCTGACTCCCAGCTGCAGTGGCCAGCAGCGTGGTCATGGGTGGGTCACTTAACCCTCTGAGGTCCTGATTTCAGCCTGGACAGGGATGACATCCCCATCTCACAGAGCTACTGGGAGGCCGAGCAAATCCATTTGGGGTTCTTTGCCAATGAAAAGCACACGCACTCTCTGATGCGGTGACTACTCTAACCTTGGGTCTAGTTCCACCATCCTATTGTTTACTTGATGTATCTGCTTGTTTGTTTTTAAAAATCCATTTTGTCTTACTGCAGAAGGCATGTATGTTCATTACAGTACAGAATAGACAAGAGGAAATATTGGTCACCTGTGATGTCACTGGCTACTAATCACCCTTTAGTACAGCACATAGGTGAGGGTGTATATATATTTGTATATGAAACCCTTTTTTTTTTTTTTTTTTTTTTTGTACCAGGGATTGAACTCAGGGGCACTCGACCACTGGGTCCCATCCCCAGCCCTTTTTTTGTATTTTATTAGAGACAGGGTCTCACTAAGTTGCTAAGTGCCTCACCATTGCTGAGGTTGGTTTGGAACTCGCAATCCTCCTGCCTCAGCCTCCCAAGTGCTGGGATTACAGGTGCACGCCATCGCACCCGGCTTGTATGTGAAAACTTTTAATGGGACATTTGTGAGTTGTCTTTTCTTAGCTACACCCTGTCAGCATTTTGTATAGATGTGCATTTAAGTGTGTACGTGTGTGTCTCTGTGTGTGAATAGACTTCATCACAGTTCTGTGGCATGACGTCCAGTGGATGTGTCATGGGGCAGCAAGCCCACCCTTATTTAGATGCCAGCTGGCTGCCATCTCACCTCTGTTTCCATCCTGGTGACATGGGTCTGCATCTGATGTGGGGCCTCTTCTGCATCTAGTGCAGTGACCCCACAGGAGGAGGGGATGTCATGGGGATGCCTCCGTAGGTCATTGAAGATGGTGATCCACGAAGCATCTCCATGATCTCTCCCCAGGGGGTCCCTGCTGTGTGCATCCAGGGGCTCCTTTGTAGATCAGAGAACTGAGGATCCTGAGAGGCCAAGAAAATTCCCAGGGAAGGGATAATGCAGACATCCCTCTCAGAGGATGGAGGCTGACGGGCCTCTGCTCACACTCCCTCCATCGGGCTCCCTCCTCCTGCCCACCACTGTTTGGGGGAGTAAATTAATAAATTCTCACCATGCTTTTGAGGGGTCTCAGGGTGTCTTGGTTCATTTTGTGCAGCTACAGCAGAACACCACAGCCCCGGTCTCTCATAATGTGCAGAAATGTACTGACTGATGGTTCTACAGGATAGAAGTCCAAAATCCAGGGGCCAGCAGCCTTCAAGGAGCTTCTGGCTGTGCCATTGCACGATGGAAGGATGAGCTAAAACAAATAGGTGCAAAGGGGCAAGAGAGCCACCTTTTATAACACACCCAGTCACTGCCCTCTCGTGGCCTGGCTTCCTCCCCTCGGGCCCCAGCTCCCATCTCAGCTGCGCCGGGGCTGAGTTTCCACCCATGCTCATTGAGGCCCATTGAAAGCCCATTGCAAGATCTTCGGTCATTAGAGAAAGCTGAGTGTTTGGAGGAGTCCCCGGAGATGTCCTCCGTGCCCTTGTAGTGGAGGTGTCCATCGTGACAGGGTCTTCCTCAGAGCCTGTCCAGGGAGAGGATTTTTGTCTGACTCCTGCACTCGACTCAGAGGGCAGTGGAGAGGACCGAGGGACGGAGGACAGACGAACGGGCGTCTCAGCTGTCACCACTGCAGCTGAAGATCCTTTGTTGGAGGACATTGCCCAGATGACACACGTGCCCAGCACCATTGTGTTAGAGGATCGCCAAGTCTGAACAAGAACGAGATGGCTTCATGATGAAAACGAGTCCCCTGTCTTCACTTTCCTCCTGGATCTCACACAGCCCCAGGGGAGCCCTCAACAGCACAGCCAATTCTTATTTTTAAATATTAATTTGATAGGAGTAAATTGGTACTTCTTTAGTCAATTTGGGGCAAGTTCGAACATTTTTAGAACGAGTTCATTTTGGCTTGTGGCTCATTTGTATCTTGTGGTCTCAGGTTTATTCTTCTTACCAACTTACACAGGCACAGCGAGTAGAGAACTTGGCCACCGAAGACTGTAGTTGTAACAAGCAACCCCACCCCATGCTTTCTCATTTTTTTTTTTAAATAGTTAAGTGTTTATTTTCACAAAAGAGTTGAACACTTTTTTCATAGTTGTATCTATTGATCTTTTCATGTAAGACTCCTTCAAAACTTTATGACTTAAAAAGTTTTCCCAGTTAAGTAGGATTTGCAGGAGGAACATCTAGTGTTGTATAGATTTTTATTTTTAATTTCTCATAATTGACTTCTTAAAATCTACTTGGAGGGCATTTAATGCCGATTGTGAATCGAGACTCCACGTTGAGTTTTCCTTCCCCAAAGCAGCTTCCAATTTCCACTTACTGCTTTATCTTTGCCATCTACACCCAGGCTCAGTGCAATGCACACCAGTACACAAGTGCACACACACATTCCTCCACGACATCTTTAGATCTTAAATGGCTACATTCCTAGATACCTATTTATTTCTACTGGCAGCTCATCTTGCAAGTCCTATTTATTGCACAGATAAGAACACTGAGACTTAGAGAGCAGATTAATTTTCGTGGTCACCCAGTTTGTTAGAAGAACGTCGGGGAGGACGGCCCACCCCGGGCATCGCCAGCTAGTGCCGCCCTTCTGACCTACAGGGCGGGGTCCTTCCTCTCCTGAGACTCCACGGCCAACAGCATTGCTTGGTTCCCTCCTGTCTGTCTAATTAGACTTACAGGATCCAACACAGTGACCAGCAGCCACAGGTGCACTGAGGGTCTGAAATGGTTTTAGTCCAAATTGAGATGTGCCAAGGAAGGCAAGCACCTGGGGATTTAAAGACCTAGTGAGGGAAAAGAAGAGGATGCCCTCACCGATGAATTTGGCAGTCAAGACCCGTTGACCTGAGACTATGTCCAACATGTTAAGTATAAGTTAGTATTAAAATGAATGTCACCTGCTTCCTTTTACTTTTTCAATGTGGATCCTAGAAAATTAAAACTTATGTGTGTGACTTGCATTATTTTTGTTGGATAGTGTTGAAAGCTAGGTTGCTAATTCTGTGTGGTCTCCCTTTTGTTTTTGTTCCTCTTTTCCCACGGTTTTACCTTAGCAATCTGTGCAGTCCCCAGAACACAGTAGATGCTAACTAAGTGTTTGTTGAATGAATAAATGTGACTTTCCAACTCCTGCAGTCACACTCTTGAAAGGATTGGATGCTCACAAGTGAGGGCATCATCTGGGCTCTTTCTTCCTCTAAGTTTAAAAGGATTGCTTAGGACCTGTGATTGTGATCAACAAGAGTCCTTTAGCCCCTGGGGATCAACCAGGGGATCTGAATGGGCCATGAACTCAGGCCACTGGGGCCACCTGTGTGAGAAGGCCCTACATATCCAGGGGAGTCTACTGCTGCCGTTCTCCCGGGACTTGGCCAAGCAGAGACAGGTGTCCACTCACATGCTGCCCCCTGCCCCTCCTCTTCCTTTCTCAGCCCAGCACCACGCCGTGGGCAGGTCAGCAGCCGAGGTGGGCTCAGAGCAGGTGACCTGGCTTTAGAGCTGTCCCTCCCACCTGGGGCTGGTGGAACTCAGGAAAGACCCTCCCTCCCCCTCCCTCTCTCCTCCACCTCTCAGCCCCTCGCCTCCGCCACGTGTGGAATCGGCACTGGAGCGCAGGCTCCTGACGGGCTGAGGACCAAGCCTGGGGCACTCGGCACCCAGCAGGTGCCACTTCTCGGGGTCGTGAGCCACGCTCACCTTCTTCTGTTCACCTTGGCTCCTCCCTGGCCCCACGAGCCGTGAGCTGGGGTCTCGTGTTTGTTATGGTCACAAATGTCCATCCGCTGTGGGGCCCGAGTCCTCGGCTTCAGTGAAAGGCTTCAGCCCGGTGCAGTGGGCACAGGCAATCTCCTGCCACCGTCCTGATGGCTGAGCACACACAGAACACTACTTGTAGGATTTGGGGTCAGGATCTTCATTCTGTGAGGGGGGTAATATAGGTTGAGCACCCCAATCCTAATATCCAAAAATCCAAAGTTCAAAATGCTCTAAAACCCGAAACTTTTTGAGTGTTGACATAAGATGAGTGGAAAATTCCACACTGACCTCCAGTGACGGTCACAGTGAAGACTCAGGTGCGCTAGAGACATTGCATAACACTCTCTCCAGGCCACGCATTTAAAGTGCATATAAAACATACATGGATATTTTTGTTTGGACACAGGTTCCATCTCTACGATATCTCATCATGTATATGCAGAGATCCCCACCTCCAAAAATAGTTCCAGTCCCAAGAATTTTGCGTAAGGGACATTGTAACCCCACGTGTCTCTCTGAAGTCTTTTCAGTGTCAAGTCATAAAGCATGTGCCAATCTTCTTTGCATATTCCAAAGTATTAAGACAAATAAATAAACAAAATTTATCAGACATAGAGTTCACCCACCTGCCCAGATAGGAAGCAGGTTGGAGAGCAGGTCTGGGTCTCCCAGGACCCAGGTGTGCTGTTCATCTGACACGTATAGTGTGCAAGGATGGTGGCCAGGGCCAGGCGTGTAGGTGTTAGTGTTAACATGGGCACAGGTTTCAGGCGGGATGAAAAGTTCCCAGGAAAGCTGGCGGTGGCGATTTTATGACAATGGGAAGTTTCCGGATACATCTGAACAGACATTTGGAAGTAGTTAAAGTGCTGCTAAGTTTTAGGTCATGTCTGCTTGCCTATGATTTCAAAGACAGAAATGAAGTTTTTAAAAGTAAAAAAACATAGGGGAAATTATATAGTGTAGAATTCTCCAGGTGGTAGGAGGTGGATGGGAACAGAGACCCCTGAGGGGTTGTGCTCACCCTCTAGTGGGATTTTACTACACAAAAGTGCCTGAATCACAGATCCCAGGGAGCTGCGGAGGCACAAACTCGGGGCCCCTAACAGATTCTGGGGAAGGGTCGTCTGCAGATGCTTACAGGCACCAGCAGGGCAACAGGGTGGGCATGCAGCAAGCAGAGGGCACAGCTGGTGTGGAAGCTGGAGGCAGGACAGCCAGGGCACAGGTAGGAGCAAGTCAGGCCCATGGGGGTGGGAGTGTGAGGGGAGGCCCCTCTGAGGCTGGCGCTGCCCGGGCCCTGTGAGTGAGCTCCCCGGGGGCCCTGGGGAGCCACTGAAGGGTTTGGGAAGGGGAGGGACAGCTTCAAATCTGCCTCCCTGACAGCTCGCTTGGCAGCTCCACAGAGGCTGGGTGAGAGGGCGGGGACAGGACGCAAGAGTGAGACCATGAGGCAGTGGCGAGGGGCCGGAGCTGAGCTGGCGGAGGGGAGAGCGGGTAGGCGTCCAGCAGGCCTGAGCGATGGAGCAGATGGGGAGCGGGGTCGACATCGGCCACCTGGTGTCTGGTGGGAGGCGCTCGGGCTTGGGTGGAGGAGAGCCTCCGTGCCTTTGAATACACCGCGCGCTCTGGGGTTCTGATTCCCAGCAGTCCCCGCAACACGCCCCAAGCCTCCTCCGTCTCCTTCCAGCCTCCTTCTTTTGGGTTCCCATGGCATCCTGCAACGTGTGTTCCTGAGCGCGTCTGCGCGCTGCAGCGTCTCTGTACACTTTAGTGAAGGAGGGACCCACGCCTCCGGTGTGCCTCCGGTGACCGGCTTGGAGAGGACTTTCAGTCTGAGTGTGTTAAATGACTGCATAGGTGGAAACAGCCTACAGATCCCCCGATCGGGAGCCCCGTGAGAGAAGGAGCCAGGCCCTCCCTGCTCACCACCCTGTTCCCTGGTCGTCTGCCACAGGGGTTGCAGAGGTCGGGTATGAGTGGGCCGGGCCTGTCGCTCAGCGGTAGAGCACTCGCCTGCTGTTCACGAAGCCCTGGGTGCGAAGCCCAGCACCACACCACACCACAACAAAAACAAAAGCCCGTTTCAGAGCATATCTGGACTCCTAAGAAAGTCCCCTAGAACCAGAGGACTGCAGGTCACACCAATCCGTACCTCTGTGACATGCACTGAGAACCAGACTCTGTTAGGCCTCGGGACCCGCTCACTCGGTCTTTTAACGGCGGCTGTCCGAGTTCCTCTGGCCTCAAAGCCAGTGTGCTGGTTCTCGACATCATCCTTCACCAACCAACTGTGAGGATGTAAGGAGGGGCCTGGCACCCAGGTCCCCTGGCACCCAGGCCCCCCAGGCTGTGGGCCTTACCTGGGGTTCATTTGAAAGACATTTGGAGACACAGGATCTTTCTCCGCCCTTCTAAAGATGCACTTAAGAAGGATCAGCTAGAGGGGAGTCAGGGTCAGCAACGTGGCTGCCTGAGGAACCTCCCCTGCCCAGCCAGGGGAGGCTGCTCTGGGATTGGGGTCCTCAGCTCTTGTGCACGAACTCCCCCCAAGGCTAGCTATGCACCGGATGTCTGCTAAGCAAATCAAGGTGGGAGAGGTAAACTCTGTGTTCTATTTTAACTCTACGTTTCTGGAATCCTAAGATTAAATTTCCTTCAGTCTTGTTCTTTCAGTCCATCTTTCATATTTCTTCCAACTAAGTTAGCATTTTAGATGGAGGAGCCATGTCTCAAAGCCAGGGCCACAAATCTAAATGTGTTAACCTGGCATCGCATTAGCTGTGTGACTTCAGGGTAGTTACATAACCTCTCTGAGTTATTTTTCTCTTTCTGCAGTGAGGCACCGCATACCTTTTTCATAGTTTTCTGTGGGAATTACATGAGGTAGTGGGTGTGAAGACACCCAGGACTGCCTTTGGTACAGAAGTTCGCGTGCTGACTCCCATTTCTGCCATTTTGTCACATAACCTTGAGAAAAAATAATAGAACTCACCTTTGGGATCCCACCGATTGATATAGGCCATGCTCTCAGACACATGTAACCACACAGCCGTGTAGGTTAGTGACGATCACACCCCGAGCGTGCCCCTCCTGTATCCTACGTGTTCCCAGCCTGGACGTCCTGTTGCCCATCTCCCTGTCCTGCCCGCCACCTTTGGGTACGACCTTTGGGTCGTACCCAAAGCCCGAGTCATCTGCGAACACTGCTGGCTGAAGAGGCCACTGCAGCTGATGACCAGCTGTCCCGCTCCGCACCCGGCTCGGGGACTTCTGGGTACCCCGGCTGCACTGCCTGAGAACCCGAACTCCCCCACACTGCGCTAATATCGGTGGACGTTGGGGTGTCTATAGACCCCCATCTCCCCCATTTTCTGCATGCATGCTCTCCCAGGGGCTGCGCAGAGCCTGTGTGCGGGGAGCTCTGGACTGCCAGGCACACCGGGCGTGGGTCAGCAGTCTGGTAGCCCGCACGTCCCTGTGAGCCCTAGGGCCTCCTGGGAAACCATGATGTTTAGACTGAGGCCGTAGTCAATAAACCACTCCAGGGAGACGTGAAGTGGGACAGTCAGGAGTCATGATTGGGCACGGGCTGGTGTCGGGGGAGTGAAAGC
Organism: Tamias sibiricus; assembly: GCA_025594165.1. Lineage (NCBI taxonomy): Eukaryota > Metazoa > Chordata > Mammalia > Rodentia > Sciuridae > Tamias > Tamias sibiricus. Next base: position 175,418,682 of record CM046658.1, on the reverse strand, counting down.
ACTGGGGGGGGGGGCGGTGCTGGGGACGCCGATTTGTCCTGGGCTAGTGGCATTTAGAGATATTTGGCCCCAGAGGGGTTGACATGGAGCTGTTTGCACACACTCTTCTCTTGGGAACTAAGACTTCAAGGTGGGGTCTGAAAGGGGCTTGTTTTCTGTCCCAGTCTTATGCTGGGAAACTGTGGGGGCCTCCCCAGGAGGAAGGTGTGAGAGACGCCTAAGTGTGTGTTCAGAGGTGTGTGGGGCGGAGCTGAGTATTTGAAGTTATTTGGATGGTTTTGCGATATAAACAGACTCAGCTTGCTCAACTAAGCCTGAAATGTTGATTTACCAGAAGGTCCCTGCTAGCTCAGAGCCAGCAAGTCGAACAACAGAGACGCCTGTGGCACAGGGGCTGGAGAGATTGCAAGACCTGGGCAGCAGCGTTTGGGGTTCTCTGGAGTACAACTCTGTCAGGTGCCAGAGAGTAAATATTTGCCACTTTAGAGACTTTCTCAAGTAGGACCCTGCAGTGCCAAAAGAACAATAGACCACCATACTAAACAAAGGGGCATGGCTGTGTTCCAATAAAACTTTATTTAAAAACCGGGTAGGAGTAGGACCTGGTCGGCAGGTGGTGCGTGATGGCCTCTGCCCTGGAGTGAAGTGGGGAGAGGACCCGGGCTTCCCCCCTGCAGCCCCTCCAGTTCTCCTGCCTCCCCCTCCCCAGGACTCCACCTCCTCCTAAGGGTCCTTCTGATTAGTGAAAGGTGGGCAGTGATTGGTTCAGTACCACACCTAGGGGTAGTCTCACCACTGACCACAATGATTGGCTCAGGTTGGTCCAATCAGAGTAAAGCAGGCACTTTTATTCAGTGAAAGGGAGAAAGGAGGAGGAAGGAGGCCTCTCCCCCCTCCCTCTCCTCCTCCTGCTCTTCCCTCCACCTCCCCCTACTCCCGGGCAGGAACAAATGAAGTCTGAGAAGGACTCATGGAATCTGAGGCTTTCCTCCACCCGAGATCCAGGGATCACCCCACACCTCTTTCCACCTCAAGCTGCACCTGTCAAGGTGCACTCTCTGTCCATGTGCCGTGAGTTCTAGGGGCACAGCCATGGATAGGTCAGAACAGGCCACCCCATGTGCTCAACAAGCTCAAGACTGGTGTGGAGAAGGAAGTGTGATCAGCAAAATCACAATGACGAATGAGGACAAGGCTCTGTCCTCGAGCCGAGCCGAGAAGGTGGCTTGGGGCTGGAGTTAGGAGGCACCCAGACGAGCAGAGGCCAGTCTCAGCAGAGCTTGGAGGGAATTGTTGTGTGACAGGGGCAGACAGCAGGACAGCACGTGCAACATCACAGAAGGTGGGGACGCTGCTGTGGTCAGGGATCACCTCAGGTCTTCCAGACTCCACTTGAAGAGCTGTTCTTCTTCAGAGGAACAGAGGCACCCCAGTGCCCTTGCTCAGCAGCCAGGGGAAGGTCCAAGGGCAGGTGCTGGGAGAGCTGATCTTGGCAGAGCCCAGCTGTGGAGGAGGTGAGGGGTTGGTCTTTTGGGACAGGTATCCTCTGGCTGCAGAGACCACCCTGGGCCACCACCATGCATAACTGCAGCCTCTTGGGCCGTCTAATGGGTGATTTGAGGCTGGATTGAAGTCAAATGGACCTGAGCACCAATTTTGGGCCAGGAGTTCCCCATCTGTATGACCCTGGGCAAGTCACCTTCCCTCTCTGAATGCAGTTAGCTCATGTGTCCAGGGGATACTCAAATCTATCTCCAAGGGTGGTCGTGAGGCTGGAAATCATAGATGTAGGGTACCCAGCCTGCAGTAGGTGCTCAGGGGACTCAAGACAGTGGTGTGATCAAGTCGTGAGGCTGGTGCCGCAAGGCAGGGTGTCAGGAAGTTGACAACGGATAGGGTTTCCGACCGTTCAAAGTTCTGCAGGGGAGATGGAAGAGCTTGTTCCTCCCAGCTGTGGGTGGGCTCGTACCTGCTCATGTCCCCTGGTTCTATACAGGATTGAAAACTTGGGGCTTCCTTGACTAAAGTTAGTCTAGATTTCTCACAGGGAGGTTTAGAACCTGTGGGAGAAAGAAGAACCCTGTCCCACGCCTTCCTGCAAGCCACGTGGGCCTCTCCCCTGTTAGACTCCTGTCCAAGTGGCCTGTCACTGACGCACAAGCGTGTGCTCCAGAATCAGACTGTCCAGGGTCCCATGAAGGCCTTGCCAGCTCTGGCTAAGTAACCTTGGCAGTGTCCTAAAACCTCTCCCTTCGCCTCCTCGTCTGTAACACAGCAGGGGCCTTGTGACCAGAATCAAATTAGTTAATACACTTTTAACACTCTTCAAATGCTCCCTGACACCTGGAAAATGTGAGACAGAAGCTAATTTTATTAGGAAGGTGATCATCAATATCCCAATTAGATCACCCTTGTTTGGGCTTTGAGCGCTTTAACTTTCAGTGCCAGCACTTTCCAAGACCCGGCTTCCTTCTGTTCCTCCCCACGCGGGCATCTGCTTCCAGCCACAGGACTCTGGGCCTTGGGCTGTGTCGATGCAGATTCCAGCTTGCTGCTAGGCACTGTCATTGCATAATGAGTTCTCTGTCAATCCCCAGCTCAGGGAGAGCAGGCTGCAGGGTAGGGCCTGCCTGCGATGGTTCTGTCAGGCCAGTGCATTTCAATTTGGGCAGCTCTTCAGTGGTCAATCACAATCTAAAACAGAGACCGCAGGGCCGTCTCATGCCTCCTGATTTCTGGAAATTAGCCAGCCCTTCTTCCCAGTAAGACGCTCACATCCTCAGCATGCCGTTCATGCTAAGGCCTGTGAGGCCTAATTACAGCTGGTTCTGGCTGGTTCCCACGGGAGCTGTTAAATCTTCATTTGGGAACCCTCTGGGGCTGCGCTCTACTTTGGGAAAGAACCGTGTGCCCCTGAGAGACCAGCTGCCTCCCCTGACCCTTGCACACCCTTGCACTCCTGCCCCCCTTCAACCCAACCGTCAGCATCAGCGGTCTCTTCAAATGGACTGGAAAATTAGTGCTGTTCATTGGTGGACTGCTAGGCAGAGTGGCTGGTCCTTCAGCCAGGGGCCCAGACACCTGCTTCTCTGAAGGGCAAGTGGGCCTCCTCATCAATAAGCACTAGCAAGCAAGAAGCCCTGAGGACCAAACCACCCTGTGGTCTGCACAGTTTTAGTGGAAGTCTGTGGGGTTCAACAAGTGCCATCACTGAGGGTGAGGGTCTATTTTTAGCTGGTGATGGTTTCCCACCAGCCGGCTCTTGGTAACTGCATGGGCCCGGGGCTCTCTCTGGTTATGAAGCACTTGACACAACGATGGCTTTATTTGGTTGGGACAGTCAGTCTTCAAACTAGGGATTATTATTATCTCTGTTTACCAGGTAAGGAAATAGGCCTCAGAGTGATGGAGTAACTCGCCCCAGGCCACACGGTTGTGACAGACCTGGGATGAGGACCTGAAGTCATTTGGATGCCAAGCCTCTTGGTCTTTTCACTGTGTCTGCTTGCAGTTGTTTATTCATTTATTCCAAATCCATTCATTGAAAGCTCAGCAGACAATAATCTATGCCACAGGAGTCCAGCATCAGTAAATGGTTTCCACCCTGGGGGGAGATAAGCAACCAGCGAACAGTCCCAAAAGCGGTAATTGCTCGGCAGAGGATTAAAGTGAGCTGGAGGCAGTTTGCATGGGGCAAGCTCTGTGGAGGGCAAATGGGCAGAAGTGATCAAAATTTAAAATTGCATTCACTTTGATGCAGCAGTTCAACTCCTAGGCAATTTATCCCAGAAATGTGTTAGCATGTAAGCAGTTCAGCTGAGATGTGTACAAGAAGGTTCGCTGCATCATTAGACTGGTCAAAAAGTGGAAGTGACGAATGTCTATCAACAGAGAACATAGTGTCTGTGTAGTAGAGCTGTTTGTAGCTGTTCAAAAGAGTACAATAGTACAGATAGACCTTGCAATGTCATCTAGTGAAAATAGCAAATTGTGCTTTGTCTAGTGAGAATAGCAAATTGTGAGAGAGTATGTTTAGGTTGCTACTGCTCGATTATGGGAAAAATCAGAGAAGAGAATATATATGTCCTCAATGGCATAGACTCGGTGGGGAAATCCTGCAGGAGCAACTAGGAGCTGTTATTACTTCTGGGGTATCTGGAATGACTGGGAAAAGGAGCAGAAAAAGTCCTGCTTTTTTATTTCCCCATAAAATGTTTTTGCATCTTTTGAATTTGCATATGTTATATATTCCAGAACATATGCTAAATTTTAAAAAGACAGAAAGCAGAGCAATGTGAATGACTGACGGTTGACCAATTAAATTCTCTGTGTAGCAGTGACGTGACACTGAGACTGGAATAAAGAAAGGGAGATGGCCCGGCGAACAGCGGGGCCACACCTTCCTGGCAGAGGGGGTGGTCAGTACATGGGGGAGGACAAGAGTGGGGGGCTCATCAGGAGAAATGGAAGGAAGACCGGTGCGTGGGTCCCGGGTGATGGGGAGAGCAGGCGCGTGATCTCCAGACAGGGAGGGGGCCGGACTGTAGAGAGGGTTTTTGGTCAATAGCAAAAGGAGTTTGGATATTTCCAGTTCACAAAGGCTTCACTGATAAATGTGCTTCAGAGAAGAATGATGGCTCCCACAGCTTCCAAGCCAGTGGGACGGAGCGCCGTGTCCGCTGCTCGGCCACCTCTTATTCCTCCACCCAGCCACGAGCACCAGATGCGAGTCCCCCATGCCCCAGAAGGGAGCGGAGGCTGGTGGCTCTCAGCAGTTTCTGCTGACTCACTGCTGTGAGTGTGCTCCTGCCAACCTGAAGGCAGGTGTCCCTGCGCCTGGTGCCCAGTTTAGGATCTCCTGGGCTGATCTTCACACTCCAGGAGCTTGGCCTTTATTCCAAAGATGATGAGAAGACAGTGGTGGCTTTTAAGCAGACGGTAGCCTGGTCTAGTTATGTCTTAAACTGACTTCTCTGCAGAGGAGAAGAAAGATCTGCAAGGCACTGGAGTGGAAACAGAAAACCCAGCTGCAAACGCTGGTCTCCGCCCACAGGAGAGGAGGTGGCTGGCCTGGCCTGGTAGAGGTGCGCATGAGGAGAGACGTGGCTTAGAATAGGTGTTGGAGCAAGGACCACAAAGCTGTTGAAAGACTGTGTGTGGGGTTTGTGCAAAAGAGAATCTCAGATGATTTCTAATGTTTTGACTTGAGCAATTGGATCCCATGTACCATGGTGGAAAAACACCAGGGATGCTGGGGCGACAGGAATCAATAGTACCATTTCAATGACATCAACCGTGACATTCGCATTGAGATCCTATTGGGATGCCAAGCAGACGTTTACATACATGTAGTCAAAGGGTGAGGGAGAGGGAAGGGCTGGAAGCAGGGACCTGGGTGTGGGGAGTGATTAGATATTTACAACCAGAAAAGAGAGGGTTAACTGGAGAGGAAGGACCCTTGGAGTTGTCGACTTCCCCAAGTCAAGTGGAGGAGCAAGAGGGAGAGGCTGAGGGAGAAGCAGTCCGTGGATTAGTAGGGAAACTTGAAAGTTGGGGAGTTGTGGCAGCCAAGAGAAGGAAGTGACTCAAGAAGGAGGAGGTGTTCAGCTGCAGGAAAGCCTGCTGGCTGGTAGCTGGTGCCCTGCGGGGACAGTCTTGGTTAGATTGGGACAGGAACCCAACCACAGTGACGGAGGAGAGAATCCTAGGTGAGCAGGTGACGGGACGTGTGTGAGGGACTGTTGCCCAAGATCTTGATCTGTCCTAGATCATAGAGATACCAGAGCATTTGGTGTGGTGATGGGGATAATCAGGACAGAGGGGACAACTGAAGAGGTGAGCAGGAGAGAAGGGGTGTGATTGCAGAAGTAATGCCCTATGAGATGAGGTTGGGTGAGATCTAAACAAACGAGTGGGGGCCTTGCTTTTGTGGAGGTTTTCATAAAAAGAGTAAATATAGACAGGACATGGGTGGTGGTTGTTATGGGTGGTTGGTATGATGTAGCAAGCAAAATCATAAACTGGGAATGGCGTGAAGGTGGATAGAAGAGAATGTAGGGCTTCCAGAAGAGAGAAGATGTGAAACCGCCATTCTGGAAAGGAGAAATGATGATAGGATCTTAGAAACAGTTTTCATACAGTTTGAGGTCTGTCACCTGTGCTGAAAGTCAGGTCAGGCTGCAAGATGGTGTGTTTTCCTCCAGTACTTCTGAGGTATAGACCACTGTGTGGGCAAAGAAGTGACTTATTGAGGATCAGGCCTTGATCAGATGTGGATGATGGGGTGGTGGCAGGGTGGAGGAGTGCAAAAAGCTCAGAGCGTTTTCAAGAAAGTAGTTCCAGACATGGACTATGGTCACTGAGCTAGGTCAGGAGGAGAGTGAGGGTCTGTGTGGGGTGCTAAGGATGACAGATTAGAAAGGTTGACGAATGTCCCAAAGGCTGTTGCAATAGGAGGTGACAGAGCCCAAGTGGCCTAGAATAGAATGCCAGACAGAATAGACAGTGGACACAAGGCCAAGGGTGTGAACATAGAAGTGTGCTGTTGAGAAGGTAAAAGGATAGCTTATTGGAGGTGAGGTTCAGATGATATGATGGATCACTTGTAGATATTTAAGTCTTCTTGAATAAAAATGAAGCTAAAGAGGAGGAAGACTGTGATCCAAAAACTGAAGTTAAAAGCAATAATGGGGAGTTGTCCAGGGAGCGTTCTCCTCCAGTATCATAAACTGCCCAGGTGTGTGGCCACTGCAAGGGCAAAGAAGTGGACCAACCAGCTGGGACAGGTGGTGTGGGTTTAAGGGTGGTGGTTTAGTCAACTTCTGCATTGTTGGGACCAAAAGACCTGAAAAGGACAATTTTAAAGGAGGAAAAGGTTATTCTGACTCACAGTTTCAGAAGCTTAGTCTACGGTGGGGTGCTCTGGGCCTGAGGTGAGGCCCATCATGGCGGCTCAGGACACAGAGGAGGAGGAAGGTGGCTCAGGACATGGCACAAGGAAGCAGAGACAGAGCGCTCTGCTCACCAGTGACAACATAAAGACCTAAAAGGCACTGACCTATCTCCTGTATCCACACCCTACCTGCCTGTAGTTACCACCAATTTAATCCTGATCAGCGGATTAATCCACAGATTAGGTTACTGTTCTCATGATCGAACCATTTCACCTCTGAACGTTCTTGCATTATCTCACACATGTGCTTTTAGGGGATATCTTATATCTAAACCATAACAAGTGGTTTATTCAGGGTTTTTAAAATTTGTTTACAGTACTAGAGATTGGACCCAGGGGTGCTCTACCATGGAGCTACATCCCTAGTCCTTTTAACTTTGGTTTTGAGACAGCATCTCACTAATTTGCTGAGGCTGGTCTCAAACTTGCAATCCTCCTGCCTCAGCCTCCCCAATAGCTGGGATTACAGGCATGTGTGACCACGCTCACCAAGTTAAAAACATTTTGAAGGAAGTAATCACAGTGATGGGCCATGTCTCTGAGGGAGGCAAGGGGGCATTTCTGGTGTCAGATGTGTTGGCATGTGACGTCACAGGGAGCACTGGAGGATGGTGATCCAGTGAAGTTTAAAGATGGGTTCAGAGACCTTGAAGAAATAATTCAGAAGCAAAGAAAACATTCACCCCACTCACACTGTGCAAAGTACTAAAGATCATGACAAAACTATTACTGGCCTACAGAAGCTGGAGACCATACCAAGATGGCACTCTCTGCTGAGGCCCATCTGAGATGAGTCAGGCCCAGCTGACCTCCCCGAAAGTGCAGACTCAGAGGCCAGCGGAGGTCAGCATTGCTCCACCCTGCTCAGATCCACCAAACTGCCCAGCTGGCCCTCACACACATGAGCCTAGTCAGTGCTTGTGACTTCAGGATGCTGAGCCTTGCAGTGGCTTATTACACATCAGTGACAAATGGATTCACTCGGTCTGTAGCACAGGTCCTCTGTACGGTTGATTCTGGTCAAATGATAACTTCAGATCAATCTCTGAATATATTTAATGAGATAAATTCCATTTTATCCCTCAAAAGCTGAGTGTCCTATGTATTAAACACTTTTGTGTCCCTTCTTTCCCTGGGTTTAGATTACAAGTGTAAGGAGCTCCCCTTTCTGCAATGAAACAGGTTCCAGAATGTTCTGATGGAGAGCCTGTTTTCCCTTGTTTCCTGGAGTCTTGGTCTGTGTTGTAATTCTGATGTTCTTTCCTTTTCCTGTTTTTTACACAATTCCCCTACGTGGCTTTTTGAGATTCACTCTTATTCTTTGATTGGCATTGATTTACCTAAGATCCTTTCCAAGGGGACTTAGAGGACATGGGAACAGAGTCCACGTTTGCACCACTGGCCATGCCCCATGAGCAGTTCCATCCTGGGGTTTCTTCTCCTGTGGCAGTAGAGGCTCTCAACATTGGCCTTGCAGGATTTTAGAAAGGATCAAGTTGAAACCGAATGCCTTAAGGTGTTAGCACGGTGCTTGGCGTGGGGAAGGGCCTCTGGACATGTTAGGTTCTGTTTTAATCAGCTTTTTTTCCACTGTGACCAAAAGACACGACAAAAACAATTTTAGAGGAGGATTAATTTATTTCAGGGCTCATGGTTTCAGAACTCTCCATCCATAGACGGCCTTCTCCATCCTCTGGGTCTAAGGTGTGGCAGAACATCAGGGCGGTATTGTGGTGGAGGAAATAGGCTCAGGACTTGCCTACCAGAAAGCAGAAAGAGATTCCCCTCACCACGGGACAAATTATATACCCCAGTGACTCATCTTCTCCAGGGACACCCTACCAGCCTATGGTTACCACCCAGTTAAATTCCTATTAGTGGATTAATACACTGATTAGGTTTAAGCTTTTATAACCCAAATATTTAACCTCTAAACTTTCTTGCATTGTCTCACATATGAGCTTTTCAGGGGACACCTCATATCTAAATCATAATAGGTTCTTTCCTTTCTAATGATTATTGCTTTTATGAAGTTATCAACATACTATGAGGCCTTTGAAAAACTCCTGGGCACTCAGAGATAAGTGAGACATTGAACATTAAAACATCAATGTTTGAATGAGGCTGGTTATTTTTTAAAGAGTCATTTTAAAGAACGCTATAATAATGAGCCCAAAGGGTAAGGGAACCCGGGAGAGACATTACTTCCCTCTGCAATTAAGCCATAAAGCACTGAGGTGAAGTGATCTTAGCTCTTCTTGTTGGGTGCGGTTGATAAATAGGATGTGGTATTGGGTGTGCCTGGGTTTAACTTGTAGTTCTGCAATTTACCATAGATGTAACCCGGTGAAAATTATTTCAACTGTGAGAAAAAGGAACTCTTGCACGCTGTTGGGTGAACATGTAAATTAGTAAAACCATGTGAAAAACAATACGGATATTCCTGAGAACATTGAAACTGGAGGTACCACAGGGTCCAGCAATACCACTGTGATGTATATAACCAGAGGAAATGAAATTGGTATGGAGAAGAGACATCTGCATTCCGGGGCTTTTGGCAGCATTATTTATAGTAGCCAAGACATATAAACAACCTGCGTGTCTATCAGCTGATGAGTGAATAAAGAAAAATGTGACACAGAGAGCCACGGGATACAACTCATCCACAGAAAAGGAATGAAATCCTGTAATTTTGACAGCATGGGTGGAACAGGAGATTATTATGTTAAGTGAAATAATCCAGACCTAGAAACACAAGCACAGCATGATCTCACTCCTAGGTGGAATCTAACACAGGTTGGTTGATCTCATAGAATCTGAGATTAGGATGTTGGCTACCAGGGTCTTAGAAGAGTGGGGTGAGAGTCGTGAATGAGAGACAGTGGATCAGTGGGTACTAAGTTACGGTTAGGTGGGAATAAGAAGTTCTGGGGTGCTGGTGCACACCACACATTTTACAAAGCTGGAAGAAAGGAGTTTGAATGTTTTTGTCACAAATGATAAATGTTTGAGGAGAGAGATAAGGTTAACTTGATTGGAACATCACACAATGTATAAGTGTATTGAAATATCTCATGGAACCCCATAAATATGTACAACTTTTATGGTTTTATGAATCAGTTAAAATGAATTTAAATAAAATATTCAAAAATTCAAGAAAGAGCTACTTCAACTCCTCAAGCCTCAGCTTCTTCATTTGCATAATTGTGTCCACTTCTTGGGGATTCTGTGGGAACACCTGGCGAGGAGCAGGAGAGAGGGGGACTTGCCCACGCCTGACCTCGCTGTTAGAGGACACCAAGACCCTTTGAGCTGAAATCTTCCAGGGTACAAAATTACAAAGTAGATTCTCATCGGGGAGAAAGGATCCCTTCCAATTCACAAATCAAACCGTTATTCTTCTAGTTTTGAAGTAGAGTTGATTCCCCAAGTTTAACACAGCCATGAAAAATTAAGCAAGTAAAACATCAGAGCCACTGTGGACTGTAGGGACCAACCTGCCACCCAGAGGCACTGATTTGGTTTCTACAGCAGGCCCAGGATCCTGTCACACCAGGAGCAGTGGGAAAGAGGGACATCATCAGCAAAGGCAAGGAAGCCAGACTCCTAAAGGACCCCAAGTGCACCTAGAGATCATTGCCAGAAAGAGGAGCTGGTGTTGACTGTCACAGGGGTGAAAATAGCACCTGGCTCTGGGTCCTAGGGAACTTTCACCAGAGTCCCCTCACCCTAGTGACCACCTGCCCTGGAAGGGTCAGGCTGAGCTAGCACAAAGTGAGAATTTAAGAACATTGTCTTAGAGCCATGTTGCATTGTTGCTTCTAAATTGAGCACTGAAACTCCACATGGCCCAATTTGATCATACGGAGAAAGGGTGGCGTGAAAGCGTCTGCAAGGCCATCCTGCTAGCTGACTGCAGCTGTGGTCCAACCAACTTCTATTGTACTTCCTGGGAGTGCCGTGTTCCACCAGGGACAGGAGGTCACTAGGCAGACCCTGCTCTCCAGTGGCCCAGTCTCGTGGGAAAAACAGATATGAACAGAGAAGCTAACAGAGAGCTGTCTAGGAGACACAGGCCCACCCTGGCCGGTGGAGTAGGAAGAGTCAGAGAGCCAGGCCTTGGAGGATGAATAGGACTTGGTCACATGGGAATAAGAAGTAACAGCACTGGGAAGGAAGGAAGGAAGGAAGGAAGAAAGGAAGGGTGGCCCACGGAGACCTTTTGTTTTGTTGTTTTGTTTTGTTTTGGTATCAGGGATTGAACTCAGGGGCACTGGGCCACTGATCCACACCCCCAGCCCTATTTTTGTATTTTATTTAGAGACTGCAGGAGCCCTGTTTGGGGAGATGGCTTAAATTGCGGTTGACTATGGGCCATGGAGATTTGGGCATTGCTGCCTTCCGTAGTCTCACGGGACTTGGCCTGGGATCTCGCGGGATTTGGCCCGGGATCTCGAGTGACTTGAGCCGAGATTGCTGATTGGGTCTGCGCCATTTTTTGCTGGTGTGTGTGGTGCGTGTTAGTCGTTGTTAGAGCCAGAGAGAAAAGTTATCAGAATAAAAAGCTGTTTGTTTCCAGTTCGCCTCTGAACTTCTTCCCATGGCTTCGTTGCTCCAAGCGGCCATCGCTTCAGGCAGCAACAAGAGACAGGGTCTCACTGAGTTGCTTAGCACCTCGCCCTTGCTGAGACTGTCTTGGCTTTGAACTCCTGATCCTCCTATCTCAGCCTCCCGAGCCGCTAGGATTACAGGAGTGTGCCACTGCGCCTGGCACCATGGAGACCTTAACGGGCTACAGCACTTGAGAGTGTGAGAAGGTCCGAGTGTGCCTGGTTGCAGGGTTGGCCTCAAATCAGAGGCAAGGAGGCTGGACAAGGGCCGTTGGACAGTTCTAAGGGACTGGCTATGTCTTATTTGCTTCTTTTACAAACCCCATGTTGATGCTCAGTCCATATTTAATCTGTGACAAATGGATGATGAATGAATTATGTCCTAATACAGGAGTCGGGTGCCTAGTGGAAGGGAAGGGAAGCGCTTATCAGAGATGGAAGGGAGCCCTGCATGTGGCCTCCTTGGCAGCAGGAGAGAAGGCACCTCCTGGGCAGCGGGTGCTGAGGAATGGATGCTTCACAGGCAAGCGAGGGCGGATCCCACCAGCATGCCAGGCATCCTATATGTGGTCCTGGGCAAGGGGTGGAAGCGCTCAGAACTTCTGTTCCTCCCTCTGTAATACAGGGGCAGCCATGCCAACTGCATCAGTCAGAACTCCTTTGATGACAAGAGTCAGAAAACCCAACTTCAAAGGACTTAGGCCAAATGGGGACACAGTGGCTCATGTAACCAAAATGCCTGGGTGTGGATTGGTCCAAGAGCACCAGGGAGTTTGCTACAATCCAGTTTTTCCTCCATCTTTTAGCCCTTCTGTCCTTCTGGGAAGGCCTTGCTCTCAGAAGCAGCATGTGGGCAAGTGAGGGACTCAGGCTCTGTCACACATGGGACCTCATGTCACATACCAAGCAGCAGAGTATGCTGATGGGTAGGTGCTTTGCAGTAAGACGAGCCAGTTACACGGGGCTCATTGTGTGTCACTCCCTGGAGCAAAGGGGGACCCTTTTTCAGGACTTCATGGCTTCACTCCCCTGAACAGACACTGTGATAACTTTTGTGATGGTTAATTTTATGTCAGCTTGACTGGGCGAAGGGCTGCCCAGAGAGCTGGTGAAGTTCTTCCTTGGTGTATGGGAAAGCGTCTGCATTGGAATCACTTAGTAAAGAAAAACATGCTTTCTAATGTGGGTGGGAATCCTCCTCTCCATGGAGGGCCCAGATAAAGTAAGCAAGTGGAGGAAGGATAAAGTCTCCCTCCTGGAGCTGGAACACCCCTCTTCTCTGCCCTGGACATCCGACCTCCTAGCTCTCAGGCCATCCAACCAGCCTGCCTGGTTCTCCAGCTTGGCCCATGGTGAGCCATCCTACGTAGCTCTATAAAGCCTTTGGTTCTCCTCCTCTGGAAAGCCACTACCGACTTTATAACCCTTCCAAGGGCATGTCATCAGCACAGCTCTGAAGTCCTCATCCTTGGAGGTTGTTTCCCAGTGTCCTCGCGGGTGGCAATCTTCCTCTCCACTTAACAGCTCCTCTAGGTCTCTCCTCCCTCTTTTGAGTTCTGGGAGACCCTTTCTCCCTTGATAACTCAAGATAATTGTTGGATACCGAAAAATGTAAGAAAAATTAGCCAGATTAGTGAAGCCGTCACACTGATAATGCCATTATACTTCATTCTAACTTATTCATTGAAAAATTAAGAAATTTACATCTAGAAACACTTGGTTTGTCCTGTCTCCCATGGCTATTTATAGCTAGTAGATAATAAATTTATCTACAAACAACAGCCCCAAAAAAGGTAATTATTGGAGGCAGGTCTTAGAAATGTGTTATTTTTGTTAGTTATTTTTGTTAAGCTGAGGACGATTGCATATTATGGAACAATGCTCTAGTCTTCTTCCTTCCTACAATACAATTCTTGGAATAGCAAAATATTATTTTTAAATGTTGAATGAGTCCTATTTTCCATAGCACAAAAAACTGCTGATAGTTTCGGGCTTTATTCCTCTTCCCAGATTCAAATCTTGTGGGAAAGAAACTGCCCCTTTTCCTTCAGTGTGAATACAGGTCCTGGGCCTCATGTTCTTTGCTCTGAATCTGGTCCTGGGCTCACTGCTGACCAGTCCCTGGGGCCCGTGGGACGTGCTGTCTTGGATTGGCTTTTGCTTTAATTGCTTCTCTACCTGGAGCAGCAGTGAGGTCAGCTTGCCGAATGACGTGGATCCCGAGGATGGAATAGTGCTTTTCCTACAAGCAGCTCAGAATGCTATTACTGAAGAAGGGAAAGGCTGCAGGACACACCAGGGCATGTCACTGACCAGGGTGACTTAAGATGACATGCACGAAGCCAACATGGTGTGCACCCATTAAAAAACCCAGTAGTCTTTTTCACGAATGCAGAGGCTGCTGTTAAGACAGCTGAGATAAGCACTCTGTCCTGTCTCAGGCAGTCCGTTATGCAGTCGCTTGTTTGAATTCTAGTCCCACTGTTTTTCCTTGCTGGCTGTGTGTCCTGGTCAAGTCACATGCCCTCTCTGTGATGTATGTTACTTTGTGGGAATTCCACAAGTTAATACACGTCAGGCGTCTAGGACCGGACAGCACCTGGCCCTGGGGCAGGCCTCAGCTCTTGTGGATTAGCCAGAGGAGGTCCATGGTCAATTACACAGTGAAGGACTCTGGTCACTGCCCACGGGCAGTCAGCCATGCAGAAGGGAAGGACTCCAATCACAAAGCAGTCCTCCCCTCCCTCAGCGCACACATCAGCACACCCAGAGCCCCGTCCCAGCAACAGGGAGGCCATCTGAGCCCCTCAGGACAATGTGTGAGAGCTGGGGGCATCCACGGCTCCGCCCACTGTGGTCAGAGACAAACGAGGTCCAGCTGTAGGCACAGACTTCAGCCAGTGGAAACACAGAGTCCGGGAGTCTGGCCCAGGCCTGCGGGGATCTGGGAACCAAGTCATCTCAAGAGTGGCTGAGCGTCACTGGTGGGCTGCCAAGTGTCACCAACAGGCTCCTCGGGGAGGAAAAAAGAAAAGCCCAATTTACAGTATTTACCCACGAGGCTGACTTCACGCTGCCGATGTTAGGTGGTTAGCATAAAGTTGGGAGAGAGATGTGACAAAAGTCCTCAGGAGCCCCTGTGAGCAGCCTCCCGCCCTGGTTCCTGCAGCGCCATCTCTGGCCACTCTCACCCTCACAGTTGTCCCCTGGGCTCACAGAATGATGAGCACTTCCTCAGGAACCTGGGCCATTTCTCACCTGTTCCCAATCACCTTTTTTTTTTTTTTTTTTTTGGGTACTGGGGATTGAACTCAGGGGCACTCGACCACTGGGCCACATCCCCAGCCCTTTTTTTGTATTTATTTAGAGGCAGGGTCTTACTGAGTTGCTAAGTGCCTCACCATTGCTGAGGGTGGCTTTGAACTTGCGATCCTCCTGCCTCAGCCTTCCAAGTGCTGGGATTACAGGCGTGCGCCACCGCGCCCGGCCTTTTCCTCCTTCTGACCTTGAATGATCCACCCCAGCAGGGACGCTGTGTAAGGCACAAGAGGCTGTGGCCTGCACACCTCCCAGGGAGCCACCAACAGGCGGGAGGTGTACAGCACACAGTCCCTGCAATCAATCACCTGTGCGTGGAAGCTCCGCACCCCAGGCCTCCCTCCTCCATGACGTGTCCTTCACGGCCAGCTTGCTGCTGATCTTCCATGCTCCTGTAGCATCCTGAAGTTTTCTATATTCCCAGTTTTCCTAAGGTAAGAAGGACATCTTCCCTGATACTTTGACAGAATCTCTTTTAGTACTGTCTGCACTTAGGAGGAGGAACCTGGCTGGACTAGCTTCTGCGTCCCCCGCAGCTACTGGAACACGTGAGGATCTGGGAGCTCTGTCTAGGGGATGTCAGGTTGGGGCAGAGAAAGTCCAGGGAGGCAGAACCATATTTGATCCCCAGAAGACAGTGTGAGCAAAGCAGTAATTGGGTTTGTTCTGTGAGGCTGCGGTGCCCTGGAGAACACGACAGATGACAACTCTGAAAAACAGCATTTTAGTAAAAAAACTCCTCACACAGTGCACAGTCTGTCTTGAGAGGTGAACTCAAGACATGGACTCTGGGACTGGGTAGACAAGGGCGAGGTATATAAATAAGCAAACTAGGGATTTCTCCTTGAATGGGGATTAATGTAGAATTCTTTGTCCTCATGTAAGAGCTGAGACTACTGTTCAGAATGCTTTCTGCAAGAGTTAGGTGACTTAGTGGTGGCTGCTTCACTCACACATGTCATTTCTACCTGATTTCAGGTGGGAGAGTGTAGGGTTGGGTAGGGCAGCAGATGGGCAGGAAGTAGAACCACTTGGTGGGAAGCCCCTGTTGCTCAGGAATAAACAAGACCCAGCTGTAGGCGCAATGTGACATGTGACATGCCCATGTTTCACGCCCCTGGGCCTTTGTTCCTACCTCTTCTTCCTGGAACGCCCTCGCCTATCGATGACCAACCATGGCCAATGGCTCACTTGAGCTGCTGTGCCCTTTGCCTGTCCACCCTCGGGAGGCGCGGCCTGGTCCCGCAGCCAGGACCAGCTGCTGCCTGCTTTGTGTTCTGGTAGCTGCTGTGTCCACCTCAACCATGGGATCAAAAACACTTTGACAAAATTAATAAAAGTTTGTTTCTTTGTTCCAGAGATATACAGGTTTGGGAATTCCCTGAGGGCAGGGCTGCCTTACTCTTGTTTGCATCCTAGAGCTCAGTGTGGTTCCTGGAATCTGAAGTCGCTCCGGATGGCTGAGGAATTGACATGCGCCCAAGTGACTCTGTCAGCTTACCTGAGGCCTGGGGATTCCCTTTGGGAATAAATTATTTGGAAAAGTGGATAATGTGTTCTAAGCAGATGAAAGGGCAACGGGGTAGAGATGGGGCATAATCAAAATCCAGGCTTTGTGATGCCTGTTGGCACAAGATAGGGATGCCCAAAAATTTGTGACGAATAAGCCCCACCCAGAGGGGTTAGTGACGGACAGCCACGTTTCCCCGGGAGGTGCACCCCTGTCCCTGCCCAGAGCTGGTTGTCCAGTCCAGGGTAGACGGGTGGCCCAAGCTGGGTCAGTGGATGTCCTCTCTTTGAAATCTGAAAATTCATACCTTTGCATTGTCAGAGGCAGCACCTGGTTGGTCATGCAGTTCCTGGGAAAGCCACCCCACCCCCTTCCCTGCCCGGTGGCCAGAGTTGCTTTCTTCCCCAAAGAACCTCAGCCTTTCCCTGGAGGCCAGTCAAACCCCTTCTGCCAGTTGTGATGATCAGAACATACCTCTGGACTTTGAAAAGCCCATAGGGAGCAAAATCACATCCATCGAAGGCCACTAGTCATGACCCAAGGAATCATGACACTGTTCTAAATTCTCTACAGACGTCACGATTGATTCAAAGTCTTTATGATTCATCCCTTCCCTTTCCCAGCCCTGGTGTGAAAACACCACCTTCCCTGAATGAAGAGTTCTGTCCCTGAAAATTTCACACGAAGGCAGAATTTATTGCCAAGGAATGTAAAGTCTTCTAGAAAAACAGAGCTCAGTTTTATGAACGGGCTATGGAAGTGTTTGTAAATGTATTTATGATGATTAAATGAAACACTATAAATAAGTTCCAAATTCAAGCAAGGCATTCATATTGTATTATAAGAAACAAGCTCATCAATGGCATTTTAATGGACCATTCTTAGTAGTGGCTGCTATGCTGTTTATTCCCATTTCACTACCTTCACCCTCAGCACCAGTAGTTCAATATGGTGGTTAAGAGTGTGAAGAAGGAGACTGGAGTCACAGGTTAAGACCTATTGTCAGTATTTCCTGCCTGTGTGACATGGTCAGTTATTTAACTTTTTGTTCCTGTAATCTCAACTTTAATGGGATTTGCAATAATACCTATTTTAGAAACTTGCTGGAGGATTAAATCACAAAATATATTTTCAAATATATAGTTCCATGCTCAACACAAATAATGATCCAGCTACTTTATTAGTTTCTTTCTTTTTGAAACAAAATACATGTATATCTGTTACACTTTGTGTGTTTTGAGTGTTTTAATACGAATTACAAAAAGCAATTGTTTATCGTTTTATACATTTACCCCGTGCTCAAAGTTATTATTATTTTGTGGCTTCAGCTAATCAATTCTTTATCTCTAATCCACAATAATGTCAAACACATTGTGAGAAGAAAATCCTGGGTCAGGAAATCTCTTCAGTGACTTGTGCCTTCCATCATTGCTGCTAAAAATGTTACTGGCAATCTTATTGTTTTTTGAGTGTAATGTGTATGTTCTCTGGTTGCTACTTTAAAGAAGTTTTCCTTTTCCTTTGAGTTTTCAGCAATTTTACTTTAATATTCCCAGGCTGTGTGTGCATGCAAGTGTGATGATCAGTGTGTGATTCTGTGTGTGTGTGTGTGTGGTTGTCTGTGTATGTTTCAGTGTGTGTGCACACACAAGTGTTGTTTGATCTGCTTAGGGATTTACAAGGATTCTGGGCTCTGTGGATTGATGTCTTTCATCAGTTACATAAAAATTTTAGCCCTTATCTCAAATATTTGTCCTTTTTTCCTACTCCTCACTTTCTGAGACTACAACTATTTTTTACACGATTCGTTTCTACAGTGAGACACAAAAGCTTCAAGCCAACGTGTTATGTCCTAGGAAGTGACAGACACATGCTATGTATGGGCAGAGCTGTGGCCCAGGTCTGGCCTGTCTCAGTTTGATTTTCTTCTATCTGGAATCTTAGCCCTTCAAGACCTGGTTATTTTATGATTCCCTCAAACAAATTTATTTGAACTTTTATTCATATTCTTGTTCCTTCTCATGATTACACTTCTTCTCAGTAGGGGGCTAAGGGGTTAGGTCTTGAAAAAGTGATTAGCAGATGTGGCTAGTGACTTTTAAGTTAAAAAAAAAAAATTGCTATGTATATCCAAAGCTCATTTCAAGCCTTTGCCCAACACTCAAGGTCAAAGCCTTAACTCTCCTCTGCTAGCTGCCATGCAGACCCTGGGAATGCGCCCAATTCCTGGTAACTGATAACTGCAGGTGGAGCCCAGGAAGGAAGCAAGGGACACCCTGAACTTCACCCCTTGGATTATCTCTAAAACTCTTGGAAATCAATACTTCTGCTCTGCCACTGCCTTTGATTTCCCTTTATCTATCTGATCCAAACTGTTCTTTAGATATTTTACCAAGAGGATACATTTATGACTTTCTTGATCATTGTTCAAGATTCTAATGTTTAAAAAAAAATACCCCGTGAGAGAATTCCCAATGTGAAATCTGCAAAATTGGGGAAAGATAATTTAAATGTTATACCTTCTTTTGTTATTGGGAAAGATTAAAGATTCTCACATACATTATCTCAACTAATCTTAACTCAGAAGTGGATGAGGTCAGTATAATGAGCCCTGTCTTCTAGACCAGCCAACATACACTCAGAGGACATAAGTCATTTCCCACAGCGACAGAGTCAGGAATTCAACTTGACAGAAGACTCTCCTGGCTACATTTTCCAGAAAACAGAACCTGAGGGAGAGCCTAGCACAAGGCCTTCTTTTTTTATTTGTGCAGTTCCAGGGAAGCAAGAAGGATGGGAAAGGGAAGTGAAGCAGGAGAGGAGAGAGACGAAATTCAAGTCAGCGAATGGTGACTCCACCATTGCTTCTTACATAGTGACACATCTTCAGAGAAGCCACATGAAGTGTTAGATAGGGAACCATGACCTGGAAGGCAGAGGAGTTCATTCCTCAGCTCCTTGTCTGTTAGTCAGATTTCACAGGCTGTGGACATGCGTGCTTGCCCAGTGGCCTCACGGGCACCCTCTGGCAGTCTTTGGAGAGGCTAGATCCAAAATGCCTATGGGGTCATTCTCACAGGAAGCCAATGAGTGCATGCCAGCAACACTCCCACCTGCCTTCCTGGACATTGCAGGAGGGCCTGGCTAGGTAGAGCAGAACCAGGGGCCCTCTTACCTCCCCAAGGAGATAGATGCAGGCCAGGATGGGAGAGGCACAGGGCATGTGGGGCAAGACACTCTTGGCACACACCCCACAAACCATCCAGGGGTCCAGGTCAGCCGACAGCCAGCACACCAGGAGAGGACAAGGGCCCTGATCTGGGAATGGACCAGTCCCAAAGAGGGCAGGAGAACACTTGACTTTGTTTTAATAAAACCCAGAGCCTTCTTTCTAAAGTTACAAGAGTTTTATCAATTGCAGAGATTCTCTTGAAAGTTTCTTGGCAGGCACAGCTGCAAGTGGCCAGGGAGGCCCCTGAACGGGTCCAGCACAGGCTCTGACACCAGAAATGCCAATCGTAATATGAAACTTTCCCCAGAAATTTTCATATTATGATTACACCAGAAATGCAAATCATAATATGAAAGTTTCTCCCATTCCCAGAAATACGTTTTTTCCAGGATCCCAGGGCAGAGGGACCATGTTCCATTTCTTTTTCACACTTTCCCTTTCTGCAAGTGAGAAGAGGAAACCCAGAAGATGGATGGGGTCTAAGCCCGGGAGTCAGGATGGAACCCTCACTTTGTGGGGTGTGTGTGCACGTGCACACTTAGAAGCAAATGCAAGTTTACCTCCAAGTGTGTGTGTTCCGTGTGTTGGTGTGAGTACATAGGCTCGTACCTAAAAAGAACATGTGCAGCAGAGCAGCTCTGCTGTGAGTGCATGGGCGTAGGTTTTTGCACAGATGTACTGATTCACACATGTGGGCACATCCGTGTATGTCTGAGCATGCAATGGAAGAGCACTGTGTCGGGTTTGTGCAGGGCATAAAGTGATGTGTGAGCTGGTTAGCTACTGAACAGCCCGCTGTGAGCTTCCCTTCCATCCACTACCCTGGATGCATCTTTGCACTCCATATTCAGGAATCTCTTCATGCCTCTGGATGCAAAACAGAGGAAGTGTCTTTCACTTCTAAGCTCCCTGCCTGGGAGAGGGAACTTCACTATTTGTTTTTGGTACCAGGGCCTGAACCCAGGGGTTCTTAACCACCAAGCCACATCCCTAGCCCTTTTATATATTTTATTAGAGACAGGGTCTCGCTGAGTTGCTTAAGGTCTCGCTAAATTGCTGAGGCTGGGTTGGAACTAGAGATCCTCTTGCCTCAGCCTCCCGAGTCACTGGGATTACAGGCATGTGCCACCATGCCCGGCTGAACTTCATTTTTAACTTTGTCCTAGGGAATGAGGAGGAATCAAAGCCCATGTCTAAGGCGAATGCTCAACAAGTTGGCTTTGCTGGGTCCTGACTGTCATGTCAGTGAGCAGGGCCAGCTGAGCTTTCCTTGCCCTCTAGAGAGAGAACACTTGCAGGGACACAGAGCTCCTGCCAGCTTCACTAACTGTGTGACCATAGCCAGGACTGTTCCAGCACCTGCTCCAATTCAGTTGGGTTCTCTCTGCCTGGTTTCCCTGTCCCAGCTGCTCTTGGTCCATCCTGTTTCCTGTCACTTGGTTCAATGACACAATCAGACAATGGAAATGAAGCAGATCCCCCACCCCCCAGGTGTGGAGTGTGCAGGTCTGCGACTCAGGACTTGGCTGGCGACTGCTCTCTCTCCCATCTACCAGGAGCGAGGGGCAGAGGAAGGCTTGGCCGGAGGGTGAGGATGCACTGAGGTGCGTTGGCTTCAGAGGCCTCACCCCATGGGCAGGACTGGAATTGGAGTGGCCCCAGCAGGCGTCACCAGTGGAGCAAGGGTGTGTCCTGCACCCCTCACCACCGTCCGTCCCCAGACCTCTTTTCCTCTTGTAAAGATGAAACCTGGTGCCCACTAAGCATCTCCCGTTCCCCCTCCTCCCAGCCCCCAGCAGCCACCATTCCACTTCTGTCTGTGACTTCTCCTACTCCAGCTACTGTACCGCTGTGGACTCAGACGGCATTTATCTTCTTGTGACCATCTTGTTCCTCTTGGCATAATGTCCTCAAGTTTCTTCCACGTTGTAGCACATCTCAGAATTTCCTTCCTTTTAAAAATCAGCAATATTCCTTTGTATGCATATACTGCCATTCTTACACATGCAGTTGATAGACGGTGAGCTTCTTCCACCTTTTGGCAATTGTGGAAACGGTGCTGTGAACATGGCTGTTCCAGCATCTCCTGGAGTCCTGCTTTCAATTCTTTTGTGTATGGACCCAGAAGTAGACCTGATGGACTGTGTGGAAGCGCACCATTCTACGTTTAATTTTTTTTTTTTTGAGAAGCTGCCTTGCTGTTTTCCATGGCAACTGCACTGTTTTACACGCTCACCAGCAGGCACAGGACTCCCGATCTCTCTACATCCTCACCCACACTTGGTGTGTTCATTCATTTACTTATTTTAAATTTACTGAGGTAGTGGCCATTTTGATGGGTGTGAGGTGCTGGCCTGGGTTGCTAAATGTGGAGGGAAAGCTTGTGTGTGTATGTGTGTGTGTGTGTGTGTGTGACGAGCAGGTTGACTGAAGGCTCCCTCACCCAGGTCCAACATCAGAGGGGTGGGTGTGCAAAATGAACTCAGAATTGCTACTCAGACACAGGGGCCCAGGTTAGAGAAGGGAGAAGGGTAGAGAATAATGGATTGACTTGCACTCCGTATTCAGTATGAAATCTGCATTGGGATGGTTAGGAATCTGTCCTTCTGACTCTTAGGTCTCTTCTTAGAGATGCTTTGGCTCACCGTATTACTAGAACCACAATCTGGAATTACACCAGGGTTAGGTGTCCTTTCACTGGCTCCTGAGACTCAGAAAACTTCCTGTTCTTTTGCAGCCACTTACTTGACACCTCCCAAAGTGCAGGTGGTGAAACCTATGAGTCTTGGCCTAGAGGAAGAAAGGAGTTTTAGACAGGCCACTGCCCGGAGCCCCCATGGTCACACCCAGAAGCAGATGGTCAGCCCTTGTTGGTGGGTCGGAAGGAACCCAGGCCAGGGTATCAGGAGATGCAGGAACAAGTCCAGCTGTGGAATCCAGGCAACCCCACCCCTGGTACCAATGACCTCAAGGTCACTTCAGTAACAAACACCCTGGCAAGGCCTATTGCCTGTGTTTCAGACAGGCCCCTCTCTGCCCTACTTGTAGTCTCGCCACGTAAACACGCAATTGAAATGCAGTGAGTACCACTGGGAGGCAGGAAGGAGAGCGGCTGTCCCAGCCTGGAGATGGAGGCCAAGGGAGGCGGAGGATGAATAACCAATCACGGTGTTGGCCATAGTTTAGGTTCTCGAAGAATCATTGTGGGTGTCATTGCTCTCATTGACGCTGATGGTGACAATGGTGGTGTGGTGACACCCAGGCCAGCGCTGTTCTCTCAGTCTCTCCCTGGCCGCACGTTGCGAGTGCACAGCTGTAGTGTGACATGCGCGGATGGAGCACACAGGGCACATCTCGTCACGAGGCACCCCACAGCCCACAGAGGACACGCCCCAGCAGAGGGACCCCCACTGCTCGCCCAGTGCATCTGCAGGTGGCACCTCACCTCCATGCCTGTGCACCATGATTGGCATTGGTGGTTTGGCTCACCTGCCTTTCCTTGGCCTAGGAGAAGCCTGCTGGTGTGGCAGGGATGTGCTGGGACCGTCAGTCCTGGGTGGGAGCGCCCCCGTTTGCCGTGGCTCATAGACAATCCCTTCGCATCTCTGGGTCTACTCGGTGTGGGGAAGGTAGGAGGTTGGCCTGAAGAGCCACCGTTATGGGTGTAGTTTGCCTTTTTTAAAAATCTTACATTAGTTTACTTAATCTTCTCAGAAGACTTTTCTGGGAGAGTTGTGGGAAAAACATTGTCCTTGGCCCTCAGATCCAGCTCCTTCTCCTCTGAGGTCCACCAACAGAGCCTGTTCTCCTGTAGCCTCAGTTTCCTTAGCCATGAAATGGGACTCACCTTCCCTCTGAAATCGCTTAGATGGTTCGAATGGAGCATGAAGCTGTCATGCTGTCATAGTTGGAGTTGCGCGTGGTAGAATGGTGGTGGGACTGTGGGGTGGGGGCGGTCACCATCCCCTTTTTTTTGTTTTAGTTAATTTAATTTGTTATACATGTTTGCAGAGTGCAATTCCTTTCATATTACATATAAAGAGAACAGTTTTCTAAGTCATTGGTTTTACACAAAATATTTTCATACCATTTGAGTTTTTATACATGCACTTAGTATATTGATGTCAAACTCCTTCTGCCATTATTCCTGTCCCCTTGCCCCTTACCCTTCCCTCCCCCCTTTTTTCTATTTAACATTCCTTAACTCCTCTCATACCCCCTCCCTTGCCACTATTGAAAGCTGCTCCGAGGAGCTTTCTGAGTTCAGCCAACCTCTGTATTCCAGAAGCCCTTCCAAAACGCCCTTTGGCTTTGTATCCAACGGAACTATTTCCTTTTTTAAAAATTTTTTTATTTCCTCTATATATTTCCTGGAAGTCTTTTCTTTTTTATTTTTTTTACTCAAAGTTGTTGTATATGACAGTAGAATGCATTACAATTAATAATACACATATATAGCACATTTTTACATCTCTCTGGTTGTATACAAAGTATATTCATACCATTCATGTCTTCATACATGCACTCAGAGTAATAATATCCATCCCACTATACCATCTTTTTTTTTCTTTATATTCCCTTGCCCCACTTCCCCTCCCTCCCCACTGACTTTTCTAGTGTTCCTCTAATCCTCCTATGCTCCCCGTCCCAACCCCACTGTGAATCAGCCTCCTTATATCAGAGAGACTCCATAACAATTTTCTTTTGAAAAGAAGTTCTTCCAGGAAGCTAAAGATTTATTCTACCGAAACCACTATTGCTGGAAACACAATCAGCCTCATTTGGAAACACCCTTTGCACAAGGCCATCTGATAGAAATACAATGTGAGTCACATGTGTTCTTTAAAACTTCCTAGTCGGCTCATTTTAAAAAAGTGAAAAGAAGCAGATGAAAATAATTTCACTCATATTTTTCCCATTCCAAATAGTAAAATTATTATCATTTCAATATGCAATCAGTATGAAACTCTCAGTGAGGTAGTTCACACCCTTCCCTTTGCATTAAGCCTGTGGCATGCAGGGTGTGTTTTACACTCGAGATGCTTCTTAACTCAGAGGCTGAATTTCCATGGCACTTGATCTACACTACGATCTTGTAAAAGTTGCAGTTGAAAAATAAATTCATATACTTGATACAAGGCTGCAAAAAGTGCTTCAGTGGCATTGAATTAATGGGGGAATATTTTTCTCTGCTTTAGTTTTCAGATTTAAGGGTAAATTATTAAAAATGAAAGAAAACGGGACCCTCGGTTTCTCTTCCATATCTGGCTCCAGGTCTCCACGTGCACACGTGGCCCGCAGCTACCTACGGCATCACAGCCTTGGGGCCTGGAGCCACCCTACACAGGTTCTCAGCAATGAGCATCGTCATTTTTTGAAGTTGGTTTTACATTTTTGGAAGAATGCAGGCACTTGCTGGGAATCTTACCATTTTGGGGGAGATATTATGTTTGGAATGAGAATGGAGTTCTCTGAGAAGGGTGACCCCTGCCTGGGCATTATGTTTGAGGCCATTAAACCCATCTGGGTAAGCGAGCCCTGGTGTGTCAGCTTTACAATTGCTCGCATTACTTACTAGTCACGCTCGACCCGGATGGCAGGGGAGCTGCTGTGACCTGGTGTATGTGGACACAGGAGTGCCAGCGTTACTGGTGACAGCCAGGGCTGGAGACACCTAAGACCTGCCAGGCAGTGGGAGGCAGGATCTCACTGGGGCTGCCAACTCCCACCCAGGTCCATGCCTTCTCAGGGGGAGGCTCCCAGCGGCCCAGCTGGGTGCCCAGGCTGGCACAGAGTCGGGGCAGGACCTTTGGCAGGACTAGAGCTCTCCCTCTCCCACCACAGACACAGCAGCCCAGGGTGCCTCCAGGGTGCCTGGTTTTATTCTCTGCTTTTGGAAATGACATAAAAGCAGCTTTGCTTTTTAACCTCCTAACCCATAATAATAGCCTCAGCAGGTAGACACATTGAACTATACCGAGAAAGATTTTTAGTCTCAAGTCCATAGAGTTGCCCTATTAGCTACTCAAAACCCAGGTGAGGCTTGTTTGTTTGTTTGCGATTGACTTCATCAAGTAGCATGCGACTGTGCAGGCCCAAAACAACCCTAACCCCACCTCGCACAGAGAATGACAGTGCGCGTGCCCGAGGGTTGGTTTACCCCCTTCCCCTCTCCTTTCTCTCTTCCTTTCCTCTAGTCATTCAACCAACTTGTCTAAAGCACCCAATTCATGCTAGACACTGGGGTAGGTGCTGGGGCTCTGGAGACCAATGGGGCGGGTGCCCTGCCCTTCTCCAGGAGAGGGAATCAGATATGTAAACACATAGATTCGATTCAGCATGTACACAACAGTACTACCATCTCTATCGGTTCACGTGTCTCTACCCATTCCATTCACACGCTGCCTGACAAGAAGATCTCAGGGTTTGAAGAGAACGGCTCGGAATTCAAATACCGATGTTCTTCTTTTTTTTTTTTTTTTTTTTTTTTTTTTTAATTATTTTTTATTCTAAGATGTTATAAATGACAGCAGAATGCATTACATTTCATATTACACATATAGAGCACTTTTTTACAAATCTCTGGTTGTATGCAAAGTATATTCACACCATTCATGACTTCATACATGCATTTAGGGTAATGATATCCATCTCATTCTACCATCTTTTTTTTTTTCCCTTCACCCTTTTGCCCCCTCCCTTCCCCTCCCTCCCCATTGGCCATTCTAGTGTTCCTCTAATCCTCCTATGCTCCCCATCCCAACCCGACTGTGAATTGGCCTCCTTATATCAGAGAAAACATTTGGCATTTGGCTTTTTGGGATTGGCTAACTTCACTTAGCATTATATTCTCGAACTCCATCCATTTTCCTGCAAATGCCATGATTTTATTCTGTCTTATTGCTGAGTAATATTCCATTGTGCAAATACCAATGTTCTCACACAACATTTGTGAGTCTTGGACAAGTCACTTGACTCCTTTGAGCCTCAACTTCTGCCATCTGTGAAGTGAGGATGATGATACCTACTTCAGGACTGTTTGGAAGGTTAAATGAGATGACCCAGGTGAAACCTCGTGGAGTAGCCGGGACACAGCTGGTCTCCACACGTGTGAGGGTAATGAATATCCTTCTTACCCGGCTTTCCGTCGGGTTCCAAGGGGTCTTTCTTTACTGTCATGCACAGTGAAGCCCAGAGGGGAAAAGTGTCTGGGTCCCCCTCAGGTTTCATCATGCCGGTGCTGGGTCTCAGACACGGATGGGCCCTCACACTGCCTCGGAGGTCCAGGAGAGTACTCTCTAGAGGCACCCAGCCCAGTAGGGAGCAGGGAAGGCTACCAGAGGTGTCTGCTGAGGGGACATTTGAGAAAACCAGTGAGGTCAGGGGAAAGAGGACCAAGAAGGTAAAAAGATAAACCAGTGCCTCGGCCAAACACTGGCCAGTAACTAGAGATGGTGTAACACGGCACTACAGGTAACAGAAATCTATCACGGTTGGAATGAGTGTATGTCAGTGTGCACGTGTACGTGTGTGTATGTGTGTGTGTTTACGTGTACACATGCTTGTGCATGTGCAGCACCTATGCTGTGTGCACACACATGTGTGTCGGGGGTGTGGTTTGTTGACTGCAGGAGTGGGGGACGGTCAGGTCACATGGGGCTGAGTTAGATATCATGTTTATTTGTAAGACGTTGAAGGGATTTTACTTGATCATACAGGAATTTTAGGTGGATCACAGCGGCTGCTGGGTGAAGTCAGGACAGGAGGAAGAGGGCTGGAGGCAGGGAGAGCTGGAAGACATTACTGCTATGCAAACAGTGATGGTGCTGTGACACTGGGACAGGGCAGTGAAGAGGGAGAGCTGGGTGGAGTTGAAAGATACTCAGAGGGTGTGACTGAGTTCAAACCATGACTTCCGACCCATGGTCATTGGTCCAAATACCTGCAGAATGACCTGAGTGTGACTGCTTCTCTTTGGCTGCTTTTCCTGCTGTCAGTGAAATGTGTTGTCACTGGGGTGAAGCTCCCTGTGTAAACACACCCTTTGATTGAGTGACTGTGTTAATCAAGATAATTAATGCTAAGTTGTTATGACAAATAACCTCCAGATTTCAGTGGTTTAACACAATTAATTTTTTTTTCCCTTGACACAAAACCCAGTGTGGTTGGGCGGATGACTTTTATGTGAGCTCAGGTGACTCAGTAACCTAGCTGCCTTTCCATTAGCAGCTAGGCTGGCCCCTGGGTCTTGGAAATTCTCGGTTGTCTTCTGCATGCAGCCACAGAATGACCAAAGGGAAAGGACACAGAAAATTGCGTTGGGCATTTGAGGGGCCACGTGTGGACCTGGCGTGGATCCCAGACGCCATGTTTCACTCTTCAGAACTAGTTGTGTGGCTCAAGTTCGAAGATTTTAGAAACTACAGTTTGACCATGTGCACAGGAAGAAGCTGGATGTGGTGACTCTCTAGCCAGAGTCCTCTCGTGCTGGGGACAGCAGCTGGATAAACCAAAGGGGAGATTCACACCCAGATATTCTTTTCTTCAACCCAGAATGTTCTAGGTCTCTTTCTCCATCATCCGTACCTACATCTCCTAAGGAACATGAACAGAAAGTTGCATGTGTATTGAAGGCTGCTTCCTCTCCTGGTTCTGTGAGAGACCCAGTAGGCACTACAGAGAATGACAGTGGGGTGCCATTGTTGGCAGCAGGGTGAAGCCAGGAGTCTTCAGTGTCCGCTCAATCCAGGTTCTCATGAGATGCTAGGACTCTTAATCCTTGTCCTGCCACTTACCAAGCTGGTCCAGGCAAAAAGAGCTCTTTGATTCCTAGTATGGGAGTGGGTCTTCAGAGCCCCAGCCCTTTCTGAAAATGAGGGCTGCACAGTCCAAGAGGAGGGCGAGAGAGACGTGCATTTAGGGGTGTGGGTGGAAGACAAATCCCCCCACTGGCCAGCAGGACAGGTGACTCTGAAGTCAAGCTATTCCAACTAGCCCTTCCCTCTCCTTCCCCCTCACCCACAGGGCCTGCTCCCCGCAGGGCTCCTGACCTAAATCCATTCTCTAACGGGTATTGGCTGTTTGACTCTTGGAAGCCCCTTTACCATGTTAAGCTTCTGTTTTCTCATTTCTGAGAATTTTCAAGATGCTTTGGATTCTGATTTTCATGCCTCTGTAGAGGAATATTGAAAAGAAAAAAGCTGAGGAAAATGGCAGAGAGTTCTTCCCTCTGGTTTTACTGAGGAATACTTCAGAGACATTATTGTTTCCAGAAGGACCTGGGATCCAATATGTTGTTGAGCAAACCGTGGTCTGTAAATGCAGAATCTGGCCCCAAGTCCCTCATGTCATGTGGCTGGGCGACTGCCACCTTACTACTGTGGCCCTCATCTGTCCTGCAAGACCACATGGGTGAAATGCTGGTCTCCCCGTTGAAGCAGACGCCTTCGCTTCTGGTGTGACAGCATCCTGGGACCTGACTGCTGGCAGATTTTCATCTAGAATCAGAGCTCTGGAAGGAACTGAGGAAACTCTCTACCAAGCAAGTAGGAGACTGGCTCACCCAGCCACTCAGAGGAGACCCACTATTGAGGGTGGAAAGAAGTCACTCAATTTTAGCCAGAGGGTAGAGGGGACACTGCCTGTCCCTTCTCTCTTCTGGTAGAGCCCACTGATTTTCTGGGAAAATGCCCCCTTTGTCTGTGTGTCCCATTAGGGTTGACCTCAGTCAAAAGCCCATCATCCTCATCAGGAGGATTGGTTTGAAGATGATCAAAGCTATTTATTGAGACTGACAGAAGAAAATGTCTCTTCTGGAGTCATTCAGAAAAGAATCTTGTAGAGAAGGACACCAGATAAGAAAGTCAAGTAACAGCGTCCCAGGGACTTATTTATGACCCTGGTTCCTGCCATTCCTGAGCCTGTGTGAACAGTAGATCCCTCGCTCCCCTCCTGGTTGGAGATGGTTCAAGCAGGCAGGGAAAGAGTCTGTCTTTTGCAACTGCAAAGACAGAGGATCTGAGAAGACCTAAACTATTTGAGTAATGACAATCAGATTGGCAATAACACTCCTCTGAGCTCCTTTGAGGTACTCCACAAACATTGTCCCCTTCTCATCCTAACAACTCATAAGAGATGCCATTATCAACCTCATGTAGTTGCAGTTTCTTAGGTTCTGTTCTACTGAGTGCCTGGGCCAAGTTCAAATTGCTTATTAGAGGTGGAAGCAGGGATTCAAGCCCAGTTCTGCTCACACCAAAAGCTATGTGCTTGTCACTCTATCACATGATCTCTCCTGAAAGAAGAGACTAAATAAACACAAGGACCAAGGAAAACCAGAGAATAAAGTCTATTTAGCTTTCCAAATCTCTGAAGGATTCTCCATCAAGGACACAAACGTCTGGGGAAGGGGCTATTATTATAGGGGGGAAAAAAAAAAAAGCTAACAGACCACAAGGAGAGCTCTGGAAAGAGGCAGCCGCCAGAACAGGAGGAGAGAGCAAGGGAAGGTTGATTCTGTGCCTAACATGTTGCTGGGACTTTTGGTGCATCAGTAGAAATCAAGTGGGAATAAAATGCTACAAGGATATGGCGAGTCTTGCAGATCTGAGGCTGTGGGTTTAGCTGAGTTTCCGAGAGGGGATGTGAAAGTGGAGGCCGGATAGTCTTCAGGCCTCTACCTCTTGTTTCCTCTTGTCACTGCTTGTCTGTCTTACCCCTTTCCTCCCTCTGTGGACAGGCTTCCTGTCTGCAGCTTCTGGGGTACCTGGGGTAGACTGTGACAGTCCTTCCTGATTGGCACGTTACATGCAGACCCAAACCTCCAAGGGCTGACCTCCCCTGTCAATTCCCAGTTTTTGCCACTTCCAGACTTCTCTGGAGAAGGTAAGTAAGTGGTTGGCGTGGTGGGTCAGCTGTCTTCCCTGGTCCACTCAGTCCTGGTCCATACTGGCGTGAAGTGGGCAGGGAACCACACCAGGCTATAGAAGCAAGTGCTTGTGGGGTAGGGCTCCCCATCAGGTTTGGGAAACATGTCACCTCAGCTGGTGACACGTCCTTCTGACACCAACTTGCCGGTGGCCATGCCTTCTCTCTTCTGGTAGAGCACACTGATTTTGGGGTAAAATGTCCCCTTTCTCTGTGTGTCCTGTCCCTATAGTTCCATTAGGGTTGTCCTAGTCATTAGCCTCAGTCAAAAGCCCATCATTCCTAATCAGGAGAATTGGTTTGAAGATGATCAAAGATAATTCTTGAGACTGACAGAAGAAAATGTCTCTCCGGGGGTCATTCAGAAAAGAATCTTGTAGAGAAGGGGGGGACTTTCTTACCCCAAATGAGGCATCTCCAAGATATTCTCTAGTTCCAAGAATCCTTGGGACTGGTCTAGGCCTGCTTTGGGCTTTGGAATTGCGCTCAATTTCTCCCTCTTCTAGACTGTATATCCTGCCCTCTGTCCTACAAAATCACTTTCGGATACATGTCCTGCCTGGAAATTTCTACCTGAATCAGCTTCCTGGAGAAATTGACCTGTGATGATGGGTTCTAAGAATTGTCTGAGATTGAAGACACTAAGTTGAGATTCTGAGAATGGATAACCCACTGCTTGTCTGGCCATGAGGATCCATTCCTCGTGGTAGGTGGATCCCAGATGCCCTAGTTCGGTGTAACGGGACAGTTTGGTAGTGAGCTGGATGGTTACTAGCAGAAGGTATTCATTAGCTGGTGCAGCATAGCAGACATTTGTAAACACGGGGTAAAGACTAAATATAAGGCCAGTGGGTTGAAGTGGCTATTATGAAGCTCAACTGGGCCCCAGGAAAATGGAAATGAAAGGCCAGAGTGATTAATTGGCAAGTAAGAGTTTGGCATGGAATCCAGGCACCCCCGGCTAGCACACAGAGAGGCTTCCATTTGCTGCAGCAGCAGGGTAGAGAAGGCTGAGGACTTAACTGTCAGAACTCTTGATCTCCAGAGGAAGCCACACTCCTACCCCGGCAGGCCAGCTATTCCGGGGCCAGGGCTTGGCTCGGAAACCGCTGGGCTAAATGCCACTGAATCTTGAGTCTCCAGACTCCCCTGACCCCTGAGCCACCCTGCTATTAAGAGTTGGCATTCCTCTGCCTGAGCATAACATCGAGGGCTTGACCCTGCAAGGGAACATGAGTAACCCTCAGGATCCCGGCTCCCAGGGGCTTCTGGCAATGCAGGGTCAGAAGAGCAAGCGATCTGCCCAGAGCGATGCGGTAGTGCTGCCAAGTCTCAGATCCAGGGATGTCTGCCTGCAAAGCTATTTGCATCCTGCTGTGTTTCCTATTTAACACAGATTTTTATAATTGATCTGTTGGCAAAGTGTCTAAATTAACAGGCAGAGAAAAATCAGATGACAATTTCAGCACACAGCTGGAAACACTTGGGATACTAGGTACAGAAGACGATGCTAGGTGTCCTCCATCCATCCATCCATCCATCCATCCATCCATTCTTGCTCATTTAATAAACTTGTATCAAGCTGTTACTCTGTGGCAGTCCTAGGCTAGGTGAGGTGCTGGGGACAGAGCAAGGAATACCACTTGGATTCCAGTTTCCAAAATGTATAGTCCTGGGGGACAAAATCACAGGAACACAGGTAAGTGAAAGAAATCACTTTAGGGTGACAAGCAACAGTTACAGCTTCCACTTCAAACCCATGAGAGCACCTGAGTGTCATTTCTAAAGCCAAAGGATCAGAGTGCTACTGTGCTCCCGGGGTTGGGCACATGCTGGCACAACGGGCACAAGATAGGCAGTACAATGGATAATGCTGTCTTCCTGGGCTGAGCCCAAATACATGTGACCCTGTGACCGAGGTGGCACCCCGTGCTTTTCTTGTCGTGGTGGGGGCAGATAGGGCCTCCTGCAACCTTTAGTCCAAGCAGCACATGCTGACATTGCCATTCCAACTTCCTCATTTGCGAGGACGCTCAGCGCCCACCAGCGTGAGATGCAGGACTGAGGCGCGCGCTGTGCTGCTGTACTGGGCGCTGGGAAGCACGGAGCGGGGCGGGGGGGGGGGGTGACACAGGGGGATGTCGTCAACATTTCTTTTTCTGTTCACTCTCTTTCCTCACCGTGGGTCACCAGTCCTGGAGACCTGCCAGTCTACTCAGCAGGCGCACGACAGGGCCTGCCGTGGGGAGAAGTTCCTGCATCCAGGGCAAACGGGATGCCAGGTTCCACCAGATGAGGGAGACAAGAGGGTCCTGGGTGGAGAAGGAAGATGGAGAGAGCCTCGGCCCTGAGTCGCCCAGAGGCGCTGGGATCCAGTCACGACAAGTCACCGAGTCACTGCGCTGGCCATGCCTCCCACAGCCCAGGCACTTCACTGCATTCTGTGCCTGAAGGGCCACCTGCTGCCTGAAGGGCTACTGGGACTCGCTAAGCCGAGACAGTCCCCATGTCCTACTTAAAGGCCCTCTTCTATCCTTTGACTTACCTGGCAGTGACATCTCTGGAGTTGTTTACTCTTTCTTTTTTTTTTTTTCTTTTTTTTTTGGTATCGGGGATTGAACTCAGGGGCACTCGACCACAGGGTCACATCGCCAGCCCTTTTTTGTATTTTATTTAGAGACAGGGAGACAGGGTCTCACTGAGTTGCTAAGGGCCTCGCCATTGCTTTGAACTCGTGATCCTCCTGCCTCAGCCTCCCAAGTGCTGGGATTACAGGCATGTGCCACCGCGCCCGGCTTGTTTACTCTTCAGAAGAAGCTGTGTGGGGACGAAGGTGGAGCCTCGCCCAGGGCTGAAGCAGGAACTCCCAGCACAGAGCCTGGTGTTGGCGGACTTGCCACTAGCCATGCAGAAGCAGTGTTGGCTAGAGGGAATGAGTGAGCGACACCCTCATGGTGTTTCTGCTCCAGGCAGTCATGGGCGCGCGTCTGTAGAATCTCCATTCATGAGAATGGCGGATGAGATTAGTGGGTGAGCTCAGTGGTTCTTACCAGAGATATATTTACCAAGGGAACCAGGGGAGTCTTTGTAGAAGACTGGCCCCACCTCAAATGCAGGACTAGGACTCCCTGGGTATATAGCCCTGCAGGTAGGTAGCTCTACCCTCCAGGTAGGTAGTTCTAAGTTAGGAATCAATCCCTGGGCAGAAGGGCTCTTGAGTCCCTTATAGTTTGTGTATTTTGCTCTGTTGATTTCATTATTAAAAAAAAAAAAAAAAAAAAAAAAAAAACAGGGAGCAGTGGATCCCCCTAAGAAAGCTTCCTGGCCCTGAGGGGCTTCCCAGATTTGCCTCAACAGGTGCAGCTGCTCAAGATATTTTAAATTGACTGTTATCCTCAGCCTGCTGCTGTGATTGTTACTCAGTAGCGCTAACTCCTGGCTGCTCAGAAGCGTCTCCAGGTCAGGGACTTCTTCTTCACGCCCACTCCCTGCAGGCCTAGGGAGCAATGACACTCCTAGTTTTTTGTCAGTGGGTCCTGGGTCCCCATTGTGCTTGCTTCTTTTCCCACACTGCAATGCAAACAAATTCAGCTGCTAGCATTCACCTGCCCAAAGCCCCCATCTTGGCCTTTAGAAACAGAACTGGGTGTGAGCCATTATCTCAATCAACTAATGACCCAAGGCTCTGGAAAGGCTTTCAACCCAGAAGCCCAGGCAAATGTGCCTGCCAATCTTATTGCCCACTGAAGAGGACATGCCATGTCCAGGGGCCTACAAACATCACTGGGCAGTGGGGTGTAAGCAAAGGGGAGTGAGGATCATTCTCTGAATGCTGTTCTGGGGCTTTCATCCTTCAGCCCTGAACAGAGGTCCTGATGCCCCCATGCACAGGTGGGGACTATGAAGCTCAGGGCAGCCACGTCAGCTCTGCTTACCAAGTCTTTGAGCGTGTCCACCTCGGAAATCCTGCTCAGGGGACCTGTCTTTGTTATCTCCCTGACGTCAAACCCGTAATCTTTCACTTACAGAAATTTGGTGAAAAGGAAACTATCCAGGCCCTCCTCCCATCAGCTCTGCCTATCTCCCTTCCTGCATCCTGGGTGGCTTCCCGGTCACTGGTGCAGCTGCAGTTCTTCCTCCGCATATCTTTGTAGTCAGGGGTCAAAAGCAACCTCACTCCCACTTCCCTTTGACCTCCTCCCTCTTCGATGGAGCTGTGGGCAAGCAAATTCAGGATCTGCTGCATGCATCCAGCCAATTTGCCACCTCCCCAGCCTCCATCTCCTTCAACTTAGCCAGGTGGTGGACTGAAGCTTTAGGTTCCAGGAGGTGCAGGAGGCCGACTTGGCCTCAGGTAGCCCATCTGTGCAGTCACTGTCATGTTCTGCATCGGTGATGAGTGACGGGGGTTCAACTTCTTCATTAGGTGGGACTTTTCCTCCCATCTGCTCTTCAGCTTGGTGTCTCTGGGTCCCTTGGAATCCAGGGAGGATTGGCAGATTAGATCCAGGCAGCGCTGCATGTGTGGCCGGGTACCGCCAGAACAGCTCTCAGGCTTAGCCTTCCCAGCCATGCCAAGGAGGCACAGGCTGAGAGAAGAGGACAGGGGAAACAGCAGCAAGGATCCCAATGGCATGCACTTGCAGTGACGGACCTGCTGACATGTTCACGCCCATCAAGTCTTGGGCCCAGCTCCACTCTGGGCACATCCAAGAGCTGCTCATCTGGCTAGACTTTGTTCTGGTTGCAACCAAGAGTGCATGGGTCCTTATGGCACAAAGTCACTGCTGAGTAAAAATAGTAATGATTGTTAGTATGACTTACAGGATGCTTAGCAGAACTGTCCCAAGGGAGGATGCCATGGAGATGACCTGGATGGGCCATGTTTTTTTTGTGGAACCCAAATCATGACAGGAGGTGAGAGCTAGAAACCAGTGTGTGAGAACAGGGAGAGGGATCCTAAAAGACCTTGAGCTGGTGACTTTGTGTAAAACCTTGGGATATGGTGTGGGTTGGGATGAAAGTAGGGGGCCCTTGACTAAGTTGTCACTTTCCTGAGTTTCTATGTCTCCTCTAATTTAGGAATGGTCATTCTTTCTCCACGAGTTTGTCATAGGATAATGCTCTTTTATGGAATACCTATAAAGTATAAACATTAAGAGATAGGATATTTAAATCAGTAAGACGTCATGTCATCTCCAAGACCCAGCTAAGTCAGTGAGTTTTCACCCAGGCCTGCAGTTACCTGAAGTTAATGCTGTAAATGGAGGTCTGAGTGTTGCAGAAGCCCATGAAAACAGACTGTCTTACCATCTCATTTCACCTTTGCAAAACACCAGCAGGTGGGGTTTATCATTTTACAGAGGAGGTGCTGAGATGTGAAGTCGTGCACCTAAAGCCTCATAGTCAGGGAGTGGCCTAGGGAGAAACTGGACCAGTGTCCCCTTGGTTCCTACTTCTATCCCCTGTCCCTCTCCTGAGCTGAACTTGGTGCTGGTCCTACAGCATGTAACTAATGCATAAATTCTATCCCCTTCCTTCCTCTTTTCTCTGGGCCAGTTTCCTGGTTTATAAAATAACAGGGTTGGGCTGGTTGGCCTCTGACATTTTGGAATTCACAGATGTGACTTAGGAAACCATTGCTAAGCATGTCTTCATTCCTGGTCTTCATCTATATTTCAGAAGCCCTCTAAGAAAAGGACCCTCTTCCAAGGCAGGTGAGCTATGGCCTGGTCCTCATTCCTTCCAGGAGGATTTCAGAGGAGTCAGGAGTGAAGGAGCCCTAATAGGAGATAGCTAATTGCGGTTAGCTGAGGGCCATAAAAGATGTTCTAGTTTCCACCTGATATTAATAAAGAATCTTTGTATGCCCGTGAACTGTGTGACACACCTGTCCTTGTTAATGCCAAAGGTATATAACCGGGTGAGGAGTCAGAGCAAGGAAGAAGAAGTAGTTGCTGGTTGGAGTCAGGCCGAGGCTGCCGAAGAAGAAAGAAGAAGCTCTCGCTCTTTCTCTCTCTCTCTCCCCTCTCTCTTTCTTTCTCTCTCTTCTCTCTCTCTAAGCTAAGAAAGTAAAAGTAAAATAAAGTAAAGTAAAGAAGTAAAGTGAGGAAGTAAGGAGTCAGTATTAGAGTTCGAGAGGTTGCTGAAAGAGTCCGGTTAGAGTTTGAGAGATTGCTAAAGCCGAAGAATAAAAAACCTTCTTTCATCTTCATTCTGCCTCCGAGTTTTTCTCCTGCGGCATTGTTGCTCCAAGTCAACACAGGAGTAGGGAACCACTTTTGTAGAAAGGGAGACCGTGCTTGGGATTGCTGAGGTCCTGAGGTATTAGTTGAGAAAAGTACACTTAGAAAAGATTCTGCATACATTTCCCAAGAAAGAGCTAGAAGAAACCCCACCTCAAATAAGAGCAGGCTGGTTCCATCGTGGCGGACGCTGGCCCAACCCACCTCCAGCGTCAGCTCCCAGCAGCCTCCCATCCTGGTCGTAGTCCAGAGTTTGCTCAGAGGCTTGTGGTTCTCCCACACACCAAACCCTTTCTTCCTCTTGGACTCTATCCTGCTCTTTCCTCCCTGGAAAGCCTCCTGGCATGCTCGCCTCTGTCTACCTGGCACCTCCTCACCTGTAGCACTTGCTGTTGAGGGGCAGCTTCCCCTCATCTCGGCCACTGCCAAGTTCCCCGCAGCGGCAGTGAGCGGGGGCTGAGCCTCCTGCCTCCCATGGCTGGTGTGTGGCTGCTCTGCCTGAGGCCTTCTTTAGTGGAAGCTTGCTCACCACTGTCCAGGTAGAAAATGCCAGAGATGTGCCAGCCCCCAGAGCAGCCCTCAGCCAGGGAGGGAGGCAGATGTGTGAGCAGTGCCCTGGCAGCCTCGTCCCTCTGGGGACGATGCCCAGATGCCTTCTGCAAATATGCTGCCAGTTGCCCCTGGGTTCCATGCCCACTGATGCTCCTCTGAGGACTTGGATCCTCCTGGACCAACCATCCCACACTTACTGCTGCTTCCTGGGTCACAGCCCCAGTAAGCCTCTTGGGCCCTGGGCCCAAGTGCTCCTCTCACTCCAGACCTGCTCGTGTGTGCCGGTCTGCCTACTTGGTGACCTCATCAGGGGTGAAAGTGGTGTGGCTCTTTTCCTCAGAGAGCCCATGGTACCTATGATTTCTGCTGTCCCAGCACAGAGCAAGGGGTTACAACAGTCTGCTCACGACTGGGTCTCCCCAGCAGGCCCTGCATTCCTGGAAGGCAGGCGCTGTGTCTTTCTCTTTAGACCTTCAGTACCTAGCAGATAGGAGATCGTTCTATTTCCTCTTTAGCATCACAATTTAATACTGGTGGCTCAGTGTCTCCCTTTATAAACCTGCCTATGTTGACCCTGAGTCTTCCTGTGAGTCTTCCTGAGGACCAGAGGTGGCCCAGTGCCACCCAGGGCTCCTGTGGAGGCAGGTTCTGATAGCATTCTGGTTACAGTCGTGGTGTAGGAAGAGCGCCCTCCCCTGCATCTAACCAGCAGGCCCGTGTCAACTGCTGGCATTTCATGAGGCTCTGAGGTATCTCAGGTTTTTAAAACTCTTTTCTGTGCCGGAAGCTTTTGCATTGGAGAAATGTGGCATCGGAAGCAAAATTGATTAAGATGCCATGCAGAACAATGCAGGTCAGAGCACGGGACACACACACACACACACACACACACACACACACACACACACAGGACTTTCCACACACACACTTCACCCTCCGGCCAGAGGAAATGGGTGAGAAGGCAAGGACATGGCCACACTGCCAAGGATGGAGCGGGAAGACCTGGACGGGGCACCCGGGGCCATTGTACTTCACCCCCGGTTCCCCCAGCCGGTTCAAGTTCAAACACACACAGCGAGTGGATGGGCTGCCATCCCCAGTCTCCCAGCCTTCCTCTATAAATGTTTCCTTTCAGAGGAAAAAAAAAGTCACCTGTCAACCGAATGAGAGGAAATAAGTGCAGATTTCAGAGACTAAGCCAATTCAAACAGCGCTGCAGCCCCAGACTCTCCAGTCTGCAGAGCCCTTGGGGGCATTTGTTGGAAACTGAATCGGTTTTCGTGATGTGGACGGGCCCTAGGCCCACTTTGGGAATCTGGTGGGAGCAGCAGCTGGTGCTCAGGGAAGGACCCCTGCACGCCCCCAGTCAGTCCAGCCCAGGCAACCCTGTATGTCCCCAGCCCCAGGGGCTGCTGGGAGGTGAAGGACCTGAAGGAGACCTCTCAAGTCCATTGCAAACGGAGGCTCCAGGAAGGCAGGGACCTGCCCCATGTCTACACACCAGGGGTGAGGCTTGGACACAAAGCCAGGGCCTTGGTTCCTGTCCCCACATTCCTCCTTCTCAGAGAGAGAAATGGTAAGTTCGCCCACATCGCTGTCCGGGTTCAGGGCCGATCGTGTGCTAAATGTAGGGTTTTTGAGGTGTAATTTATGCACAGTTGAATGCACCCATTTAAAATGTGTGACTGGATGGCGTTTCAGTGTGTTGACAGAGCTACGTGCCATCACCAGATTCTAAATTTAGAACATTCCTGTCACCCTCAAAAGAAGCTTCAAGTTCCATGACCAGGCACTCCCCACCCCTCCTCCTCCCCCTGGGTAAACAGCAGTCACTTCCTGTCTCTGTGGGTCCTCCTTTTCCGAACACCTCAGTGAAAGGAGTCACACAACCCGCAGTGTGGCCTTGGGTGTGGCCCTCTCCCACTCAGCGTGATGTGTGCGAGGTCTACCCCCTTGCTGTGGGATGTGAGGGTACTTTCTGCCCTTCTAGTGCTGGGGTGTATTCCCAGGGCCAGCAGCACTCTGCGTGGTGTGTGTGTGTGTGTGTGTGTGTGTGTGTGTGTGTGTCGGGTCTGGGCAGGCTGCTATCTGCTGGGCTACTTAGTGACCCACATGCAGGGACTTGGAGTTAGCTGGGGAGGGCAGGGACAGGAAATGGGCGTCCTTCCTGCTTCAGAAGCAAGGCTGGCCTCGGCAGTCCATTCTTTTTCCTCCTTATCAAGTCCTGGGCCCCTCGCCAAGAGGGCTTTGGTTGTCCCAGCTGCAGGACACTGGGGTCTTCTCCCCTGCAGAGGTGGATTTCTGTCATGCTTGGCCTGTCTGCACTGGAAAGCTAGGACGGCCTTCCTCTCGTTCCCGACTCAGGACAGAGGCCTCTCAGCGCTCGGCTCTGCCGTGTGATGAAAGCTCCAGGAGAGTGGAGAGGGAGGTCAGGTCAGCCCTGCCACACTCCCGCCAAAATCCCTTGTGAGAAGCATGTGCGGCATCCAGGCCCAGGTCCAGCTTCGGCCTCGGCTGGGAGCAGGCCCAGGTGCACTGAGGCAGCTCCCGGGGGGCACTCTGAGCCTGCTCATCCCAGCTGGGAGACCACCCTGCCTCTCCCCCCACCTTCAGATTCCTGAGGGCTGATGCACGGGAGGGAGGATCTTGGCTCGTTCACGAGGGTCCACTTGGCCCGACAAGGACCCCTGTGCCTGAGTTAGAGCTCGTGGACGGCAGGCCGCCAGGCAATGCAGGTTCCAGTTAGGAATTCAGGTACGATCCTGATCCTGGTCACATCACCTGGGAAAACGCCACTGGACCTGGGGGGGAGGGGCTGCTGTGTGTCCCTGGCTTCCTCCCTGTGGACCAGAGGTGGGGTGTGGAGAGGCCAGGGCCCTGCCTGCCCCCTGTGGAGGCTGCTCAGGATCTGGGCCTGGGCGCCTGTTCTGGGGATAAACTTTGGGTTTGCTGCTGAGCAAGCTGAGGGCAGTCAGGGTTCACCTCTTTTTTCTCTCAGCATTTTCCCATTTCCCTAAGCTCTGGGCTTCCGGGTTGGAGTCGGAAAGGGGTAGATCCCTGAGTCATTCCTGGTGTGCTTCTTCTGCTCTCAGCCAGCATGTCTCCTTAATAGTCCCCTGTTCTACAGGCAGTTTAATGGTCCCCATGTCTGAGAGGGACAGTGAACGTGCTGTGCAACCATCCTTTGAGATCTTTCATGAATAGCAACACTGTGCCCATTACAAGTTTGCATTCTGTTTAATAAGGATGGAACGGCTGCGGGTGCTTTCGATGAGACGGCTTGTCTTTAGCTGCAGGGCCTCTGGCAGCAGCCTGCTCTGTTCCTGGCTCCTCACCAGGTGAACTTCCCTCACAGTTCACCCCTTGACCCTCTCTGGGCTAACCACCCAGCGGCTCAGATCAAAGGCTTCCAGGATTTCTGGCACGCGAGGTTTCTCAGGAACCTTCCCCAACCAAGTGCGTAAGTCCCAGGAATAGCAGGACTGGTCTCTGATGGAGTGTCGTCAAGAATGCCCCCTGCGTCAGCCCCAGGTGGTTTCTTCTGCTCAAGAATTCTGGGAAACTCCTGCGCGCCCTGTACACAGCAGTGTGGTCCTGGGTTGAGTCTACGTTGCTTAACATCAGCTGA
This sequence comes from Tamias sibiricus, assembly GCA_025594165.1. Classification (NCBI taxonomy): domain Eukaryota; kingdom Metazoa; phylum Chordata; class Mammalia; order Rodentia; family Sciuridae; genus Tamias; species Tamias sibiricus. The sequence continues at coordinate 175,377,709 of CM046658.1, read as the reverse complement.
TTATTTAATTGCTCTGTGTTTTGGTCTTGCCCCTGGTGACATGCACGGCACAACCCTGACCACACTATGTGGAGGCGTCCCTGGGGTGCTGAGCACAGGACAGTTGTTCCTGAAGCTGTAATTACAGCTATGAGTAACAATGAGACACGGGCAGACAGTAAAGGTGGGCTCATTTCAGATTATCCCACATTGCTTCAAGCTTGCATCTCCTCGAAAGGCAAGAAAGCTCAATGGAAAATAAAACTAAAGAAGCCCACAGTTCCTGAACTCTTTCATTCACCATTCTGACTGGACCCAGGCTTTGCCAGAGATTTGGGGCAGTGGGGAGAAAGGGGAGGTGGCAGTCCTGTGCCAGTGAGGGGACCTCTCCTGGGTGGTGTCTGGGCCTCCTGGTGCAGTCCTGGTGCAGCTTCTAGCATCTGGTTCCCATCCCAGGGTGAGGGTGCTAGTGGGAGTTTCTCGCCCGGCTCTGGGCTGGGGCTGAGCTTCTCTGCTCTCACATTGTTTTCCCAACGTGGAGAGTCCATGTCAGACCTGCAGCCCTTCCGACGTCTGAGCCAAGTCTTCAACACAGTCCTTGCTGCCTAAATTAGCTGGACTTCCTTTTGTTTTCCAATCTGCAGGCTAGAACCACTAGCAGTACATTCTCCCGTAACAGCTCCTCTGCTTACAACTGAGACCCCAAACGCTGCTTGGAGAAGCACAGGCTGGGCCTAAGTATAGACAGCCAGCAGCGGTGGCATCTCTACAGCTCATTAATCTGGACACTTCATTTTACAGACAGGGAACCGAGAGCCAGTTTGGGGGCAATAACTCCCCAGAAGCTCACGGCTTGACGTCTGCTGTGTATTGAACGTCTGCTCCCACTGGCCAGGCTCCGTGCTCAGCACAAATTTGTCATCTCGTGTCCTGCCTTCAGGAGTCCAGAGGGGAAGACCTCACCATCCTTTAGAGAAGGAAAATGAGGCTCAGAGAGCCAAACTGATACTGCACGGCAAGGCTGGGACCTTGGCAGAGACCTTACGCCAGAGCCCAGGCTCTTAATCTAGACACTTGGCTGCCTCTTAGGACACGGTCTCTCACATCAGCCCTCCCTAAGCCTAAGTAATCAGCTTTCAGGTGATCAGGAAAGAGGAAGGGAATCTAAAGTAGAAATGGCACCACTGGTGTGGTTAGAGCAGATCCCAGGGCGCTGAATGAAGGCAGTTTCACGAGAGTTGATTCCTGGGACGGGTGAAGCCCTCAGCATCGAAGGAGACACAGGTTCGTGCCTGAGCAGAGGGAACGCTGCCTCCATAGAACAAAGAGCATCTTTCACGCATTAGAGAAAAGGGCGCCATCCCTGCCCACCCTTCTCCCGGCCCACCTGCTCACAGGGGGAGCAGTTGCTGATGATCTGAGTCTGACCTGGGAGCTGGGTTGCGCCACCTCTATTAGTACCCACACAGGGACTTCCCACTCCAGGGTTTGGTCCGCTATTTCGATCTCCGTCTCCACCCCCAGCTCTGTGGTTGCAATGGTGTGCATCCTCGAACTCATGGGAAAGGCACCGGGGTGCAGAAGGCCATGATGTTTGGGGAACCCCAAGTGGCCCACGAGACTGGGACTTGGTGTGTTGTAGAAGGGGTGGCTGCCAGGTGGAGGAGCGAGGAGACACGGATCGTACAGCACCTGTGTAGCTTTAAGGCACCCAGCCACTCCCCTGCTACCCAGCCGCATCCCAGAGAGAACAACAGGACTTGGAGGGCCGGGGCCAAGTCGCTGCCATGCCTGTGGTCTCCCTACCTTCCTCCCATCTCCCATCCACTCTTGGTGCCTTTTCTCTTTAAATCTACCCACCATGGTGATTTCAGCAGCCCTTCCCTCAAGTCCAAATGTCAAAGGCAGAGGAACCCTGTAGACCCCATCCCACCCCAGAATGCCCACAGACACACCCCTCCCTGCTCTAGCCGCGGTGCATTCTAGGTGCTTTCACACCATCAAACCATCCGGCCATCCGAGCGCCCCAGAGCTGGCCATCGCAGCCCTGTCAGCAGGTGGGGGAGGCCCAGGGGCTCTGTACTATGTACAGAGCGGCTCACAGTCAGATCAGGGAGACCGTGACCGTGTGACTCCAGGCTGGTGCTCCTCCAGGGTGGGGAGGTGACGCGGTCGTCCTCCCCTGGGCCTGGCCTCATGTCCCCTGGCAGTCCTGGCAGTGTGTCTGGCTGAACAGGGTCCCACAGACAGAGCCAAACCTTGTCTTGGCCTTGCCCTCCTCCACTGGCTCTGGGCCCTCGCGTTGCTGGAGAGCTCAGAGAATAACACCGAGGACCGGATGCGGCTGTTCCTTGGGGACAGTGGGGTAATTCAGTTGGCTAATCGGTGGTGCCCAGGCCAGGAGGCTTGCTGGAGCCAGCTCAGTCTCCTCGCCTGTAAACGGAGGAGCTGGACCACAGTCTGCTTTAGCTCTGGGCTCCTGTGGGTCTACAGTCTGAGAAACGACGGGCCGGGTCCTGCCTCCCTGAGCTTCAGGTCACGCTCAGTAGACCAGGCCAACGTGGCATTAACATGTCATCTCACGGGAAAGGCAGAGGGAGGCTGGAGCTTGCACAGAGGACATGTGTGAAGAATTCCGAGGCTGGCCGTGGCTTGGGGGAGAGAGCTCTGACTGGGCAGCAGTGGCTGCAGGGAGTGCAGGACTAGGGAGTGGCCCCTTTGGGTGACGGAGCCCCCACTGCAGCCAGCCGTGGCATCAGCTTGTCGGCTGCAGAGGGAAGAACGGCCTGTTCTCCCATTGGCCTTGGCCCTGCTCTTCCAGGAGTGAGCCCGAGTCACCTTTTATCTGCAAGCCACTCTTCCTGGGTGGCTCTCTCGATTCCCATTTTATACACGAATACCAGTGGTCAGCGAGGCCGAGCCACTTGCCCAAGGCCCACAGCCAGGATCTGACATGTCCACGATTTACACCCAGATATGCCCAATTCCAATCTCTTTTCTATCAATACCCTCTGTGCCTCCTGTTTCCTCTGCAGCAGGAGCCGAGGTCACATTTCACAATTATGCATGTATTTAAAAAAATAAAAAAAAAAAACCCAAGATGAGCAATTTATTAATTTGAAATCATCTCTAAAAAGGATTTCTCAACTAAAGTGCAGAAATCCTGATTTGCAAATTTAAAGTCCTAGGGCCGTTCCAGGGGCACTCAGAAAGTCTTTTAAAGCTTTGTTCCTGGACTTGGAACAGCTCTGGAGAGCGGCTTTGATGCCTGAAAAGGTGACCTCAGGCCTTTCCTGAGATTAGCCGAAAGCAGATAAAGATAAAGTGTTTTCATTAAGGCAATTAGAACTAGCCAGGGATGCTGTCCTCCTAGGGGTCACTGCCTGTGGGCCACTGTAGCTATAAGCCCAAGGCTCTGAACAGCCACAAAACCTTAGGGCGGAGGAGGGGCTAATTCTATGCCTTGATTGTAAACACAGAGAGCCTACATTGCACCGAGCAGAGATATTATCATTCATGGGTCTATTTTGAGGTTACATGTAATTCACTTTTTTATTTCTGTGCAATGTCTAGTTATCCTATGGCGTATTCTAGGACTCAATGAAAAGCAAGCAGAGATGACAAAGGTACCAGACAGTGCCAAGGGCTCATGGTCCTGACCTTGTCCTCTTAAATCAGCTACCTCTTTAAGACGTCTCATGCGGGTGCCTGTCTTGAGGTTCAGTCCAGGCAGGCGAAGGGTTAGGGGTCATGGATCACAGGTATGGTGTGCTGACGTGGCTGGCCTTTCTCCTCTGCATTATGGGCACCCGTCAGACAGTTTTAAGGAGGAGATTGGCATCACCAGAGTGTCCTTGTACGCAGACCACTTTAGCAGAGTGTGGCGTGCAGACAGCGGACGCAGCCTGGGGCAGCGGGGCCGAGGGGGCAGGCAGGCGGACACAAGCCTGCCCCTCCCTCAGCTCTCGGCAAGAGCAGGCCGGACTAGTCCACGCACTCTGCTCCCAGGCTAAAGACGTCTGCCCCGAGTGGGCCCAGCCAAAAGACTCACGAAGTGGTTGGAGGATGGAGTTTCAGGGACCCCAGCAAAGGTGCCAAGTCCCAACCAAAGCCTTGAGGGAGGACACTGAGAAAGGGGGGGCAGGTTTCCAGAAACAGGGGATGGAAGGCCAGGCCTTGGGGATTGATGGAGGCAGGCTTTGAGAGCAAAGAGAAGGTTGAGATGCCTTCAGATTCCCAGCCTGGGGACTAGGCCTCTTTCTCTCGAGGAGAAAGTGGACCAGGCTGAGGTTGAGCTGCCTCCCCCGGGGGGGGAGGTGGCAGTTCTGGTCCACTAGCTGCCACTTTCCCCTCAGCTCTGGCTTCTGCACACACTGCTCCCTCTAGACCACAAGCTCTTCCTCCCCTTAGCAGTGATCCCTTCCTTAGCCTTGGACCTGGCGCCACCTCAGTTCCCTAGGAGCCCTTCCTGTAGCCAGCTAGGACAGTGTGGCTCCCTGGGGTCAGGTTCCAACAGACTGGCTCGTCCCCTCTGACTATGGGTGCCACAAGTGCAGTTAGTGGATTAATGTCACCTTTCCCTCTAGATGTCACCTCCGGAAGGCCAAGATGTGTCCCTGGCCACCAGTGACGCAGTAGCAGGCACCGTGCCTGACACCTGAGAGCCATTCAGTAAGTATCTATGGAGTAAATAGTTGAATGGATGAATGACTTCCTGCACGTATACAGACGCATGAGCAAACAGCTGCAGAGGGACATCTCCTACCACACAGTGTCATTTATGCCCCACCTCGCTTCCCAGATGCCACCAAGGGGCAGTGACTGGGCACTTGAGTCCTTAGCTTGAGTCCAGGTTCCTGTCACCTAGTCGCTGTCTAGGAGGAGCTTGTTCCCTGGTTCCTGGCTTTTCTTACCATCTTATCTGAAAGACTGTAGGCAGGAAATGCATTTCAGGGGCTTCAGTTTTCTTATTTATTAAAATGGACATCAATCTCAGTCATTTTTCTTTTTTTTTTAATGAGAATTTGGTGAGACGACTTATGTCAACACCAGGCACACAGTCATAAATGCTTCTGATGAGCAACTGGGCTGATCATGTAATGAAAGTCTGCAAAGTTTGCAGAGGACAATTAATAAGAAATGAGTGTAGCCCAAGGAAACCCCAGCTCTTCTATAGACAAAAGAACATGTGTGCACACACACACACACACACACACACACACACACACACACACACACACACACGTCCCCAAACCCTAACCCTCCCTCTATATTTCCGTCTGCTTCCTGCAACTGGTCACACTCTTGTAACGAGTGGTTTTCTTGCTGTGAACAGGCCCTGGCTACTTCCACTGTGACTCAGTTTGTGAATCCGTGTTGACACCCGGCCCTCACAGGAGGCCCTCAGAAGATGGCCTCTTCCTGTCCCTTCTGTCCACCTCAGTCTTCTCAGCTCTTGGCACAGGGCTTAGCACTTGGTAGACTCTCTGTGTGAGGACAAAGGCAAAGAAGAAAAGAGAGGAGGGAGTGAGGAGGAAAAGAGAGAGGTAGGTGGAGGGCCTTTAGGTTTTGCTTTCTTTCCAGGCCTGAGTGCCACCAGGCCTGAATTTAAAGACAGAGAGTGGAACTCGGGAAGGCTGTGGGAGGGCAGCTCATTGCTGGCGCGGCCTGGCACCTGTTATTCATGACAAGCACCATGTGGGGGCCCCAGATCTTGGCTTGGGCTCATGGGTCCGGGCTGCCGGCTGTGCAGGGGTGCTGCTCCTGTAGCTGCTATATCCCCTGGCGTTCTGGCCACCTCCTGCCATCACGCGACCCTGTTCCAGGATGTGAGGACTCAGGGATCCTCTGAAGTAGCAGAACCTCCTCTTCCACTTGTACAGTGCCCTGGAGGCCCAATTCCCTCTGCAGACCACTGCCCCCTCCTAAGTCACCCCTGGACCTCGGCCTTCTCCCTCCTCCTGCACAGTCAGCTTCTCAGCTGGGATCAGGAGGTTATCTTGGCAGATCCCAAATGGTGTTTATAGGACTTCCTGGGTTCAGTTCCCCAGCACTACCCCTTATGGGCTGTGTGACCTTGAGTCACTGACTTAACTTCTCTTGGCCTCAAGCCTTTTCATCTGCAAAATGGGAAAGATGGGCTTCACTCCTCCCTAGTTGTTTGCAAGGTGGTAAATGACCGAGCTTGCAAGAGCGCCAGCCTCAGACAACGTGACGCTGCGTAAGTAAGTCTCCTCCCACCTTCACTCCTCCCTGGTCGTGCTTCAGAAATGCACAAACTGTCCTTGCCTTTCCTTGAATTCCTCTCAGGTTTTGCAAGGAGTAGGCAGGGGTCTCCACCCCCAGTGTGGATCAGCATCACTTGGGGCATGTGTACAAACGCAGGTTCTCTTGCACGCTTTTTAAGACATTAAAGCCTCGGTGGCTGGCGTCTGTGTCTTACAGCTGGATCTCCGGGGTTGTGGGAAAGCCCTGCTGCCAGTAAGACCTGTGGTCTCCCTGCAGCTCCAGTTCCCTAGATGGCTGGCTGGCGGGTTTGTGGTGTGCCCAGAAAAGGTGGAGGAGAGAGAAGGGAGGCTCTTTGCATTGTCCTCTCTCACTGGATGGCAAATGTTGACAAAGCTTCTGTCTCTTGTGGCCCATAAAACGACCATCGTGCTTAAATCGCAGTGCTTAGGGGAGTTCCAGCCACTGGCTCGGGCAGCTGGAATCCTGGTGCTGCTAGTCCAAGGCTGCTGGCGCAGGCCACCCTGGCAGCTGGAAGCTCCCGCTGGGGTGGCCACATTCTAAATGCCAGCGGTTGGTTCCTGGAGCCCGGGAGGAGAGCGTCCTGTGGGCTCCAGGGAGCCTGATTCTGGAGACCGTCTGGATCTCCTGATCAGCACCAGGCAGATGTTCCGAGTCCTCTGCTGAGAAGGTGAGTGGCCCTCCTCCCCCCACCCCAGGACAGTCTCCAGGACGGGAGGGCCTGGCCCAGTGGGCACTGGGGAGGGAGGCGGGCAAGCACAGACCCCAGAGTTCCTAACCAAGGTCCAGACGCCTTCTCTTGGCTATTTTGTTGTTCTGGGGACATTGAGGAGATCACCACCAAGCCATACATGGGACTGAGTTCTTTGCCCTTTGAAGCTTTGTTTACAGAAAGTTTCCAGAGAAAGAGGCTGAAGGAAGAGCTTGGGAATCAGAGCAGAGCTGTGAGTTCAAAACCAACGCTTCACACTCCAAAGCCCCCGCCCCTGCCCAGGCAGGACAGCAGCCTGATGCCTCCAGGACTCGTAATCCTCCCCTCGGGCACCTCCCAAGCAGGAGGACCCGCAGGGCTGCTTTATCTCTTTCACCATATGATTACATTCCCAAGCTCAAGGGATGGAAGATAAACATATATGCATGTCCACATGCATACACCCAGCTCTCTGTGCACGTATACAGGTGTCCGTGCATATGTGCACAGCACACAGAGACACACATGTGTATATTCACATCTTTATGCATTGCACACACATAAAACACTTTAGCGTACATTAGGTATCACCTATTTGAACTTATGTGTGCACGTGTCTGTACACGGATACACGCCTACCCTACCTCGTCGATGCCATCTACACACCTGTTCCCATCTGTCCCTCTGTGCCCCATGTGGCTGTGAGTCGCAGGTGTGCCCGGACACCATCAGCAGTCAGCATGGGCTCCCTGTGATCACAGCCCTCACCATGGAGCCTGTGGGGCGGATCCCCACCAGCACTGGCCTCCTGGCCTCCTGGCCTCTAAGCCTCTTCCCATTACACTGGCGTCCCCTGCTTTGCCTGCTGCCACTCACCTAGGCCACACTGTTGGTGGGACAAGTGCCTGCACAGTTGCTCCTGCCAGTGGAGAGGCCCAGAGCTGCTGAGGCACCGAGCCATCAGCAGAACGAATCCAGGCCTGTTCTCCTGAAAGGCGTAGAGGCAGAGCAAACCTGGTCCGTATGCACCACCCTGTCCCACCACAGGCCTATGGCCACACCCAGGTCCAGCCTTCTGTAGCCCCTGCCCACAATGGGCCCTGGTGCATGCTACATCTGCCCCCATGTCCCCAAATACATGCAAGACACGGGTCTCCACACAGGAGCCCTGTGCTCAGCTCTTCATTGGATGTCTAATGCTCTTTGCATAGGAGAGGTCTTGGCTTCCACTACAATCCTGCATGCAAATCACGCCTTGCAGATGAAGGGGAAGATCAGAAACAAAGAATGGAAGGTGCCTGGAGAGCCCGGAGGCAGGAGACGAGGGCTGCCACCCACTGTTGTGGAACAAGAGAGGTGAACGAGCTGAGGAGAGGGCTCTGGGGTCCCCTCCAGTGGTTTTTTCTCTGAGGGGCCTCTTGGTGCAGTGGCAGAGCTGGGGCCACATGGCTCCTGTGGCTCCAGGCCAGCATACCCTGTGTGGTGCCTGGTCCCCTCTGAGTCCAAACGAGAGCCTGCAGGGTAGAGCAGCCTTCAAGGGGGTTCGTGTCAGAGGCCAGGATCCCGTGAGAATGAGGGCACCAATGCCAGCCAAGGGAGAGGACGGAGCTGGTCACTTGGAGAGCACTCCCCTCCCAGGGGGTGGGGCTCCTCACCCCTGACCTGTCTGCAGCTGGGGTGAAGACGTGGGGTCTCCAGATCTGCAGGAGACGTGCAGGGGTCACACACTGGGGATTACATGTCAGATTTCCTAAAAGTCAGTAGCTGATTCAAAGAGTGTGTGTGTGAGTGTGTGAGTGTGTGAGTGTGTGTGTGAGTGTGTGAGTGTGAGTGTGTGAGTGAGTGTGTGTGTGTGTGTGTGTGTGTGTAAGTATGTGCTTGCCTGCAGACTGTATAGCTCCGTAAAATGCAGATGTTTGCAGAGTCATGCTGGAAAGCTATCACTTTGCTTTCTCTGCTGTTAACTATTTTAAAATTTGATGAGAGCATTTTGTGGAGGTGGTTAACAGAGGTAATTTGTGAGTGTTTGTTTTGTAGATGAAGTTTACAAACCTGTCTCCACTACCCCAGGCCTCCTATGACCCGCTCTGGGTCTCCGTCAGGGAAGCCAAAGCCAAGGCAGCCTGCGTCATTGCTGAGAAGGATGGGAATGGGGACAGGGCTCTGCGCGTGGCTGTGGCTGAAGCCCTGGGGCTGCACCTGGGGCTGAGCAGCACAGGTGCTCCACCTCCTCGGCCAGCCATCACTCAGGATGGTGCTGTCCTTGTGCCACTGTTGAAAGGATAGACTGTGTGTTTGTGTCTGTCACGTGCCTAGGCCAGTACCTGGATGAGGGGGTTCCATAAAAGGTAGCCACAGGACCAGCTGCATGATTTGTGGGTCCCAGGGCAAAAGGAGAATCTTGGGTTTGTTCCAAATGAGTTTCAGAGCAGGGACAGCATTAACCGAGAGCCAGAGGCCTTCTGAGCACCGGGTCCTTGTGGCTACACAAGCTGTGCACCCTGGGCAGCTATCGCTAGCAAGCAGAGCCAACTTCATTGAGCCCTTTGTTGTGTGCTCGGCAGCACCTGAAGGGAGTCTCAAGTTTTTATATCATCTTCACTGTAGCCTTATAAAGTAAAGTAGCTACAATTCCATTTTATAGGTAAGGAAAATGAGGTGCAAAGAGGTTAAGTCACCATTCAGCCTCACACAGCTGGAGAATGGCAGAGCCAGGTTTAACCCGGGCAGTCTGGCCCCAAAGCCCACATTAACAGTCGCCAGGATATCTCTGCTTTTGTGGTTGGCATTATCATTATCGTTGTCCTTTTATGAACTTGAACTAGATGCTTGTTCAGTTTGAAGGGTGGAATATCCCATGACCCCTGAGACCAGGCACAGAGACTAGTTCTGGGAGTTCTATTCCCAAAGCCAGAGTAGCTCGGCCACGGGAGGCAGGACAAGTCCTCTCCAGGAATGTGGCCTGTGCAGGTGGTGGGGATGGGGGATGGTGCTGGGACCCAAAGATCAGGGGAAGAGTTCAAGTGAGGACACCCTGTCATTGTCCAAGTGGAGAGAGGCCTCAGACAGAAGCACAGGGCTTTATTCTTTGATGCAAACGCCAGGTCAGAGTAATCAGCTGCAGGTGGGCGCTCACGTTACATGGCCACGGCTGACACAGCACTTTGTGGCAGGGCGGGATGACAGGTTCTGTCTTCCCACTGTCCCGCGGTCTCCAGCCAGCAGGGCCACCCTGCAGATGTGAGGCTGCCGCACACTCTCCGGAGACCCATCAGGTGCCTGCCTCCAACTAGGGAGAGTGCTTTTCTTGGTGGCTTCTCTTCCTGGCACAGAGACGTGACCAGTGGCTGTATGGTCTGATCTTTCTCAAATAACCTCACGAATTCAGGGTTTTAAACTGCAAGAGAAAGTGGAAATGTTGGAAACAAAGAAAACCATCCAGTCCACCTTTAGTGGCTGGATTCCCTCAGAGCCACGATTTAATTTCTTGCCATGAAATAAAATGACAGGGACAATGACGGTGATGGTGGTTATGTCAGCTGACGTGGAGTAAACCCCCACGGTGTCCCTGGCACTTGCAAAGGTCTCTCACACACACACATGTTCCTTGGCACAAGTGAGGTTCTGCCATCCAAACCACAGTGGTCTTTTCAAGCCACACGGTGATACTGCAGCTTGGGCAATTTACATGCAATTAATTATTGCTGTCAGAAGCCGATTGCCGCTTGGAGCAATGAAGCCACCAGAAGAAGTTCAGAGGCAAACTGGAAACAAACAGGCTTTTTATTCTGATAACTTCTCTCTCCGGCTCCAATAACGACTCTAACACACACCACACACTACCAAAAAACCCACAAACAAAATGGTGCCGACCGGATCCGATCTCGGCTCAAGTCTTGCGAGATCCCGGGCCAAGTCCCGTGAGACCACGGAAGGCGGCAGTGTCCAAATATCTCTATGGCCCGCAGCCAACCGCAATCTCAGCCATCTCCCCAATCAGGGCTCCTGCAATTAATCTCCTTAATTGAACGTCAATGGGGGGATAATATGCCTGTGGCGTCGTCCGTGAGTGGAGCCCCTCTAGCTCTCCTGCTCAGGTTGACCTAAGAGTGGTGGGGAAGGGCAGGCAGGGCTGAGGAGCTGACCAGCTGCCAGTGTGACCCCTGCCCGGGCATCTGCTGCCCCCCACTGCCCGTGGACCTCCAGCCACGCAGGGTCCTCCTCTGCCCTCCTTAGTTTAAAGGCTCTGTGCTCCGTTCTTCTAGGGCCTTTCAGGACCACCTTTCTCTTCTCTTTGCCTATGTCAGTGTCCCCTCACTCTTCCCACCCTCAGCTTGGTGTCGCCCTCTCTGGGAAGCCCTTAGGCTGGGGTCCTCTGTGATGCAGGTGGAAGCCGCGGTGGGGCATTGGTTTTGAATCTGACGTGGTGATGCTTTGGGCTGCTCATGGTGGGGACAGAGTGTGTCTTTCCGGGTCTGTTATTATTTACTACTGCAGCATTCCTACCACTGAACGTAATATGGATTCAATCAACACTTGTTGAGGATGTGAACGAGCAGACAGGTATGTTAGGGCGCAGGTGCCTGGGGGCTCTGTGGATGGATTCCCCTGAGCTGGTCCCTGACCTGTACCTGGGGTGAGGGAGGGAGTAGGGATCAGCACGCCACAGGCCTCGAGGGTGCAGGCAGCACACCCAGGCTTGCATGAACTGGATTTGAGGTAGGAAAGGGAGAAGGCAGAGCTCTGGTGATAGAACCCCCCAGAGGACCCTGGGCAGGTCTGGGGCATGAGGCTCAGGCCTCCCGCTGATCCAGAGTTTCCTCCTGCTCAGGAAGCGCTGGGCCCCCTGACTGCAGACCAGGGCTTGGATTCCCTCTCTGTAAGCTCCAGATGATGACTGTTTCAGACTCTGCTGGCCTTGAGGTCTGTGTGGCGACTGTTCAATTCTACCATGGACAACGTGCAAGCAAGTAAGCCACTGTGTTCCAGCAAAACTTTATTTATGAGCATTGAGATCTGAATTCCACCTCATTTTTATGTTTCACACAATAGTTTTCTTTTTCAGGTTATTTTTTTCCCATTCTTGGCTCACGGGTTGAACAGCCCAGGTAGACTGCTGGACATGGCCCGCGGGCCGTGACTGGCCAAGCTCTGGTCCATACCCTTGCTGTCCACCTGGGGGTGCTCCTGCAGGGTTGGGCCCAGGTTCTGATCTGCCGTTCATTTCTTGTGTGACCTGGGGAGGTTGCTCATCTCCCAGGGTCTGGGTCTTCAGGGATTGTGTCTTCTGAGTCCCTGGTTCCAGCTGTGACCCTAAAGTTTGTCATGATGCCATGCCGGGAGTCCTGGTGTGGTCTCTGCCAGTGCCACCCCCCCCCCCAGGCTGTGGGGTCCCTGGGGAGTTTCCCTGCAGGTGTGAGGAAGACCCCGAGGGACACAGTGAACCCACATGCTGTGAGCCATCCGCTGTTGAAGAGTGGGTCCCAAGCCTCCCCGCAGTGGATGCCACCTGGGGCCGGCTGTCCTCTCTGAAGAGCCGCATCCTCACCCTTAGAACTGGACCCGGGGCCCATTTCCACTTGTGCGTCCCCCAGCAAGGTGTGCAAGACTGTGGGAATCCAGCCTTTCCCTGACACACTTCCTCTGGGCAAAATACACATTTCATGTCCCCATGACGTGGGGTGGAAGGAGGGTTGTGGGTAGGGTTACCGCATGTAGTGCATAGGTGACAGTCACAGCTCCCAGACGACTCAGAAAACAAAGGAACCCAACCAACCTGTTTCTTCTCTTATGACCTTATTCTCGCAAATGACCCCAGCATGTACCCATTCTGGGAACCCGGTTTACCCTGGCCTCCACGCCTCTCTGTCTCCCGCACACAGATCGATCATGGCAACCCATGCCTTCCCTCCTAGGAGGACCTGGAATCCTGAAGCCTTTCTTACATTTGTACCCTACCTGTTCCTCAGCACATTAAGGTCCCTCACCTGGGCCAAACTTGACCTCAAATCTTTGGCCATCTCCCTGCTCAAACACACACCCTGATTTTCAGGTCTTCATGTTTTTGTTTGTTTTCTATTATGTTTTCCAAGAAGGAGAATCTGATCACGTTCCTCTCACCTTGTAGAAATTCTTTTGTGGCTTTGTATGATGAAAAAGTTCTGCAGGTGAATGGTGATGGCAGTTGTCCCCAAATGCAAATGTACTAAATGGCACTGCATCATATACTCAAAGTGGTCAAAATGAGAAATTTCACGTCTTGCTTAATTTATTATGATAAAATTTATGTAGTGGTCCCCACTGGTCACGGAACACCTGTGAAAGGTGACGCGGCCCTCCCAGGGCCTCGCAAAACCTTTACCGTGGACACACTGACCTCGTCTTCCCAGCCGGCACCTCACCATTCCCATTTGCACCCCTTTGTCTCCCCACAATCCACTTGGTCTGCCTGATTCTATTTTATTCCCCCTCTGTCTCATTTCCTGAAATCTACTTCAACTTCAAGATCTGGGTTGACGAGGAGCCCTGTCCTCTCCCCCACCAGCCATTTATCACGGACCTCGCTTCTTTCTCACCAGTGGAGCTGAGTGATGCGTGGTTTGATTGTGGTGAGTGCTAGAAGAGGACAATGAGCACGCACACGCTGTCCACTGGATGACAGCCCAAGAGAGCCACAATTAAAGGGACGCTGTGTGTCCTACAGGGCCCAGACATGAGATGACCATGGCCTCAGGCTCTCTGCCTGTCTCCTGGACTTCTTCCCCATCCTCCCCCTTCAGAACTGACTCCTGCTGTGACTTTTGCTTTCTTTGCTCATTTTCTCCTTCATGATTTTACCTGCTCGTGTGCGCCCTGAACAATGAACCCAGTGCAGAACTGCTTCTGCTCTGGTGTGAACGGAAAAGCACTGCACGCTCTCTGTGGCCTGTGTACGCCCTCTCGAAGTGACATTAACGAGACCCATCCACACTGTCTGTGCTGGTGTGATTCTCTCATCTCCGCTGCCGTCTACTGTCCCATTGGATATGTATAGCACGTTTGAAAAGTGTGCTCCTGCTGATGGTGGGAAATTTGATTAATTCCAACCTTTCTTTTAAGAATCATGCTGAGCCGGGTGTGGTGGCACATGCCTGTAATCCTAGCACTTGGGAGGCTGAGGCAGGAGGATCGCGAGTTCAAAGCCAGCCTCAGCAATGGCGAGGCACTTAGCAACACAGTGAGACTCTGTCTCTAATAAAAATACAAAAAGGGGCTGGGGATGTGGCCCAGTGGCTGAGTGCCCCTGAGTTCAATCCCTGGTACCAAAAAAAAAAAAAAAAAAAAAGAATCATGCTGACATGGTCACCTCTTTACAGGTCCCGGAGCAAACACAGATTCTCCTGGGTGTATACTCAAGAGTAGAAATGCTGGCCCAGACTGGCACATCGCTGATTCTATGCAGTGCAGTCAAATTGGGGTCTGCCCGATCCTAGCACACTCCCGCTCCACCCTGGCTCGAGAGTGATGATTCCATTTCTGTAAATCATTTGAACCTCAGACTTTAATTTTTAATCTGCTGCATGTAAAATCGCATCTCACTGTGGTCTTCTCTTATTTGATGGAGACGGTTCCCGCTGTGTTGTCCAGGCTAGTTCTACTGAGCTCAAGAGATCCTCCTGCCTTGGCTCCAAGTGCTGGGAGGACCGGTGTGCACCCTCCGCCCAGCTTGCAGTTTTACTTTACATTTCCTTATGGATAGAAAGGAGATTTGAATTGTGCAGAGGAGAATAAGGGGAGTGGAAGGGCCGTGGGGATGGGAAGGACGGGGGAATGAGACAGACGTTATTACCCTACATGCGTGTATGTTTACAATACTGGTGTGATGCCACACCATGTTCAGCCGGAGGAAGGAGAGTTGTGCTTCATTTGTGTACTCTGTGTCAAAATGCATTCTGCTGTCACAGATAACTAATTAGAACAAATTAAAAAATAAACAAATTCCCCGAGTGAGATCCCAGTTTGGCCTGCCGGCTTAAATTCCCAGTTCGGCCTGCCAGCATGAGATCCCAGTTTGGCCTGCCAGCCCTGTGGCCTGCGGGCAGAGCTCCCGGATCGGACTGCCAGCCTGCATTCCCAGTTCGGCCTGCCAGCATGGGTTCCCAGTGGGCCTGAGGGCTTGCTTTCCCAGTTCAGCCAGCTGGCGGGAGCTCCCAGTTAGACCTGCCCTTGTGGGTTCCCAGTTTGGTGGCCTGCTGGCAGGAGTTCCCAGCTAGACCTCCTGGAGTGAGTTCCAGCTGGGCCCGCCTGCAGGCTTTCCAGCTCTGCCCGCCCACCTTGGAGAGGCCATTCCTGCTGAGGACAATGGGGGAAATAAGCCTTGCGCACCCACCTGCATCCCTTCTAGCTCGGCCCACCTACTAAGGAGCCTGTAAATATAAAAATAGAAACTAACTGATATATGGATATACATTGGGTACATTGAAAGCTCTAATACTGATATTTCCCTAAAAAGTGAGGTTTTGGGTAACCTGGAGAGACCTTATAACACAAAAGGGCAGAAGCTGTAATACCTCAGGCTTACACTGCAAGAGAAATACATAGTCATCATGAAAAAACAAGGGAGGAACATGTCCCAAACAAACCAAGATACTACAACAATAGAAGCCATAGAAAGCACAGTAGGTGAAATGTCAGAGAAGGAGTTCCGGATATACATAATTAAAATGATAAGAGATTTGAAAAACGACCTAAGTGAACACATACAGGCAAAAATTGATCTCTCCAACAAAGAGAAAAGAGATCAAATACAGGCAACCATCAATCACACCAACAAAGAGATAAGAGAACAAATCCAGGTAGCAAAAGATAACTTCAAGAAAGAGAGAGCTTGAGAAAAAACCAAACAGATATCCTTGAAATAAAAGAAACAGTAAGCCACTTAAAAAATTCAATAGAAAGCATCACCAACAGATTGGACTACTTGGAAGACAGGACCTCAGACAATGAGGACAAAATATATAATCTTGAAAATCAAGTCGACTGCACAGTGAAGATGGTAAAAAAACTGTGAACAGAATATCCAAGAATTATGGGATACCATCACAAGACCAAATTTAAGATTTATTGGAATAGAGGAAGGTATAGAGATTCAAACCAAAGGAATGCACAATCTCTTCAATGAAATAGTATCAGAAAATTTCCCAAGCAGGAACAATGAATTTGAAAATCAAATACAAGAGGCCTATAGGATGCCAAATGTACAAAATTACAACAGACCCACACCAAAGCACATTATAATGAAAATGCCTAGCATACAAAATAAAGATAGAGTTTTAAAGGCTGCAAGAGAGAAAAGTCAGATTACCTACAAGGGAAAACCAACTCGCATCTCAGCAGATTTTTCAACCTAGACCCTCAAAGCTAGGAGAGCCTGGAACAACATATACCAGGCTCTAAAAGATAAGGGATGACAACCAAGAATTTTATATCCAGCAAAATTAAGCTTTAGATTTGAGGATGAAATAAAAACCTTCCATGATAAATAAAAGCTAAAAGAATTTACAACAAGAAAGACTGCTCTACAGAACATTCTTGGCAAAATATTCCAAGAGGAGGAAATGAAAAATAATAATGAAAATCTGCAAAGGGAAGAACTACAATAAAGGAACAAACCAACCAAAGGAGAAACCAAGTCAAGCTAAATACCAAAAATACCAAAAATAAATAAATAAATAAATAAATAAATAAATATGACTGGTAATATGTCTCAGTAATAACCCTGAATGTTAATGGCCTAAACTCACCAATTAAAAGACATAGGCTAATAGATTGGATTAAAAAAACAGACCCAACAATATGCTGCCTTCAAGAGACACATCTCATAGGAAAAGATGCCCACAGACTGAAGGTGAAAGGATGGGATAAAATATATCACTCACATGGTCTATGTAATCAAACAGGGGTCTCCATCATCATATCAAATAAAGTAGACTTCAAGCCAAAGTTAGTCAAAAGAGATAAAGATGGACATTTCATACTGCTTAAGGGAATCATAGATCAACAAGATATAACTGTTATAAATATATATGCCCCAAATAATGGAGCATCTACATTCATCAATCAAACTCTTCTCAAGTTCAAGAACCAAATAGACCACAACACCATAATTCTAGGTGATTTTAACACACCTCTTTCACCACTGGATAGATCTTCCAAACAAAAGTTAAACAAAGAAACTATAGAACTCAATAATACAATCAATAATTTAGACTTAACTGACATATATAGAGTGTATCATCCATCAATGAGCCAATACACTTTCTTCTCAGCAGCACATGGATCCTTCTCTAAAATAGACCATATATTATGCCACAAAGCAACTCTAAGCAAATATAAAAAAGTAGAGATACTACCCTGCATTCTATCAGATCATAATGGCATGAAATTAGAAATCAATGATAAAAAAAGAAAGAAAAGCTACTCTAACACCTGGAGACTAAACAATATGCTATTGAATGATCAATGAGTTGCAGAAGAAATCAAGAAGGAGATTAAGAAATTCTTAGAGGTAAATGAGAACAAAAATACAACATATTGAAATCTCTGGGACACTATGAAGGCAGTACTAAGAGGAAAGTTCATTGCATGGAGCTAATTCCTTCAAAAAAGAAAAAGTCAACAAATAAATGAACTAACGTTACATCTCAAAGCCCTAGAAAAAGAGGAACAAATCAACCCCAAAAGAAGTAGAAGATAGGAAATAATTAAAATCAGAGCTGAAATTAATGAAATTGAAGCAAACAAACCAAAAAAAAATTGAAAAAATTGACAGAACAAAAAGTTGGTTCTTTGAAAAAATAAATAAAATTGATAAACCATTAGCTATGCTAACGAAGAAAAGAAGAGAGAAAACACAAATTACCAATATCTACGATGAAAAAGGAAATATCACGACAGACACTACAAAAATATAGAAGATAATTAGAAATTATTTTGAAAAAGTATACTCAAATAAAATAGAAAATAATAAAGGCATTGACAAATTTCTAGAGTCATATGATATGCCCAAACTAAATCAGGAGGATATACTCAATTTAAATAGATCAATTTCAACCAAAGAAATAGAGGATGCCATAAAAAACTTACCAACCAAGAAAAGCCTAGGACTGGATGGATACACAGCTGAGTTCTACAAGACTTTCAAAGAAGAACTAACATCAATACTTCTCAAACTATTTCATGAAACAGAAGAAGAGAGAACACTCCCATACTCATTCTATGAGGCCAATATCACCCTCATTCCAAACCCAGAGACAAATCAAAGAAGGAAAACTTCAGACCAATATCTCTAATGAATATAGATGCAAAAATTCTTAATAAAATTCTGACAAATCGAATATAAAAACACATCAAAAAGATACACCACGATCAAGTGGGCTTCATACCAGGGATGCAAGGTTGGTTCAATATAAGAAAATCAATAAATGGAATTCGTCACATCAACAGACTCAAAAAATAAAAATCATATGATCATCTCAATAAATGCAGAGAAAGCATTTGACAAAATACAACATCCCTTCATGTTCAAAATGCTAGAAACAATAGGGATAACAGAAACATACTTCAACATTGTAAAGGCCATCTATGCTAAGCCCCAGGCCAACATCAGCCTAAATGGAGAAAAACTGAAAGCATTCCCTCTAAAAACTGGAACAAGACAGGGATGCCCTCTTTCACCACTCCTATTTAATATAGTTCTTGAAGCCCTAGCCAGAGCAATTAGACAGATGAAAGAAATTAAAGGGATAGGGATAGGAAAAGAAGAACTCAAATTATCACTATCTGCAGACAATATGATTCTATACATAAAAGATCCAAAAAATTCCACCAGAAATCTTCTAGATCTAATAAATGAATTCAGCAAAGCAGCTGGATATAAAATCAATACCAATAAATCAAAGGAATTTCTATACATCAGCGACAAATCCTCAGAAAGAGAAACAAGGAAACCCACTCCATTTACTATAGCCTCAAAAAAAAAAAAAAAATGGGAATCAACTTAACAAAAGAAGTGAAAGGCCTCTACAATGAAAACTACAGCACGCTAAAGAAAGAAATTAATGAAGATCTTAGAAGATGGAAAGCTCTACCTTGTTCATGGATAGGTAGAACTAATATTGTCAAAAAGACCATTCTCCCAAAAGCACTATACAGATTCAATGCAATACCAATCAAAATCCCAATGTCATTCCTCATAGAAATAGAAAAAGAAATCATGAAATTCATCTGGAAAAATAAGAGACCCAGAATAGCCAAAGTGATTCTTAGCAGGAAGAATGAAGCTGGTGGCATTACTATTCCAGATCTTAAATTGTACTACAAAGCAATAGTAACAAAAACAGCATGGTATTGGCACCAAAATAGACCAGCTGACCAATGGTACAGAATAGAAGACACAGAGACGAACCCACACACCTACAGTTATCTTATATTAGACAAAGGTGCCAAAAACGTTCACTGGAGAAAAGACAGCCTCTTCAACAAATGGTGCTGGGAAAACTGGAAATCCTCATGTAATAAAATGAAATTAAACCTCTATTTCTCTCCATGCACAAAACTCAACTCAAAGTGGCTCAAGGACCTAGGAATTAAACCAGAGACCTTGCACCTAATAGAAGAAAAAATAGGCCCAAATCTCCATCATGTTTGTTTAGGCCCCAACTTCCTCAATAAGACCCCTATAGCATAAGAACTAAAACCAAGAATCAATAAATGGGATGGATTCAAACTAAAAAGCTTCTTCTCAGCAAAAGAAACAATCAGTGAGGTGAATAGAGAACCTACAGAATGGGAACAAATCTTTATACCACAAGCACATCATATAGAACACTAACCTCAAGAATTTATAAAGCTCTTAAAAGCCTTAACACCAAAAAAAAAATAAATAAATAAATAACCCAATCAATAAATGGGCCAAGGAACTAAACAGACACTTCTCAGAAGATGATATGCAAACAATCAACAAATATATGAAATAATGTCCAACATCTCTAGTGATTAGAGAAATGCAAATCAAAACTACTCTAACATTTCATCTTATTTCAGCCAGAATGGCAGCTATCAAAAAAACAAACAACAATAAATGCTGGCGAGGATGTGGGGAAAAAGGCATACTCTTACATTGCTGGTGGAACTGCAAATTGGTGAAGCCAATCTGGAAAGCAGTATGGAGATTCCTAGGAAAACTGGGAATGGAACCACCATTTGACCCAGCTATCCCACTCCTTGGTCTATTCCCAAAGGACTTAAAAACAGCTTACTACAGGGACACAGCCACATCAATGTTTATAGCAGCACAATTCACAATAGCTAGATTGTGGAACCAACCCTGATGCCCATCAGCTGATGAATGGATAGGGAAACTTTTGTATATACACACAATGGAACACTACTCAGAACTAAAAGAGAATAAAATCATGGCATTTGCAGGTAAATGGATGGAGTTGGAGAAAATAATGCTAAGTGAAGTTAGCCAATCTCCAAAAACCAATGTTGAATGATCTCTTTGATATGAAGATACTAACTTATAAAGGCAAGGGAGTGGAGATGAGAAGAATGAAAGAACTTTAAATAGAACAAAAAGGGGGGAGCGGGAGGGGGCAAGGGGATAGAATAATAGCAGACTGAGTTATCCATGATTACTCTAAATACATGCATGAAGACACAATTGTTGTAAAAATACTTTATATAAAACCAGCAACTTGAAAATTGTGCTCTTTGTATGTAAATTGAAATGAAATGTACTCTGCAAATATGTATAATAAATTAGAATAAAAAAAGAAAAAAACTTTAAGTCCATTGACTTTCTACAAATTTGAACCTGACTCTATTTTTTCTGCATAATAAAAATATCAGCACCAAAAAAAAAAAAAAAAAAAAAAAAAACACAAGTATATGAAAAAGCGTTCAACATCTCTAACAATTAGATAAATGCAAATCAAAACTACTTTAATAAGATTTCATCTCACTCCTGTCAGAATGGCAATCATCAAGAATATAGGCAACAATAAGTGTTGACAAGGAGATGGGGGAAAAGGTACACTCATACTTTGCTGGTGGCACTGCAAATTGGTGCAACCACTATGGAAAGCAGTATAGAGATTCCTCAGAAAACTGGGAATGGAACCACCATTTGACCCAGCTATCCCACTCCTTGGTTTATACCCAAAGTATAATATACAGCATACTATAGTGACACAGCCACCTCAATGTTTATAGCAGCTCAATTCACAATAGCTAGACTATGGAACCAACCTAGGTGTCCCTCAATAGATGAATGGATACAGAAAATATGGTATATATACTCAATGGAATATTACTCAGCTTTAATGAAGGGTGAAATTAGGGCATTTGCCAGTAAATGGTTGGAGTTGGAGAATATCATGCTAAGCGAAATAAGTCAATCCCACAAAACCAAAGGCTGAATGTTTTCTGTAATATGTGGATGCTAACTCACAATAAGGCGAGGGGGGGCACTAGGGAAGAATAGCATTATCTTAGATTAGGTAGAGGGAAGTGAAGGGAGGGGAGGGAGGAGATGTGTGAATGGGAAAGATAATGGAATTAAACAGACATTATTACTGTATGTATATATGTGATACTTGACCAATATGATTCTACAACACGTACACTTTAAAAAATGAGAAATGATACCCCATCTATGTATGATATATCACAGTGCATAAATACATTCTAATGTCATGTATAACGAATTAAAACAAATTAAAAAATTAAAAAAAATAAAAATAAGAAATAAGAAAAAAAGAAAGGGCTTCTTGCATATTGATTTGTAATTTTCTATTAAGTAAAATCTATTTTTCTTATTCTTCTATTGAATTTTGGTTTTATTCTTACTGATTTGCAGTTCTTCGTACATTCTAGAAAGTGCCTGTCCATTTTATATGTTACAAATATTTCCCCTTAGCTTTGGCTTATCTGTACACCCCCTAAAGCGACTTTTGATAAATTGAAGCTCCTAAAATTTCACGTAGAAAATCTTGTCTCTCTTTTTTTTTTTCTTTATCGTATATGCTTTTTGTGTCTTTAATAAATCCATTTCTAGCTCGAGGCCATAAAGTGCTCTGCTGTGGCATCTTCTAAGAGTTCTATAGTTTCACCTTTAACCTCAAGGTCTCCAAGCCTCTGGGAATTGACTTCTGTGTCTAATGGGATGAAGGGCATCCCAGGTCAGACCCATTCTGATGTGAGTGGTGAGCCCAGCGTCACTTGCTGAGGGATTCCGTCCCCCCCCCCACCCCCGTTCTGTGCAGGGTCCTGTTGACAGGGGCTCTGTCCCTGTGCCCAGGGTACTGTCTTCATCCCTGCAGCTGGTGACAGGTCCTGGGGGGTTTGGCAGGTTAGATGGCCACCCCTTCCTCTAGGATGTCTGGGCTCACCTCTTGTCACTAATGTTGTATAACCAGCTTGTCAAATTCCACCGAAAACATTGTGATTTGAATCATCTGACCCTTAACCATTGCCCTCAGAGCATTTTAGATGGTGAACGCGAGTTTAGGGACACTCATGTGTTCACAGAATTCCCATCTCACCCTGGAGACTTTTCACAGCACCTAATAGAAACCAAGCCCCTTGAATGGACGGAGGAACCACCCCAGTGCTCCATGCAGCCGAGGGTCAGGCTCACACAAACCCCCGATTTATAGTGCGATTAAACCAAGAGAGAGGATCTTCCACTGCATGGAGAGAAGGGAAGGCGCACCTAGGGCTGGCTAAGTAGCTTCCATGTGCCAGGAGCGATTTCCAGGAAGGGAGGGATGAGGCCATCTGGAACCCTGTGAAACATCAAGCGCCCCCAGGGCTTCAACAGCAGGATGCGGTTCACACCATCAGGCATCTCCTCGCACACGGGACCCTGACCCGGGGGAGCAGGCAGGGAGAGCAGTGTTGTGTGGGCTTTCTGCTGGTGAATGGAACATTCTGGAATCTCCAGGAGAGTGATGCAGACGAGGCAAAGGCATCCCTGGAACATGTGCTGATTCCTGCTAAAATTAACCACTCTGCTTTCAGAGAAAAAAGGTCCCAGATTGTCCTCTGGCCGCGGGTGGCCGGTTGGTAGCCTCCAGGGAGGCTGCCACATCAGGGGTCAATTTGGTTGTCTTCCTGGGAGGCCGGGCCTTCGGCAGTTGCCCGTGGCTAGCTCGGCTCTGGGAGTTCGCCCCCGTGGCTCCTTCATTAACCCTCTGTGCTGGTGCTGGGGTGGCCAGACGGGGACTGGCTGGTGGCAAATGAACATGACTTAGTGGGAGCAAAGGGACGTCCCACTTGGGGCCCTCCCTGTGTCTGGGGGCCCCTCTGCCCTGCTTCGCAGCTCCAGGGCTCCTCCCATGCCACCTGTGTCTCCCGCCTGGCCGTCAGCTCTCTCGGGATGAGTGTCACCCTGCAGAGGAGGACGCTGAGGCACACGTAGGTTAAGTCCCCTGCTCAAAGTCACGTGACATGCGGTGTGCCTGTCGGGCTGGGGTCGGGGTCCAGGCCAAGTCCCCCCCTATACCCCACCCCGTACTTAACCAGCACTCGGGTCACGTGGGTGGGGGTCAGTGAGGACTAGAAGCCTCCCCCCACCCATGGCAGACAGGAAAAGGAGCAGGGGTCTGGGCCCAGCAGGAGGGTCCTGGGAACCCGAGGTGAGGCCTAAGGACCTTGGCCATGCACACACCCAGAGGTGTGGGCCTTCCGTCTGCGGCACCCCAGGGTGGACACTGTGGACGGGGCACCCCAGGGTGGACACCGTGGTCTGCGGCACCCCAGGGTGGACACCGTGGATGGGGCACCCCAGGGTGGACACCGTGGTCTGCAGCACCCCAGGGTGGACACCGTGGATGGGGCTGTGGGGGAAGAGGCAGGGGTGGGAAGTGCACCATCTTGAGGAGTCCACGCCTCCTCCTTCCTTCCTCTCCTCCCTCTTCCTTCATCCCTTCTCCAAAGAGTGGTGGAGCTCCCTGTGCCCACGGAACGGACCAAGAGGGTCGGCCATGGCCACTGTGTCTTCTGCCACCACCCTGCCTCCTCCTGGCCTTCTCTCTGCATCCAGACACAGCACACCTTCCTCTGTCTTCCCTCTGCTTTGCTTTTCCCTGGGATTGCCGTGATCATTTCCTTCCTGCCTGAACGGCTTCAGCTCAGAGGTCACCTCTCCAAAGAAGTTCCTGCCTCTGTTAGGAGCACATTCTGCTCCTTACAGAAGCCCAACTGCCACCTTGGTAGGTGCGCAAAAGGTTGATTCACTCACTGAAAGGACCTCTAAGAGAGGACAGCATGGGTATGGAAAAGAGGCTCAGTGAGGTCATTAGGGACCTGGGCTTGCTCTATCAATCTTTTCTCTATCAATATTTGAAGATTATTTCCATTTTAAAATTCAAGAAAGGCTGCTGTGGCTCCATCCATCATACATACATTCTAGACAGGTAGAAAATAGAAGAGTCTAAAAAGCATCCACCCTCTAGCTCTCTGCTTTTCCTCCTAGGGAGCTTTCTAGGAAGTTCAACTCTTCTATATTACATTTACATCAGTCCCCTCAGCTGCCTGAGAAGCTGGAAACAGAACTTTACTGGGAATGTTATTGGCAAGAATAAAACCAGGGTTCTGATATATCAGTGGACGGTTGGGTAAGCAGCCTGTGATCTCCACCACATCCTCTGCCACCCTACCACCATAGCTCCTCCCCTTGTGGCTTCATCTTGCTCACCTATTTTTTTTTTAATTTACAGTAGGAAATATTTCTGTCTGAGGTTGGCCCTCTACTGCCTGCTCTGCTAGGCTGCAAGTCCCTGAGGCTGAGACACGCAGCTTGATCCTGCCGCACCTGCAGCCCCTGTAGACCTTAGAACACAGTGGTCCTCCTGGGAAAGGAGAGTCCAGGTAGCAAGACATGCATGGCCTCACTCGTTCCTTTGGCCAGTTACTTTGCAGTGAAGCTTCAGGCTTTATCTGACTGTCAGACACTACCTTAAACTCTGAGAGAGGAGAGTGGAATAAGATGTGGCCTTCCTAAATGCATGACTGAAGATTTGAATGTTACGAATATACATTGCATACAATGTAAAAAGATGCTCTATGTGTTTATTATGAATTATAATGCATACTACTATTATAAATACAACACTTTGAATTAAAAAAAAAAAAAAAAAAGATGTGTCCTTCCTAGGGACAGTGACATGTGAACAGAGAAAATAAATCACAACAGGAAAAAGCCCTAGCAAGGTCCTGCACGGGAGCCGTAGGAGCCTAGAGGCAATGGTCCCCTGCCTGGAGAGGGGTCTTCCTAGCTGGGCGTGCGGCATCCACGGGGCTCCTAGCTCAGCTTCCTCCTGTCGAGAGGGGTCAGGAAAATGGAACTTGAGCCTCAAACAGTGGAAACTGTGGTTCTAACAATGAAGCCTGAAGAGACCCCTGGGAAAGTTACATCCTGCCTGTGACCCCCCTGCAGGCCTCGGGGTGCTGTAGGGTGAGTGGGGACCCTCAGGGGTTTCTGGAGGAGACCGTGTCTGGGAGGGAGGCAGGAGTGTGACAGAGGCAGGAGCAGGCGCTCAGCAAGAGGCTGTCTCCAAGGCCACCAGGGGCTTTTAAGTGAATTCTCGGTCATAATCACTCTAATGGGTTTAATAAGTCTGCGATTTGGAGCCTCGATGTTTCTGCGTCAGCTGTCCTGCGGCTCAGAGAAAGACGCCCTTTCTTTCTGCCTTTAACACCACTAAGAAGAACAGGCCCCTGCTGGGGTGAAGTCTGTCCACCCTACTCAGCGCGTTGGGACCTCTTGTCCAACCAGACACCGCTGCCACCCCTGGATTCCGCTAGTGGGGGCAGCAGATGGAAGCAGCTGAGGGCGTTCCGATGGGCGTGAGTGTCCAGGCAGCTGCTGCTGAGCAGGTCCAGAGCAAACCTGCTCCAGGCCACGGTGACCGGGAGACCTTGGGCAGGCCAAGTCCCTTCTCTGTGTCCAGCTTTCCTCATCTGCACAATTGGGTGAAGGCAACACCCTCCTCTCCGGGTCAGGGGAACGAATCGTCCTGGGGCACCCAAGCCCCTATTTGCCATGGAGTGGATGTTGTTTTTTTCCTCCATGATACTCAAATTCCCCTCTTTGGTTTTACTTTTGCGGATGGGAGAAGGAGAACCTAGTGGTTCTGCATCACTCAGTGACAGGATTGCTGACCCAGTGAGCCAGCAAGGTGTGGCCAAAGGAACACTTGGACTGAGTCAGAAAGACCTGGGCCACACCCCCAGTTGCCACGCTGTACCTGTGGGACCCAGCAAAGCGCTCTGCAGCCTGGGGCTCTTCGCGGCCTGGGGTGGCGCTCTTCACAGCAGACGCGCTCCACTCCTTCCGCTCTCTGCTCACAGGGTGATCCACGTTATGGGGGGGGTTGCTTGGGCATCCCGGTCCCCTGGCCCTGTGCCAATCTCTGTGCCCTCACCCTGCCTGTTGTCGCCATCTGACAAATAGGCTTCCGTTTCTGTTTACTGTCTGTCTCCTCCAAGTACAGAGCGGGGGGCCTCTGCTTTACGCCCTGCTCTGCCTCCACGTCCCAGAAGGGCACCTGGCGCAGACTGGGAACACGACACGCGTGTTGAATAGCTGCGGGTGGAACGGTCTTAACTTCTCTAAGCTTTGGATTCTTCGTGAGACTAGAAACAGCCCCCTCTGGGGTTCTGGGGGGGGTAGTTTACGTTAAGGGCAGGAGGACGTCAGTAAATGGCTATGATGATGATGACAATGACGGTGATCAGACTGTGTCTGGCATGCCTTCCTGCCTGGCCCTGCTTCTGAGAGCCTTGGTCAGAGAAGAGGATTTGGATCATTATTCCTCAGATCTGGTGGCAGATAAGCGTCTCCTGAGGAGCTTAGAAAAAAGCCCAGCTGTCCAGGCCTTGCCGTGGTCGTTCCGACCCAGATCTCTGGATGGAGCTCAGCAATCTGTGTATTTTAAGTCTGGAATGGCCAGGGCATCTCCCCCGCAGGAGTTAGGAAGGACGCAAGACCAGAGGGAGGGGTCAGGATGGCTGTGTTCCAAGGAGGATCCTGATAAGGACTTCCTACCTGCTGTCCAAGACACTGGAGAAACCAGAATCTGACAGGCAGTCAGTATAGACAGGTAAATCGAGTCGGGTCCAATCAAGAAAGCCAATTTTGAGTGAGTCCCATGAAGTTGGAGACTGTCAGGGAGACTGTCCCCTGAGGGATTGGCATGTTAACTCTTTCAGAGCCCTTCCTCCACCCTTATCAAGAACCTGCCCCTGCCCCAACTTGTTGCCAAGGGAACCAGTCCTAGGAACTGCCCCTCCCTACAGGGAGCTGTACAGCTGTTGATTCATGAGTCCTGGGCGGCTCCATCCTGCCCTTCCCCCTCAAGCCCATCCCCTTCTCACCTTTCGGCCATCCCACCCAGCATTCCCGAGCCTGGTCACTGGACCTGGTCACGTGTGCAGGAAGGAGAGAGACAAGGGGAAGAGCAGGAGAACAAAGGAAGCCCAGGACATATAAAAAAGGGTAGACCTGCCTCACTTCTTGGGATACCAGGACACCAGCAATGGCCCCCTTCTCCCTTCCTGGGAGAAGTCTATGTTACCCCTTTTAAATAAACCCTGCTTTGTATGCTTGCCTAGGCCTGCTTCTCTAATATTCATTCAGACTTCAACATTTTGGGGAGCAGAACTCATCACCGACAACCAGCGGTATCACTGGTACGTGTCAAACTCACAGTTACTGGGGAGGGAAAGAGAGCCAAGAAGTACGGACCAGGGAGAGCTTGCTGGCCAGGAGGACCACCGGGGTCACACAGAACATGTACCCCAGCCACACGCAGAGCCTGTCAGTCATGTTTCCGTGAGTGAAAACAAAGAATGCAATGTGCTAATTACATTTCTGCTTTTAAACCTGATACCCTGGTAGCAGGTAGGCAGTGAATGCTTGCAATCCCTTTGCATTGCTGAGTGTTTAATCTTTTAATTATTACTCTTGGTGTTTTTACAGTGTCATGGTAATAAGCAAACACATGGCCTTTTTCTTAAACTTCATTTCATGCATAGAGTGTTTACACAACTGTGAATCCCCCACAGTGCAAAATACTGGGGCCAAAAGTTAAACCCAGAGGGTAAACAAACGGAAATCATTCTGTGTTTACAGTAAAGTCACTGTATACGAAAGCAAGTGAGCTGATATTTTCTTAGTAATTATCCAGATCTGTACTGCCCAATGCCATTGCCATTAGTCACATGTGGCTACTTAAATTTAATTAAAATTGAATTAGAAATTTAGTTCCTCGGTCAATGAGCCACATTTCAAGGGCTCCATAGCTGCATGGGGCTGGGGACTATGGCCTTGATGACACAAATGTCTAACATTCCCATCATCCCAAACACTTGTAGTGAATGATGCTGGTGGGAATTTTCTAGAAGGGTGTGGCTTAAGCAAACCGCTGCTGGTGTGTGGAGATGGGCAACCTGGGATCAGAGAAGTCACCAAAGGTGTGCTGTTGGGAAATGCAGGTCTCGCACAATCTCCTGTAGCTTTTGAAAACATCTTAGATATTTCAAAGGGAACTGTTCACTGTGGATATGAGAAAATGGTCTCTTCGTTGAGTGGACAGTGAAGTGGCAGTGTGTGGATGCTTGCAAGCTCTGCTCTCTTGGGGTTTTGCTTGCACAGGGCACAGAAGGCCAGCCTTCACTTGCCCCAGCCTCCTGGGTGAGGAGGGCCAGGCCGAGAGCCGCAGGGGCAACAGGAAGGTCTAGATTGGCACCTGTTCGCTCTTCCTGAAGAGAGGAAATCATGTTGGTTGGTTGCATCTTCTTCCTTATCCAGGACAACCTCGGGTCCTCAAAGGAGTAGGGTGTGCTGCCTGCCGTCTTTCAACCTGGCATGTGCCTCAATGAGGGAGCCTCAGTTATCCCATCAATAAAATGTGTCCACCTGATGGAGATGGCGAAGCCTGAACAGATAGAGGCCACAGCAGGACTGGACACAAGGCCAGCCTCCTGCTCACATGGGATCGGTGGCCTACTGAGATGTGTGCATGGGCTGTGGGTCAGGCAGTCCTAAGTGCCAGTCTGTTTCACAGTTAATGAACTGCCCGCGTCACCAATTCCATGACCATGTCTTGTGTCGATCTATTCATCTGTAAGTTGTGAACGACGCTACCTATGCAGAAGTTTGTTCAAAAGACAAAATAATAGGAAACACAACCAGGACCGGTGGCACGGCCTGCCCCAGAGCAGGAGGTCCCCAAATGCTGCTGCTTCCTGGGACTGCACAGGCTGCCTTGGGAGCAAGGCCTCAGACCCCGAGCTCTCTCAGGTTTATTTTTATTTTTGCTGTTGTTGCTGTTAGGTTTGTGAATCAAGTTCAACTACAAGTGCATCTCCCATCTACCCAAGGGCTCTGATTTGCCTGCAGACCCCTTCTATTCTCCAAAGGATATGGGCAGAAAGCTGAGCTCCATCCCAGAAGGGCCACAGCTGGCTAGGAGTACCGGGTGCCGGGGGCAGCCCCTGGGTAAGAATGGAAAGCTTTAAGGCTTGTTATTTGAGCCTCGCCGTCTTCCCTGGAGAGACCTCGTCCCCTGCAGTTCAGCAGGAAGCGCCTCTTGCAGCGGGCAGAGGTGGTGGAAGGGCTCACTGGGCGGGGAGAGGCCTGTTCAGCCTGGCCTGTGACACGTGACCATGCTCTGAACTGCTGTCCCCATTGCCCTAGAGTGACAGACCCAGGGCCTTGCAACACGGTGGCCATTTTCACAACACCGGGAGGAAGGCCACTGCGGGAGTTCAGCTCCGTTGTAAAGAGGTAGAGGCAGCCCCCCGGGAGGAGGGACCCTGTCCAGAAAGACGGAAAGGTGTCACTGGTGTGTGGTAAGCTGGGCACAGGGCCCGGGTGTCTGAATCCTGTCGGGGGCTCTGTTTTGCTTTGTTCTTCCTGTCACGACCTCCTCTGCACTGTCTCTCTGAGCTCTGTGTCCTCGGTGGCCCTCCTCAGGCCCTAGCCAGCCCGCCTGTCCCTACAGCACCCCTGCTCCAAGCTTACCCTTCTCTCCTTTGGTGGATTTTATCTTCACAGCATGGCTAAAAGAAATGTAATTTGAAAAAAATAATTCTCCATGAAGGCTCAGGGACTAATACTTGTGAGTTCAAGAGGTTTTAAAAGACAGGGTTGGATTACTCTAATCATATCCCATTATGGCGAATTTCAGGCTGTTAATAACACCAGATCCTAAGGCAAGGGATGGAGAGAGAGGCCCCGCGTGGCTGCTAATTGGCCAGTGATGTCGGGCCAGCTTCTTGAGCTGAGCCTCAGCCTCCTCACCTAAGAAACGAGGTCATTCAACCCTTTGCCTTTCACCTCGAGGTTTCTGAGCCCCTCCAAAATAAAGGGGAGAACTTCAAACTCTGAAGGGGAGATTTGGTCCCCCCATCTCCATATCCTGACCCCTGGGAGAGGATGTCAGTGGCGTGGCATGATCAGCCTTCTGGGACATCCTATGGCCCCTCCCTGTGTGGGTGGCTCTGGGCAATGAGCTAGCTATGCCACCTTCCTGGCAACCTTAAGGATTCCTGCCATTTCCTTATTCCTCCAGGGACCTCCCGTTCCCATCCAAACCAGGTCCAAAGGGTTTAGCCTGTGAGATCTTGAGTGCGTCTCTCCACATCCTCCACCTGGGAACAGCCTGCATGGTCCCCGTCCCAGCCGGGGTGAACTCAGCACGCCCAGCGTCTCTTCAGTGTTTAACAACCACTGAGGGACACTGAGGCAAGGAGATCAAGCTGCGGGCTGGTGATCGAGCTATCGGTAGTGGGGATGAACTCCACGTCAGGACTTCAATCCCACCATCTCCACGCACATGTTGACACCAGCCAGGGTCACGTGCACACAGCACTCTCCAGACACCACCGAGCACCTCCCCGGGCAGGGGCACGCATGCACATTGCTTCATGGTTTACAGAGCTTAAGTTGTGTGTTGAATGAGGCAAGGTTTTGTTGGTGGCAAAAGTCAGAAACCATATCAGCTCAGTTAAGAGAGAGAGAGAGAGAGAGAGAGAGGAGAGGGAGAGAGAGAGAGGAAGTAAGGGGCTACCTACTGAAGGCCACTAGGGAGGGCACTTCAGGGAAGCAGGAAAAGAACATCTAAGACTTACAAGGGTCGGGGTTCTGGGTCCTGTTGGATCACAACAGTCAGATTCCAGCCAGGCAAAATTAATCCATTCTAGGTGTTTCAAACAGAGGGCATTTAATACAGGGAAGTGATTCTGTGTGTGACCCGATAACTGAGAATCCAAACGGTGGGCAACAGTGTTGCCCAGATTAGCACCAGCAGGGTGTGGAACTCCCCCCAGGCTACATGGGACCCAGGAGGGAGCTGCTCAAATCAAAAGAGGAGTCCCTGGACTAGGAGCTAGAGTGGAGCCGGGGCAATGGGGTAAGGGGGTTCCTCTTCGTTGGAACTGAAGCTTTTAGGGAGAGGCAGGCCACTGCTGAAGAAGCCAGGGGAAGGGGGCAGGTGGGCACTGCCTGGATCCTTCCCTCTTTCCCACCATCTTCTGCAAGGACTTCCCATTGCTCAAATCTGTGCAAAGGTGGCTGGCAAGGGCAGGGGGTATGCCGCTGCCCAGGGAGAAGTGAGGCCATCAGAGGGAAGGGCCGGTGGGGAGACCTCGCCAGTCTTGACTCTACAGCCTCGCTTCCAGGGCAACTTGGCTCAGCTGAGCGTGGTCCCTGGCTCGTTTTCTTCAAGTTCCTCAGCAAGGCACGGTGGTGGCCCCAGCTCGGTCCACGTGATCCCTCTGGGTGCCCAGCTGTGACTAAGGCACAGAATTAGTAAGGAGATAGGAGCACCCACTTCCAGTACAGGGTCATTTCAGGGGCGTCATCTCATTGGATGGCCTGGGAGGGGCCTTTATGTTCAGCTTTGTAGACAAAGACGCGGAACCTCTGCAGCACACGATGGTTCCTACATATTATGTAACTGCCCAGAGCTACTTTAAATCACATGGATTTCGGCTCTGATCATGGCATTTTTCTCCCATTGGCTGAGTGACCTTGAACAGAGAAGCTGACCTCAGCGTTCTCATCGACATAAAGGACATGGCCATGTTCTCCTCTCCGTAGCCATGTTGGGAAGATGCAGTGGGATCTCTCTCTCTCTCTCTCTCTCTCTCTCTCTCTCTCTCACACACACACACACACACACACACACACACACAAACTGTGGCTTCCATTCACATGCCATGACCCATTTCAAGGAGGCTTTTAGCCAGGTCAGTAGAGCTTCCCCATCTCATTAAATAAGCCTGTTCTAATGCAGAAGGTCAGAGTGATCAGCATTGCACAGAGAGGCAGGATTAAGATCTGATCCATGTATCTCAGCATGCAGCCGGGCAGGGGCGGGGTGCAATCTGGTTCTTCCGAAGGAAAATACCTCGCGCTTTTTAGGTCTAAAGCTCAGACGCACACTTAACATCCACACTTACAGAGCATATCTTTGAAATCAAATTCTCGTGGAGTGGTGCTTAGGGAAAACCTCTGAAAGGCTCCTTGGGTGGAGGTGAAGTGCCTGGGGCGTCCTCTGGAAAGCGCGCCATTGCTGGGGAGCCCGTCCTCCCACGTGTAGCTCATGTCCTCTGACCTTAGGGAAGCTCCAGGCAGAGGGCGTGGCCTGGCTTGGAATCAGGTAGAAGAGACTCAGAGTGGCTCCACCCAGCTGGGCCTCCACCCTGGAAGTCTGAACGCAGGGTGGAGACTTCTGCTCGCAGAGGTCTGCAGGTGCCGGGAGCCGAAGCCCAGGTGGCCACTAGTACCACCTGGCATGTCCCTGCAGCTCCCTCATGTGCTTGGGTCACCCTCATTCCTCCCGAGGCCGACTCGTAGTCCTTTTTTCTCATTTTCCCAGCACACTCTCCTCTTTGCCCTTCTCTCACCTCGGGCCCTTCCTCCCACCCCATTTCCTTGCATGTGACCTTCTTCCATTGCTCAAGCCCCACCAGGCCACACCAGCCCCACTGTCACCAAGGCTGGGCCTGGCAAGTGCCTTTTGGGGTGGATTAGCAGCCTTGTCTGTTGGAATCCTATACACTCTCATCAGACACGTAACCAAGGCCACCAGCAATCATCCCACCCACAATATCCTACATCACTCAAAGGGCCACACTTTCTGACACCTGCAGGGCTGGGCCTTCGTCCTTGACCTTCCTTCAGGACTGCAAGTAGGTGCTAGAGAGGCTCAGCAGACACTGAGGTTTGCCCCCTCCACAGTCGCTGCTTTCTGCCTTGCCTCAGTTTACCTATGGGCTCTGAACCTCCTTGGATTGGTGTTTGCAGCCCTTCATTGCTCACTCAGCCAGTCTTTATTAATCACCTTCTGTATTTGTTTCCTAAGACTGCCATGACAAGGTAACTCGAATGAGTGGCTTGAAACAACAGGAATGCGCTTTCCCACAGCTCCCACAGGAGTCACGGTGTGGATAGGGTCATCTTCCTAGCTGCTGGTGACCTGAGGATGCCTGGTGTTTGCCAGCTCCTAGATGCATCACATGATACAGCTGCTGTCTGCGATTGTGGACTGAAGTGTCTTTACACACCATGCCTGCACTGAACTCGCACATTCTTTCTCCTTGTCATCATTGCCTAAGCAATACAGCATAACAGCCATTCCCACAGCATTTACAGTGTGTCAGGAATTAGAAGTAATAGAGAGGCGATTTACAGTATATACGGGAGAATAGGTTTAGGTCATATGCAAATGTCGTGACATTTTATTTAATGGGCTTGGGCTTTGGGCATTCATGGGAGTCCCTGCCATCAGTCACCCATGGATACTTAGCGGTGGCAGCGCATGGACCTGTCTTCCTAAGGCTGTCTTCCCTGTATGTCCCTGACTCTTTACGTGACATTCTCCTCCTTGTGTGTCTATGTCCAAATTTTCTACATTTTGTAAAGATATCACTCATTGAGTTAATCCACTCTTACCTCATCTTAACTTGATGACATCTGAAAAGTCCCTATTTCCAAGCGAGGTCACAGTCCCAGAGAGGAGTTGGGAGAGGGACACATTGTTTTAGGTGACACGACTCAACCTGCAGCACCCACTGGCCTGTGCCAGGCAGTGCCCCTTGGCCCTTCATGTGTTCGCATGAGTCCAGGCCTTGCGGATACCCTCAGCCACGTGCGACACCCTGGTCAGCGACGTGCTCTGTGGGCTCCCCATGCTCACACCAGCCGCCGGGACTGCTGACCGCCTCTTCCCTCTGAGCTAGATTTTCCCACTATTTTGATATAAATGTTTTTAATCACCACAGCGTCGACGTCTAATCTCCAGGAAACAGAGAGTTTAGGTCAGTGCGTATCTAAGCCAACATCTGCCAGGATGGGGCAGAGCGGCTAGCTCAGGATTTAATAAGAAGAAACAGGAGAGGGAATTAAATTAGAGGAAACAAGAATAATCACCCATCTCCAGCCCTCTTCAAAAAATATTGTTTTGATCATGTTAAGGGGAATCCTCACCCGCCACTCCACAGCTCTGGCCCTCAACGCAAGCAGTTTTCTCTCTGGAAGCCAGAAGATTTGAGAGCGTCCCAGAAACAGGAGCTGTGGAAGGCTGGGAAGCTCTTTCTGCGAAGGCCCCATGAGTGAGCATTCCAGCCTGGCAGACCACAGGGGCTCCATCGCCACCCTCAGCTCTGCTCAATCGTGGGGAAGCAGCCGCAGACGACCCACAGGGCTGACCTGGCCGAGCTCCAGTATGACTCTACTTACAGACCCAGGCAGCAGCACCTGGCGGTGTTCGGCTTTTCATTGTAAGAAAATACCTGGTAAAAAAATCAAGTTATTGGCTCGTGGTTTCCTAAGTGTCCATTTACTGTCAATCAGCTTCACTGCTGTGGCCCATGGCAAGGCAGAATGCTATGGCAGAGGGGTGGGAAGGGGGGGAGCTGCTTACCTCGTGGCTGTGGGGAAGCAGGAAGCAGACAGAGAAAGACAGGGGCCAGGGTCTAGATGACCTATGCCCCCAAGAGGCCCCACGTCCAGAAGTTTCCACCACCTTCTAGTAGCTGGGGACCAAGCTTTCAACTATGAGCCTTTGGGGGACAGTCCAGTTCCAAAGCACAACGTGGGCCATGGTTTCCCAACCCCTGGGTTGTGGCAGAGAATCCTGAAGAACCCCAAGGCTGCAACCCCGAGAGCAGAGGCAGCCTTGCTCGCGGCCCGGGGCAGATGGCTGACCAGCTCTGTGGCAGCAGGCGGCACAGGCCTCGTGAGAGCCCACCGTTCAGTGTGGGAGGTCTTGGGTGCTGGCAGGACAGGTGGCTTCCTTCCTCTGATGGTCTTGGAGCCACCTGTCCCACCCTCAACTCTGTGCTGTGCCCAACAGCCTTTTCAATACCTCTGTCCCTCAGGTCTCCTCTGCTCCGGGCAGACAGTTCTTGTGATCGCTTTTGGCCAACGTGCTTTTATTTCCTCCTCTTCTCAGGTCCCCTCATCTTGTGGGACGTTGGCTTCCGACAAGAGAATCAGGGTGCAGAAAGCCAGTGTGTGCTTGAGTGGCTACCTTGGAACCTCAGTGGCAGGGCGAGGTGACCGGCTCCTGGGAGCAGCCTCCTCACGTGGGGGGAGAAATGGGGAGCTGCTCATGGAGCTGCAGTGAGGAGGGCAGGGAAGCCACTGGCCAGATGGGGCCTGGCACACGGACGCCCTGAGTAGGTGACTAGATCAAGCTCTTGGGGCTCCAGAGGGAATGGGCAGGGCTCATGCGGAAGGCTGTGACTCCCTGAATGTGACTGCTGAGGTGGTGCAGGTGGGGGGCCCAGCTCACAGAGATGGCGTCCACAGCTGTGACAGAGGGGCAAGGTGCTGTGGTCTGGATCTTAAATATCCCCCAGAGGCAGTGTGTCAAAGGCATGTTCCCCAAGTGACACTACTGGGAGGTGTGGAACTTTAACAGGTGGCCTACTGAAGACCCCTACTAAGAGGTCTTCAGGGCACTGGAGACAAGCTCTTGAAGGGAATGTCATGACCCCAGCCTCTTTGGCTTCCTCTCTTCCTCTTCCTGGCCACAAGGTCAGAGCTTTTGCTCCACCACACACTGTCGTCCAGGATGCCCTGCCTCTCCACAGACCCAGAAGCAACAGGCCAACCTATCATGGCCTGCAACCTCTGCAGCTGTGAGCCTGAAAAAACATTTGCTCTAAGTTGATTATCTTAGGCATTTGGTGTTGTGAGGAGACGCCAACACAAGGTGGTTAAAGCCAGGCAGGTGGGGGAGCCCGGGGGGACTCCATCTGGGTGTGCCTCTGTCTGTCTCCAAGCAGAGCAGAGTGCAATAGGCCAGCAGAAGCCAGCCCCGAGCGGGCCCCCAGGTCTTGAAGGGAAATGCAAAATCTCAGATCACCCTTCTCTCTGGGAAAGTTTGAGATTTCTTGTGCCTCCTCAATTGTGTTAATTCTGATCTTTCTGAATTGTCTTTGCAAGGGGAGTTTGATTAGAAGGATGGATGAGGAAGGGCTATGGCCCTCCTCTTCCTCTTCTCCTTCTTCTCTTTCTCCTCCTCCTCTCCCTCCTCCCTCCTTCCTCTCTCTCCTTTTCATATAGGTCTGAAATAGTTATACTTCTTTGATTAAAAACTATCAAAAATTTTCACCCCCCATCTCCTCTGTTAAAACAGAAGTTTTACAAACAAACTATTCAGATTCTATAGGAAGGATAAGGACCAAGCTTGTCATGAATGATTTTAACAATGGCTCCCTTGTAATTCTAAGGCACTAAGAACAGGCCTGGCTCTGGGTGATAGACTGCCTTAAAGCTAAGAGAGTGATTCCCCTATAGATGGCATGGTCTTGGGCTAAAATCCAAGGGCCTGTCTAGGATCTGCTCCCTGGGACTTGCCCCATCCCTCATATGGCCTCTCTTCCCGTCGCCGACACCTCTAACAACATAGGGTCTACCAAGTCACATGGTCTTTGAGGCTCCTTGCACCACAGCCTGGACCTGCCACAGAACCCCTTGTCCCATGGTCCTCTCTCAAAGATGGAGTCTGTTGCGTCACCTGATCGATGGGTCAAAGCAGTATACTATGTGTGGCATTGCTCCAAGATGAACCCCACATACCCACTAGGCGCCACACTTCCTTGTCTAAAGAAGGAGGTACAGAATGAGACAGCACCTCGCTTTGCAGACGCTGCCAGGTGTGCCCTGGGCCACTGGGTCCTAGATATATCATGAATGTGGTAGGACTTGGGGCTACGATGGGGTACCTGCCCCCTTTCCCAGTTCCCCAGGCTAGTCCAGTGCTTCTCCTTCATGCCCTGGAGCACATGCATGCCATCAGTGTCCCCAGCAGGCTGCCACCTCTAACTCATCTGGCCCATCAATACAACGTTGTCAGAATACGTCAGAGGGAAGCTCTGAAGCACGTCCCAAGGATCCCCAGTCTCTCTATCTCTGTGACAGTCCTATGGAAGAGGGAAAGCGGGTGTGACCCCAGGCTCTGAGTGCGCAGTGCTGTCCATCCCACACGACTGAACGGCAGCCCAGGTCTTCTTTCCTTACTGGAACACAATAGAACACACCAGTCCATGGATGCAGGCTGTGACCGGAGACGTTGAGTCTGCTCTAGTCACGGTGCTGCAGGGGGCACGTGGGTCACTCAGGGCCACTCAGGGCCACCTCTTAGTTGAGCTGGCAGTTGTCTAGAACTGCCCCCTAGGGCCTATCTGGTTTCTGCAGGGGACGCTAGGGAGCTACATGGAGGTATGAGGGGGTGAGCTTCTCTGCCTGACCTCCTCTGCTCCCCAGTCAGGGACTGTTCCTGCTTGCTGTTTGGTATTTCGGCCAGTGGAAGGGGGCCAGTCTTAGACACTTCCACTTGGTCCTCCCTACCACGCTAGCTCTCACCCCAGAACAAGAGCCTAATGTGGGGTTTCGGGATGCCCAGCCTCTGGTCCCATAGAACATACGGTGTCAAGTTTTCTGTACTTGATCTAGTGCTGTTCTGAGTTTGGCATGTGTTCCGTCTGTAGCCACAAGAATTTAGGAAGTATATGGATGAATTCAACTGATGTCTTTAGGACCCAGGGCTCACACAAAGGCACCCATGTCACCAGGGGACCTGGTGCTCATGAGAGCGTCAAAACAGTCCACAAAGGGTCCACGTCTCTCAAGTGGCTGCCTTTGCAGGCTCCCCTCGGCCGTGGCAATGAGCCACACTTCTCTACGCATAGGACACAGGTTGTTACTGTGATAGAAGAAAAAACTTGAAAGGTCTGTGGAAATCACCAGTGTGAACTGTTTTCCCAATGACTCATTTACAGTCACCCCTGGGAATTCACAATGCCAACAAAAAGGCTCAAAAGGAGCATTGTCCCTGTCTTCCCTTGTCATTCTACGGAGTCCTGGGTCTTGGGCTGGAATTCTAGGTGAATGTGGGAACAACCAGCGGTGACAAAGCCCCTTAAAGTTCCTTGAGAGCGACCAGGTGAGCTGCCACCTGCTCTTGCAGCCACACTGCTGTGAGGCTGGCGGGTGGGACTCACAGTCTCATTTCACCAAGAGGGGACAGGGCAGCAGGGCAAGGCAGTGAGTTGCCCAAGGCCATGTGGTCAGCGAGAGGCAGTGCTGGGCCACTCCCTGGGTCCCCAGGCTAGGCCAGTGTTCGTCGGACCGTCAGGCCATCTTGCAGGCGGCCTGCTTGCCTTGGCACCCTTCCTGAACTAGCAATGGGGAAGCAGCGAGGCCAGGTGCCATCTGACCCTCCCTCGGCAGGATCCCAGGAACCCCAGTGGCAAGTGAGGAAGAAAGAGCCAGCGCCGGCTCCATCTGACTTCAGAGGCACCCATCCACCGTCACGCCAGGGCACAGCAGTGACGTCAGCGCACGCAGCGGAGAGGCGCTCTGGGTGGACGGTGTGCTGAGCCTCCAGGGGAGAAGCAGGGACCAGCTTGCCCAAGAAAGCACTGGGTCAGGGGCAGGGAAAGCGAGACAGGGACAGTCCAGCAGGGCTGATGCAGCTGCTGGGCCACTCAACACACAGCTGGGTGTCAGCTTGGCCAGGAAGGAAGGAAGGAAGGTAGACAAGATGGAAGATCCAGAAAACAGCTCAGGTCCTGGGACAGGAGTGACTGGGCCACAGTGTCCCCACTTGGTGGCCTTAGAAAGCCGGCACCCACTCCCATGCGGTCAGCAGGGCTTCAGCAGCCTCACCCGGACACACGGCTGCATGGTGTGCCTGGCCTCCTTTCCTGCACATGCTCACAGGGCTCCAGGGAGCGTGCCCACGGTGGACGCCATGCTGGCCCCATCACACACTCTGTGCTGTCCTCCCCAGGGGCTAGCCTCTGACCCTGCACCCGCATCTGTAGATTCCCAACACCTGTCAAGCTCCAGCCCCCAGGTGGGAGCCTGCACTCTCCTCCTGCTCATCTCTGTCCCTCAGCACCAAGCCTGGCGCTCACACCAGGAGGCAGCCTGCATGGCTACCAGGTCCCTGCCCCGTGGCTACTGTAGTCTTGACCACCTCACCTGGGCTCCCTGGCCACCTCCATTCTCACCTGCCTTCTGGCTCTCCATTCTCCCCTTCATCCGTGCGTCACTTGTTCATTGAACCTATGTGGGTTGAGGACCTACTATGTGCTGGGAATTCTTCTAGTTTTTTTTTTTTTTTTTGTGGTACCGGGGATTGAACTCAGGAGCACTCGACCACTGGGTCACATCCCCAGAACTTTTTTGTATTTTATTTAGAGACAGGGTCTCTCACTGAGTGCTAAGTGCCTCCCCATTGCTGAGGCTGGCTTTGAACTCGCGATCCTCCTGCCTCAGCCTCCCAAAGTGCTGGGATTACAGGCGTGCGCCACCGCGCCCGGCTCTTCTAGTTTTTATACATGCAGCTGTGAATTAAAAAAAAAAAAAAAAAAAAAAAAAAAAAAACCTGTCCTCTTGAAGCTGACACTTCACAGGGAGGGGCACAGTCACTAAACCAAGAGCAAATAAGTACAGTGTGCAGGAATGACAATAATAGCAGAAAGAGGGACACAGGCACAGTCACACGCAGTCCCATACACAGGCACAGCCACACGCAGTCCCATACACAGGCACAGCCACACGCAGTCCCATACACAGGCACAGCCACACGCAGTCACATACACATGTGCACACAGAGGTATAGAGAACTTGGGTGAAGAGTTAATAATCTGAACCAGTCTGGTCAAGAGACACCTTCTCCAATCCCAAGGAAGCATGTATGTGAAGCGCTTTCTCAGTAACGGCAGATTCTTGAAGATCCAGATGACGTCAAACTCTTCCTCTTTCCCCTGCCAAACCGCCTCCTTTCAGTAGCTCCTCCATCTCTGTAAATGGCCCCTCAGGCTTTAAGATCTCAGGTCAGAACCCCTGCCCCTTCTCTCCTGCTCACACTCAAGGTGCAGCCATTTCTGTCTGCATGGCTTCCGACTGCCCAGAGCCCGGGCCACCCCCCGACGTGGGAGAGGCTCCGCATGGAAGGTGTTGGGCAGGACTTGAGGGCCCCTGTGGACCACAGGGGAGGCAGCCGGGTGCAGGCAGAGGAGGAGCACAGAGCTGAGCAGGAGTGGCCTGGTGTGTCCTGCAGGCCGGAGTGAGAGGGCCAACAGAGAGCCGGAGGGGAGTGGGAGGAGGTCAGAGGGCAAAGGGGGCCAGTCAAGGATTGGGGAGCTCCTCAGTGCTGGACTCAGGGAACCTTCACTTTCTTGGGGTTCCTCTATCTTCTGCTCTGAGGATGGAGCCTGTGGGGAGGGAGCAGAGCAGTAGTGATAAACCAGCCTAATTCCATCTTAAGACTGGGAGCCATCCTGTCAAAAAGTTATGAAAAGCCCACTTCAGTTTTCTATGAAATGCTAGGATTCTTATTTGGCTTGAGCTTATTGTCTGGCATTCATTCCCAGGCCTTGAGCTCGCTCAGGCCTGGCTGTCCTTGACCAGATAACAAACTCTCTCTCTCTCAAACTAACGGTGCCTCATAAACTTTTGATGTGGGGTTTAACTATTACTCCCCTTTTTTTCTTGGAATGCAATGCCATGTAGATATTAGTTTGCTACTTGCTTTGAATTACACCTGTCTGACCTTGTTAGCTGTAAGTTCCAAGATTTTCTGTAACTCTTTGAACTATAAAAACCTTGTCTTCCGGAGAGCGGCGCTGACCCCAAGCCCAGTGTTTGGGAGGGGCAGCCCTGGCCAGCTCTCTTTATATGTATACAATATAAAGCTTGCTTTAATCTAAAATTGGAGTTGGTGGTCTTTTCTTTGCGTCTTGGATCAACATTTTTGGAGGCCGCAGCGAGATTCAGACCCACTACAAATTCTGAAGCCGGACCTTCGCTCTGGGACTCCG
Source organism: Tamias sibiricus (assembly GCA_025594165.1). NCBI lineage: Eukaryota > Metazoa > Chordata > Mammalia > Rodentia > Sciuridae > Tamias > Tamias sibiricus. The sequence goes on along the minus strand of CM046658.1, from coordinate 175,336,395 downwards.
GGGCGGAGTGCTACCCTAGGGGTGTGCGCACCTTGAGACGTTCCAAGGCCCCAGGGTGTGCCCTTCAGTCCTTCGGACTACTGGAGTGAACTGCCGCATCAAAAATTAGCAAGCATCCAGTGGAAAGAGAAAAAAAAAAAAAAAAACCTCCACAGGTAAGTGGCGCCCTAGTAACATCTGGTATCTGGTTTTGAGATCTCTTCTGGGGACAGCGAGGTGCCTGGCGAGGCACGTACACTCCTGTCCAGGGCAGTAGCGAAAGGTCGTACTGCTTTCTGGTTCTGGTTGGGAATTCCTACTGGGGGACAGAGAGGTGCCTGACGAGGCACATACGCACTCCTGTCCGGAGCATTAGCAAGACGTTGCACTGCTCCCTGGTTGGTTTGGCGCCTGGTTCTTGTTCTTTTGTGTATTGTCCTGTGAGGTGTGTTCTGTTTTTTTTTGTTTTGTTTTGTTGTTTTTGTTTTCTGCTTTCTCATTGTGTCTTCTCTGTTGTAAATGTAAAAAATTAAACAACATGGGTAATAAGACAAGTAAGCCTGATACTCCTTTGAACTGTGTTTTAAGGAATTTTGACAAACTTTATCCACATTTTTGTTAAGCAAGATTATGATTATCCCATCACCAAGAAACGCCTCCGAACATTCTGTGAGGTAGAATGGCCACCTTCGGAGTCGGCTGGCCCCCTGAGGGACCTTTGATCCCCAAGTGGCATGGGCTATATCTAACATCACTCTTGGTAATCCTGGCCACCCAGATCAAATAGGATATATTCTACCCTGGGCGGAAGCAACAACCAATTCCCCCGCCTGGATGAAGGTTTGGATGGTCCGGAACGGACAGGGAGGGCAAGCCCTGGTTATGGCTGGGAGAACTCCCCAGGGTCCCTCAAAAACAAACCATAAATCCACTAAGAGCCCTGTCCTACAGGACTCTCCGGAGGATTCCCTCCTTCCCCCAGATGCTTCGGCTCCTCTTTATCCTCCTGCCGCGGGTGCAGTCGCAGCTGCTCCACTAACTACTCCACCATCTCCCTCTCCCTCTCCTCAACCGCTTCCTCAATTGCCCCACTCATCCACTCCTCCAACTCTAGTCTTCCCAAAGGAGCCAGCCCTGTTCTTTCTCCTCCCCATACCGACAGGGCCACCCTTATGGAAGGCCTGACTCAATTGCTTCCCTGGCCGACCTGCCGGCTCCATTTCTATTAATATCCCTGAAGTGGAACCGACTCCGGCCCCTGTTCTTCCTCTCCGCCAGATTCCAGAAGGTCGCTACGTGTATGTTCCATTTTCCACAACAGACCTTTATAACTGGAAAAACCAGAATCCCCCTTTTAGCACGGATCCTAGTTCCTTGATTTCTCTGGTTGATTCCGTTTTCTTTAATCACCTCCCCACCTGGGATGGACTGTCAACAGATTCTCCATACTCTCTTCACCACGGAAGAAAGGGAGCGAATCCTGGCAGAAGCGGCTAAAGCGCTGCCTGGGATAAGTGCTCTTACAAGCAACGAAAAAACAGAAGTGATTGAACGAGCTTTACCTAGGAGAAGACCAAGCTGGGACTATGGGACAACTGAAGGTAAGAGAGCACTCGGTGAGTACCACCAGACTCTGTTAGAGGGACTTAAGAGGGCAGCTCGAAAACCCACAAATCTTTCTAAGGTGGCAAATGTGAAACAAGGGCCAGATGAGTCGCCTTCAGCGTTTCTCGAGCGCCTCCTGGAGGCGTACCGTCTATATACTCCTATAGACCCTGAGGACCCAACAAGCCTCAAGGTGATTAATCTGGCTTTTGTGACTCAGTCAGCCCCAGACATCCGTAAAAAGATTCAAAAGATAGATGGTTTTGCAGGAAAAACCAGGTCAGAATTATTGGAAATAGCCCAAAAGGTGTTTGAAAATAGAGATAGCCGAAATGATCTACTGATAAGGAAAGTAAACAGGGCCACAGTGGCCGCATTACAGGCTTCTGAAACCTCGAATCCTAGACAAAGGCAGACCACATACAACAGAGACAAAAAGCGGTCTTCTCTGCTACAAAACCAGTGTGCTTATTGCAAAGAAATTGGACATTAGAAAAATGAATGCCCCCAACGTAATCCGAAAAAGCTTGCCCCGATCACAGGCCAGAGCTCCTCAGCCAAAACCAGTTTTAACTTTAGAAGAATAGGGGGGCCATGGCTCTTTCAAACTAGGCTCCCGAGAGCCCATGGTAACTTTCTCAATGGGGGCCAACCTGTAAATTTCCTAGTGGATACAGGAGCTTCACATTCAGTGTTACAGAAGCCCATAGGACCCCTCACTAATGAAAACCATGGAAGTGCAAGGGGCAACAAGAGAAATTAAAAAGTATAAATAGACTACAGACTGGACTGTTAACATAGGACGAGGAACTGTAACTCACTCCTTCATTGTTATCCCTAAATGCCCTTTCCCGTTGCTAGGACGGGACCTTTTAAGCAAACTTCAGGCAACTATCTCATTTTCTGGAGATATGCCTACATTAGAATTGGGAAATCCTGCAAAGGCCCTAACTATAACCTGCCCCATTAAGTGAGAAATATCTGCTTTTTCAAAATCCTATCCAAACTTCAGAAGGAAAATGGGAGAAATTATTAATTCAAGAAATTCCTACAGTTTGGGCTGAGGATAACCCTCCAGGGCTAGCTGAGCATGTGCCACCAGTTGTAATACAACTAACATCTGGGGCTATGCCCATCCGGGTTAAAACAATACCCCATCAGTTTTGAAGCCAAAGAAGGAATTAAAAACCCACATCAGGCGTCTCCTAGAAGTGGGGATACTAATTAGATGTCAATCAGCTTGGAACACCCCCTTGTTGCCTGTCCAAAAGCCTGGGACTCAAGATTACAGACCAGTACAGGACTTAAGGGAAGTGAACAAACGGGTAGAAACTATACACCCAACTGTCCCTAACCCCTACACTTTGCTCAGTTTGTTGCCACCAGAACATACAGTTTATACTGTATTGGATTTGAAAGACGCGTTTTCTCCATCCCTTTGTCAAAACTGAGTCAGCCTATCTTTGCTTTCGAATGGACGGATTTGGAGATGGGGATATCGGGACAACTGACCTGGACTCGACTACCTCAGAGATTTAAAAATTCCCCCACTATCTTTGATAAAACTCTCAATCAAGATCTGAGACTGTTTCGCAGTAAGTACCCTGAGGTAACCTTGCTCCAATATGTGGATGATCTTCTGTTAGCAGCAAAAGACAAAGAGAACTGTTTAAGGGCCACTCGGGGTTTGCTAGGAACCCTGGCTCAATTGGGGTACCGAGTCTCCAAAAAAAAGGCAAAAATCTGTTCTTCTCGGGTTACTTATTTGGGATATGAGCTGAGGGAAGGGAAAAGACTGTTATCCCAATCCCGCATAGAAGCCATAATGAAGATCCCAACCCCAACCACTAAAAAGCAGGTTAGGAAATTTCTAGGGGCAGTTGGATACTGCCGCCTTTAGATACCTGGATTTGCTGAAATTGCCAAGCCGTTATATACTGCAACTGCAGAAGGCAAGTCACCTTTAATTTGGACTGAGGAAAATAAATTGGCCTTCAAAAATTTAAAGGAGGCTCTGGTTCAGGCCCCTGCCTTAACCCTCCCTGATATATCTAAGCCCTTTCATCTTTATGTTCATGAGAAAAAGGGTATTGCTAAAGGAGTTTCTTACCCAAAATTTAGGGCCATGGAAAAGACCAATTGCCTACATTTCAAAAAGGCTGGATCCTGTAGCATCAGGATGGCCCCCTTGTTTATGAGCCATAGCGGCTACTGCAATACTGGTAAAGGAAGCAGACAAACTTTCTCTGGGGCAGACTCTCACTGTGACTGCCCCTCACACTCAGTGGAAACCCTATTGAGGGATGCCACCAGTCGATGGATGTCAGATGCCCGTCTCACTCAGTACCAAGCTCTCCTTCTAGACAAGGACAGATTGACCTTCAGTAAATCCCTGGCAATCAATCCTGCAACCCTGCTGCCTGATGATAACCCAGAAGAGCCAATTCATGACTGCTCAGAGATGCTAGATGTCATCCAAGGTACCCGACCAGACCTGATGACATTTCTCTCACCAACAGAGACGCAGACCTTTACACCGATGGTAACAGTTATGTCCGGGATGGAATAAGGTATGCGGGAGCAGCAGTTGTTACAGGCCCAAAAAGAAATTATCTGGGCACAGGCTTTGCCCAGAGGCTCATCAGCCCAAAAAGCAGAAATCATTGCAGTAACACAGGCATTGAGATGGGGCAGAAGGAAAACGGGTAAAACATTTACACGGACAGCCATTATGCTTTTGCTACAGTACATGTGCATGGACAGATATACAAACAAAGGGGATTTTTAACTTCAGATGGAAAGACTATCAAAAATAAACAAAAAATCCTTCAATTACTGGAGGCTATCTGGTTACCAGATAAACTGGCTATTATCCACTGGCCTGGACACCGTAAAGACAATAGCCCCCAGACCCAAGGTAATAACTTGGCCGATCAAACAGCCAGGGAATAGCCCTTGGGGAGTCAAAATGTCAAACTATTCTTGAACTATCAAATTGCCCCAAACTCCCAGTTAAAATTGAGGAAGAAACTCCTTCATACACTACTGAAGAGATAAACTTATACTCCTCTATGGGAGCCCAACAAAAACTGTCACGGCTGGTGGACTCTCCCAGATGGGAAAATTTGCATGCCTAAGCTTTTAGGAAGAAAGTGGTTAACTGATCTTCATCAGGCGATGCATTTATCCCCCAAGAAGACTTCAGAACTAATTTCACCCCACGTTTGGTTCCCGGGACACCGAGAGATACTCCAAAACATTTCAAATCGCTGCATGACATGTGCACAGGTAAATGCTAAAAGAACCATCTTCCACAGGGAAACAGAAGTCAAGGTACTGTACCTGGTAAAATTTTGGAAATTAGACTTTACTGAAATTAAACCAGGACTACTATATGGATATAAATACTTGTTAGTCTTTGTTAAAACTGTCTCAGGCTGGGTAGAAGCCTTTCCTACTCGAACAGAAACAGCACAAATAATAGTTAAAAAACTAATAACTGAGATTGTTCCTAGATTTGGCCTTCCTCTAACTTTGGGGTCTGACAATGGCCCGGCCTTCACGGCCAATTATCTCAATTAATTTCAAGAGCCCTAAATATAAATTGGAAAATTACATTGTATGTACCATCCTCAAAGTTCAGGAAAGGTAGAAAAGATAAATAAAACAACATTAAAGAAAACTTTGACTAAATTAATACTTGAGACTGGGTGGTAACTGGTTGATCTCCTGCCTTTTGCTCTCTTAAGGGCCCGTTGCACTCCTTACCGGGAAAAATTTACCCCTTATAAAATAATTTTATGGGCGGCCACCGCCTTTGGTTCCCAGAGTACACCAAGATCTGGTGAGAGACATTCCAATCTCAGAAACACTCAAAGGGCTACAACTAATCATAGATAAGATCTTTCCCCAGGTCCAGGCTGCTCAGCCCGTTGGACACAGACCTGCCCGATCATTTCATTCCAACCAGGCGATGCTGTGCTGATACGACGTTTGAGAACTAACAGCCTTAAGCCCAGGTGGAAGGGCCCTTACATCGTGATTCTCCGCACTCCTACTGCCGTCAAAGTTGCTGGTATTCCTGCTAGATCCATCACTCACAGCTAAAGAAGACACCTACAGAAACCACGGAGGAAGAACCCAGTGGAAGAGAATCCAGCAGCCAGAGGTAGAAAGTGACTGAGCGTGGGCCTTTTAAAGTTAAAATTACTAAGGTTTAATATTTTGTCACTAGATTCTTATTGCTTTCCTGTTATTATAAGCATTATGCTAATAATTTTTGCCTGTTAGAGTATACATGTATCCTTGGGTTTTAGCTATGCTGGCCTCAACAAAACCTTATAACCCCATCTGTAGCCCAAGAAGGATCCTGCTATTGCAGGATCTCCATAATACTAAATTGTACTTACTCTTGTCAAGATCCAGTAATTGGCCCTATCAAATGGTATAAAGATAACCAAGAAATTTTTAGTCAGATATTCAGGGAGGGACCATGGAGAAATCTTACAGACCAATCTCGAGGAGATAATATAAATTTTGAAATCTATAAATACTCTGCTCACCCTCCATGATTCAGGACAGTATTCCTGTACTAAGCTAAAAAAAGGGGCCCCAATAGATACTATTTATTCAAAAGCTACTTTAAAGGTGGATGTTTCTGTGAGTCCCCTAAATTCTGTAACTACTCAAAATTTTTGGTTACAATTGGCTGTTGACACTATAGACAAAAGTTCCTTCTGTGTACAAGAAGGAAACTCCATCCATCAATTGCTAGCTAACAATCTTATGGGTCTATCTGTAAAATATACTGACTATGTTAAAGTCACTGGTGATAGAACAACGCAGCAAGACTGGCCAGTATACCATGCAGAGCCAGCTTTTGCCAGCTTCACTGGTTATTCAAAAGCATTGTTTATGCATAGATTGCATCCTTCCCCGATCCACCCCAATTGTTCTATTGAGCAAAATATCTCCCTACCCAATGGCAAACGACTGCCAACAGGATGGGTTTTTCTCTGTAATAAAGCAACTTTCCAAGCTTTGCCTACAAACTTTTCTGGGATCTGTTCTATTGGACGGATCTTTCCTTTACTGCCATCTCTGACAGCTCCCCACCGAATGGTCCTGAAGTCTGCCCTCCAACTGCGATGACAATTTAATCCTCCTAGACCCACTAGACACTGCAATTGCAGCAGCCTTTCTTTTGCCACTTCCGGGTCTAGTTGTAGAAATACAAAGAAAAATCACAAAATTAGCCTGTAGTTTTAGCAAAACAGCTAACAAGAGATAAAAAAACTTCAAACCTCAATGTTACAAAATAGGGTTATGCTGAGAAAATCCTCTGGACTTGGTGTAAGTGGAAGGAAGGGGCCAGGGTTGGGGCCTAAGATCTTAGAAGGCGGAGGGTCTGTTTGCAGCGATGGAGTCTATGTTGGAGGAAGCCAGTTCTGCAGGGGAAAGTGGAAGAATTTGTTTTGACACCATTCAAATCGTAGAGCACTGGCTGGAACTACACATTTTTAGCACGCATGCCTTCCTTGCCTGTCATTCTTCTCACCACCCTGCAAGGTAAGTGCTAACACACGCACGCACGTGCACACAGGTTTCCAAATATATCAGGATCAGGATGCTTTTCAGGAGGGGGCAGGTGTTTTTTTCCGAGAAGGCAGTTGCCACAGCAATTGCTTTTACCTCATCTCCTTCCTTATTGCAAATTGATAGAGTCCCTTTCTCTCCCACTTAACCCCACAGAGGTAAGTGTTCCTGTTCTTGAGGACTCTACTGTCCTCAAGAGCTGGCCTGCATCTCCGGCCTGAGGAAGTGACTCCACTCTGCCTGGGAGGGGGGAGGACAAGGGCAGGTTGGTCCCTTCCTTTGGGGGCAGAACCTGCATGGTGCACCCAGTACCTCTGCCACACCCTGTGGCCAAACATGGATTGCAACTTTTCCTGGCGGACTTGGAGGCTGGGAAGCCTTGTCCTTGCAGCTGGGTGGCCCTGTCCCTGGCCACAGTGTGAGGGGTCTGCCACTAGAAGGGAACGGGAATGGGTGTGGGGCACACTCAGCCGTGTGTGCCACACTTATCTTACCCATGCCGTTTAACCTATAACTTGACCTCAGTAGGGTGGCAAATTTCCCAAACCACCAGTCTGTTAATGTCTTGAAAGGTAACACATTCCTTCACTGGTGTGTTTTCAACCAAGAGTCAATGAAAGAGTGATTCCCACTGTGCGTCAGCCTGGACGCCTTCCTGAAAGCCCTCCTTACCCAGGGTCTCTCACCCGCCCCCATCCTGGGCACATGCAGAGCGTCTGAGCCTCTGTGACCCTCTCTGCCCCTCCCTCAGCCTCATCCCCAGTCAGCAAACTACAGCTCAGACGAGTGGTGCAGGCACGTGCCTCTGCCCAAGGCCTGTGTGGACTTTCTTTTATGTGTTTCCTGTTAATCAGAAAAAAAAACAGGCACACCAAGCAGATTGGAGCCTTCCGCCGCTCACCTCCAAAAGGGGTATGAGTGAAAAGTGGCAGAGCCAGAGAGGGAGACCATCGGCCCCTCAGCCACCATGCTGCTCCTCATACCACCACCCTGGCCAGTGCCCCTGGTACAACCCCAACTCCAGCCCCACTCCATGCACACCCAGCCCCTGGCATTCTGGTGCTCACAGCGGGGATGTGGGACCTGAGGAGGCCCTGGAGCCCTCCTGAACCAGGCCTCCTCCTCGCAGACGCCCCAGCCAGGCTCTGGATCCTCCTCTCATCGCATTACACACAATCAGCCATCAGCACTGCCTTCCTCCTGTGGAGATCTAAGACGCACTGAGAATGAGCAGGAAAATGGTTAGATCCAGTCCTTGTCCCCCTGGGGAGTTACAGGAGGGGGCGGGAAAGAGAAGGTGCTCAGGGCCACAGCAATGATGCCACCAATCTGAAGCATCAGGGGGTTTGGGTAGGGAAGGCCCAGGCCCAGCCAGTGTCCTGGCTCCAACGCTGGGCTGCCGTCCACCCCACCAGCCTGCAAACCCTCACTCATCCTTCCGATACAGTCTCAGGGTGACTTCCTCCTCGCTGGGATGAAGTTTGCAGCAAACCAAAATAAAGAAATGCAAGTATTTTTCCTGAGAGAAAATTCAAAGTCTGGCGCCAGGAGATGTTCCAAGTTACCTCCTAAGATGCTTTTAAAGGGCCTCTTCTGTCTGGGCTCTCACAGTGCAGTGTCTGCCTCTGCTACAGCGGACCTTACCTTCAGTGAGGATGCAGGTCCCTCGTGCTAGCTCCCTCTCTAGAGCCCATCCAGCTTCAGGCCGGGATCCTGCAGGTGCCAGAGTCAACCACAGGCAGAGTGTTCTGCACACGCCAGGAGATGCGCTGACCTGCTCAGTGTCCCAGCCTGCAAGGGACCAGTGCCTGCCTTCATTCCTGGAAATTTAAGACCAGACAGGATGAACCATTTGCAAAGAGCGCCTTAGCTCAGGTTCCCTTGTGATGACTTTGTGGATACAAGGGCTCAGACAAAACCTCCTGGACTCTCAAGGAGTCTGAAAAACATTCTCAGGATATTCTCGGGTGCCTTGGAGTCTCCCTGGACTTTCTGGTTTAACCAGAGAGGGGGGCACCTCCCCACAGACACAGCAGAGGTCCTGCGCTAGGCAGAAGCACGTCCCCTCCACTGCCTCCTCTTTCAGTCTTACACATTCTTTTGTCCAGAATTATTTTCTTTAAGAACAGAAGTTCAGAAAGCATTCTTGCCCTGCTCCCCACTGACTTTATTTACCTAATTTAGCATTTGAGCTATTTGAAAATTGTTTTAAATGCTTAAAGGCATTGTCTGCATTTTAATTAAAGAACTGCTTCTCTGATAAGTAACAAAAATTCAAATTTTTTACTTATGTGTTTGCAAAAAAATAAAATAATAATAAAAGCCAGAAAATTACTCTGTCCTGGAATTTCCATGCCTGACCAAGGTTCTCTTTGTCCCCATCTCAACACTGTGCAGATGGAGACACCGAGTGGACCCTGGTAGCGTCTCCCTGTCTTCCAGGGCTTCCTGGGGAGGAGACTGAGCAGGCAGCCTGTCGGTCTCCATTGACGAGGAATGCCCACAGCTCTCAGTGTGCCCACAGCACTGCCCGAGCTCTCTGTTCACACACATACAAATGGCGGACTAGATGCCTGGCCAGTGCCTAGAAAGGAGAGCTGGGTCACAGCGCAAGTGCATGAGCGGGGACAGGGAGAATGACTCAGTCTGTCCAGCAGCTCTGCTAGTCCTGGGGGAGAGAGGGAGGGTGCCTCCTCCCCCACTAAGCCACACTGCTACACAGGAAGGGAAACTCACACCCGCCACTCCTCCTCATGTGCCCCTGGGATGTCATCAGCAAAATCAGTGGACAGAGGAGGGGGGGTATGGGGGCAGCTTTGCACACGGACTTAGGACATTTTTCTTAGGGAATGATTACTTATGCCACATGGGAAGATGTAAAAACGCGTATGAGTAGGCAATCTTCCTGCTTGATTTGAGCATTAAATTTTATTAGTGTAGTGGGTGTGTTTTGTCATATCCGTTACCATTTGTTAACAGTGATGATCAGAGGCTGTTCCAGCTTCCATGAGGAAGGGGATTCACAACAGCGTGCCAGGGGAGGCCCTCACCACACAGCACCACTTTTGCAAAGCACCCATCTCTTGGACCCCGAGTGGCAGGCGCCATAGCTCGGCAAGCTCTGCAGGACATCAGCCCCTCGAGGGCAGCTGCCACTTCTATCTATGTGCTATGTGCCTGGAATACTGGTGGTGCTTAATAACTATCTTGATTGCCATTTCCTGCTTTCTCATAGGACTGAGGTGTTCCCTCTTCAGTCCTGCACTGCCCTTACAGAACTACTTTTTGAGCTTTCTCCACATATCATCACTCTTCCTCACCAAACAACCTTTCCATGTGCGTCTACTATGCCCATTACCACAAGGAGTAATGATCTGTCCAAGATGGCAGCACTTCCTGGAGATGCTCAGCTCCTGCCTGCTGCCCTGGGAGGGCATGGCAGGCTGCTGCATCTCATTCTGAGGATTGTTCCCTGTGCAACCTGCCCAGGAAAGGAACTGGCAGGCAGGTTGGGAAATGTTGCAAAGTGGACTGTCATTGATAACTACCCAGGGGCCAGAGCTGGAGTCTGCAGAGAAATGGACCACCAAAACCAGCAGCTCTAAGATTTAGTGAGAAGTTCCAAGCATGGAGCCTCCTGTACTGAGAGCTTTGGCTGAGGCAGCCCAGCCCCTGCAGGAGAGACACCTGCAATCACAGAAGACATGGGGAGCAATTCTGTCACAGCTGGGACAAGCCCTGTAGTTGGGAACCCGGGCTCAAACCTCATCCCTCCACTGACCAGGTGGATTTTCAGCAGGCTGCTTGAGGTCTTGGAGACTCAGCTTCTTCGTCTATAAAACAGGTACAATAATGCCTCGCTTCTTTAAGGAGCACATGAATTAGTAGAGATCCACACATAGTTCGTACTCAGTAAATGACACACTAAATGAGTCACTGAGTGTAAATCACCTTTCCCAAAGCCTGGTGGGTCGTGCATGCGTTTAAAGAGTGAACGAACGACTGTGCACATTTCTTAACACAATGTGCAGCACAGCGTCTACCCTTAGACAGAAAAAGGCCACACTCTGCCCAACCAAGGTCCCCATGCAACCTGTTTGCTCTCAAGATTTGTAAGCTCTGGCCCAGAGAGGTACAATGTCCTTGTCAAGGCCACAAAGAGACAGTGAGTGCTACCTGCACTCCTGCTCCCTTCCAAACGCCCCTGCTGTGTTTTCCCTTCTAAATATTTTATCCCTTTGTATTGAATTTGGGCCCCTGTTGTTGATGTCCTTCTATGTGTGCCAGCTCCCTGAAGGTGGGGACTCTTATTCTTCTCAGACTTCTGAACACAAATGAAAGTTGTGTTTAAGTAAAAGGAAAAAGAGAAGAAGGAAGGAGAGGGAGAGAAAAGGTGGGAGGGAGGAGAGGGAATCACCTGCTCCCACTGATAGGGTGTGTCCCAGGGGCACAGGGACCAACTGAATGAGCTCCCAATGGCCAAACCTGGAACAAAATGAGGGACCCAACTAAGTAGCATTAGATTAAAACCCAAAGTATAAAATAAATATTCAGAAGTCCATGCTGACATAAATCATTGAAATAAATAGGAAAAATATTCATGTGACTTACATAGATGCTCCACCACCAAAGAGGGTGTGTTAGTCAGTTTTTCATTCCTATAACAAATACATGAGATCAGCTTATAAAGAAGAAAGGTTCATTTTGGCTCACAGTTTTGGAGGGTGTAGTCCATGACTGATGGGACCCATTACTTGGGGCCTATAGGGGCACATCATGGTGGAAGCATGCAGCTGCGGAAGTTCATTCAACTCATGGCTGAGTGTAAAAGAGAGAAGAGACCAGGGTCTCACAGTCCCTTTCCAAGGCTTAGCCCCAAAGACCTAAATTCCTCCCACGAGGCTCCACCTCTTAAAGGTTCCATCATCTGCCAATGGCACCACAGATGGGTCCAAGCCTTCAACACATTGCCTCTGGGGGACACTTAAGATCCAAACGATGTCACTTAAGATCCAAACGAAGCACATAGTGGCTTCCTTCCAAGGAGTGCAGTTTAGAAAGGTGAAGAAGGGCTGGGGTTGTGGCTCAGTGGTAGAGCACTTGCTTCGCATGCATGGAGCACTGGGTTCGATCCTCAGCACCACAAAAATAAATAAAATAAAGGTATCGTGTCCATTTACAACTAAAAAAAAAAAAAGTGGAGAAAACAACTTCACAGGAGAAAAGGCCGACAACACTCTCCCTCCACCAGGTGGTCTGAGCTGAGTGTCAATAGTCATAGTCGTAAACCATGTTGACATAATGTGCCCTTCGTATGGTGTGAGGGAAATGGCCCTTTATCTCTTCCTCCAATAAAGTATAACCATGAGAAAAACAGACAAGTTCCTGTAGTGAGACATCCTGCAAAAAATCCTCAAAGCTGTCGAGGTGACCCCAGACGAGGTAAGTCAGATAAATGGCCAGATGGTGCCTAGGGAGACGGGACCAGGAAGCATAATGTGGTTTCCTGGAATAGAAAGAGGTTGTTACTAGGAACCAAGGAGATGCGAAAGTGCCGAGGGCTAGAGTTGCCCATAAGGCATCGACACCGTCCACTCACGGAAGGAGGGTGCCATGAACAGCAAGAAGGAAACTGGGTGTTATGGTTTGCGTAGGAGGTAACCCCCAAAACTCCTGTGATAATGCAGGAGGTGAAATACTAGATTATGAGAGTCATAGCCGAATCAGCGGATTAATCCATTTGGTGGATTAGTAATCTGAGTGGACTCCTGGGTGGTAACTGTAGGCAGATGGCACACAGCTGGAGGACGTGGGTCATGGGGGGTGCGTGCCTCGGGGATTATCTGTTCTCTCCCTGGCTCCTCCAGCTCCATGGGCCGAGCAGCTTTCTGCCACCATGTCCTTCAGCCACGATGTTCTGCCTCACTCGGGTCCAGGGCTAGGAGTCAGACAACCACGAACTGAACCTCTGAAACCTTAATCCAGAATAAACGTTTCCTCCTCTGCAGTGTTCCCGTCAGGTATTTTGGTCACAGTGAGGAAAAGCTGGCTGACCCACTGGGTGTGCCGTTCACAGACGTTCCTGACATCCTCTCAACTTCTCCGTAAATTCGAAGTGTTGTAAATCTATAGCCAATCAAAAAAAAAAAAAAAAAAAAAAAAGAAAAAAAAAAAAAAGCAAGAAAGTAGGACAGATATCAAATACCAACGAACATCAACATCTTAACCTTATTTGGATCCCGATTCACAAAAAATTAAACGACAGCAAGCGGGAGAGAGAGAATCTGGACCTTGACCTGAGCTGTACCTTCAGGTAAGATCCTGTGATTACCTGTGACACCGTGGAAGTATTTTCGCTTCTTTTACTGGTTTTTCCTTGCCAAAGATCATTTCCAGTTTAGCTTAGGCAGGAGAGGGGGAGTTGCTCTCTTCCCTCCCCGCCTCAAAGCCTACCCCACAGTAGGGATCTGCATTCTGAGGAGGGCAACCACCTGGTGTGGTCCAGGACAGGGGACGCCCAGGCAGGTGCTTCCCTCAGCCAGCTCCCCGTGCTCTCTAGCGCCACCTACTGGACCTCATCTGCATCACCTGAGGACACGCCCTGCCCTGCAGGACCCCTTCTAGGCCCTAAGGAGAAAGAAATCTTGTTGTATTGGGGACTGCCATCACTGAAGGGAACATTAAAATCAGAGTCTCCTCTATAGTTTAAAAGGAAATTAAATGTTAGATGCAGTGGGCATTTACCAGGTGTGGAGAGTCAAATTGGCCTGGGTTTGAACCCTGGGCTGCTGTACTAGAAATGACATCTCAGGCAAGCCCAAGACTCTCTGCATTTCAGTTTTCTCATCTGTAAAATGAGGAAAATGAGAGTATTAAATCTATCTCCCATGATGGTTGTGAGTTTAACTATCATCACCATCACTATCATTTATTGACTTTTACTGTGAGGGTGACGACAGTGTCTGATGCATAGTTCTTCTTTGATACTTGAAGTGACAGGTATTTCAGGGCCCTGGGCACACACACAGACATTCTTCCCCTGAGTTCTTGGGAATGCTCAGACAGAGGACTGGAGAAGGACCATTTCAGCTCAGACTGGGTCAGACCAGGAACAGGAAGGCAAGGAAGCTGCCGGAACCAGGAAGACTAGCATGGTGGACATCTGCTCCGACCTCAGTGCCACGGTCCATGGAACTTGCTGCACCTTCAATGGTTAAAAATATATTTACTTTGTCTCTACTATGAACTAAGTGGGGAGGACAGTGGCAATTAATGTCCCCAAGCTTCATCATCATTATCTCAACTTCAGACCTTTCACATGCATTGCAAAGAAATCACTACAAGAATGATGCTTGCTCTGTCTAGTAATATCCAAGGGAGACAGATAACTACCTGGTAACTAGTGTCTGGTCAACAGAGACGGTCAACCTCTGTGCAAATTGGAGCCCTTGGTCTACGATTGCTCCGAGTCTATGGCCACTGACCTCACCCACAGCTCTCTCCCTCCAAGGCCACACGGGCAGCAACACTTGGCTGGTGGTGATGGATTGGATGAGATTGTCTCCAGACAGCAGAAGTTCTGCCAATAGATGTGCACATTCTGGTCTTTCTGGCTATTGTCACCTGATAGACAATCTGATTTACACACTGTACAAGCTCAATCGATATCTGTTGAATAAATGAGTGAACATCAGTCATTAGGGAACTTGATAAATGCATTCTCTGGCCAAACAGATTCTGACTTGACCATCAGACCCAGGATCCTACAAACTCCTCCAGGAGAACTTCTCCCATTCGGTTGTGAATGAAGTACACCAGCAGCCTTATTATCACAGTCCCAATACAAGGCCCTTCATTTATTGCTTAACCGTATACATTTTAGAAGTTAAATTGTACTTTGTACTTGCATACTGATTTTCCTGAGTAGGTTGTGGACTCCTATTGAGAGCAAAATCCGCAGGACATTTTCTCAGAATAAGTTTCTTTCCTTCATTTTCATTTGTTAGCCTTATCTTCGGGGGGCCCATTGCATGCCTGGCCTGTGCGAGGCTCTTTGAAACAAAGATCTGCCCTTTCCATCCTGGCCTTCCTCCTTCTCACTCTCTCTTGAAGCTGTTGCAATTCGGTACCTTCGCCCCCCTCCCCCACCCACACAGATGTGTCTGACAAAGGAAAACACTGACCTCTTCTTTGCTAAACCCAATAAGTCCATCCCTCTCTTAATCTGTTGGACTGTGTTGCTTTTGAGTCCTTTTACCATTTCTTTCTTCCAGAAATCCCTTACTTTTCCCTACCTCCCTAGATACCCAGGCTAGTCTTCTTGACTTTCTTCCTGGAGTTTTTAACAACACACCCCATAGTATTTCCATTTGAATACCCCTCCAGCGTTGTGAATTCAACATGTCCAAACTGAAATGCACCATTAGAGCTCACCAAAAGATAGTGCTAAGAACAAAGCGGGCTTTCTGAATGGAGCCCTTGACTGGGGGGCGGGGCCACAGTGGTACCCTAGAAAGCTGACCTCCTCTTTGCAGCCAGGCAGGCCATGCAAGGGTCTAGATTGACCATGCAAGGGTCTAGATCGGGAACGGCATCTCAGGCTGGAGGGGGCGCTATGGGGATGGGCGGGGCGAGGGGCACAGCTCAATGCACCACGGGAGGCAATTCCAGAAGAGGCAGGTGGCTGTCCACGGAACGGCTGCACGAAGTTCACTTCAGTGAGCTGGCTGTCCACTAGGGAGGGCAGAGTGGTGTGGTCACTTGGGATGACAGCAATGGACTCAACAGGGCCAGGGCTGTGGTGCTGGGAGTCTCTGGTGCAGGGAGAAAAGCACCAGGCTCAGCACATCCTGCTCCTCTTCCTGAGGAGTTCAAGTTCAAGTGCAGAAGTCCTCACGCCGCCGCGGGCTGTGCCACAGTGCAGTCCTCCATGTGGGAGGGACAAGGAAGGAACCGTGGGAGACCTGTCCTGCAGTTGGATGTCTTGGTCTTCCTTTAAGCAAAGGGAGGGGTGGGGAGAACACGCTAGAGGGAGCCCGGAAAGGTTAATTGGTATTTAAACGCACAGCTGTGTCTTCTATTTGGTCTGACTGGAAAAATAAATTGCGTTTTTCAGAGCACTGGCTCCAAGGCTGTAATTGGAAAAGGGCGTGGTGAGCGTGGCCCAGGCAACATGGCCAAGAGAGACCAGGTGGGAGGAGGGCGGTGCTGCCCACCTGGAGCCCAGGGAGGACAGAGGAGGGCGGTGGCAGCAGAGGGAGCTGGCGGCTCACCTAGCCACCGCTGCCCGCAGGCTGCCCAGCACAGGTCACCTTGTGTTTCTGATCCTCTGGGTTCTTATTTGAAAGATGAAGGTAATGAGACTTTTCTCAGTGCACCGTTAGGAGCGCATGAAATGATGTTTGGGAGGAGGGCTGGCACAATGTCAGGTACACGATGGGTGTTTAATAAATGCTCGTTCCGTCTACTTCGACTCGCCCTTTTCTTCTGAGTTCCGGTGATATTTCTAGAAAAGCTCCAATGCATGGCTGTGTGCCACTATCTACCATGGTTTGCTAATCGCACGGTGTTTAGGTGGTCTCCTTGTCAATTCAGCTGCTGTCATTCAGTTTGTTCTGTTCCGTGAAAGACTAATTGTTAGTGACCACGTTTCTAGCACAATATTAACGAATGCAAAGATACATATGACCCAGTCTGCACTCTCAAAGAGCTTAAGCCACAGCAAGAGAAATAAGGAAAACGTTCAAGGGCTCTGATGTGCCTTTGGACGCCTGTCGTTGC
Source organism: Tamias sibiricus (assembly GCA_025594165.1). Lineage (NCBI taxonomy): Eukaryota > Metazoa > Chordata > Mammalia > Rodentia > Sciuridae > Tamias > Tamias sibiricus. The sequence goes on along the minus strand of CM046658.1, from coordinate 175,319,436 downwards.
TCAGCAAGGCGCTAGAAAGGGGATCACGCCCAGGACCCCGGGATTTCCACAGCAATTGCATGACACAGGAGTTTTATACATAAGGAAATTGAGACACAGAGAAGGTAAACTGTAAGAGCCTTGATGAGGAGGTGGCTAAGATGGCGGCTGGCTGAGAGCCATAAAGAGGTGTTTAATTGTTTACACCTGACATTAATGCAATTAACTAAGAATTTTTCTGTGCCCATGAATACTGTGTGATGCACCTGTAAGTTGAGCTGTTGACACGTGTATACTTGTTAAGGTGAAGAGTATTTAACCAGGTGAGGTTGGCGAGAGGGAGTTGGAGTTGGAGAGAGGGGTCAGAAGAGAAAGCAGGGAAGAAGCAAGAATAAAGAATTTACTCATTCCCAGTCTGCCTCCGATTTCTTTCCCGCGGTATTGTTGCTGCAGGCGGCAACAGTGCAGGCGGCAACAGGTGACGAATTTAAGGTCAAAACAAGAGGAAGGGGCTTGAGCCTACGTCTGTCTGCTCAGGGTAGCCCAATCTGTGCCAGTCTCCCCCGGCCCCGCCCACACCTACCAGGCCCGTCTCCCAGGATCCACCCTTCCTAGTGCCCAGTGCTCTGCGATCTTGGTGAGATGAAGACATGCGGCATGCATGCAATATGTTCACTGCTAGAAGCAGTGGGATCCGGGGTCGCGTCAAGAAGATTCACCCCCATGACCCTCAGGAGGACCCCGAGGGGCGAGGTCCTTCCCCAGCGGACACCCTATCTATGTTTTACGTGCGTTACTTATTTCTAGGGGAAAAATAACAACATCCCCGAAGTAGGCCTCCGCACTGTCAAAACTAGCGGAGGATCTTGAAGAATATAATGGGAGACCCAGGCGGGAGGAGACCTTCCTTCTTGCTCTCTTTCCACGGGTGCCTAGAAGGGGCCTCCCAGGACACACGCAGGGCCCGCAGGCTTCCGCACGCCGGCAAGCATTCCTCTTCTTTCTGTTGCTACCCTTTATTTCCAATATTCACACTCTACTAATCATTTCCTAACAAATTTCAAACTTATTCTTTATCTCAATTGTTCTCATAATGCACAAATTACCTCAGACACTTTAATAATTAAACATCCCCGTATCTTCCTTGTTATTAATTTCAGTTCCGTCACCTTTAAAACACAAAATGGTATTCTTTGTTAATTTCTTGCAATCAATTGTTAAATACGTTTTTCATCCTTGTTACCATTTTGGTGCTCACCTGTATTTTCTCCATCCTCCTGCTGTCCAGCAAGGGCCAGTGGTAGGAAATTCTCAGTGGTCTGAAAGCCTCATGTGTATTCTTTTGTTTTTTGTGGTTTTTTTTTTTGTTGTTGTTGTTGTTGTTGTTGTTGCCAGGGATTGAACTCAGGGACACTTGACCCCTGGGCCACATCCCCAGCCCTTTTTTGTATTTTATTAGAGATAGGGTCTCACTGAGTTGCTAAGTGCCTCACCATTGCTGAGGCTGGCTTTGAACTTGCGATCCTCCTGCCTCAGTCTCCCAAGTGCTGGGATTATAGGTGTGTGCCACCGCACCTGGCTTCCCTCATGTGAGTTCTGCTGAGAAGACCTGTAGGCTGCCATACTATGTGCATACAATGTGCACCTGTTATTTCTTACTGTTCCCATTAGATCGTCAGTGATTTCCAGATGATTCTCCACCCTTCCTGATGCCCACTGCTGGGTGGAGTCCGTCCTAATCGCCCTCTCTTTGCAGGGAAGCCTTTTTTCTCTGGTGACCAGACTCTGCCTTTCTAGCAATGGTGCTCCGCGCTCCCTCTCAGCTGTGTAGGCAGGGAAGCTGGTGCTCACCCTGGAGGCTCCTAGCCTGCTCCCTGCACTGTGGCATGTGGAGGGCACCCCAGGCGGCGCTGTCCGGGAACTACAGTCATCACCAGCCTCTCCTGACAGTGTGTCCCATGCATGCTTACACGGTCCCTTCCCTGCAGCCCAGGCCAGTGCCAGGGCTGGGGCTGGGTGAGGCTGTGAGGTGCCACCTTGAAGGAGACTCTCACTCCAGGTGCTGCCCCTGCCCCGGCGCCACCCCAGGAGCGAGCGCCTCCTTACATCCTGCACCCTGGTGCTCACAGCCTTCACCCCAGCCCAGGCTCCCTCTTCACCTAGTCACCGGTTCCCCTCCAGTGAGAGCGCTAGTTCTATGAGTCCCCGTGACTTGGTCCAGAAGCTCAAGTCTTCAGTCACGTGTTATTCTGGGTACGTCTGGGAGGGCGTTTGGGGAGGAGATTAACATCTGGGTTGATTGATAGATTGATTAAAGTGACTGCTCTGCCCAGCGTGGGTGGGGCTTGTCCAATCAGTTGAAGGCCTGGAGAGGACAAAAGGGCTGCTTTGGGCAAGTACAGCAAACACCCGCTGGACTCCAGGAGGTGGGGTGCTGGCCTTTTCTTGCCTTCAGCCTGGGACTAAAATGTGGGCTCTTGATGGGTCTCGAACCTGCAGGCCTTCCAGGCAGCACAGGGCCGTCTGCTGTCTCAGACCCCCATCCTGCTGACTGCAGAGCTGGGGACTCCTCACGGGGCCTCCACCGTGGCGAGAGGCAGTTCCTCAAGTCTCCCTCGCTCACACTCGGAGATACCAGCCTCCTGCAGGTTCCGATCTGCAGACCCCGCCTACACACGCATCCCTGGTTCTCCGTGGCGGGCACATTCCAGCGCAGCCCCGCCCTTCCTCCTGGTGTCCGTGTCCCGCGGGCCCCCTCCCCTTGTGCGACGGAGGTTTGTGACTCACTTCTGAACGATGGAGCATGGCAAAGGTGACACCTGGCGAGGACCGTGCGAGGCTCTCTAATGTTCTCACCCTCCTGGAATATGTCGCTGCAAAGGACCCCGACACGTGCTAGCTGCTCAATAAAAATGACTTTCTGAGAGGATGAGTGAATGTCGTGACTTCAGTGCATCTTTTAAATCTATGATAGGATTCTGTTCAATGCCTGTGTGTGTGGGGGGGGCATGGTGTGGGTATGTGCGGTGTGTCTGCGTGTGCACACGCGTGTGTTTGAGCCCTGGAGTCTGGCCCAGAGCGCTGCCCACACTGCTTCTGTGTCCATTGTCTCTGCCTCTCCCTGTGACTTTGGAAGCCACACAAAAGTTCACTCTTTGAAGGAGCATCCAGGGCTCAGAGCCTAGATAGACAGTGCCCAGGAGCCTGCCGGGGGGTCCCACCTTGAACAGCAGCACCCCACCCCTCCCAGTTAGTGGAAAGTCTGTCCCCAGCAGCTGTCCTGGGGACTCTTTTCCACACAGAACTGAAACTTGCACGGTAGCCAACGGAGAGCAGTGCCCCGTGATCCTCCACACCAGTTAACCCTGCGTAGGAGAAGAGGGGGAGCCAGACTTGTGCTGCCTGGTGTGGAGCTACTAGCCCCATCTCGGTGAGCAGCAGCTGGGTAACAAACGGTGCAGGGGAATGCTAACAACAATGAGGAGTTCAGATTCAGCTTGATCAGGCCTCCTTGGAGAAGGCTGGCAGCTCCTGGGCAGTGTGGTGAAGCCCCCAAGCACTGGCTCTTTGTTAACGTGGGATGGTAGCAGCCCCCCTTTCTAGGTCAGTGTGGGGATCAGAACAGAGGGTCCAGACCCATAAAGGTCGGCTGTCTACCTTGTGACCTCTGTCCTGCTGTCACAAGACTGCGGCACCCAAGGCTGACCTGGCCAGTTCCACTACCCCCGTGCCTGGGCATCTCCCCTCCTACCTGGAGCCTCCAGATTCGTCTTCCAAAGTTCAGTTGTGGCAACACGTGTCGCATGCTCAAGAACGTCCCCTGGCTCCCTACTGCCCGTTTGTTAGGTCCAGTCTCTGGCATAACTCACGTCCATCTGTCTGGGACATTTGCCTTTTTCTGTCTCTGAAAGCCCCACCTGGCTTCCCTCAGGAAAGCCCTTCCTCGCCCCAGCCCTGGGCAGCAGCGTGGGCATGCCTCCCCTCTAGGGTCTCTGGATGCAGGGTCGGGCTCCTCCATCCTCGCCCACAAGCCGCGGGCGCTGGGCAAGCCACGCCAAGAGCACCAGCTTCAGACAGGCGCGGAGAGGCCACGGTGGCTGGCCCTGTGCGGAGCTCCGCGAGCAGGGCTGCGCTCACGCCTGGTGCCAGGTAATGCTCACCGCTGCTCTTGTCCCTGGCCACAAAGTCCCTGGACGCTTGCTTTAGAATGGCTTACTCTCTTTGCTTCATGCCTGACATTTTAGGGACTTGTATGTTCGTAAAACTCTTCTCTTAACCGTCAGCCCTTGGAGGATGGGGACAGTGTCTTGTTCATTCTTCACGGTGACTATAGGAAAGACCCACACTCAGACAGCCAAGTCGGAGGACCAACAAGTAAGGGCCATCCAGGAAGTGCCCGCAAGGCTCTCTCGGGCTGTGCCCAGGGCCCACCCGGTCAGTCGCTCTCGAGCTTGACCCGCGACTGATCCAGCCGCCAGCCGTAGCCTTGGCTCCCACCCCCCTCCCCTCTGCGTGGCTCCGAGCAGGGGTGAAAACCGTCTGGAAATGAGAGCATCCTTTTCCTCTTGATGCTCGAGGTTTGCGTCTGTCCCTGAGTGGAGAGAAGCAGCCAACACGGGCACCACGCGTCTCAGCCGGGATGTTTTAGTGTGGCACTGCCGCACTGCCCGGGGACGATCAGCGGGGCTCCTCTGTGCCACGCACTCCACTTTGTCTTGAAGTTTTTAGTTTTGACTTCTACGGGTCTAGAGCAAAAGGCCCCTTCATCAGCACCAATCAGGATGCGCCAGCCCTACACCTGGCACCCGCGACTGTGAGCCGGGACCTCTGTGTTGGAAGTCCACCGGATGGTGCTCCTGCTCGTGGAGACTCTCGAGATCTCAATTCCTTTCATTTCCCGGCATTTTTACTCGTGGAAAATCACCAGGGGAAAAGCAGAGATGTGGACAGGATCATGTTTGGGTGTTGGGACTCGTGGTGTGCGTTTGGGGATGACCTTGTTCTTTTTAACGAGTAAAATGTGGAAGCAGCCTATGCCCCAGTGTGTGCTGTTAAAATGACAGTGGTGGGTCGGGAGGCTGGAACGTGGGGCAGTCACCAAGAAGAGCACTTGGACGGAGGTGTGAGGGGTGGGGGCGACGAGGGTGTGATGTGAAGGTGGGCAGCAGACACCGCGGCCCGGGGATCCCAACTGTGAGTTTCACATCCGCGTTCGTTTGTTTACCATTTACTATTCTACGAAACGACGGGACTGAGAGCATGAGGAAGGACCCAGGTGCATGGCCCTGCACTGGAGGGGACTCTGCCCCCATGGGGTTGTTTTGCAGTGACTGGACACACTCTTTATCTCCACGCCTGGTGGGGTCCACGTGCTGCCGGCTTTGATGAGACTGGGGTGCTGCCGAGCATCTTCACACCCAGGGCAGCCCCAGGCTGGGAATCAGCCCAGCAGCCCTTGGTGCTGAGGTCAGGAGGCCCTGCCCCAGGTCCCTCTGCCTTCTGTCCCTCGATGTCCTCACCTCTGCCTCTTTCCCTTCCTCCTGCCCTTCCTCATCCCTCCATCCCTCCCGCCCCATCCCTCTTCCCCTTTCCTCCTTTGTTCCTTCCTGTCTCTGGTGTAGGGAGGTGTCAGCACAGGCCAGCACTGGTCTGAGTGCTTCCGCAGCTATTAGCTGCTAACCCACAACTCCAGGCTCATCTGACTGATTAGGTAGGCAACGACACTGTCACGGAGGTGAGGTCACCTCTTTGCACTCTTCGGAAGTTGCCAATAGTTAACACCACTTGGTACGATGTCTGATGTACACGCACATGCCTACATCCACGTGCACACACGTGTGTACGTGTGTGCCGTTCCCTCCTGGTAGCTGCAGTGATGGTTCCCAGACCCCGTGGGGAAACCAAAATCCACAAACGCTCAGGTTCCTCCTAGAAAGTGGCATATTTGCATATGACCTATGCACTTCCTCCCGCATGCTTTAGACTTCGTGAAAGTAAAAATTTAAAAAGTTAAAAATATAACACAGCCCCTGCCACAGGACAGGTGTGTTGTTAAGTGGTGGACAGAGCAGCTGCACCCAGTCCAGGGGAGCTCATGGCTGTGGTCTTCTAGATTAACTGTAATTTGGGGTACTGCAAATGTTATGGCAATAGCTACACTGCTTCTTTTCTTTTTGCAATAATGACAAGAAAAGGCTGTGTGTGATCAGTATAGGGCAACTTGTTTTTTTTCTTCAAGTCTTTTGATGCTCCGTTGATTGAATCTGCTGATTCAGAGCCCGTGGGTACAGAAGGCCAGCTGTGAACACACTAAAACTTGTGTGTGTGTGTGTGTGTGTGTGTGTGTGTGTGTGTGATCTGTGTTTTTATGGTTAAAAAAAAAAAAATGCAGACATGGCCAGCTTGGGGTGGCAGGATCTGAGGAAAGCTTCATGCTTTCTTCTTTATACTTTTTATATTTTCCTTTGTACTTTTCTATGTTCTCCACATTTTCTTCAAATGTGTGAGTTCCTCTTGTCACATTAGAACCCAGAAGTGTATTGGAGCCCTCCGGGGCAGAGGCTCTGTATGAGGACAGCCCCTGTCACAGGAGAAGTGTGGAGACACACTCTTTGTTGGAACGGCGCCACATATGTCACCAAAATAAGGCACTGGCTCACCCTTCCAACACATAACCTGAGTCCCTCCAATGCCAGGCAGTGGACATTAGTGTCACAAATACTGCTTGTAGTCCCCAACTGGCTTGCTGCTTCACAAGGCCGGCTCGCTGGGGATCAACGATTTCCTGCTGATCTCATTACGCACCGGGAAGTGCCTCCACTTACCCTTCTAACGCCCGTCTCACTTCCTCTCACTCCAGCGATGAGCTGGTGAGATATTCCTTACCCTGGTGTTTTCAACCGGTGTGCCTACCAGAGCCATCTAGAGGGTCCTCTCTAGATGAACAGGACCCACCCAGCCCCAAGAGGTGAGGATTTGAGTTGTCTGAGGACGAACATCCTTTTTTGAAGCTCCGGAGTTTTTAGTATGGAGCCAGGTATAGGAAGGAACACCTCCCTGAGCTGTCATCATGCTCATGTCTCCTGAACTGGCAGTAGGAGGAGCGTTCCAACCTTCTTGTGCCACCCACATCAGGACAGCCACCTGCCACTGGGGGTCACGTGCCAGCAGAGGCTCTGGCCCCGGGGGATGCAGCGCCTCAGCCCTGGACGGTGGGAGTTCTCCAACGAGTGCCACCCTATCCCGCCAGGTCCCACAGAACTTGCTGGAAACTCCTTCCACCTTCCAGCCCTTCAGCTACTTAAAGGTGGGTCACACGTCGCTCCCCATCTCCCCTGCTCCAGGGGCACTAGTTCCTTCCGCCGTCCTGGGGCGAACATTACCCTCACCTTCTGCTAACTTCTCCGCTGGCTGTCTCTTCCTGTCACATGAGTGATCTCCACTGCCTGGCAGAGTTTGGGCAGTCAGGCAAACTCCCATGCTTCCTGGGGACAGAACTTTCCACCACAGGTCGCCTGGAGTGAGGAAGAGTCGTCGGCTGGCAGCTCAGAGCTGGTCCCTCTGGGGGAATTCCTTGCTTTGGGGAAATGTGTCTAATGTCTGACCAGGTGGAGGAGCAAGGGACTGGCCCTTTTGACTAAATAAGTGAAATCTTCTACCCAGTGCCACCTCCCTTGTCCTGATAGTCCTTCCCTGTGTCATTCCTGACAGTGGCAATAAGCCCTCTACAAAGATACATCCACTCCACGGGCTGCTTCCCAGAGAACCCAACTTGGAGACCTGCCAATCAAGCCCTTCGGTGAACCGCCCTGGAGCTCGGGGTTAGCTATGATTTTCTGAAGCAGCCCAGGGGAGGTGCAGAGGTTTTCTTTGTGGAAGACCGATGGAAGGGCCAAACCAGTTGCCTTGACTGGGACACACTACTGCCCCCACCATCTCGCTCTGCTTCAGTGCTGGGGCTCTTCAAGGTTTAAACAGGAATACAAATTCATAAAGGCAGATGGAGCTCAAAGCCATGATTATCAGTGAAATGCCAGCAGAGCTCCCCGGTAGCTACAGGTGAACAAATGTCATCATGCGCTGCACTGATCCCCTGTACCCTCCGTGACCTCAGCATCAGCACCGCCCTCTGTTCCTCTACTCTAGCCAGTGCATGCTGGGTACTCACCACAGTTGCCATGAAGACGGACCCTCTGTCCTTCTAGCCAGCTACTTCCTCTAGTGGGAAAGCCCCACTCCTGTGAACCTGGACCACTTCTGCAAACGGTGTCTGTGGTACTCCTCTCCCCACCATCTCCTGAGCATCCTCTGTGCCTGTGCCGACCCCTCAGGCTAGATGATCCCTCCTGTGGGCCTCCCTGTCAGCCGAGCTGTTTTGAAGCACACTGTCTGTCATGAACTCCTGCAGGGTCCTGGCCACGTCTCCTTATCTGTGTCGCCCCGCAGCTAGCTCAGCGCCTGGGACACACAGTCATTACTCAGGAAGTGTGTATGGAATCGAAGTAAACGGGACTAAAATTTTGTATTTTTAACGCTGAGACTCTCAGCTCATTGGAGAGATACCAGCTCTGCCTTATGACATTTGAGGCAACTTTGCAAGTGGTTTCAAAGTCCCCTGCTTGATCTTCCCAACTAACGGCTTCCAGCACACAGGAGGGAAGTGAGAAATGGGCTTGAGGTTTATCATGATAAAAACAGCCTATGCAAGTCACTTTTTTCTTCTTTCTTTCTTTCTTTTTTTCCCCCTTTCGATTCAGAAAGACTTTGGCACAGAACCTTGGATTAAAGGTTGCACCTGAAAGAGTGATCCACATAATCACCCTGGCTTTCTGTCCATGGCTTCACTGACTCAGGACTGGGGAATGCATACCCCAGCAAGCATTGCGGGCTTGTCGGGACGGGCAGGCAGAGGCAGAGTGTGAAGCTTGCCAGAGTCAGGATAACGGAAAGAGAGCTAATGCAAAGGAGAGGCTCCAGACATCGGTCCCCAGTTCCCTCACCACTCAGATGGAATTAAAATGCATCTGTGCAGGACGAGACCAGGAAGGTCTAGCCAGAAAGAAACGTTTCTGGGAGCCCCAGGAGTTCTGATCATCCCAAGTGGAGAGAAACCCTCAGTGAGACCGCCACGTGCCACTTAGGAAGAGCAGGGCTAGATTGGCTTATTCTAGTTTCCCTTGGTAAGTACCACTTCCTTCTCCCACACTGAGGAGCCTGGCTCCCATTATCTTTAACCCCAAGCAATCCCTCTGTGTCTGCTCCAACCACAGATGGTCTTCTCGCCAGCACCACTGTGTCTCTTGTGCCATCTTCCTCCTGCTCAGCCCTGGTCCCCCAGGGTAGATGCTCCCCCAGTCCTCCACCTGCTCTAGCTTAGGTACCCGCTTTGTCCTTCCCTTGATCCCTGCAAGGGAAGGACTGACATTAGTGAACCACCTGGACCTACCACACACGTCAAGCTCACTACAGTTCTGTCCACTTGGCATGTCACACCCTCTGCCTGGAGTCTCCTCCCCGACGTGGCCACTGGCTAAAATCCTCCCTCTGCATTTGAGCTCCACTAATCGTTGATCTGTGACACCTTCTGCAAGGTCCCAGGATGGTTGCCAGGCTTGGTTACCCTTTTCTTGGTCTTGCATGTCCCTCAATACAACGCCCACGTACTGTCAGAGCCTCCTGCCCCCTGGTGTCTCTAAGGACTCCAAATTCTTTACAAAACAGGCCTCGTCAACCCTCAGAACATTGATGGAGTCTGGTGGAGTGGCCACTGAAATCTGTCCATGTCACTGCAGCACCAGACGTGGGAGGGTGGCTGTGAGTGACAGCTGTTGCGTGAGGCCAACACACCATCTTGAAGCCTTTTCCAGGCACTCCCAGACTCCTCTGATGCCTCAGTCTCCACACCATGTGGTCAGAACCCCAGCCGCCACCTGCTGCCTCATCGCTCTAGGACCCTGAGAAATTCAAGATCATGTTATGGCTTAATTGTTTTTTCAGGTTCAGGCTAAATTCTGTTGTCCACAATACAGCTTGTGTCTTTGCAAATAACTTGGGAATAGTTCAGTTTTCACAGTTAAGTGAATATGAACCTTCGAATCCATAAAATAAATAGAATGAACCTTCAGCTCATCAGATTTGGCAGCTTCACAAAACTGACCTGACCCTTCTCATGGCTCTTGGGTTCCAGCTTCCAGCTTGAAGCAGGGAATGGAGACTCTTGGATGTATTTAATACTCATGAGAACCCCCAGAGGCTGGAAAGGGAGCCCCAAGAGAAAGGTTCTCTGAAGAAAGGGGAGAGAAGGGACTTCTGCCCTCTGAACCTAATGTGCAAGAGAGACTAGGCTGGGGTTTAGTTTGGAGCTTGTTTGCATTTCTTTATGGGACAAACTAAAAAAGAAAATAAGAAAAAGAGGCTTGGGTTGCAGGGTTCAGGATTCCCTGAAAGATAAGGGTGAAATGCTCCTTCCCTTACCTAACTTCTACCACCCCAGGGAAGCTGCCATCAGATCTCTAGGAACCTGCAGGGGCCTCTTACCTGGCCTGCTGGATTGGAGTTTCTCTCCACTTTGACCCAGTAACTTGTCTCTTTCATGTATCTGGGCTGCTGACCCAATAAAATGAAAGTTCTTTGATCTGATATCAAGGGTTTCCAAGCAGGCTGCGGCTTGGCAACTCCAATTCAGCTCCAGCCTTCTTGCCGGGCAACTTCAGCACGACTGTTACCTTCTCATTTATAAAATGGGACATAGGACTAATGTGAGAATCAAAAGAAGTGATGGATATAAGCATTTGCAGATTGTCAAGTGTTTAAAAAATTGCTTTGGTGATTGTCATTATTATAAGAACTCAGTGACACATGTTCAAATGAATCCATCAGTGGCTCAGATAGTTAAATGTTGTAGACATTACTTGAGTGGTATGTGGAGACTCTTGGGTGCATTCTAAGATGAGATGGCTGGGAAGACCTGCGTCATGATGGAATTCTCCACCACAAACCCTGCTTCCTGGGGAACGTCATTGCCTTGGTGCTGAGAACAGCGCCCTCTGCAGGTCTGCAGACGCAGGAGCCTGAGGGAGTTGAGGATCCTTCAGTCTGATCCTGATGATTCAGGAAAGAGGAAATGGAGCCCCAAAGAAGCTGAGAAGTTTGCTGGAGGGGAGACAGCTGGACAAGTGCGACCAACACTATCAGCAGAGGTGTCCACGGGGACCCTGCTTGCAATCCCTCCCGCTCAGATCCCTCGCCACGGTTTCTCAAGTTCAAACCAATCTGAACATAGACTTCAGGTGTTCTTGAAACAACTGTTACAGTTATTGTTTCCCATCCAAAAATGAAGACTTAAGCACTCTGGGAACCCATTTATTGCTTTTTATCAGTTTCATATATTGAGGTCTTGTTAAAGATTTCCTTTGAAACAAAGGTTTGTGCTATTGAAGATGCTATGAAATCTTGACCTAGAAAAAAAAAATGCCCAGGGGAACTGGGGTAAAATTCTCTGCAGGTGGGTTTGATTGTGTATAGAGGGGTGAACTTATAGGATGGCGGCCGGGGAAAAGCAAATTCATTCACCCATTTTCCAAGAACCCAATGTGTCCATGTATCCCCTAGGGGATGTCGACTCCCTGATTCCCCCAGAGTCCACTGAGGTCTTTTCTGCACTTCTCTGTTACTAAGAGTCTCTTTGGAGGCAGAGGTTTGTGTTCCCGTGTGGCGGGTCAACTCTAGAACACACGCTGCTCTAGTTTATGAGTGGGGATTGGTCCAACCCATGCATGCATGGTGTCCTGGACAAAAGTTGACTTTACATCCCTACAAATGGTGCCATTGAAAGTGCTCTCATGAGGAGACATGCCGGGGAGGGCTTTTATTTTGTTTTATTTTTTGCTAAGGTTCTCATATTTTAGAGAGAAAAAAGAGAAAGATATGGATAAATCCATCCAGTGGGGCGCCAACCTTTCGTGTTTGAGAAGGACTTAAGATAATGCTTTTTAAATTACCTTGTCCTATGACCTACAGTAAAACATACATTTATGCCCCAATATGCACAAGTTCTTTCTCTCAAAGAAATATGAAATAACTAAATATAGAAATTCAGCACACAATGATACTTAACCTTATTGCATCCAACTCTTCTCGGTCTCCTCCCCTCCCCTCCCTCCTCTCTCCTCCCCTCCTCTCTCTTTCCTTCCCTTCCTTCTCATTCCATTCTGTTCTATTATATTCTGTCATTTTAAAAACATTGGAAAATTTCCACTAAATAGACTTTAACACCAACTTATATGTTTTGTATTTTTAAAACATTGACCTAGGGACTTACCTCACCCGCGGACTTGCCCCACATATGACTGTGTCAACCATATATATTGTTGGAGGGAACAGGTGGAGATTGCAAGGAAGCTCTGCCCCTGCCAATGGCTCCAACTCTCAACTCAGGAGTGTTCCCAGAGCAGTGTCATCAGATGGGGAGGGGGTTCACCTCTTGTCAGAGGAGCAGCTGGGTGCTAGGGAAAGCCAGGGTGGCTGAGCAGAATTTGCACATGACGTTGGGAGGATTGGGCCAAGGCCAAGTAGGGGGCCTCTAGGGAGAGCACCTTGGGCACACTGTGGAGGCTGGACTCTCTTTGGTCTATCAGAGCCCTTAGGGTGCCCAGAGGAGGAGCCAGAACAGGGAGGTTCCAGGCAGCTGTGTTGGTTCTCAATGACCATTGCCCTCCTGTTCTATGGCAACCCCCTGAAGGAGTTGGGGGGCACTGCTTCTGAGTATGCCTAATGGGGGTGTTGACCATTTCAAGCTGCAACCACACAGAAACGGTGGCTACAGAGGGGCCATTTGGCCTGTCTGTCCCTTCACACAGAAGGCCATCGAGCCTTCCTTGGGAAGATGTCCTCCCTGCAATGTGGTAGGAGATGACCTTCATCACCAGGGACTGGCAGTTGGGGGTCACAGTGACCCTGAGCACATCACCCTCATTTCCTAGTGGCTTCACATCCCACCGTCTCTCTCCTCCTGACTCCCTAGAGCTCACTCTCCCAGTCCAGAGACCCCTTTGTCTTATCACTTTTTTCACAACCACTGTTTATCTAAGTTATCAAAATATCTTGCCTTGGCCATTGCTTCTGGCTGAGACCCTCACGTGCAGGTTAAATTCATAAAACTCATATGATTTTCCCTTATTCATCTTCCTTGTGCTCATTTGGCTCCTGACCCAGCTGAAGAGCTCACATAACACTGGGCTGGGGCTGCGGCTGGGGCGTCCCCTCTCCTACACGTCTTCTGCTGAGCCACAGCATCAGCCGGGTACTTGCAGAAGTCATCAGTCACCAAAGGCGGCTCTGAGCGCTTCATACACAATAACTCATGTGACCCTCGCAACAACCCTGGGAAGGAGGACTTGCTATTACCATTTCCAGTTTACAATCCAGTAGTTGAAGAGATAAGGAAATCGCCCACAGCTGTCAGCCCGACTTGACCTCCACGTGTCTGGTTCAAGGGCGCCCACTCCCCACTGCCCTGTGCTGCCTCTCGTAGAGCCGCTGAGCTCCCACCTGCTGGACACCTCGGCCAAGCCGTGGCCGTAAGGGAGATGTGGCCCCTCTGGTCCTCACATGTGCTGTCTGGAGCCTGGAGTACAGAGAGGGATGGACGAGACACGAGGCTGCCGAGGGGGACAGGCAGGGTCAGAAGGCCAGCAAATCCTGCCTGCGTGTCATCCTGCAGGTCGGGATGTCTGAAACTCCAGTTCTGAAGGTCAGGACCAAATACATTCTGAAATATAAGGGTTAAGAAAACCAAATAGGCTCTTGTTGTGCCAACCAGTCAGCACTGGCGGTGAGGATGGGGTGGGCCTGGGCAGCACTGCCCTCAGCCGTGGCACCCCCAAGCAGCTTTTGCCCAGCATAGCTCCTTCAGGTGCTGGGGAGACACTGCCAGGTGGTTCAGGTAGCCACAGTGACACAGCGGGCTTGCATTTTAGAAGGATCACTGGGGTTGCAGGAAGGAAAGAGATAGGGTAGGAGGTGGGTGTGGGCAGTAATGATGCCTGGGAGGCTGGTTAGGAGGCAAAGGCACCAATGCCAAGTCCTGTAGCAGGAACCATGAGCTGGGACAAACTCAAGAAATGTTTAGAGGGCAAGATTGATGGGACTTTCTGCCAGAAGGGATTTGACAGCCGAAGGAGAGGAATGGATAAAGGTAACTTCCAGATCTCCAAGCTCCTACCACCTGAGCGAGTCGACAGTGGGAGAGGTGGGGCAAGGAGTGGTGGTGCTAGAGCAGCCAGGTGGAGAGGTGAAGGTGCAGGGGTCAAGGCTACGGAGAAGGTCAGGCACACAGAGACAGGACCCGTTAAAGTCACAAAAGAGACCCCGTCACATAGAGAGAGAGACTTAAATAAAATCAGGGGTAAGAACAAGATCCTGTGAACCACTAAAATGAGCCAAGAAAGAGGAGCACCGAGACTGAGGATGTGCGGAGTGGCGGGTCTACCAGGGAGGTGCCTCGGCCCCATCTCAGTCTGAGTCACGGCCACTAATTCAGAAACCAGGCGAGCGGCGATGGGGCATGAAGAAAAGACAAACAGACACACAGGGAGAGTAAAAGGTGGGACCAGGTGGGTAGCCAATCTGATGGAGTTTGTCCCAGAGCTAGCCTAGCACAACATGTTTATTATATAGTGTTGCCGCCTGAAGCAATGACCGCTTGGAGCAACGAAGCCGCGGGAAGAAGTTAGAGGCGAACTGGAAACAAACAGCTTTTTATTCTAATAACTTTTCTCTCTGGCTCTAACAACAACTAACACGCACCACACACCACCAAAAAAATGGCCCTGACCCGATCAGCAATCTCAGCTCAAGTCACTCGAGATCCCAGGCCAAGTCCCGCGAGATCCCGGGCCAAGTCCCGTGAGACTACAGAAGGCGGCAATGTCCAAATCTCCATGGCCCATAGTCAACTGCAATTTAAGCCATCTCCCCAAACAGGGCTCCTGCAATATAGGTTTCAGCAAAAGGTCATTTGTAGGAAAGGTTCAGTAAAGCAGGCATCTGAAGGATGCAGGGCTGCTGAGACATTAGGGACATCTCATTTTGTTCCGCATCCTCTAGTCCTGGGAGCTGGTGCCTGAACTCAGAGCCTCTATGGGTAACTCTGACCTCTGCACAGTTTCCTCAGGCCGGCGTCACCATGGCAACTGGGCCATCTCCACCTGCACTTACTCACAGGCAGTTCCCAGAGCAACCCAGCCCCGAGGGAGGCCGAGCACGATCCAAATCACCGCTGTCCACTGTGGGAGTGGGGACTGCAACGGGATGGGAACCACAAGCTGGGGAGGGTCTATTCCACAGTCCATGTCCGTG
This sequence comes from Tamias sibiricus, assembly GCA_025594165.1. Lineage (NCBI taxonomy): Eukaryota > Metazoa > Chordata > Mammalia > Rodentia > Sciuridae > Tamias > Tamias sibiricus. The sequence goes on along the minus strand of CM046658.1, from coordinate 175,304,100 downwards.
TGCTTCATGTTCCTGGAATTCTCCCAGTGGGAAATTTGTGATTAAAAAACACATACCAGGAGGTGAAGGTGAGCTGCCAAGTGGGGTCATGACGGAAGCTTTGAGGACGCTTAGAGGTCATTTTATTTTTTTCCTAATGAAATAGCAACAGTGTTATGTAAAATGGTTTGCGAGTTTTATTTGTAGCAGGAATGTGAACCAAGACTTGCCGAGTGCCCTTTGTGTTCCACCAGTGACACTAAATAATCCTGGAGGGAAAATAAAACAGACAGGCGCACCCCAGAGCCTGGAGATGCTCAAGGCTCGTCCATTATCAGAGCCAGCAATTCTATCCACAAAACCTGGGCCAGGAGCTGTGGCACGGGGCAGCCTCATGCACTCACACACCCAGGTACAGCTCTTCTGTCACTAGGAACTGGGGACATGCCTCCCTCCAGGGGCCAGTTGGATGCCCCTGCATCCTGCTCACGTTTTTCAGCGGGCACACACATGCTGGAAAGTAGCCTGCAGCTTGCTGGTTTTCTAATTTCCAGCACCTTTGGACTTGGCATTCATGGTTCTCTGCCTCACCTTGAGTCACTTGTGAATGCCATGATATTTGCATGAACTCAATCAAAATGCTCAGGTCAATAGGAGACTTACCCAAATCTGTAGATGAAACATGCTCGTGGCCAGGAGGGACTGCAGGGTGCCTGAGTTTCTGGTGTAGTCTTTTGTCCCTGCTGTGGGAGGGAAGCAGCCTGGTTACAGGGTCCCCAGGGGAGGCTGATTATATTTTGAACCTGTCATTTTGCTGGACAGACGCGCATGGATTACGGCCTCTTTTCCCAGCATGAAGTGGGCCAGAAAGTAGAGGCAATAGCGCTGTTCCTTGGGTTGACTTGCAGGACGACTCTCTGATCCGTGTTTGGGTTGATCAGAAACTAAGGTGCCGACCCTTTGACTACACGTTTTAGAAATAGAGAAAAGATTGTATCCCTTTACGACTTCTGTCAGCCTGAAAGAGCCATGAATCACAGCAAAATGGCATCTTATATTTAGTAATTCGTCTCCCGTTTGGATCAAGATGACAAATCTTGTGCAGAATAGCTCCCCGTGACTCACATCAGCTTTTAAAGATGTTGGTAACAAAGTTTGACGAATCGTTATCGACCGAGCTTGGAGGGTCTACACAATTTATCTCAGCTATTAATAAGAGATGCGGTCTTCATCTGCTTCAGAACATGATTATTATTTCCTGCACTTGGCATGCCTCTCACAACAGGAGAGAAGACGTGGTTCAGACCTGACAGAGTTCCCGTGCGCCTTGTTGAGAGCGACGCTTCTAGATTTTACTACATCAAGAAATCTTGGAATGGATTCTAAGTGTCTGAAGAAAGGGAAATACGCTTAAAAATGGACATAACATAGTATGATTAAGAACAGTTTCATTGTTAATACATTAATATCTCATTAATATTAAAATTTACATAATGCAATTACAGAAGGCAGGAGAAATGTCAATCATCTGGAGGTTGGGGCCCACTCTGCTCCTGTCTCCTGTGGCAAGAGCTTGGGGTTGATGCTTTCATCTCCTCTGATTGGTTGTGCCAAACCGAATCCTTGTAGTTAATTAGTTGACTCACTTTTTCCAACTGTTATTTAGTCAGACAATACCTTTGGTACTGGGGTACGAAGCTGGAAAATGCCCAGTCCCTGGCTCAGAAGGACTTGCAGCTTCGTGGAGGGTGCACGACGCACAGATCGGGGTGGACCTGCAGGCCCAGGGGGTGCTGGACGCGTCTCTCTGTGTGTTCCCACTCGAATCTCAGAGAGGGGTGAACATCTGATTTTCAGGAATTCAAGCCCAGAACTGGGAACTGAGGGCCGGGCTTGAGTGTTAGGTCAGGAACTTGAGGCAGGGTGTGGCTGGCTCTGGGTTCCTGAGCTATAAAATGGGGCTGAGGTAGAGCTGATTCTGTCCACAGCAGTGGATGGGCTGAACCAGGCTGCGTGTGCAGCAAACACTGAGCAGTGTGTTCAGAGCAGAGACCTGCCCCGGACCTGCCTTGCACGTGAGCAGATGAGTGCCCACGCTGGACCCGACCTGACAGTCACCCGCTTGACCCCCCCTGCCAGGCATGAGCTGGGGGGATGGCTCTGGGCACCCCCATGCTGGGCCAGCAGCTCTTTCTGGTGCCCACTTGCACAGGTTTTGCCTCCACATGGGGTAGCTCCTTGAGCTGCTTCCTCTCCTGCCCCCCTCCAGGCCCCCACCTTGTCAGCACCTGTCTCATCTCTTCCTCACCTGTGTCAGAGAGGGATGCATTCAGAGGCAACCAAAGACAACTCGAGCACGGGAGTGTTACTACTTAAGGATTTATTTGTTTCACAAGACTATTGTATTGCAGCCACTGAAGAACCAAGCCCTACCCTCTCTCTGTTTGGTGGTGTGACTTTCGCAGGAAGAAGAAAAGGTACGTGTGTTAATCAGCTTTCTGTTGCTGTAACAAAAACCTGAGATAATCAACTTATAAAGAGAAAAGGTTTATTTTGGCTTACAGTTCCAGAAGTCTGAGTGCATGATCAGTTGGTTCTGTTGCTTTGGGCCTCTGAGGAGGCAGCACCTCAGGGTGGACGCCTGGGCTACAGCACCCCATGGCCAGAGAGTGAGAGGGAGACCAGGGCCCACAGTCCCCTATTGGTCACACTCCCATCCCATCCACCCAGAGAGCACCTCCTGGGTCCCACCCCTGAGAGCTACCACCGCCTTCTAATGGTGCCATGTTGGGGACCAAGACATTAACACAAGGACCTTTGGACATTCCAGACCCAAACCACAGCAGCGCAGGATCAAGGGAGCAATGACTGGGCTGAGGCCATCCCTGCCGAGTGTCTTACAGTCCTGAGCAGCCGGGGCCAATGGCCGCCCCACCTGTGAGGGTCTGGAGTGGAAGGCAAGGTGAAGGGAGCTGCTCAATGGTCACATGGCTCTGGCTGTCTTCCAGGTCCTCATGGAACCTCTCCTGACAACCACCAATGTCACTGCTAGCCTCGACCCAGGAGTGGCTCCGACATCGGCATTCTGCACCTGCCATTGAGCCCTTCACACGACATTGCAACGGCTGTTCGCATGCCCCTCAGTTCACAGGTCACAAAGTGCTTTCTATTGTGACCTCCTATTCTACCCTCACCGCCACCCAGAGAGTCACACACCCTTTCTGAGGTTCCAAGAAGGGACCAGACTCCACCTAGCACAGCAAGAAGTTGGAAGGAATACCAGATTTACGACCAGAAGCAGAAACCCTCAACACCAGCTCTGGAGTATTTTGGAGTCAGGTGAAACAGGATCCCAGTGTCGGTTTGGCCACTGATTGGCTGTGCCAACAGTGCAATAAACAGGTATTTCCGTTCGTTTTGTGTCACCATAACAGAATAGCACAGACTGGGTGGTTTATCAAGGACAGAAATTCACTTCCTCACAGTCCCGCAGGCTGGGCCATGGAAGGCCAGGGGCTGGGGTCTGGCCAGGGCCTTCTCGCAGCTCACCCCATCCCGTAGTGGAAGGTGGGAAGGCAAGAACAGCAGAGGGGCTGACCTCTCTTTCACAGGGGACCTGCCCCCCGATGCTGAAGCCACTCCCACCATCTTGGCATTAATCCATTCACCAGGACCCCGAGAGACTTTGGCCTTGTTCCTTTGAGCAACTGGTCAGGAGGAGCAGCAGCGCGGAGTAGAGGCCAGTGAGCGGAGGGTGAGCGCAGGCGCACCTCCGGGTCGCCTCGCTGGTTGTGGTCCTGGAACCCCAAGACGTGAGGGCCTTGCTCAGCTCAGCTCTCCTGCAATGCCAGGGACCGGAGGGACTGGGACCAGGTCCCAGAGCGCTGCAGCAGGTGTCTTCCCAACAAGCTCTTCAAAAATAAGACAAAGGAGGGGCTGGGGCTGTGGCTCAGCAGTAGAGCACTCGCCTAGTATGTGCAAGGCCCTGGATTCGATCCTCAGGACCAGATTAAAATGAATAAATAAATAAAATAAAGATGTTGTGTCCAACTGCAACTAAAAAATAAAAAAAATATATTAAAAAAATGAGCCAAACGCCCCCCAACACCCACATGTATCTGTCCAGCTCTGCTCAAGAGGCAGCACTTGGCCCTTCTTCTGAATTACAGCCATCTCCTTTGGTTCTCAGAGCTAACTTTATTCCCACTTTACAGAAGGGCAAACAGAGGTCAGACCTTGCTATGGGGAGAGCAGTAGTAGATCTCCATTTGAATTCAGACCTGGTTCAAAAGGATATGCACTAAGAATCCCTCTTCCTTGGTAGAATGTCCTTTAGCCCCTTGGGACACCATCCCTAGTAGCTCTTACTAGTTGGAAGAGTAGGCAGCAGCAGCAGCAGTAGTGGCAGCATTAGTATCATCGACAGAAGCAGCTGCACCACCGTGAGTAGCAGCATTCCAAAAGTAAGAGCAGTAGCAGCAGCAGCAGCAGTCTGTGGGTGCTGTCTGTGGGTCGGCTGCACTGTGTGATTTCAGAACCCTACTAAGCCAGAGAGAGGGCGTTGGTGTCCCCCTTCCCCTCCACCCAGAAGCGCACAAAGTGAAGCAGCTTGGCTGAAGCCGCGCAGATAGGAATTGGCTGTGTGGGTTTCTGTCTGCACCCGGCCCCTCCCCTCTCCCTGCGTCTGTGTGGACTGGCAGGTGTTCTGCCTTCGTTTCGCGGGCTAGAGAGCGGGCCACCCTCAAGGGGAGGCGCAGGCGGGCTGAGTTGATGCACCCATCTGAGCTCACTCAGCAAAGGACTTCCCCAGGCCTCAGTCTCCCCTGGCCTGGCCTGGGGAAGGGAGTGGAGTCCAATCAGACTGTGCAAGAGTTCAGTGGGGCTTGGGGGGAATTGTCCACAGCCTCTCAGCTTAGGGGGATCCAGTCCCAGTTCCATCCAACTCTCCACCAACCCAACGGCATCTCTGACAACCACGCATTGGTGACCCGTCTGCAGGCATCCAGTGGTGGGGCTCCACGGTCCCAGCAGGTCCTCTGACTGTGAGCACGCTAGAGCACCGTCTCGCCACTGCGACAAAGCTCACCCCCTCCCACCTCCACAGTTGTTGCAGGGATTTGTGCAAACCGTGTGGAACACCTACTTCCACATCGGTGATAATGCCTGCAGGTCCCCTCAGCTGGACTCTCCTACATGGAGTTTCCCAGGCCTGCCCCACGCAGCCTCTCCGGCTTCCTTGGTCCCTGTCATTTGCTCCGGCCCCTCTTCCTGCCACTGTCTGATAGATGGGCTACCCTCCCCCCACCCAGAGTTTTCCACATCCTCAGAGAAGCAACCTTGTTTCATTTTCCGGGCAGGATGTTTCTTACCTGGGCAGGATGTTTCTTTTCCCCGGGCAAGAGCCAATAGGCTTAAAGTTCCCTGTTCTATGGGCAAAGAGCCAATGGCGTTGGGGTTGCTCTGGTGCACCTCCCACCAGAAATTCCTATATAGGGCCCTGTTCGAGAGACTCAGAACAGACACACAGACACACAGAGACACACAACATCAGCTCGTCGCTGCTAAGAGGAGGAAGCCACTCAGACACATCAGCTCAACGCTGCGGAGAGGAGGAAGCCACTGCAATAGCTCCAGACCCACCGCCTCCAGCCGACGGCAGCTGCCCCAGCCGGCAGCTCCAGACCCATCACCTTCAGCCTGAGGGCAGCTCCCAGCTGACAGCTGCAGCCTCCAGCCAGACAGCAGCTGCTTTAGGTGATAGCTCCAGAGATCCTAGCCTGTGTGACCAGGCACCCACCTTCTGTCCAGAGCTTGCGCACTCCCTTCTCCCTGAGCTTGCACACTCCCTTCTCCCTGAGCTTGCACCTCTCAACCTTCTCCCTGACTCCCCTCTCCCCAGCACAAAGGCTCTTTGGCGACCTTCCCCGACCAGAGCACCTCCTCACCCAGAGGGAGTCTCCCCGTTTGGGGAGATGGCTTAAATTTTGCTACCAGCCACGAAGCCTGTTGAATAAATCTCTTGGCTGCACGGCTGTCCCCGGTGTGTGTTTTAGCCCTTCACTGTCCTGCAGACCCTCCCCTGCCCTCCTCACCCAGAGGCGAGTGGCTGGTGTCCCTGGCTTCAAAGGGCACGTCCACATCACTTAGCCATTGTCCAGCCTGGGCCCTGTGCGCATGCCCGTCTGCTTCTGCCCCCAGCGTCCCCTCTCCTTCAGCCACAAGCGCAGAGCACCTACTGAGGGAGGACCCGAACAGGTCGTGCAAGCCCCGCCCATATCCGAGGGACAGAGGCGGGCCCTGCCTGCCCTGCTCTGAGGAGGCCCACATGTTGCTCCTGGTGAGGGCGGGCAGGAAGGCCCCTGGAGGGCTGCTGCCCATCTGAATCACAACCACAGTCCAGGGCGCTTCTGCTTGGCGAAGGCAGGCGGGGTCTGAGCAGTGGGAACAGAGTGAGAAAGCGTGGCAGAGGGAACAGAGCTGGTGCGTGGGGGAGTCTGCGGCGGGGGGGGGGGGGGGGGGGGGGGCACAGGGCACGGCCCTGAGGGATTCTCAGTGCTAGGGAGGGACACATCAGGCTGTAGACTAAGGCGTGTGGGTCACAGAGAAATTCTAGAAAGAATTTGCTGAAGGCTCTTTGAAGTCCAAGTATTTATCCTCAGACCTCAAATTTCTGCTTCTCCAAGAAGCCAACCATGCTCCTCTTTCAGGTCTCTGGAGACAGACAGCCTGAATTGAAGCTCAGGCTCTGCCACTTACTTGCTGCGTAGCCTTAGGTAAGTTACTTAGCCTCTCTGTGCCTCAGTTTTTGCATGTATAAAATGGAAGCAGTTGAAGTCCCCCCACTTCACCTGGATTTTGGATAATGAATTGACTTCAAATATGCCAAGCTTCTTCAATATAATATTTGTATTGTTTTCTAGACTAAAACAGAAGATCCATGAAGTCAAGAACTATTTTGTATCCAGGGCTACCTCCCTGATGCTTAGGGGAATACTTAACATATTGAGGTTGGATAAATAAACAAGGACTGCAATATCACACACATAGCTCAGCACCAGGAAAATATATAAAGTAATACAATATAAAACAATAGGTGTACCCAGCCTCTGACACCAGACACAGGCCTTCTCCATGGGCATCTGGATCCCAGCTCTCTCGCTGTGCAGACCTAACACAACCCCTGAGGAATGAATGAGTGAGTGCGTAGCTCAGCCCAGGATGTGTTGGCAGAGGGGAGGTGGGTGGCTCCATGCACAGTGGACCTCCTTGGTGGGTGGTCCAGTGTGAAGCATCTGCCCTCATGGCTCCCCATGGCTGCAGAGGGCTTGCCATCTTCCACCTGCCCTTACAGCACATGCTGTAGGTGGAAGGCTGGCTCTTCATTTAACCATTCAAGACGACTGGGCTGCCATTCATGCTAAACAGTGGATGCTGGCGTTGCCAGTCCCCACTACTCAGCTGCCCTTGCGGGAACTCCGACTGGAAGAACCCTCGTCCTACTGCCAGAGCCCTTCTGCCTCCGCCCGGCACAGGCAGGTCCACCCGGCGTCCTCCAGCTACCTCCAGTCGCTCTGCTCCTTCAGCTTTAAAAGCACAACGGGTCCCTGTGTGCTGCAGGAGGCAGGGCGGGGGGCAGGGGGACAGAGCCATGTCCCTGCGTCCGCTGTTCCTCAAGGATCAGGGCGACCTCTGCACCCTCCTGGTGCGCTCTGCTCCCCTGCTCCAGGGCGCGTGGGCTTCCCAGCAGACTCTAGCTGCTGCCCACAGCCCGCCGGGCAGACCTCACCCCCACCCGCTCCTGTGGCCAGGCTCAGCCTCCACCTCCCTGTCCGCACCCCGCCGTGGCGTCCCTGCTTTCCCACACCATCCTACACGTCCCCACGACTTGGCGTTGTCCCCCTCTCCCTCTGACTCTCTGGACCCTCACTTTACTCTTCCTGCCTCTCTGCCTCTCCCAGCCCTCTTCCTTGTCTCTTGGCCTCTGTCTGTCCCCCGCCTTCCTTCCTCGTGCCTCCTTCCTTCCTTCTCGTTCTCCTTCATGGATCCAGGGAACGGGGGTCTCCTGGGCTCTCAGGTGGGGTCAGGCGCTTCAGTGGTCCTCGGGGTGCAGTGGGGACTTTGCCCCTCGCGGGGGTGATTGTGGATCTAGCACCAGCTCCCTTCCCCTCCTCCAGCTCTTTTTCCACCATGTGGGGTAACGTTGGAGCCAGGAGCCTCAGTCCCACCGTTTGGGACTGGAACGTGGTCTCTTGCTCATAACTGCAGGCTTTGGCAAGGCGCCTCAGCCCAGGACAGGCCCTGCCCTAACCGTTACTGACGGGATGGTTCTAGGCTACTTTCTATATTTTCTAAGGGAAAACAGAGCCTAGATAAAGGATCGCACGACCCAGGTAGGTCCGTGTGGTCATGTGGTGCAGCTCCTGCAGGGTCACAGGGAGAGCGGCTCAGTCTAGCCACCGAGGGCCGTTTCTGAAAGCAGTTCCAAATTTCTCTCCTGTCTTCTGGGGAAGCCAACCAGAGGTCCCTTCTGCATCACACTGATGTGCATCACACATCAGTCCTGACCTCTGCTCGCTCAGATGTTGCGCCCGCTCCAGCTCTCTCACATCCACGGCTGGACATCTCCTTGAGCTTGTGGGCCTGGCCCTCCCGCCCTCCTGTCCTTGTTCCCGCGCTCTTTGCACATAGACTGGCTCAGTGTCTTTGGTTGAGAGATTTCCCCTTGCTCCTCCCATCTCTCCTGTTGGGGTTTTCTTTTTCTGTTCCTCTGACTGGCCATCAAACACCTTCATAGCTGACCTAGCAAGCACTTGCCTGTTAGCTGAGAAAAACAGGGACTCCGAGCGTGAAAATGCGGAGCACACACAGGTGTCAACCCTGCCACGCCCACTGTGCCAAGGCAGGCTCCCGCTCATGACTGCGTCCAACAGTTAGCAACTGCCAGGGACACGCTCTCGTCTCACACGCTGCCCTTCAAACCCAGGAGACTCCTGCAAAGCAAAGTGGCCTGAGCCGCTGCCTCCTCCAGGCCAGCAGCTCCTCCGGCATCCGAACTGCGGGAGACTGGATGGGCAGGCCCTGGACTGGGGTGGGGGGGGGGACTCATTCTCTGCCATTGAAGACGGAGGACAAAGCCTGCGACCTTGGCTAATTAGGGAAGCAGCCCCAAGGGCAAAACGAGCATCGAAGCAAGCGAGGGCAGACAATCATCATGGGCAGCTGTCACACCCGCACCTGGACTCACCTTTCCTGTGGACTCTCTGCCCAGAAGTGTGCTTTTTCCCCAAGTCACTCTAAGTCAGCAGCCCACTAAAGGGTTAAGAGCAGTGAATTCTAAAATTTGAGTGATATAACTTTCTTTTTGACAAATGTATATTTCCCATAGTGATAGTACCAAACATGGATTTTAAAAAATAAAACCAGGAAAAATAGTCACAAGCAAGAAGCGATTTCTATCCACAGCCGACCTCAGGGCCTCTGAATTTGGAAGAACCTCTAAGGAAGGGCGGGGCCACTGCCTGACCTCACCAGGGCTGGTTCCAGGGGTCTGACATGGCTGTTGACTTTGGAACACGTTCTAGGCTCCACAGAGAAAGAACAGACTCCACCAAATAATTCCCTGGAACAGAACAACCCTGGGCAATACTTTCCTTTGGAGCCCAGGTCTGGAGAGGATCCGAGCATCGCATAGAGGAATCAGAGCAGAGGGCGAGAAGGCAGCCTGGGGCTGGGATCTCTCTCCCCCAGGGCGTGAGGCAGGACTGAGCAATAGCTTCTTTTAAAGGAGAAACCCGCGGAGTGCTCGAGGGCCTGGGGCCACTGCGGGGGGAGGGACCCGTACTTGGGCACTTGGCAGCTTTGTTGAACACCGCGGTGGCACCCAAGCTACAATCAGGGGATGGCTCTCTACTGGCCACTGGCAGGTTCCATGGAGGGTCCAAATATCAGGAACCCAAAGCCACAGCAGGACGGCCCCTGAGAGGCCCGTGTGAGTGAGCAGTGAGCCTCCAGGCCACGGGGCCCTCAGCAGACTCCAGGCACGGGACCCCTGGCCACTTAAGAGGTTGGGACTCTCTCCTGAGTGTTGCTTTTCACTCTCCAGCTGCAGAAACCTCAGGGGCCACCTCAGGTTGAACACACAAAGACACGTCGTCGTCCCGCATCATAGAAACTGTAGGCACTGTTGATTGTGTTTATTTATTGATTACTCGTTTGCTTTTTAAGACCCACGTTCCTTGAGAGGAACTGGCCTTACCCCTGACTGGTCATCCATTACCCGCTCCTGCCCTCTCTGGGTAGAGGCAAAAGAACAGAATCCGGGTGCCAGAGAGTTCCATGGTCCTCAACAAAGCCAAGCAAGCAAGACCAAGCAGGCGTCTTCTGTGAAGAACGTTATATAGATTTGGGAAAGTGAATGATCTTTTTTTGAGAATCATAAGCTATAAAATATATGGGTGGGTGTAGGAGGTGCGGAGGCATCTTCTTTATTTCAGGACACCCAGTCTAGAGCGAAGTCCACACAGAAAACTGGAAAAAATAAAGCCAGAAACAGAGAGATGGATGGCGTCACAAGATCTGGCCACGCCTGCAGCCAGAGTCTACCTGGGGTCTCCTTCTAAGTGCACAACCCTTCTCCCTCCCTCCTTGCCGTCTTGGTTTACTTCTAGTTGAGCTTTTGGAAGGCATTCTGTTCCATGGAGGAATTGGAGGTCGGAAGCGGTGTGTCTCTAACATGGGCTTCCCTGGGTCAAGATGGCTGAAGTGGGTGGGCTCCTCGGGCATGCAGGAGCTGGGCAGTGCTCCCCGTGCAGCCGTGACCAAGCAGCTGGGGAACAGTGACAACCTGTATCTTACATCTCTGACCCTGCACCTTTTGAGACTGATACTCCGAGATTGACGCAGTCCGTATCAGGACATCAGGAGGAAGTTTCTGCCTAGCACAGTTGGCACTACGGGGCCATGGCAGACAGGCAACCTTTAACCCAGACTGGCCCTTTGGAGAGAAGGAAAGAAATGGCAGGCATTTTGTTTGGAGGTTTTCCTTACTCCTGGACAGCTGACCCAATCATGGAGGACCAGATTTATGAGGCTTGTGGATTTGCAAAATCCTAGATCCTTACCCCAATGAAGCTAACAAAGCTGGGTGATAAAAAGCACACCCAGAAGGAGCTGGAAGTTTGACCCCTCTTATTCTTTACAAAATGGCATCTCTGTGCACTGTGATTGACAGCAGGACAGATTAGCTCTGCGCCCTACTGAGCAATTCCCTTGGGGAAGACACGCAGCCCAGGATTCCAGATATATGGGGAGTTTGAGACCTATTAATAAGCAACGGAAATTTCAAGGATGTGCCTGAATTCACAGCATCTGACCAAAACTCTCTTGCTGGTTCCCAGCCAGTGGTATTTCTACAAATTTAATCAGACAGTAGATGACTCAGACGTCAGCAGAGCTGTGGCAGGAGGGACTTCAATCCTGGTAGATGTGGGGGGACTGGTTGCACAAGTCCCTAGGCCGCAGAGAGAATAGGAGGCTGGCTGCTAAGAGACTGCAGCCAGTCGGGAAGGGGGTCCTTGCTGGCGCCTGTCACAAATCGGTCAGAGAGCAGAGGACAAAGGAAAGCCTGTTGAAGATTAGAGTGGACGACGGCCAGGTTGACTGACCAGGACGCTCCCTGATCTGCCAAGATAACTGAATCAGGAGGGCCTCACAAACTCCATCCATTTTCTCATCTCTCTTCATAGAAGGGAGAAAAATTTTCTCTGCTTTTTCTCCACCAAAATATACCAAGTGTGCCAAGAGGAATTGAAGTTGTTGTAAAATCTGCAGGTTGATAGACCATGAAAAAAACACATCTGCTGAGAACTAAGAGGAATTCAGCCAGGATGTGTGGACGTGGGACCAGCTGAAGACAATTTTGAATCTCCCTGGAAAAGAAATGGGTCTATTTCCATTTATATATGGAATAGTTTTTTTTTTTTTTTTTTTTTTTAGAAAAAATTAGGTGCAGAATTTATGGAAAGAAGGGCCGGGAATGGACAGGGCAGCACTGTGATGGGAGCATTTCTAGGTTCTATTTTCTTTCAGTCTATTAATCTGTCTCCTCCTTCTGTGTTTGCACTGGGGTTGCCCATCAGAGAGCCCCACCCCCACTAGTCACAAGGTGCTTCAGTGCTCTGACATTTAGCCAGCTGTATGTAACCTGTACCCGGGCTTAGTAGCTTAACACAAGAACCAGCAGTTTATTTACTGTGTTGGTAATTCTGGGGACTGTCTCCCTGCTGAGGGTGGTTCTGCTCCACGGGCTGTTGGTGGCACCGCCCATTTGGCTGCAGGGTTGGCCTGGTGCCCACCACGGTTCAGGTGACCAGCACATCCTGGGAGGGAGGTTGCAGGACTCTTAGGAACCCTCTGTGTACTGAGGTTGGGATGGCAGGTCATGGGACAATAAGAGGTCTGGCTTGACTTCTCCACCCTCAACCACTCCCTGGGGCATTATTCTAATATTTCATAGGAAGAGGAAATCAGTAGCTATCATGCCCAACCCCATGGGGCCAGGCAGGTACCCTAGAGGCCTGTGAGGGTCTACAGCTTTCCCATCAGTGTCCTTGGGGAGAGCCACTCTTCCTCCTCCTGAGCTTTTCTGGTCTGATCCCCTTCAGGGATGAGTCATAAAATACAAATTGCAAAAATCTCAGTGATTTATGCATATGAGTTAAATGCCCTGACTCTTGTACTCAATACAGGAATTGCACAAGATAAAGATGAGTGGAAAAATTCATGCGAATAAATTAATATTTTAATTTTTTTACTTCAAGCAACGTTAAATATCCAATTTTTTTTTTTTTTAATGCCACAAATTGAGAGACACACCATGGACTAAAGAGCAGAAACTTTACATTTTAATACATCTCGTTAGCATTTCTTTTCTGCATTGTGTTAAACAGAGGGCTCTGTGTTTTCACTGTGTCCTGGGTTCTGTGCACAGCGCAACCAGTCCTGTGTGCCCACGGGTAGCTGGTAGCTTGCCAGGCAATGGAATGTCCATCCTGACCCATCCTGGCCTCATGCCCATGTCTGGGGCTTCAGGAAAGAAGCTGAACTGGTTGGGGACTGCCTGGGCTTCTTCCGCATGACCTCCCGTCGTTAGCAGACAAGCCTGAGAGTCCTCACACAGAAGCTGGCTCCCAAGAGGATGGGATGTGAGGTGCAGGGGCCCCCAAAGCCCAGGGCTGGACGTCACTTGCACTGCGCTCCACTGGTCAAACTAATTGCATGGGCATCCAGATTTAAGGGGGCAGGTGGCACTGGCACAGCTCTTCATGGGAGAAGGTGTCAGATTATTATAAGGGGTTGAGGTCTTTAGCGCCCCCCGTACCCTGGATGGACCTCTTCTGTCTAGCAAAAGAGGCCAGAGGGGACTACCTCAACGATGAGACTGGATTGGGAAAGTAAAGGCCGCCAAGGCCTCCTCCCCTGCCTTCAAAAGACTCAGAGCCGCGAAGGGGAGCCCAGTCAATAGAATGCCAGAACTCCGTTTATTGAGGAAGTTGGACGGTCTTATAGAGGACATGGGCCAATCATCAGAAAGATCATAGGGACACATAAGAAGCATGGGCAGATGCCATTGGTGGAGCCATTGGCCTATCCTTGGGGTGGTTTCAGTTCTCACAGCCACGCCCCCTGCTTAGCCTAGGTCCTGTAACAGGGTGTGGTAATGTGGCAAGCAGCCAGAAAGCCAGAGCTTTTCCATCCCCTTGGCAGACAGTGTCCGGAAGGTCCCGACAAGAAGGGGCATGAACAACCAGGAGGCGAGGACCCACAGCCAACCCACCCCCCAAGAGTAAGGGGGACGACTCACCACACGTCCCTCCCTCTTGTAACAGATGGAAGCTGAAGCAGCTTGCTCACTCCCCAGCACCTGGAACTGGACTCTGCAAGCGGGAGGGATTCCCTTCCTTCAAATGGCAGCTGTATGGATTGAGGCTGGGGAGGACCCACAACCGTTGTTCCTCAGAGGTGGAAAGAGCCAGGTTATCAAATTAGGTAGCAGAGAAACAGAGTTCTACCCTCGACTGCAGAGCAAATGGCGCACCGATGCAGGTAAGTAGCATGCCACCTGATGTCCCTGGGTGCTCCTACACAGGCAAGCAGATGCCACCTGACACCCACGGTGGGAGTCAATACTGCTTTTGGTTAGGTCACCTTGAGTGTGGTCTCTGCCTCAGGCCCTGAATCCAGTCCTGTGGCTGCGTGGTGGAGAGAGGCCGTGTGCGTTGTCTGACACCATTCTCCTGGGAACACAACATCCTGTTGCTTAAACTGAAAGCATGAGAATCTTTGCCCTTTCTTTCCTGTTTTTCCAGACCCTGCATCCAATCTGTCAACAGGAGTTTTTGACTCTCCTCCAAGCTAAAGTTCAAATTCATCTGCTTTTGACTAGCCGTTGTCCTTCATTTAAGTCAACATCATCTTTCTGCCTAGGAGAGGATCCTAACAGAACTTCTGTGTTCTTATCCTGATCTTATAAGCCCACATACAGAAGGATTTTTTAAATAAAATGAGATCATAATAATCCACTAATAAGGACTCTCTATGGCTTTCCATTGTTTTTAGGTAAAACCCAAACAGTTTACGAGCACCTACAAATCCCCCATGTCCTGGTACCTGTCTGTCCCTCTCAATGGATCCATCTCGGCTCCTGGCCTCTGCACACCATCCTTAAGTCAGGCTATTCCTTGAACACCCGACTCCCACAACCTCCCCGAAACTGGCCCTGTTCACAGAGCCCAGTGCCAATGTTTCCTGTGCAGAGAGGCCTGCCCAGAAGACTCTGCTTCTGTCCGCAAGAGCCTCCATCGCTCTCCCCTTGTTGGGCTAGAGATTGTTTCTGGGGTAGCTCTCGCCACCGTGACATTGTCCTGAAAAATCTTAGAGGTTTATTTATTTATTTATTCTTTTGTGTGTGTGTGTGTGTGTATCATCTACATTCTTCTATTAAAATGTAAGCTCTGTGAGGCCAGTAGTGTCTCCAATACCCAACACTATCAGGTTTTCAACAACAACAACAACAAAAAAATAGCAGCAGTAAAATGAAAATCCACCTCCGTGAGGCACATTTTGTAATCCCCATTTCAGAGATTGGAAAACCAAGGCTCAGAGAAACTGACTCACCAAAGTTCATACATTGAAAAGTATGAAACTGGTATGGAAGCCATGCTTCCCCTGCCCTCCAGGCCCCAGCCCTTGCTGGTCACATATGTCTCTTTATAAAGACCATCTGTCCAGGGGTTATTTTAAAAGATTCTGTGAATCAAGGACCAAGCCAGTGGGACACTGAGACATAGGACCATCAAATGCTGTCCTGGTTCCTCACCATTGTATTCTTGCTACTGACGCAGATTAAAACAATTCCCGAGGAGCACGACTGTAAAGTTTAAAGAGATAACAAAAATGTGAGCGACGGTTCCTGCTGAGTGTGGAGGAGCTGTCTTGACCTGGTGGGGGGATGGGGGGTCCTCGTGTATTGGAGGGTTTTATTTTACCGTTGGGTGGGTCTCTCTCCTCCCTGTGATCAGGAAGAGCAGAGAGGACTCCCCTACAAGCTTGGAGCACCTGAGTGAGACCATGCCACGGTGCCCGCCCTTGCCCACGCCCACCCTCGTCCTCGCCCTCACGTGCCCAGTTCCCTTGGCCTCCTGGCTTAGAGAACATCGCCCACCCCATGTCCTCCTTTGCTCTGAGCCTGCCCTCTTCCCTCCACGTGCCAATCACCACCTGCAAGGTTTGCTATCTCATGTCTCTGCACCTTCCAGGACAATGTGAATTTCCTGGCCTTGGGGCCTTCATTCTGTTCACAGAGTGTCTTCACGGGGCCCAGACAGGGTAGAGATCCTGCAGTTATGTGCTGGACGAGTGGATAAAACACGTGTGTCCCTGAAGCCCGGGCTCAGAGCGTGCTGAGGCTCCCCAGGGCTGCCTGAAGGGAAGGCGAAGACACTGCCGTGGCTGGCATCCAGGACGCCCAAGGCTCCTTAGCCCCGGCGGCTCGCCTGTCCCCAGCTGTACACATGCAGGGTTGGAAACGTACCCACTGTCCTGATGAGCAAGACTGCAGGTCGGGTGTTGGGTGAACTTCCAGCTGCACACATCTGGAAGAGCCCTCTGCCGAGAGAGAACCGTGCCCCGGCCAAGTGGAAAGGCCTTGCCCTTTCCGCCGAGCTCAAGGCCCTGTGGTGGGGAGACTATGATTAATTACAATATTGAAATAGAATTGCAGTGACTTAAAGGTATGGAAAAATGTCAAGCAGCCTCCTTCTCCCGTTCTCCGCGAGGCACCTGACATTTTCCCTTCAAAACAGAATGAGATTTTATAGCTTTGGATAATGAGATCTTTTTCCCCCATATGTCTCAAAATGTTTTCTCTTTGTCCTTTTGGTTGTCCCACTCTTCTCTCTACAGAAACCCTGCTATTTCCAGAGCCTGTCGCAGGACAAATCCTCCTGGTGTGCTATAAAATTTATTTAACCTGGAATCCGAGTTTTATGGCTTGGATAGCTGAACCAGTCAACTAAGGTAAATTACAAAGTATCAGATAAGACAGGGGCTCTGCCCAGACTGGGGTAAGCAGGATGCCGTGGCTGGGGGCCACCAGGGGGTCACTGCAGGACACCCAGAGAGTCTGTTTAATAAAACCTTTCTGAAGTTTCGTTCCCTCTGTTGAGCTGGGACTGGAAGATTATCTCCATTCAATGCACGAACATCTAACCTCCACCCTGGTCCAGAGAGAGGATGATTCTGGGGTTCTGGAAGCTCCTCTATACCCTCACCACTCTGCAGGGCTAACCACAGTCCTCTCTGCAATACCACAGAGAGTTGTGCTTGTTAGAGCTTCGTGTTAGGTAGTCACGTGGGGTCCCTCATTGTGCCCACTCCTTCCCCGAACAACGTGACTGTGGGCTTCAGTACGTGGTCCCTAGCCATGTTCACGCCTCGCTCGAATGCGTCATGTGGACACAGGGTTTGTTGGTGCACTGCTTATGATGAACATCTGGGCGGCTACCCCTTTGGGTAGCCTTAGAAAGACAAAGGCAGGAATTCTTGTATGCATGACCCACTAAAGGGCTGTTCTTAGCAGAAGCCGGTGAGGAGGGAGGGAAGCCAGACAGAGTGGGGAGGGAGGAAGCTTTGGGGCCAGGCGCTAGAGAAGCTAAAGACGGACTGAGTTCAGTGAAGCCAGTACCAGCGGGATGCTGGAGGGTCCTCTGGACATAAATCGCACCTCAGGGTCTGGCTTGCCTTGGGCAAGGACATGGAACTTTGAAACTACAGGAGTCAGTGCTGGCTCAAGGTCACCCAAGGTCACTGGTGTGGAGTTAACTCTCAAATACCTTTGGGAAAGGTAATCCACAAAATTTAAGGAAGCACTCACTCTGAAAGTTGTGTGAATGTGAGGATAGCACTTGGATAACCCTGAGAATGAGGGCTCCCTTGCATTTTGCACCCCAGGATCCTCACTGGCCTCATGCTGGCCCAGGACCTGCTGCTCTGAGCTCTTTGTATGTGTCTTTTGGTGCAAGTGCACCTGTGCATGAGCTGGGACAGACTTAGGGGGGATTGCTAAACGACAGGGCATGCAAATATGTTAATGTCCAAGAGTAGCAGATACTGCCCAAGGGTTTTCCGAAAATGCTTGTATCAATTTATACTCCCACCAGCACAGTACTGAATTCCAATGCAATGCTTTCTTGGTATTTTCAGCCTTTTAAATTTTAGCCATTCTGGTCAATGAGTTTAATTTGCATTTCCCTGATGATATTGAACACATTTTCATGTTCATTGACTATCATGTTCAGTGTTCTTGTTTTTTCTCCAATTATGTTGTCTGACTTTCATTGATTTATGGAACTCTGAGTGTGTGTGTTGTGTGTGTGTGTGTGTGTGTGTGTGTGTGTGTGTGTGAGAGAGAGAGAGAGAGAGAGAGAGAGAGAGAGAAAGAGAGGAAGAATGGGTTGTTCTGGGTGCTTCTTCTTCCCATTCTGTGGCTTCTGTTTTTTTCTCACTAAATGATGCCATTTGATGAACAGAAATTCATTCAACTCTAAACCTTTCACAGGTGGGAAATGTTCCTATTATAAGGTCATATATATATATATATATATATATATATATATACACACACACACATATACACATATATACATATATACTTTCCATTTTCCTCTAGAAGCTTTATTTTTATAATTAAATAAATGTGCAAGTGAAAATGATGTTAGATTTCCAGACAAGTTAGAAAGATAATGCAGAGAGCACCCGTCAGCTCTGCCCTGTCCTGCTGCGGCTCTGTCTTGCATTAGCAAGGTGCACTTGGTACAGCTGATGGGCCAAGCATTATTATTACATTATTATCAACTCCATAATTGATTGGGATTTTCTTAGGTTTTTCCAACATGCTTTTTCCATTCCAGCATGTCATCCTGGGTACCCCAATACATTTTATCTTGTTTCCCTAGGTGCCTCCTACAATTTTCCCCTTTTTTGATGACTTTGACAATACCAAAGAACGTCAGTTAAGCATTATGTAGAATTCCTTTCAATCTGGACCAGTCTTGTTTCTCTCCTGTGTAGAATAGGGCTTCGGTTTGGAGGAAAGTGGCAGAAGCAAAGTGTCTTCTCAAAGTACAACGTCAAGGGTGTACAACAGGCTGGTGGTGCTGGCCTTGATCACCTGATAGGACTGTGCTGCGGGGGTCTCCCCTGCACACTGGTGCCCCTCGCCCCTGCTTTAGACTGTGCTCTGTGGAGTCCAAGTGCAGCCCACCTGAGGAGTTGTGCTCAGAGCAGGTATGTCTGTATTTCTTCTGTTGGGGGGCTCTCTTTCCCCCATGTATTGATTCAATCATTCATATGCATCCATGAATATTTATATTATGGGTTATTTGTTTGCTTTGTTGCTCATGTTGTCTGAGGTTTAACCAGTGGCTCTTCCCATTGATACATGCATTCCTCTGACCCAACCCTACTCTTTTACTGTTTTAGATCACTTCTTTCCTTTCCAGCACTACAAGATTTTCCAGGTGTCCTAGGATTAAGCATTTTTCCAAGGAGCCCTGATTTCTTTTACTGGACCGTGACAATGGAGACCAAGATCTGGGTGCAAGGGGAGCTTGTGGCTACTAGAGTGTCATTGCTCCTAGACCTTCCCTGAGAAATGCACATGTGTGTGCTAAAGCCATGCACGCGTGTGTACACAGATCTGCAATTGTTGTTATGCCTGCCAGTCTCCTGGTAGCCTCGTAAAGCTCAGTAGTCATTCACACCCGTGTCTCCATCTCTAATCTGATATCATATGATTTATTCCAGCTTTCCTGCTTATCTGTAATCTCCTATTTCAACAGCAAGAAATCTGATTTCCACCATCTACCACCTGTTTACATGATTTTTTAGTGCAGTATCCATTCATAGAGGGTGTCAGGACTGTTAACTCTACCTCCATGTAAAATATGTTAACAACTGAGGCACAGCATTTGTGTATAGTTCCTTTTGTCTTGGTCTAAGAGCTTCCATTCCTTTCTAAATTACAGAGATCAGCACCTCTTTTCTTCTGTTTCCTTCAGAAAGTTTATGTCAGACATTTGTAATATATTTAGATTCTTTTGCCATAGTCTGCCTTCTATCTTGAGATTTCTTCCCCCCTTATTTTTTTTAAATTTGCATTTATGAATATTTGGTCTTCGTGCTGTGAACATCTATGGGTTTTTGACAAATGCACAGTGTCGTGTGCCCAGTATCTAGCCATACAAAATAGTTTGGCAGCCCTAAAAACATTCCCCATGCTTCCTTTACTCAACCCTCTCCCACCCTCATATCCATGGCAACTAGTGAGCTATTCTCCTTCCTTAAAGTTTTGTCTTTCAGAATATTATATAAATGGAAGTGTACAGTGTGTAATTTTATCACACTGGCTTCTTTCACTTATCAATATGCGGTTGAGTTTCATCCATGTTGCTGTGAGCATTGATATTCCTTCTGATTGCCTGCTGAATACCACTCAGCAGTGTGGCCGCACCACAGTTTGCTTCTCCATTCATTTGCCAGAGGGTTTCTGGGTTGTTTCCAGTTTTGTGGATTACAAATAAAAACTCCTACAAACATTTGTATACAGCTTTTTGTGTCAGCCTAAGTTTTCAGATCCACTAGGTAAACACCTAGGAGTGCAATTACCGGGTCACATAGTAAGTCTATGTTTATAAGAAGTTTACCAATTGTGTTCCCAATGGTGGCACCGTATTGTATTCTCCAGCAAGGACTGAGATGTCTCCTTGCTCCACAGCCTCACAGAACTTGGTCTCCTTGCTGTTGTTTGTTTTAGTCATTTTAACAGGTATGGAGTCTCTCCTTGTCATGATTTGCACTTCCACAAGGGTTGCTGGCCTGGGCTGCTTCTTACTCGTGTTCACCATCTGCATGCCTCTTTAGTGGGCTGTCCATTGAGGTCTTTCCCCTGCTCTCAGTTGGGTGGTTCGTTATTTTTAATTGTTGAGTTTTAAGACTTCTTTGTATATTCTGCATATAATTCTGTTATCAAATGTGTGATCTTCAGTATTTTAGTCCAATGTGTGTCTTTTCCTTGCATTTCCTAACAGTGCCTTTCACAAAGTAAAAAATGTTAATTTTAGCGAATTCAAAGTTATCCACTTTTCTTCCATAGGAAAGTCAATATTTCAATTTTTTCGGCAACTTTTGGTGGTGTACCTGAAAACTCATCACCCATCTGAAGGTCGTGCTGATTTTCTCCATGATTTCTTCCAGAAATTTTATAACTGTGCATTTTACATTTGGGTCTATGATCCTTTTTGAGTTTATTAGAAGCTTTATTTTTTCAAACTCCTCCATTTAGATGTAAAAACCACATGGAATTGATTTTTACATAAGGGACAAAATAGGGGTCAAAATTCATTTTTTTCACATGAATTTCAGTTGACGCAGCACTATGTATTGAAAAGACTGTTCATTATTCTCCACTCCGCAGTGTCACCTTTCCCATAAATGAAGTGTCCTTATTTAACAGGCTATTTCTGGACTGTCCGCTGGTCCACTGTTATATTTGTCTATCTTTGCACCAATGCAATAATGCCTTAACTAACGTGGCTTTATAAGAAGCCACATGTTGAGTAAATCATCCAATTTTCTTAAGATCATCTTGGCTACTTTTTTGCTGTTTGCATTTCCATATGAATTTGACAATCAGCTTTACATTACCATAAATGAAATTCGATTTCTGATTAGGATAGTATCCATAGATTGACAATGTGACCCTGCTGCCACCACCCCAGCGTGCTCAATGTCATCATTTCCTGCACCACCTCGCCATTTTCCATCATGGGCATGCCCCTCTGGGAGCTGCATTTGAGACTCCTCTTTCCTGTCTCTGCTTCTGGAAGGTCAGACCGGCTCCAGCTGCCTTCCCATGATCACCCACCTGCTCTGAAACAAGGGACGGTCACTCTCTTGAGGTTCCTCAAGCCCAGCATCCTCCTCGGGGTGTTCAGTTCCCTGGCAAGACCAGGCTTCCAAACATGCCACCACTCTGGTTCTTCCTCTGCACCCTCAGTTTGTTAAAGTTTTTCCCAAAAGCAAGGAGCAGAATTTGCTTCTTGGGTGGTCAATGCAGTCCGTTCCCTATGGATCGTCAGGTTTGTTTCCTTCTTGAAAATCCCGGATCTGTACACCTTCATTCTTCTCTCCAAGTCCTCCCGCCCTGCACTTGTTTCTTCCTGTTCAATGTTCCCTTGACATTTTAAATTTACTTTCCCTTCATTTACCTGCTGCCTGCCCAGTTCTCCCACGCATCATTCACAGTTTTATTAAGAGATGATTGCTTACCTACAAAATAAATCTCCTCAGATCTCAGGAGCTGTCAGTTTGGGTTCAGTTAATAATGTTCCCTCTTGATCTTTAGCAAACAGTTTCTCACTTCATTAAGAACCTTAGTAAACCTTCCCAAAGTGCACATGTGCACAAATGCCCCCCCTGCCCCCAAAATCTTCAGCAGAAGGCCAACTTTCTAGGAAGTAGAGAACTGTCTTTGTGGGGAAGAAATGCTTTTATAAATGGTTTTAATAAACAGAAGAGAAGGTGGGTCTAGTCCCCATCTCAGAATTCCTACCCTGCATGGGCAGGAATTAGGAGAATTAGCTGCTGTAACTACCTGCAGTGGGTGGTTGGGGGGGGGTGTGTTTCACATAAGGAGTGGAGAAAATTTTAGTTTGAATTTCTAGGGAAAAATCAAAGAGAAAGGAGGAACCTAATGACCACATGTGGCAGTGGCCACCCAGTAAGCTGTGGCCAGAGATCTTTTAGAGAACAGGAAAGTCCCCCCAACCCCCATGTGCTTCCCATCTTTGGTTAGTCCACGTGGGTCACTCATTCTCTTCTGGAGAGTGGATCCTTTGGTAGAAGGTGATCCTTTGGCAAGTTTGGTGTCTAAGCTTTGAGAGGTCAAAGGCAGAGAGAGTGTGAGTCCAGGAACCAGAGACAGAAAAGGTCATGGAAGGGATGGTCCCAGAGAATTAATGAAGTGGCAGAGAGGCTTAGAACCGGATTTCGAGCCAGTGCTTCCAGTTCACCAAGGTGCACAGGTCCTGAGCTGTCCTCCTGGTTGTCTGCATCTTGCCATTCATCTTGTGGTTAACACATCTTTCTTCTATGTCGACGTTTGTAAAGTCAGCCTGTGACAGGACAGAAGGAGTAAGAAATAGGTAGGAAAGAGGCAGAAAAGGAGGACAAGGAAAAAAGATTTTAATCCAGAAGTTCTGCGTACTGCTCCAGACCCGCCACCTCCTACGCACCTCTCCCTTCCAGTCCTGTTACTCCCAAATCCCTGGAAAAGCTGTAAACTTAACTGTGCATTTTAATTAATCCCAATTAATCAATTAAGCAGAAAGAGACATGATATCTTGAGAAACCTATAGTTTCAGGAACTTTCCAGGCTGTCTATTGATTAGGTAATGAAAACCACGTCAGCCTGAGGGCCCTGAGACTCCCCAGACACCAGAACCTATCCTGACAGCACTCCTTACCTTCCCATACCACCCCTCACCAAGTATCCTTTAAAAGAAGAACCAGGAACCCCCAAACCACATTTTTCACTTTCAAGATGGCCACATTCTCCCTGGAATGTGCATTTCTTGCTTCACCACAAAGCGTCCCTCCCTGGAGACAGCCTGCATTACCCCTTGAACGTGAGTCTGCTTTTCTAGGTTTGCCTCTGTCTCTGCCTTTGACTGACAGGTGCTAGAATTCTTTTCCCTAACGTCTGCCAAGAACCTCCTGGTCCTGAGTCAATGAGTTCCTTCCTCTGGGAACTCCCTGGAACTTCAGAGACACCTCTTCCATGACAAGTCCAGCAACCATACCTCTGACCTGCTGAGCAACGAAAGTTCACCCCTCAGTTACAGGAAGGCAGCTGGGGTGACGGGGTGGCAGTGAGTGGATTTTCCACTCCCAGAAACTAAGGAATGGAAGAGAACTTAAGACTCCCACTCTCAAGAGGTGGCCAAGTCCTTTCTACTCCGTTTGCACACAACTGTAAACCGCATTTGATCACTTCCATTGATGAGCTCACCTCCTGAATCAGTCCAACCCTTCTTGGGCATCTATGAGTGAAAATTTCCTCCTTAGGCAGATCTCTTCCTGCTGTTCTATCTACTTACCCTAAAGCTACACCAGGTGCACCTGAGACACACTCTTCTTGCTATCACAATCCTTCAGATATTTCAAACTGACAACAAGTTCGTAGACCATTGTCTTTATGCTAATTGGTTCCTTTTTTTTTTTTTTTTTTTTTTTTTTGGTGGTGCTGGGAATTGAACCCAGGGCCTTGGGCATGTGAGGCGAGCGCTCTACCAACTGAGCTACATCCCCAGCCCTACTTGGTTCCATTTTTAATGTGTCTGTTTTAACATGCTTTTGATCACATCTGCATCCTGGCAGCTCTTCCCACTGTAGTGTTCCAGACAGGTCATGGTCAGCAACCTCCCCCTTTGCTATCGGGCAGAGGAGAGCCCCCAGCCCTGCATGCATGGACACCACCTTGTGGGAGGCAAGGTGGAATGAAGGTCAGTCTTGTCTGACTTCTACAGCACAGATATTGTAGTTGGAACAACTTACAATTCTGGGGATTCGGCCACAGGTCAGAAAGTCTTTTCTTAGGAGACGAAGCTCTAAGCCAACAGTAACACAAATCATAGAGCACCAGTCCTAACTGATAGGGCCAATTCCTAGGAGGCCTTTGCAAAGCAATCTGGAGCGCTGCTGATTGAGCACTGCGAGAGGTCAAACCTCTGGAACAAATGTCAGTAGAGGTCACCCAAAGCAAGGCAGGCTCCGCCAAACATGGCTCTGATCTTCTGACCCCTTTTCAGCACAGAGGAATCTGGAACAGCTGCCATCTTTCAGAGCCTACATGGCCAATCAAAACAGGTGGGGGTTTGTGCATTTAAAAAGTTAATTTAGCATCTTCCACACCCACCTTCACTTAGCCTATAACAGCCACAACTGAAGGGAGGAAAAATCAGATGAATGAAAAAAAAAAAAAAAAGGACAGTGAAAAATGTAAGAAAAAAAAAAAAAATTAACTGTTCTAAATTAAATTGCTACTCAGTTACCATGTTCTTGTTGTTGTTCTAGAGATGCAACAATAGTGGCATCATAATGGCAGTGGCCTAGCAATTGAGAATTTCATATGAGCTGATACCACATGGGCATTTTCTCATGCATCCCACAGGGCAGCCCACAGAGCAAAGGGTCAGTGGTTCAGGGAGGGTTGTGTCCTGCAGTGTGTCTGTCCAGGTGGGTTGGTTCTGAATATGTCCAGGTACAAGCTGTGGGTGCAGAAAGGAAATCCCCCTTTCATTTAACCAAGTTACTTTGTGTTCTGAGAGGGTAGCTTCTTTCTGCTGCTAGCACCTGGTTTCCTCCTATAGCACATTAGCTATCATCATTATTACAAATATTATCTGAGGTGATATGGGAGATCCAGAGATGAAAAGCAAGAATGCACATAGTATGTGCTCAACAAACACCCTCCCCAAAACACACAGCTCAGCAGGGTGGTCAGAGCTGCACACTCTTAATTGTCAGGCACGACAGTGTCCAACAGAGATATTCATGGATTCTACAAATATTTGTGGAAAACTTAATACATTCTGGGCAGAAACAAAAGAGCAGAGGGGAAGGGAGTCTTTCAGTGCAAGGGCCTTGATGTTTTCCTAGCAGCTTGACTACACTCTTTCTTTCTTAAAGAAGAAAATAAAGATCTAAAGCAGGTCGGTAACTTGTTCGAGGTCAAATAATTGGTCACCCAAAGAGTCTGAACCTGATCCCATTTTTTCTCAATTTGCTGGCATGCTTGCCCTTCTGCTGTGCTGTTCAGCTTCTCTCAGGGAGTTTGAATTCTCTGGCATTTGGCCTGGAGGCTCCAGGGTTTGGGACTTAAGGACAAGGGAGGGCAGGGTGTATGCTGGAGTGGATCAGGGTAGGACTTCCTTGTACTTAAGGGTCAGTGCTCCAGGCCTGGCAGGGATCTGCGCCAGACCAAAGGGACGCTTCCCAGGGCTTGAGAAGTCGTACTGCATCTTTTAGGGCCCAAGCCTGCTGCAGGGCAGCTTGTTTTGCAATCAGAAACATCCCTGAGCCCAAGGGAGTGTGAAGACCCAAGGAACACAAGAGTCAATTTGAGAACTAATATAATCCTGAGGTGAGTGCCTAGTTTTGAGATCACTGCTTATGAGAAACGAGAAGCTGAAATCACTTCTCCAAAGTGCAGGCTGGAGGAGAGGTCCTGGCTGGACCATCTGTGAACTGTGGCCACCATGCTCCTCGCTCTTTGCCCCTAACCCACCCAGGGTTCTCTTCTCACCTGCCTCATGGGAGGCAGGGTAGGGGTGTATGAAGACTGGGGTTTGGAGTAGGCCCAAGTCCTGGCTTTCCACTTAACCTGGTGTCCTAATATGGTTTGGGGGTTGCAAATGTTTCAAACACCACCTTATCCTACCCAAGGCGAAGAGTGAGAAATCGGGGATGCCCCACTGGAGAACTAAGCCCCAGGCAACTCTGAGAGGAAAGCGTTGCTGGTCTCTGTGCTTTGTCTTTTCTCCCTGGGTCTGGCTTTGGAATGATTCTCCTCTAGCTCTGATCCTAACATGGGCCATGGGGATGGGGTCTTTGGCTACGCAGCCTCACAGCTCACATGCTGACCATCCTGGAGGGGGCTCGCTGTGTCCCTCAGTACCCATTCATGTATTTCAGGAAAAGAGTCTGATTGGGTCATCAAATGTCATGTGCTCACCCTGGACCAATGAACTGTGGCCTGGTTGGGCAGACTCGTCGATGGCATTGATAGATGGCATTGATAGCGCATAGGCCGAGTGGAGGGGAAAGGCTTCCCCTGAAGGATTGTGAAGTTCCAGTAAAAGACTAAAACAAATAAAAGGTGGTGGTGGTGTGTGGGGGGGGAAATCAGAGGGAAAAAATGCATGCTCACATCACTTGCTGTATCCACCCCCCCCAGGGGATTCTGTCTAACTTCAGATTGCTCTTCCATAAAACAGGAATAATTCTGTTACCTTCCAGGTTTAGTGCAAGGATTGGATGCAATAACACTGGTGTGTCTGGCATCTCATGCATAAACAATACGTTTTATTATTCATACATTAAACTATTTTATCTTTCATACATTTTTGTCATTTTTTTCCCCTATGACTAAAGTAATTTATGCTCATCTTTGGAAATATGAGAAATTGAAAAAGTTCATAAAACAAGTCATCCATATTTAATCATTGTAACATCTCATACATGATTGCATGAAATCTCTTAGCCTGTCCTTTTGCTTAGCGTAGCTCCCAAGTGTATTTTTGCATAGGTGTGTAGAGGAGGGGATAGTTTGAACTTGATCAGGGACCACGGGCAGGGTCAGGCATCTGGGGAGAGAAGGTCAGAGAGCCCTCACATACATATTCACATGTGTTGCTTTGATGATAAAAACCAGCCTCCTTGGGCAGAAGAAAAATACTGAGGTGGCATGAACCTCATGTTCTTAAAGGACCACATGGACTTAGTCCTGAACTTGAGGATTAAAGGATGCTGCAGTTACATTTGAAGGGAGAGCTTCAAGAAAGTAGGTTTACCCTACTGAAGGAAATACAACAAGACATTGACTTAGAGCTCTGAGGTCCTTGCCCCTCTCTAGTACCCAGGAAGACTGTGGCTTCAGAAGCATCTTGAGCCAGACTTAGATGTGGGTGTAGTGAACCTTGCTAGCAGGACGTTGGAAGGTGGTGGACACCTGCAGACCGTGAGGAACGCGAGAAGGAAGCAGAAAGAGGACACCACTTGGAAGCTTCAAGTTCAGACTTTCAAGTTCGTACTTCTGGTGAACATGCCGGAGGCATTCTCCTGGGACACTCAGCAAGATCGGGAGAGACTTCATAAGCAGGGAGTCATGACTTTTGATGTGCTCCGGTTGTATATTCTAGTAAAGAGCTGGGAGGCCACACTTCAGCCTAACTCTGGGTAACCATCAGCGTTTATGTGCATACTACAGGATCAAAGGGGGACACGAGGATTTCCTTTATCAAGTGCCTCATATTCCCCATATTTTACTGTTTAGATGGCTTCCAGTTGTCTGTTATAATAAATTCTGCAGCAATGATCAGTGACTTAGTAAGCTCTCTGTTGTGCTCATGTTAATTTTTTACTGTAATATAAATGAGAAAAAATAGACTTTTATCCCCTAAAAGGAAAGGAATGGGATCATTAAGCAGAGTTTGATCACTAGAAAAAAATTTACTGAATAAATTAATCAAGGGAAATCACAATGTTATTTCTTTAAATTTTCTATTTTGACTTCATAAGCCATAAATTTTGCAGTGCATATACATATATGCAGTCATAATGACATGCTCTTATATAATACGCATGCATGCACATTATGTATATTCTATAGCAATTTTAAGTGCAGGGTTACATTGATAATTTTTCAGAGCTTGAGCTATTTTTTTTTTTTTTACCTATCCCCTCAACTGAATCAGAGCCTTCTTCCTGTTGCTGTTGACCGTGAGAAGTCCCCACTACTGACTGGATGGCAGTACTTGCTTTTTCTGTCACACCAAGTCCTGATTCCTTAAACTAAACTGAGTCAGGCACTCCGTGTGCCACAGTGGGAAGCTGCGGTCCTGAGGGTCCTCAGGGAGCCTTGGAGAGAAAAGGTCAGAAAAGTCTGTTCTTTGGGAACCTGTGATTTTGCAAAGCCTCTTTGGGAGTTGTCTTGGGGCCTCTGCTGGGTTGTAGAGTGCCTTCAAGACCTCCCAATCCCTCTTCCACCAGAACTAATGACTGTTTCATTTTCTGTCCCATAAAATGTTTCCTTGGGAACTAGAACTCCTTTGTAAACTTGACACATCAAAGTTTATGAAGCACCTTACACAAAACAGGAATCCCTGGGGATTCCTACGGCCTCCTGCCACCATCACTGTATTTTATCAGAGACAAAACTTCTTTCCCTTCCTTCCCACCATTTACAGGTAATCAGATAACGTCTTCTCTCTCTCTCTCTCTCTCTCTCTCTCTCTCCCCTCCCTCACTCTCTCTTTCTCCACCATGTATACAGAGGTTTAAAAATATATCAATATTTTATTTAAAAATCATATGTGACTATATGTAGGTTATATATAATTGTGCGTATACATGTATATATGTATGTATGGTCATGTATACACCCATGGTCATTAAACACAGCGAGTTTAGTCTATACAGAATGCTATGGGTGAACTCATAATTAACTGTAAGGAATCCACAGTGAAAAGGTGTATAATATGCCCCACCCCGCCACATGGAATGGGTATAATGGTAGTCAGATCTCCTGTTGGTGAACAAACACTATGCTTTGGATTTCTTTGCCAGTTAAAAAATTAACTGGTGTCTAAACACATTTGGGATAGAAGCCCAGAAATGTGATTGCTGGGGCTTTGTAAAAGATTTTGATCTGTGCCATTTTGATCTGTGAAGACACACACCGTGGATCATTTCCAGCAGTGATGTGTAATATTAACTCTTTTTCTTTGCGTTTCTGCCAGCATTAGGTTAAATTAATTTTTGTAGTCTTCGTCTTGCTAGGAGCATGAAGTGCTGTATTTCAGGGGGTTGAATTTGCATTTTTCTGCTTGGTACCTGGGCTCAGTGCTTCTCATGATTGCATTAGTAACAACTGGGCTGGTTCTTTTGTGAATTGTTTATTCATATCCAGTGCCCATGTTTGTATCAGGTCTTTTAATTACCCATTTTTTAAAAAGATTTTTGCATACAATAATAATATCAGTCATATATATTGCAAATATCTTATTTTGAAATGATTATTTAAAATTCATCTGTTGATTTAATCCCTGACATCTCCATTTTAATAGGATTTATTTATTTTGTAGCTTTTGGGTTTTCTATTCTGACTTTAAAAAATCTTTTCTATTCTATTAATGGTTATATTGAAATTTGTTGAGAATTCCATTTGTTTGTTCTAATCCATGGCTACTTCTGTTTGTTAGTAGAGGGAGAGATATGAACCAGTTTTCTTTTGGATAAATGGTCAGTTGTGTCAAAATCCTTCACCAAATAGACATAATATCTCCCTCATTGCAATAAATGTCACCTTGGTTATCCTTGTGTCTATTCTGTCTTTAATGGTATTTCATCCTGAAATCTGTGTTCTACTTTACTTAAGTATTTATTCCTATCCAAATCTCATACTTATTTGGGTTGAAGTGGCTGTATTGTATTTTACTGTCTATGAATCCCTCGCCAATTTTCTTTTGATTACATTCTTATAAATTTCAGGCAGTATTTTTCCATCTAAATTTTGACATTATTTTATGTAATTCCAAAAAGAAAAGGTATTCTAATTAACAGTTCACTTAACATACACATACATCAGTATTAAAGAGCTGACCTTTTTTATTATTTCCAATACTCTCAACTAGGAACACAATTTCTCTTTCCATTAGTTCAGATCCAATTTAATGGCCTCAGTAAGATTTTATCGCTTCTTCATGCATGTCTTATACACTCTGATCGTTTTATTTCTAAAGTATTTTATAGCTTTTGTCACTATTCTTTTGCTTCCATTTCTAGCCTGCTTTATTTTTTAAGTGAAATAAAATATTGCATTTTTAGCTGGCCAACTCATCAAACCCAAGTTTGTTAATTCCAGGAGGTGTGTGCTTAAATACTTCTGTGAGCTTTGTAGATATACAAAAATGTCTTCAGAAATACATCACGTCACCTTATTCATGCATTCCATCATTCACCGCACTCACTGGGCTCACGCTGTGCACCCACAGTTCTCCAGGTGCTGGGGTGAAGAGCCCCCAATGCTGGTCTAGTGGAGCTCATATGCTGCAGGGTTCAGAGTAACTGCAAGGGGTGGAGCTACCAAAGGACAGCAGGCCAGACTGGAGTGGAGGAGGAACCACAGAAGAGGAGGCCAGGGTAGAGCGCCACTGCAGTATTTTTTGTCTTTGTGTGTGTGTGTGGGGGGGGGGGGGCTGTTGCTTTGCTTTGCTTTATCTTGGATAAACTTAGAAAAAGAAGCTTTAATTACATGAGAGTAGCTGAGCAGGACTTGAGTTAGAGCGGGACAAGCTTGTCCATTCCGACAGGGCATAATGGCACACCTGCTCTTGTTCAGATGTGAAGACTCCAGGGCACTCCTCCTGTGCTCAGCATGGCTGGCGCCCTCCCCCTGGCTGCGTCCCTGGCATCCTTGCACACACTCACGTGCGCACCGAGCCTGCGACATCCTGGGCAGCACTGAAGTGGCATGGCCATCGCACAGACTGTGGTGGGAGGCGGTCAGCACCCCAGGCCTGCGGACAGTGCGGGCAGAGGGGCAGGCAGGCTCTTCCTCCTGTCGCAGGCTTGCTGGGGTCACTGCGGTGCTGCGACCAGATATGTGGCCTGATCTAACTTACTGAGGAAAGAATCATGTGGCTGCTTCATGGAGAACAGACTCAAGGGAGCTACCAGAAGAGCTGTTGACAGGCTCCTTGAGGGAGGGGGACACAGGTGATGGTGGCCCTGAGCAGAGGGAGCAGTGGAGTTATGAAGCCTGGGCAGAGCTGGGAGATAACTGCTGGACGGGAGTTCCTGCTGGCTTGGGCACTGTGACTGACAAGGACACGGAGACCACCTTAAGATTTAGGCTTAAGCGATTGGACACTTATGAAGGGAGGATAAAGAAGAGATTGAAGAGCAAGCAGAACCAGAACAACCACTTTAATGTGTTTTAACACAAAAGAAGAGCAGAGATGTGCTGTAGCGGCTGGAGGGGGAGGTGGGGTCAGGGAAGTGACAGGATCCAGTATCCCAGTGGTCCTGATGCTGGGGGAACAGAAGAAACAGTGGTCTCAGATTGAGGATTGGAACCCCTGGGGCAGTCTCTCAGAGCATTCTTCCATGGGCTTTTACCTGATCATTTTGTTCTATGTCACACTGCATTTGTGAGAACCTACGAAACCACGGAACACTGGTGGAATTGGTGGTCCTCCCAGCTGGTGCTTGATCTCAGGAGCAAGGCCTTCAGAGCGTCACTGTTTTAAACACGATCTTCAATAGAATGAGGCTTAGGAGTAGATTCACTTAGTAAATTATTGCACAGGTTCAGTTGGTATCTTTCTTTAAGGAAGTCATAATATCTTGGAGATGTGTCAGTTCCTTTCCAGTGGCCATTCCTGTGCTCTGGCCCACCTCCCTCCTGCCCCTATCACACACCTGTGTACTGGTGAAGGAGCCAAGAGGGAGGAGCTTGGCTCCCTGGTGCATTTCTAGCCCCACCACAAGTTCTTTGTGTGACGATAGGAGTTAACGTATCTTCTTTCAAAATTCAACGTTAATTGTGACTACAATGACCCAGGCAGTAATGCAGGGAGAGAGCAAATGTATTAGCACATGTGAATCACGCAGCCAAGTATCTAGTGCAGTCAGTGCAGAATACACTTGTGGCATTGCAATTTTATTATTGCTATATTAATAGATTCCCTGGTATTGCATTTTTGGAATTAACACTACTAGGTCGCAGCATTGTCTTGTTTGTCAATGTTGCAAACTTTGCAGCCCAAGTCATAAATAAGATTGATCCGTAATGTTTGCAATGATTGGACTTGTTTTATTATTCCAGGACTTAGCCAGGTGGAGTCCTAGAGCTGTGATGGTTTAAGAGTTGCATGGATGAGCTTTTCATTTTTCTTAAGCCATTTTTTCTAAATAACCTTGGAAATGTGTGTTCTTTATAGGTTACAAAGAACTCAGTTGTGAAATCATCTAGTTCTGGTGCTTTTTTTAAGAGTAAAATTTTAATAGCACTTCTAATCCTTTTTTTTTTTTTTTTTTTGGTGGGGGGTAATTTTCCTACGCAGGTTTTCTACTTCTTTCTGAGAAGTTTTGGTAGTTTGCATTTTGATTGGAAAATTTGCATTTTTTAGTTTTAAAAATGTTTTTTTTTTGCTATATGAATTTACATGTTATTTATTTTTAATTCTTAAAACTCTCTTTCATATATGTGTTTAAGTTTCCCATTTAATTTGAATGATGAATTTTTAAAAAATTTTTCCTTACTCAATTTCATAAGACATTTTTATATTTCATGGATAGTTTCAAAGAACCAAAATTTTAAATGTGTTCTAAAATGTACATGTCTTTGTCCTTTCTTATGTATTTTATTAGTTTCAGTTTTTACGTGGATGATTCTTTCTTCATCAAGAGTTTTTGATTTGTTCTTGGTTCTTATTTCCTAAAGAGAGGCCTAATTTTCTTTATATTTTGTCTTCCTTCCTACAGAACAATGCTGACAGAGATTCTATTTTTTTCTGATTACTGATTTTATTGTGGCACATGGGTTTTGCTGTAAAGTTTTCTCCTTTACATTGTTTCTCTTTTTTAAAATTAAATCATGTATTTATTCTAATTTGCTATACATGCTTACAGAATGAAATTCATTTCATAGTACATATATAGAGCACATTTTTTCAAGTCGCTGGTTCTACACAAAGTATTGTCACACCATTGGTGTCTTCATGCATGTACTTAGGGTAATGATGTCTAACTCATTCCACCATCATTCCTACCCTCTTCCCCCCTCCCTTTCCCTCCCTCCCCTTTGATCTATTTAAAGTTCCTTCATTCCTCCCATGCTCCCCACCCCCATTGCCATATAGAGTCAGCCTCATATTGAAGAAATCATTCAACCTTTGGTTTTTTGGGATTGGCTAACTTCACTTAGCATTATTTTCTCCAACTCCATCCATTTGCCTGCAAATGCCATGATTTTATTCTCTTTTAGTGCTGAGTAATAATCCATTGTGTTTATATATGTTTCCCTATCCACTCATCTACTGAAGGGCATCTAGGTTGGTTCCATAATTTAGCTATTGTGAATTGTGCTGCTATAAACATTGATGTGGCTATGTCCCTGCAGTATGCTGTTTTTTAAGTCCTTTGGGTATAGACCAAGGAGTGGGATAACTGGGTCAAATGATGGTTCCATTCCAAGTTTTCCAAGGAATCTCCATACTGTTTTCCCTAATGGCTGCACCAATTTGCAGTCCTACCAGCAATGTATGAGTGTGCCTTTTCCCCCACATCCTTGCCAACACTTATTGTTGTTTGTGTTTTTGATAGCTGCCATTCTAACTGGAGTAAGATGAAATCTTAGAGTAGTTTTTATTTGCATTTCTCTAATTGCTAGAGGTGTTGAACATTTTTTCATCTATTTGTTGATTGATCGTATATCCTCTTCTGAGAAGTGTCTGTTCAGTTCCTTGGCCCATTTATTGATTTGGTTATTTGTGATTTTTTGGTATTAAGGTTTTTGAGTGTTTTATATATCCTAGTGATTAGTGCTCTATCTGATGTGCTTGTGGCAAAGATTTGTTCGCATTCTGTAGGTTCTCTATTTACCTCACTGATCATTTCTTCTCTTTGCCTATAATTTCAGTTGTATTTGCCATCCTGTGTTTTTTTTTTTCCTTTAATTTCAAGTAATTAATAATTTGGGGTATAGTTTACTATTAATTTTTTATATCCATTGTGATTGTCAACACAGTGTGTAACACAGTATGTAGTCTACCACATCTCCATTCTGAAATTACTAAGATTTTTTGTAGTCATGCATATGGTTGATTTCTATAAATGTTTGTTAAATGTGTTTAAACTGCATAATATATACTCAAAGAACAAAGAGTAGTGCATGTGATTATAAACATGCAAATGTTTTGTAAGTGCTATAATTCCAGCTTCAAAAATACTAATATTACCACTACAGCTCTTTTTATTGTATGCCTGATACATCTTCATCTTTGTATTCAACTTTTAAATTTTTCTTAAATTCATTTTTTATTACCAATGTGAAAATGAATTTTATTCTTAAAATAAGTTTGGTAGCCTCTCTGCCCACTCACATATAGTATAGGAACAACTATATATGATTTATTTTTTCACCTTTCTTTATTTGTTGCACTTTGTTATTTCCAAGTAAGTCACTTCCTTCCATCTGGGGCTCTGCCCTGGTTGCTGTGCACCCGTTGCTGTGCTATGTCTTAGTTTAGAATGCAAGCTGTCCTTGCTACAACCTCCTGAGCCCCACTTTTTGAAGTCTCTTGCTAGGTTCATTTGCTTTTCAACTGAAGTCCTTGCTTCAGTACTTCCTCCAGGTGAGATGTGTGACTGATAGGTTCTCTGAACCTTTGCAATGTTCATAGATAACTTTCTTTCACACCTATAGCTAAATATCCCTGTGGTTTGATATAGAATTATTAGGTAAAATCCTTCCTTTTAGTAGTCTTATAATGCTGTTCCACTATCCTCTAATTTGGAGCTGTGGATGAGAAGTACCTTGCCTTTTTATTCTTACAAATTTTAATTTTCACAAAATTATTTCTATATGAAATATCCTTTTTACTTGTATATGTTTGATCCATTTCATTTTATGATTTTTTGCCTTTTCCATATGAAAGCTTGAAGTGTTTTTATCTCTAAGACTCTAAGACAAAGAGCATGGTCAGATTTGGCTTGGTGGATGTCTCTGTTCTAATGTTAGTCTTCCCCAGGATTTTAGGCATCAGACTCAAGCCTTTTTTCAATTTGGTTCATTTTTTAATGTGTTAGCTGTTTTATTAATACTCTTCCATCTACTGCTCTGTTGTTAAGCTGTTAGAACTAGTATCTGCGAATCAAACCCATGCTTATTTTTCAACTTTCTCTTCCCTATTCTGTTTCTTTATCTCTCCTCGTGTGAGATTCTTCTACTTGATCTTCCATGTCCTACCAGTGACCACCTTCCCCTTTAGCTCCTGAAGCTCTTAGTTTAGAGGTACTATTGTATACAGTTGATCCTCATGATTCATGCTTTCTGCACTTGCAAGCTTGCATTCTTACCAGGATTTATTTGGAACTTCCAAATCAAAACTTGTGGCACTCTCACAGTCGTGCCTGGACATGTGCTAGTGGAGAAAATGGTGATTCCCCGCACATATTCCCAGCTGAGGTCAAACAAGGTGGGGCTCTGTTATCTTATTTCAGCTTCATCTGTAAATAATTGTCTTTTGCATGCTCTGTTTAGTGCCATGGTTGGCACATTTTTGTGCTTCTGGGGCAATTTTGCTATTTAAAACATTCCCCAAGCACAGTGTTGAAGTGCCACCCAATGTCCCTAAACACAGCGAGGTGATGATGTGCCTGTGGAGAAAGCTTTGCTCACGCATGAATTATAGCACTGTTGGCATTATTATTCATTAATGAGAACACGAAATCCTGCGTAAGCTGTCTTTAAACAGAAACATACATGTTGATCACTTGATAAAAGAATTGTGACCAGATGCTCCCAGGAACCTATCCTTAATGCCTCCTAGCTGCAGAGTGCAGTATTTGCTCTTATCTTCTTTGTAAGGAAACTACCACCAATAATAAGAGTCAACTGTATCTGGTCCTCTGAAGTCTTCTCATGCACTCATGTGATCTTAAGTATTCTAATCTTGTTTATTTGCTTATTTACATTGCCTATCTTCTCTGGCATTGTTTTGCTAATAAGTGGCCCTTTATAAGTATCTGGTCAGGTTTCCATTCTCCATCTGTTAGGTCCTTCTTGAATGGACCACCATTTTTTATTATCCATTCAGTGGGACTCAAGTTCAGCTATCAGTATCTTAACTTTGACCCCTAAAGATGAATGAGTTGATGTTGTCTCCCTACAGACCAACAGTTCATTGGACTTAGCTGAAGGGAGTGCTCTGCTACCTCTCCAGCTCCCACAAAGCTGCTCTGAGATCTGAAAATTCACACGTCTTTCTAGGGTTGCACTTTCCAGTCCCCAGACTTCTGGGGGTTCTAGATCTCCACAGGTCATACTCTTCCCAGTTCTTTCATGTTCTGCTCCTAAACCCAGGAGTGTGTCCAATGTTGGCCAGGCTCCCATCTGACCTGGGGGAGCGGAGATCCTTCTACAGCATTTTCTGTTGAGGTTCCTGCAATTCCCACTGACCCTCACCAGGCCTCAGGTGTGTACTGACAAGTCCACAGAGGTGGTTGGTAAAGGGGAGCTGAGAAGAAGCTGCAGGTGTGTCAGAAAGATGCCGTCTTCCCAGAATTGGATTTTGAAGTCTAGGGAGATGTCACCATGCTAGGTGAACACTGTCAGTCTCCCCAAGGAGATTACTTGGAGGAGTTGAGCTTGAACTCAGGGCCGGCACACCCTCACATTCCAGATGTTGTCACAGGAGACTCCCCTCTCTCCCTGGCTGCTGTTTCTAGCAGGACTGCTCCCAATGTGGTGGGCAGATTGGTTTATCTCTTTTTTATTTATTGGCAAGTTGCTTGCATCACATGGAAGCAGCTGAACTCTGTAATTACGAGAATGGAAAGGGAGGAATTTCCATGAATGCCACATGTTTTACCAACACTGCTTCAGATGAGGCTCACCCAAGAGATTTTGACATTGCACTTGTGATAACACTTCTATTATTGTACAGTCTATTATTCTCAGAATGAAGAAAATGAAGACACATTTTCTGGCCCACTAACTCTTGTTAGCTCACCAAAAATCAATAGACTTTCTGATGCTACATATACCTCCCATTCAGGGTAATCTGTTTCCAGAAGCCTCTGCTATCCGTTTTTACATCCACTTGGGGGTATCAGTTAAATTGATGCCAACGTGGGCATACTTTATCACCTGCTTCTTGGTATATTTCCATGGTACTTGTTTTTATTCATGAAGGATTTTTTAAAACATTTGTTTCACTTAAACATGGTGCTTATAACTCATTACATTTGTAAATTCTTCTCCAATTGACTGTATTTGGCCCTTATTTCAGTATCAAGTATCTTTTAACACGGCTATGCTGAATTTGAACATCTCAGAAGCATCATTGCACATAGGCTAAGGCTGATTTTATTAAATATTCATGATTCCATTGAAGTGTACTCAGTGTGGTATTTGATACCATGGGGAGAGCACTGGGCTTAGAGGTAAAAAGAGAGTTTAAATCTCCTTCTGGTTGACTTAGGGGTTTGTTCCTTCTTTACCTGTGTGACTCTGAGTGTGGTTTTCACCTCTGTGAACTCTGACCTTCTCACCTTAGGATGGAGGTGAGACTAGCAGCCTTCCAGGATTCTCACACCAAGATCGGTGTGGAAGTGGCTCCCCATAGCTAGCCAGAGAGATGCTGGCTGAGCTTGAAGTCAGGAGGAAATGTCACGGACACCCAGGGAGTGAGCACCATTTTCAAGAAGAAAGTTTAACCCACCTAAGTTAAGAAAATACTTTGAATTATTTAAAGAAGCCCAAGTTTACGAAATACTCATTCACATCAGCATTTCTAGTCATTAAATTGTGTCTGGTTTATCTCTGTTTCAGAAAGATTTTTTTAGGCCATTTCCCTATTTTCCATAGCTACATTTACTCTAAATTATGTAACTTTAAAATGATCCCAGAATTCAGACTTTTTGTTAAATTAGATTTCCCTTGGTCTCAAATTGTATTAAATCTTTCTTGGATTCCTATTTTTGAAAACCACAGGGAGAAAGCATGTGAAAATCAAAAACCTTGGGGGAATACTGGCAATGAGATATGATTAAGAAAAGGAAAAGGAAAATAAAAAGGAAAAAAATTAACTATATAGTTGTGTATCTTTTCAAGTATATACAACAGGCCAGTGCTGAACCTGGTCAGAGTGCAGGGTGCCGGCTGCCACGGATGTTGTGCCCAACACTATAAGTGATGAGGGCTTCATGAGGGGCTCTCTGTAGAGGTATGGGCAGGGTCAGGAAACCCACCAGGACGGGAAGCGTCCTGTGCAGCAGTGGAAGCCCCCTCCCCAGCAAGACCCTAGGGGAATGGGGAGCAGAGTCTCTGGAAGTAGCTGAGGGAAGGAGCTTCCCACAACCCCGGTGGGAACAGTTGCTCTAATATATTGCTGGTGGAAGAGTGAAGCACCCCATCTTTTGTGGAAAGCAATCTGGCAATATGTGAAAGATACCCAAAAGTTTGCATTTCCCTAGATTTAAATTTGTTCTGAAGAAGTTGTTGAAATAATTGGACCATGGCTTAAGAAATTAACTGGATAATTTAAAGAACTTGACTATACAGGAAAGTTTATCACATCAACCATCATAATAACAAAATTTGGAAGATAGCTAAACCTACAGTATGGGGAATTGACTAAATAAATTGCTATATCAGTGTATGGATGTGTGTATATGCATACATATATTTTAATAGCAACATGCTATTGAAAATATTAAGAAAAATGTTACAAATCACCATCAATTGTCTTCACAAAGACTCAAAGAACATTGTTAAATATGCAAATTAGATAAGAAGGTATTTCCAGCTTTTAGATGAGTTGGAATTGGAGGTCAAGCG
Organism: Tamias sibiricus; assembly: GCA_025594165.1. Taxonomy (NCBI): domain Eukaryota; kingdom Metazoa; phylum Chordata; class Mammalia; order Rodentia; family Sciuridae; genus Tamias; species Tamias sibiricus. The sequence goes on along the minus strand of CM046658.1, from coordinate 175,265,159 downwards.
TGTTAGAAAGAGAAGAAGGGTCTTGTCCAGGCTGAGCAGTAACCATTGGGCCATGAGCTTTCTACTGTCCCTGAGAGCCATTTCTTCTGCAGGCTTTGGACAAGGACTTCTTGGTGGGGAGGGTGGAGGGGTTCTCTTGACATCCTCTTCTGCCATTTGGTCTGTTATATATTGACCTATCTCAAGCTCTAAGTTCTGGAAACTTGCAGATTTCCTTCATCCAGAAATCACATGAGAAGCAAGGGGCCTGGGGGAGAGGGGTTGGAGAAGAACGAGGAGGGAAAGGGGGAAGGAAACAGGAAGAGGGAGAAATACTAAGGAGAGAAGGAAACCGTCCAACAGGAAGAGTTCCCGACACCTCTGTGTGCAGCCCTGGCTCAGGGCTGACCACTACCCACCATGACTCCATGCGGCAACTTGGGCCAGAGAAACTCATAAAGATGGCCTGGCTCCTGTGCTGCCGTGCGAGGGCTGCTGGAGAAGAGTGCTGTGCCCAGGACTGGGCGCCGTAGACAGCGGACTCGCGTGGCCTCACAGCTCTGCAGGCTGGAGGTCTGGGGTCCAGGTGTGGGCAGGGTTGGCTCCTGTGCCTCCCTCTGTGTCTCTGGGCTTCACTGACCATCTCTGGCACTCCTGGGTTGCAGGGAGGAGTCCCCCACCCCCTTTGTTGCCGTCATCTTCACAAGGCGTTCTCCCTGGTCTGTGTCCCAATCCCCCCTTTCTTACCTGGACACCAGTCATGCTGGATTAGGGTTTGCTCTCATGACGCCATTTTAGCTTAGTGACCTCTGTAAAGATGTCTCCCAATACGGGTCACCTTCTGAGGTACTAGGGGTCGGGACTTCAAGGCATGAATTTGGGATGTAATTCAACTCATAATCAGGAACTGAAGGCATGAGAGGGAACTCCCTGAAGGTTGGTTTAGAAAGGACCCTCTGAGGAGACGCCGTCAATGCTGGCCCAGAGGGAGGAAGTCCGGTCAGCTTTGGAAGGAGGCAGATGAGCTCTTCAGCCAGGAGACAGAGCATCTGTGAAGGAGGCGAGAGTTGGGACTTTAAGGAAAGGTGGGCAGGCTTGGCCATGGTGGACACAGGGAGGATGTGGCAAAGATAGGATTCCAGAGGTGAGCCAGACCACCCTGGCCTTCCCTTCTGAGGCCGCAGTGAGGAGTATGCATTGTCTTCAAAGTGCAGTGGACCTCACGTGTGGAGACTCAGAAGCCTCAGCTGGCTACCTGGGTCACCCTGCAGCCCTCAGCCTCTTCAGCCCAGCTGCCACACGCCACTCCATTACCTGCTCCTGTGGTTCTGGGCCCGGGCCCTTCATCTCTGTGAAGACCAGATGGGCCCTCATCTGTCCTCAACCGCCTCTCCAGTACCTGGCTCCTCTACTGACCTACAGGAGCCTCTAGGGGTTTGTACTGATTGAATTAAAGAACATGACCAAACCTTCAATCTGGTCCTAATAATCCTTTCTGGCTCCCAGTCTCCATTTTCTGTTGTTAAACAAGGCTTTTGCAGCGGTCAGGAAATCTGATGTGGGTTCAGGAGGTTGAATGGACTCCCCAGCTCTGCTGTTCATACTGTATGTGATATGAGAAGGTTGGTCCACCCCACTGTGGCTCTGCTGAGGACCTCTGATCGTCCTTAATTCACAAGGTTGTTGAGGAGGTCGAATGAGTCAGCACACACAGACCATTCAGACGTGTCCCATGTGTGAAGCATCAGCAGTCATCATGATCATCCATGACCTTCATTAGAGGTTGGTGACCAGACTCATCTAAACTGGGCATGTTCACAAGTGACCAAGATGGCTACGTTACTAGATACAACTTAAGACTGTGCAGACCCCGTGGTATGGAACATTCTCTGTGTCATCCACACATCTTATCCACAGACCCTGTGCCCTCCGAGTGGGGCATACCACTGTGTTAAGCTCCCCAGGGGCTCCTTGCTCCCCGGGGTGGGTCTCCTGGGGAGGTGGTGCTCTCAGCAGCAGGCAGGAGGCCCTTCCCTGCAACTGCTCAATCATTCTCCAGTGGGATTGGTCATGGGAAGGCATCCTAGTAGAAAATTCCCCTATCCTGTTTTTAAGTAGATATTGACTATGAAAATGGGAAGCATACAGTTTAAAAAATTAAAAATTAATTGTAAAACACAACAAAAAGCCAGCAAAGCTGATAATCCACAGGTTCAATAAACACACACCAGGGACCTAATGAATGAGGAGCACGAAGTTCGGGGTTTGAGCACCCCCACCCAGGAGCAGCTGTCCGTCTCTGGGTGCTCATTGTCCACATTTATTTATCTCACTTTACTGGCATGTCTCCCCTTCCCCTGCTTCATTCAACTCATGATTTGAGGTGGATTAGCACTTATCTTCTTCAGCCTCAGGATCCGCCAGTGAGGAGTATACTGTTATTATCTGTTTTGCATTTGAGACAAAAAAATCCGCCTGGAGATTAACTTTCATTTTTCCCTTCTTATTAAAAAATTTAGAGAATTTAGAACCAGACGCTGCATAATTTTGATAAATTTCATTGCAAAAGCCCTCATGTTTATTTCTGACCTCTACCCCAAGTCCACACCCTAAAACAGCTAAAATCTGAATCTCATTGGAGTTCTGCCTGTTTTAGCTGGTCCTTATTTCCAGGATCCCATTATCAGCCCTTGTGGGGCTTGACAGATTTGAGTAATAGGCAGTCCTGTCCAAAAGGACGGAAAGGGTATTAGAGAGGCTCTCTCTCATTCCCACTTCCCTCAAACCCTAATGATTGCAGATATCATTTCTGAACCCTGGACGCAGATCCAGCTGGGAATAACAGATGAATTTGTAAGACCATAAATGAAAACCCGAGGGTGTTGTGTTTGAAACAAGGCCCCAGAAGAGGTGAACAGCAGATTCCAATTTATGCAGAGAGCCAACCGAGGCATCTGGTAGGATGCGTGAAATTGCATTTCCATTTTTCATCTTCATGCATTGAAAGAGCTCACCACCCCTGCAGACTCTACCCATCACACACAGGTCTCCGAGGACACGCGCCTTCTCCCCTTCTCACTGAGGACTTCACCAAAGGCTGCATGTGGAGGCCCAGGGTCTTCTGTGGACAACATCAGGCTTGTTTTTAGCGGAATCCTACACTTTTTTTTTTTTTTTTTATATTTGTACCAGGGATTGAACTCAAGGGCACTCAACCACTGGGCCACATGCCCAGCCCTTTTTTGTATTTTATTTATTTAGAGACAGGGTCTCACTGAGTTGCAAAGTGCCTCGCCATTGCTGAGGCTGGCTTGGAACTCATGATCCTCCTTGCCTCAGCCTCCCAAGTGCTGGGATTACAGGTGTGTGCCACCGTGCCCCGCTCCAAACATAAATCCTTTTTAATGGTCAATCAGGGATCCTTTGCTGAGAAAGAGGGATTGGAGTAACAGCAGAGAGGACCCATTTATTCTGTCTAGGGTCATCCCATGTGAAATAAAAGTTTATTCAAACCTTAATTTTAGCCTCCTGCCTCAGCCTCCCAAGTCACTGGGATTACAGACGTGCGCCACTGTGCCTGGCCTACACATGGTTTTGATGGGCTTTATTATAGGAAGGAAATTAAGTGACCAACCTTGTGAGGTCTGGGGAGATGTTGTGACCAAGAACTAAGGGCGTGAGGAAGAGCTTCCAGAAACCTTCCATAATGGCATTGTTGGGCTTCAAAAGGTGCTATTAAAATCATAGTTTCACAAAGGAACCAATTCTGTTTACACTCAGCCCCTACTGTCCCTTCATGTTGATTCTGAGAGATTGTAGTCATTTCATTGAGTCTAGTTCCTTTTTAAAACTTACTTCACTTAGCCCAACATTAAATTGATCAGGATCTCTATCCTTAAGTATTAATGTGTTTTCCTTAATTCCTGTGGAATGAATTCTAAAGTGTTGAGGAGCTATGGGTATTTTTGACTTTCAGTGATATTGATGTAAAACGTCGGCCCATATTATCATCATTGATTACAAGAATGGGAGAGTAAAGTGTAGGACAAGAAAGTGGCCACCTTTTTGATAATATGAAGTACATTTAGCAGGTTCATTTCTTTTTGCAGGATACTTGTGTTCCAAAAGGGTTCTGAAAATTCACACTGCCACTAGCAGTGAAGGAAGGTACCTCTTCCCTGCACTACCATCCACAGAGGAGTGTGCTGTATTTAATTTTTGTTACTCTAATGAGCAGGGCTGCTAACCAGTGGCAGTGCCCTGGGAACACTACATGGGTTCTTGAAAAAATTGAAAGACATTTGTATCCTCCATAAGAAGCTCTTTTTAGTGTTCACTCCTTATCCAAGTCACCTGGACCCTCTCCTGGATCCCAGCAAGTGTAGGAGGAATACCTGTGGTAAAGAACTCCCAGAAACTCTTTCCACACTATACCAATTAGACAGTCACAGGTATCACTTCTGCCACTAGATAAGAAGTGATTATCTCAGCATTACCTTAGTTTCATTTGCCGGACTTACAATAGTAATTTAATAATTATACAACTACAATAAAATCACATCTATCTACCAATATAAGCTGATGTATAGATACAGAGAATATATTCAGATGCATTCAAATATATAGTTATTATTGTCTTATTTTGTTTGCTTTGTTTTCTCCGTAGAATTGCTATTTAAAATTTCCAGCAGGAAACTCTGTCCAGATCACAAGTCACAGTTGAGGATGTCTTTATCCTGGGAAAGATCACTTGAATGGAAAAATCTGCAAAAGGATGATATTGATTTTTTCTTTGCTTGACTTTGTTTCTGATTTTAGAATAGCTGCTTTTTCTCACACACCATTGAAAGGAAACTGAACTTTGAAAAGGTGGTGATGATGGTCAAGTCCAGAGGGCCTCGTGGAGAACCATCACCTGGGATTTTTCTATTGACGATTCCATGTCGTGGGCCATCTGGCTGGTTGGGGTGGTGTAGACCAGGAGCCACACAAAGACCACCAATGACAACCTTGCAGAGGACAGGAGAACACCTAGATGCAGGGTCTGGGCTCCACAGCAGGAGCTGCTTTATCAGGGAGATCGCCCTTGGCATATACGATTTAGCTGAGTCAGACACCCCTGACCCGGTTGACCTCCAGCATCCAGAGTGTTGGGACTCCATGTCTGCCAAGGGGATGGGTTTTTGGCTGCTTACCATGCCCTAGTAGGACTGGGGCTGAGCCAAGGGGTGTGGCTATGATGTAGCGTGAGAGACTGAACTGCTCTGCTGGCTGATTGGCTAGTTCTAGGCCTATTTAAGTTCAGTGCCTGGTCAATAAATCTGAGTTTCTGGATTTTCGCTTGCTATACAAAACTCCTGGGTGTGGCGTGGTTTTTCTGTTCACCAGACAGAGGTTCAAACTCACCATGGGCAGAATGCATTTTACAAAATCTCGCTCATCACGCCTGTACGAGTAGAGATTGAAAAGATTTAACAAAAGCTGTGCTCCCGGGACTGTTATTCCTTAAATGGTGTGCATATTTTTCTGATGAATGCCATACGCAGGCTGAGAAGAACCAAACAACAAATCCTCCCATACCAATAACCTTTGGGATGCTGTCAGGAACTAGTGATCAATATGCCACAGGTATTCAACAAGCAGCATTACCAGCTCCGAACCGAGAACAGGTACGAGCTTTAGGGCTGGCAGCATGGAAGAAGCTAGAGGAAGGCCCCACAGAGCTTCCTATAGCTGGAATCACTCAAAAAGCTAATGAGGATCTAGCCACATTTATTGAGAGAGTGGAAAAAAGCCTTCAAAGGAAATTTCCACCTGGTGCGATGAGGGACCAATTTGCCAAAATGTTAGTTTGGGAAGGAATGACCGCAGATCACAAACTGGCCTATGCTGGGTTAAAAAATAGATATATGTGGAGATGGATTATTGCCACCAAAGATGTGGGTTCGACAACTCACCAATCTCAGATATTGAGCACTGCTCTCAATGCCCACACTGAGGTATTAGCAACAGTTTTAAATGGAAAAGGAGCCTGTTTTAAGTGTGGAAGACATGCCATTTTAAAAAAGATTGCCCCAATGGCCATGGTCGGCCTCCAGAATGCTCCCCTGGCCAGACTCAAAGTCCAGCTGCCCCTAGAACACTTTGTCCTAGGTGTAAAAGAGGATATCATTGGAAAAAGGATTGCAGGTCTAAATTTGATATTCAGGGGAAACCTTTAAACTCCTGAGGGGGGCAACCTCCAGCCCCGTTACACCAAGGAGGTTCCCCTGCTCACAGTCCCCCCTCAGGTCCATTGGACAGTTCCTATTGTTCCAGGGATTAGACCAAAGATGGATATTTATATATCAGGAAAGAAATTTCATTGCCTACTTGATACTGGGGCAGATTGTACTATACTAAGGAAGGAAGAGATTCCACCCCAATGGGAACTAATTCCAGGCCTCAGTTACTTGGAGTAGGTGGAAACACTCATTCAGAAGAGACCAGAAATTGGCTTAAATGGAGAGATATAGATGGAAACCAAGGGCAAGTTCGTCCCCTTGTGGCCCTTGGATTAACCTCTAATTTATTAGGTCAAGACATCCTAGGAGAAGCTGAGGCTTACATTACTACAAACCCATAGAGAGCTTCAAAATGATACGGGGAGAAAAACTTCCAATCATCAATAGGTCTTACCCCCCAATCCTAAGGGCCACTGCTCCCCAAGTTCCTGCCATTCAATGGCGAGATGGCCCCCAATCTGGGTCGAGCAGTGGCCCCTTCCTACTGAAAAACTAAACCATTTGAGGGCAATTGTCCAAGAACAGTTAGCCCTAGGACACATGAGACCTTCTCTTAGCCCATGGAACAGTCCTGTTTTTGTTATACAAAAGGCCACAGGGAAATGGAGGATGTTACAAGACCTCCGAAAAATTAATGATAGGATGTTTCTTGTTGGCACACCTCTGCGTGGCCTCCCCTGGATCCCTTCTATCTCAAGAGATTTAACCTTAATTGTTATTGATATTAAAGATTGTTATTTTTCAATACCTCTTCATCCAGATGATTATGAAAAATTTGCATTCTCGGTCCCCTCAATCAATTGTCATAAACCAGATGAGTGATATGAATGGATTGTTCTCCCTCAAGGTATGGCGAACAGCCCAGCTTTTTGTCAATATTATGTTTCATGTCTTCTGTCACCATTAATGAAAAAATCACAACTCACCTTATATGTCTATATGGATGACATCATCCTGGGAGCTGCTGATGTCCAACAACTAAACTCTGCTTACTTAACCCTTCGAGAGCTCTTAGAAAAAGGAGGATTGCACATATCCAATGATAAAATACAGACTATTCCTCCCTTTAAAATATTGGGGACAAAACTTAGCCTAGACTCGGTTTGTCCTCTCAAACCCCAGCTTCTCATTCAAAAATTTTATTCCTTGGCAGAGTTACAAAAGCTATTAGGAGAGCTAAACTGGTTAAGACCTTGGCTTCATATCTCTACTGAAGATTTATTACCTCTCTTTGAGTTACTACGGGGACAATCCCCCGCTGATATAATTATACTAGAAGAAAGTCATCTGTCAATATTACAAAAAGTCCAAGATGCCCTCAATTCAGTCCAATTGGCTCGATACCAACCAAAGCAACCTTTATATCTGTGGGTTTTCTCAGGTGCTAAGCTCCTTACAGCTGTGCTCACCCAGATGGGAAATCCATTAGAATGGATACATCCCTCTGTGGGAGGAGCACCTCGAGTTTATTCCCAATTAGATCAATTAGCTGATCTTATAATAAAAGGGAGAGATACATCATTGAGGCATTATGGAAAAGACCCAGATATTTTAACAATTCCTTACCATTTGTCAGACTTTGAATGGATTCAGAGAAACAACCCTAGAGTCTCCTATGCTTTAGAAGGATTTCTAGGAAAAGTTTGACTGTCATTACGAGTCAACCAAATGGACCTCTTCTTTTCCCAAACTGGAGTGGACTCCCCCCATCCTGTTTTCCAGCAAGCCACTCCCCAAGGCAGTAAATGTCTTCACAGATGGAGGAAAAGAAGGGTCAGCAGTTGTAATATTTCACCCATCCTCAGGCCAAAAGACACAATATTTTGAAGCAGTTACTGGTTCTGCTCAATTTAAAGAATTATATGCTGTTACATTAGCCTTGACCCATGTCCAAGAACCTATGAATCTTTTCTCAGATAGTTTATATATATAATTTAACCTATTACCTACTCTAAATGCCTCATATATAAAAATAGATAATAATCCTATCACCCCTCTGATGATCCAGGTTCGATCCCTGCTAAAGGGGCATAATAAACCTGTTTTTCTCCAACATCTTAGGGGACATCAAGGCTTATCTGGGCCCCTCTCTGAGGGAAATCAGGCCGCTGACTGTTTGGCCACCACAGGTGTATTAACAGTTACAGTCCCATATCAACAAGACCTTCAGTTAGCCCAAGGTCTTCACGACCTTACTCATTTAAATTGGAGAGGTCTACATAATAAATTTTCTTTAGTTCCTATAAAAGATTTAAAAAAGATTATAAGAACATGTAAATCCTGTTTGCCCTTCTTACAGGTCCCACCTCTCCAGTCCCCTGGGGTAAATCCCAGAGGCCTACGGCCCAACGCTATCTGGCAAACTGATGTAACCCATTATGTGCCATTTGGAAAATTAAAATATATATTATGTCCATAGATACTTATTCACATGCTTGTTGGGCCACGGCACATTCTGGAGAAAGGGCTAAACATGCTGAAAGTCACTTTTACAATGCTTTGCTATTCTTGGATTGCCAAAACAGGTTAAAACCGATAATGGACCCTGTTTTTGTGAGCAAATCATTACAAAAGTTCTTCCAAACTTGGCATATTAAACATACCACAGGGATCCCATATAACCCAAAGGACAAGCCATCATAGAAAGAAAGACATAATAAAACCCTAAAGGACCAATTAATAAAACAAAATGGGGGAAGCAACCCCCATGACCAGTTGAAAACAGCTATGCTTACTTTAAATATTTTAAATTTTTCCAAACAGCAGCCTCTGTCTGCGTTTCAAAGACACTGGTCTAACCAAAACGCCTTATGTAAAAGTTGAGGTCCGATGGAAAGACCCATTAACTGGAGTCTGGAGAGGTCCTGATTCATTAATAAGTGCTGGCAGAGGTTTTGGATGTGTCTTCCCTATGGGAGAACAAAACCCTATATGGGTGCCTGCCAGAGATCTCAAATACTGCCAATCCGACCAATGACTACCCAGGAGCACAAGCTCTTGAGAAGTGATCCTTTCTTTTTTCCACAGAAATGAAAACACCATGACAAAGCTCCTGTCCTGCTGTGATTAAACTTCTCATCACATCCATTCCAAAATTCATCAAAAACACTATATTGGACTCCTTCTTTGTCAGTATCTCAACCCTCTGTGATGAGAGAAGACAGACTGGGCCATTCCTGTGACAATTATCTGGACTTTATGCTAGACGACTTCCTTTGAACTCTGAGAGAAGAGCGCTATATCTTATGACAATTATCTGGACTTTATGTTGGATGGCTTCCTTTGGACTCTAAGAGAAGAGTCCCATTCCTGTGACAATTGTCCGGACTTTATACCAAAAGATTTCCTTTAAACTAAGCTAAATGGATGCTTTCTCTTTTTGGTGAAATCCCTGATTGTCATTGTCTTTGTGTGCACTTATAGCCCTATAGAACTAGCCAGATTGATACAGCTGGGTGGTCTACTGTCACGCCGAGCTATAGCCCTATAGGCTTGGCCGCGGTCCTTAACAGGATGCAGAGGTATGCCATCCAGTCAAGCCTTCCCAAAGGTGACTGTCATGTCCCCGTGTGCTCCCCTTGGCCACCTGCTGGCCCTAGGTATATCCACCTAAAGTGCTAGAGTGATAGCCAATGACAGGTAAGATTTTTTTCCCAGAGAGGAGAAGTCGACCTAGACGGGCACACTCTCTAATTAGTTGGACACCCTACAAGATGGGACATCCCATTTTTATATAAATGGAGAGACCCCATTTTAAATAAAACAAAAAAAAAGGGGAATTGTTGGGACTCCATGTCTGCCAAGGGGACGGGTTTTGGCTGCTTACCACGCCCTAGTAGGACCGGGGCTGAGCCAAGGGGTGTGGCTATGACGTAGCGTGAGAGACTGAACTGCTCTGCTGGCTGATTGGCTAGTTCTAGGCCTATTTAAGTTCAGTGCCTGGTCAATAAATCTGAGTTTCTGGATTCTCGCTTGCTATACAAAACTCCCTGGGTGTGGCGTGGTGTTTCTGTTCACCAGACAGAGGTTCACCCAGCTATTTTTGCCCTTAAGTCCACCCTCGCCGGGTAAGTTACATTTCCTTCTGCAGGCGGAAGGAAAACCCCCTTTAGGGCCCAAAGGGGGGGGTAGCTTAGAACTCGGCCCCATTCATAACTCAGCAGCCCCGGCACAGAGCATCAGAGGAGCAAAGGGGAGGAGCCATGCCATTCCATCTAACACTGGGGCTTGTGCTGCAAACGTCCAGGTGTTCCCAGATCCATCTGCCACCCTTTTCTGCCTGTCCATGCTCCCAGGCAAGCTGCCCTTCAGGATATGCAGAACTGGGCTCCCTGCACTCCTGACCTCTGGTTGATCAGTGGGGGCTTCCAGCAGGGAGAGAGAGAGAGAGAGAGAGAGAGAGAGAGAGAGAGAGAGAGAGAGAGAGAAAGGAGAGTGCTCATTCCCAGGATCCTCTCTGCCTCCACGTGGATCTCAGCAGCTGCATCCTTGTGTGGTCACCCTCCTAAAGGGCGTGTGGCTTCCGTGGTTCTCACTGCTCTAACATGGGGTGCTAACGCTTCCTGTGGTTGCTAGTTCCTGCACACACCACTAACCCTTGTTAATTCCTTCGACACCATTTCTTGTTAAGTCCTGAAAAAATTGTCCCTTGGTTAAGCTTTCTGTGGCTAAATCCCTTGGTCACTTCCCCGTGGGGAAACTGACCAATATGGAGTCTGCGTGTACACAGGTGTGGGGTGACCATGAGAGAGTGGCCAACGAGACGGGACCTTGTAGGTCCCTTCCTGTGTAGGTTGCTGCAGGACCAGAGGAGGGGTGTGTTTACACAGCCACAGTCCCCTCGAGATGAGAAGAACAAACACCTGCTTTTCAGTGTGGGACCCTGACAGTGCAGTAAAGCATGGGCCCAGTGGATGGGGAAGATTTTCCAGGTTCCACCCTAAAAGACAAATTGCAGCAAGGACTGACCAGGGTTGATCATGGGACCATGTAAAGCCCAGGGACTTGGATCTGTCATGCAGTGGGAGACAACTGCAGAAGACAAAATCAAGGGCTTTTTCATGATAGAAAAAAATGGCCTGTGATGTCAAACACTCAGCATAGTCAAGTATATCTTTCTTGGCTGGGCCTCGTCTGGAGGCACGCAGGCAGAGGCCGTGTGGACCTTGTCAAGAAGGATCCATTCATGTGTCCTGAACCTATTTTGCCTGGGATGACTTTTGGGAACATCTGGATTTCCCGTTTGTTCTAGTCCTTGCTACCTTTAAATGGCCCACACCATTTAATGCCTGAATCTCCCTCTCTTCTTTTGCTTTTTATTGCTCTCCTCCAATTCAGCAGGAACTCTACCAAGAGCTAAGAGGACTAGGTAAGAGCGCATGCTTCCTGTACTCTAGACAGGAAGGAGTTTAATACTTATTTACTACCATCTCTATAGTCGAGTACTTCACGTGCACTATCCCACATATTCTTCCCCACTCTAAAAGCAAGTCAAATTCTTTCTGATTTTGAAGATGAGAAAATGAGGATACGAGAATGAGCTGGAATACCTATCCACAGGGCAGGTGAGGTGGGCAGAGGACTCAGTCGTGTGCTTCTCTCCTGCCTCCCCCGTGAGATAGGGCTGCCAGATTCTCACCCGAGGCCAGCTGTGTGCGGCAGAGTGGACTAAGTGCTAAGAACACCAGGAGGATGACTGGGAGATCTCGCCCCCTGAGAGGAGTGGAAAATACTGATTGGAAACCTGGGCACCACGTGGCTGTGGAATCCTTCCACGGGGAGTTTGGTGGTGTGGATGCTGTCGGACCCTTAATCGTTGCTCGATTTGTTACATTAATGGGTTCTCTCTAACAACTGCGGCCTAAAGCCAAGTGCTCTACAGAAGGTCTTTTAAGGGACTTTCCCTATCATCAACGTGTCACGGTTGATGCTTGTTAGTAAGATCATAAAACATATGCTTGAGGACCTTACGGTTCTCTGAAGAAAGTCAAACCATGACACCAAGGTGTAATGATGGCCAATCACTGTCTCATCACGCAACAGAAATTGGAGGCTCTCTTCCCAGGTGCAGCTCAGGACAACTCAGGCTAGGCACCCGTCTCTGTTTTATTGCCTATAAATCTTTAATATTGTACTAGTTGGCAGCACAAAGCAACCATTTGGAAAGCCCAGTAAGTTAAAAAACAATAGCCCCACAGACCCTGCCAATTCTAATTTCTTTAATGTTTAGGGTCATTAAGTGGAAGAAAGATACCACTATGAAGTCATTATATTTCCAACATTTGGGCCCAGATAGCAGCTGTTCTTGGCAGTTAGAGATCAACTTTGCAAAGACACCAAGAGGCAGCTCTCTACTGAAGGGCTGAGTTTAGTGAATTGTCATAGCAACGGTGCAACATGTAACTGGGAACACAGTACCTCCATGTTGTCATCCTTCCTTGTTAATCCAGAGGTGCTGATTTCCCTAACAAGTGTCTGTTGGTTGCCTGCTTTGGACTGGGCTCCCTCCTAGTCTCTGAGAAAGCGAGCCTGAATCTTGCTCTCTTAAGAAACAAGGAGTCCCTGTGTATGTGCCACAATAAGGGTACAATGATCAGCCACGCTGAAAGCATTCAGGAGAAGCATCAGGTGTATGAGGGGACCTACCTGAGATTTGTACTCTGCTATTTATGGTCATGGAAAAATGCAAGCCTGGTGTTAATACACTTCTTGATTTCTCAAGAGAGGTCTGATACACAGATTTTTATACAATACTGACACGTTAAAATATCAAAAAGTCTAAGATGGTTGGAAGACCACAAAAAGCTAGTCATAGTCCAGCTGTGCTTTGTCCTCTTCTTTTGAATGACCATTGTCTTAAAATCTAGCAGGATGTCATCCAGAAGGGTAGAAACCAGACTAAGAGAGGAGGGAGGTGTAGGCATCCCCTGCAGAGGAAGGACGGATGATTCTGAAGCTGTGTGGGAACTTCAGCACAAGGCAGCACCGATGTTCGTGACTTTGAATTATTCTGACACTGTTATTGCCTCAAAGAGGGGCAGAGTAACTGTAGTCCCATGTTTGGGCTTTGGCCTCAGACAGACTGAGTGTTAGGTGGGTTTTGAGATCTTCCAAACTTTAGCCTCAAGATGGTCATGGATCTGCCTCATAGGCCTATCGGGAGAACTACACAGGATCACGTGGAGGGGACCAGTTACAATGCTTGACCTAGAGCAAGGACTCAACAAATGCTTATCACTGATAATTCCAAAGAGTTAGTTACCCACTATCACAATTCATGTGTGGGAGAATCAGAGTTGGAGTACAGGGGTCTCTCTGCTTCTTAAGTCGTTTGCTTCTAATTGGCTCCTTGTTTGGGACACTGGGACCTGCCATACCATGTAGGTGGCAGCAGAGACTCCCTGTGGTCCCTGGACCCCTGGCTCCCTCCCTGGTCATGCTCACGAGGAGGAGGCTCTTAGCAGCTGCCAATCCTTGCAGTCATTCGGGGCGAGCTCTCTTCTGACAGTGGCGACATCATAACCCTTTCCTTGGGTTCTATGTGCTAATGAGCTGAGGGGCTCCTGGAAGGCCAGGGTGCAGGCCATACTTAGGTAGTCCTCCTCACAGTGCCCAACAAGAGCTGACCACTTATTACTCATATGCATATTCACACACAACATCCAAAAAAGTTCTGAAAGCAACAATTTAAAGAATTTATTTGACAGCAAGACTTTAAGTAATTCAAGGGAAGAACTTGACTTTTATCACTGAGAGGCTGCTTAGAGTCTTCACTGATTCCAGGTAGAGTATGCATATGTGTTGTGTAGAAGTGTGATAGAGTCAATGGGGAATCTCAGGCAGAAAATGCTAACAATGTTATGTGACTGTGTGAACCCGGGGTATGCCACAAGCTGGTGTCTACTGTAAAACAGATGGAATTAAATTTCATGGCTTTGGAACCTGATAACTCTACATCATATTCAACCACAAGAATGGGATCCTAATTAGAATAAGTTATACTCCATATGTGTATAGTATGTTAAAAATACATTCTACTGTCAGGTGTATCTAAAAAGAACAAATAAAAAAAAATTACAATCTTTCACTTGAAGGAGTTCCCCAAATTGCATCAGTTCTAGGGCTCACCAGGGATGATCAGCCCTTATATATCACATTAACTGTGTAAAATTTGAATCCAAAGCACATCTTGCCTTGATGGTTATGGATTTGCGCAATTCAGCAAAGAAGAGGAAGGTAGCAAGACGTGTAAGGGAAGACAAGGAGGAGCGAGGTTAATAAGGTAGATAAATCACATTGATAGGAAAACACCGTCATGAACAGACTTTCAAATTCAGTGGCTGAAAACACAACCCTGAGGAGCTTATATTTTGCTCAGTCGCCTGTCCAAGGTGAAGAGTCCAAGTCAGGGCAGCTCTGCTCCACTAGGTCATCAAGGGCCCCAGGCCAGGGTGCTCCCTCAGTACCCTTCCAGGCCTGGGAAAGAGGAAAGGCAAGAGGTGTGATGGCAGAACTGTGTCTCTTCTGCGTGTGTTTTGTTTTAATCTTTCCCAAGGGTCAGTTTACAAGTGTTGCCATCCATTGACGCTCATGTTTCCCCAGCTGCTCTAACTCAATTTCATGTTCACCTTCTGTGAGGGATGGGGAGTGTGACTCTGCCTTGGGGAGACTTTGTGGAACAGTCTCTGTCACATCAATCCCTTCTCTAACTGGAGACAATGCACGACCTACTGCTTCCCACAGTGTGAGAATCCAAGCAAGCACTGATGTCCTCTCATCCTAGGGCCCTGTTCAACAACCCAAATCACCAGAACTATAAAAACAGAACTAGACGACAATAATTCAATTATGTGATGCTCAGAATGTTCTTTGAGTCTGTGCTGGCCTCTGAGGGAGGTTTCTTTCCTTATTCGATACCTTCCCCATCTTAAATCTTTAATCAAATAAATGAGTGAAAGAAACAGATGAAGGCCCGTCTCTCCTACTGGCCCGGGTGTGCAGCACAGGAAAGGCTGGAGTCTGCGTCCAGCAACGACACAATAGGAATGATTGCATCACACGTTTGAGTGACTCGTCAGCTAAGCAACACAGCAGGAGGTCATTTTGGTCTTCACTATGGCCTCCAGGGTAGGCACATAATCCATTTGGTAGATGAAGAACCTGGGGCTCAAAAGGGTGGCGTGGCCAGCCTGGAATTATGCAGTAAAGTACCAAAGTACATTGCAGGCTTTTGGACTCCATGAACAGCATGCTCTCTATATCATCACATGCCCTTGTGTTTTGAGCCCCCCAAAAAACAAAACACAGCATCAAGATGATTTCCCTCACACTAGAACCAGCACACTGGAAGGAAGAGAACATTCAGGTAGGCTGGAGCCCAGAATTGAGACAAATACACTTTTCTGACGTTTGTGATGTTGAGTTCCATATCAGGTGAGTGGAATAGGACAGATATTGGAATCTATGGCCCACAGTCCAAGTCTGCCTCTCTATTTGTATCAGTAAAGCCACAACCATTCATTTACCTGTTTTCTGTAACTGCTTTTGTTGAGTAGCTGCAACAGGGTCTGTGTGGCCCACAAAGCCTACAGTATTTACGATCATGTCCAGCACACACACACACACACACACACACACACACACACACAGCAAAGTTCTGACCCCTAGGATAGGACATTGACTAGCACAGGAGACAGGGGAACAGGAAACAAGAAAGAGAAAGAAAGAGCCGCCTGACAGAAATATGGCCGGCACAGAATGGAGTCAAGGAGGGAAAGCCAGTCAGCGTCATTTGTCTCTGCAAGAGAAAGGGCTAACAGGGGGAGAAAGGACTTCTGGGTTGGAGAGCGAGGGATGACTTACATATTGGGAAGCGGTGGGCGGGCGTGCTGGCGCATGCAACAACTCACACGGAAGTGGCTAGCAGGACCCACTTCCCTCCCCTGGGAAGAGCACGCTAGAGAAGAGGGGGGAGCCAGGGAGACCGAGGTCTGCTGGCGCTGATGGACAGCACCGGGGAGCACACAGTCAGTCCTGGAGACACACCTGCCGGCCACGCCTGGTCCCCATTTCACAGATGAGGAGACTAAAACTGAAAGGTGATCACCTTGATTTTCAGAATAAGGGCTGGGCTAAGTTCAGTCCCAAGCTCCTGAAGCTTCTGCCTGTCCCTCCAGCACTGTGCCAGGAAGAGCCCCTCTGCCCTGGACCAGCCTTTTCTGGGCCCTGGTGGGTTGCCACCATGCCTGCTCACCTATGTGGCTGAGAGCACGTGACAGAGGGCATGTGGCCCCAGCGGGTGGGACTCTGCAGGCAGTGAGCACCAGCCTCTGCAGCAGCTGCCGTGGCCAGGTCCAACCTTTAGCATGCTGGCTCTCTTTTGGGTGGGAAGAAGCCCAGATGGCTCCCAGTGGGGACCAGTGACAGTTCACCATGGTGAAACAGCAGGAGTCATGAATTCAAGGTGAGCTCTCTCCCTCAGCTCCTGGGCCCCCTCTCACCCTCTCTCAGCAAGTGGCACTGCATTGGAGGGCAGCAATAGTCATCCCAGGCCTTCAGCAGCAGCGGTGGGAATTGAGCAGCAGGCCTGATTACACCCACTTCACCGCCTGGATGCAGCAAGGAGAGCGCGTGTGGGTTCCATGGCCCGTTTTCATACTGATGCCTATTTAAATGGCCAGAGAGGGAGACGGCATTGGACAAAGGCAGTGAGACTGTTTTTGAGAACCTTAACTCATTGACGCTTTGAAGGGAGATCTACTGATGGTCTGGTTGATACAGTGAGTCATCATGGGAAAAAAAAGGAAAAAACAAAAAAAAGGATTCACCGGGCAATTGCTGCATTCCTCTCTATTTCCATGAATTTGACTGAAGTAGGCAACTCGGATAAATGGGATTTGTCTGTTTGTGTCTGGTTTATATCATGTCCCCAGGGTTCACCCATGTTGGAACAGATGTTAGAATCTCCTTCCTTTTTCAAACCAAATAATATTCCATGTGGTGTGCATAAATCAGTGGATAAAGATCCACCCATCTGTTGACAGATACTTGATTTGCTTCCAGTTTTTGGTCATTGCAAATAATGCAGCTGTGCAACCACCCTCAGCCCAGTCCCCTGCTCTGGTTTGCTTGAGTCCACACCGAAGTGGAGTTGCTGAAGCATGGGTGATCCCAGTTCTGATTCTGTGCAGAGCTGCTGGCCTGTTCCAGATGGGCTGCCCCAGTCCACTCTCCCCCGGCATCAGGGGAGGCTCTGATTCATCTACGTCCTCCCTGAACTTGTTATTTTTCTATTTTTTCTTTTTTTTTGGTGGGGGGGGAGACCTAATAACCACATTAATGAATATGGAGTGATACCTCATGGCTTTGATTTTCATTTTCCTAATGACTGATTGTGCTGAACACTCTTTTGTGTGCTTTTTGGTTATTTGTACATTTTATTCAGAGAAATGTCTGTTCAAGTCTCTGCTTATTTTTCAGATTGGAGTGTGTTTATGCGTGCGTGTGTGTGCATGTGTGGGGGGGTGGGTGATATTCTGAGTTTTCTGAAGATAAGATCATACTTTCTGCAAATAAAAACAATAGTGTGTCTTCCTTTCCACTTTGGGCCTTTTATATCACTTTCTTAGCTAATTTTGCTGTGTTAAAGCTTCCAGTGCTATTTTGAATACAAATGGTAAGAGAGGGCGTCCTTGCCTTGCTCCTGATCTTACAGGAAAAGCTTTCAGTCTTTGACAAGTATGTTACTTGTGTTTTGCATTGTATGGCTTTTGCTGTGTTGGGGTAGTTTCCTTCAGTCCTGGACTGTGGACTATTTTTATCATGACAGGGTGTTGACTGTTGAGAAATGCTTCCACATCCATTGAAATGATCTCTTCTGCTCCTTCATGCTGTTAAAATAGTACATATTATATTGACAGATTTATATATGTTAAACTGATTCTTTTTAACCAATGCAAATTTATTTAGCTAAACCAAAGGCTACTGCCACAATTGTCTTTTAACAACATTAAATGCAATTTTTGACAACCCAATATGGCCTTTAAGATTTGAAATAAGTGATTGCTGAATTGCTTCTGCAAAATGCCTGTTATAGTGGTTTATGTGATAGAGAATGAAGTAATGAAATCAAAATCCAATACAGAAGCTAGGCACATCCAGCCTAGAGCATTATATAATGCAAATAATGTATAGGATTCTTAGTGTATCATCTCCATTTTAAAATACAGCCTCATGAACCATAATACTATCCAGGTTTAATATGAATAATTAAATGATCTCTTGAACATCAGTAGTTTAACTAAGAGGAAGATGATATGAAATGACTTGAATATTGCTCTGGAGTCACCCTGGATGGGGGACTAAGCCCTGCAGGTGACTCACCTCTTCTCTCAGGACTTGGTGGTAGGGAAATGCAGGGTTTGGACAAAAATGACAAGGAAACCTCTTGTGGCAGAGGGTCCTTGGTGTTCCTGGAGGATGTGACAGATCAGGGACATCCCCTGGTTGGCTGCAACTTGGGAAGACTGAATGGTGTCTCCTCACCCCAAAACTCAAATGTCGAAGCTCTAACCTCCTATGACTGCATTTGGAGACAGGGCCATTTGGGGTAAGAATAAGTACAATCACAGGTCCCACAAGAAGAGACAGATATGACAGACTCTCTCCCTCTGTCCTGCCTCACAGAAGAGAAGAGAGAAGGCAGCTGTCTGAGCCAGGAAAATAGTCCTCACCAGACACCAACCCTAATAGCCTTCATGTTGATCTCCCAGCTTCCAGAACTATAAGAAACTTAATCTCTGTTGTTTTTGTGGCCCCTTGTATGCTATTTTTTAGGGCAACCCAAGCACACTAAAATAGAGGCCTCGTGTGAGCTTCCTGGAAAGAGAGAGAACAGGAGGAACAAGGGGCCCTCTCCTGGGAGCCTCTGCCTGCTCATGAGGCTGGAGGAGTGACTCCTGGGCCAAGTGCACCCCTTTCAAGTGGGTGACGCACACTTGAGGAGTCAGGAGACCTAGAATTGTACTTATCATTTTTGAGGCTTTGGGGACGGTGTTTCCATTAAGAGAAACTCACTGAAGCCTGTGCGTCCTTGTCTGGAGAGAGAGAGATACTTGGGAACAAGTCGAGGAGCCCAACATTTCCCTGGGGGAGGAGGAGCTAGTGTAGGGTGTGGTGGCCTAGCTGGAGCTCTCCATCTGGGGTCTGAGCGCTCTGCAGGTGTCATCTGGCTCCAGGACACCTTGGACCCTACTGAGATCTCCTGGCCATCCCAGCATGACCTGCCTCCAGCCACAGGGGTTTGATGCCCAGAGGGTTCCCCTATTTCTGAAGCCATTGCCAGATGCTGGCCTTGAATGACTAAGGACTTGAAGATATTTTATAAAGCTTAAATTTAATACCTGCCTCGGGGCATCTGGGCCTGCTGTGTGTGTAAAGGACCAGGGGACCTTTTCCCTTCTTCTCTTGGAGCCGTGGCTTGTTCTCTGCAGTCCCCTAACTCTTCAGGGGCAAGACTCATGCTTTCATTGGCTTGGGCTATTTTTCTGCTATCTCTAAGATATCTCCCCACTAGAATTAATTTCCTGTGAGAGTCCCTTCATTTTCTTGAGAGTTCATTCATTCGTTTAAGTTTCTGATGAAACATTTAAGCCTCACTTTCAATCTTGCATTGGGTGATTTCCAAAGAAACGTTTCTACTCTGAAAAATTTTTTTCTGTAACACTTTATGATACTGACCTTAAGCACCTTAAAAAATTTGTATTGGGTTGCTAGCTAACTTAGTATTTATTTAGTAGCTTTCTTCTTAGAGATTTTGTAAAGAAGCATTTATAATAATCTTGTTATGTTATATGAAATAAGTTCATTACAAATTGCATTACTTAATTTAAAACTGGATTGTATCAATGAAAAGTCAACTATAGTGGTCTATACTGACAGATTCCAGCAAGGCCCCAGAGACCTGGGCCTGAATGTCACACAGTACTACCTCAGAGTCTTGTGTGGCATTTTCAAGACTGTCCCAAGGCCAGCAGTAAGCCATCACAAGCTCTCCATGAGCCTGCTACTTGCCCCAACCAGGGCTTCCTTAGGATGAGTGCAAAATTCAGAGAAATTGGGCAAGTGAGGAGAAATGGTTACTCTCTCTAAAATCTAAACCATCCCCTGGCCATCAGGACTGGTCAGCAGGGAGGGACTCCAGTGGGGACAGGGATGACAAAGCACAGCCTTCCCACAGTTTTCTAGAAACTAGTGATATCGTGACACTCTGTGGGCATTAGGGGATGTGCAGGGACTGAGGGGACAGGAACATGCCCTCACACTGCGCCTCCCAGGGCCTCCAGCTCTTTACTTGCTCACCCCAGGATGTTCAAAAAGATGCCCTTCTTGATGCACTTGACCCCCTAGATCTACAGGGGAAGCTCCTTGAGGCAGAGTGGAGATGGTGGAGGCCCCAGGGTGCTATCGTGCAGCCTGGCCCTCACTCCACCCTTTGCCTGCCTCTCTCCATGAGCCCATGTCTCTCTGCCTACTCACAGACAGCTGATGGGGCTTGGAATCCCAAACAAACCCCAAAGAGGGGATTTCATGGCTGAGAAAATTAAGACTTGACAACAAGAAGCAGGGGAGTCTTCAAGATTGTGCCCACTGCTGAATAAATGCAGAGAAACTCACTGAATAAGACGTTGTGTGCATTTTACTTAATGCGCTCATAAAAACAAACGTTTGACAACATATTTCCATTTACTATTCCTTGATCATTTGTTTCAATAAGCTGCTTATGAATAATTTGTGGATTTTTAGAAATGTGCATACAAAGCACCATTTTAGACCATATTCTTGATTGTGAGCATTTGTGATTACTGGCAACAAGAGTTTTGTGTCGAAGAACAACTAGGCAGAAGTAATTCAATATGTTTGCAGCCAAATGTCCTGCATCACTTATAACTTGTGGAATTCCTTAAATGCTCCCCAAGTTGTGTGAGCCTATTTAATACTCCTTGAAATTGCAAAACCTGGGGCTGTATATGTGGGCTTCCTGCAGAGAGAGAGACAGCTATAGTAAATAGAAACATCTATAGATGTATGTTCATGCATGTGTACATACATGTTTGCGGGTATGTAAGCATGTGTTTGCATGTGTGCATAGAGAGATAATTACATGTATTCATGTATGTGATGTACATTTTGCGTTTGTGTGCATTATATATATGGGAATATGTTTTGTGTGTGGAAGAGGCTCACCAACTCCCAAGTCAGTGTGAGCTTTCACCCTCGCTTCTTGCTGTAACTAAGATTTCCATTTACTCTGTTCTTGGTCATTTTCTAAACTAAATTCTTTTCCTCCTTTGTGTCCTCGAAGAACCCTGCTAAGAGTTGTGGTTCGTAGAAGACTTTCACCAACGCTTGGAGTAATGGGTGATATATTATTTAAAACTGGATTGCATTCCGTCACAAGTAAGAGAAAATCTATCTTGCAGTAGTTTATTCAGACAGGTTTCTTTTTTTCTTTTTTTTCTTTTTTTTTATATACACCAAGTACTCAGAGGTTCCCAGTGAATTGAAAGTTCATGTTGTAGGACAGCACACACCACTGGAGCCCCATTCTGTCTAGATCATCTCGAATGGCTAAATGAGTTCAGTAAGCTGTTTCTCTCAGCAAAGGAGCAACTATTTCACAAATTACAAACGATGTTCAACCAGTTCTAACTTCAGTCAGTTTTTATCTTCCAGTTATACACACATTTACCAGAAGTCACAGCTAGAGTGGCTGTACCAAGGATGATCACAATCCATGGCACCACGTTACCAAGGAAATCTGCACTGCTGACTGACACCTCTCAGCTGGTTCTGACTGGAGTAATCCCCTCACTCTGGGCTGTGAACATCTTGAGGGAGGGAAGGAAGGAGGGAAGGTGAAGGGAAGGAATGAAGGAAGAAAGGAAGGAAGGGAGGGAAAGAGGGGGAAGGGAGGAATGGCAGAGGGGAGGGAGGGAGGGTCAACTATTAGCAGCTGTAGTCCTGCACGTACATATTCACAACATCAAAAGAGTAACATGTGGCCATTGTATTGACTCTTTAATTTCTGAAGCTAAAACATTTAAGCATTTTACAATTTTAATGAATTTGTAATGTATGTGTGTAGCAGCTTATAACTTGATAAAATTGCTTTATGTTATCTCAGATATTGGTTCAAGTTCAGCCACAGGCAAAAAGGCATTCCTTTGCAAGTGACCAAAACTCAGTGTGAATCTAGTACAAAACAAAAACAAAACAAAAAAGGAACTTTCACTGCATTCAAAATCAATGAAGTTAATGTAAGTCTTAATGATTTTTTCTTTTGATCTTATGAAGTCTCTTTTACCTCCCATATTAGAGTTCTTCAGAGAAAGATTACCAGCAAGAGGAGGTATATAGATAAATGAGATTTAGTGTGGGGATTAGTTCGTGAGATTATCAAAGGCCAAAAGCCCCTTGAAATGCTTTCTGCAAACTGGTGACCCAAGAGAACCAGCAGAGGCCAAAGTTTAAGTTCCAGAGCACCAAGGCCAGAGAACTTGGGGCCTCAGGGCTAACGGCAGAAGAGGATGATGACTCAGCTCAGGGAAAAAAAAAAAAGGAGCAAATTAGCCTTTTCTTCACCATTTTTTTTTTTTTTTCCCTGGGGTCCCAAAAATATTGGACAGTGCCACTACACTGGGGAGGACAATCTTACTGACTCAAATGCAAATCTCTTCCAGCAACACTCTCACAGACTCACCCACAAATAATGTATTATCAACTAGTGATCCCCTATTCCCCTGAAGTTGATGCATAAAATTAAATTGACAACTCTGCCAGCCCTGGTACCTGGCTTCTCTTTTCTCTGCCTCCCTCTCTGTCTCCACCTGTATGTCTTTTTCTCTGTGCATCCGTTTCTTTCTGTATGTTTATTTTCAGGGCAATTTTAGGTTTTCTGAAACATGGATCAGAAAGTATGGAAGTCTTCCTCATGTTCTACCTCCTCATCTACTGACAATGTCCCCTGTCATTTAACATTGTCCATTAGGGTGGCACATTTGTTACAATCAATGAGCCAGGATTGATCATAACCTTATTAACAAAGGCTGCAGTTTATCTAAGAGTTCACTCTTTCTGTTGTACCATTTTAAGGGTCTTGACATTATTTATCAATGATTTATTGATAATGTCATGTATTCCCCATTATAATATAACCCATGCCCTAAATGTGCCCTGTGGTCCCTCCCATTTCCCCTCACGCCCTCCTCCCCACATGCCTGGCATCCATGGGTCTCCTTCCCATCTCTGCTGTCTTGCCTTTCCTGGAACATGGTGCAGCTAGACCACAAGGTCTGCAGGCTCGTCAGATTGGCTCCTTTCACATAGCGCCATGCCTTCAAGGTTCCTCATGTCTTTCTGTGGCTTAATAGTTCATTTACTTTTAATCCCTGAATAGTATTCTGCTGTCTGGCCATCCCACTGTTCCTCTAACTGTTCATCTATTGAAGGGCATCTTGGTTGCTTCCCATTTGGGACAATTATGAATAGGCTCAAATTCCCCAGCTGATGATTCTGAAACCACTGCTATATCTCAGTCTGATTCTGGTGCTTGCTTTGTGTCTTCAGACTGTGATTGTGCCTTTCAGTGTGCCTTGTGATTTTGCTGTGGGAAGTGGCATGAGATGCACCCGGTGGAAAGACAGGGGGTGGGGCCGCCTGGGGTGGGAGGTTTGGGGATTGTGAAGCCAGGGGTCAGGCTGCCTTCTCTTGGCCACAGCTGTGGTGCCAAGGGCTAGACTTTCCTTTACTGTATCCACTGATTCCGTCCCCACTGTTGTCTTTGGACCTCCTCACAGAATTCCTCTAAAACTAGGTGTAAGGCTTGCAGGTCCTTGAGCTGTAGTATCTGTAGCCACACAGGCCCTGCTGGTGTGTCAGGGCAACCAAGATGCCCCTCAATACGCTCTGTAGTCCTGTGCTTAGGTCCTGGTCTTAGAGCCCGAGTTCTTGCCTTGTGACCTCTGCAAGTGCTTCTCAGCTTCCCTCTTGCTCCCTGCATAGGTGAGAGGGGAAGGCTAACAGGAGTTACCTATTACCCTGTTCCCAGAGCAGTTAGCTGTGTAAAGGAGATTCCCTTGGGGGCAGAGTTTAATGAGAACAGAGAGCTTTGGGCATATTTCTAAATGTCTGCTCTTCTCCTTCTCTTATTGGAAGGATGAAGGTATTTTTCCTCAAAATCCACCCGGAGAAGCTGTTGGGCACCTAGAAATAAAGCTCATGATCTAGGGCCCCCGAGAGACTGCCTCCATCCCAGAGTATTCAGCTCTCAAAGTAGTCCATGCTGAGCCTCCATCAGTCCATCAGCTATCATCCAAGTCATCCCTAAGGACGCTGGTCCTAGCTGTGGACATCTGCACATAGTGAGCTGGGGGTCCCTGTATCCCCCTGCATTTCTTCAGTTTGGGGACAGCAGTTCGCCCTGTGGCCTCGAATGTCTGACAAATCTAAGAAGACTTGCTGGTTTTCAGGGATTTGGTGGGGGGGGGATTTTATTTGGCTGTGAGGACTATAGCAATGACTTCCAAGCTCGTCACCTGTTGGGGAAGAAGCTGAGGGCTGTGTATTTTAACTTACTGGGTTACAAAAAGGAGGCTTGCTTAGGAGGTTACTATTCAGAGGTGATAAAACTGGGTCAATTAATGACATGATGATTAAACAAATGAATCAAAGTTTCTTTTCCTTTTTTTTTTTTCTTCTTTCTTTCTTCAGTGCAGGGGATCAAACCCAGGCCTCACCCATGCCCGAGAGGAGCCCAACAGGTTTCTCTCTGAACTTGAAGTGGAAAAAGGAGCCTACATGTGGGTCATCTCCACACAGTTGGAGTTGCTCAGGCCTCCTGGCTGGTAGACACAGCAGGGAAGAAAGGAGACTCGGAGCTGGGGACTCAGAACTGGGCAGGACGGAGTTCAAGTCACAGCTCTGTCACTTCTCTTAAAGTGACTTGACCTCTTGGAGCTTCACTTTTTAACTTTGTGGAATAGAGAGAAAATGGTTAGTCGTTTGAAGAAGAACTAACACATAACCATATCCTTCCTCCATTGTAGATTTTTAACCAGTAGAGAAAACAGAGTCTCATGATGGTAAAGTCTGGTGGCTCCATTGCTACTAGTTGGGCAGTAGCATGGGCCAGGATTCCTGCAGGCTGATAAGAATATGTCTCAGGGTGCTTTGGAAATGCGCAACAGGAGTAGAACTGTTCTTGCAGAAGTACTCAGCAGAAAATCCCCCCTCATCTTCCACAGAAATGTACCTAATGAAGAAGGGGCTCCCTCTCCTCAAAACCTACATGAATAAACATGTGTGACCATCCATAGAACAAAACAGTGTGGCGCTGCCGTAGGTGCCAAGGCTTTCTGAACAGCTTCTGGTACAGACATTTGGCTAAGCATGTCACAGGCCATGGTCTGACAACCCTATTAAACTGCATCCTTGCTACTTCCATTTTGTAGAGAACTGAAACCTGGAAGGATGAAGCCATTAGGGCAGGTCACTCGGCCATCATACTGTCTAGCTCGAGGACCATTGTGCAGGTGCTGTCTGAGCAAGAGGAATCTTCAGGGCCCTGAGCTGGACATCCTTCAGGGAAGACAGGAGCCAGGAAGACCCAAGAAAGGCCTCCATAGATGTTGGTGGGAGTCAAGGTGTGCATTCAGAAACCGCCAGCTCTTTCACTCAATGATATTTAAATGTGTGCTGTTGTAATGAGATTCATGGATAAATTCCTTCAAACATGTGGAAATCAAAATAAAGGCTCAGGAGGGATGAAAAGGAGAAAATGAATCAAGTCAAGTGTGTGACAGTTAAGATACAGAAGCAGACCAAGTGCCCACTGGTGAATGAATGGATAAGAAAATACGGAATACCATTCAGCTTTCAAAAGAAGGAAATTCTGCTACTGCGGCAACGTGAACCTAAAATGATCCTAGAAGTCATTGTGCTAAGTGACATAAGCCTGGAACAGAAAGCCAGGTGGCCCAGGGTTTCCCTCACATTGGAATCTTAAAAAGCAAACTCACAGAGTAGAAAGGGAGACGCTAGGGGTTAGGTGAGGGTGGACAGAAATCAGGGACTTTTGCTAAGTGATGTAAACTTTCAGCTATAAGATGTTTGAGATAAATGTACAGCATGAATGCTTAAAAATACTGTATTGTATACGTGAAATTTCCTGTAAGTAGATTTGATGTTCTCACCCCTCCCCACCAAAAAATGTAACTATGTGAGGTGAGGGATATGCTACTTAGCTCAACTGTGGTCATCGTTTCAAAATCAAAGCATTGCAGTGTAGAGCTGGAGTGTGGAGTTTTGCTTGTCAATTATACCCCACTGCAGCTTGGGGGAGCAGTCTGTGCACCCAGCTGAAGGAGCCCCAATTAGGGAGATGGCTATTGCGGTCAGCTGGAAGCCATAAGTTCCACCTGATAATAAGTATGTATGTGACGCACCTGTAAATGCACGTGAGGCACCCGCAAAGCTAAAGGTATATAACCGGGTGAAAGCGGTCAGAGTCAGGAGAAGAATGAATTCATTCAGTCAGTCGTGCAGTCGCTCGGTCGGTCAGAAGAAGAGTTCGGGTCGGAGAAGAAGAAAAGAATCAGAGCGGCCAGAACGTAGGCAGAGCGGTTACAGAAGAGAAACCAGATAGAAGAAGTAATTGCTGGTCAGAGTCAGGCCGAGGCTCCCGAGGAAGAAAGAAGAAAGAAGACAGAAGAAAGAAGCTCTAAAAGCTAAGCTCTCTCTCTCTCTAAAGAAGAAATCTCTCTCTTTCAAGCTCTCTCTCTTTCTCTCTAAGCTCTAAGAAGATGAAGAAGAAAAAGCTCTATCTTTCTCTCTAAGCTCTAAGAAGATGAAGAAAAAAAGCTCTATCTTTCTCTCTAAGCTCTAAGAAGAAGAAGAAGAAAAAGCTATCTCTAATCTTTCTCTCTAAGCTCTTTCTAAGAAGAAGAAAAATCCTTCTTTCTCTCTCTAAGCTCTCTCTAAGAAAGTAGAAGTAAAAGTAGTAGTATCTTTACTCTGCCTCCGAGAGTTTTCCTCCCGCGGCGTTGTGGCTGGCCACGACAGGCAGCTTACACCCAGCTATCCTCCTTAAGGAGTCAGGGTGGACTAATGGGAGATGGAAATGGGAAGAAGTCTGCATTCATTAGGGAACTTGCCAAGTCAGGTGCTGTGTGCATTTTTCTCAAGTGGCCTTTTAGGGAGTGACAAATGAGATAGTGACTAGATACTGTTTGTTGCCAGCAATCCACAAGAATTAACTGAGCACTTTCTAAGTGATGAGAACTGTGCTGGGGAAAACCAGTGCAGGCACACTAAGGAAGGCCCATTCTCACGGGACCCCTGCAGATTAAGTCCATGGGCCACAGTGTTGTCACTATGAGGGAAGCACAATGGGCTTTGGTGGCACAAAAGAGGATGTGGCTTAGGGACTAATAGGGACTATCCCAGAAAGGGAGCTGTAACTAAGGGGAGGAGGTGGGAGTCAGCATCCTAGTCTCTGCAGAGGCCAAGCCCCAGGTGTTAATTATTACTACCACTACTAGGCTCTCATTTGCCATGGTTTGTAGGATCAGTGAAACCCATATTCCAGTCCTCATTTTGGCACCTGCAGGTGTGTGGCCTGGGGTAAGTGACCCAATCTTCCTCAGTTTTGTTCTCCACTTCAGAGGGACACTCATACTCAACTTGGAGCAATGATGGGGCAGGAGGTGAGTTGAGAGACGCAGGGAACCCAGCACTGTGCCCAGTGTTCACAAGTGCTCTGACACAGTTCTCTTTGTGTTCTCTTCAAAGAGTGTGGCACGTGTCATTCACTGGATTCCAGGGTCTTCTTGGACAACCGATAGATAGCTTTCGTCAGCTAACATTTGCATCGGGCTATGAGAAGTCAGGTGGGTATTCCATACAATCACACGAGGACAGCCAAGCAGCAGGCCACATGGGGGAAGTCCCTTGAGCCACTAGTGGAGGAGCATGCTGCATTCCAGGAGGAGCCTGTGAGGGAAACACAAATGTGCAAGAGCCATACACTGGATTCCCAGGCTCTTAATTCAGATCTGCTCCATACTTACACCTCAGCTGACTTCTGGACTTTTCTTTAACATTCATACTCCATACTTGGAAGAGAAAAAATATTTATACATATTTTTGGCTTAATACTTCTGAAGGTGGTTGGGGATAGCTGGACTCCATCTGACTCAAGTTGGAGTCTAGACTTCCCCTCAAACTCCCTTTAGGTTGCTGAGTAAATTGTAGTATGTTTGACACAAAATCAGTATCTGTCACGCACTCTTAGGCAAATGATAATTTTCTACTGAAAACTATTTCCTTAGTGATGGTAAATCTTCAACCCCTGTTGACAGATCCAATTTTTGCAAAACGCCAGAAAAGTCTGTAATGTGTGGGAAAGCATAATTCAGCCTAGCAGATATTATTGAGCAGTTACTACCTGTCATTTGCTCCTGTGCTCTCAGATTTGCCTCCTCCCTCCCTCCCCTTGCCTCAGTGTTCAACCCCAAGGGTCAAGTCCAGCCAATTAGAGGCCCGTCAGGAGACTGGAGAGTGGGGAAGTATGGAGAGCCACCGGTGGGACCCCCTCAGGTCCCTGTGTCCCCTCTAGTTTAGGGTGCTGAGTGTCTGCTGCTGCAGGTTCACACCTAAGGTCTTCTCTGTGGGACTGTGCTAGTGTCATCTTGCCTGGAGGTGCCTCTTGGTGACACAGCCCCCTGGGAACCTTTTCTAATCACTGACTTGTCTGGGGTGTACAGACCCCATCCCTGTGACCTCAAGGCAGGACACAATGTAATGCAATCGCTGCCCCGCAGATCCCTGCAGGATCCAGTTAATATTAGAGGTCCCCTGAACCCTACCTTTCTTTAAATCCCTGCCTTTCACACTCCTGCTTCCTGGGACATCCTAATTCCTCCTGTAACAGACTAGCACACAGCTCCCTGCTATAGCTCTGCTTGGAGGACACCCAGCCTAGAGAAGCCAGGGTACTTGTTCCCTTCTTGTTCTGCATCAGGTGGAGTCTGATGCAGTAGTTATGGCTCCTTCATCATTGGAGTGCTTGTCTTGGTAGCTCATGCTGGGTCTGGCTCCCCCTGGTTGTTCTAGATCCTGTGGGATTACTCTGTTCTCTGTGCCTTCAGTTCCCTGATACAGGTCTATCTCCTCCACCCTCCCCCCCCCACCACCTCCAGGCAGCCTGTGTGCTCAGAAATTTATCCAGACCCATGAGCAGAGCCTCGGCAAAATTTCTGGATCCTTGGGCAATGCAAGTTCCTGGCTTGGGAAGGCCAGCCCTGCAGGTGCAGTAGCTCTCTGCAGTCACTGAGCTCTGAGTTGCCTCACATTTGGCCTCTGCTTTTCTGACACCTTTCCAATTAATTACTTGTGTTAAATTCCCTCTGCTGTGCCATGTGGTGTACATTCTGTGTGCTAGCTGGATATTGACTGGAACACACTGGAACCCCAGCCTTGGCCTGGGTGTAGAAGACACAATAAGAAGACTCCGTGTCCTCAGGCTGTTGCTAGGTGCTCATCTGGCACTTACTGCTGGAAAAAAAAAAAAAAAAAAAAAAAAAAAAAAAAAAAACCCTGCTCTGATAGAAGGTTCTATGGCAGGAGCTCAGGGAAGCAGCACACAGGCCATCTTGGGTGGTGAGGCAGCGAGGTGAGCGGCGAGGGGTGGGGGACGTGGCTGGAGCTGAGTAGTAGAGAACAGAGGCAACTTAGGACAGCTCATGTGCTGTTTTTCCTGCTCCAAGTCAACGCTGCTCCTGAATGGCAGTGGAAACACATGCTGCTGCCAGTTAACCCTCTCTCTGTACTCCCTGGTCTTGGCCAATGGAGCTTTCAGTCATCCTGCACAGGGAGGTGGGGGACTGAGCTCCTAGTACTCAACAGCTGCTGTGGGACATACACAGTGATTTTGGGCCAACTGAGCCTTCTTCCTTGCATGCTAGGGCTAGAGGCATCCCAGCAGGCATTTCTGCACCAGGAGAGAACAGGGGCTGACTCTTGCTGAGCGCCCTCAGGCCAGCTGCCTCTCTCCCTCTCCTGTCTCAGCTTTCTCACTGAAGGAGCCTGTAGGTGCTCAAGCATCTTCTGTGGCTGGGCAATGTCCGCATCCCCTGGGAGCATCATAGAAATGCAAATTCCCAAATGCTGGCCCAGACCTACTGAATCAGAAAGTCGAGGCTGGGTCCCTGCTCTGCTTTCTATAACTGTGCTTCTGGGTGACTCTGACATGCAAGGAAGATTTAGAAGTACTGGTTTGAATGACCTCCAGGTTTTTTATTTTTTTATTTTATTTTATTATTATTTTTTTTTTGTTCTAAGGGTCTGTGACAGAGCCATGCTTGGCAATGGAAATAGAAAAGGTGGAGAGTCACTTCACAGTAAAGTGGAGACTCATGGAAGGGCCTGGGTGGCAGATCCCAGGGAGCTCCTTCTTTATTTGGGCTTAATGATTGATCCCTTCCTTTTTGAGCCACCTAGGACACTTACCTCTCCCACCTGTTCCTTCTGATCTTCTGATTCTTGCTTCATGGGCCTATTCAAAGACTTGTCTTTTGTTTTGGTTACTGTTTACATTTGGAATTTTCAAGTTACCTGGGGTTTTGCTTCTTCCCAGTCAACTCCCTGCATTTCAGGTCAGGCTCTGAGCTTCCTGGAGCATCACCTCCACCTCTGCAGTGGGGCTCTGTTGTCGCCCTGAAGCGATGGCCGCTTGGAGCAAAAAAGCCGCGGGAAGAAGTTTAGAGACGAACCGGAAACAAACAGCCCTTTATTCTGATAACTTTTCTCTCTGGCTCTAACTACACCCCGACATGCCGTCCATGCTCCTCTAACCTCCAAAATGACGCAGACCTCATCCACAATCTCTCTCAAGTCCCTCGAGATCTCTGGCCAAGTCTCACAAGATCCCAGGCCAAGTCCCGTGAGACTACGAAAGGCACCAATGCCCAAACATGTCTAAAGCCTGTAGTCAACCGCAATTTAAACCATCTCCCCAAACAGGGCTCCTACAGGGCTCAGAGGCACCCTGCCCACCTTCTCCATGAGGGCTTTCCTGAATGCAGATCCAATTGGTTGACACACTGCTACTATGCCTCCAGGGCTCCCTAACACCTGGAAGACACTGGTTGGCTCAACCGAATCAGTAAGTCACTATGTCCACTGTGATCTGATCCCATTTCTGTTCTTGCCTCCTGTACTGCTTCCTGCTAGGGTCATTGTACCCCCGGCTTCACTGCTAGCTCCTCTTTTATGTTCTGCCTCCTTGTGTTCCTCTGTCCCTGTTCTGCTGTGAATTGGAACACATCTCCCTATCCTCTTTCCCCAGGCAAGAGAGACTGGCTAATTATTTTTTTTCCCCCTGTTATTCCTGGAAATTAAGCTACACCATTTGGTGAAGAGAATGTATATAGAATGATAGAATCTCTGAGCAACACTTCCTCTTCACTTTCACCCACCTGCTGAAGAGTCTGAGACCATGGGGTAAGGCAGACACCCAGATAAAGGCCTGAATCTATGAATGACTGTGTGGAGCTGAGCCCTATCTCATACGCCTCTCCCTGTAATCTTCCTTGAACTGTTCTTGCATTAAAAAGGCGTTTAATTTGTGATTCACATAGAAAACAAATCAAAGCAGAATTAAGAAGCTTGGTGTATTAGTGAACTAGTCGTGCAGCATAAAAACAATACAGAACTCAGAGGCTTGCAAGCCTATTTATTCCTGTGTGTTCGGGATGGTCTTCGCTGGCAGGATTGCTTCAGGCAGCAGCGTTGGCTGCAGGCTGCATCTGGGTCTGCTCCACCTGTCTTTATCATGGGGCCCAGGTTGAGGGTACAGTAGCTTTCCTGGGCATGAGTTTCTCAAGGCAAATCTCTGGTGCCCAGGAGCTCAGTCTGAGTGCAAACACAATTAAACAGCACTTGTATCGTCTGCTTTTATTAAATATGCTCACCTTCTGTTGTCCATGCAAGAGTCCATGAAACAAGAAAATCCAATCTGTTCCAAAGGGAGGGAGAGGAGAGGGGATATTTGATGAAAAATATCTAATTAATGATGTAGAACTACATGCAATTATCACTGTCCATCTCCTTAAGAATACCACTGGCTGCCTGCTCCTTGCTATCCTGAGGGAGCAGTTCAGTGGATTCACCTTCTACCCAGTCTCTGCATTTCTTTAGTTTCTCTGTGGTGCCCAACTTCCTCTAACCCAATGTGATGTCAATTATGGAGGCATCCCTAAGCATAACAAGCAAGCTCTCATACTCTGTAACAGACAAAGCTTACTGTGACCTCTATGTCACTATACCCCTAAATCCTGCAGAACTAATTAAAACATGCACATCACTCTCCCATACTATAGAGCTTGTTTTTAATACAAGTGAAGGAATTCAAGTTTACAAAGGAATTGTTCATTCTAGGCATTGTACTTTAATAGTAGCAAATAACTCCTCTCACTTCTCCTAATGTCAGAATATTTTCATGCATTAGCAGGTGTCAGTGGTTACCAACTCCTTCCTTCAGAAAGATCTCTTTCTATCTGAACCAAGTTTGTCTGCACATTCACAGAAAGTTGGAATTGAACCAGAGTTCTCTCAGGAGCTCAACTCTCTCAAACTTTATGTTTGTGGACCTCAACCTCAATACCCGCCATTTCTGCAGGTTCCTGAACATGCACAGAATCCATTGAAGCTAAGGTGTCAAAGTGTCTTCCTAATATTTGCTTTTCCTCCCTCTATAGTAATGAAAATCTTGGCAGAATGTATGGTTACCAGTTCAAGACTATTTCTCTTGGAGCTATCTCCCAGTGGGAGACAAGCTGAAATAAGGTATGAACTTCTCTTCCCCATCCACTGGCTTAGGGGATGGCACAGTGTGAACTGAAGGAGCCATCCAGGTCCCAGGGATGGAAGCT
The DNA here is from genome assembly GCA_025594165.1 of Tamias sibiricus. Taxonomy (NCBI): domain Eukaryota; kingdom Metazoa; phylum Chordata; class Mammalia; order Rodentia; family Sciuridae; genus Tamias; species Tamias sibiricus. Next base: position 175,231,909 of record CM046658.1, on the reverse strand, counting down.
GTGTTGAGATGGCAGAGCAACAAGAGAAAAGAGCTCAGGTCCCTAGTCCATGGAGCCACTGTCCCCACCCTCCCCTCTTAATGTTCACACTGTTTATGAGAGAAAGATAAATATTTAACTTAAACCATTCTTCTATTTAGTTTCTATCACCACAGTCAGAACCTGTATCTTAAATAATACCAACCTTTGTGTCTATTTATTCACCACCAGATACCTTGTATTCTCCTTGGGGATGAGTACTGGTCCTTTGATTCAACATTCTATGGAAAAATATTCTTTAAGTAGCAACCATGTGCAAAGCATTGAGCCATGTGCTCAGGCCAGCACCGTGCCCTTGGGAGATACAGCCCCCTGACCCTCCAGCCACCAAGCTCCATGCTCCAGCCAAGCAGCCTCCCAACACACTTCCCTTCCTTACCTTGGTGTGTACTTTTCCCTGCCTGGCGCCCCACTCCCCCTAGCCTGAGGAACTCTCAGTCATCCTTCGTGGCCCTGCACCAGGAAGATGTCCTCGAGTCCCAGGGTGTAGTCAGCTCTTCACCATTAGAGTTTTTATAATACTTTTAAAATACAGCTTTATTGTAGAATTTACAACAATTGAAAATTCTGCTAAAAAGCAAGGTCCTCAAGGAACAGGACTATATTCCCATTTGACTTTCAACAAATATTGATTGAACTCTTGGTATGTGCTGGGTCTTGCACTAAACATTGGTGATGGCACAATTTCTGGGCTCAGGGGGCTTATGGTTGAGTGACATTTAAATAAGCACATGCAGTGTAGACCTGCCACAGTCACAGGTGCTGAGATGAGCGGGCCATGTCTTATGAGAGCTCCTGCCAGAGGATCAGACTAGCCAGAGATTGAAGAACAGGAAAGGTCCCCTCTAAATGTGAGGCTCCAGCTGACTTTGAAGGTTTTGCTTTACCTGGAGGCCATGCCAAGTACCTAGAAGAGCACTCAGTTTGTAGTGGGTGCTCAACAAATATTGGCTTATTGATGTTTTAGATGATAATTATGTTTATTACAATTTTGGCTCTTAGCATATTTCATCTCACAATAACAAAATGTTTTCTATGATTATCATCCTCATTTTATACATGAGAAATCTGAAACAAAGAGTGCCAAGGCCATACACCCAGGAAGTGGTAGAATTGGAGTCTGAACCCAAACCCTCTGGCTCCTGAGTGACAGCTCTCAGCACACTGTCAGATAACAGCATCCTTTGCACACTAGCTTTCTGCTGCTGCAGAATGCTTGCATTATTTCAGAATCTACCTGGGAGAGGTGAGTACTAATCAACCCTTGCTTTTTTTTTTTTTTTTTTTTTTTTTTTTTTTTATGGATGATGGAATTGGAACTGAGGAATGGAAGTACTGCTGCCCCAAATCAGGCAGGGCATAAGTAGCAGAGTCAGGAGCAGAATCAAGTGTGGTCCACAGCCTGGACCCACTTACTTTCCACAGCTTCAGAATACCAGCTGGTGATGGCAATGGTAACACCGAGTGTCAAGAGATGATGGCAGGGAGGTAAAGGTGTGTGTGTGTGTGTGTGTGTGTGTGTGTGTGTACGAGGGTGCCTCTGTTGGAACTTCCTCCCTCTCCACCTCCTCTGTATCATTCTGCATGTGTCAAATGTGTTGCAGTCACTTGTGGTACTGTCTGAGTAGAAGCTAGATCCATTTTCCTAAGCAAAAATGAAGCTGCCCAGACAATGAAAACATATAGAAATTCTCCATACTGAGTAGAACATATTTTTTTTTAAAAAAAATATGAGCTGCATATGCAGTTTTACATTCAGAGTTACCCCCGCCCCACCAAAAAAAAAAAAAAAAATGGAATGGAAATAATATTGAGCCATTGTTAAACGCTGTGAAAGGTGTGTGAGAAATGACAGAAGGGGGCGGGGTTGCTGGCCTTGGTGCTGACTCAGCTCTGAGCTGCAAGATTAAAGTAACAAGACCTTAGCTGTCTCCGTGGATTCTACACCAATCATGTTAATTGGAAGCTGGGAAGAGGAAATGGTCACAATCAACAGATTTATCACCCAAAGGGCTGTGCAGTTCATAAATTTAATCCAGCAAAGGAATTGGGAAATAGAATTGATGCTTGTAAAATCAGGGGCGGCTGGCGGGGGGAGGGGCTGTCTCTCCAAACAGACTTTTGCTGGCAGATGGCTGGCAGTGCTTGAACGTATTTTATTTGAAGATATTAGAATTATGAAAAGACAGCTTCTTCCCAGCTCCTGGCCGAAATAATGTAGCTGCTGCTTCTTCTTCTCTTCTTCTTCTTCTTTTCTTCTTCTTCTTCTCTTCTTCTTCTTCTTTAATAGTCTTTTTAAAAAGGAGCAATAAAGAGACACAAACAGGGCAGTTAAGTTTAATGGTGGCAAAACCCAGACACCTGAATATGTGTAATTTATTTTCATAGAAATCTCATCCCATGGAGGCCGCTATTAATTAGCAAGGACTTGTACTGCATAGCCAATGCTGCAGGAGGATTGTTATCTTGGCTACTTTTGGGAGAGGAAAAACAAAGCAACCAGAAACATCTTTGTTGCTTCATCATAAAAGGAGATGGAAGAAAGTCATGAAAAACAGCTCAGGGGCTTCATGTGCATAAAGACTGAGGAACGCCAGCTCTCCCCAGCTCTCCCGGTTCAGCCCTGAAACTCCTCCACCATGGGGAAGAGAAACCCAACAGGTAAGAAATGGAGATGGCCAGAACAGGGCTGTGTGCTGTCCCCATGCCTGACACTCCTGCCCATCTTCATCTTCAAGATGAGGAAACTGAGGCTCAGATATGCCCAGAGCCCAGGTGAGATGGCTCATTGATTGAAAGCCATAAAACCAGTTCCAAGCCCATATTTCAGCAGTGATTGGTTGTTTCCCATTACACAGTCCTGATGCCAACATCCACTGTGCTCTCTTTGCTTCCAAGCTGCAGGACAGACCACTTACCTGGTCACTGGGACACCAAAGAGGCAGAACCTGAAAATGAGAGATTTCTGCAACTCATCACAGGCCTGTTTGTGGAGCAAGGTGAACTGTGCACTCATTGCTCATCACCAAAGGGCAGGTGGAAATGCCCAAGTCAAGAAACTGGTAACAACCACATTTCTACACAAGTGTTGCTCAATAAACATTTAGCAAAAAGTGTGGCCAGCACCACGGATTCCCACAGCTGATCTGATCAAACACAATGTGCATCCTTTTGGCAAAGATTTCCCTTACTGAGTTGCTAGATTGTTTTTTTTTTTCTGTAGAAGGTGGAGAAGCATGCTTGACTTTTCAAGTATATATATCATAAAGGACTGAGCTTTGTCACAGTGAAGAGAGGTTCAGGCCCGCCTTCATTGCTAGCTTGCTGTGCACTATCCAGCAGGCGCTATACCTCCTCACCCTCAGGTTCTTCATATGCAAAATAAGAAGAATTGCAACTTGTCATTTTTGTGGGGTTCAAATGAGAGAACACATGCAAAAGTGTGTGGAACTCTGCCAAATCATGGTAAATGCTCGATAAATGTTAGCTAGTCCACTGGGTGCCATCTTGGTTTTTGGAAGACAATAACAACTACTAAAGTTCTCACTGTTTTATACATATAAATGGACTCTTGTCTTGTTATTTCACCTGATCTTTAACCCAAATCTGTATAGCTGGAAGGACAGGATAAGCACACAGTCCTAAGAAGATGAAATGCCCATCTGAGGCCACACAGCAAAGAAAGGGTGCCATGGCTGTTCCTAGAATCAGTGTGCTGGGTTCCAAGTTCACTCCCATTTGCTCTCCAATATCTCCCATTTGGGTGGACTCCTCCCCCACCCTTTGGGAGCCCTGCTTCCTTATGTGCAAATTGACAACCATTTTTCCACCTGCAGAGGTTGTGTGCAGAGCCAGTTGCATCAGCAAGGAGTCCATTGCTGTGTCAGGTATAAGCTCAGAAGCAGGCAGGATGAAACTCAGTATAACTCGGCGTGGTAGCGATTGTCCTGTGGCTCAAAGGTGTCGATCCTTGCATTTGGACACTGGCATGACTATCCTGTGCACAGTGGCTCTATTTCATACATGAATATATATGCACAGAATTGGAGGAAGAAAACAAAACAAAACAAAAACCCAAGCTCTTTTGCCACACAAATAGAAAAATCCCTCTGAAAAATGCCTGTGCTTCCCAACACTGAGGAAATGCTAACAAACAAACGGTGCTGCAAATTGAAGGAAAACACAATGCCCGTGGAGGAGGGCATCTTAGGAGCTGACCATCGCCCTCACTCGGTATCAGCCTGATTTGCTGAGTGGTATATTCCTTTAGAAAGCTGAATTCCTCACCAAAATAGGCAATAGAAACAGCCCATGATTAATAAGATGCCAACACATTGGCCGATGATTCAGAGAGTCAGCAAACATCTGTCCAGAAACACAGGGCAAACAATTTATGAGCCTTTGCTCAATTCAGGAGGGGACGGACATGAGTCCTAGCATAATAACCGTATTTCTTACTTGTTTTGTCCAGAGAAAATCTTACCCTAGATTAAGAAGTGGTTTCTTCGATGCTTTTACTTCCCGATTAGAGAAGCATAAACCTTTTTGTGATTATCTCTGTGATCCGTTGGCTGCTGGAGAGGACATGAGATAAGGCTGAGCTGACGCCATAAATGCCAATGTTATAAACCGACTCTGTGCTGAGGTGTGCTGGCTCAAAGGGCCCTGGGGCTGACTGTGCATCTCAGATAAAGGAGAATGCATCTCTGATCAAGCTAATCATTAGATAATCACCAGAACTGAATTACAAAAGAGAAGATAAAGAAGGAAGAAAGGGAGAAAAAAATTCATGTTCTAGAAATAAGAGCGAGGGCAGTAGGAAGAGAATAGGAGAAAGAGAAGGACAGGGAGAGGGTGAGAACCAAGAAATTAGAATAGTAGCTCTTGGTGGCGGCGAGGCATGCATAATGCACAGAACAGCTTGTCGAGGACGCCATGGTGTTTTTGTATTTAATATTGAAAACAGAACTGTAAGTTAGGTACTGTTATTTTACAGAGGAGGAAATGAACAAAAGCAGGTTAAGTAACTTAGCCAAGGTCACCCAAGGAGTAACTGGAGCAACAAGGTACAGAAGCCAGGAGGGAGGAAGGGAAGAAAATGTAGAGATTTAAAAGAAGGAGGAGGAGGAGGAGGAGGAGGAGGAGGAGGAGAGAAGGAGGAAAAAAATTAGTTTCAGAGAAAGACCGGTGGAGGCCACCAGCTTCTTTGTTGGGAAATTAGTGGCTTTTCTGTCACAGGCAAGTGGGCATAAACAAAGAAGCACTTTAACTGTGCCAAGCTTGACTTTCCGCCTCAGAAAGTAAAACTCCAATTAGAAGTGAGACAGGCTGCATCCTGCTCACTAACAAAGACAGAGAACTCCATCCTGATGGGCCTATTTGTTAGTTGGGCCTCATCTGCAAATTCAAAAGCCTGGGGAGGGTTTTATGCACTGCCACAGTCCTGTGCTTTTTTTTTTTTTTTTTTTTTTTTTTTTTTTTGCCAAGAACACACATCTCAAAATAGCCTTCCAACCTCCAGTCAGTCAGGGAGCTAGGGGAGGGTGAGGGTTCTAAGTCAGCACCCCTGTCTCAGGCTGGTGGGGAGGACCCTAAACAACAGTCACACCGGAAGCACAAGAGAGGCTTCTCCCCGAAAATAAATAGAAATACAAAGAACAAAGACACCTCATCTGTGTAGAAAAACTCTAGTAGAAGAAAAATCAAGAGATCTGACACGAATATGTTCCACTATGTATTCCTGGAGGACTCAGGGGTGGTCATGGCTGTGGGCACTGGAACATTGTGCCTGTCCTCAAGAGCTCATGTCCAGGTCACTGCAGAGCCAGGAGTCCCACCTGGGAACTCCCACCTCAAATCCCAGGGGCTGTTTGATGGTTGTCATTGATCCTTTGGACTCCAAGGCTCAGCTTTGCTTTACCCAGGTATCTGATGTATATGGTCTTAGTGTCTTTGCTGGTTCTTATAAAATAGAGGGAAGATTTCAAAGTGCATCAGGCATAGATGTGCACATTTATTCATTTAGTACATACATGCTCAGCGAGCCCTGGACACAGGGCCTCAGCAGTTGACAGCCAGAAAAAAATGTTCTTTTCTTCATGGTAAGGAGCAGACAAAACCCCAGGGGCAGCGGAGAGTAACGGTTTGCTCTGGAGGACACAGGCCGGTTCTGAGACAGGAGACTGAGAGCCAGGTGGGCTGCGTTAGCAGGTGGCTCAGAGGGTTTGTCTGGGGAGGGGACTATGCTGACATCATCAGGCTGAGAACACAGACTATGGAGAAGCCCAGGTCCCTGCCACAGCGTGGACGAGGCCCAAAGGTGGAGGGGTGGGAGCTGGACAGAGACGGTGGCCCGTGCTGCACCCAGGTTGTCTCCTCTAACCCTCACATTGATGTCACCACAAGGGCCAGTGGGAGCCCACAAGCTTTCTGTGAGTTCCCTGCTGATCAGGAGCCTGCACACCCTGACAGGCGGGGGCAGAGCTGAATACCTGCGGCTCTGTCTGGATTCCTCTGTTGCCTGGGGACACTACCACTGGGCCGTGTCACATTAAGCAGTTCCACTGCAAAGTGCCTTGGTCATGATACTGTCTCAGCTTGGAACCTGGAGGCCATGGATTCCGTCCTCTGCTCTGCTTCAGCCTTCCTCTTTCTGGTCACCTCAACTCATGTCCCACCCTGTACTCTCAGTCTTCTACTGTGGTCACCTGTCACCCCCCATGGGGCACTGGGCACCTCATCTGTGTTCCTGAGCTCCAAGTCCAGGGCTGGCATGTTGCTGATCCCCAGCCCACCTCTGGGAAATGGGGACGTGAAGGTGTATGTCACACACACCGCCACTTGCCGGGTCCTGTGTCCCCCAAGGCAGGGCACGTGTGCGCAATCAGATTTCTGTCACTCTAACAACTACCTGACACAACCGACTTAAAAAATGAGGAGAGAGGCTTATTTCAGCTCACAGCTTCAGAGATTTCAGTCCGTGGTCACAGCCCGTTGCTTTGGGCCTGTGGCAGCACAGCTCACCATGGTGGGAGTGTAGGCTGGAGGTCTTCGTGGACCAGGAGGGAAAGAGGCAGAGGGGAGTCTGGGGTCCCAATATCCCCTTCAGGGGCATGACTTTAATGACCTAACTTCCTTCCACAAGGTCCTACCACCTCCCAGTAGCACCAAGGACTGGTGACGAAACCGTCACTCCATGGGCTTCTGGGGCCTCCAGATCCAAACCGTACCAGCATGCTTTCTTAGGAGTCTGCTTTCTGCACCAGGCAGAGAATGAGCACCAGGGAAGCACAAGCAAGTGGAGGATCGAGCACCATCTGGGCCTCCCCGGCCCCTCTGCACCCTGGCTCTCCCCGTCCTCAGCAGCGCACAGCTGCCACGCCAGCGAACGCTCCCGCGTCCAATCATCTTCCAAGTGGAATCTGCCTTCATGCACTTCCCTCTCTTACCTGAGAGCTGTTTTGAGCTGGCAACTCGTTCATGTGCACATTTGGTGAGCAGGGTAATGGCGTCCCTGGAGACTCATTCATTTGTGCAGTTAAGGAAGCTGAGAAGGAGGGCTTTCCACAGCCAGGAAGGGGGTGGGTCTCTGAAGTCCAGCCTGCAGGACAACTGTGCACCTCCATGAATGGGAAGGAGGTTGGCCACCTTCCTGTCATTGGCTGGAGGGGGCTCAGGAGGGCACTTGGGGCTGGAGGAGGTGGTAGGGAACATAAGGCCCCTGAAAGATGTCCACATCTTGATCCCTGGAATCTACAATAATCTTTATATATGGCAAAAGGAATTGGCTGATATGATTAAGCAAATTTTCCTGTATTATCTGGGAAGGCCCAAGATAATCCCAAGGGTCTTGATAAGAGGCAGGCAGCAGTCAGGGAGAGATCTGAAGAGGCCGTGCTGCTGGCTTTGAAGATGGAGGAAGGGGCCCTGGGTCGAGGAATATGAGCACACTGTAGACCACAGAAAAGAGCAGAGGGGTCTCCCACAGCCTCCGGAAGGAGCTGGGTGTGGCCAGCAGTGTTTCAGACAGTTCACCCCCAAAAACTGCCCAAGAATAAACCCTCTGCTGTCTGCAGCCAGCAGACAATGTGCTACCGCAGCGGGAGGAGACCTGCGGGGTGCCTTGGTGGAGGGCGCAGGGTACTCCAGCCGCGGTCTCATTCCTGCACTGACCCCCTCAGGGGTTCCTCCTCGGACTTACACAAGCGTTGAGAACAACCCCTCACAAGGCCATTGCAGGCCGTTGGGAAATGATGGTGTGCTGAGTGCCTCGCGTGGCCTCAGTCTTTGAGAGAAGGTGACAGGATCACAGCAAGGGGCAACGTGTGCTGGGACCCTGGGGTACCTAGAGTCACAGGCAAGGTTGGGGGACAGTGGAGGAAACTGAACCTAAACTCAGGGAAATGAGGAAGGTTCCTGGGTGAGGGGAGCCCTGAGGAAGGCCTGGGAGAGGCCAAGTGGCAGTGAGGAGGGACAGGAGCAAAGGCCACCAGGCAGTGGGGACAGCGAACAGAGGACACAGGCACATAGAAGGCTGCTGGCTGTCGCAGACTGCTGAGGGGAAGGAAAGGGGAGATCAAGGCTGGGAGCTCAGCAGGGCCACCTCAAGATGGTCTTGTTCCAAAGACAAAGGCTCTGGAGCCTTCTCCCCACTCGGACACCCCCTCAAGGCTGAGGAGTGTGATCACAGGTGGGAAATCCAAGAAGAAACTCAAGGATCTCGACATGAGTTTGAGATGGATTTGAGTCTGTGGTGCTTATTCTTCAAAGGCCACATACATCGGACATTTATTTCTTTATCTGAACTGTGTGTCTTTTCATTAAAATCGGTTCTTCACCAAGATCTCCCAGAAAAAGAGTTTACAATCCAAGAAGATTTTCCTTCCCTCCCTTTGACTCCGTGCACCCAGCCCACGCCTTCCATCCCCTGGTTGTCTGTGGTTGCTGAGGGTGTGAGGGCCCCTGCTGGCATGGGGGCCCTGAGGGTTTTGAGAAGACCACCTCATGGCAGAAAGTGGGGAATTCAGAGTTTAAGACCTGCCATGTCACAGTCAGATGATAATCTGTAGACTAGAGAGAGGGGAGACAGAGCAAGAGCCACAGGACCCCAAGGTGGAAGCTGCCATTTAGCTCTGTGAGGGAAGGCAAATGTGACCAGGAGAAGGAGGAGGCGGGCTTGCTGATTTTCTTAAACTGTATGGGACAGGTCGGGTCAGGTCTCCCCCTCTTGAGGGCAGTGCAATGAATGGTGCCCTCCCACCCACACTCCACGCCCACCTGAAGCCTCAGAACAGGACCTCATCTGGAAATGGGGTCTTTGCAGATGCAGTTGGTTAAGGTGAGGTCCTACGGGATGAAGAGGGACCCTACCTCCATGACCGTGTTCTTACAACAAGAGGGGAAGATACAGACCCACAGGAAGAAAGCTGCATGAAGACAGTTGCACCGGGGAGGGACTCATCGCCATGTCCAGGAACACGGAGGCTCTGCAGAGGCCACACCGGAGGCCAGGCAGGATCCTTCCAGTGACCTTCACATGCAGCTGCCCACTGACACTGCCATCTCAAACTTCTCACCTGCAGACTGTGAGAGAAGACATTGCTGCTGCTGTTTCAAGCCACCAGTTGATAGTAGTTTGTTATGGTAGGAAATTTATCCCAGAAACCAATAGGCATGGAATGAGGTGCCAGGTTCTGGGTGTACAGGTGTACAGGGTAAGTTTCCATGGCTGGAAAGAGTAACAGAAACATCACAGAATTGGTGGGGCTTTGTTTATTTCATAAACATTCCCAGAGCACCTGTAGTGTCCGGCCCTGGGCTGGTTTGCGTGGTGGTGGGATGGAAGTAGAGAAGCTGTGGCTGGCACTGAGCAGTTCCGAGTCCTGTGCATAGCTCCTGGGGCGGGCGTCAGGGACCTGCTTTGCACAGGCTTTCCCACTAACCCATGAGCACTGAGGTGTCAGCACCATGGGTTTAGTCGTGGCAGCTCAATAAGGTGAGGCAAATCGGTGGGAGCAGCTAGACCCATTCAAGAACTGCCCCTCTGCCACTGGAGGAGGTGGTTTGGGCCCAGGATCAGAACCTGCTGAGACCAGATGTGAGGGCATCAGTGTCCATCACTAAGAGGGCAGAGAGGAAGAAGGAGGCTCCTGTTGGCCAGAAGCCTGTGCAATTCGCGTCCCAGCTCTGCTTCTCCTCTTCCCACCAATGGTACCAGGATCCTTTGCAGCTGGACCGCGAAGAGAGCGCTGCCTGCTAGCTGCAGTGGGAAGCGATGGAGAATCCCAGAACTGGAATCTCCAGCATTTCTCTGCCATTTCCATAGGTGCTGGTAGGGCTGGTAGACCAGCTGTCTTTTTATACACATGGTGTCATTTTAGTCATCTTCACACCCACGGATGTAGACGTTATCATGTTCATTTTACAGATAAAGAAATCACGATGGATACAGGGATTGATTGCCAAGGTGAATGACACCAGTGAATGACAGAGCAGAACTGGGCTCTCACTCTTTCCACCCACGGTTCTCCCTCCAAGCCAAGCTGCTGAAGAACACGGTGGCAGAATGAAGGACACCATTCCTTCTAATCATGGAATGAACCAGATCAGTGATTCTTATGTTGTGTTATGCACAGGAATCCCCTAGGCCAATGTTCCATGCAGATTGCAGTTATGTGGGTCAAAGAAGGAGTGTTTCACATTCCTGACCAAATCACATGAGATGCCAATGGGCTGGTCCCCAGACCCCAATTTCAGTAGCAAGGAATTAGGTCATTTCAAGTAGACCTCATTTCTAAACTACATAGATAAGTAGACCTATAACTCAGTAGTGTGGCTGAGGTCACTGGATCCGTCACACATACGACCAGGCTGAATTTGAAGTGAAGGTGCTATCGGGCTGGGAGAAAGCAAAACACGTTGAAACTTTTCAAGTGCAGACACTCAGAACAGCTAGTCATCCAGCTGTTGTCAGTCCTCACTTCCCCATCCTCACCCAGGGACAGCTAGTCAGCATCTTCCCCAGATGCTGCCCTGGCTGCTTCTTGAACCAGCACTAAACAAAGTATGAACAAGGATGAGCCCACCTTACCGTCAATGGGTTCCACAGAAATGGGGTCTGCCCTCAGATGGGCTGCGAGCTTTTGCTTGACCATGACCTCTTGTGTTTTGTTCCTACAATAGCATTTGACCAACTGAACATCTTCTGAGACTTTGTGACTCAGTTCCAGCATATGACCCTCTGCTTTTCTCACCACTGCCCTTCTGTTTCTGCACCATCTGACATAGGCCTGTGTTCTCTGTCAGGAGTCAGAAGACCACGACCCACCTTGCTTGGAGTGTGGTTCCCAATTGCCCAGGATCCCCTGCTTCCAGGCCAGGTCCATTATATCCAGCTTCCTGTGTTAGTCCTCTGCCTCCCTGAGACACTGCTGTTGGGATCACCCATTCCTTGACCACACCCAAATCAGTCCAGTGTCCTACACTCAAAATCAGCCTACCAGTCCTGGAGTCTCCCTTCTCCCCAGCAACCTGCCATTAAAGTACAGAATCCTTTGCAATTGAGGACCCAGCTCAAGGTACAATAAAGTAGTCTCTTTGTCACATCACAGTAGACCAAATGAAAAATGTCCTTAATGGTCAGATACAGCCTCGAGTCATTCTTAATCCTCAAGTGATAGGCATAGCAACAGTTCAAGGGCGTTAAACTTTGTTCAGGTTCAGCTGCCCTGATAAGTTTGTACATAAACAGTGATTAGTGTTGTTGTTTTGTGATAAGAACAGCTAGAGTCAACATCCCAACGTGACTGGCTACATTCCTTTGGATGAAATATCAGTGTCTTTGGAGCAGAAAGGGAAGGAAAGCCAGATTTTCAACTCTTTAGATACCACAACTCATCATTAATTGATTTACATCTAACAGCAAATGCATTATATGAGGTGAACAAATCTTGGATGGAAAACCACACATTTAGAGTTCACAAGCGCAGGCGGAGCCCCGCTCATCCAAGCTCCCAATTCAGGTTCAGTCGCTCGGCTCGCAAGTGCTGGCCTTGGCTCTGCAGCTCGGCCCTGTGCCAGAGCATGGGGGTGTGGGCCTGGTGCCACGAGGACCTGGTTTCGGGCCTCATCCATACGAGCTGGGTGTTCTCTACAAACTGTGCAGCTCCTCTCAGCCTCTGCTTCCTAATCCTAACAATAGCAATGACCTTCTCCCCAGCCTCAGAGGTCACTCTGCAGACCCGGCGAGGCTTTTAACGCGAGGACTCCAGGTCTTGCCCTGAGACTTGGCTGAGCCCCCTTTAATCTGTCCTGTGTGGATAACCAACCCCTCTTTTCTCCACCGTTCAGGTGTTCGTAAACCCAAAGAAAGCAAGTTGGGCTCCTGAACTTACTGCCAGGGTGACAAGCAGAAAGGCTCCAGTGACAGAGGCTCAAACTGGGACACACCCTGTGTGGGGCCTGAAACACGGTCACTATGAAGACCATGGTGATGACCATTTTTTAACATGGGGAAGTCATAAGTAGAGCTTGGGGTTTCAGGGTGAGAAGGCTTTTGCAGCACCCTTAAATGCCAAGATCAAGGACTGGGGAAGTGGCTCAGTAGTAGAGTGCTTGCCTAGCATGAGCAAGGCCTGTTTTCAATCCCTGGAATTGTTGTAGAAGATCAAAAAAAAAAAAAAAAAATGTAGTGCTCAGAGCATGTGTGAGAGTGAGAAGCAAGAAGAGGGACAAGATGGCTCCTCCTGATCCAAGAGAGTATTGCCTGTTCTGCTGCAGGCATCGTGCACATACTCGTCTCTTCTTGCTCACTTTTTAAGTCTCTCCCTTTTCTTTTAACTCATGCCTGGTGGCGGCTCACAACCACCTACTTCTCCACATATCCATCCAGCCAATACATTGAGCGGGAGTGCACTACTATGAAGGACAGCATAAGAAAATTGTCAAGACCACAGGCTCTGGCCCCCGAGTGCCCGGGTTCAAATCCCAGCTCTGCCACTTAGTAACTGTGCAATCTTAAGCAGATTAACGACCTGCTTTAACCTCAGTATTCCCATTTGCAACATGGTCAAAATATCAGTATCAGGCTCGCGGACAGTGGTGAGGCAAAGCCAGTAAGCCCAGGGTGCTTAGTTGACAACGTATTATCCTGTTGCAGGTACTGGGGTGCACGCTGGGAAAGCCACCTGAGCCATTGACCCTCACTTTGGAATCTGCCTCTCTATGCAAGCTGACTATTTCCCAGTCCCCTCCCACTCCCCCCCCCCCCCCGAAGCCATACAGTTCAGGTTTCCTCCTACGGCAACAACCACGTTCAAGCCTCGTTTTTCATTCCAAGGCTGAGGCTCAGGTGAAATGTAGCTAAATAGCCACCAAAACAAGAAGCATGGAGGAGGTGGAAACTGTTTTCTTTCTGCCTCATGAATTCCAGCTGGCCGTCCTGTGCCTGGAGGTGGCCTCTCCATGGAACCATACTTCTTGTGCTCATCAAAACTCTGCCTCCGTCGGGCTCTCTGCCTGCCATTCTTGGGGTCGTGCTTGTCTGTGTGCTTGAAGGAGTCACAGCCACGCCCACGCTCTGGCTGGCAGGGAGGGAGGGAGTCTGAGGAACAGATGCCCATGTCTCAAAGGTCCAGATGGGGAACACAGACACCAGTCACTTCTGCTCACTCACATGACCACAAGGAATGACCACAGAGTTGCCAAGGAGGCCATCCTGGAAGTCCTGTGCCAGGGTGCTGCCACCAGGTGCCCAGCTGCAACTCTATGGGGTGAAAGGATGTCATGGGCTGCCATCTGCCTTCCTCTAGCTGCTGTGCTCGGTCCCGTCTCCTCCTTACTCCTGCTCAAGGGAGCATATAAGAAAGACACTGCGCCAGGTGCAGTGGCCCACGCCTGTAATCCCAGAGGCTCAGGAGGCTGAGGCAGGAAGATCGCAAGTTCAAAGCCAGCCTCAGCAACTTAGCAAGGCCCCAAGAAACTTACCAAGATTCTGGCTCAAAATAAAATATAAAAATATTGTTGGGTTAAGCGCCTCTGGGTTCAATACCTGGTACCAAAAAGGAAAAGGAAAAGGAAAAAAAAGACAAGGCAAGCTCAGGGATGTGAATGAGTTTGACAAGTGGCCAGAGGCACAGACGTGCCCTCATCATTGGCCTCCATGGCGGCGTGACCTTGGGCACCTCCTTTATTTACTTGCTTTTAAAAGTGAAATACTGGAACTAAATAACAAGGGTGTGGTAGGAAAAAATGGAAGTGCATTTGCACACACAACCTGGCACCCAGAACTCGCTTCTGAGACTTGGCCTCCTTCCCCCGCCCCGCAGAGCGTCGGTGCTTTTGGCTCAATACTCAGCTGCAGAAATTCCTGTTTTACTCCTTTCCACGCGAACTTCTCTGGAAAGTCTCCATATTTGGTTTTTGATCCCAACACCCAGAACAGTTAGCGTGTCCCCGGCACACTGGGCCTGCGCTGCCTGATCACGTCCTGCAGGCTCATGCCCGGTGTCCTCACTCAGGTGGCCTCTGTCTTTCTACCTTCAGGGACGTCCTTGCTTCCCCCCAGGTTAGGCTTCACTGCTTTTCTCTGCCTCTCGCTGGCCCTTTGCTCGGTTCCCGGTGGTTTTGCCCCAGCTGATTAGTACCACGCTTGCTCCTTGAGGCCACGCAGCGCGCCTGGGTCGGCCGTCTTGCTTCACCCCTGATCGCGCCCTGGCCTCACAGCTCCAGATTGTTCCTTTGGGCTCTCCTGGCTTCCTGTGGCACTTCACTCTGCCAAGAATGCCATTCCTCGTTCCTACACAATGGGGTCAGTAAGTCCCTGAGCTGCAAATGAGAGAGAGCTACAAGCGCACCTTCTTTGTTTTCTTCATCCGACCCCCATTTCCTCTTGGCCCCTGTCCCCTGGGTGGAGGGAACACAAACACACACTCTTAAACTAGTCAATAATAGATAACTCATCCTCTGGTTTCCACAGAGATGCGGCTGTGTAGAAAGCTCATCTCTCCGAGCCCGCCCCACATGGGGTCTTGCAGAGAGGAAGCTTCTGCGCATCCGTGATCACCTGGCCAACAGCCGGGGTCCTAGGGTGGGCCTGCCTCCCTCGGGGTGCTCTCAGTCTCTGCAGGGTGCTCCCTTCCCCTGCTCCTCACAGGCTGCCTGAGAGACACCGCACAGAAGCACAGGGACATGGGGAAACGCCCTGCTGTCCAGTCTGCTCACCTCTCCCCCTGTTCAGCCCCCAGTCCCGTCTTCTCTTTGTTTCTTAGTCTCTGGCTCGGGAGGTGACAGCCACAGCTCCCATCAGGACAAAGGCCTCATGCTGCGCTCCTGGTGAAGGGCAAAAATCATATTGGAGACAACCGTGCAGCCAAGAGATGTATTCACCAGCCTTTACGGCTGGTTGGAGGTAGAAGAAGTACAGGGAGAGAGGAGTCAGGGAGAGGGGAGTGTGTGAGCTCTGGACGGAGGGTGGGTGCCTGGTCATGCCGGCTGTGGTCTCTGGAGCTGTTGGCTGGGGCAGCTGCCATGGGGCTGGAGACAGTGAGTCTGGAGCTGTCACAGTGGCTGCTTCCTCTCAGCAGGGACGAGCTGTTGTGTCTGAGCTCTGGGCAGGCAGGAGCTTTAAGTAGGGATTTCTGGTGGGGGGGTGTACCAGAGCGACCTTTAATGCTATTGGCTCTTTCCCCAGGGAACAGGGCGACCTTTAAGCTGATTGTCTCCTGCCTGGGGAACAGAGTGACCTTTTTAAGCCAATTGGCTCCTGCCTGGGAAAAATGAAACCAGGTTGCTTCTCATGGAAATTTCCATGGGGGAGGTGGCCCATCAGCCCAAGCCTATCTATCACCTGGCTCTTCTGGTCAGCTGCCCTGTGCCTTGCACCCCTGCTCCTGGAGCAAGCTGAAATATTGGGTCTCTTTTGCACCAGAGGAAGCCCCAGGGACTCGGGAGTCTCCCAGAGGCCCTCTGCCCTTCCTGAGTGGGCATTGGCACTGGGCAAACTTCCAACTGCTGAGAACAGGTGCTCCTGGGGAGAAGCCCTGTGGGGAGGCACAAAGGCTGTAAGTGGTAATGTAAAGGTAATCTGGGGGAGTCAAAGGCACCCCCGATCCACTCTTGGGCATGTTTACCCTGCATGTCTGAGCCTCAGTCTTTTCATCAATGAAATGGAGATATAACAGCACTCGTCTAGTAAAATCATTGCAAAGAGTAAATGTACACACAGGCGCTGTGACAGACAAGTGGGTTTCTAATGAATTTCCCAATGACTTTGGTGTCTGTCCTGCTGGTGTTAATGGGGAAACTGAGAAAGTTGGGCCACTCTTGACTCTGGAAGACCCTCCTTCAGCTGTTGCTTGTGCGAAACTTGAGCATGAGCCCCAGAAAGAAAGGGAAGAACAGCCCTGACGGCACATGAGACACGTGGCAGCCGGTGACACTCACTATCTCAGCTGTCTTCTGAGGAAAGCAGCATGGCCCACTACATGAGGGGGGAGACCCAGGCTTGGAGATGGCCAGCCAGCTGACTTCCAAACTTGCGTCCCCGCTATGCACCGGAAGAGCAGCTGCAGGCCTATGCTGAAGCCTGCAGAGGCGAAGGGACACAGCCCAGGGCCCTGCCGAGACCAGGGACTCTGCCAGAGTCACTGAGCAGCTGGCAGGTGGAGGCCCACGATGGCCACAGAGCTGACACCAGCAGAGAAGCAGGAAGAGGTCACTGCTGACCCAAAGCCCGTCCTCCTCCACCCGCTGGTCACTTGGGCCAGTATCTGTCCTGCGCTGTCCGTTCCTTAGGCAGATCCAGCCATCATCTGGCACCGCTGCTCCCTGGTAGGACTTTCACCAGAGCGTGGGCATTTTCTGTTGCTCAGAGTGAGATCACGTCTCCTCACCTCCAAACTGAGGACAAAGATTCTGCTGTGTGTCTGCCACCTCCAGGGCCCTGAAAACCCAGCATAATCACATTAATACCAACAGCTGAGAGTCCAACCCTCCTGCCACGCGTGGGGCACCATGCAGGATGACTCATGAGCCTCCATCAACAATGTGAGTGGCCTTTGTCAGCATCCTCAGGTCACAGACGAGGAAGGTGAGGCACAGAGGACGAGTCACCTGATCATAGTGGCACAGTGACTAAAGGGAAGAGCCAATCCTGGAATCCAGGGGATCCGACCCCAGGCTTTGTGCCCTGCGGGGGTGGGGCTCTGGAAGCCTCAGGGTTTAGGGTCACATTAGAGTCACACCCAGCCTTGCTCAGGCTGACTGCTGCCTCATCCAGGAGGAGAAGCTTCCAGGGACACTACCTAATCGGGATAGTCTGGCCCACTCAGGACCTTGCAAACACCGCTCTTCTGTGCTATACTGCGACATCTGCACTCCCGGACTACTCTAACGGGCCAAGTGGCTCCCGCGGATGTTAGAGCAGACTTTTAGCTGCTTCCCCTGGCCTTGGACACTCCAGGCAGCCAGTCATGGTGCTTGCCAGCTCCCCTGCTGCAATGCTCTTCCACCAGGGCTCATCTCAACCCCTAGGAGTACACGGGACCCCAGAGCACCTCCCCCTCCCCACACCACCAGTAGCCCCCTGCTCCTGCCCTCTCTTTCGCTGTGCCCAGCACCTGACAGACTCACGGCTATGGACCTGCAGCTAGAGCCACCGCCTGTTCCCAGGTTACATCCTTAGGATTCATAGAAATCCATCTGCATAAAGCTGAAGGGAAAAGGCACGTGACGTAAGTGACCATCTCGTCTTTTCCAAGGGCGCAGGGCAGGAGTGCTAAGCGTGTTCTCATCCTTTTACAACAGCTCTCCAGAAGGTTTTCGCCTCGCAGGATGCAAACTCCACGCTCGTGACACAATAGGGCCCTTTGCCGTCCCCCCAGCCCCTGGCAACCCCCTCTAGTTTCTGTGCCCATGAACTTGACTGCTGCAGGCACCTCCCATGAGTGGATCATACAGGGCCTGTCCTTTCCTGTTGGGTTGATTTCACTTACGGAAGTGACTTCAGGGGCCACCTGGGTGTGTCAGAAGGCGCTTCCTCTTTAAGGCTGAATGAGATTCTGCCCTCTGCATGGCTTTGGCTTCTCCACCCGTGCTGTGCCTGGACCCTGTGCTGCCTCCACCTTCTGGCTTCTGTGGATAACGCCACAATGACCGTGTGTGTACGCACAAACCCTGCAGTGTAAGCTGCTCTATTCATGACCTGGGCTGTGGCTCTGCAGGGCTCAGCTCCGCACACCCGACTGTTCTAGGTCCCTGACCTCACCAGACACCTCCTCCTCTTCCCGAAATGATTTATAGCTGTGACTTCTCCAAGCCTTGGAGGTTGCTCATTAGGACAACTTCTAGTGGTGTTTGTTTAGGTTTGAATCACTACTTATGTGAATAGGGTGAATGGCCAAGTCTAGGATGTAGTTTCTGAGGACCGAACGGGGGGCCCACTAAAGCCCTCGTCTAACCCCTCCAAAAAGTCTCCTACCAGACCACACTTTCAACAGTCCTTGCAGTGAATGGATTCCTCGCCATGGCAGGTGCTTGCTCAGGAACTGAGACCTGAAACAGGAACACTGTGGCCCTAATGGCACTGAGTTAGGGATGCTCAGTGAGCAGATGAGTTCCTGAGAGAGCTTCTAGATGGTAGTAACTGGGAGCAGGGGTGAGTAGGAGGAGCGGGAAGAAGCCCCTGAGAGGAAGACAGGAGACTCCAGACTCCAGGCCCAGACCCGGTCAGAACTCGGGATGTCATTTCCTGGAGGAGAAGCCACTGTGTGGCCTAACTGTCCTCATGAAGGACAAGATCTTAGGGCAGGCTCTGGGGCCAGCCAGCTGTGCGCAGGAGAGTTGGTAGGGCCAGGCAGGATTCCTACCTTTCTACCTAACTGCTTAATGGATCACAGAACATTGAAAAGTTATGCAATATTCCCCAAACTCTTGTTTTCTCTTAAGGAGAACAAACCAGAATAGCGATAGGTATATTACAGTGTTTTGTTGGCTAAAGCGTCTCTGTGGGGGGCTGAGGAGCAAGGCTGCCACTTTGCAGATGTTCAGTAGGAGCCCTCCCAACCTGCAGGTCTGAACTCCCCGAGAACAGGCCTGATGGAAAACACCATCTTTCCTTCCTTTCCAGGGACAATCCTAAGGACAGCACCGTGCCGGCTGTGAGGTGTGTGACGAGGAGCTGCTGTCCTTAGGATTGGGAGAGGCCAGAATGAGACTCCTTGCTCCGAAGAAGGTCCCAGAATGAGGGGACGGTGAGCACGGCTGCCCACGGCCGAGGCAAGGTCTGAGGTCTGAACTGTAGGCACACAGTTCACCCCAGAGAGAAACCCAGAGAGTTCCTTCCTGGGCAGCCTTCGTGGGGTGAGCGGCTGCCCACGAAGCCCCTGAATGCCCCTCACAGGCCTGCGGTGAAGAGGGTCTCTGCACCAGACTTGTCTTTCCTCCCTCGTTTCCCTGAAAGGGATGTCAAATGTCAATTGCAAAACTTCCCTAGGAACTCCCCCATGGGACCCAGAGGTCCAGGGTGAGATTGTGAGTGCTGGCCCTGAGCCAGCTGGGGTGGGGGTCCCCAGGTACATTAGTGCATCTGTCCGTTTCCAGATGAACTGTGGCGAGACCCGGCTGTGCATTCTGAAAGGCGTGCCAGGCAGGCAGCCTGGGGATGGGTAGAGTTCACCCCCAGGAAGGGCCCATCGCCCCAGATCTCCCACAGAACCACTGCTTAAAGGAACCCGACATTTCTACAGAACTACGGGGGAGGGGGCAGGGGACTCATTTTCTGTCTGTCCATGCCTGACCTCTCCTTATCTGCCTGAGAAGGAAAAACAGAAGATAATTAGGTCTAGGTAATTAATTACTGCCATCATATATTGTCAACATCGTCTTCATCATTACAAAGAATTGAAATATCACAGTGCCACATCTAGGCTGAGACTTAATAATGGAGGAAGAAGCATCTGAGAGAGAAAGGAGGCCACGCTGGAGAAGCTGGGGAGCTGGAGGTAGCCGGCAGTTCCTCCACCCCACCTCTCTCGCTTCCTTCACTCTTCCCCCCTTTCCTTCTTTTTTTTTTTCCCTCCTTTCCCATCTGCTTTCCCCACGTCTCTCAGCCTCTGTTCAGTTATCCACCCACTTCCTTCAATCTTTCATCCTTAACCCTGGACTCCAACCTATTTCCTGGTTGCAGACGCTTGCAATTCATTGCTTTGACCCATTTGCTCATTCACTGAGTCCTTAATGTCTGCCTACCTGTTGCATCAGATGACTGTCACCTATGACTGCGACAGGTACCAAAGACATTGCAAGAAAGAAGACCTGCCCTGCATCCTCACAAAACCCACAACCTGGAAGAGGAGCAGCCAGCTGATTTATATCAGCAGGTCATCCACTCTTCTACTCATTCATGTGATCAACAAGTCAGCATGGAGCTCCTACTGTGTGCCAGGACTGAGCTACACCCATGCACACCAATTTACCTTCTGCCAATACTTACCCTCTCTGTATTTGCCTTTGAAGGAAAAAGAAAAGATAATTTGGTCCAGATAACTGATTATCGTCATCATTACTGTCAGCAGCACCAAATGAGAGTTCATGACTGAACAAGAGAGGCACAGCCCTGCCCTGGTGGGGCCCGTGGTCTCCTTGTGGAGCCACTCACGGGATGATTGGGATCTTAGGAGACTCCCAGAGGAAGGATCATGGGGAAATTGGGAATCTTGAGAAAAGATTTTTCTTCTCCTTCTATTGCCCGTCTTTCTGTAAGCACTGCCAATTTCTGGAACAGATTTTGGTTACCCATGGCAACATCTGAAGCAAGTAATAAGAGCCAGGGAGAAGCACACGTTCACACCCTAACATTAAATTATCCACATGGCCCTCTGAGTGTGTTGATCAGAACATGAAACAAGCTCCTTGCTAATTAGAAATGCTCTCGACTTCGTCGTTAGAGTGGGCATGTTGATTTTGGAAGGGGTCTTTTAAAATTTTTTTATTTTATCCGAAAATTTGCAAAATGTGTTATTTGCATAAACTAAGTTATTTTTAATTTTGCAAGAGGAAGATGCATGGATTCTTTTAAGTTTAATACGAAAATTCCCTGCCCTCTTATTCCCTCAGAATGAATTCAAAGCATCTTATAAACGTACATGCGCTGGACTCAAGTCACCTTGCCAACCTCACTCTCCACCACTGCTCAGGTTTTGGAAAAGTGCTCCTGTCCTCAATGGTCCCTGTTCTCTGATCCCCCTGATGTGACCTTCCCTCTTCCACTCTCACTCTCTCCTCCCCACATCCTCCTATCCTGGTCTTTCACTTCACTCTCTCTTCAAATAAGACTCTACTTCCTCCAGAGATCGTCCCTTGACCATAAGCCCACAGCACCGTGGTTTCTATCTATATCTTCCTATGCCCTCCATTAGAGCAGTAGCAAAATGTTATAATACTTCATTTAAATAGCTTCTTTCCCCACTAGGCTGGGAACTCCATGATAACAGGCTCGCTGTGTCTATTATGTTCACAAATTTATTCCTGAGCCAAGTACCTTAGCTGCCAAATAAATAGTAGTTGAAGTAATTAATAAATCAGAATCATTGGAGAATGTGATCTACATGGAGGATAATTCCATCAGTCAGCTGCTGCAGCGTAACTACCCCCAGGACACAATAGCATTAATGGTAAGTTTTCATCCTCAAACTTACTGCTGGACACGCAGCTCTGCTGCCTTTGCTTCAACCTGCAGGTCATAGGTCAGTTAGAACAACCCTGTTCCACATGTCTGTCATTCATTTGGGACCTACAGGTCACCTGGGGCAAGAATTTCTCATGGTAATGGAAGAAGTGCAAGAGGCAGAGCATAATCACGTGGGGATATGACAAGCTTTTGCCTGTTTCATGCCCATTAGCATCTCATTATCAAAACCAGTCATATGGACGAGGCCAGCATCCCAGGAAGTAGGCGAGGGGGCAGAAGAGCTGATTGACAGTAACCCAAAATACCACGATCACGAAGGCTCCATCTCTGAGATATCCCACACTGGTTTCAAAGAAATTCTCTTTTGCTCGAAGGCAATTATTAAACAATTTCCACTCACAATGCACGATGGCGGGTTGCTCGTGAGATTCATAATTAGAAAATGAGTCACAGAATCTGCCACTAGACACATGCAAATAGGATAAAACATTTATACGGATTGTTACCCCATAAGAAGTTGGATCTTTGCTAAAGACGGTGTCACAGTGGGGACAAAAAGGGTTGAGCAGGTAGACTTGGGTTCTGCCCTGTGCTAGCCATGTGATACTGCTTCTCCTTGCCTCCTCTGTCCATGGGTATGGGGACAGAGCTGACCTTATAAGGGTGGCTGCAGGATAAGATAGCACCTGGCCAATGTGCCCTCCTCAGCCCTGCTCTCTCCCCACATTCTTCCAGTCTTTGGGCCCTTCCTTGTTAAGGCCAAACTGTAGAGTGCGTGGCCCCATCGTTTGCTAGGAATTGTGTGTGTCGTTAGCTGCTCTGTTTTATCTCTCTTCTGGGGGCTATTTTGACATGTGGTTCACTGAATGAAATCTTCAAGGAATGAGGTTTGATTTAAATCTCATTTCTTAGAGCTGATTATCTTATCCATCTAATTTGTATCACCTCCCCCCCAGTCCTGTCCCCTCACATTTAACAACTCCAAAGTCCTTCTCAACAGTCTCTGCCTACTTACAGCCTGGAGTGCTCACCTGCCCTCTCCTCACGGGGGGGCCTCACGCTTGAACGCTTGTGGCTCACCGCTCCCCACGTCCTGCTGCTACCCCAACGCTGTCTAAATCCAGAGATCCCCACCTATGAGCCAAATTGCTCCTGGATTTTTCTGAATGTGTCAGGTTGGCATCTCAGATATAATGTATCAAACACTTGGCTTAGTCTCCATCCCCCAAGCCTGAACCTCTTCCTGTGTTCCTTACTTTAATGAACGGCATGGTAAGCCACCGACCACAAAGCTGGAACTGCAGGATTGCCAGATTTCTCCTGTTCCCTCATTGTCTTGGTCCATAAGTATAGTAGCCAAGATGGCTTTGACTAGGGTGTAGCACAAAACCCTACTATAAACCAGCCTAAACAGGAAGAAAATGTCACTAGCTCATGAGCCGATGCATCTGGAGGAGGGCAGACCAGGCAGGCACTGGGTGTCAGGGCACAGAACTCTTCACCTCAATTCTCGTGGCTCCTGTCTCCACGCTCCCTGTGTGAGCTTTGTTGCCACACTGGACATAGATTGCCCACAACAACTCCGGCATCGTTGTCTATAAAACCACCCAGCGCTTCCCTTGGCAGAGTGGTCTTTCCTAGGAGTGAGACACCCTCCGCAGACATCGCCTGGGGTTGTGGGCTCCAGGGTCCACTCCTGGACCACTCACCAGCAGCACGATGAGTTCCTCCAGCTTGCTGCAGGCTGCCATGCTGATGGTTCTCCCTCTCCATGTCTTTGGAAATAGCATCTAACAAGTCCCACACACATGGCCTCCTCAACACCTTGGGCTTTTTGTTGCTGGAGTCACTGCCTCCATCAGGACATGTAACACCTGTCACCTAATTATTAATTTCAGCCCTACTGATTTTCACACTCTGAGCTCACTACACCTCCCCATCCCAATCTTTGTTCAAACGTTCAGCAAATAGCCCAAGAGAGCTCACATCATGCCACTCACATCTTAGAAAACACTCGCCTCTTCTCCTGGGATGAAGTCCAGACTATACAACTGGCACTCAGACTCCTCAGACCTCAGCCCTCTTCCCTTCCCACGGTGTGTTCCTTGAACCCTGAGGGTGCATGCCACACCACGCCTGCACTCAATTTTATCAGCCAGGCGCTCTGCCACAACCTCCCCTTGTGTTGCTCAGCTGCTCTGCACGGTTCTCTGTGAGGCAGATTCTGTTGTCACTGATGCTTTAGGAAAAGGGAAGCTGAGATTCAGGCAGGTCAAGTAATTTTCCCACAGGCACCTCGAGAGTTCTATGAGTGCCCAGTGTGAACTGAAGTTCAGAATCAGGGAGGGCTAATTGCAAAGATGGTGCCCCCACGCCCTCCAGCAGTCACCCTCCTTCTCCTGCATCTGAACCCTACTTTTCACGCCACACTTCTTAATTCTTTCTTGAGGGAGCCCAGTGAAGTTGTGTCTTCCCAGGTTCACTAAAGTTGCCCCTGACAGGAGGGTCCACCTCTCCACTTGTGCCTTCCAAGCCCCACTTCTCCACCTCTCTTGCGCCACCACCAGTTGGAGTCCTGTGACTGTGCACAAGGACCCTAGCTGGTTGTCCATAAGGGCATCACTCTCATTTCCTCCTGACAAAGACCAGCCCCTCTCTTGATTGCTGGAGTCACTGCCTCAGTCGGGACATTCAACACCTCTCACATAATCATTAATATTGGTCCTACTGATTTTCTCACTCTGAGCTCACTACACCTCCCCATCCCAGTCTTGCAGAGCAAGAGTCTACACTGCCAAAATTGTCTACTTATTTTTTGAGAAGACATCAGGACAGGACCCCATGGTCTCCATGTGATGAAGATATTGAAGGCACAGTTGCTACCTGCACGGAGTTCACACTCTAGTGCAAGAAGTAGACACACAAGCCAATGATTTCAGGTCCAAGGTTCTATGTGGGCATCTTTGATTGGTTGAATTGGTTTCAGTACTACACTCTGTACTTTGACCTTGTATTGACCCCTGACCTGTGGCCTAAAAGTCTTGCATGCACATTTTGAAACGAATTGGGATGTTACTCCTCCACTGTGGCTTCTTCTTCTTTTGCCAGAGGAAGACCTACTAGTAAAATAAACCTGATTTCTCTCCAACCTACGCCCCGTGCTCCCTGGGACAACATGGGATTTGGTACCAGGGGAAGTCAGGTGTGCGTAGGCTTCCTCTCGCTCCCTGTTCTCACCTGTGAACAGGCTTGCAGGGCCTGTGTGCCCTCTGCTGCTCTCACTCTGGGGGAGCTCAGCCTCATGGCTCACTGAAGCATCCCGCATTCAGTGCCCATCAAGATTCTCTGTGCCTTTTGACACAAAGCCTTTAGTGTTGCAGGAGCCTTATTGGCCTAAATGCAAGTGTAGCCCTGAAGTGTGGCGGACCTGCCATCGGTGGAAAAACACAGCCTGTGCAAGGCAAGATCTGTGGAGGGGTGCCCCCAGCCTCCAGTTCTTCAGGGGACAGGTCTTGGGGGCGTGGCACGTTTCTGGCTGAATCAAATCTTGTTGGTTGTTTTGCTGAAACATGAAAACACACCCTGACATTGGATTTTCCTTTTTCCCCCTTCTTACTTTCCCCACTTTCTTGTTCCTTCTTCCTGGAAGATTTCCCAAATAAACTTACCAGAACCCAATTCTCATCTCAGGATCTGTTTTAAGAGGATTCAATGAGTACAGATGACCCTCTCAGTACTGTAATCTCAGTACTGGTTCCAATCCAAGAGGTCTCTCCCCAGGAGTATCTGATAAACAGTATGATTCACTCTGCTAGGTCCT
This sequence comes from Tamias sibiricus, assembly GCA_025594165.1. NCBI lineage: Eukaryota > Metazoa > Chordata > Mammalia > Rodentia > Sciuridae > Tamias > Tamias sibiricus. The sequence continues at coordinate 175,206,365 of CM046658.1, read as the reverse complement.
TGCCCATCTTGGAGTGAATCTTGAGGCTGGATGATTGGAACAGGCCAGTTAGCTGAGATCCAGTCTTATGCTCAATCCAGGGACAAAGATGATAGTCAACCTCTCAATGTCACATATACAGACAGTCAGGGTATGTTCCTATAAAAAAAATCATAGGTTGCCAGAAGAAATAACTACAAGTGCTAGTTACATTCAACAACCAACGTGCATTAAGTAAGTCACCAAGAGTCCCTTCATCCATGGGAGCACAGGTGACCCTGGAGGATAAGGAGACCACAGCGTCTTTACCATGGACATGATATCATTGCCTGTTAGAGTACAACATGACCTGGGGAGTGGCCTCAAACTTCTCAAGTTCTTGCAGAAGAAGTTCAAAGAGATGAAACCCATTTGCCTCTGGTTGTTGCAGCCAACAACTGGAAGATCTGGGTGAGTGACCCAAGAGTCCACCTTCCCAGTGCTGAGTTAGTTCTATCACAGATCTCAAGGTGGTTCTGCCTGCCCATGCCTCTTGCACTGGCTGCTTCCTCAGGGAGCCCAGACGCTCCCCTAGGAGGACTACAGAATTAGCCTCAGAAGCATCCCATTGTTATAAAAATGATGGTCTTGGCTCCAAGTCAGGCCCATTTCTGGATTTACTAATTCACTCCATTAAGTCTAATCTGTGTCTACAAAGAAAAATGTTGCCTCTTGATTTACTTAGCTTACAAGACCATATTTCTTTTTATACACAGAGTGCTTGGGACAGTCCCTGAGTCAGCTCCCGGCTGCCCTTCCTTCATGATGATTTAGGACACAATAGAGAAAACAGGCTTGAGAAGAAGGAGGCGCAGAGTTGTCTGGAAGCCTTCCCAACAGAGGGCGAGGAGCTCTTGGGTCTTGAAGGGACAGATGGAGCAGGGAGGTGTGTGGGGGGATGGCAAGCTGGAGATCACAGTGTTGGGGAAGGGGCATCTTATTTTGAAGCAAGAACAGAGCAATTCATTTGGATGACTTAGGACGAAGAACATAATATAAGTACGAACATGAACCCCACAGAAAGTCGTCTCCAGAATGACCTAATGGTGGCTGCGGGGGAGGAAAAATGAAGAAAGAGAAGGTAAATTTAATAAGCCATCAAGAGGAATAGAAAAAAAGAGTTTAAGCTTATTGTTAGAGTGGTAAAGACAGTAGACGGAACTATCAAATGCTGGGACGAGGACAGAGGAGAAGGGGAAGCAATTCATCAGGAAATGGAGTGTAAGCACAGCACCTGGAGCAGCAGAGGCCGACAATAGAATAAGTAAGAGCAAAGATGGTCTGAAAAGAGGCTGTTTCTGAATAGTAGCATTAAGACTGGGGAGGGAACAGCATTCAATTCCACATGAGCTTTTCTGTACTATTGAAATCATTACTGTGTGCATGCATTGCTTTGAAATTTGAAAAACAAATTCCACAATTCAGCAGTTAACCCATGGGCACCCGTGTGCATCCCTTGTCTGCATCAGATGCTGCACCGTGGTCTGAGAGTCAGATGAAAAAGACAGCGAGGGGTTAAGTGTTAGAATCCAGGGTGGGGGGGTCTTTCTGCTTGGGAGGAAAACAAGGACATGGGAGAGATTTCCCAATAAAATAAAACAGTAGGCAGATATTGAAAAATGAAGAAAAATCCACCAAATTAAAAAGGCAGCAAGGGCACTCAAGGCAGAGATCAAAATACTGGAGGCATGAAATGCAATGAAATCTTGGAGCATCTGCAGACTATACAATACTGCTGGTATATTTGGTGCTGGATTTTAAGTCTGTGGGGACAAATCAGGAATGGCACCTAGGACATATTAGAGGGGTTGAATTGTCTTCTGCAGGCTAGAGATCAAAAACTCAAATATACTGAGCAGTCGGGCAGATGATGGAACTAAGAGGGAAGGGAAAGATAGTGGTAAAGGTGACAGCATATGTCCTGATTGGCAGCAGATGTTTGCCATGCAAATGTTCAAACCCAGCACCTGATATTTTCTAGTTTCTCAAATAAACTTAACAATCAAAATTTCTACGTGAACTTTTTAAATCTCAAAATGTTGGCAACTTTATGAGTTAGGCTGTGCTCTGCTCTGCTGTGATAACAAAGAAGCCCTCGATGCTCATAGTGCACCATGATACAGGTTTGTTTCCAACTCTGAGAAAGTCTAATGTGGGTGAAACGGCTTTCTTCCTTGTTCATAGAAGAAGAAACCCGGGGTCATCGAGGTCATTGAAGCTGCAGCAGAGGTGCACCTTGCCTCTTTAGACCATTGGCCGAGGTCGCTTGCCCTCAGTCTAATTTAAAGAGAGACTAGGAAACATCATGGCACACATGGGTATTCTGTGAACCCTTGCTTGTTTCTGCCCCGGAAACTAATGCAAACTCTATTTTATATACTACATGATCCTATGAACAATGATTGGTTTGGTAGAGGGGTGGCAGTTTAAGAAGATCTCTGCCATATTCAAAGACCTGATATTTTTTAATAGTCTGACATCTTTATTTTCTGAGAAATAATTCCAGAAACAGTGTGACAGAATGACCAGTAGAGGCATTACTAGAAGCAGGAGAGCAATTGACATGGCCTTCAGGAGCAATACGGAGGACAGAAACAGGACAGGCACGTGGGGATAGAAGGGAAGAGGATCTCATAGTGATGTGAACCCCCTTGGTTTGCAAATAAGGAGGCGGGTGCTCACCAAGTATGTGGGAGTTGCCCAACGTTGCCCAGTTGACGGTGGCTGGGCAGAGCCTCCGTGTCCAGCACACCCTTGTGTTGCACTGGTGGAATGGTAGGAAGGAAAACAGAAGGAAATGTGAGATCTCCCCCTTGGGAATGAGGCTTTGGGGAGCTTATCTAATGCAAACACTCAGTGCCTTTGGATTTTGTTCATAACTGATTTTAAATGCGAGCCTCCTCAAAGATATCGCTTTCTTCTCAACTTATAAGACCTGCCAGTGGGTAAACATCAAACAGATAATGTATTCATTTTTTAACCTTGATTTAGACTCTTTTCCTATTATCTTCTGGGAAATCCTCAGCTTAAGAAAGAAATATTTTTATCTTCCTCACCTCTAAACGTGTCCTGCACTGGCATGCATAAGCATTCTAATCAGCGCGGCTCCCAACCATCTGTGATGAGATTTCCACGGGAGGATTCATCTCAGTCTCTAATGCTCAGAAGTAGTTAATCCACTTGAGCCTAAGCAGAGAGAAAATGCAGAAAGGAAAATGTGGGAAGGAAGAAAGGAAAGAAGCAGAAATAAGGAGTGTGTGTGTGGCGGGTACACATGTGTGCATGTATGTGAATGGGTTAAGAATAACAGTGATTTTTTTTTTTTGCCTTAAAGCCTCAGAAAATGAGAACATACTATATATGTATAAGAGCACAAAACAAAAGATTAAGGTTAAGCAAAAAATCATGAAATTAATTACATAGAGGTTTTGTAGCAAGCTCAAGACTGGTCTTTTTACGTCATCATTCCATTTAATCTGCTCTGCTTCCCCATGTGATAGTCAATATCACTCCCATTTTACAAATAAAGAAACTGAGACTCACAAATGTACCAGCTTGCAAGCTCACAGAGAATCCTTGCTATTTCGACTCAAAACTTGGTTTTTGCTCCTTCCCTCATCCTTTGTACAATCTTATATTTGGGATCAACAAATGTTCATCAAATCTTTACCATGAACCTCACATTCTGGCACTCTCCATCTCCTTTCATCTTTAAAATAACCCTGTGAGCTCGCTGTTAGTCTGATAGCTAATGACAACAAGGACCAGAGATGCACAAGAAGGAGAGTGCACTGTCTGGGCTCATCCCAGGGGCCAGGGGAGGTGAGGGGAGCTCACCTTCCCAAGGGTCTGCACCTCTTTGTTGTGGTACTTTTCTGCTCTCTTTGGAAGAAGTTTCCTGATAATAAACACTCTCCAGGTCTCCTGGTCTTTGTCTAGAGGGCCTGCACAAAGAGATAAGTGGGGAGCTGGGAGCACCTGACCATCACAAGTACTTGGGGACACACAGGTTATCAGTGTTCATCCTTCCCAAAGCAGAAGGCACGTCTTCACAGAGTGGCCAGTCATAATGATATGCTTAATAAGGGCCATTATTTTGGTGACAAGATAAAAAGATTGGAATGTGAAGCTGGTCTCTGGGGCATCTTTGTTATGAAGGTTTCAGCCAATATCTGAATCTTTAATTTTCTCATATGCAAAATGCCATTGTGGAGCATAATCACATGGATCATGCATCTGGATCATAGAGACATGAGGGCCAGTGTACCAAAAAATATACACACACACACACACACACACACACACACACATATATATATATATATATATATATATATATGTATATATTACAAAGGCAAAGAAGCAGGAAAAGGTGATCTAGATACACATACAAATTGTTGTGCTTTGCATATGAGCAATCTCTCCAAAAGCTCATGTATGAACTAATGCAGAAATAAATAATTAGATTATAAGAGGTGAAATAATTGGATTATAAAAGTTGTGAGCTAATTAGTGAATTAATCCATTTTATGGGTCAATCATTTGAATAGACTACTGGGTAGTAACTAGAGGCAGGTGGGGTGTGACTGGAGAAAATAGGCCACTAGGGGCTCCTTAAAGATTATATTTTGTTCCTTTGTCCCTGACTTCTGTCTGTCTGTCTCTCTCTCTCTCTCTCTCTCTCCCTCTCTCCCCCTTTCTCTCTCTCTGCACCCCCCCCCCCCCCTGCCCCACTATAATACCCCTGCATAAGGTTCTGCCTCACTTAAGCCCAGAGCAATGGAGTCAGTTGTCTGTGGGCTGACATCTCTGCAATCATGAGCTCAGATAAACTTTTCTTCCTCTTAGTTGTTCCGATCAGGTATTTCTGTCACAGCCACGCAAATCTGACTAGCATGGTAATCAATAGAAACTGTCTCTGAGATGCCTCAGATGATGGAATTAGTTGACAAGAACTTCCAAAGAGCTATCAAAACTGTTTTCAAGAAAGGATGCACATTTGAGGGAATAGATTAGAAATCTCAGCAGAGAAATGAAAACTACAGAAAAGAACCACAGGGAAAATCTAGAACTTAAAAGGATGATATCAGAAGTGGAAAATTCACTGAATGATTGTGCCAAGATTTGTTTCTACTTATTGCAGAAATTAATAAGAAAAGGTTGGTAATATCTGCAACTGTGAATATAGATTTATATATATATATTTAATATTTATTTATTTGCTTTAGTTGTACACAATGCGTTTATTTGTACGTGGTGCTGAGGATCGAACCCGGGCCGCGCACATGCTAGGCGAGCGCTCTACCGCTGAGCCACAACCCCAGCCCCGATTTATATTTTTAATTTTAGTATTAGCACATATTGTTTTGTAAAGATGAAACTCTGTTCTCAGATGCATAGTTGTGTTGCCCAATTTTATGTGTCAACGTGACTTGGTCATGGGATACCTGGATAATTGGCCAAATGTTTTTCTGGCGTGTGTGTGGAGGTGTGGGTCTGTGATGGTATTTGTGGATATGATTTACACCTATCTGTGATATACTACACCTTACAGTAAAATTGTTTTTTCTTTAAAGAGTCAATTGGCAGAATCAGGGAAAAAAAACAATTATATGCTTTCCCCTCTTATTTAACATTTCTGTGGGGCTTCATCCCTTTGGTTAAATACGGGGTACATAGGATCAGAGGAACACTAGAATGGTCAACGGAAAGGGAGGGGAGGGAGGGAGTAAGGGGGGGGTTGGAAAAAAATTGGTGATTGAATGAGATGGATATCATTATCCTAAATGCATGATTGAAGATCTGAATGGTACTTATATACTTTGTATACAAGCAGTTGTATGTAAAAAGATACTATACTTGTGCATGATGAATAAGTAAATAAATAATAAAAAAATTAAAAAAAAAAATACACGTTTCCTTGTGTTATTATTTTCCTGCAACTTAAGAAGTCCTTTAGCCTTTATATAGTGCAGGTCCATTGACTTCGCACTCACTGAACTTGACTTTTACCTAACATCATGCAGGCTCCGTCCCAGTCCTTGCCGGGTATATATTTGCAGGTAGGGAAGCTTTTTATTCTACCTTCAAGTTTGCTTCATTGGCTCTTGGTCCCTGAGACTGGGTGAAAATTCAGCTATACCATTATTATTATCATTATTTGTATGAAATGTGGTTTTTTTTATAAAGTTTTATCTTTTTTTTTAATTTTTTTATTATTTATTTACTTATTCATCATGCACAAGTATAGTATCTTTTTACATACAACTGCTTGTATACAAAGTATATAAGTACCATTCAGATCTTCAATCATGCATTTAGGATAATGATATCCATCTCATTCAACCACCAATTTTTTTGAAATGTGTTTTTTATTTTCTTTGTTAATATCCAGGTTTTCTCTTTATCTTTGCTTTAAGCTGATTGCTTTAACTATTTAAATAGTTTTTGTTTTAAGCTTTAATTTGACTCTGAAGTTTCTGAGATTTTCTTTATATTTATCCTACTTAGAATTTGCTCCAAAATTTGGCTCTTCAGTTTGATGTATTCATCAACTTTGGGGACATTTTTGCCTTTATTGATTTACATATTTTTGCTTCCCTGGCCTCATTCTCTTTTCTTTCTACAAATTCAATTGCCAAATGTTAGTCTATTTTGTTTATTCTATCAAAAGTTCCTGTGGCTCTATTTCCTTTTCTTGTATTTTTATAAGATTGGAATCAGGTGAAAGTAATCTGATTTTGTTTTTGGTTTTCATTTAAATATTGGATATTCTAGGTGACTTGAAATTCCATGTAAATTTTAAAACTAATTTTTCAGTGTTACAAAAGGAATCTGGTTGATGTTGCATTGAATCAGTTAATAAATCAATATTATAATCCTATTGCAAGTGCCAAGATACTAGAAAGATGAGAGATGATATTTGATGGAAGAATGTTTAAATTAGATTATCAACTTTACAAAATAAGGGCAATTGGAACAGTTGTCAAGAAAAAACAAAGCTCAGAGATATACATCTGAATATACATGTGATCACAATAAATATAAGCCAAATATAAATCCACATTTTAATGAAGATTATCAAAATAACAATTAGAAACTATTTTCACCTCTTATTGACCAGAGACATACCAAAAATAATTACAAAGAAAGATTAGATATATAGGTAGGAAAAATGCATACAATACATGTTCTAAGCAATACATCTTTTTCTGAGGACATAAAAATAAGCATTTTTTAAAAAGGAATTTAAAGTAAATAGCTGCTGTTGTTTGGATATGAGGTGTCTCCAGAATGTTCAGAGGTGGAATGATTAGATTGCAAAAGCCATAACAGTGGATTAATCCATTTCATAGATTAATAATTTGAGTGGATTAAGGAGTGATAACTGGGAGCAGGCAGAGTGTGACTGGAAGAAGCAGGTTGCTAAGAGGTGCCCTTGGGAATTAGAGTACCTGGCTCCCGACATTCTGGTCCTCTCTGTGCTGCCGTGTCCTGAGCTGCTTTCCTCCACCAAGCTTGTCTGCCCTGATGTCCTGCCTCACTGTGTGTCCACAGCAATGGAGTCAGCCTTCCACGGACTGGACCTCTGAAACCATGAGCCAAAATAACTTGTTCCTCCTCTAAGTCATTCTTGTTGGGTATATTGGTCACAGTAACAGAAAACTAACACAATAGCATTAATAAAAAGGAAGCTGCTCACTATTTACTACTAAACAAGAATAGTATTTGGGCCAGGTGCGGTGCTCATGCCTGTAATCCCAGCACTTGGGAGGCTGAGGCAGGAGGATCAAGATTCAAAGCCAGCCTCAGCAATGGCGAGGCACTTAGCAACTCAGTGAGACCCTGTCTCTAAATAAAATACAAAAAAGGGCTGGGGATGTGGCCCAGTGGTAGAGTGCCCCTTAGTTCAATCCCTGGTACCAAATAAAAAAAAGAGTAGTATTTGGTTCCTAACGGTTATCAATGAATAGTTCTTGAATGAATAGGTAAATATAAAATCATATATACAAAGAAGAAAAAGTCATGATTTCAATATTTCTCTGGCAGAAACTTATAAAAATATTGAATATCTGGAAAGCATATAAATTATTTGAATAAGTAAATTAACAATGTACCCAACAAATAGAGACCAGCAGGTTTTTCTATATATGCATGAACTTTACAAATGACCATTCATTAAGTCTTAAGGGAAGTCAACAGTCAGTGCTGCTGAAGCCACCACTCCTCAAACTGCTGTGCATGAGAATCACCTGATGAGCGTATTAGGTCACATGGTACTGGGGCAAATCCTTACAGACTCCACGCAGAACATTCTGGGGGAGCTTGAGAAACGACTTTTCTAACAAGCTCCCAGGGGATGACGAGGGTGCCTGCCCCAGGGCCATCCTGTGACAGCACGTTCTCTGAGAGTGACTCAAATCACTTCAGAACCAGGAATGAACAAATATCTTTTTAAGTTAACAAGCAAAAGCATGTGGCTGAAACTTTTAAAAAATATCCTCCCTTAATTACTTGTGGGTTAAGAAAAATATCGCAATGAAAATTGCAAAATATTCTGAAATGAACCATGAAAGCCCTGAGTGACAACCTGAAAGATGGAGTGTGTTTGACACTGAGAAGGAAATGGCCTGATATGTTTTTATTTATAAAAACAAGCAATGTGGGAATTAAATGAGTTATGGGTTCAATTCAAGAAGCCAGAAACAAACAAACAAAAAACATAGCTCAACTTCTGGTAATGAAGAGCTGGCTCCTGGCAGTCCAGGACCCCTGCAGAGAGAATGGAGAATAAATGGATACATTATAAAAATAACTAAGATGAATATATCTGAGAGCCACCAAGGGAGCAGCACTTGAGACCCTGGGAGAAGGCCAAGGAGTCAGTCTTTCTATGCCACATTGTGTCCCACTGTCCTGCAAAGCATGGACAGACTTCTATGTACTCCAGATAAATAGGCCAAGCAATACAATTCAAAGAAGGCTTAATGAGTGCAGAAAATGCCCATTTCAGCACTCTCCCAGGGCGGGAGAAAGCAGAATGAACCCCATGGTTTCTGAAACAGCTAATACTTGAGGATCAAAGTTGCCAGAGACAGGAAAATACAGAGGCTGGCGGCCTTCACCACTTCATCCAAGATCGTTCCTAAGTGCGGAGGCCACGAGAGCTGGACAGGTGTCGTGCCCAGGTATATATTTTACATTTCTTGGTGGCCAAGAAAGACGTATGAGTAATCCAGATGTATCTGGGGACCCCTGAAAAAAATAAGTGATAGGAATATGCATGAAGAAAAGAAAAACAAATAAAGTATCACAAAGAGTGCAACTCAATTTCAAAAGAGTTTAACTACTTATTTGGTTATGGTAGATTCATAAACGGAACTAATCAACATATATAGGATGCCATATGCAACCATTATGAGAAACACGGTCTTTTGAAATGTGCATTTATGTAACATTTACTACATTATGGGCAATAAAGCAGTCTCTGAAAATTTCAAAGATTAAAATAATTTATAGTCTCACTGAACTGGAAATAGGCTAGAAAGCAATTATATAAAGACAAAATATATTCATGTGCAGCCAGACACACTGGCACACCCAGGGCCTCAGCACCTCAGGAGGCTGAGGCAGGAAGATCACAAGTTAGAGGCCAGCCTCAGCAACTTAGGGAGAACCTGTATCCTTTTATTCTATGTATATATAGTACCAAATGAATTTAGAAAGTAAAACACACACTCAGAGCTGGGGGGATCATTCAGAAGTAGAGCACTTCCCTAAAGTGTGGAGTCCTGTGTTCAATTCCCAGCACCACCAACAACAACAAAAAAAAATGAAAAAGACATGCACTTATAAATCATGCACAGATCAATAAAACAATCCTAACTGAAATTAGAAAATAGTTTGAAGTAAATGGTAATGATGTATGGGCCAGGCTATATGGGCAATGACCAAACAGACTCCATTTTGCCCTGAGACTCCACATCATGTAAGAAATGCTTCTCCCGGGGAAAACCCCACCTCTGTACCCATCAACAGTTGCGTGACGTAGCATGTTTGGCAACACAAAATGGAAATTCTTATACAATGTAAAAACGTTCTCTCCTGTTTTTCTTGGACAATGTACCCTGTCAGAGATTGATTGTCTAGATGTTAGTAACCATTCTTTAACTTGTACACAACTAGGGATGTTACCAAAACATATTGTAAAATTTTAACTAAATTTGTGACCCTAACTACATGTCTTAGGAAAGAAAAAAAGTTGGAAATTCAAGAATCTGTGTGTTTATCTCAACAAGTTGAAGTATGAAGAAGAATGGAAAATTAGGACTTCCTTATAGAAGGAACAAAATGGGAACAAGTGTAGAAACTAACAAAATAGGGAACAGAGGAGATAAAATTAACTTGCAAAAGCTAATCATTTGAAATGAAGAATGTAACCAATAGGTATTTTGAAAAACTTATCAAGAAAAGAAGGATGAAGCTACGAATTATAAATATGGGGAATGGAAAAGAGATTTTGCTACAAATGGGGCAGACATTATTTTGACAAGTATAAATCACAGTTTGCTCACAGGTTTGAAAATTTACTACTTTCCAAAACCGACCTAAGAAAAAATAGAAAATGTGCACAAGCTTAAATCAATCCTACCAATGCTACAAGACATCTCTAATCTTTATAAATGAAAATTGTCTTAGTGAATGAATTCTTCCAAATGCTTAAGAAATAAAAAGATTATAACAATTCTTCTAGAATAGTAAAATAAGAAATTCTTTTCAGCTCATTTTATTATACCTGTCTAGACTTGATACCAAAAACTGGTAAGAAGATTGCCAGAAAGGAAATATCAGGGCAATCTGTTTAGAAATAATGAAAATTCCATAATCTATAGCAATAAAATCATTGGTGAAATGATAACAATGTCACCAAATTAGGAATAAAAGAAAATTTCCTTAAAGTAATAAATGACAACTACATTGAAATGTGGGAGCACACACACCCACACACCCACACACACACACCAAAAATAAAAAAAAGAAAACATATTAAACTGTGTTATTGATAATGGAATATTGAAAGTTTTCCTTCATGAAATTGGGAAAAAGTCAATAATGCACAAACCAATTTTATTAAATATTGTACATAAAGTCTTACAAAACTGCAACTTCAGGAGCAAGTTCAAAATTACAAATGGGCATGTGAAAAGATGTTCAGAGCAGTCTGCCATTAGCAATCCTAAATTAAGAGAGCAATGAGATGCCACTGCACACACATAAGGACGGTGCAAATCCAAGGTACTGACAATACCAAAGGCAGGTACAGAGCAGGTGGCTTGTGGGAGAGAGAAACAGGACAGCCACCTGGGGAGAGTTTTCAGGTCCTTACAAAGACAAGCAGAGGCTTGCCCTATAATTCAGCAATCAGGCTCCTAAATACCACCCAACCTACTTGAAAACTTATACTCACGCAAAATCTTGCAAGAAAATTTTAGAACAACTTTATTAATAATCTCCAAGAACTGGAAACCACAGAGGTGTTTTTCAATGGATAAACTAACAATGATAAATGGTGACCATGGAATATATTTCAGCAATATTTTTCAGAATATTTTTCTGCAATGAGGTATTATTGAGATATCACAAGAAAACATCAATAAAACACATACACTAAAATTCTGTCACTTAGTGAAATAAGCAAGAGTTAAATTGATGTATACGGTATGACTCTAACAGTAAAAATTCTGGAGACAGTAAGAGCTCTCAGTGGATGCTGGGGGCTTTAGAGGAATGGGGTGTGGTCGAATAGGTGAAGCCAGGTATTGGGGTAGTGGGATGGCTCTGTATCACTCTGTATGTTACATGCATGACATGCTTTGCTGTGTATTTGTCAAAACCCATAGAACTTTACAGCATAAGGAGAGAACCTTAATATTTTAAATTCAAAAAAACTTCAAAAGCTAGGTAACTCCAGGAGGAACCTAGAGTCTGACTTTAGCTATATTGTGAATTATGACCCAGGCTCAGGGTTGAGGGTGGAAAGAGCTGACCTGACCAGCAGAGGAAGGGTGTCCAGTCTGCAACGACACAAGAAACTGCATATAACAAGGCACTGTGGTTGATAAGGTCATTTCCCATGGAGCACAATGAGATTAGAGAATTAGTAAAGCAGAGTGCATGGTGGGAGTCTGGTGTCTCACTGCTGGGGTTTGAGCTTACAGATAATACAGGAGCAGGCTAGAATAATCCACGCCATAGTGGATCACAGTTGGAAGTATCAGTATGAGCCCGTGTGTGTGTGTGTGTGTGTGTGTGTGTGTGTGTAGACACATACACACATATGACTACATACAGAAACACTTAATATACCAACGTCAGTATTCACACATATTTTCAGGGCAAAAAATACACAAAATGAATCTGGAGCATCTTGTACTACCAGCAAGTTAGAAAGAGCTAAACAAAACAGAACAAAATACCCAGAGTCATGGGAGGTTGTCGAAGAGATGCAGGAGCCAACTGAAAGAGCTCCCGATGGCCATGGTGGTAATAAAAGACACAAAGCAAACGAAGCAACAATATAATACAGCAGTAGATTATAATCCAAGGTATAAAACCAATATCCATGAGTCCATGTTGACATATGAAATAATTAAATAAACAAATGGGGGAGAAAAGAAAGTCCCCACACAGAGGAACTGCAACAATGAATCAGGCACACACTCTGACCTCAAGCAGAGGGGACACTTGACGATGGCCTTAAGTGCGACCAGCTCGTGGTGACTGCCTTCCAGGAATGGAAGGAGGAGGGCGAGGAGGAACTGGAGAAACCTAAGTCACTGTCTCAGCCAGGGGAGCATCCACGGGGCGGATCGTGCTGCACACCGTCCCCTCTGCATGATGTCGTGGAAACAGAGGTTTTCTTCTGTGGTCCTCCTTCAAGGAGCCTGTGGCCCCAGTGTGAGACTCAGGGTCTGGAATGTTCCCTGAAGGCTCCTGTTTTGAAGACCTGGTGTCCCAAGTAGCAGCGTTCAGAGGTGGCACTTTGAGAGGTGGGATAGTGAGGGCTCTGAGTGCCCCGGAGACGAATCCATTGAGGGGTCCCCAATTTGAATGGACCATTGAGGGGTCCCCAATTTGAATGGACCATTGGAAGGGGGTGGGACCTGTGGGAGGTGGACATGGGTGAAAGGAACAAGCACTTGGAGTCTGCTCTTGGTATTATGTCTTGTCCCCAACCTCCTTCTCTCTCTCTCTCTCTCTCTCTCTCTCTCTCTCTCTCTCTCTCTCTGCTGTTGGCCACCACGAGGTGAGCCACTCTGCTCCCATCCGTCCACCAGGATGTTCTGCCTGGCCTCAGGCTGACATTGGAGCCAGCTGACCATGGACCTAAACCTCTGAAACCAGGAGCCAAAGTAAATTTTTCCTCCTTTCAAGTTGTTTATGTAACTGCAACAACAACCTAAATGATACAACCAGTCTAAACCACATTGCCAGTGAGTACTCTTGAAAAAAGTCAAGGTCACCCAAAATAAGAAAGCTCTGGAGAAACTCCACACCAGGAAGGGCCTAAGGAGGCATGTTAGCTAAAGGCAACGTGAGTCCTGCACGGTGCTGGACAGAGAAGCCTGCTAGGGAAACCCAGGGCGTCTCATACAGGGAGAGCTACAGACACTGAGCAAGCTTTGACCCAAATTGTGACAATGTGCCATACTGATGTAAGGTGCTAATAAGAGGAGAAGCTGGGTTAGTTGGGATTATGGGACCTCCATTGTATCTTCTCAGTTCTTCTATAAATCTAAAATTTCCCCCCAAATAAAGTTCATTGAAATCTGTTAAAATACTCAACAGTATCTGCATTTCTTGTTGTAGCTCATTAGAATTTAATTTTTAAATATGCCGTTTAGAATGCCATTTCACAGTTCCCAGGAAAAGATGTGTAATTAAATATACACCAGGCTCCTACAACAAAAACATCAAAACATTTTAACAAACTGAATAATATCTTAATAAATATTGTGTCTACAGAAAACCTAAGTATCTAGCATTTTCCTGCATCAGTGATTCGATATGGTAAAGGTGGCAACTGTCTCTAAACTAATCCATGTCATGAATGCAATTCAAATCAATATTAAAGCACATGTTTTATAAAACCTTAAAAAGATACTTCTAAAATTTGTGTTGTAATGCAGAGAGGCAGGATTTGTGTCAAAACAATTCTGGAAAACAAATTAAATGTGAAGAACTACTCGATAGCAAAAAAAATTATTATGCTGAAGTAATTCAGATAATACATGTTGGTGCAAGAATAAACCAAGAGACGTAATCAACTCTAGATGCACACCCACATCCTTGATTTACTACAAAGGCTACCGTGCAGCTCAGGTGCACAAAGAGTCTGCTTAGTTCCTGAATCAGTTCACCGTCCACATGAAAACACAACCACACAATCAAAAAATAATAATAACCTTGATTTCTACCTGTCACTCTGCCAAAAGATTAGGAGATCACAAATCTACATGTGAATCACAAGGTAAAATAGCAACACTCCTGTGAGCCAACAGGGGAGAGTAATTAGGGACCTTTGACCATGGCAGAGTTCTTCATGTGAAAGTCACCACTTCTGTAGAAGACTAGAAAACTAAAATCTAGACTGCACTAAAATCAAGAACATCCATTTACATTAAAAAAAAAAAAAAAAAAACACTGTTATGAGAATGAAAAGAAAAGCCATTAGGGAACAGAAAATATTTGCAAGATATAATGGATAAAAACCTGACCCAAAATGTATAGACAGTGTTCACAAATTGAATTAAAATGTTGATTAGGGGGCTGGGGTTGTGGCTCAGCGTCAGAGCGCTTGCCTCACACATGTGAGGCACTGGGCTCGATCCTTAGCACCACATAAAAATAAATAAACAAAATAAAGGTTAAAAAAATATAAAAAAACAAAAAGTTGATTAGAAAAAAAAAGTGAATGTGTTTCAAAGAAAAGGCAACAAGCATTGAAAAGGTATTTAATGAATGATTCCTTAGTGACCTGCAAATTTAAATTCAAAGAGATGTCCCTGCCCCAGCCCCAGAGCTGACACAGCTAGAAAGCCTCCATGACAAGCTTTGTTACGGGGTGAAACAATCACCCCCACCTCCCTCTGGAAAACCGTCTGGTGGTGTTGACATAGACACCACGTCCGGACACATGTCTAGCTGACCTGTATCCCGATGAGCACAAGGCAGGTGCGAGACTAGCCCACTAACACTGTACCTATGATATCAAAAATGTGAATTTCCACGTAGTACATAATGGAAAAATAAGTCACAGCACAGTTAGCTCCTGGTGTCTCTGGGGGATTGGTTACAGAATTTCCTGTGGATATCAAAATCCATGAATGCTCCAGTTCCTTATATAAAATGAATACTATTTGCACACACAAATGCCTAACCTACACGCATTGGCCCACATACTTTACATTATCTCTAGATGACTTATAATACCTGATACAAGGTAATTGCTTTATGAACAGCTATCATACTATATTACTTGGGGAATAATGACAAGAAAAAGTATAGAGGTAATTGTTTTGATATTTTAATCTACAGCTCATTGAATCTGTGAATAAGTATCCCAAGGATATGGAAAGCTGATGGTTTATTATTGTCACAGGGAATATTATATATCAATGAGAAATATAATGTACATATGTGTACAACAAAATGGGTTTAAATTACAACATACTATTGGATCAAAGAATCCAGATCCAAAGGAGTGAATACTCTCTGACTGATCAACATTCCTTGCAAAAAATAGATAAAACTAGTTCATGCGACTAGAAGGTCAGCTGATGATCATTTTCATTAAGGAGGTAAAAGTAAGCAGGGCCACGTGTTAAGGCAGTTTTTCATCACTGTGACTGAAATATCTGACGAGAACAACTTAGGGGGAAAAAGTTTATTTTGGTTCCGAGTCTCAGAGGTTTGGTTCGCACTGGCTGAACTAGAGTGGTAGATAGAGCACTTGCCTAGCCAGCGTGAGGTCCTTAAGGTGAGGTGGGACATCATGACATAGGGACGTGGTGGAGGAACGCTGCTCAGCTCCTGGCAGCCAGGAGGCAGGGTGGGGGAAGGGCCCTGGGGAAGGTGCACCCTTCCCGCTACCCACCTCCTCCCGCCCCCCGCCCACCTTCCTGCAGTCATCACCCCGGCAGTCCATTCAAACTCCGGTATTGCTTCTGAATCTCCCTGCACTAACAGGACATTTGGGGGCACCCCGTAACCAAATCATAACAGGGCAGGGGGATTTCTGAGGCTGCTGATGCTCTCCTTGATCTCCTGATCTGTGCTGCGGTTGCATGCACGAGTTCATTTTATTTTTTCAATTAGGTTTATATTTATAATTTATATACATCTCTGTGTGCACAAGACCTAAAAATATAGAATCAGAAAATGACAAAGACAGGAACCAAAATTCATGTAAGGGGGAAAAAAAGATAAAGGAGATCAATAAACAAAATTTTTTTGGGGGGGGAATAATAATTAAAAGGCAAACCTGGGGTACGGGCGAGAGGCTCAGTGGCAGAGCTCCTGATTAGCACACATGGGTCCGCAGCACGTCTCCCCACCCCACCTCCCCAAAAAGGAGACAAACCTGTAACAAATCTACTCAAGATACAAAGGGAAATCATGTTTTAAAATAATATATTTTTTTGTTCCAAAAATAAAGAGAAAAATTTTTAAGTACTTTGCTGGCCTTTCTGGTCTTGTGTTTTAGCTGTGTGTGTGTAAGAGACATCAGTTCTCAGTGCTTTTTTTTTTTTTTTTTTTTTTTTTTTTTTTGGTACCGGGGATTGAACTCAGGGGCTCTTGACCACTAGGCCACCTCCCCAGCCCTTTTTTGTATTTTATTAGAGACAGGGTCTCACTGAGTTGCTAAGTGCCTCGCCATTGCTGAGGCTGGCTTTGAACTCACGATCCTCCTGCCTCAGCCTCCCAAGTGCTGGGATTACAGGTGTGCGCCACCACGCCCAGCCAGTTCTCAGTGCTTTTAACTTGTAGCTGAGATGTATTTGTGTCTTTTATTTCCATTAGTCCAGGAGGCCATGGTGTGTTGTCAGCGACTTGCATTCTGGATCTACATAACAGAAGACGTGCAGTTCACTTCAGAACCTCAAAGAAAATCTTACAGCACATTTGTCTTTTTCAGCATCATTACCAGTTGTGACAGTGACATCATGAAAAACACTAATCCTAAACACTCACAGCTATTGAATTGAACTTGTAATGCATTTGCTTCTACTCAACAATAGCTGTGTATTTAGCTCCTGGTTTTCATCTGTAATGATTTTATTCCATCAGCATCTACTGAGCTTCCAGTAAGGGTTGGACACAGGGCTGGACCCTGTGGTTAAACCAAACATAAAATGGCTCCTGTCCTGCAGGGCCCCTGCTTCTAGGGGACCAAGACACAGATGTACACGAACAGTTGAGTACAGAGTGCCACAGGCCACAATAAAAACATGTCTGGGGTCATCTGATGGCTCAGAGCAGAAAGAAAGATTGTACAGGGGATGGAAGATGGTTCCAGGAAGCTTTCACACCATCAGAGACCAAGCGCGTGTGGGTTTGGTCTGGTAACAACAGGGAGGAGATGAAAATGGGACAGGAAGGACCAGGAGCAGTGTCCAGTGTGCAGGAGGCTCAGAGGTACTTCAAAGGACCAGGTGAGAAGGTCCAGGGGGATTTTGAAAGACAACATTCTGTTCACCCTGCTCTGTGGGCCTGAGCTGTCTCTCCATCACCAGATGACACCACGAACATTCTTCCACCTGTTCCTGCTTTTCCAGCTTAAAGGGCTATGCTTAACCTACTTTAAACATGCTGCCTAGAAGCATTAAAGCCAGGAGTCCTGGGAACCCTCCCTGAGCTTCTAGGCAACACTGGTTTCTCCTTTCATGCTATTTGCATGTTGCCCTCTGTGAATGCCGAGGTTGTGTCTCCACGCGGGCCCCCTTCCCTAGCCTTTGGGATCTCTGACAATAGTGGGCTCTGCCTTCTTATTTGTAGTGCTCTGAAGAGCTCTGAGCATGCAAGGAACATTTAATTAATATTTATTAATGTACCTCTCCATCCTAGGGTTGTGTTTAAGCAAATGACCCACCAAGTAGCCAAAATAAGGCAGAAGAATTTTTGCACTGTGAAATATCATTCCACAATATTTTTGAGTTTCTAAACCCAGAGTCTGCCTATAATAAAATAAATTCATAAATTCTTGGAAAAGAAAGCCAAGAAAAGATCCTGACATTTATTGGATGCACACTGGAAGCCAACACTGTACTAAAAATATTGCAGGCATGAATCATGGTTAATTTTATGTCAACTTGGCCAGCCTATGATGCCCGGTAGTTTGGTTAAATACAAATCTTGGTGTTGCTGTGAAGTTATTTTTAATATAATCAACATTTAAGTCTGAGTAAAACAGATTAGCCTCCCTAGTGTGGGTGGGCCTCATCCAAACAGTTGAAGCTCTCACAAGAGAAGACCGAGGTTCCTCAAAGAGGAAGGGCGTCCACTTCCAGATCACCTTAGCCTCAAGTCTACAACATCAAAACATCAACTCTTGCCAAAATTTCCAGTCTACTGACCTGTCCTGAAGTTTCTGCACTTGCAAACCTTCCTAATCCCGTGAATCCATCAGCCTCTGCCTAGTAACACAGCATGAGGTCATGCACGCGCCACCATGCACGCGCCACCACCCACTTACTAGGTCGGTATTGTCTCCTTTTTTCAGGAAAAGTTGCTCAGGCTCAAAAACATGAATTTTGCAGCGTGGATGTAGCAGATGCTACGTTCACCAATATTCATTTCCTCTAGTGTGACTAACTTCCTGTTTGCCTGAGACTGTCTTGTTCTGGGGATGAAGTTCACCTGCTCTCCCAGGCAAGCCAGGATGGTGGATCCCTTCATCCCCCTCAGCTCCAGCCTTGTATGATGGCCAGGCCCTCCTCGGCGTCATCCCAGACACATCCCTGGATTTCCTGTATCACCAGAAGGCAAAGGAGAAAGTCTTTTTTTTTTTTTTTTTTTTTTTTTTTGGTACTGGGGATTGAACTCAGGGGCACTCGACCACTGGGCCACATCCCCAGCCCTTTTTTGTATTTTATTAGAGACAGGGTCTCACTGAGTTGCTAAGTGCTTCGCTATTGCTGAGGCTGGCTTTGAACTCACGATCCTCCTGCCTCAGCCTCCCAAGTGCTGGGATGACAGGCGTGCGCCACCACGCCTGGCCAAAGGAGAAAGTCTTAAAGAAACCCGGGGAGCAGGAACAATCAAGAAGACACTAACGAGTCTGTTAGGGCTTTTTAATCAGCAGAATTCATTATGGCGACTGCGGATGGCTTTAGAGAGATCTTAATTTCCTGCTTATCTCCTTACCTGTATTTGTGCCATAAATGACTTGACTTTTAGTTTGTCGACAAAAATAGACAAGGGTAATTAAGTAATTATAGACACTAAATGTTCTTTACTGCAAGTGAGCTAGACTTAGGCCAAGTACTGTGGGGACAGCTACCCCAGCCAAGGCTTCTCTGTGACCTTCTTGTCCAAGCCAAAGGGTAGACGGTCCATGCTTGTGCATGTCCTCTCGACTTAACCTGAAAGCCAGCACCTAGCGCAGGTGGCCCTCTGCTTCCCCTTGTCATCAGCATTCAGGGACACAGTGTCTCTTCTTTTGCAAAGTGTGCACCTTTTAATAGCTTTCAATTGAATGATTTTCTGCAAAGGCAGTTGAAGTTTTGGCATTGTACAATCTAATGTTCATACGCAAAGGTTTACTGATGTTGAACCCCTGGGTGTGAGAATTGGAGCAGTTCTTTATAGATGAGTCAGCAGCCTCAGAGCTGAACTAGCTGACCTAAAGTCAAATGACGACCTGCTCTTTTGAAATGTGCGTGGGGGTCTCTGTGAGGGCCCGCAAGGGAAGAGGCATGTAGTGCATTCTCTCTCCTCCACAAGTACTGTGTCTGGATCTTCAGACCAGGGAAGAGGAACCAAAATCTGCCTGAAATGTGTGTCGAAAGTGTCAAGAAGGAGTTTAGGAGGGTAGGAGAGAACTCTGCATTACAAGCAAGTAGGAGGCACGTGCAGGTCTGCAGGCAAGGACACGGTCCCCTCCTGAAGCAAAGGACCGCAGTGTGCTTGAGGCCTTGCCACACGCCACCCTTGCCTGGGGAACCTTGAATGCCTTCATGCTGAGCGCTCCCCAGACCTTCTGCCTTACTGCAGGTGAGGAAGGCCCCAGCCTCCTCACACGTCCGACAGTTAGGACTGAGCACATAAATGCCCTCTAAAATAATCCCAAAGATGAAGAAAACTTTCTTACCCACTCCATGATTTTACAAATATGTGAACTAAAGAGATTCATCTGCTTGTTAACTTACTGAAATTTTCAATCAAGGCTGGCATGCTCTCAAAAACATATATTTGCTGTTTGGTGATATTTATTTTAGGCAGGAGCATATGTAGCTCAGAAGCACTCCTTAGTGCGGTGGTTTAAGTACTGGTGTACTTCTAGATCCTTTCAGAAACTAATATCTAATCTGATGTTTACAAAGTGGTGAGGCCTTTAGGAATTGGGCTTCCTCAAAAAAATTAAAAATAGATCTACTATATGCACCTGCCATCCTACTGTTTTGATTATGTATTAGTCAGCTCAGGCTGCATAACAAAATATCACAGACCGAGTGTCCTAATAATAGCAAGCCCTTTTCTCAGTTATGGAGGCTGGAAGCAGGGGTGGTTTTGGTTTCTGGTGAGATCCTCTTCCTGGCTTGCAGAAGGCCACATTCTTGTTATGCTCTTACATGACCTCTCCTTGGTACAGACAGAGGAAGAGGGAGAGGGAGAGATGGAGAGAAGGAGGCAGGGAGGTAGAGAAAGAGATTGATCTGTCTCTTCTTGTAGGGACACTAATCCAATGAGAGCAGAGGCCCACCCTTTTGACCTCATTTAAATTTAGTTACTTTCAATTCTTTCCTTGGGTGCCCCACACACTGGTGGGTAGGGCCTCAACAGGAATTTGGGAGGACACAACCTTCAATTCCAGACAGACTGTATAAAACATGAATCAAGCTTGGAGTTTTCATTGTGTATGCATCAAATCTTTAAGCACAGAATTTTAAATGAAGGTGAAGGTTAACTCTGTTTGATTACTGATTCTGTGATTTTCCATTTGTAAGTGAATGCCTTTTGTTTGATGAATTAAGGGGATTTCGCCTGAACACTATACCTTGAAAGTTTTATTCTTTCCTGACTAGCAGATACTGAGATATGAGCTAGGGTCTATGCAAAGGTTCATCTGGGTTTTCTTCAGTGTGTTATGTGAATTTTTAAAATAAGATGAGTTATAAAATGCCCCAAACATTCAATAGTAGACTTTTTTAAAAATTGAAGATCCATAGCTGGCAACACAAAATAGCAAAAACATTTGGGCTTTGGAACAGACAAAACACACTTCAAATCCTGGCTCCCTCCCACACTCTGAGAATATGTAGATCTTGCATAGGTCTTCTCTGAGCATCAGTTTTCTTATCTGCAAATTAAAGCAATGATGCTAACTTCATGACCACAATGATGAAAAAATGCATTCACTTCAACTCTTACTAAATACCTAATTATTATTGAGTTATATAACAATTAGTAAGATGTGGGCACTGCCCAGTGTGAAAAGATTCTTCCCATTGAGAAACAAACAAACAAACAATAATAAAGAGAAAACAAACGAAGAAAAACTTTAGGTAAGTTTTAGCTGAATCATGACATGATAAGAATGAACATAGGAATGGGACATGGTTTATACCTCGAGGGAGTCAAAATACTCTGGGGAACATCAGACACAGAGCAGAATGAAATTTAGTGTTATTGATCAATGTCGGGCTGGGGTCTGAATGTTTACACCCTCAAATCGACATGCTGAATCCTACCCCCAAGGTGGATATACAAAGAGGTGGGGACTTTAGGAGGTGGCTAGGTCATGGTGTGGAGCCCTCAAGAATGGCATTAGTGGCTTTATAAAAGAGGTCCCAGAGACCCGCATTCTCCTCCACCACTGGAGGACACGGTCCAGGGAGCCATCTTTAGTGAGGAAGTGGTCCTCACCGGAGGACAGATCTGCCTGTACCCTGATCTCCAACTTCCAGGTCACCAACTCTCTTACTTAACATAAATAGGAGGAAAAGAGTACAACCAGCAGAAGGTAGAAAATACCTACTTAGATTAGAATAAAAGGAGACCAGTTAAGAAACGCCTAACCCATCTCAGCCTTTATCTTGTAACAGGGCACATGAGTTTAGCTTGCTACCTTCCTGACACCTTTAATTTGTTACTGCTAGCCAAACACTCAAAATAGTGCCAATCATCTAAAAATAAAAACCATTGGCTTTATTTCTAGTGAACTACCAATTGCACTACTTTGAACCTGCTAAGGAGGCAATGCTACCTTTATTTTGTCAGGTGAAAGCTAAAGTTCAGAGAGGTGAGGGAGTGGCCAGGGACATGCAGGTCACCGTCCTGGGGAATCCAGTGACCTCTGGAAGCTGCAGGGCAGCCATATCCCTTGCCCGGTCTCTCTCTCATCTCACAGGGATTCACTGAAACGGAAGACCAGGCTCTTCCTCCATGAAACAGCACTGCAACCCAGGGAGCTCCGCCTTAAGAGTAAACAACATCCTGCTTGCAAAGCTTTGAGGAAAAGGAGTATTTTGCAGAATTTGAAATGGGATTCCTGAAGAATTCCTCCCAGTGTGTCCATATGTAACTGCAGAGCGGTAGATGTTTGTAAGCCCAGGGAGATTTGGCATGTGGTCATTTATAGCCTGCACTACTCCAAAGGAAAAGGGACCTGAAATGCTACAGACTTAAATGCTTTGCACATAGGCATGTGCCATGCCTGTAAGTAAAAGGGTCACTAACAGGAGAGCAAAGGTAGTCTTTGCGGGAGCCTGCTCACCCACCAGAACAGGGCCAGAGCTTCACTGTTTTATGGTCGGATACAGATGCATGTGTGCTGCCGGCCTGGCAGCACCACAGGAGTGCCGTCCCCTAAAACTGGCCCACGTGGGGTGCATGCCAGGCCAACAGTGGTTAGCAATGTGCCTGTGAGACTCAGTCTGTGACCCCACTTTTCTGTACCGAATATCGATTCTGAATTTTTACCTATCCTCTTCCTCACAATCCAAACCTGACTCTATCTGGCGTGGTCACAGAGGCCTGCTGGTTTCCAGCTGCACCTCTCCTTCCAGGATTCCGGGCTTGCTGTCGTGAGGGTTGGCCTCTGATCTACCAGGCACTGGCTGCTTTGCCTCTGGAACATTTGGAGCTTGTAGGACTGAGTCATCCAGGGAATTTCTTTGTCCATCGGCCCACTCCTAGCTTTTTCCTGGACCCTACAAATTGCCATTTATTACCTCTGCAACGAGATCGTGGGGTGGAGTGCAATAATCTTACATTCCAGGGTCCACACCAGAGGCCCACTGTGAATTCCAATCCAGCAAGGAAAGCCAAAGTTCAGCACTAAGTCAAAAACCATTGCTTGGAACATTACTCAGCACTAAAAGAGAATAAAATCATGGCATATGCAGGTAAATGGATGGAATTGGAGAAAATAATGCTAAGTGAAGTCAGCCAATCCCAAAAATCCAAAGGTTGAGTGATTCCTTTGCTGTGATGATACTGAATTATAGTGGCAAGGGAGGGGGGATGAGAGGAATGAAGGAATGTTAAATAGAACAAAGGGGAGGGAGAGGAGGGGAGGGGGCAAGGGGATAGGAATAATGGCAGAAGGAGTTGGACATCAATACACTAAGTGCATGTATAAAAACTCAAAAGGTGTGAAAATACTTTGTGTAAAACCAGTGACTTGGAAAACTGTGCTCTTTATATGTAATATGAAAGGAATTGCACTCTGCAAGCATGTAAGACAAATTAAATAAATAAATAAATAAATAAAACCCCATTGCTGTCAGGAGAGGAGAGCCAGAGAGCCAAGCTGAGCTAAAGCCACTGCTGTAAACAGCAGCGAGAAGAAATGGGACTGAAAAAAATGTGGGGGAGCACTCGACAGAGTTCAGCTTGGCTGGAGGTGTGCTCTTGCACTGGAGACCACTTGCTGCAAGGGCCTGTCTTCATTTGCACCAAGGGCTCTGTCAGACCTGCTGCCGGCCAGCTGACCGCAAGAAGGAACCCAGTGCCCAGGAGCACCCACTCTCAGCAGACGCCCCCTCTCCGCTGAAAGGAGGAAATGGACAGGGCCACGCTCTGGCTTTGGGGAGGCTCCTGTAACATTGAAATCGAGGTGAACTAGCCACAGGGACTGAGCAATAACCAGGAGCCCTGCGGCCACACACCCCATTTGGCACAAGGCCCACTCCAAAAGCAGCATGAAGCTGCCTGGGGTCCACACGTGGGCTGCAGCAAGTCTCCTACTGACACGAAAAGGAACACGAGCAGGTAACGCAGCAGCGCCAGTCAGAGGCAGAGGCCTGGGGAACGTGGGTTTCAGACCCAGCTTTCTGGCAGCACCTGCAGAAATTTAACTGTCAATTAAAGGGGACCTTGTTATTAAGCCTGGCAGAGGGGAACAGTCTGGATGGAATAACCACTGCCTGCCACACTGATCACTTTATGCGATCGTGTCATCGCTCGCACACCTTAGAAGAGAGGAAGACAGACGATGTGCCCAAAGTCAGAGCAACAGCGCAGGAAGAGCTGGGTGTGAGGGAGGAGCCGCCCTCCTCCGCCATCGCCATTTGCCTGGAAGCAGCCTGCTCTGCACAGAGGCAATCCTGCCCAACCCAAAAGCCACTGGTAATGCGGGCATCCTGTTTTAATCATGGATTTTCTAGGTTCCACTGGGTAATTCACTTAAAATATTCATTCTGCTTCTGTCATGTGCAAGGAACACATGGACAATTAGATGGTGGGGCCGTCTGTCCTTGAGGACCTCATGGAAAAAACGCACGAGGAGGGGCCCTGAGTCCATTGTTCTAGCAGGTACACAAGGTGTGGCTCTCCTCATGGTGACAAAGGAGATGCAGATGCCAGTGGTGATCACATCCCAGAGAAGGGTAAGAAGGAAAGAGGGGAGGAGGCCAGGGGAGCTGAGAGGTTGTCGGTTTTGACAATGGTCTGCCACAGTGCTGCTCCAGGTGAGCCTCCCAACCCCCTCTCCCCTGATTCTCCTAAGTTTTTGTTTTGGCTCCAGCAACAAAGACACAGGTTCAAGTCCAAAGGCGTGCATCAGCGAGGCTCACAGAGACTCCACTCAGTGGGACACACCTTTCCCGAGCACCCACCGTGCCTGCCTCAACAATGGCTATGAGGACCCTCCCCAGGATGGGGGCCCGGCCCTGCTGAAGCCGAGACTGGGACAGAGGAGCATGAGCTGCTGTCACTGTCACCTTCCCTTCTCAGAACTGCTGCTGAGCGCTGGAGCCTCTGCCGGAGGGGGAGGGTGTTGACTGGCAGCAGCCAGGGAACAAACAGGACTTTCATAAGAAAGAGACCCGATTCCCTCCCGGTGCCCGTGCGGGCTGCGTCAGCAGTGGCGTGACGGGGGTGGAGAGCCAAGATTCATTTGCCGCTTGAGAAGGCACATGTGGGATGGTCAACACACTTGTTTGCTTTTAATAATGGATTAGAGGCTAAGTGGAGAATGTGAAGCTCTAAAGAAAACAGTTGGCGCTCTGCCTGCTGCGAATCTCCACACGCTGTGTCTTGGGAATCTCCTTCCAACAGGATCCAGAAGCGAGCGGAGAGCAATGTGCCCTCAGAGCCCTGCATGTGGGCAGGCAGGTGTGCTGACCCTTTCCCTAGAGCACCTGAGTGCCCTTACCTGGTCCATCCTCCGGCTGCCACAGGCTGCCACCTGCACTGGGAAAGTGGTCCCCCAGCTGAATCTCAGTTGACAGCAAACTTTCAATCCCTGGTTTCCCCCCCCTACTGGCTGTGTGACCTTGTGCAGATTCCTTGATCTTTCTGAACCTACCTCAGACACGGTAGAGGCAGAAAATACTGCAGAGGGGAGGAGTGATGACCACCAGCTGACTGCCTGTCTCTGGCCTGCTGCCTTCCATGTACTAGTTATCATTCCCCTTACACCTCAGGAAAACATCTTCAGCTTTGTTTAGGGTGAAGAGACACTGAAATCCAGAGGCCCACCTGCCCAAGACAGGGAGTTAGCAAGGGGCACAGCCAGGGCCTGACCCTGCTTCAGCCCGCGTTGTCTACGCTGCCTCCTTGGGGCCCGTGGGGATGAACGGATGTGACCCGAGTGACCGAGACCCCCAGGAGCTCCCAGGGCGCTGGCATTGTCAGCAGTTGTCTGAGAAGACTAGCGGGGTACAGAGCACCCTGGGCACCGTGGTGGGTTAGGAGGTCAGCCCTGGGCACTGTGGTGGGTTAGGAGGTCAGCCATGCTTCCCGGCTCCTTGGCCCCTTCTGCTCTCCTCCCGTTTTCCGCTGGATGGGTGCCTGCGACACACGGTGGCACGTACTGTCTCTCTCCTCAGGGACGTTCTTCCCCTCTGGGTTGCCTGCCCAATGTCCTGTTGCCTTTCTATTCAGCCGATGGTGCGCAGACTCCATGGCCCCTAGCTCGGTTGGGCGGCTGCTCTTGAGGGTGAGCTCGGGCTGTGTCCCAGGCCCCCTGCCTCCCCCGTCCCACCCCGCCCCTCCCCGCTCTCTTCCTGCCCTGTCTCCACCCCGTTCCCTCCCTGGCTGCCCGCTCTTGCTGAAGGAGCTCACTTGCTCTTTGGCGTCAGCTGTCCTCAGGTTACGCGAGCCGGTGTGTCCAGAATCAGGACCCCAGCCCCAGTTGTGGCTCTGAGATGGGCCTCCTACATCCAAGTCCTTCCTGGACATTTCCAGCTGGACACCCGCAGACATCTGAAACTGAAGATCTCAGTGCACAAACATGAAAAATTACATTAAACGCACCTCACTGCCATTGTCTAACCTGCTTCTCCATCCTATAGCCAGCCTCGACTCTCCAAGAGGTCAACGTGACTCTGGTCTCCCTGAGGCCACAGACACATCGCTGCTGCCCACCATCTGGGACACAGGCAGTGCCAGAGACCTTGAGCGAGCAGCGGACAGCCACACAATTCCCCACAGCCTCCACACGTGTGTCCTCTGGCCGTCTTATGTGTTAGGCTAGACACTTCCACCCACTCTCTTTGCATGTGATGGAATGATTTTCAGCCCCACCTGCATTCAGCTGACTGTCCTCGGGTCTCAGATGAGCTGTGCCTCTCTCCTTCTTCCCCCACACCTTCCCCAGACTTGATCACGGTCCTGTCATGTGCTCTCCGCAAGAGCCCTCTCCCCACCCAGGAATTGCCCGTTGTTCTTCAAGCCGAGTAGCCACAGAACAGAGATCGCAGCTGCTCTCACCACCTCCCCGTGGCCTGGGGGAAACCAGGTGTCAACACCATTTCACATTTTTGAGCAATAAATAGGCAAGTGGTTGATGGATTTGCACATCTAGCAATTGGAAAGACTCAGAGTTAGAAATGTCCGTCTTGGTGTTAGTGTGTTGAGATGATGGTGGAGCCAAACAGAGGCTGGGATTGTCTGGGGAAGGGTGGGAGGAGAGGGAGCCCTGGAAACCAGCAGCTACCGGAGGAGGAGAGGACAAGGGTGTCCTAGAGCAGACCTAGTCGGGGTTGCCAAGGCAGTAGGAGGGGGCCCCGGGACAGACCATGTTGGAAGCTGAAGAAGCGAGCCCTCTGTGGCAGCGGCAGGTCTGCAGGGGCAAAGCCCAGGCAGGCCACAGGGGCGTGTCCTTTGGATTTAGCAGTGGAAAAGTCAGGTGTCTCAGGGCGGGGTGTCCCCCTCAGCTGCTCCCCCAGTCACTCCAGGCGCCATCAGGCCTCCAAGCCTCTGCAACTCTCTTCCCTTCACCTAGCCGGCCATTTCTGTCCCCAGTTCTTCTCTTGGCAAACCTAGGTGCACCTCGTAAAGCTCATTCATTCAGTCAACTGTCCACCATGCAAAGGGCCCTTCTGGGAATTCCTGGAATTTAAATCGTTTGCTTTATGGAATCGTCTCTGATCCTTCTCCAGGCAACTGCAGCCTCCTGCTCACCCCACCCCCCCAGCTCCAGCCCCAGCCTGCTGAACTGTGGACAGCTGCTCACCCCTGGCACTAGGACAAACCCCGAGAACACAAGATCAGTTTAACTCCTCTCTGTGTTTAGACTACAGTGCCGTGTGTTGAATCCATTCCCCTACTGACCCTTTTTATGTTGTTTTCTTGTGAATTTTATGCTGTTTTTGACCTCTGACCCCATGGCAGGGTAGCATAGAGCTTGATGGCAGTTTCTTTGTCTTGAGAATTTGAAGAATGAATAAGGGAGAAAGCTAAGTAACTGGAATTATGAGAATGATAGAAAGCAGAGCTTCTGAAGAGGAAGGGGTCCTAAGTGAGGGTTGCCCATGGGTGTCTGTTGTGTGGGGTTTTTTTAAGGCATATTGGATGTTCTGGGGCAGGTGATTGGTGGAGTCTGTAAATGAGGGACGCTAGCATGAACCAATCATGCTCTTCAAGATCTGGGTTTAATAGGCCAATCAGAAGAGCACAAGCTTAATGCCTTATTTACATAAGTAAGAGGACAGGCCTATCCTTAGGGTGTAGCACATCTGATGGACAAGGGTAGATTTTGTGGTTGGCTGCTGTTAGGGGGAGGGGGTAGGTTACTAAGGAAGAACTGCTGTGGATGAAGCTGTAGGGGGCAGCGAGAGGATGATCTCCAGGCCTGTGTTTCCTTCCAGATTGGCCTGATCTCTTCCTCCTTTTCTCCTCTGAGACCCTTTTCCTGGTGTCCGTGGGTGGTCCATCTTTCTGTCTCAGCGGGCATTGAGAATACAATGATGGCCGTCCACAGTCCCTGTCCAGAAGAGGTTGTATTTACTCTGGTGGGAACCTCCCCCCCACTGCATGCTGGAAGTACTGGAGATGGACTTGAATGCAGGGCCAGATGTGGGGGTTCTTGTACGGAACAAGCCGGTCACTCTGCAGTTACCTGAGGGAGGAAGAAAGGCCAGTTAGCCCCTGGCATGACAGGAGGAGTGGTCTCACCTCACCACCAATAAATCAACTGTTTATAAAAGGCGTGTGGCTCCCTCTGCAAAGGTCTGCCGAGATGCTGCTCGACCACTACAAGGGTCCCAACTCCTCCGGTTCCAACACCTGCCCTATCAGCGTGTCTCAACATTTGAAGAAATTGTCAATTGTAGGGGGAGAGCCTCTCACTGGAGGCATGAAATGATTGCCAGATCGCTCTTCAATTTTTAAATTGCTTTGACACAGTAGCAACTGTGAAAAAGACGCGTTTGGTATTTGTCAAACCAGGTGTGTGCTGCAAAGTTTCTGAGAGGATTTTATGCATGGCATGACAGGGGATGACTGGCAGCCAGAGAGCAGTCACCAGCACACCTGCCATTAAGGGAATTATTAAGACTCTACAATTTGGAATAGATGGCTTGCTCCCCGTCCTCCCTGCATCGCAGGTTCTGCTGACCGACAGCATAGGTCCATCCACATGTCCCCTGGACCAGGACAAGCCTCCCTGAGCAGCCTCCACAGTCTCCAGAATGTGACCACATTCCTTGCTGTCTTCCTGTTTGCTTGCTTCCCACATGTATTAATTTTTAAAATACCTACCATGAGATTGTTGCTGTGACAGGTTATAGGATCACAGAGGCAGGTTGCAGCATAACAAGTATCACAGAGCATTGTAATTATTTTCCTGTGAGCTTTATTTACCTAACATCCTTCTGCCTCTTCTGTGTGTAGACCCTCCCTTCATGTTTGCAAGGATGAGTCTGAGACTGAGACCTGGTCAGTTGCAGTGATTTATCCCTCAGGTCACACAAGAGACTTAGGAACATCCACATAATACATGCCGTACAAACGACAAGCCCTCTCTGGGAATATTCTGCCCGAACTACCAACAAAGGCGTCTTCCTTCCCCTCACGTTTATTAAGTTATGATTCTGCCTGACAGCGCATTTGCTGACACATGGATAAACCCGCGAGAATAAAGATGATCCGTAGAGAACGGTGGCCGCGAGAGACAGAGCAGATCCAGCCACACCAACTTGCTTCTTCCTGTCTCTTGTGTACTGGATTGCTCCATTCACTATTCCTATAATTAGAGTGCTTGTCTGATTCCTTCAGTTAGGTCAGGTTCAGTTTGGGACATTTCACCCTGAGAAAATACCAACTGAGCATGAGAATTGGTGATAGAAGTGGGGATGAATGTTTTTGGGGGTCAAATGTGGAGCCGGCTTGTCAGGATGAGATGGGGAATCTTTATCACCTGCGCCTACTCCCCCTCCTCTCTCAGCCAGAATTTGGAACTATTTTATTGCAAGAATACAGCATCTGGTTATAGGTTTCTAGCTAGCAGTGGCTTGGGATTTTAAATTCGTGCCTGAGGGGGTAAAAAAAAAAAAAAACCCACAGAACATTAATGACTTGGTAGAAAAATGGGAGATACTGGATTTCTGGCTGTGTGGTAGTGTTCGGTAAGCTTCTATATCAAGGGGGAAATTGATCTACTTAACAATAAAAAGGAAATGGTATGTCCCTCTCTATAAGAAAGCTCTGTGGGTGGCTTCAGCAATGCCAGACTGTGAGGCTCTGGCAGGCACGTGCTCTGTGGAACTGCAGAACCAGGTATTCCGCTCCACTACAAAGTAGTCTGAGCAAAGACAGAGCTGTGATGATTACGGCCGGCGTTTGGATTCTCCCTGCCTAGCAGGGCAAGCCTTCCCTGCAACCTCTGCAAGGAGGAGCGCTGAGAGGAAGGAGGAGGATTAGCCTGGCTTGTCTTCCTGGCCTGTTCTTTGCTTTCCTCCAAGGCAAGAGTCAAGACAGAAGCCATTAATCTGGGGCCAAGGAGGATGGCCAGGGCAACAGGCCTACTGATCAGCTATCCAATGGGCAGGGTCCTGATTCAAAGGCAATGATCAGACATCAGACATCGTTTGCCGCATCAGTCCTGCAGTCTGTAGAAAATGAAACTGTCAGATAGCTGACTGGGACTTTAAAGAATATTTATGGCTAGAGAAACACTAAACATCATAAAAAAACAGTCTAGATTATGTGTTCCCGAAGACAGTCCCCAGGGTCATTCAAGCAGACTAAGTAAAGGTTCGGCAACAGCATGACATTTCTTGTCACTGCCTGCACCTCTTAGGAGTGGCCGCAGGATGCCACATAAGGGAATGCGCCTGGTAGGCAGGTCCCCTGGCAATCACGTTGGCTGGGCAAGGTACTCAGCCTTCAGTTCACGAGTGGGACAAGGAGTGGGAGTGGGACCCAGGTTTGGTATATCTGGCTGGGGCCACTGTGTATAACTCCTTCCTTGTCCCTGTCCTGCATGAGATATTTATTGTGACTTGTATTCTACCTCAGGACTGTCATTACGGGAAGCAGATAGTAATATTTATCATTGGCCCAAAGTTTCCAGAATCTTTCTAAGCTCTGATTAGATTTCAAAGAGAAGAAAGCATGACATTTAAAAACCTTGCATTTGGGGATGAAAGTATCATTTGGATATCAATATTGTCTGTAAACAAGGTAGATACATTTTATTAGACACGAGTATTTGGGTGATTTTATATGTGCTGAGCATTTTTGTAAATACTGTGTACAATTAAATACTGGATTGTACACAGGACAGAAGGGCCCTTTCCTGTGATAATTAGAAATCTCCTCCACTGACCACCACAGATGTGAGGAAATCCAACTCTAGGCCTCTTAGACTACTCTATCCCCGAGGATTATTTTGGGATCAATCTGCATCTCTTTGGGGGATTTTTCTACTAAAACCATTGAGGTGAGTTATCTGGTCTCAAGGGATTTGGAGCTTCAAGGATGAATCCATGGGTCATATGGTAACCAATTTACCTTTGCAGAGAACACAGGATCAAAGAGGAAGAGAGATAAGGTGTGTGCAGCAGAGAGCTCTGACGTCTCCAAGAAACATATGGCATCTGTGACTCGTCCAACAGCTGCACGGGCCAAGCCAGTGTTTTTCCAGACAATTCCCTTTTTCATCAAAATGTCCAAAAGTGGGTTTCTGTCACTTTTAAATTAAGGAGTCCTGAAAGATACTCTTTATCTTTTCCACGGTGTCACTGAACATTAGTGCAACATAATGGACTTTTTTCAACTACTAAGAAAAAATTCAAATTAGTAATTCACTGACCACTGTTAATTAAGAAGGAATCACCATCAAAGGAAGGATGTATATATCATTATTGATAGTCTTCCAATTAAAACATTTATTATCCTCACAAACCACATGACTCATTCAGGTAGCATATGTTTCATTCAGAATATACTATCTAGCTAAAAGGCAGTAGAGCAGAGTGGTTAGGTTCCTAGGTGTCGTAGTGGGGACAGGCCCTAGCTGGACCCCACCCTATCATCTGCTCAGAGGGTGGCTTTGAACAGCCTCGTGCCTCCGTTTTCCTCATCTTTGAAATTAGCATGATGTTATGAATATTGTAAGGTTAACACCCGTGGTGTTATGGTGGCACAAGTTCCTAATGGGGAAACAGTGTTCTCATTCACAGCGGATAAATGCTGTCACTCAAGTCAGACTTTAACATGGTGGAGATTCTCATCTCTATCAGCAGTCACATCGAATTGGAAACATGGGTTTCCACAACGCTCCTGAGTCATTACTCTGAATTCTATAACCATCTTGGTGCCAGTCACTGGTAGAGCCTCAGCAGCCCCCTCATAGCGCCCAGTCCTCAGTGCCGTGGAGCAGGAAGACTATGTGAGGGAAGGGGCCACACAAGAGTCCAGAGAAGAGCTAACTCAGTCACTCACGTACTTGCTTCCCCATAAATCTCTCCCCATTTACCCATTTCCTGTGGCACACAGTTATGAAAAACTCAATTAAGATAAGCTTGTCTTTAAAAAAATAAACACACATTCAATTTATACCATTTCTTAGAATTAGTTTGGTTGGAAGAAATTCTCATAATACTGTTAAATTTCCTATTCAACTCTCAGCCAGAGAACAAGGGTTGCTGGCAACAATTGCTTTTTTTAATGATTCATTGCAATTCAGGGTAAAACCTGCTGTAATTGTAGCTCTGCAGAGGAAGTACCTTCTGATGAGACTTTAGACAGAGCCAACATATCATTTTGTGCTTTCTGCCTCTTTCCATGAAGGTTTTCCAGGCTTTCATTTCTGACACTTATCAAGTGAGTCCATTTAGACAAATTATCATCTTCCCTTGAAACGCTAAGTGGGCAAGGGCTTAGGTAGGAGAGCCACAAAATTGTCCTTCAAGTCAGCTCACTCAGCTGTTAATTTTTGCCCCTTCCTGGCTCTGGGTACCTGCTTCATTGATCTCATTCTGCAAACCTGGTTTTTCTATTTCTCTGCTCTCATGACAAGTAAATGACCTGTTCGCCCAGAAGTGTAACAACTTGAACTCTCAGTTGGGCACAGCCCCAGCCACACAGTTTCTCAATGCAATGTCCCAACTCTAAATTCCAGGAAAAGAGAATCAAATTAGCTTGGGCCAGGACCACACTTGTTATTGAGTTCTGGCCAGTAAGGAAAGATCATTGAGCCAAACATTACTTCCCCGAGTGGGTGAGACAGGCAGTTATTGCATAAGAAGCTGTTGGTTGAAAAGATTTCCCAAAAGGATCTGCTGCACCAGCTTTATCCCCTCTTTACTGAGGAAGAAACTGAAACCTAGAAAATTGAGATTGATCGGTCAACCAGCTGCTGTGCATAGTTTTGAACTCAGATCTGTTCGACCATAAAACTTGTGATTCTTATTAAATTACTGTTTCTCCTGGTGGGGTGTACAATGTAACCCACTGGGTTTAGGAAGAAAATGTTAGTAAGGATATAATTAAATTCAGAGTACTCTAATGTGGTACTGGTAGTGTCTAAATCATTTATATCTCTATCATAACAGTTAAAAAGCAAAAGTATTAAAATTATTAATAAATAATCATATAATAAATTATTAACAAATAATTTATATAATAAATTATTAATAAATAATTATATAATAAATTATTAGCTATAATAAATTAATATTATATAATTATTATAGCTAATAATTTATTAAGGGATATGCAATATAAAAAGATACATTTTGATATCAGAAACATTAAATGTGGCAGAGGAGAGTATAGAGATTTTACACATGATCTAAATTAAGTTGTTCTCAGCTTAAAGTAGATGGCCACAACTGTAAGATATCTATGTAAACCCAGGGTAACCACAAAGTGAGATACCTATAGCAGATACACAAAAGATAAAGGAAGCAAAACATACTGCAGAAAATCATCAGGTTACAAAGGAAGACAGCAAGAAAGGGCAAAAAGAAAAAAAGGAACAAAGTTTATGCCAGCAATCAGAAATTAATGAACAAAGGCGTAAGCATAAGCCCTCACCTATCACCAGTACCTTTGAAATTCTTACCTATCACTTGTTCTGAATTTGTAAATGGGTATGGGTTTACATAAACTTCTCCAAACAAAAGCCATAGAGTGGATGGATGGATTGAAATAAAAAGTCTCAACTATGTGCTGCCTACAAGAAACACACTTCAGCTCTGCGGCACATATAGACAAACAGTGAGGGGAAGAACAGAGACTTCTGTTCTTCACAAGTAGAAACCAAGGGGTGCAAGGGCAGCTGTAGGTACATTAGGCAAAGTATACTTCAGTCTGGGCTGTAGCCCAGTTGGACAGTGCCTGCCTAGTAGTCATGAAGCCCCAGATTCAACTCCAAGCACTGCCAAAATGCAACAAAACAAAATCCAACTTTAAATAAAAAATATAAAAATAGAGAAAGAAGATCTATAAGTTAGCAAGAAAATATAGCAACTGTAAATACATATGCGCGTAGTACTGGAGGACCTAAATATCTGAAGAAAGAGATAAGCAACACTATGATAAAAGTAGGGAGCCTCCGTACTCCACTATAGTAGCAGCTAGATTCTGCAGACAGAAAACCAGTAGGTGAATCTCAGGTTTGCAATACACATGAATATGGAAATGAAGCTTACCAAAACTTATGAGAAATAGCAAAGCAATTCTAAGAGGAAATTTTATAGCGTTAAGTGCCTACATTAGAAAGAGAAGAAAGATCTCAAATAAACAAATCAACATTATACCTCAGGAAACTAGAGGGAGAAGAACAAGCTAAGCTCAGAATTAACAGAAGAAAGGAAATGACAAAAATCAAAGCAGAATTTTTTAAAAATCATACACTAGAAAAGCAAAAGGATCAACGAAACTAAGAGTATGTGGAAAAATTAAAATCAACACAACATTAGCTGAACTTAAAACAAGAAGAAAATTAAATAAAATCAGAAATGAAAAGAGACATTGTAACTGGTAGCACAGAAATACAGAGTATCATAAAAGACAATTACCCGCTAATAAATTAGATATCCTAGAAGAAAGGGTTACCTTCTTAAGTACATACAACCTGCCAAGATGGAATCAGAAAAGGAAATCCAAATAGACCAATAATGAGGCAAAGACAGAATCAGATGAAGAAAGGGCATCTGACAAAACTCAAAATTCATTCATGATACAAACTCTTAACATATTAAATGTGTAAGGAATGGATCTCAACACAGGCCATATTTGACAAGTCCACAGGTAACGTGGTACCCGGCAGTGGAAAGCAACAGCTGCTCTATGAGATGAGAAACAAGACGTGGAGGCCGACTCTCCACTTTCTATTCCATGTGGCTCTGGATGTCCTGGCCAGAGCAAGAGGAAGAAACACAGATATCCACGTCAGAAAGGAAGAAGCTAAATAGTCTCTGTTTGCAGACACAAGAAAACACTAAAAACTCCACCACAAAACTGTTAGAACTACTGAATTTACTAATCCATTTAGTAAAACTGCAAGATACAACAACAATAAGTGATATTGATAAATCAGATATCCACAAGCAAAGAAGGAAAATAATCTACAAAAATCAACTCAAATGGATTAAAGACTTGAACATAAGACCTGACACTGTGAGTACCTGAAAGAAACATAGATTAAAGACTCTCAGGCTGGGGTTGTGGCATGTGCGCGGCCTGGGTTCAATCCTCAGTACCACGTAAACATAAATGCATTGTGTACAACTAAAAGCAAATAAATAAATATTTTTTTTAAAAAAAGACTCTGTGGCATTGGTTTTGGAAAAGTTTTTTTTTTTTTTTTTTTTTTTTAGGATATGACACTGAAAGCACAGGCAACAAAAATAAATAAAACAGTAAACAAGTGGAACAACATTAAGCTAAGTTCTGGCACAATGACAGAACAACAAACCACATGGAAAGACAGCACATGAAATAAAATAAAATGTTTGCAGAACCCATGTTCAGTAAAGGGTGAACACCCATCATATGTAAGGACAATAGCTAAATAGCATGTACAGTTCAATAGCAGCAAAGCATCCAGTTAAAAAAATGGGCAGGGGCTGGTACTGTAGCTCAGTGGTGCAGTGCTTGCCTGGCATACATAAAGCCTTAGTTTCAATCTTCAGCACTGCCACAGAAAAAGGAGGGGGACAGAATACCCAAATAGATACACATTTTCCAATGGAGATGTGCAAAAAACATACCCAACATCACTAGTCATCAGGAAAATGGAATCAAAGCCATAGTGAATTATCACTTCTTACCTGTTATAATGGCTGTTATCAAAAGTCAAAAAAGAGCAAGTGTTGTAAAAGGTAGGAGAAAGAGGAACTCTTACACATTGTTAGTAGCAAATGTAAACTGGTGCAGCCATTGTGGAAAACAGTATGGAGGATCCTCAAAATTTGAAAGTGGAACCACCATATGATCCAGCAATCCTACTCTGGGCTATGCATAGGAAGAAAAAGGAAGCAGTGTGTAAGACAGCTACCTGCACTCCTGGGTCATCACAGCCTTGTGGAGAATTCACAGCACCCAAGATAGGGAGGCATCCTAAGGGTCTATTAGGACTATTTAAAGAAACTGATTAAGACACGTGTAACAATAGAAAGGAAGGCGGTTGGCCTTGAAAAGGGAAATCTTGCCGTTTGTGACAACATGGATGGACCAGGAGAACAGCGTGCCAAGCGAACTAAACCAGACCCACAAAGACAAAGACTGCGTGATCTCACTGAGATGCATAATCTAAAAATGCCAAAATCATAGAAGCAGAAATCAGGATGGTGGCTGCCAGGGTCCAGAGGCATGGGGAGTTGGGAGACATTGGTCCAAGGGTACAATCCTTCCCTCACGTGATGTACAAGTCCTGGGCAGCCAATGCACAACATGAGGACTGTATTCAAAGATGATGTGTCCATACTTGACAGCTGCTATGAAAGTGGGTCTTCTGTGTTCTGACCACACACAGACAAGGCGATGTGTAACGTGACAGGTATGTTGATTAGCTTGATTGTGGTAATCATGACAATCATTTCCCAATGTATATCCATTGTGCTGGGGCTGGGGTTGTGGCTCAGCGGCAGAGCACTCCCCTCGCACGTGTGCGGCCCGGGTTCGATCCTCAGCACCACGTAAACGTAAATGCATTGCATTGTGTATAACTAAAGTAAATAAATAAATGTTTTAAAAAATATGCATTGTGCATGTTGAATATATGTGATTTTTATTTTTCAATTATGCCTCAATAAAGAAATTCAGATAACAATATTTTAGATATTGGGGATAAGCTACATATTGCATTTTTAAAAGAAGAAGATATTAGATGTATTTCTTCTCTTTATTTTAACATGGAAATAAAAAGTAAATTAAAGTTTCTGCATACGTGACATGCAGACTGACTTTGAGGCCTTAGTCCCTCTGTCAAGGGGTAACACGTACTGCAGAGACAGGTGGCTGTTTTCCATATGGAGAACCTGAAAGTCACACTCATTTACTTGCATGCAGGTTTTTCAGATGCTCTGAAGTCTGAAAAACCTGTAGAGAGGATGCACAATGATATGAACATAGATGGATGGTCTAAAATATTCCTGAAAAAAAAAGTATTAAAGATCATGGCTTGCACATCACAATGACAGTTGAAAAAGAGAGACAATGAGAAAATGGCCCACTTACCTGAAACACGGTTTTATGAGCCACTATTCTTTATGATAAATCTTGCTTCAAGTGTATGGCAAGTCTTGAGATATCAGCTAATGGGAGTATAAAGCCATTACAATTAGAAGGACATTTAACATCTAAGTGTGCAGAACATTATTAGTAATAATATGCTTCAGTGAAGAAAAAGGTTCTCTGTGCTAAGGAAAATAAAATGAAATGGGCTAATTTTAAATACATCATCTGTTTATATCACCCTTTTTGCCTTTATATTTTTGTAAATTATTATAATAACACATGAGGTTGAACTATTCTATATGTAATTGGATGTTTCATAGATTGAAAGCTTGAACATTAGCAACTTAATATATACGTATATATTATATTGTATATAATATTATATAGCATATAATTTGAAGTAAATAAATATGTAGCTATAAGAGGGATTCTAGAATTTTTGGATAGATGGGGTAAATAATCAACAAAGCTTGTGGGCTGCCATCTTGAATCATGTAAAACTGGAAGAAGGGTTACATGACACCAAGCACTGGATGGATCCTGAAGAAATGAGGAAGCTCTCAAGAGATCTTTTTAAGACAGTGAAAGTCCCTGAATCCTGGAGCAGCAGATGGAGACTAGTCTGAAGGATTGCACTGGTCAAAATGGGCGGCAAGAAAGTCCAGGTTGACTTGGGGAAAAGGATTGACCTCTGTGACAGAAACGTGGAGGGTCAGGAGAAGACACGTCCCTGACAGAGCACTTCTCTGGAATGAAGGACACTTACCCAGTGACTAAGCAGGATAGGGGACAATGCTCAAGCCACAGTTTTATCGTCCTGCCGGAGACTCTGCAGGACTGTTCTTCACACCACAAAGGCCTTGGAGGCAGAGGGAAGTGGCTGATTTCAGTGGAAAGCCCTCTCCCCCAACCCCCCATGTTTCCATAAACACAATTTACGCATTTATCTGGATAAGATAAAAACTATGGCCCTCACTGCTCTTCTTAGCTCTCCCTCCGGCGAGCAGCCATTTTCCACCCTACACCAATACATGACGCAGCCTTAGGAAGTCGAGTGTGGGTCTCCCACTGCTTTTGTGGAAATCAAGGACAGGAGAAAAAGAAAGTTAAATGTCTCTCAACAATTTGTTAAGTAAAAAAATAAAAATAAAAATGATAATTTAATAGAGTTGCCACAGTAAAAATATTAGGTGCACAGCTTTAAGGTATAAACTTTTTTTTTTTTTTTTTTTCATGGACAAAACAGTGTCTCCAGGACACCTTCTAAACTTGTAATTCTCTTTTGTGGAATAAGGGGTGAGATATCACTTTTTTAGAATGTTATAGTTAAACCTAATATTTGGGTTCATTTTGACAAAATCGGCTCTCATTCCCCTCTTCCTTCCCCCTGTTCTCCTTCCTCTACTGATCTTCCTTTTGCTCATTGATTTATTTATTTTTGACTGGTGCTTTATAGGCACACCTAAAGGCAGACTCACTGTGGTATGTTCATGTATGCACCTATGTGATTTTGTTAGATTCATTCCGTATTTCCTCCTTTTCCCCATCCCTCCTCCCTTCCTCTCAATCTCCCTCTTCTACTCCACTAATCTTACCTGTCTGGATGCTATTCGGCCCCCTACGCCTTACCCTGCTCTCTTTCCCTTATTTTGCTCTAGCTTCCTCATTTGAGAGAAAACATTTGACCCTTGACTTTCTGGGTCTACCTTATTTCACTTTCCCTGATGCTCTCCAGTCCCACCCACTTACCAGCAAATGCCATAAATTCATTCTTCTTTATGGCTGAGTACAACTTCATTGTGTATAGAGCACATTTCCTTAATCCATTCACCTATGGTTGGGCATCTGGGCTGATTCCATAGTTTGATTACTGTGAATTGTGCCGCTATAAACATAGAAGTGATTGTTTGGCTAGATCTTTTAAAAGGAGGAAGAAATCTGTTGGATGTTCTAGATGATATTGACCCCCACCACGACAGACACACACACACACACGTACAAGAGTTTGTAGTGGTGTGGGATTTCACATCTTTCCTCTAAAAACTGATAGAGCATGCATCAATCATGCCAATTAATTTTGGTGACTTATATTAACATATAATAATAAGTTACAAACATATATAATAAGTTACAAACAAAAGGCTGACTTAGGGTTTGACAATAACATAACTTACATTTAGTAAGAAGGCAACCCTTTTATCCTTAGTTATTTTTTTTTTTTCTTAACACTTTTGTGTGTCTGGAGTACTTTCTGGTTTTTAATTAGAAAGTGTGGTTAAATAATTTCTGTGCTTTTCTAAATTTTTCATGAAAAACACAGATGAATTATTGAGTGACCTAGGCCAGCTCCCTCCTTTTATCCATGCTTGAAATGAGTCCAAATGCTTAAACTATATTATCCTAATCAGGAACTACTAACTCCCCAGTGCCAACTAGCAGCATGACTCACAGGAGTGCAGAGGAATTAACCAGCCCAGAGGTTGCTCAGACAGCATGGTCCCTGCTCCAGAAGGAGACGTCACTCACCAGTCCTGCAGGTATCCGGAAGTCCCAGGAAGGTTGCTGTAGAAGACACGGCCATACCTCCAGCACTTATAGAGCTGGGCTTGCAAAGCATAGCTCAGGAAAGTAACTGTTATAACCGACATATTTACATTACTCTTTCCAAAATGCTTTTAGGGTTTTGTGTCTCATCTAACTCACATGCTCACTGTTTGAGGGAATTGTTATTATTGTTGTTGTTGTTATTATCATTCCCATTTCAATTTTGCCAGTGGCCAGGGAAGCCCAGTATCTTCTCTTGAATATCTTCTCTTTTTAAACTTTTATGCCAAGGATCTTAACACTACCAGCAAGCAATGGGCAGAACTGGAACTCACGCCTACCGAGAGTCCTCCTGTGACTTTATCTGAATCCACCCTCCTGAGGAACCCTCCTAGGAGCGGCCCCCTCAGTCACCACATAAAAGATGGTTCTGTGAGAAATGGCCACATTTCTGAAGTAGAGAAGTGGGTATCACCTCTGCGTTTATCGTAGTGAAATGGTTGAATGTATTTAATTTGTATATTATACTCCTTAGCTTTCAGGTTGTGCTGCAGAACAAGGGATCCCAGAAGTCTAGGAGTTCAGACCAACAAGGACTCTGTTCGCGGTCACTGTCCCTGTGAGTGGGAGGCAGCCCCACGGGTTCCTGCAGGATCCAGGCTGAGGGGCGGCTCCAGCCTCAGGCGTGGCGGTGAACAGCAGGCCCAGAACCACAGGATGGCCGTGAAGGGGTGGCTGGGACGTGGGCTGCACAGCCTCCTCTGGCCTTCCACCAGCCTTAAAGCAACATCCCATGTCACTGCAGGACAACTCTCCTTGTGCAGGGAGGGGTTCTATAGCTCTGGACCTCTCAGAGTGGCAGCAAGTAGTTCAAGCCACAAAAGCAAAGTTTTACATTTACATACTGAGGGATAGTGCACAGACTTTTGAAAATGAAACCTTAAATCTATGACTAAGGTCCTCAAGAAATATTCATGATTAATATTGTTGTCCATGAGAATTGCCCTCTCCACCCACTAAAATGTAGGCTGCACCAGGACCATACTTTTTAAAAAATATTTATTTATTTGTTTAGTTGTATACAATGTGTTTATTTTT
This sequence comes from Tamias sibiricus, assembly GCA_025594165.1. Lineage (NCBI taxonomy): Eukaryota > Metazoa > Chordata > Mammalia > Rodentia > Sciuridae > Tamias > Tamias sibiricus. The sequence goes on along the minus strand of CM046658.1, from coordinate 175,164,566 downwards.
ACGTGGTGCTGAGGATCAAACCAGGGCCGCGCATGTGCTATGCTCTACCACTGAGCCACAACCCCAGCCCAGGATCATACTTTTGTCTGCTTCATTCACTAATGTAAATAGCTGTTTTGAACACACTAAAAAAAAAAAAAAGCCTAGACCATCCTACAAAGTTATTGAATTAATGAATAAATGAATTTCCCTCTGGTTGTTTAGACAGTCTCTGTTACATAATACATTGCTAGATTAGCTTGTTTATCCTATTAGGAAAATTAGTTAGTTTTGTCTATTATCAGAGTATGCTAATCTTGTAGAAGAAACTTAACCAAAAAAAATCATTAAGTAAAAAAAATGAGGGGCTGGGGTTGTGGCTCAGTGGTAGAGCGCTCGCCTAGCAAGTGTGTGGCCCGGGTTCGATCCTCAGCACCATGTAAAAGCAGATTGTGTACAACTAAAGCAAATAAATAAATATTAAAAAAAATGAGTAAGTTTTTCTGATTACTAACATTCTTGACTTTTAGGATACCAATTATAATTAGGTATTTATATAAATAATACATATATAAATATTTGAATTAATTTCTACTATTTTATTTTGCTTTCTATTTGACTTGTGTCTATGATTCTTTTCCTCCCATTGTGTCTTTATTTTTGGTTACATGATATTTTTATTACTGGTTTTTATTTCTACTGCTCTAATATGCATTATACTATTTTTTATTTTCTTTTAGTCATTACTTTTTAAAATTTTCCCCCAAAAAAATGAGTTAATAAAATATACATTTAATCCTATCTTTACTAGTCTATTACACAATACAAAAATCAGTTCATCTAGTGTAATGAGATGGACATCATTACCCCAGGTACATGTATGAAGACACAAATGGGGTGGCTCTAATTTGTGTACAACCAGAGACGTGAAAAATTGTGCTTCATATGTGTACTATGAATTGAAATGCATTTCTGATGTCACGTGTAAAAAATTAGAACTAATTAATTAATTAATTAAAAAGCAGTTCATCTCTTTTCAGGCACCGTTGAAGACCTTGGTCGAGCATATTGGCTCTGCCTTGTTCTTCCCGAGCCCTGTCCTCCCTCCACTGGTGCAGCCCAGGCTGCCATGGATTTGCGGGCACACTACGTGTTCTTTGCTGCTTCTCAGCCTCCTCTCAGGCTCAGGCTCAGTTTTTTCTGCATGACTTAGGCTTCCGCAATTATTTCAACGAGGGTTTGTTGGTGACAGACTTCTGCTCATTTAAATGTCTTCATTCACCTTCACTCTGGGATGATCGTGTTTCTGGGTATGAAATGTTACGGGAGCAGTAATTTCCCTCCACCTTTGAAGAAATCTGCCCTCTGTCTTCTGGCATCCACAGAGAAAACTGGGGGCTGCCCCACCATCCGGTTTTAGCAATCTGACATTTCTCTCGGGTTGCCTTTCAGACTTTTATCTCTATCTTTGATGTCTAGCAGTTTAACTACAAAGTATCCAAGTTTGGGTTTCTTTTCCAGCAGGTTGGCTAACTAAATCTGGTGGTTTGGGAATTTCATCATCAATTCTTTTTGAAGAGTTCTCTCTCCCTGTGTCCTTATGTGCCTTTTGTTTTCTGAAACAATTAGATGAGGCTAGACTTTCTCATTCTACCCTTTTATTCTTCTTCTCCTTCATATTTTATATCTCTTGATCTGTCTATTCTGCGTTCTTGGTAATTTCTTCCTGTCAAGTGGGTGTACTGATTCCCCAAGCTGTCTAATTTAATTTACTCTTCTTTATTTGGCTCAAAATATTTTTAATTTCAGTGATCACATTTCTTTTGTAAAGGCACTGTGTGCTCTCTTAAAGCATGTCTGAAATGCTATTGAGTATGTAGTATACCTTTCTCATGTGTCCCATATTTTTCCCCCTTCATTATGGTTTGCATGTAGCAATTTGAATCTGCAGTTCTAGGGAGTCTTATCAGGTGTGTTTCCTGCTGACTCACATCAGTGGTGAAGCAGGGCCTTCTTCCTTGCTCTGCAGTTTTGGATTGTGAGCTCATCTCCTGAGAGACTTGATCGGTGAGAATCTCTGGTGGTCTGGATTGCTGAGAATCACCTCCACAGGGGTTTGCATTTGTTCCTGTTCAGTGCCCAAGGCTACAATCGACCCACAAAGACATTTTAAATCTTCTAGCTTCTGTCCTCCAGACTACAAAAGTAGGCTAACAAAGGGCAAAATCTAAAGCACTAGTGAACCAACTCTTGGGGAGATTTTCCCCACTCCAACAGAGAGATGATCTCTCTGGATATTTTTTTTTTTCTTTGCTGGCAAGCAGAACATTTTTCTCTGGAAGCCCTTGGCAGGTCGTGGCCTTATTGGAGAGATCTCAGTTCCAATTCCCAACCCCGTACCCATTTCTCAGTCTCTCACTCTCCCTGTGGCAGGGTGGAAGGCTGCCTTACACCTGGGCTTCCTCCAATGCACTGACCCTGTTGGGCCTCCCTCTGGTGGTCCAAGTCGTGCTCTGTTACTATGGTCCTTTCTCTGTCTGCCATAAAGCCCAGATCAGCCTTCTCTTGGGGGTTCATGGTCATTGGCATTGTTCACCTCCATTCAGGCCCTACCCTGTGTCCTATCACTGACTTAGCTCAGGAAGGACCTATGCACTTTGCATAAGAAGGGAATATATATGTAGTGATACCTATTTGGCTGATTTTTTTTTTCATTGCTTTTTAAAATGTGGTCTTGAGGGAAGAGAGAAGAGAGGTGACTGACGCCTGTCCCCTCTGTTTCATCCTTCAACAGCTCTTAAGAATAAGCAAGGTTTTAAAAATATTTATCTTTTCTTTTTCCTGTCCCACTATTATCTGAAAGTGACAGAGAACAGTGTAGAGATTCATCCACCAGTGCTATCGCTCATGCTGCCCCTGGAAGGCAGAAGCAGCCCTGGCCACTCTAGTGCTTGAGTCTGCCAGGAAGCGCCTGTGTTCTTTCTTTCCCAGGTTATGAAATCATAGCTACACAGGAGATCCCTGTGGTTCCAGAGGGAGCCGCACATCTAATGCAGAGGCAGATAACCTAGCTAGCATTCTTTATCTCTGACGTTTAGTTCTTGCTCATCTCTTCTGAGACCAGCAATGTGCTAAATGCTGTGGCAGTGAAGATAAACAGGACCTTCTCTTCCTTGAAGAGGCTCGTGCTAGTGAGGAGACAGGAGCATTGACAGCTTCAAACCAAGTAAGCATGGGGGACAGGAAGGTGCTTCCTGTGATGTGCCAACGAATTTTCAGAGGAGATGAAATGGGAAACAAATCCTCAGAGATTGCTAAGAGTCCATCTACACCTTTCTTTTAAGTATTTATTTGTACTGTGTTGTTGTACTATTGGTGCTGAGCCTGCGGATAGGCCCTTCCCATGAATCTGCTAATGGCAAATCCACGGTCCCCATCATCATCTGCTGGCACACTGGACAGCAGCAGGGGCTCCGGCGACGGGTGTGAGGGGCTGCCTCCTCCACGCCGTGTGTCTTCTGGCCAGTCCTTCATCCTTTCTTGTGCCTTTGATTCAAGATGTCAGCATCTCCACTGTCTAAACCTGGACAACTTCAAGTTGGCATGGAGTAGCCACCCTTGTTGGGAGGCAGACAGCTACGCCACTGTGCCAAGGGCTTGGGGGGTGGGGGCCCTGAAGATGGATGTGGTCCCTCCAGTTATTGTTAAGTAAGCTCACCTCAGCATCGTTCTCTCTTCAGTTTTACCCAATTTGGGCAGCAATCACAAAATTTATTGGGATTTTAGCCTCTTACTATGGGGTTTGTGATAATCACTTTGGGGTTCACGTAAGAGAGGGAGCCACTGTGTTCTCCATTAAACAGCTCTAAGTGACCCTGGAAGAGTAGATTCACGCTGTGGACAGGAAAGAATGAAAGAAAAACCAGGAATTGCGTTTTTTATTTTATTAAGCTCTGTGGTTTAGTTGGATTCAGCAGTTCCTTCAAAACTGTTCAGTAGCACAGATACAAACTTAGATGCAAAGCTACAAAACTTAAAAACTACAGAAGATGATCTTCAGTGCCCATGACTTGGCAAAGGGTTTTTAGGCTTGACACAAAAGCACAATTCATAGAAGGATTTACTGAGAAACTGACCTTCATCTGAATGTAAAACTTCCACTCTGCCAAAGCTTCTGTCAGAGAACAGAAAGACAAGCTACATGTTAAGAGAAAATATTTGCGAATTTGCGAACCACGTATCCAACGGTGGACTAATATTTTTAATGTGTCAATTAAATAAAAAAAAAAGAAAACCTTACAATTCAGTTTTAAAAACCTAACTAAATCCAATTTTTAAAAAATGGGCAAAGGCATGCGCGGCCATTTTACTGAAGAGGATATACAGATGGCAAATACGCACGAGAGAGGGTGGTCAACGTCACAGCCATTGGGGGAAGGCAAAGTGAGACCACGGTGCAAGATCACTCTCAACACGACTGAAGTGAAACATAGCAAAAATATCAAGGGCAAAGAAACTTGAGCCACTCAGACACTGCTGCTGGGATTGGGAAATGATACAGCACTTCAGAAAACACTGTAGAAAACCATCTGGCAGTTTCTTTAAAACTTAGGCATAGATGTATCTACCACAACCAGCATGTGCACCCGGGAATATTTTTCCTAGAGAAATAAAGACTTATACTCTGTATGAATGTTTTACCAGCTTTCTTCAAAATAGTCTCAGATCGGAAACAACCCAAAGTCCATCTGCAGGAGAAGGGATAAAAAGGTGAAAGTCCACCCACAGCCTGGAACAGCACTTGGTTCATTCAAAGAAATGACTGTGGACACACAACCACCTTGACCAATTTCCAGAGATTTTTGCTGAATGGAAAAGTGAATCTCAAAAGGTTTGCAGGCTGTATGATTCCATTTACATAATGTTTTTGAAATGAATAAATTATAGATTTGCAGAGCAGCAGGTTAGTGGTTGCCGGGGCGGGGGTTTGTGGGTGGGGAAGAAATTGAAGGTGGTTAAAGAGCATCAAGGTTCTCGTAAAGATAAAGCTGCTTTCTGTCTTCGCTGTGGAGGCTGCTCCGTGAACCCACACAGGTGAGAAAATTGCACAGAACTAAATAAACACACAAGTACAAGTAAAACCGGGGAGATCTAAATGAGATCAGCGGATTGCATCAATGTCAATATCCTGACTGTGATGTTGCCTTATAGTTTCATAAGACATTTTCATGAGAGAAACTGGGTAAAGGGTGCATAGAAATCTCTCTGCATGTGAATCTACGATTATGCATATGAATCTGCAATAGCGTAAAAAAAAATTAAAGTTTAACTAAAGCAATCTTTGAGAAAAGGCAGCAGGAAGTTTGCAGCCTAGGTGGGTATGTGTCCTTAACTGACATTTCAAGCTCTGCTCTGAGGCTCTCCTCCTCTGCCTGCAAGCGCCTCTGCCTCCAGCTGCTCCTGGGAAACAGCAGCCCTGAAAGCTTTTGCCTGTGGCGGAGATGCCAGCCCTGAAGCTGAACCTGCCCATGACTGTTCCTCCCAAGCCTGAATTCTGGCCAAAGGCCTAACACTCAGGGATGAGTCCAAGCCATGGTACTGCAGGGCTGTGGGGTATAGGACAGCACGTCCATTGCTCCTACAGGAGCTTCCCTTAGGCTACTGGAGACGGCACTGGAAACAGGCTTCCCTGTAAGAAATGACAACCGCCCATCTTGTTCACCCACGGTCTTCAGTCGTGGAGGTCAAGGTCAACCCCTTCATTTCTCCACAGGGCTTCATCTCTCCTGCTCTCTGTAGCTTGAATAAACAGCCCGAGTTTGTAGCTGGCAGTGTGGGGATTCAGTTCCTGAGAGAGGCAACAGTATAACAGTATTAACAAGCCTGGGCTTTGGGTCAAAAGAAATGGTTCAAATCCTGCATCATCCTCTGAATGGCCATCTCCTAACTATGAGGCATGATGACATCTCCTTTCCACGGATTGTAAGAGGATAAAATTAGGTAACGACTTGCCCCTGTATTGTTCCGCTCAGGCTTCCACAACACAAGACAACGGTTGGAGTGGTTTAGACAACAGAAGCTTTTCACAGTCTGGAAGTTGGAAAGTTCGAGATCAAGGCTCAGTTGCCGTGGTTCCTGGTGGAGGCGCCCCTCCCAGCTTGCAGGCTGCGGCTTCCTGCTCCCTCCCCATGTGTGAGCACAGAGAATCTGTTTCTCTTCTTGAAAAGCCACCAATTTTAACATATGAGGTTCCTACCTACCCTTATGACCTCATTTAACCCTAATCATCTCCCTAAAAGTCCTGTCTCCAAATACAGTCCTCCAGGGGGTCAGGGCTTCAAAATATGAACTTGAGAGGACACAGCATAGCCTATCACAGTCTGCTTATGGTCATTATCTGGCACATAGAAAACATTTAGAATACAAAGTTGCTTATGATTTGATTATTTATTTTTGTTAATGCTGTGATGGTACATAGTAGAAGTCAGGTAAATTGTTCTAGTTAAGCAAAAAGAGGACTTTTTAAAATTTTTCACTGTTTTTGGTACTGGGGATAGAATCCAGGGTGCTTAACCACTGAGCAACATCCCTAACCCTTTTTCTGTTTTTTATTTTATTTTTATTTCTAAGTTGCTTAAAGCTTGGCTAAGGTGCTGAGGCTGGATTTGAACTTGTGATCCTCCTGTCTCAGCCCCCTGAGCTGCTGGGATTACAGGCGTGAGCCACTGCACCCAACTACGAGGCTATTCTTATATAAAAAACACAATATTATGTTTTGGATTTGGCATGGGAGTGAAAGCAGGTTTCAGGAAGTTTCTGGAGATTGGAAACTGAAACTGTATCCAGAACCCAGCAGAAGTCCCTCCACCCCTCCCCATTTCTCCTCCTCACTGCGTTGCTATCCACTGGTTTTCTCCACCCTTTAGGGTGCATAAAGTGGCCACAGGGCCATTTCCACAGCTTTCACAGTGCCCTCTCCTCTGTGCAGAGACCAGCCCAAACTCACTCCTGTGCAGATCCATCCCAAATTCCCAGGGCGGACACCACTGCACTTGGGTCAGAGGTCCAGGCCTGCTCCCATCCCCAGTGGCTGGAGACCACAGCCTTGGCAGACCCGGGTGTCCGCTGCCTCAGGAAGGAAGGAGTTTCAGACCTTCAGACCTAGTGACCATCACAAGCTGCATAACCCTAACGCGGCTATAACTTTTTTCAGTGACGTTAGCCCTGCTTCACAGTCCTTACACGCCCAGCTGTGAATGAGGATGCGGTCCCCATATCTGTCACAAGCCTGGGTTCCTACAGCCCGACCCCAGACACTTTGCAGAGATGAGTCTTTCGGTCGAGAGTGGGTGCGTTCAGGGCGGTATGGCCGTGGACGCAGAGATGAGTCTTGGCAAGCCCATCTCAGGGAGGTGTGCTCAGTACAGAATGTTCCCCCTCACCTGGGACCCCCTCTTCCCTCTTCCTATGTCCTCTCTGGGTGTGGTTTGCTACCCAGGCTTTTAAATCTCATGAGTTTCCTTAGACACAACTGCATCCGGACGTGCCAGGGAACTGTGTTGGGCCACCTGCAGCCATCGTGGGGCCAGGTCTGACAGAGCACAGGGTGGCCTCACTCCCACCCCACACAGTCCCCTACACCCTGGGGGCATGGACGGGGCCAGCCAAGGAAGTAATTCCTTTCCAGCCTGCAGCCACGTGGCTAGGTCTGACTCAGCAGTTCAGGCTGGACCACTGCCCTTAAGTGTCCTCAGTGCCTCGACACCCAGGCCCAAAGCAGCACTCCTGACCAAACATGATGACTTCCCCTGTTGGCACGCCCTCTGCCTCTCTCTTTTCTGCCTTCATTGGATGCCGCTGGCCACGGTCGCAGGTGAACACAGGCAAAGCACTGGTCTTCATGGGGCACTGCTGGGTGAGGTGAAGGACACATCTGTGTGGAGAAGAACAGCTGTGAGACAAATCTCATCAGCAGACAGACAGACCCAGAGGGCCAGAGGAGGAGCAGCACTGCACCGTCCTCCATCTCTCTGTGCTCAGCCTCCTCCTCCCAGAATCTTGGTGCTGATGTGCCAAGTAATTCTTGTACCTGGAGTGGTGGTCCACTTCCATCCAATTTCATTCAAACTAGAAAACACAGCCAAACCTCTCCAAAACCTGCCCCACTTAACGAACTCACCTGGTTAACCAAGAAGGCCCCATTCCCTGTAGAATATTGTAGAATCTGACACAGTGGGCAAACTGCAGGCAGCTTCACAGCTTCCCACAGGTCTGCCGTGGGCTAGGAGTCCCTGTGCTTTCCCCAAAACCTCTCAGAAACCCAGGATATCAAGGGCACGAAGGGATGGTGTTGTGTCCATGAAAACTGCTCTGGAAAACGTTGGGCCACCATCTCGTTGTGCAAGAGCCAGATTCGGAAAGACAAGAGCCACGTGGTTCCCTCTCATGTGGAATCTAGGAAAAAATTAAATAGATGACCGGAATGCAGAAGGGAGACTCCATGAAAAGGAAGGGGACTAGGAGGCAGGAGTGAGGGGGGCCACAGGAGGGTGGGCTGGCAGGGCTCAGAATAGGTCACATGGACACAGACTGTGAATCCAGGAAGGGCAGCAAGCTGCGCAGTCCATAAGCACTAATGTAGAAAACCGCACCTGGTGAAGACTTTGAAAAAATAGGCCTGCTGCTTTAAAAACTGCTGAACAACCTTGTGTGGTCACTATGACTGGAGAAAGTGGTGAAAATCTAGCTTGCATTGGAAGGGTGGCTCAAACGTGTGTGGCCTCTCCACTCCAGGAAGGGACCACTGGGAAGGAGGCAGCCAATGCTGTGGATGGAGTTTACACAGGACAGGGCAGCACGTCCACCAAAGAAAGGCAAAAGAACAGGCCCAAAGATGAGCCTGGTTATGCCTCCAAGGCCATGGGTATACATGTCTCTTAGCATTGATATCTTCCTAAATTGAAATGAAGTGCTCAAGCTTATATATGCATTTAAGAACATTTTTTCCCCTTTAACAAATAAGCCTCTGGTTCCAAACTCTTGTATCAGAGAGGTTGGGGTGGCCCCTATATTTATGGCACTAATCTGTCAGACTCTGTGAAGCAGTTAGGAGCAGGGGCTGTGGGGTGTGAATAGCATGTGTCATTTGAGTGCTCTAAGTCCCAGATGCCTCTTCTGTAAAATGGGGGAATACATATCTTCTAAGGATGGTTCGACAAATGCGATAATTTCTGTAATGTGCTGAGCACCTTTCCTGGCACGTACGGGACATTTAGTAAATGCTGGGGGTCATGAAGATGACGGTGCCTGTGAGTCAACACGCAGTAACTGACTGCCAGGTACTATCCTAGATGCTGAGCTCACAGGACGAGCGAGCACAGCGCCTGCCCTGAAAAGCCCACGGTCTGCCAGGGAGAAGAGGTGCAGCGGATGAGCTGGGGGCTGGTGTTCACCAACCAATATTGGCTGAGTATCTATCACACGTCAATCAATGGCTGCGCTGATAGCTGTCATTATAAAAACCTGCCCTAGCCATCGTAAGGATCAAGTCCAGTGGAGGAGAGAGTCACCAAATAAATCCATATGGGGACCCACGGAAGGATTCACTGCCTAGTGGGGTGCACGTGCCAGGACAGGATTCCCTGAGAAGCATGTGTGCGGTTGAGACTTAGAGGTGGCTAGAGCCGTCACTGAGGGCTGGGAGGGCCGGTACCCCATGCCGAGACCACCATGGGGGGGCAGCACTACATGAGCGTTTTGATAGAGCTGCTCTGGGGGCTGTGAGGCAGGGAAGGAGCAAGTTTGTCTGGATTTGGGAAAGTGGTATGAACTGGGAAGGCTTCTCAGAGGAGGTGACACTGAACAAGTAGATGTTCCCCCAACAGACAAGTTGAGAGGGGCTGTGCAGGGCTATCGAAGAGAGGTGCTGGAGCTGGGCCAGCCTGAGGAACAAGGAGGGGTAGCCTGGACCAGGCAGCTGGAGCCCAGAGGAGGAGATTCGCAGGGAAGGCACAGCATGCTCCAGGAGGCAGGAGGTTCAGCCCCCACACTGGGCGTGTCGGGGAGAGACGGCAGAGCCACTGTGCTTCCTGTGGGTTAGCATGCAGGCTCCTGACGGCCTGGTCCTCAGACAGGATCATAACAAGGCTGACTCCCAGGGAAAGGACACACTTCCCCGTGCCTGGAGAGATGTGTGAGGTTATTTCTGTGAGCAGGAGCCATGGAACAAGTGGTACGGAGGCTGTGTCTTCCACGGTGAGGGACGTGTGGACAGACCTCGTTTGGAAGGTGAAACCCAGACAGGCTAAAAAGCCAGAGGCAGAAGCACTGGGGGGGTGAAGTGTGCTCCCAATTAGCATTTCTTCCATGTTTTGCCATTTCTGAATTTTTCTCTCCTACATTCTGCCTCTGTAGTTTAATCTCTGGCAACAATATTTTGAACTAATTAATATAAAATTAATCCAAGCATTATCTAAAGTGGATAATGACTTAATATTTTCCATATCCCAGGCAATAAATTTTTGAAAGTACTTCCAACCCTCCTCATAAAAATCTTTTACAAAATTAGCGGAAGAGAAATTTGGAGGCTGTTTTTCTTTTAATTTGTATCCCAAAGTAGCAAATAAATGTATAGGTTATATGTATAGGTAAAATGTATAGGTTATAGTTCTGCTTTAATTTAGGGCAGAGATTTTCAGTGGGGGGTTTTTGGTCACCAGGGGGCATTTGGCAATGTCTGGAGACACTTGGTTGTTGCACTAGGAGGTGGGGGTGTTGCTACTGGCCTTAAGTAGGCAGAGGCTGGGCGTGATGCTCACCATCCCGTGAGGCACAGAAGATCCCTCAACAGGGAGTCATCCAGCAACGATTATCAGAGGTGCCAAGTTCAAACCCCACCCCCTCCATTTTAGACCATGAAAGAACCTCTAGGATTGTTCATTTCAAATTCCTAGTTCTGCAGATGTGATATGTAGAGTTAAAGTCGTGAAATGCTCTACCTACGGCTGGCTGGTCAGCAGCACGTGGGACTGGAGCCCAATCTTCCCACATCAGCTCTTTCCTCTTGGGGTGCACCAGATGCCTGGCAGAACTCTACGCAGTGAACGGTGTGTTTGAATGCCAAGATCCCTTAGTTCCGATGCTGAGAGAGGGGTTACGTATCAATGATGACTGCACAGGTGACAGGTGGCTTCTTTAACCTGGAAGGAAGCAGGGACAGCTGCTTCTGCTAGCACCCAAGCAGCCTTCTGGATCCCAGAGGAGCTGACCAAGACAATGGCCGTGCAGAGTCCTGCCAGGCTGCCGCTGTCTTTAACTGTGAAGAAAGGCTGAGTAGCTCAGTCCTGCTTTCCTTCAGGAGATGAGGGACTCTTTCAAAACATGAACATTTTATAAATGATTTGACAAATGCAAACCATGGATGAAAAAGACCAGCATGTGAGTGTGAGGACCAGGAGCCCTGAGGAGCCGCAGCTTCCAAAGTCCCCGCACCGTGGAATATGACAGGTCCTCCTGTTTGTAGAGTGTGGGCTGAGCCCAGAGAGGATTGGAACTGGGGGTCGGGTGTGAAAGGGGGATGCTCCTGGCTTTAGCTCTGTCACTTGCTGGCTGTGTCAACCTTTTAGCTGTTAAGGCCTCTCTCAGCTAGGAGAGGCTGGGAGAGGCTGAGACTTGAGTTGCAGGGCTTCGGGACTTGAGTTTATGTTTGAGATCATCAGGTTGAGTGAGAGTCATTTTCCAGATGAGGAGACTGAGGCTCAGAAAAGTCCAGCTAGGTTTTCCAGATTGCAAACCTAGTTAGAGATGGGAGGACACACGCCCGTATCCCTGGTGACCTGAGATCTGTATTTACTCCATATTTAATTCTTGGGAGTGATTTTCAGAGATTTTCCTGTGTTAGCAGAAGAGACTGGAGACATTAGGAGCATTTTCAGCTGCAGTGGCTTTGGTCGTTGCCAGCACCACGGAGCTGCCCTTCCTCTATGAGGTTAACTAGTGGGTACCCACGTGTCCCTCAGCTGGCTTCCTCATGCTAGTATCCCCAAATGGGCATCCTCCTTAAACCTACTAGGACGCAGGACAGTGGCTCCTTCTCATAGCTGCTTCCCCACCCCCAATATCATAGACATGTCACTCAAGCCAGAAAAAGCCAGACAGAGACTAAGGAAGCCTAATGTTGAATGGTGGCTAAGCCACTTGACCCTGGGCAGAGACTTGTTTAGGGAACTGAGGCTTCAAAACAAGAATCAGGAGCAGGTCAAAACCAGAGAAATGGCATGGCAGACACACTAATTAGCAAACTTCCACGTGGTCCAATTAACAGTGCTTCTGAAACTTGCCGGATGAGACGGCTGCTGGATGACAGGCTGCTGAAAACGGAAGTCACTTGTGCCCTGAGTTTGCTTTTTGTGCTCCTAAGATGAGACAAGACTAATAAAGACTGTCTGCACCTCCAGAGTCAGCAAACACTAGGAAGATCAAATAAAATCCCGGGCGCTGAAACGCCCTGCCTCTGTGGCAAGTTGGGGCTAAGTCCTTTGAAATCCTCAAGCCTGCAGCTGGGGACCGCTTAGTCACATCACGAGGCCATGGACCTAACCTCATGTTCGGGTGGGGCAGAGGCCATCCCAGCGAGGCCTGCAGGAGAAAGCACACCAGCGGTGGTGTCAGGAGGGCTTCAGGGCAGATCTGAGACACAGTTCCACTGGCTAAGGCCAATTTGAGCTTGAAGCGTTTTTCTTTTCTTTCCTGTTCATATTAGCTGTTTCGAATTTATTGTACAACATGGACCCTCCAAACCCTCTCCTAGAAGTTGCCAGCCAACAGTTGGCCTCAGAAAAGCAAAACGACCTTCTCCTGTGCAGAGCAGGCAGCAGGCATGGCCTTTGGACCGCACTGAGCCCCAGTGGGGGCTTATGCTTTCTCAGGGGTGCATAAAGTCTGACTTAGTTGAAGCTGATTCAGCAATGATAAAAGAAGGCACATTAGAAGCCTCAAGAGATGCCTTCTGGAAAAGCCGGGACTACAGCCAGGACTACATTTTGTCCTTCTTGATTAAAAAAAAAACAAAAACAAAAACAAACTTGCTTCATTGTGGCAATACTTTTCAAAGGAAGCAGGAAGATAATGCACTTTTTTTCTTTCTTTCTTTTTTTCCACTCCTTACATCCAGCAAAGATCCATAGAGTGTCTGAAAGACAGAACAGGACAGAGTCCAAGACTTGGGTTGCCCCCAAGTTACAGAATAAACTTGCCTTCAAACCTCCTCTGGAAGGGGACACTCTCAACCCAGTTCTTCTAGGATTCATGGAGATGGGATCAGAGTGAATGAGCACAAAATTAAAGATCACGATGCACACACGGCTACGAGCTGCTGAGAGTGGGTGGTAAGAGCGGAAATGCAAAGTAAGAAAACAGGCAAGATATTTGGACTCCTCAAACCCTAAGGTCATTATATGACTACTAGAGAGTTAGAAAATAAGTCTATTCTAAATGTTTAAATAACGAATGATAATAAAATGTGAGGCAGAATCAAGATCTTTTCAAGAAAGCCAGGTATTTGTGTAAGAAAACCAAATAGAACTTTCAGAAGTGAAAAATGGAATCACTCCAACTAAAGTCACCCAGGGCAGGTTAGACAGCCCACATGTGCACAGCTGAAGAAATGACTAAGAAACCGGAAGAGAGAGTGGCACACATATATCCACAAAGCAACACAGAAAAATGGCAGGAGGATATAAAAGAGAGGCCAGAAGATGGGAAACAAAAATGAGCCACCTAGCCTCAGTCCATCAGGAATCCAAGGAGAGGCAGAGTGGGAAGGATTAGAGAAAGAGGCTGAGAAGGTGTTCAAATGGTGCGGATCTTTGAGTTGGTGAAAGATGGGTGCCCCATCCAGGAAGCACGTGAAGACTCAGGCAGGGATCGTGAGCCCCATCTGACACTGTACACAGACTCGCTGCACAGGACACTGAGCCTAAGACCAAGCAAACTATGATTCCATCATTGACATCTTGAGAATGCTGGTATCCCTGATGATTTTACACTCCCCACTAATGGCACACAGGCATCTGCTATGACTCAGGCTCCCCCAGAATATCTGATTATTGAAGTATTGTGCAACTTGAGGTATTTTCTTCTTCCTTCCCAGACAGTTTCCCCTCACTGCCGTGTTGTTTTAAAAAATGCTTATATAGGAGCCAAACTAAATGTGTCATGCTGCCTTATGTGAATGAATTAAGTTCGCTGTGGTATGTTTCCTCATTCACAAAATGGAAACAATAATAGTACGTGTCTCTTAGCATCATTAAAAGGATAAAATTTAATCATATTTATTAATTTCTCAGGATAGTGTTTATCACTGTCTTTTCCTGTTTTCTGTTGCTATGATGAGACACCTGAAACCTGGTCGTGCATAAAGAAAAGAAGTTTATTTGGCTTATAGTTCTGAAAGCTGAGAAGTCCCAGAGCACGGTGCTGTCATCACCTCAGTACTTCTTGCTGCAACATAACATGGCTAAGGGCATCGAACGGTGAGACAGCAAGTGTGCTAGTTCAGATCTTTCTTTCTTTCCTTATAAAGCCACTAATGCCATCACAAGGGCCCTACACACATGACTTATCTAACCCCATTACCTCCCAAAGGCCCCACCACCAAATATCAGTATGTCAGATTTGGGGGATGAAGTCTGCAACATAAGAAATCTGGGAGCACATATTCAAGTCAAATAACTGATCTAGTGAAAAATGTATCGACTATCTTTCCTTTTTAAGTATTTTGATTAATACATCCCACTCCAGCCAGGGATTCTGGTGAGAGGGGCAGAAGACGGGGAGACAGGTGGCCAAGGACCAGGACCGGGGCTGAGGGTGCATATTCTGCGAGCTGAACCACTGGAACATCTGGGGGAGGGACTTCACAAGGCCCACGAGGACCTGCCCAGACAGGGCCCCCCGATGGGACGCAGGTGAACACCGGTAAGACCCTCCGCCTCGCTCCTCGCTGAGCCCGTTCACAGCAAGCGCCTTTCAGGGTCTCCCAAGGGACAGTCCCGCAGCTGCTGACCTGTAAGTCACAGATCGCAGGGGTGTGATGATGAGTCCAGGTGAGCGGATTAAAGGATTCAGTGCCAGGACAGCCAGGGCTGAGAAGAAGCCTGGGGGCCCAGGGGGAGGAAAAGTCACCGTGTCGTGGAGGGGAGCCAGTGACGAGGACAGGAGAACCAGCATTCTCAGGATTCACTCAGACTTCCACCTGGCAGGTGCGGCCATGCTTCACGATGCATTTCTCAATCTTTAAAAATCAAGACCTAATACCTGCTTATAAAGTGACACGTTAAAGAAAGGCACAGTGACACCAACAGCAAGACTCTCCAAATGTCAGTTCCCTCCTTCGTAAAGCACTGCAGGAGACTGACCCAGCTGGCCGTTCTGCACAGGCGGGAGATGCTGTGTGACGTGCGTCTGAAATGGGTCACTTCTCCATACAGGTTAGTGGCCGGAGCTCACCGCGGTCCTCCACGTGTCATTCTGTAGAATATGTGGCTGGTGAAGGGCAAAAATCACACTGGAGACAACCGTGCAGCCAAGAGATTTGTTCACCAGCCTTTATGGCTGGTCGGAGGTAGAAGAAGTGCAAGGAGAGAGGAGTCAGGGAGAGGGGAGTGTGCGAGCTCTGGGCGGAGGGTGGGTGCCTGGTTGTGCTGGCTGTGGTCTCTGGAGCTGTCGGCTGGGGCAGCTGCCGTCGAGCTGGAGATGGTGGGTCTGGAGCTGTCCTAGTGGCTGCCTCCTCTCAGCAGGGACGAGCTGTTGAGACTGAGCTCCAGGCAGGCAGGAGCTTTAAGTAGGGATTTCTGGTGGGGGATGTACCAGAGCGACCTTTAAACCTATTGACTCCTGCCCAGGGAAAATGAAACCAGGTTGCTTCTCATGGAAATTTCCATGGGGGAGGTGGCCCAGCGGCCCAAGCCTATCTATCAGCTGGTTTCCTCTGGGGTTTTTTCCCTAGGTGTTTCCTTTTCTATGTATTGTGCTCACACTCTTTTATAAATGTAGATAGTGCATATTTAGTGTTTTATCATGACCAACTTTGATTTTTTAAAATACTCAAAACCCAATAAACCCTCTTTTCAGCACTGGCCTCCAGTCTTCCGAGGGCCTCTGCACCCTCTTGGCCTCCTGCCTTCTGCTCTCACAGGCCACAGGCAGTGGTTCTCTTTTCCACAGCCATGGGCTGCTTGTTTGGGGTAGTGGGCCTGGGACTGGCCTAGGACATTAGCCAGCAGGCCACCCAGGGTCTGTCCTGCCCCCTCTGCATTGTGAAGAAAGCTTAATTTCAGGGGCAACTATCCACCACTCCTGTTCCTCCTGCCCTCTGTGTGTCCCCCTCTTTGAGAAGAGCACAAGACATGAGTTAACTCTAAATGACTAGCGCCTTTTATGTCACCGTGAAGGAAGGATGGTGGCAGCCAGCAGCCCCCATGGGCTCTCGCGCCCAGATTTACAGGGTCACCTCCATGTTCACCATCACATCGGATTTCCTAAAGCTCTGTAAGAATGAAACTCAAAGAAAGCTCACGACATGCCTCGAGTCCGGTCTTAATGCATTAGCTCCAGGGTCCTGACCTCCCTGGCCCTGTCTTAACCAAGTCAGCCACTTGCTGAGCTACAAGAGACCACAGACTCATGTGGGTCAGGATCTGAAGGCTTGTATGAGTATAGCAGGCCTAAAGAATTCCCTAAAAATTATAATGAGAACTTAAAACAGGATTTTCTGTCTGGTGCTGCATGTAGATTTAACACTCTTCTGATCTCATTAATAACTAAGTCATAACCTCTCAATGTGAGGCTGTCAAGGGTTGGGCTTTGCAGAGCTGACTTCAGAGAAAGTCCAGAACTGTTCCTGGAGCCAGTGAACCAGTCCTGGAGTCCAGGTTCACTGCTGTGGACCACGGGACCCTGGGAAAGGCACAGTATTTCCCTAAATCTGTTAGTGTCATCTGCAAAATGGATTGTATGAGCATAGCTAAGACACAGAGCTGCTGGGGAAACTAAAGAAGACAATGTGTGGTTGAAACAGAGAAATCAGCTTTAAAAATATATCCTCCAAAATAGGGTGACTGGTGAATTAAACATTTGACAAATGCTTATGTAGCATCCTGTACAAATAAAGCCAAAAACCCAAGTCAACCAACTTTTAGCCCAGCATTTTCCAACTTCATAACAGAACCATCTTCAAAAAGATGTTTATACACACACACACACACACACACACACACACACACACACACATATATATATATGGATGTTATTTGATAGATGGGCTTGGAACAATGGGCCACCCCCACCCCCATGGAAATTTCCATATCCTGAGACCTTGTTTCATGTTCCCTGGGCAAAAGCCAATGAGCTTAAAGGTCACTCTGTTCCCTGGGCAGGAGCCAATAGGCTTAAAGGTTGCTGTGTTCCCCAGGCAAAGAGACAATAGCTTTAAAGTTCGCTCTGGTGCACCCCCCACCAGAAATCTCTACTTAAGCTCCCGCCCATCCGGAGCTCAGACACAACAACTCTTCCCCGCTGAGAGGAGGCAGCCACTCCACCAACCTTAGACAACCCACCACCTCCAGCCCAAGGGCAGCCACCCCAGCCGATAGCTTCAGAGACCACAGCTGGCACGTCTGGGACCCCACCTTCTGTCCAGAGCTCGGCCCTACTCCTTTCTCCCTGACCCTTTCTCCCCGTACCTCTTTTACCTCCAACCAGCCATAAAGGCTGGTGAATAAATCTCTTGGCTGCAAGGTGATCCCTGGTGTGATTTTTGCTCTTCATTATTAATATCCACAAAACAATGATTATCTGGTGGGATGTGTTTGGTGGAAGATTCTTGCAAAACCTTAAACTCATGCCATATTAATTTTTCCTTCTCTGCTGGGAGGCACAGACCACCTCCCAGCCCCCCACACCCTGACCCTCCATCCTGCGGCTGTTCCGGGAGCTGCAATATCCTCTCTGGGTTCTGACAAGTATGCACATTGAGGACCACAAGCCACTGATGGCCGATGGTAGGGAACCTGGTGGATCTTCAGCAGTTCCAGTCACTGTGCTGGCCATGGATGGAGGCCGCACTGACAGCAGAGAGGGCGAAGCTGGAGGGTCTCCACCTGGGTGGCTCAGGTGCTCTGAGCTCCCAGGGCCTGGGTTTCTGGGGGAGGCTTCACACATGGCCATCTGGGTCTCCCAGGAAGATGGCCAGCATGGAGGAGGACCCTGTGCTGTCACGGTGAGAGTGAGGTGGCAGGAGGGAGCCTGGACTTGAGAGTCAGGCGACAGGTTGCATGCTGACTCCAGAGCCCTCTTTCATGGGCTCATGTGGCTCAGTGTCCTTCCAGACAACCCTGGACTGGCTGTGACAGAGGCACTGCATGGACACTCAGGCCATGGGAGGCATGGATGGCTAGTGGATTGTGTTCAAAGCAAGGTCCACCTCCGAACACCAGCAGCACAAGGGCATCTCCTACGAGCCTGGTCCTGTGGGCACCTGTGGGTACTGGACACTCAGTAGTGAGAAGTAAATTGATAGCCCACCTGAGACATGCCCCTCTGCTGCCCGCCTTCTGACCACAACTCAGTGCCGAGGGTTCACAGCCAGCCGAGTTCCTCCCCTCCCGCTCACTGCCCCCACCCACCAAGAGCACGCAAAGGCTCCACACTGAGAGCCTCCAAAAGTAAAGCCCCTTCACCCCAACTCCTGAGCATCAGCCAGTCCCTGACACCCTCTAAGGCCAGCCGAGGCCTCACCTGCATCTCAGCTCCCCTTTACTGTCTTCCCAGTCCCATGTCCCTCCCTCCATTGCAGGTGCTGTCCCTGGAGCGCCCTCGTAAACCTGATGCTCCCATATTGCACAACCCCCTCAGAATCGTGTCTCAGGGAACCTGACCTTCAGTGAGTCTGCCCCACACCCCAGGGCCTGCACAGCCTTCCCTAGAGACTTCCTCTATCTTCTCAGGAACCTGCTGTGAACCCCATCCACAAGTGGGGGGCAGAGCTGTGTGACACATCCCAGCTGAAGAAGGCTGTAACAGGGCACAGCCATGTGCTGCAGACTCCCCACGCGCCATGTTGTGTGGTGGTGCAAGAAGAGGAAGTCAGGGAAAAGCAGGGAGAGGAATGCCCACCAGTTCTTCCCTAAGTTAGACCTGATGCTCTCCTTCCAACCCATCATCTGTTGCTTCCACTTCTTCTGTGGTGTGTTTGTTGAGTTTGTCTTTTTAGCATCATAATATGAGCTCCATTTGAGTATGGACTGGGCTTGTCTTGCTCACGACGGGATCCATCACCATATGAGATGTGATGAATTTCACATTCTCCCATGTGCCATTTGAGTGTTGCTGGCTCCCCTTCTCTATCAAATATGTGCTCCATGAAAACATGGGCTTTGCCTGTTTGGCTCACTGCTTATATCTTCAGATCTAGCACAGAAATTGACACATAGACTTAATAATCATTTTTTTGAATGGATCGATTGCAAATGAATGAAATCACTAGCATAAAGTTGATAAGTGGATTCACAAGAATAGATGATTGAAGCTGTCAATGACTGACAGCAACTGGCATTCCATTTTTAGAAATGCATCAGAATTTGGGCTGGCACTAGCCACCCACCTTATGCATACCCCAACATTGTTTGCACTGTATCCCATTGCAGAAGAGTGTATTATTGAAGAAGAAGAAGAACAAAAAAAAAAAAAAAAAAACTAGGGTGAATATCTTCCAGGCCAAGAGGAAGGCATGCATGCAAGTTCCTTATTCATTCACTAAGCATTTCTCTGAGAGCATCAGGGATGTGATGGTAAGCGAGCCGCACAAGGCTCTCAGTCCAGCAGAGGATGCAAATCCTTCTCCCTTCATTACACTGTTCAAAAGAAAATCATTTGGATTGTTGCATGATGGGGTGAGCGTCAAACTGCAATCCTGAGGGGTCTGTCAGGATGCTGATCAGAGTGGCACAGCCCCTCCAGGCCCCACCCAGAGTGAGAATGCCAATCAGCACCAGCTTAGGACCTCTTGGAGCCCGCTGTCTCTTCAAGAGGCAAATCTAAGCAATTCTATGTGGTAGAATCTGGGGGCACAGAGAAGAGTCTGCCCAAGGGAGAGTATGTAGATCCAGAAACTCCTAACCAAGGGGTCCTACACAAACCAAACTCCTGAGCGGCAGGAGGAGGAGGCGGCCATGTCTGACTTGGTTGGATAGTGAGTCCTGCTTCACATTTTTTTGGTAAGAAAGTGACAAGACATGTAATGTTCACAGTTGTCTTGTGAACATTTCTTTTTCAAGTAAACAACCCTGTGAATGAGTTTGGAATTTGTCAGGACCTTACACTGTCTGCCAAGGGGATGGAAAAGCTCTGGCTTTCTGGCTGCTTGCCACATTACCACGCCCTGTTACAGGACCTAGGCTAAGCAGGGGGCGTGGCTGTGAGAACTGAAACCACCCCAAGGATAGGCCAATGGCTCTGCCAATGGCATCCACCCATGCTCCTTATGTGTCCCTATGATCTTTCTGCTGATTGGCCCATGTCCTCTATAAGACCGTCCAACTTCCTCAATAAACCGAGTTCCAGCGCCCACTGACTGGACTCCCCGGTATGTTCTGGTGTCCTTTGAGGACAGGGGAGGGAATATCGGTGGCCTTCGCTTTCCCAATCTAGCCTCTTCATTGGGGTAGGCCTCTCTGTCCTCTTTTGCTGGACAAAAGAGGTCTATTCCGGGTACGGGGGGCTAAAGACCCCAACCCCTTATAATATTTCGACAGGAATTTTAAAACATGAGGAGTATTTGTTGAGGGTTCAACTCCACACGTAGAGTCTGACTAAACCTCTAGCTTTGACCATGACTGTGGAAATACAGCTTTCTATTGTGCCTTCAGCTTCTGAGAGCTGGAGACTGAATGTTATTGTTTGAATGCTGTGGTTGTTTAGAGCCCTGGACTGTCACATTTCAGGGGAGGAGCTTCAAGGCCCTTGCCTTGCTTCACTGAAGGGGTGAGCAACAGCCTGGCCATATTTGAGAGTGGAAGAGCACACTTTTTCTTTCTGCTCTGGCGCCTGTGTCTGGACGTAGGGGACTTTCAGCAGAGAGTACTCCCTTGAGGGCTAAGGTGCAAGTTAATCTAATCCTGCCCTCTCTGCTGGAGCTGACAATCTTTGTGAGGCTTAGCTGGGACCCAGAAATCCACCCAGGTGACAGTGAGGGGAGGCTCTGCAGCAATATTGCTCCATATCAGAGGAGCCCAGGGCACAGGATTTGCAGTTACCTCTGGGAAGGGACATGCTGCAGGTGACAGTCTCTCCACTTTCTTCTCTGCCTAAATGATGGAGCATCCAGAAAGATGTCAGCAGCCCTCCCACCTCCAAAGACCACTCAGTCAACAGGTACAGACCTGACAGTTCAGGCTGCAAGGAGCCTGGGGTCTCTGCAGACCTTGGCATCTCCCAGAGACGAGCACTTCCGAGGCAGGGCGGGAGGGCAGAGGCCTGAGGCACCTCCGAGATCAAGCAGCAGGGGCTCCCGAAGAGGCAGACTCTGAGCAGATGGCTGCAGCAAATAAAAAGCTATGTTTTCATTTCAAGGCACCTGGAATCTTCTCAGAGAGTAAGCAGGGTAAACATTATGAATTAAAGAATGAATAAAGCAAATTGCAGAGGTATATGAATTGCAGGTTATTACAGACTGCACTTGATGTGAAGACTACAGGAAAAAATCCTTGTGGGTAGGATTATGGCAGGAAGGTAAAGAAGTTCAGAAAAGAAAGATAAGGGAGAAAAGACAGTGATCGTAAAGAATTTGCAGCTAGGGAAGGAGAGCACTGAGGACAGAGTATGTGCTTTCAAAAGCCCACTCTCCCCTTCCGCCTCCAAGATGATTGAAAAGAACTTCTGTGTCAGCATCTGTCCTTTTCTCTATCCTCTCCCGGGCATCACTGAGCAATCTCCCCTAGCAGGTCATCACTGGGAGGCCTGCTGCACCTGTGCCCCTCAGCCACGTTCTCCAGCACGGACAGGAACCAGAAGCTTGAGGTCTTCAGGAAAGATGTTTGCAGGTGACGTAAGCAGGTAAGTGAAGCTGATTAGCAAAGAGAAAATAGTATTGGGAGGAGATTTCAGATCTGCTGGAGTTCCAGGGATGAATTAATGACAGGTCCCGAGAAGAGCAAGGAGAACAAGTGAGTAAACAAAAACAAAAGATTAAAAGCTGATGATTTCACACAAAGATTTGTAGAAGAAAAGACACATAATTGTAGCACACTACTTGACTCAGCAAAGAACACTATTTCCATAGTCATATCAATTAAACATTGCATACTGACTTATCTAAAATTTTGGTGTTGTTATCTGGAGAGTTTCAGGTAAACAAAAGGGCTCATGCCTTTCAGTGGGACTTAAGCAAATTAAATGCTCTAACACAAATAAAGATAAGAAAAATATCTAGGTAAATAAAACATGACATAGTGGTGCAAGCATGTTATTTAACTTAAGTGCTGGAACAAATAGCCACAAGTGTATAACGTGGTGGTCCCTGGGGAGCAGGGAACTGGCAGTTGCCAGGTAAGGAGTGTGAGGAATGTAGCTCAGACATACAATGCTCTTTGGCTTTGACAGTGACAAAATGATGTGCATGTGCTCCCTTGGAAATAACAAAAATCAACCATAAAAATACCTTCTCTAGCAGGGAATTTGCTGTTCCCAATACGCTTTCCTTCTTGTTGGCCAAATCAAGTTTCTGGTAGAACATCACAAAATTAATTATTTTTCCTTTGGAAACACATTACATTTTAAATATCCACTGATGCATTGTTTTCAATTCTCAAAATATTTGAAGATTGTTTGGAATACAGGTGCCTATCCATAGTACTTTGATAATTTATATTGTATCTGAAATATTTTATAAAATTTCTAGATGTATTGCAGTAGCCAGTGTGAGCTGTGTGCCCTCCCGAAGATGGTTTACCCTGAGATGGAATTTTAAATAAACATCATGTCCAGAAATGAAATGAAACTCCCTTTGTGAGAAATAATAGCTAATTTCCTGTGAGTTTTATAAATTACTGAGACAGAGTCAATCAAATCTCTGCTCCATAGCTCACCTTTCCTGGTAGAACTGGATCTCTCAAATGGAAAGTTCTACCAGCCAAGCATTTTTGCTAGACCAAACTTGAGTCAGGCTTCTGAGTGTTCTCTGAGACCCACCTGTGCTCTTCCTTGTGAGAATCTTAGCGAGATCCTCAACCCTTGGTATCTGATCACCTTCAATATCTGATCAGTCTCATCTCCACCACCTACTGGGGAATGTCTGATCACTGTGTCCTGCTGTTAGCAAGAGTTCTGTTAGCCCTGGTGTGCCCTTTTAGGAATTTCCATCCCCTAGCTACCCCCATCCTGCTTCTTAACTATAAATTCCTGCTGGCCCATCCTTTATTCAGAGTTGAGGCCAATCTCTCTCTTCCATAGGAAAGCCCATTGCTGTGGTCCCAATATCTGTCACAATGGTCCTGAATAAAGTCTACATGGCTATACTTTAACAAGTGTCATTGAATATGTATGTACATGTGTGTGTGGGTATATATATATATATATATACACACACACACATATATATAATACTACAATATTATATATATATATATATATATATATATATATATATATATATATATATATATATATTACATTTCTGCAATGTGAGACCTAAAATAAAAACATTCCTAGAAGAAACATAGGGGGAAAAATTTCTCCTTGATAGTGGCATTTGATTTTTTTTTTTTTTTTTTTTTTTTTACATCTCACCAAAAGCACAGGCAACAAATGTGGAAATAAAGCCGTGGACTACAACAAACTAAAAAAAGGTTCTGTGCAGCAAAGCCAAAGGTCAACACACTGAAGAGACCGCCCACCGATCACGGGGACTTAGGTGTGAGCCAGGTCGACACACACACAATAGCAGTCTGTCTTTTACGGGACAGCTGTCGTGTGCCACAAGGGGAAGAATCTAGGGGACATTATTCTAAGTGAAGTAGGCCAGTCACAGAAAGAAAACGCTGCACCATCTCACTTCAATGTGAAACCTAAAATATACATAGAAACAGGATGGGATGATGGTTGCCAGAGTGGAGGTGGGGGAAGAGGTGGGAGAGTGGAGAGATTTAGGTCAAGGGCTACAAAGTTGCTGTTACACAGGCTGAATAAGTCTAGAATTCTAATGCAGAGTGTGAGGACATTAGTTACTGATATTGCATTATATGCTTAAAATTTGCTGAGATAACCATGTGAGATGATGGCTATAATAATTTACTTGACAGTATTGTTTTACTCTATCTATCCATCTATCCATCCATCCAAAATCATGTTGTATGACTTAAACACACAATGAATTCATTTTTAAAATCACACTCTCTCTTGCAGGTGTATGTGAGAGAGAGACCACATATTTTCAGTATACGTAACACTCCCTGTTTTCCTGACCCCTATCTGAGGCAGCCACACATGTGGATTCTCCCCTTTCACCACCACCTTTCATGTTGCCAAGTCCCCCTCCCCAGCCTTCTTGGTCTGCATTTTCCCTCACCACCCTTCTTTAGCTAAGATTTCTGCTATCACATTTCTGCATCGCTGCAGAAGCACCCGGGAGGTTTATCTCTCATGCACCGTCTCATTCATTCTCCTCACTAAAGCCTGAGCGGTGTTGCTACAACTTACATCTATCAATAGCCTTTAGCAAAAACGCAATTACTTAGTGCTGTACACAAGATCCTCTTGTCCCTGGCGGTTGCTTCATTGTTTCCTTTGTCACATCCTATAGTCACATCAAGTAGCTGCCAGCTGACCAGCAGCCAGCCCAGGATGAAACCCTGCCATGTCTGTAGGGCTGGTTCTGGGGTTTAAAATGCTAATCACACATTACACAGTACTGCTGTGCTATTTAGCTTACTAAGTGCTACTGCATGCCAACCAGCTTCCACCAGAAGAATCTAGAGAAAGAAGATCAAATTAAATGGAAAGAAGCAGAAACAAGAAGAAAACAGACAAATGTGAACCTATGAAATAAAACAACGGCGCACAGAAAACCAGTGAAATCAGAAGCTTCAGAAAGATCACTAAGTTTGATAAGGGCCTATCCAAAGTGATCAAGCAAAAAAGAGATGATACATATTACCAAGATCAGAATGAAAGATGGGATAGCACGTTAGCTCCTAAGGCATTACAATCACAGGGAGAAAGTATTATAAATGATGTAACAAATAGAACAGTGAATATGAATAAATTTCTTGAAAGATAAAAATAACCAACAATGACCAAAATGTATTAAAAAACCTGAAAAGAAAATTACAGGCCATGATCCCTTATGGACATCCATGCAAAAATTCTAAAATTAAAAAAAAAAAAAAAAAAAAAAGCTAACAAATTGACTCCAACAGTGTGTTGGAGCTGAATAAATGATACCCCTAAAATGTGTCACTTTGAACTTCAAACGGAGAGCACCTGGGGCCAGCAAATGCAGGATAGGGCTGTTTATGATGGTCTTTCCCCATCCACCACAGCAGAACATGTTCACCTTCGATCCTTTCATTGAAATGTCAGTTGCCAAGAAAGGTTAAATTCATGTCACTGGGGAAGAAACAACACCACCACACCCAGAGACCAGAAGTACTTTGTCCTAGGATTCTGTCTGATCTTCAGGCCCACTCATTTCCCCTAAAACTCAGTTATTACCGACTCTGAATTGCCTGCACCCCACTTTCCTCTATTCTAGGAAGAGGTTATTTACATCTCAACCATCAGGCCTGTCTCCAAGGTTTAATATTTTGTGTGACTCCTTTGCACATGCACATGTTATAAATAGGCATGCTTTTTCTCTTGTTCATCTGTCTAGTGTCAGTCCATTTGAGCAGGAGCAAGTATTGAACTTTTCTGGGAAAGTCTGACTTCCTTATAAAATAGATTATATATTGTGACCAAGTAGGGTTTATCCTGATGAGAGCAAAACTAGTTCAGCTCTGAAAAAAATCAATCAATAAACCCACCATATCAACAGATAAAATAAGAAAAAAAAAGACTTAATTCAATAGATTTTTTTAAAAGCCTTTTTAAAATTCAATGTCATTCCTGTTTTCTTTTAAAATATCTCTTAAGAAATTAAAACTACAGTGGAATTTCTCTTAAATTGATAAAGGACACATAAAAATGCAACTAACATAATACTTAAAGGTGAAAAACTGAATCCCTTCAATCTGAAACAATGTAACTCATGATTCTCATTCAAAATTATATTAGAAATTTTAATCAGTGCAATGAGATAAAAGAAAAGAAGAAGAGATATAGAAATTAAAAAGAAAGGAATAAACCTGTACCTTTTCACATATAACAGTATAGCTTATGTACAAAATCCCAAAGAATCTGTAAAATAATAAATGAATTTAGCAAGATTTTAAAATGCCAGATCAATTTTTTATATAATAGCAACAAACATTTGAAAATTGAAGTAAAGCATCACCATTATAATAGAACAAAAGAACACAAAAAATACTTACATATAGTTTTTACAAAATATCTGTAAAACCTGTCTGCTAAAAATTACAAAAATCTTGATTAAAGAAATCAAGAAGACTTTAATAAGTGGACAGATTTGCTATGTTCTTGAATTGGGGATATCAATTTTAAGATGTCAATGGTCTTTGCACATTCAATGCAATTTCAAATGGAATCCCAGCAGGATTTTTTTTTTTTTTTTTGTAGAATTCAACAAGCTGATTGTAAAGTTAATATGCAAAGGAAAAGGAGACAAAATTGACAAAGCAGTTTTGAAAGAAAAAAGCTAACACACAGTAAATTTTTTCCAATTTACTGTAAGTACATAGTAGTCAAATCAGTGTAGCATGAGAGAAAAGAGAAAAGATAAACATGTAAATCAAAGAAACAGAATAATATGTGCAGAAAGAGATTCAAAAATACAGAGACAATCGATTTTCAATAAAGATGCAAAAGCAATTCAATGAAGAAGAATAGACTTCTTGACAAATGGTGTTGGAATAACTGGATGTTCATACACAGTGTAACGCTTCATAATGTAAGCCTTGAATCCATGGGAAAAAGTAACTCAAAATCATAACAGATGTAAATGTAAAATCTAAAACAATAAGAAGTCTGAAAGAAAACCAGGGAGAAAACCCGTGTCACATTGGATTGCACAAAGATTTCTCAGATACAACACAAATAGAATGAGACATTGACAAAAATTAGTAATATTGGATTTCATCAAAAAATAAGACACTTATTTTTAAATTACATTATCAAGAAAATGAAAAAATGACCTATGGACAGAAAATATTTACAAATTAAATATCTGATAAAAGACTTGTCCAAAAAACACAAAGGACTCTTAAGACTCAAGAAGAAATAATAAAATCATTTTTAAATGGGTAAAAAGTTGGAATACAAACTTTACCAAAGATAATATAAACACTCAAATAAATAAATAATTCTCCACATCACTAGTCAATATTAAAATGTAAATAAAATCCACAACAAAACATCTATTGAACTGACTAAAATAAATAAACCTGGTAATGTCAAGTGTTGACATGCAGAGACAGTGGACTTCTCACATACAGCCAGTGGAAAGCAAAATGTTACAACCACTTACATAAACTTTTTAAAAAAATTTTATATAATCAAATGTAAGTGACTCAGCAATCTCTATCACAGATTTTTATCCAAGTGAAATGAAAGTCTGTATTCTCACAAAACTAACACAAAAACTTTATAGAAATGGAATTTATGATTGCCTCAAACTCGAAACAACCCAAGTGCAGGACATCCGTACAATGAAATATGACTACACAGCTGAAATAAACAAGTTAGCTGTCCATGCAATAGCATGGACGGGTCTCAAGTGCATCATGCTAAGAGAAGAAAGCTGGATTCAAAAGTCTGCCTACTACATTATTCCATTCATATAACTTCTAGAGAAGGTACAATTACCAGATTGGAGAACAGAGCAGCAGTGGCCAGGGTTGGGGGCAAGGTTGACAACCAGTAGTATAGTGGAATTTGGGGAGTGAAGGAACTGTTCGATATCTCAGCTGTGATGCATGTTACATGACTGCATGACTGTTGAACCATAGAACCATACACTAAAAAAAGGTGAAGTTTACTTAGAAATTGTTTGCTACACAATAAAGAATAAAATTCAATAAAAATAATGATTCTAAAGAACAAAAGAAATACAAAATCCAGATAGCCTCAATCAAGTAAAGAAATACATTTGCCAAATCAAAACTACACTAAGATTCCATCTCACTCCGGTCAGAATGGCAATCATCAAGAATACAAATAATCAATGCTGACAAGGATGTTGGGGAAAAGGTACACTTATACATTGTTAGTGGGACTTCACATTAGTGCAATTACTCTAGAAAGCAGTATGGAGATTCCTCCCAAAACTAGCAATAAAATCACCATATGAGCCAGCTATTCTACTCCTCAGTATTTATCCAAAAGAACCCAAATCAGTATACTATAGCAATACAGCCATGTTAGTATTTATAGCAGCACAATTCATATTAGCCAAATATGAATTATGAAACAAGCCCAGATGCCCATCAATAGATGAATGAATTAAGAAAATGTGGTATGTGTATATATACATACACATATACACAATGGAATTTTACTCAATCATAAAGAAGAATAAAATTATGGCATTTTCTAGTAAATGGATGGAAATAAAGAACATCATGCTAAGTGAAATAAGCAGACATAGAAAATCAAGAATCAAATGTTTTCTCTCATATGAGGAAGCTAGAGCAAAATAAGGGAAAGAAGCTCCCTTCTTTTGAGGGCATCAGATATCATAAAGATATAGATCACTGGAATAGAAAAAGGAGATCTAGAGGGAGGGAGAAAGGACAGGAAAGGGAAGGAAAGACAGAATGAATGTAAGAAAGTCATGTGAATCATGTGAATTTATAAATATACCACAGTGAATTCCATATATATATATATATATATATATATATATATATATATATGAAGCACCAATCAAAAATAAATAAATGGCCGGGCGCGGGTGGCGCACGCCTGTAATCCCAGCACTTTGGGAGGCTGAGGCAGGAGGATCGCGAGTTCAAAGCCAGCCTCAGCAATGGCGAGGCACTTAGCAACTCAGTGAGACCCTGTCTCTAAATAAAAATACAAAAAAGGGCTGGGGATGTGACCCAGTGGTCGAGTGCCCCTGAGTTCAATCCCTGGTACCACAAAAATAAATAAATAAATAAATAAATAAATAAATAAATAAATAAATAAGCAAAAGGAAATCAATAGAGTAGAGGAAGGAGAATTAGGGGAAGGAAAGCAGGGAGTGGGGATGGTCATGGACAATGGGGACTGATATGGAGTAAATCAAAGTCCATGCATGTATAATTTTGTCAAAGTGAACCCAACTAATATGTATAACTATAATGCTCTAATTTAAAATATTGGAAAAAAAAAGAAAATGCGTTGGAAATTAAATACTTTCCCACGAGGAAAACTACAAGCCCAGGCAGTTTCTGTGATGATGTCTAGCAATTTAAGAAAGAAGTTACAACTCTTTTACATGAACACTTTCAGAAAACAGATATGGAATTTTCATAAGACCTGAATTAACTTGATACCAAAACCAGACAGATATTACAAGAAAATAACATTGCTGTATATGTTCATCATATAAATATAAATGTAAAAATCCTTAACAAATATTAGTGAATCAAATTCAGCAATATGTATAAAGAATAAGACTTTATAACTGAGAGGTATGTATCCCAAGTGTATGAGATTGGTTTAAAATAAAAAATAAAAAACATTAGTCATGTAATTCATCATATTAATAAAATAAAGGGAACTGTTACTTTAACAAATATATAAATTCATTTATTTTGACATAAATAATCTTTAAGACAAAAGTTGGGGTTGGGGTTGTAGCTCAGTGGTGGAGCACTTGCCTAGCACATGTAAGCCACTGGGTTCAATCCTCAGCACCACATAAAAAAGTAAATAAATAAAATAAAGAAAAAAATTCTTAAAAAAAAAACTTGCAGCAAAAAGTTAACATACATTTATGATAAAAACATTTTCAACAAAGTAGGGACAGAAGATAATTTCCTCAAACCAATCAAGGTATCTCTGAAACCCTAGGGTTGGTATTATTTTTAATGGTAAAAAGTTTAATGATTTTCTCAAAAGATTGAAAAGGGGGACAGTATATCCACTCTCAAGACTCTTATACAAAATTTTCTTGGAAATTCTGGCCAATGCAATAAGACAAGAAAAAAATATAGATCAGAAAGGAAGAATTAATACAATCTTTATTCATTGACAAGCTTTTGTACGTTAAAAATTCCTAAGGAATATAAAAAACAAAACTACTAAAATTAATAAGTGAGTTGATCAAGATTGTGAATTACAAGGCTAACACAAAAATAAATGATCTCTCTGAACAAAAATATATAGCAAAATTTAAAAAAATAACAAAATATTAAATACAGGAAACTTAACATGAGGCATGTTCTGACTTTGTTTTGACACTAATGACATATTGCTCAGAGAAGTTAAGAGAATAATGAAAATAAGATCTATCATATTCATGGATCAGAAGATTGAGTATTATTAAGATGTCAATTTTCCCCAAATTCAAATGTAGACTTATAAGGATGCCAACTGAAATCCTTGAATTTTTTATTTTATAAGTAAAAACAAACCTATAATACCCAAAACATTTTGAAAAGAAGGAAATTTATTAGACTTATGATACTTAATTCAAAACTTACTCTAAGGTTATAATCATCAGGTGTAAGGATGGTCAAATAGCTCAATGGAAGATAATAATTGATTAATATTTTGACATGGAAGCAAAATTAACTGATATGAAAAACAATAATTGGATATCTAAATAGAGAAATCTCTCTCTCCTTTTTTTTTTTTTTTTTTTTTGTAGATGGACACAACACCTTTATTTCACTTTTATTTGGTGCTGAGGATCCAACCCTGTGCCTTCCACATGCGAGGCGAGCACTCTACCACTGAGCTACAACCCCAGCCAATAAAAAATGTCTCTTAACTCACATCATGTACAAAAAAATAATTCAAAATGGATTATCAACATCCAGTAGTGGCCATTTTAATGCTGGAATTAGACTAAATCTACAAATTATTGATTATTCAAAAAAATTTTATATTTAAAAAATGGATCATCAATCTCTTAAACATCAAAGTTACAACAATGTAGTATCAATTTATTCAGAACCTTCCAGAGTAATCTGTTTTCCTTGAAAACTTTCTCAAATCCCAGGACTAATAGTCAGTTGGACCCCACCTTCTAATAAAACACTGTCATCCTCCTTGGTTTAGAAGCATCTAGTTGAGGCACAGGACTTCTGATCCTCCAACGGGAGTTCCAGGTGGGTCTCAGTCCAGTGACTCACCTTTAGGAGTTTTGATTTTAAGCAAAGACTAAGATCCCTGGGGCAGCGGATCCCACAGCCTGGAAGAGAGCTTCTACTTTCCCTCTCCTTACAATCCTGATGCGTTTAGCATAGACACTTACCATTGCCACTGCCTTTGAAGTAAAAATACCAGTGACCTAAAATGTTGATTTCATAAAAGCAGAGAGCATAATAGTGTTGGCCAGAGGCCAAGGGGGTTGGAAGATGTCGGGTCAAAGGGCACAGAATTTAGACAGCAAAAATAAGTGTTAGTGATTTATTGCACAGCCTGATTGCCATAGCTAATAACAATGTGTACTTCAAAGCTGCTAAAGAGTGGATTTTAAATGTCTCAACTCAAAATGACAAGAAGATGAGTTGATAGATCTATTAATTAGTTTCATTAAATCGTTCTACAATGATGAGTACATGTATCAAAACATTACATTGTATTCCATCAATAGATGTAATTGTCGAGTAAAAATTTTCAAAACACAAAATTTAAAGAAGAAAGTTAAATATCCATAAACTCCCTCTTCCTTTTCTGTGTTATTCATTGATTTTCTATGTGTGTAAGAACCAAAATATAGAAATAGGTCTTCGTTCACTTTGACAAGCCTTACCTAAGCAGAACACTATAATAAAAGATGACTTAAGTGACCCAAGGTGTGAGTTTATTTTCTCTGAAGGAAAAGCAATATACATGTTCCTCACCTCTAAGATCCTCTCTCCTAAGAGTCTGAAGTTTCCATGTTGGTAATATGCCACAAGAGATGTGATTATTTTGCAGCCAATTTTGCAAAATTTATTTGACTAGTTAAATAAAGATGTGTCCTCATTTGCGGTCTTCTTCCATTAGTCCTGGAACTCTCTTTGAGGATATCCTCCGAGGCCACAGCCCCATGTGTCCTTGTTAAAAGAGGGATATCTTCCCATTCTCTAGTACTCTTCACTCCCTACCAACACTGAATCATTGGACTTTTCACAGTAGCATTTAACGGGGGGGGGGGGTAGGAAGAATACCACCTCCCCTACATGGTCTTTGAATGCTCTTTCCGTTATTGAACATGCCATCATCATTACTAAGGGTCTGAGGTAGCATCCTGACTTCTCGTCTCTATCCTCGGTGACTATCCCCCAAAAATTCTCAGCTCTACTTGAGCAGCTGGGTTTCAGTCATATTTTGCGAAACAAGCTCCTATGGCTAAGGAACACGAGGTGATAGGACCCTGAGTGTGGAAGGCTGAGTAATGCCCATTCCCTGGAAAAGGATGTCCACACTTCATCCCTGGAACCCATGCATGGTGCCTTGTGTGGCAAAAGGACTTTGAACATGTGATTAACGTAGGGATCTTGAGGTGAGCAGATTGTCCAAGGGGTGCCAATGTAACACCAAGGGTCTTTTTATAAGAGGGATACATTGGGATCAGCCAAAGAGAAGGAGATGCAATGACTAGTTTATTAATGAGGTCCATAAAGATGCTTTCAAATCCACATAGGTTACAGACAGATAGATAAGAGAAATAAGTTTGAGTATTCTGTTGCATGGTAGGATGACTGTAATGATGTCATACTAATAGTTAAAAAAAAAAAAAAAGCTAGAAGAAAGGATCTTGGGTGTTGTTATGGTTTGGATGTGAGGTGTCCCCCAAAATTTCATGTGTGAGACAGTGCAAGAAGGTTCAGAGGAGAAATGATTGGGTTGTGACAGCCTTAACCCAATCAGTGAATTAATCCCCTGATGGGATTAGCTGAGTGGTCACTGAAGGCAGATGGGGTGGCTGGAGGAGGTGGGCACTGGGGGCATGCCTTTGGGATGTATATTGTATCTGGTGAGTGGAGTCTCTCTCTGCTGTCTGATCATCATGTGAGCTGCTTCCCTCTGCCACACTCTTCTACCATGATGTTTGGCCTCTCCAGGAGGTCTGAGGAATGGAGCCTGCTGTCTATGGACTGAGACCTCCGAAACCATGAGCCTTTGGATAAACTTTTCCTCCCCAAAATTGGTTCTGGCCAGATCTTTTAGTCACAGAATTGAAAAAGCTGACTAAAACAGATGTTTGCAGCATAGGGACATAATAAATGTTTGGGGAGATAGACACACTTAACCTGATGTGAACATTACACATGTATACATGTATCAAAATGTCACATACCCATACACATGTGTAATTTTTTGTGTCAACTTAAAATTAAAATTGACAGGGAGGAATCTTCAGCAATGAGGCACAGTAATCCTGGGCCCCCCTTCTTGGGAACTCATGTGCCCCTCACTGCCAGCTCCCACGGGGCATTTGAGCACAGGGTGCCAGGGCCAACCAGCAGCTGTGTGACACATGGATGCTGTTGTCACATTACTTCCGTTGCATTTAATACAGCTTTGCTCAGCATGCCCTGCAGAAGAGCAGGCCTCTCCTAAGCCGCTCTCTGATTCTCACTGTTCCTGTTGCGATTTATTATGTTTTTTTCTCTTCCTTGTACCTATAGAAGAAAGCTTTTTGCCAGAGGTAGGGTCAAGGCCAGGGGCCCACATGGTCAGAAAATTTGAGCTCTTCTTGTAAAGGTTCAGGTGAACCTTGTCCCTCTCCACCTCTGCTCCCTCAGGGAATGGTTTTCAAGTAGTTCTTAGCTTTTCACTGAAATCAACCAAAGTAGGGTCAAGGGCCTTTGTACTTATTCCCTGCTCTGCAAGCCAACGGTGGCCAGACTCCCACCCGCTGACAGACATCGCAGATCACAATGGCAATGGCAGGCCTGGAATGTCACAGAGGTCTCTTTAGCAATGTATAAACAGCCAGGAGCCTGGGATAGGAAGTATTCACCAGGACGATCACTGTCGCTATGAGGTAACGGAACTGGGGGTGGAAAATATGCACTGGAGCAGCTTTGTGAACACCACCAACGGGGTAGGTTAAGAGACCCCTGGGAGTGGAGGGAGGCTGATGGAGAATATCAAAACCCCGGAGCCCTTGGTGGGCACAAAGATTGGAGCTGTCTTGAGCAGAAGCACGGGGGATGTCAGAGGATGGGGAAAGACAGAGGTTCATCCTGGGAGCAGTGAACTTGGTAACAACGTCAGAGTTAGGCTCTGAGTTCTCTGAAAAAGCTGAGCATCCCGAAGATGGGAAGTTGAGAACAGGCCTGGGACAGCACTCCTGGGGCTGGAGAGAAGCTGGTGGCCACGGCTTCCGAACCCTTGCATCATTGTTTATGCGTATTTTCCAGCATCTGGCCTGGCTCCAACCCCTTCCTGGACACTTTCTGCGAGCAGGGACTATTCCCAAGGCTCCGCCTGCGTTGATACATGTGATGCTTACTCCACCATAATTCGTGCATTGTCACAACTCCTGCTGCACAAGTGAGGAACGACGGATTTTCTCATCTAGATGGATTTCCAGTTGAAATCTTTCCCAAAGTCACCCCGTGAGGGAAGTACACAAGGAGGGAAGCCTAGCAACCGAACCAGGTGTCCCTCCACAAGGGCCCAAGCAAGGGACAGATGAAACAGGAAGCGGATGTGACAAGCTGTGATGTGGGTGCACCAGAAAGGGAATAAGCACCCAGTGTGGATGGACTTAACCCCAAGAAAAGAAGAGAGGGCCGGATGTGCGGAGGATGGAAGAGGTGAGAAGAAGGGCGGACGGCTCAGCGCTCAGCTGCAGGGGTCGGAAATGGCGAGGGGCTGGGCCACCCATGGGCAGAGCTGTGGGAGAGAGGGCATGGAAAGAGGGGATCCCATGGCTCTGGTCACAGCCCCTTCCTCCCCTGCAGTGCCTGGGGCCAACTGCCATGGCGCTGCTGGGCCACAATCCAGCAGCGTGGACCGCCCCCACCCACGCTCCTCAGATGCTTGAAGGCTCCCGCTTGAGCCTGAGTTAAGTGGGCAGGATGTGCCTGCCCGCCCATGAGGACGACCAGTTGCTGTGTGCCCTGCGGAGCCCAGGCTCAAGAGAGCACATTCCCCATCCTGCTTTCTTAATCCTCATGGCAAAACTACAAGGGGAGGATTGTCATTTCTGAGTTGCCGATGAGGAAACTGAGAGGCACAGAAGCTAAGAAGCTTCCAGTGGTCATCAGCTTGAAGTGCCAGAGAAGTGCTGGTTGGCTTGCCACTAGAGCCCGCAGGGCAGACCTAAGACCCTCTCGACTCCCCGCTGCAGCCACTCACGCCCTGCACACCAGCACGGAGAAATGCAACCTCCATCCATCCCTCTGCTCACGCTGATGCTGTATCTCCTGACTTCTGCTCTGGGCAGGATCTGTGCTAGACACTGGACATTCAGCTTCTCTCATGAGTGACCCCACAGCCTGGGGCAGGCTGATGTTCAGAGAGTAGACACCAAAGAAAAACCTAAGAGGACTGTGACAGAGAACGATCGGAGAGGGTGGAGGCTTTCTAGGGTTATGTGATGGCTCATTCTGGAAATTATTTTCCTAAAGTTGAAATTGAGAAGCAAAGAGGCGTCAGGAAAATGTAAGTCTAGCTTGTGATGTCAAGAGACCTCAATAAAGCATTCCAAGTTACTAAGTGATATTACACAAGACCAGGATTAGGGCTTTTTCTCCTAAATTCCCTTATATGCCTCAGCTCTCACCTACAAAACACAACTAATAAACAAGTTGGCTCTCAGCTCTCATTCAGTGCCTGGTACCAGAATTTCAATGTGAATATGAAAACCCAAAGGAATCCCATCTGACATCATCCCCATCAATCCAAGGTTTATTTGCCTGCAGGCCTGTGACAGATATAGCTGTCTCAACTGGGCCCTGTGACTTTATGAGGGAGTTTGGGAGAGAAATGCTATTTTAAGCACCGCTTACGCTGTGCTCAGATTGTTTTTATGGGGAAAGTTATCATTCTTGATAATTTCCAGAGTTTACTTCAAACACCTCCTCAGTAGATGGTAGCAGGGGCTCCTTCACCTCTCTGAAAATCTCATCATGGCTTTTGTTGCATGCACCTCCCTGGGTCTCCTGACTGATGTGATTAATAAACTAATGACAGGGCAATAAATACTGTAGTAAGTGGTTGTGGGGTGACATTTGCAGAGCCGGAGGAGTTACAGGCAGCTGGAGAGTGTTCCCATGTGAAATTGCTCACACCACTCTCCCCATTACAATGATCTACAGCACAGATGAAAATGCTTCCACCCCCTCCCCAAATGCACTGCCATTTCCTTATAAGATCAGGAGACCCATCAGTAGAAACCTCTTCATCTGCATTAAGACCTATGAGAATCCCTCACCAAGCTGCATCTTAAATCTAGGAAGGACACATACCTATCCCAAATGGGTACATTTCTAATTTATTGCATGGGTTCAATTAGCCACATTTATTACTGCCTGCTGTGCGTGAGTCATCCTGTTGGTTGGTGTGATGTTGGTGGGTGCTTTTTTTACAAGACTTCAAACTTTAGAAAGGGGAAGAGAATCAGATGTAAGCAACTCTCAACACACACACACAGTAACTAGGGTCTTTACAAGGTACAGAGAAAGTAAGAGATCAGGACAAATTGTTTTTTAACTCTCTTAAGCTGGAGGAATACTCCCAAGGGCATCCACACTTACCCTCTTCCTGGCAGGTGTGCAGACACAGCCTCTCCCTCCAGAGACCAGGGTTCTCCCCTTCTTCCTGGTGCCCACCCTGCCCCCATTGTTGTGACTCATTCCTTTTGTTTCCCATGCGCTTCACTTTAGGAGTCAGGTGAGGCATCAGCCCCTGCAGGAAGTGTCCTCTGGTGACCCAGGGGTGGCCAGGTACCTGGTGCTGCTATAGCCGGTGTGACTGTGCACTGCAACACCATCCAGTAATGTGCGTGTCTTACCCACCCTGTTGTAAATCTTTCAAAATACTCACAATAATTCATTCACTCTGTGGCAGCACATATCTTGCCACATAGTGGAACTCAATCAGCATTTATTCAGTAGAGTCTCACAGCTGGGTGACTAGGTGGAAATGAAGGGCATTTCAAGTGGATGGAGCTATAGGAGCAAAAGACATAGAGCAGGAAGTTCAAGGTGTATGAACAAAATAGTAACAGACAGACAAGGTCCTGGAGGAAACTTGGAGTGAAATCCTGGGGGTGACAGTCTGAGAATTAGGATGTCTGTCTGTGACATAACAGGTGACCACAGTCCACTGCTTGGGATAGTTGTGCAGATCAACAGAAGGCACCCTGCAGTTATACCTGTGCCTTCCCCACTCCTTTGGAGAAAAGCTACCTCTACCTTTGCTTGCCAGAGGACACAAAAGGCAGCTGTACCATTGTGTATGGGCCCAGGCTTTGGCAATTGGTCAAGGAGTGGTCCCTAAACCAATCAAAGAACTTTCACGGTTGGTCCAAGGCTGAACACACCCCCAAGGCAGGCCAGTAGGAGGCTTCTTTGAGAATGCTCTCCAATAGGCACCAGGCAAGCAAGTGTCTTCCCTTGGGGGGACACATGCTGCCATTGATTGTGCCTGCCACATACAAAAAGTAAGTCTAAAGTTTAAGAGACTCAGTACAACAGGCAAAGAGGAGAGCGATGAAGAGAGGGAGAAGTCCCTGGTGCCTGGTGTCAGGCTCGGCCGTCTTTCCTGTCTGGGCAGCTGGAGTGACCCAGTACTCCTGGTCATTCGGTCTCTCTTGCTCTGCCAGCAGCAGGCAGGCCTTGTAGAGAGCCCAGAGGACGCCATCAGGCTAGAGGCCAGCAGCCTCCCCACTCCCTGCTGCCCAGCCAGAGACCCATTCCAGAAGGAAGACTGTCACACAGAGTGGGGCTCTCCCCAGGAGGGCTCAGGATGAGCCCATCAGGTCCACAAGCTGGTTACCACTCTCACCGTATCCTGGGGGATGTCCATGACTCACCCCCTACAGCTCCAGTGGCTCATGAGATTGTCAATGAGGTGCAGAAACAGAAGCCATTTCCCTGAGCCACAGCTTCCAACTAAAGGCATGTTTACCCACCATCTTGGTCTTCTCTTGTGTACGGTGAGTGACCTGATCCTGTCCCTAGTTAAAGCTGACCTCCCCACATTCCACTGGCCCCCCTCTCCTCTCACCCAAGAGGGCTTGGTTCTTGTATTCCATCTTCTTTCCTTCTGAGCTATCAAATTCTCTTCGTCCTCCTCCTAGATCAACCCCAGGTACTTAAAAGGCTGTTGTAATAGCTCCCAACTTCACAAAATGGGGAAAATGCTAAACTCCTGTTTCCCTCCACCAAACATCTATTTTCCTTTACATAGTCAGAAATAGTTAAAGATTTCAAACAAGAGAATTGATCCATAGATAAACTAAACAAGATTAAGTATTTAAAAGACATTACACAATGACATCACACAATGACATCGTCTTCTCTAGGTTTTTAGAGACAAACAGGGTATCAGAACCATGCCTTGGGAGTCTGACAATATAGGCAGATTTCTTTATCTATTTTGGTTTTTAGGCTATGGAATTCAATAATAGGAAGAAAAGAAGCAAGAACTAGTTGAGCGATCTAACTTTTTTTTAAAAAAAGGACATTTCAGACACTTGTGTTTGCATGAATTTGCATGTCATTAACATTGAGCGATAAGAGGTCTTATTTCCACATTTATTATAGAAAGAATTATCTCTCTTCAATGGTACTTGAGTCCAATATTATACACATATTACATGAAATTCAGATGAAGTTTTAAGCCCATCATATCCAAGATTTGATGAGAAGAAATGAGATGATAACAATTATGCATAATTTCTGAAGCCACAGATTAAATGTCATTTAATCTATGTAGCCTTTTCAAATAACTCTGGCAGAATTAATCACTTCCTCTTTCTGATCCTATAAAATATACAATAAGGTGGACAGTACCAGAAGAAACACAGTCCCAGGTTGAAGTACCATGGTGGTTTTCCTTAATTATAAAATGATCTATTACAGGATCTTCCATTTACAATTGTGGTAGGGGTCTTAAAAAGAAAAATTAAAAGCTATATGAAGTAATTATAAAAATCCCTGGCACCAAGTGAATGCTTCTTAATTTCATTATTAATAGAGTACTTCTGAATTTAATTATCTAATATAGTACTTCCCACCCTTCATTTCAGATAGGAGAGTTGGCAGCACCCCTGGGCCATGACACGTCACTCTAAAATAATTACAATTGGAATGGCCAGGAGCCTGTTTTTAATTTTTTTCCAAGAAAACAGGAAGTACCATGTTTTACACCATAATCATTGCATCTTGGTTTTTGAGACCCCAAATTGGTTTATATCCATTCATTGTATAACCATTGCATGGTACAATTCTGTTCCACGGGCCACTTACAATAATGGCATCTGGAGGTGCATTTTTCTCCTTGAGCCGGTGGAGCACAAGCCTGGCATTCTTGGCGAGCATGTGTGTTGTGCTTGGAGGCTGCAGTGCTAACAGGAAAAGCACCTCATGGTACCAAGGATGGTCATCAGATAAGGAGACCAATGACAGAGGTGGAGAATCTGTGGACACAAAAGATTAAATTTGGTTAAGTCCATTCTTCCCAACACTGTAATAAATTTTCTCAAATGTAATACTTTGATTGTGATGCACAAATTATTAACTAATAGGTAACTTATTTTTTCCAGACTGGCAAAATGTTCACTAACCTATCACGAAGAAACAATGTGTATCTATTGGGATCATTCACTTTTAATGCATATTCCCAAGTATTCCATGCATCCTAATCTTGCACCAAAGATAGCTTAGTAATAAATGATTTTTAAGTGATACCATCATGATTAAAAAATAAATAAAAGCTTCACATAGTGGTCACACTCCATTGTTTTGCAAAAAATAAAAGCAAAAACAATTGGCAGAAGATCTGTGACGATTATATGGTGGAATTTGGTAAGGTGAGAAATAAACCAAATAATCTTTTGAAGAGTCGTTCCTCAACAGGTGACCAGATTTTTTTAAAACCAAATTGCATGATTAATTCCCTAAGTAGAGAGATAGCATGAACCAACAATAAGAGATAGTATCTGCAGCAAGAGCTGTGGCTTTGCTCCTTTCTTCCACTTGGTTGTGGAGACTCACATCTCTGTCCATCACTGCAAGGCATGTGTTGCAAAGTCCAGCCAGGGTTCAGAATGTAACACAAGTGCACACGTGACCCTGGCTTTTATAGATAGATTATGTAGATGGAAAGACTATCCCTAAACTTTTGTTTTCAGTTTTGGCTTATTGTGAGTTTTTGTGACTTTCCTTTATAACCCAAATTCTTACTGTCAGTGGCTGCTTAAGCCTATCTGCCTTAACCAATACTGAGCGTGTTATTATTGTCTTAAGGAAAGAGCAAATAGGATGGAAATGAGGCCTGGGAGCATTCATCTATCAATAAAGAAAAAATAAACGCATGTGTCGTGCATTTTGTGATGTATCTTTGGGCTCCTGTTCAACCTTTCCACTTTGATTAATTGAATTTGACTGAAGAAACACTTCTGATAAGGTGTTGCTACATGTTTACAACCTCTTTGGCGGGTGTGGGTGTGCTATCTCGGATGATAGAAAGCACCTCTGGCAAAAAGATGCCACTGCAACTGCACTCCTGCGTTCAGAGACAGTCAGAATCCAGGCATGCGGTGCGTCCATCCCGTCCGTTGGATGGGACATGTGCCAGCCAGCCTCAGCCTCCTTCCCATCCTGGACAATCAGCATTTTCCCACCTGGGGTTTCACACACGGCAGTAAACAAACTCCCGGTTTCATTTCCATAAATGACGGAAGATGGGTCTCCCAAGCTAAGGCTGCCTTCCATCCCTTCATCTGAGGAATTCAGACCAGCAGATTTGATAATAAATGTTAAGGGTGTGCAATTAACATACAAAGTGGCAGCTGGAAAGGGCACGGCAGACAGGCGTCTGGCTGGAGTCACTTCTGCGCCCTAGAGACTCAAAAGAGCTAATAAATGCGGTTCTCTATTTATGTGCTGCCTCTGAGACACTCTGCTGGAGTGTTTTCATCTGATCTCAAGAACGCAACCCCCAAGGAGGGAAAGGCCACTGTCTTTGCCCTAGATTGGCAGGTAGACCAAGTGCAGAACTAAGAAATTATGTGAAATCCCTAAAGAGAAGGGAAGGGCTAGGTGACCCTTTTTATGTCGGGTGGAGATGAGGGCGCCTGCAGTTTTTCAGCTGAAGCAGTCACTGTCACACATAAAATGCGAACAGAGAGTGCCTGCACCTGGTGAGGGCGGAATAGCCAACACAGTCACCAGCAGCAGCACGTGCCATGGCCCAGGCCAGGCTCCCTGGAACTCAGCTATCAAGCAAATATCAAATACACACTCAAGTCAAGCAACTTCATATTTTCAAACTACATGTGTGTGCAAAGCTAGCAAGCCCTGTCCTGTAGGAAAAACAAGTATAGAGAATCCCAGAGAACCATAGTTCAGCCAACTGGAGCAGTGGGGTGACGTCTTCAACAAAGAGGAAACACCATCCGAGGACCTGTCCACCAGGCAGGAGAAAGAAAAAGACTCATGAACAAGGTAGAAACCAGCACAGCCCAGCCAACTTGGGGAATCCCGAGAAGCCAGGGTTTAACTCTCGGATCTGATGTGAGACAGTAGGAGAAAGGGATGAGGGGAGGGAAGGTAACTAGGGACCAACTTGTGGAATTGAAAGCAGCCACACAAAGAAGTTTGTACTGTGATCCATCTGACCGTTTCAAGGAGGGCATACCACAGGATCCCTGAAGATAATAGGCCATCAATTTGCAAAAAAATAAAAATAAAAAATAAAAAAATACACAATTTAAATTCCCTACATTGACTTTCTCACTAACAAAGTGAAGGTTATTGTGGATGGGAGGAGGAACTTACAGAAACAGAAGTGATGCAGAAACCTTGGGGGGGATCACAGAGTTTCGTATTAACATGAACTGCTTGACAAAAGCAGGATGGGGTGACTCTAATCACATGTCCACTCATTGGCCTGTCTGATTCTTATAGCAGTAGGATACATTTAAGACACTGGCAACGGGCTCTCAGAAACACCATACAGAGTGCACTCCAGTTCATCGTTGTCCCAGATGTAGTCATTCGGGTGAGTCAAATAAACACAATGCCTGGAACCCAGGATGGTTCTATAATTACAGACAGTAATTGTTTGTGTCTGTCTTAGGGGTCCACATGCCACATCAGTGGACAAAATCTGGCCTCCTGGTTTTATAAATAGTTTGTAGGAAATACAGCCGTGCCCCTTGAATGACATATTGTCTATGGCTACCCTCATGCTATCGTGCCTGGGTTGAATGGTTGCGACAGAAATCGTCTGGCTCACAAATCCTAAACTATTTACTATCTAAGTTTTTATCTTACAAAAAAAGGTTTGTTGGCCCTTGCTCTATCATAATAGATAAGCCATGAGTAGGCTGCTTTCGCCTTGCAGGGACAGCAGTATACCTACCCCAAATTACCCCAGGCCAAGATAATGCTCATTCTCTCTTCACAGAAATGTTGATGTTCCACAGAACATCTGGCTGGGCTGCTGAGACACTTGATATCTTTCTGATAGGAACTAGGGATCAGAAAGTAGAAAGTGCTTGAGAAGGACACACAGTGCTGAGATTATTTGTGTGTGGAATCTAGAGGAGCAAAACTCATGGAAACAGAAAGTAGAATGGTGGTTACCAGGAGCACAGGAGGACTGCGGAGATGTTGGCCAAAGGATGCAAAACTTCAATGAGGCTGAAAGAAAAAGTTCAGGAGATCTATTGTACAATATGGTAACCATGGTTAATAATAATGTACATTTGAAAAAATTTAAGAGAGATTTTACGTGGTCTCACCACAAAAAAGAAATGGTAAGTATACAAGGTAATGGATATGTTAGCTAGTTTGAGTCATTTCATGGTATATACATATCCAAACCATCATGTTGGGTACCATAAATATATATAATTTTTATTTGTCAATTAATGAAATAGAGATTAAAAATTTGGTATATATATATACACAATGGAATATTACTCAGCAATAAAAGAGAATAAAATAATGGCATTCACTGATGAAGTTGGAGAATATAATGCTAAGTGAAATCAGTCAATCTCAAAAGTCCAAATACCAAATGTTTCCTCTGATATAAGGAGGCTGGTTCACAGTATTGTTGGGTCAGGGTACATAGGAGGATTAGAGGAACACTATAATGGTCAAAGGGAAGGGAGGGGCATGGAGGGAGCAAGGGGGGAAGGGGGGGAAAAAAGAAAAAGTGGTTGAATAAGATGGATATCACTATTCTAAATGCATGATTGAAGACTTGAATGCTACGAATATACTTTGTATACAAACTGTTCTGTGTAAAAAGATGCTCTATATGTGCAGTATGAATTGTAATACATACTACTACTATAAGTAAAAAAATTTTTTTAAAAGAAATAGAGATTAAAAATTAAAGCATATTAAATATCTTAGTACACAAGATGTGTTAAAGAAAGATAGGCCTTTTAAAAACAATCATGCTAATGATGGTCTGACCTTTGCTAAGTAAGTCTAAGGCTGTCAGGTATAAATAGGGCTCAGCAAAGATTTTCCAACCAAGATGGATCGCAGTTAAAGCAGCTGCCTTATGAACCATCAAACCCCAATGGTGCTCAATGAACCATGGCAGGTTACAAAATATATGAAGCCTATTGCAAATGGCACTAGAAGAATTAGAAATGCATGCCTAGAATTTTGTAGCAAAACCAGGCACTATAAAGCAATTGACAATTCTTCTGATGACAAAGATTTCTGAACTTGTTACTAGACCCTGGTGGAAATGAGTCAAAACCATAAACCTGTATATGGCATTATTTTGTTGTTGTTGTTGTTATTTTTCCTTCTTCCATCTTCATGTATCAAAAGCAGATAAAAACTTGAAGTTCATATGGCAGAGTTGGTGCAGGGGTGAGTTGAAAGGAGCTTATATCTGTGAGGACTTCTTGGAGCAGAGCTGCCTCACAAGGCCCAGAACAGTAGCAAGAGTTTCTTGCTCTCTGGAGTCACATGCTGAAAAACACAGAAACAAGAAATCACTGCCTTCTGTCTATAAGGGGGTAGAAAAGAGTAATGCCTATTCTCCAAAGAGCAGTTTTCACTTAGTGAACACTTGTAAACAGAAGAACACAGGGGTCTTAGTCAGATTTTGCATGGCTTTGACCAAAATATCTAACAAGAACAATTTTACAGGAGGAAAAGT
The DNA here is from genome assembly GCA_025594165.1 of Tamias sibiricus. Classification (NCBI taxonomy): domain Eukaryota; kingdom Metazoa; phylum Chordata; class Mammalia; order Rodentia; family Sciuridae; genus Tamias; species Tamias sibiricus. Next base: position 175,119,902 of record CM046658.1, on the reverse strand, counting down.
TCATTTGCACTCACAGATTCAGAGTCTTAGTTCATAGATGGCCAAATCCATTGCCCTGGGCCCACGATAGGAAGAACATCATGGCAGAGGGGTGTGGAGGAAGACAGCAACTCAGGACACGACAACCAGAAAGCAGACAAAGACTGCTCTGCTCACTAGGGACAAAATATAAATCCCAAAGGCATGCCCCCAGTGACCCACCTCCTCCAGCCACACTGTACCTGCCTGTAGTTGCCACCAGTTAATCTGTATCAGTGGATTAATGCACCGATTAGGTTAAGGCTCTCATAACCCAGTCACTTCACCTCTAAACTTTCTGGCATTGTCTTACACATGAGCTTTTGGGGGACACCTCATATCTAAACCATAACATCAGCTTTGGAGTTCAACGGACTCAGATTTCAACCCCCTGTATACCACTTACCAACTGAGTGGTAACTGAAGATAGGCAGGGTGTGGCTGGAGGAGGTGAGCATTGGGGGTGAGCCATTGTATCTGGAGAGTGGAGTCTCTCTCTGCTTCCTGATGCCATGTTCCCAGCTGATTTCCTCTTCCACACTCTTCAGCCATGATGGTCTGCCTCACCTCTAGCTTCAAGAAATGAAGCAGGTTGTCTATGAACTGAAACTTCTGAAACTGTGAGCTCCAGATAAACTTTCCTCCCCTAAAACTGTTCTCATAGGGTCTTTTAGACATAGCAGTGAAAAAGTTGACTAAAATACTGGGCCATTATAGTTCAATGCTTTTGTAATTATAAAGTGGAAGACTGTTATCACAGCCATGAGGATGTCACAGAGATTCAGGTTTGCATAATGTCACCTAGATCTGAAATGGTCTGGAAGGCCATTTCCAGGAATGTTTGAAAGTCCACTGCTCCATTTCTCTGAGATAGCTGATGAGTTAATTAACCTCTCTGTTAGAAAATTCTCATCTGTAAGTGACACCATCTGTCTCAGTCTGTTTTGTATTGCTATAACACAATGCCTGAGTCTGGGCTAACTTTAAACAATAGATGCTTAGCTGGCTCATAGTTCTGGAGTCTGGAAAAGTCCAAGAACATGGCACCTGCATCATGCAGGGGAGAGCTTTCTTGCTATGCCATCCACAGTAGAAGGCAGAAGGAAGGGCTCGGAACATGTGTGCAAAAGACATGAAAGCAAGAGGAGGTCACTGTCATAACAAGTTCATTCTTTCAATAATTAATGAACTTCCATGCTAATGATACTACTCCATCAAGAAGGGAAAGCCCTATGACATAATCATCTCTCAAAGGCTCCACCTCCAAATGGGGATTAAGTTTCCAATACATGAATTTTGGGGGACACATTCAAAACATAGTACCATCAAGGTCACAACAAGGTGGGAAGAGGAACTGAAATAACCCTGGTGAATTTTTTTGCACCAAAACTGGCATAGGGCTAATGTCCAGTAATCAACAGCTACTTATTTTGTTAAAGGACAACATACATGGTAGTGAAGGGCATAAATTCAGGACTCAGAGAGGCCTGGGTTTTAATGCTGGTTCTTCCACTTGTTTTCTCTGTTTCTTTGGAGAAAACATCTTTCTTAACTGCTGTTCTTTCATATGCCAAATGGTGAAATTGGTAGTACCTGTCTCATGAGATCATTGTGAACCAATCCATAAAGCACTCAATAAATGTATGTTCTTGCTGTTATTATCAGTGGTTAGCAACTGCTGATGTGTATTAAGCACTTACTATGTAACAGATTTGTATGAAAACACTCTTCATGTACCATATTATTTGGCCAGGAACTTTGAGGGCTACAGGACATATAAGGAGATAACACCAGGTTCCTACATCCCATGAGCAGGCCCCAAAGGAGATTCTTGGGGTGCAGACTCCCATTGGGGACCGGCTGGTGCCATACCCCACTTCCAGGTGCCCTGCACCCAAGAACCCTCCCACCCTGGTAACAACCTTCACCATCCTGACGGTGGAGATACCAGCAAACAACCTCACCTATTGGATGAGAAGAGAGGCAGGAAAGATACTGACCTCCAAACAAATCAAGCCTTATTTCTTCCTTCAAGATTTTTTTTTCTTCTTCTCCCTCTCTATTCTGCCTCTCTTACATCCCCAACATTTGTGAAACAAAGTACTTCACATGAATGAGGATACCGAGGACTGGGATGTCTAAATAGTATATTACAGTTGCATTGCATATTCTTTTATCTCCTATGTTTACATTTTTTATTTTTCTTAATATTTATGCATGTTTGTTTCATGTACTCTATTGTCATCCACTTTCTTGTCTCCCCAAACCACTTCCCCTCTCTTCTCCTGCTACTAACCATCTTCTTTAGATTCCTCTTTCACACTACATAAGATCTAACAACTCTATATCCTCACCTCCCACCCCTCAACATCTCATCCTACAGCTCACCCCCAGTACTTTGTCCACCATAAGAAACTGTAAATCCTTTTGAAAACTTACTGTTTATATTGTAGATAATAATTGAACTCACCACTTCTGTATATTGTAACAACACTGTAAACATCTTAATAGCAACTAGTTGGCTTAAGGTTGTATATTGTTTGTATTGGGATCTGTTAATGTTGTCCTTCCCCTCAAATGACAGGTATTGGAGCCCTGCAGGGACATTATAAGCCTATAGGGTAAAACCTGTAATGCCTCGAATCTGCAGCGCTAGGAGGAAGAAACACGAACAGCATGAAAAAAACAAGGGGAAAAAAGTGCCCCAACAAACCAAGATATCACATTATTAGAATCCATGGCCAGCACAGCAGAAGAAATGACAAAGAAAGAGTTCAGGATGTACATAATTAAAATGTTCTGTGAATTAAAGGGTGATATAAGAGAACAAATAGAAAAATATCATTTTGATAAAGAGCTACATAAGCCAATACAGGAAGCAAAAGATTACTTCAATAAGGAAACAGAGATTCTGAAAAAAGACAAACAGAAATCCTTGAAATGAAAAAAACAATAAACCAAATTAAAAGCTCAATGGAAAGCATCACCAATAGATTAGACCACTTGGAAGACAGGACCTCAGACAATGAAGACAAATATATATAATCTTGAAAAGAATGTATATCACACAGTGAAGATGGTAAGAAACCCTGAGAAAGGAATTCAAGGAATTCAAGGAATATAGGAAAACATAAAAAGACCAAATTTAAGAGTTATTGGGATAGAGGAAGTCATAGAGTTCCAAATCAAATGAATGAACAATTTATTCAATAAAATATTATCAGAAAATAAGAATAAATTGGAAAACCAAATACAGGAGGCTTACAGGACGCCAAATGAACAAAATCAAAACACATCCAAACCAAGGCATATTATAATGAAAATGCCTAGCATAGAGAATAAGGAGAGAATATTAAAAGCCATGAGAGAAAGAAATCAGATTACATATAAGGGAAACCAATTAGGATATCTGCAGATTTTTCAACCCAGACTCTGAAAGCTAGAAGATCCTGGAACAACATATACCAAGATCTGAAAGAAAATGGATGCCAAGCAAGAATCTTATATTTAGCAAAATTAAGCTTTAGATTTGGTGATGAAGTTAAAACTTTCCATGATAAACAAAAGTTAAAGGAATTTACAGCTAGAAAGCCTTCACTACAGAACATCTTTGGCAAAATATTCCATGAGGAGGAAATGAAAAACAACAGTGAAAATCAACAAAGGGAGGTATAACACTAAAGGAAAAACTAATCAAAGGAAAAACCCAAGTCAAGTTAAATATCAAAAATAAACAAAAATGGCTGGGAATACAAATCATGTCTCAATAATAACCCTGAATGTTAATGGCCTAAACTCACCAATCAAAAGACAAATACTGGCAGATTGGATTTTAAAAAAAGACACAACAATATGCTGCCTTCAAGAGACTCATCTCATAGGAAAAGACATCCACAGATTGAAGGTGAAAGGTTGGGAAAAACACATACCACTCTCATGGATTGCAGAAACAAGCAGGGGTTTCCATCCTCATATAAAATAAAGTAGATTTCAAACCAAAGTTAATAAAAAGGGATAAAGAAGGACATTTCATAGTGCTCGAGGGAACCATACATCAACAAGACATAACAATTATAAATACATACGCCCCAAACAATGGAGCACCTATGTTCATCAAACAGACTCTTCTCAAGTTGAAGAGTCAAATGGATCACAACACAATAACCATGGGTGACTTTAACACACCTCTTTCACCCCTGGATAGATCTTCCAAACAAAAGCTGAACAAAGAACCTACAGAACTCAATAATACAATCAATAACTTAGACTTAGCTGACATATATAGAATATTTCATCCATCAACAAGTGAATACACTTTCTTCTCAGCAACACATGGATCCTTCTCTAAAATAGACCATATATTATGCCACAAAGCAACTCTTAGCAAGTACAAAAAATAGAGATATTACCCTGCATTCTATCAAATCATAATGGAGTTAAATTAGAAATCAATGATAAAATAAAAAATAAAAGCTACTGGAACACCTGGAGACTAAATAATATGCTATTGAATGAACAATGGGTTGCAAAAGTCATCAAAGAAGGGATTAAAAATTCTTAGAGTTTGCTAGGCGTGGTGGCACACGCCTGTAATCCCAGCACTTGGGAGACTGAGGCAGGAGGATCAAAGCCAGCCTCAGCAATGGCGAGGCACTTAGCAACTCAGTGAGACCCTTTCTCTAAATAAAATACAAAAAAGGGCTGGTTATGTGGCCCAGTGTTTGAATGCCCCTGAATTCAATCCCCAGTACTAAAAAAAAAAAAAAAAAAAAAAAAAAAAAAAATTCTTAGAAGTAAATGGTAAATGAGAACACTGATACAACATATCAAAATCTCTGGGAAACTATGAAGGCAGTACTAAGAAGAAAGTACATTACATGAGTTCATTCCTTAAAAGAAGAAAAAGTCAATAAATTAATGACCTAACATTACATCTCAAAGCTCTAGAAAAAAAGAACAAGTAAACATTAAAAGCAGTTTCTACTATGGGAAATAATTAAAATTAGAGCTGAAATTAATGAAATTGAAACAAAAGAAAAATTGACAAAACAAAATTTGGCTCTTTGAAAAAATAATAAAACTGATAAACCCTTAGCCATGCTAACGAAGAGAAGGAGAGAGAAAAGTCAAATTACTAACATCCGTGATGAAAAAGGAAATATCATGACAGACACTACAGAAATACAGCAGATAATTAGAATTATCTTGAAATCTTGTACTCCAATATAATATAAAATGTCAAAGACATCAATAAGTTTCTAGAGTCATATGTTTTGCCCAAACTGAACCAGGATGATATACATGATTTAAACAGATCAATTTCAAGCAATGAAATAGAAGATGCTGTCAGCAGCCTACCAACCAAGAAAATCCCAGGACTAGATCAATACACACCTGAGTTCTACAAGACCTTAAAGAAGAACTAATGCCAATACTCCTCAAATTATTTCATGACAGAAAAAGAGGGAACACTTCCAAACTCATTCTATGAGGCCAATATCACCCTGATTCCAAAACCAGACAAAGACATATCAAAGAAAGAAAACTTCAGACCAATATCTCTAATGAACATAGATGCAAAAATTCTCAATAAAATTCTGACAAATCAAATGCAAAACCATATCAAAAAGATAGTGCACCATGATCAAGAGGGGTTCATCCCAGGGATGCAAGGTTAGATCAACATACAAAAATCAATAAATGCAATTCATCACATCAATAGACTTGAAGATACAAATCATATGATCATCTCAATAAATGCAGAAAAAGCATTCAACAAAATGCAACACCCCGTCATGTTCAAAACACTAGAAAAACTAGGGATAACAGAAACATATCTCAACATGGTAAAAGCTATCTATGCTAAGCCTCAGGCCAACATCATCTAAGTGAAGAAAAATTGAAAGCATTCTCTCTAAAAACTGGAACAAGACAGAGATGCCCTCTTTCACCACTTCTATTTAACATAGTTCTTGAAACACTAGACAGAACAATTAGACAGATGAAAGAAATTAAAGGGACACACATAGGAAAAGAAGAACTCAAATTAGCACTATTTGCTGATGATATGATTCTATACATAGAAGACTGAAAAAAAATCAACCAGAAAACTTCTAGAACTAATAAATGAATTCAGCAAATTAGCACCCATAAATCAACACCCATAAATAAAAGGCATTTCTGTATATCAGTGACAAATCCTCTGAAAGAGAAAGGAGGAAAAGTACCTCACTTATAATAGCCTCAATAAAATAAAATACTCGGGAATCAATGAAACAGGTGAAAGACCTCTACAATGAAACCTACAGAATGCTGAAAAAAAATTTAAGAAAAACTTAGAAGATGGAAAAAGCTCTCTTGTTTTTTGGATAGGCAGAATTAATATTGTCAAAATGACTATACTACCAAAAGCACTATACAGATTTAATGCCATTCCAATCAAAATCCCAATGACATTCCTCATAGAAATAGAAAAAACAGTCATGATATTCATCTGGAAAAATAAGAGACCCAGAATAGCTAAAGCAATCCTTAGCAAGAAGAGTGAAGCAGGTGGCATCACTATACCAGAACTTAAACTATACTACAGAGCAATAGTAACAAAAGTGGCATGAAATTGGAACCTAAATAGACTTGTATACCAATGGTATAGAATAGAGGACACAGAAACTAACCCACATAATTACAGTTATGTTATATTAGACAAAGGCACCAAAAATGCACATTGGAGAAAAGATAGTTTCTTCAACAAATAGTGCTGGGGAAACTGGAAATCCATATGCAACAAAATGAAATTAAGCCCTATCTCTCACCATGCACAAAACTCAACTCAAAGTGGATCAAGCATCTAGGAATTAAACCAGAGACCCTATATCTCCATTATGTTGGATTAGGCCCCAACTTCCTTAATAAGACTCCTATAGCACAAGAACTAAATCAAGATTCAATGAATAGGATGGATTTAAACTGAAAAGCTGCTTCTCAACAAAAGAAGCTATCAGTGAGGTGAATAGAGAACATACAGAATGGGAGCAAAGTTTTGCCACATGAACATCAGATAGAATACTGATCTCTAGGATATATAAAGAACTCAAAAATCTTTATGAAAAAAAAATAATAATAACCCAATCAATAAATGGGCCAAGGAACTGAGCAGACACTTATCAGAAGATTATATACAATCAACCAACAAATATATGGAAAAATGTTCAACATCTCTAGCAATTAGAGAAATGCAAATCCAAACTACTCTAAGATTTCATCTCAATCCTGTCAGAATGGCAGCTATTAAGAATACACACAGCCGGGCGCGGTGGCGCACGCCTGTAATCCCAGCACTTTGGGAGGCTGAGGCAGGAGGATCACGAGTTCAAAGCCAGCCTCAGCAATGGCGAGGCACTTAGCAACTCAGTGAGACCCTGTCTCCAAATAAAATACAAAAAAGGGCTGGGGATGTGGCCCAGTGGTTGAGTGCCCCTGAGTTCAATCCCCGGTACCACAAAAAAAAAAAAAAAAAAAAAAAAAAAAAAAAAAAAAGAATACACACAAAAATAAGTGTTGGTGAGGATGTGGGGGAAAAGACACACTCATACATTGCAGGTGGGACTGCAAATTGGTGCAACCTATCTGGAAAGCAGTATGGAGATTCCGTGGAAAACTAGGAATGGTCTCACATGTGTGAGGCCCTGGGTTTGATCTTTAGCACCACATAAATAAAATAAAGGTATTGAAAAAAAAGAGAAAAGAAAACTGGGAATGGAACCACCATTTGACCCATCTATCCCACTCCTTGGTTTATACCCAAAGGACTTAAAAATAGCATACTACAAGGACACAGCCACATCAATGTTTATAGCAGCACAATTCACAATAGCTAAATTGTGGAACCAACCTAGATACCCTTCAGTAGATGAATGGATAAAGAAACTGGTATATATACACAATGGCATATTACTCAGCATTAAAAGAGAATAAAATCATGCTATTTTCAGGTAAGTAGATGGAATTGGAGAATATAATGCTAAGTGAAGTAAGCCAATTCAAAAAAAAACAAATACCACATGTTTTCTTTGACATAAGGAGGCTGATTCACAGTGGGGTTGGGACGGGAAGCATGGGAGGAATAGATGAACTTTAGATAGGGCAAGGGGAGGGAGAGAAAGGGAGGGGGCATAGGGGTAGGAAAGAGGGTGGAGTGAGATGGACATTATTACCCTAAGTACATATATGAAAACACGAATGGTGTGACTCTACTTTGTGTTCAACCAGAGACATGAAAAATTGTGATCTATTTGTGTAATATGAATTGAATTGCATTCTGTTATCATATATAACAAATTAGAATAAATAAAATTTTTTAAAAAGAAATAGAAAATGGATGAACAATAAGGAAAATCAGCAAATTTAAAACTTGTTTCTTTAAAAATACTAATAACATTGCAAAATCACCAGGAAGAATGGTCAAAGACAGAATCTAGGAATGGAAAAGGTGACATCACTACAAATCATATAGCAAGTAAAAGGAGAATTAGAAAATATTATGACCTACCTTACACCTATAAATTTGACATCTCATGTAAAATAAATAAATTTCTTTGAAAACCACAACTTATAAAACAGAATAATAGAAAATAAGAATAAATGTATATCCTTTAAAGAAATTTCTTTGTTCATTAAAACACATTTCCACAAAGAACACCCTAGATATCACTTCATTAATTTTATGACATTAAAAAAATAAATAATTCCAAATTTATCTAAGCATTTCAAGTGTAAGATCTCACAACCCTATTACCAAACTTAGAACAAGATAGTAGAAGAAAACTTCAGTTTAATATCCTCAAGAGCATTGGCACAGAATTTCTGGGCAGAATATCAGTTAATCAAATCAACAGTATATAAGGGAATACTGCACCCTGACTAAACGAGGATGGTGTAACCCAAGGAAATCAATTTATGTGACTCACAAAGTAAATACATTAGTGGGGAAGTCAGAGGATTATTTACATGAATGTGGAAAAGATCCTAAAATCAAGCCCCTCATGATATAAACTGTCCACAAATCAGATTGCCTTAATTCAGGAAGGACTCCTGAGAATTCCCTACAGCCTCCTCCTTACTTAATTATGAAAGATTGATGTTTTCCCTCTAAGATCAGCAACAAAGCAAAAATGTCAGCTCTCACCATTTCTACTTAATACATCTGTTAACAATTCCCACCCTAACAATAAGGTCAAATGGAGAAGAGGAGAAAAAGAAAGATGCACTTGGTCCGAGACCACAATCGCCAGGGTAAATCCACACCCTTACCCGAGGTCCACTGCAAGTTCACAGGAGGAAGACAGACTTCAATCAATGACAAAAACGAATTTCAACTTTTCTTTTACACTGTACAAGAAATTAAATTGAAATGGATCATTAACCTAGGCATGGAAGTTAAACTAACTTTATTTCTTTATTGCAGTACTGGGGGCTTCCTCTATGCTACACAAGCTCTTTGCCACTGAGTTACAACCTCAGCCCTTCTATTTTATTTCATGACATTTTGATACAGGGTCTTACTGTTTGCCCAGGCTGGTCTTGACCTTGCAATTCTCCTACCTCAGTCTCCTGAGTAGCTGGGATTATAAGTGTATGCCATATGGCCTGGCTGGAACTAAATTTTCTAGAACAAAAGATGAGGTAAATTTTTGTGAAACTGAAGTAGGTGGCTGTCTTTAGAGAAGTCTTAGAAAGCACTCAGCACTAAAAACTAAATAAATAAAACTTTATAAAGTCTTTTTAAATTGCTCGTGAGAAGGTTTTGTTAGGAAATAGAGAAACCACAGCCTGAGGGAATGTATGTGCAACACATATATCTGAAAATACATATATTTTTGTTCAGAACACAAAAGATATCGTATAACTCAATAATAATAAAATGGCAACCCAATTAAAAGTATACCAGGTAAGACTTGAAGAGACACTTGTTTTTTTTTTTGTTTTTTTGGTACTGGAGATTGAATCCAGGGATGCTTAACCCCTAAGCCACATCCCCAGCACTTTTTATTTTTTATTTTGAGACAGGGTATTGCTAAATTGCTAAGGCTGACCTAGATCTTACAATCCTCCTACCTCAGCTTCCTGAAGCGTTGGGATTACAACGTGCACCACCACACCTGGCCAAAGAGACACTTTTCTAAAGAGGATATTCTAATGACCTGGAAGCACATTATAACGTCTTTGGCATCATTCTTCACCGGGGGAACGGAACCTAAACCTGCAATGAGCTTCCGCTTCACAGACCCACCAAACCCACAAGCTGACTGCCAGCGAATGGCCAGTAGCTACTGAGGAGACAGGGACATGGCTGCACAGTAACTCTGTCCACCAGCTGGGGTCTTTGCAGTAACAGGGTGAGAGATGAAAGTGGCTTGGGTCCAGGTGGTGATGTAAGATGAGAAGGAATGCACCAGTGCCAGAGGTATTGCTAATTTATAATTGAAAAGACTTGAATACGTAAGGTGGGGCAGGAGGAAGAGGGGCTGTAGAGAAGAGAATAAAGGGAAAAATGCAACAATTGATTACTATTTCTTGAATGCTAGTGGAAGAGTCCTCCCAATATTTCCTCCTTGAGGGACAGTGAAAGAAATCATTGAAGAGTTAGGTTAACAGTGCCCTGTTATTACTGTCCACCGTGGCATCTGTGTTTATGACCCACACCATGTGGGCATAGAGCTCTCCTCCACTCACTACCTGCCCTCCACCACTCAGAATGGGCTTTTGCTCACAGGTGCCCAGGTCCATCCTGTCCGGTCAGTCATTATCTTAGGTACAGGTGTGCGTGCCTACAGCCTCAGTCTGGCTCAGGGTAAGGCAAGCTCAGCTCCCTGAAGCACAGGGTCTGGAATGCTGGAATCACAGTCGCCTCTAGTGAACTGGGAAACTCTCAAGCACGTAGGCTGAGCCCTTCTTTCTGGACCACAGCGGTACGATCAGGCTAGTCTGCCATTTTGCTCCATTTCCCCCTCCAGCCCCACTTCTCAGCTGTTGGCCCTGGACCTTGTGCGTTTACCATTGTCCCGGGGATTGCCTTTGTTCCTTGAAGCCCGTGTCCCCATCGGGACCTGCTGCAGTCAGTCTCCTTGGTGGAAGCAGGACACTGGGTGTGGAGGATGTCCATGCATTCACAAGACCAGCACTCTTAGGCCAGTGACTTGCCACCCAGGCAGGCAGACCCAAGCATACAAGGCTACAGGAAATCCGTGTTGCCTGGAGGAAGTACAAGACGCAGTGCCTGAGCTCTGGCCTGTCCCCCACCAGCCAGCTCGCCTGGACTGACTTTCCTGGAGTCATTCAACACGGGGCTGAACTTTGCTTATTTAAAAAAATACTTGACTTTTTAAATAAAAAATGTCTGCTTATTATTCTTAAAATGCAAGCCGAAAATCTTTGTTTTCTGCTATTGCTCCTCTCTCTAACCTCAGATTGCAAATTCCTCCAGTCATTAGTACACTGTTTGGAAGTGCGTCCAGTCAACCAGATTTTGTCGCTAGTTCTTGTGAGAAGTGTTCCTGAGTCCTGTGCACGGGAGGAGCCCACCTGTTTCCTTTTAGCCTGAAGGGCAACCTGGCTTAAAATGATTGGGGACAATTTTATCTTAGAACGTGTATTCCTGAAGTGCATGAAGCCATCTTGAAATGTGTTCCTCGTTTTCCAGGACTGTTTTCTTCTACTGGAACCTGGCAGTAAGTGTGGGGGCTTCTTGCATCCTATCATCCTCTGGAGAGGCACCCAGTCCGTTCAGGGTGTGACCCGCTTTCCTGCATTCACTCCTCAGCTTCCTTTCACACTTACCTGCCTCTGCTTTCCTCCACATTATTAGGAGCCACCCAAGGACAGCACAGGTGTGTCCAGCTGCTTCCAGTTGCATTTGTTTTGTTGTTTCTAAGGCAGCCTTCAGGGTGTTGAGATTTATCATTTAATCTCTCTTTTTCTCTCAGCCTCCTGGCTTGTTTAATTGATTTGACCCTATTCTCTTGCCTTACATTTATTTCTTTGTAATCCTGCCTCACTTATTCATTGCTTTGTGTTTTGTTTTGTACTGCAAAACCCTTTTATCTAAAGTGGCTTAATGGATAGTTATGCAAACCCCTCCACAATTTGTTGGGGCAATTAAGTCTTAGGATATATTTCCTTTTCATCTTGCTTCCACTAAATGATTTTTTTTTTTTTTTTTTTCAGTTTTTATGCCAAAGACCAGGACTGGCTCCTTTGTGGTTCTCACTTAATTTTAAAAGGGCTTAGTTTCTGGGGATGCAGTGGGAGGGTGGAAAGCCCAGAGGAGGGAGTCAGGTGAGTCCTGCTCCTGTATGGCTTCTCCCACACTCTTCCATGAAAGCCTCAATTTGTACTTCCTGGGGAGTGTAGCTCTTAAGTCTCAGACATGGCTCTTTCATTCATTCATTATTTATTCGACCATATGTGTTGTTCGTGTGGATGAAGCCTCTCCGCGACAACTCTTGTTCCAAATTTGGGGATGTAGTGCTGGTTGGAATGAGCTGGGACTCCCCTGCTAGGCTTAAAGTTTTAGATGCGTGAATTGAAAACCGCATTTGCAGTTTCGTCTCATGGCCAAGACAGCTGCTCTAGAAACTTGCTGCTATGTGTCAGGCTCTGTGATGTGACCAGGGCAGGTCCCCAGATCTCTCGTTTCCCAAGTTAAAACAGATAAAAACCAAACTGTTCTCTGATGGTTTTTGATGAGTCTTGAGTGCATGATATATGACTGTCCCTTGGTATCTACAGGGGCTTGGCACATACCAAAACCGGAGGATGCTCGAGTCCCTTGTGTAAAATAGTGCAGCGTTCATGTATGACCTAAGCACATCCTTCCATATGCCGCAAATCATCTCTGTGTTACTTGCAATACGTAACACCATGCCCACACACCATTCGTGCACAGGATCTCAGCATGGTTCTTGAAACTCAACAAATTCAAATTGCACATTTTGGAACTTTCTGGAAATGTTTATTCTGCTATTTTCCACCCACCATTGATGCAAAATTGAATGCCAGGATGCAGAATCCGTGGACTCAGGAGGCCTGCTGTTTGTGTACGGGCTTTAGAACATTGACCTTGAACATTGCGAAGATGCTTTTTCTCCCAGAAGCACTTGCAAGTGTCTTCCCACCTGGCCAATGACAGGTCAATGTATGTGCAATGTGGAGGACAGGCAGGGCAGCACCTGCCCTTGCACCCCTCCCCTCCTCCAGTTCCCACGCTCTGGGGGAGGACGGTGCCTCTGGGGCCCAGAGCCATGTCACCATGAGTTACTGCTGACGCAGCACCACGCTCATCTTCCACCAGGACCCAGCACCTAGACACGCTGACTCTGGACAATGCTCAGGGAGAATCATGAACAGAATGCTATGATTTATCAATCAGCCTGACGTGAGGTTACTTAGTGGATGTCAGTTCCCCGGCATCTAATTATTCACAGAGAAGCGGCACCAACACTGTGTGAATCTGCGATCTTGGGCACCGCGGGCGGGCATGATCTGGTGCAGAGGCTGCCAGCACCTTCAACCTCAGACTTCTGATAGAGCTCACCTGTGGGAGTTAAAGGCCTGGGTGAACCAGACCCTCAGAGAGGCTTTTGAAGGGCGGGTGCATATGCCAGGGCAGAGTCTGCAGACTGCTCCATTGCCACAGAAAGCCAGAGGTGATGGCAGAATGGAGGGCGCATTACCCAGAGTCCTGCAGAAGGCTGTCAGGTGCCATTGGCAGCAATGGCTTCACCATTGCCACACGGGTTGTGTGACTGGAAGGGGAAGATGTCATTCACTTTTGAGCACCTGCTGTATTCTAGTCCTTATGGATGAATAATTTCTCCCCATGGTTTAAGGATGGAACAGAAATTTTCAGCATAAATCAAGTGTTTTGTTGGAGGAATGAAAAAGGCATGTGAGAGTCCTGATCCCTGCCTGCTGGGGACAGGGGAGAGCTTTCCCAAGGGCTGACTTTTGAGCTAAACTTAAAGAGTGATTTGATATTATCATAAAGAGAAGGGGGAGAGAAGTTCCAAGGCAGCAGGTTTGGAGCCCCCGGGGGGCATGTGTGTCCATGAAGCAGAGTGTCTGAGGGTGAGGAGAGAGGATGTGGGGGCCAGGCCAGGAAGAGCCTCGAGCACCAGGCTTGGTACAGTGCTCAGATCTGAGTCGGGAACCTTTGAAAACCCAGGCAGAGAGGGGATGTGATTCAGCACGTGGTAGAAAGATGACAGTCACAGCAGAACAGTCTGGAGAGCAGGAGCAGGCCTGAGGCCAGCCAGGTGGTGGGGTGGCAGCTGGCCAGTGCTGAGCAGCAGCTGGCCACAGGGCACCACGCCAAGCACTCTGCACCCACCACTCCCTCACTCTCACAGCCCCGGGAAGTTCACCGTCTCCCCAAGGTGCAGATGAGGATGCGGAGGCCTAGAGGATGAATGGTCCAGCAGGAAAACACAGAAGTCCACCGGAAGCTGCAGTTTACGCCCAGGTTGCTGGCATCCGCGTTGCACGCGCTTGATCTTTTGGGAGAAAGTTATCTGTGCAAAATAAAAACTTTTTAACAGACCTAAGCTGAAGGAGCCCTAATTAGGAAGGGCTGTTGTAGCTAGCTGGAAGCCATAGGTTCCACCTGATATGTATGTGACGCACCTGTAGGCACTCGCAAAGCTGAAGGTATATAACCGGGTGAAAGCGGTCCAAGTTAGGAGAACAGAGAATTCAGCCAGTCGGGCAGTCACTCGGTCGGTCAGAAGAATCAGAGCGGCCAGAACATAGGCAGAGCGGTTACAGAAGAGAAACCAGATAGAAGACAGAAGAGAAACCAGATAGAAGAAGTAATGGCTGGTCAGAGTTAGGCCGAGACTCCTGAGGAAGACAGAAGACAGAAGAAAGAAGAAGGAAGAAAGAAGAGAGAAGAAAGAAGCTCTAATCTTTCTCTAAGCTAAGCTCTATCTTTCTATCTTTCTTTCTAAGACTCTAAGCTAATCTTTCTCTAAGCTAAAGAAAAGCTCGCTTTAATCTTTCTCTCTAAAAATCTTTCTTTCCCTCTCTAAGCTCTCTAAGAAAGTAGAAGTAAAAGTAGTAAAAGCTTAACTCTGCCTCCGAGAGTTTTTCCTCCCGGTTTTCGGTACCAGGTAGCTTACACTAAGCCATCCTCCTCCTGTGAATAAATAAGATAACGTACTTAAAGGAGACCATGAGGCAGGTGGCTCATGTCAGAGGAGGTGAGCAGGCAGAGGTGTCCTCTGAGACTGGGTGGAGGGTAGGTTCCCGTGCATGGTGGTCATGTGGCCAGTATCAGGTTGGCCTATCATGCTGATCCCGGCCTTCCAACCCCAAAGCTGTGCTTCCAGTCCCTGTTTCATACTCATAGCCAAGTCCCTTTTGGACATGTCATCGCCAGGCCCTGTCAGGGGACCACTGTAGCAGGCTGTGCCCCAGAACTGCCCCTCTCAGCACCTGGGGCTTCCTGTACTGAGGGCCACAGATAAAGTGCCAGCCCCTGGGCTGCCTCTCTTGGTTCCCTTCCTGGTTTCAAAGAGAAGACTCAATGGAAAAGAGGTGGATTTACTTCTGATCAGCCTTGCTGATTCTAAACGCCATGTTTTCACTGCAGACCAGAAGCTAAGGCAACATTCTTGAGACTGGCAGGACAGAGATGCTCTTTGTGAATGTGCAGGTGTAAATGGGAGAGTGTTTGAGGGTGCATATTGCTATTGTTGCTCTCCAAAAACAAACCAAAGGGAATAAAATGTGGAGAAGTGAAAAACATTTAGGGAATTTGGAGATGTGGTGTGATCTAGAAAGTACAAGACTTTGAAATCCAAAGGTTCTGAATTCAAATATTGCATTGTCCTCTAAGTTGCTGTGTGATTTGAGGCAAGTTAATAGCCTCTCTGATTCTCACTTCTCCACATGTAGTATGAGAGTGACTATATGCATCAGAGTTTTGGTACAAGTTCAACGGGCTAGTGCAGGTAACATGTTCAAGTATTTGTTAGAATGTCTGCCTTGGCCTGTAAGACACCATCAGCGCAGTGCCCTTTCCCTGTATTCCAAACTCCCTTCACAGGCTAACAGAGACTCCTGCTCTTCTGTCTTATTCTGTCACCCTGGAGGCTAGTGCTCAGAACTGCCCCACTCCCCTCTCCAACGTAGATCAATCACAAGACCAAAAACAGAGCCATGGCATATGGAAAGGAAAGGATTTGTTTGTTTGTTGCTCTGTATTTTCTATTGTTTTTCACTCTGGAAATTCCTACTTGTGCAGCTTCTAGAAAAATAACTAACAGTTCCTCTTTGAATATTTCATTCCTGCCATTGTACTCAAGCTCTCTCACTGGGTCTGTCAGAGGTGAGGAGGATCTCTTTAGCCTGCTGTTGTCCATGTTTCTAATTCCTCTCTCCGATTTTCCTCTCACTACTAGGTGACAGTCTGGGTAATTATTCTCAAATCAAGTCTGTCTTCTAGTTCACTGATTCTCTCTTCAGTTGCTATTAATCAGATGTAATCCACCTTTCCCTGAAGGTATCCCTCCTAACAAATAATCTTATTGTAAAACACTGAACAGATTCTTTTTCAAATGTGGCTGTTTCTTATTCATAGTGTGTTTTTAGTTGTTTGAGGTTTTTGGGGGGATTTTTTTTGGTTTTGATTTTTATGCCTTTTACCATCTTAAATATATTTAATTTTCCTCCACTTTCTGATTTTTATCTCAACCTATCAACAGCCTAATCACACTATTCTGTCTGCAGACTCTTTCTTGCAGTGAAGATTTTCCATTTTGTTGCTATTATTTATTTATTATTGATATAAACTCTTCACAATGCAAAGTCTTTATTTCATGCTTCATTTCCCCCTGAAGATCTTGTTGTGTGCTTAGAGTATTTGCCTTCAGAAGAGCTAGACATGCAGTGGGCGTCCCAGCCAGGCCAAATTTCACGCTCCTTCCTTCCCATGAGACTTCCTGACCCTCACAGAACATGTTGCATGTGGACCCAGGTCCACTGGAAGCCCCCCTGGACTTACTGTATACAAGGCAGTCTCCATTACTCCTTACCAGAGCCCGGGACAAAAGGATCTCCCTCTGCTAAAATAACTCTCTATTCCATCCTGTGGACACTGAATCATAAGCACCTCATTCCTTATTTCATCCCTGGCTAGAAAATAAAGCTGAAGCCAGAATCTAAATGAAACTCAGTTAGCAGTTAATAAAGAATCTTTAAAAGTTGAGAGTCTGTTGACTCAGATACTTTGAGAAGATTAGCACTGAGCTAGCCAATATATCTTCTTAGATAAAAAGGAAAATATTCGCAAATGTAAGCATACCTGTTAGCATAAAAATTAAGTTAAATCTGTATTTGTTCTGTATCTTGTCATTATAGAGTTGAGTTTCTAATTCACTTGCTAAAATAGGCAAAGGCCTTTC
Organism: Tamias sibiricus; assembly: GCA_025594165.1. Classification (NCBI taxonomy): domain Eukaryota; kingdom Metazoa; phylum Chordata; class Mammalia; order Rodentia; family Sciuridae; genus Tamias; species Tamias sibiricus. The sequence continues at coordinate 175,102,425 of CM046658.1, read as the reverse complement.
TTATCACATTGAAAGGTTTGTCATCGCACTGCAGTCATGAGGATCTCTGACTTGCAATCGGAGACGGGGCTGTATTTCCCAGGTAACAAATGTTCTTAGAATGTTTGTTCCATAACACCATATTTATAGCCTCACAGTACAAATTATGTCTGTCATAAAAGGTCAGTTGTTCCCACCTGCTATGGTGACAAATGGCCTCATTACAATTGCCCCACTACGCATCTCTGATCCAGCCCTAATCCACTTGGTCTTTGTAAAAAGACTTAAAGGAAGTCTTAGAATGAGGCGGGCAGCTGAAATCATAGCTCACTTGTAAAACATTTACAAGTGAAAGCCGGAGACACAGATTTACTTGAAAATACAAAACGAAATCTCAGGCTGGCCCAGGCAGCCCCTCCACAGAGGGCCAGGGGCTCTGGGTGAAGGTCGGAGTTCTAACTCCGTGTGGGTTGGACCCTGAGCCTCCTGCCCTGCCACCTTAGTCTAAGACTCAAGTCACACGTTTCTGTGGTGGCCTTGCACTTGCCACCCCTGGTCAGCTGGAACTGCATCTCCCAGGACCCCTTCCCTGGGTGGCTCTTGGCCAACACCACCCTTGAGAAGCACTTGGTTCAAGACTCAGAAGGTGGGAGTGAGGCAGCAGCTGCACTCTGTGCACACCTGTGTCGTGTTCTGCTGGCTCGCTGTGTGGGCATGGGGTGGCACCAGCCTTCCTTCCTCCAGCCCTCTCCAGACACCTCCTTCAGCTTCCTTGGGGCTCCCCCAGCTGCCTGCCAGAGGACCCCCGCTTCTTCCTCAGGTCCCCTGCATTGCTGCAAGTGGAGTCCTGGGTGGTGGTAGAGCCCAGTGCCTGCTCCATTCATCCTCCGTGGGCCCCAGGAGCCCTCCCATGCCCACTTCCTGCCCCTCCTTCCTTCCCAGTTGCCAGTCCTGCTCACTTCCTCTCATCATAGGGTGAAGAGACACGGCCCTGCCTTTTCACCAGCTCCTGCCAGCGCACAAGTTCAGATCCCGAGAACAGCTCCTATTCCCTCACTCTGGGGGTTCCGTGTCCCCGCCTTGCCTGATGGGGACCCCGAACACCCCTGGCAGCAGCTCCGGCATTCACACGTGTGTGTGTCCCCCACTGTTTCAATTTCTGCTGCTTTTCTGACATCTGGATGTTTTGTTCTCTTTATTACAAGCTTTTGTGTACATCATTGAAATGGATTCTTTTATTGAAAAATTGTCCCTGATGTCACAGGCGCATTTCTAGGTTAGCTGAGATCCACCACATCATCAGAAAACTAATTCCTATAGCCCATCCACCTGCTGCCTGCTGCCATCCTCCCCAGCACCCTGGCTCGAGGAGTCTATTAACTGCACTGGCACCTGCGAGAAGTGGCCCACCGAGCACCCTCCTGTGGCCCCCTCCACACACTAGTATTTAATGGAGATCCTCTTGTTCACCAGTTTTAGCTCTGCAGGGGTCAGGCAGGGGCTGAATCTTGGGGCAGAAGGAAGATAGAAATGCTGGGGCTGTTTGCCCTGAGCTACAGGAGGGACAGTTCCCATCAGGGTTTTAATTTCCCTTGAAAAGCAACACAGCTCAGTTCCTCCTAGAGAAAACGCATCCCTCCCACTGATATCCCTGAGGATGACGCCTCACTGAGGCTTCATCACTTCCAGAGGGTCACTGATGGGGCTGAGGATGGCTCCTGTGCACCTCTCTGATGAGTAGATCATCCCCGAACATGAGTGTTTTTCCCAAATGAAGTTAATTGATCCGGGTCGTGTGCACAGGACAGAGGGAGTTGAGGAGAGGGTCCTCAGAAGGACCTCAGGTCACCTCCCCACCATAGATCGCAGGCGGAGGTGTGTGTTAAAATTCTCCCAGGACTCACACGTCTAGTTTTGTGTCTTTGATCGATTCTGTTTCATCTACCTTAAAAATTGTTTCCCCAGACCTATTTGATGCCTAAAATCATCTTCCTGCTCTCACCAAATAGGTGGGATGCTGTCCCTCTTTGAGGAGATCTTTCCTGGGTCTCCTTTATAGAAATGCTCTCCCCACCTCCATCAGCGCCAGATGGAATAATCTCCCTCTCCCTCCTACAGCGCCTGTCATGCCTTCTTTATTGGAATCACATGAACACATCTCTCTTCCCAAATCCTCCTCTAAACAGAAGGAGAGAGAAAGAGAAATCAGAGTGAGAAGAAAATGAGAAAAATGAAGGGAGGGCAAGATGTCTTTCAAGTTATGAGAAAGTAGTTGAAATCTATACAATTATCAACAGTCTACATTATAGAGGGAAAAAAATTCCACCTACTTGGGTTTTATGAGTCTGTGAAAGAAGAGAACTGATAAGTTTCAAAAATGACAGTTTTAGGATTAATAGACACCAGCCATGTCCCCACCAACAGTTAGCGTTCACACAGACTTGTGTGACCTCTCTTCTCACTCTTGATTGGATAGAAATCCAGGAGGTAAGTCAGATAGATAACTCCTCCTCAATTGAATTTTGTAACTAAGAGGACTGAGGCTCAGGCAGGTGAAAAATTATCATCTTAATTAGCAAGTGACAGGCTAGACGTAAAAATATTAACTCCTATTCTGGTAATATGACTGTTATGCATGGGCTAGTTGCAAGGTTGAACCATCTAGGAGGAAACCAGGAGTCCTGGAAAAGCTGAGGTTATTTGAAGCAGAGGGCAGAGCAGAAAGAATGATTGCACAGGCCTGGACAGCAGCATCTCACCCTGTTCTCAGCACTGGGAGAAGACAGTCTGGGCCAGGGGCTGCTCCCTTCTACGGCTGGTCTTTGACATCGCCCACTGCACACCAGCTGAGACCACCCAGAGCAGGGACCCTGGACATCAGGGTTCAAGGCTCCGTGGTTCTGGGGCCACAGGGAGTTTTAAGAGCTCCCCAAATGGCCTTCATAGGTGAGAGCTTCCCCGCGGCCATGGGAGGGCTTGGGAAGACCTGTCCCAGAGAGACAGAGACCTGGGCTTGAGCCCAGTGCTGCGGCCACGTCCAAGGCCTCCCACCTCACTAAGCCTCTATTTTCTCATCCCTGAGTGAGAATAATAATCTGCACCATGCTGAGAAAATTCCATGAGATTTTATATGTGAAATGCCCATTACTTGATAGGAGTTTAATGAATCCTAGGAAGGAGAAAATAAAGCATAAAATAAGTAAGCTCCTATTCCTAGGGAATTTTGCAAGGCCAGTTCACCTCTTGTATTTCATTATGTGAGCATCCAAATAGTTAATAATCTTAGCTGCATAGCTTATAAATGCCCACACTATGGCAGTTATGTAGACTTGTAAGTACTTTAACTTTTGTAGTGACAGATTTCATTTGCTCTTAATTCCCTGTAAGTAAAACCTGTCTTGGTGCACAAAAGACAATTCCTTCCAAGCATTCTGCTCAGGGAAGTTCACTGAAGCACTGGTAGATACACAGCTCTACACCCCACATCAACGCTGAGTTTCATTCTGGGTCTGCATCCAGCTACGCGATGATGGATTCCTACAAGACCAGCCCACGGCTAAGCCCAGAGCCCCCCAGACTTGCACAGTTGGCTGCATGTGAAATGCATAACCTGGGTTATAAAGGCTCCAGCTCTCTATGAAAATGAAGGGGGCCTTGCTTCTGTGTCATGCATGCTACAGAGTGAAGAAACCTAACCATGGCCACATGACAGAACTAATTACAGAAAAGCAGAGGAGAAGCGGCAGAAAAAATGAAGCTTGCCTTAAGAGATTTCAGAAAAAAAGCTTCCTAAGAGTCATGAGATGGTTTAAGATACTGATATCCATTTCATTCTACCATCTTCTTTTTTTTTTTCCTTTTTTTTTCTTTTTTCCCTTCATACTCCCTTAAACTCATGATTGAAGACATGAATAGTATGAATATTCTTTGTATTCAAACAGTGTTATGTTAAAAGGTCATCTATATATGTAATATGAAATGTAATGAATACTATTGTTATATATACAACGTTGAATAACAAAAAAAGAAAACAAAAAAAGAGGCAAAATTTTTGGCTGTAGGAGGCAGAGGGAGTCCAGTCTCACTCTCTTGCTTAACATAGATATGCAATACACAAAGGAAGACAGCAGAGATGAGTCATACAAACACATAGTAAATAAATATATTTCATTTCCATAAAAACAGAGTCATGAGATGGGAATTTTTAGAAATTAGAAATGGAAGCTCTGCTAGAGATTAAAGTATAACGCTGGGAAGAACATGGGTGTGGCTCAACTTCTGCAGCAGGGCTACCTGCCAATGGCTTGAACAGAGCAGAAGTGAGCGTCAATGGTGGCCAACACCTGCTGTCAACAGACCTCATAAAACAGCAGTGATGAGCGTTTCTCCCTACCTGTCCCTGTCTACAGTGTGGGATGGTTGAAGGGCCCTAGTCCTGGCATCAGGCAGACCTGGGTTCAGATCTCAGTGTCACTACCAGCTGTGCAGCCTGGGCAGGTGAGTGTCAGCTTCCCTTGCTGGGTCTCTCTAAACTGGCTTCCCTAGTGCCCATCGGACTGTGATGCCGTGAAAAGAAATGGGCCCGTCCACGGTCAGCACGTAAAGCTCTCACTATGCTACTCTCAGGAACTATGTTAGAAAAGAAGGAGACCCTTCTGGTTATTTAGCTTGTTGCCCTGTAAATTTGCCCGCTGCCTTTCTTCCTCACTACTGCCCTGGCCATCTGTGCCATGGGTCAAAGTGATGGGAGTCACAACTCTCCGCTCTGTGCAGCTTCTATCACTCACCAGCGGGGGGATAAGGACGGGTTGCTTAACCTCTCTGAGCCTCAGTATTTTCATCTTCAATATAAGAATGGCAGTTACCCACCTTTACAGGTTGTTCTGTATGGCAAAAGAGAGTCAGCCTGCGGGGGCACCGCACAACAGGTGGAGACCATACAGACACAAGCAGGAGAGGAAATAAAATCTTCAGGACCTCAAGTGAATTGTTCAGGGTCACACACAAGGACAAAGACACTGACAATAAAGACTGGGCTAGAAACTTTAGGTTAAAAAACACGATAAAATAACATTTTATTATTTAGCCCTGAGTGATGCTAGCATGTGGTGATGCGACTCTTAAAGCACATACGTAAAACGTGCCATATTTGAATCCTGTGTATTGTAGACATACATGCATGGTACCTACAGGCACAATGCACATGTTCCATGCATGTCTATTAACATGTATGATTAATGCACATAGGTATAAACACATCTACACATAGAGAGAATGAGGGAATGCAGTTTTAGGTTATTTTGTAGAAGACAAATTTCTATTTTAAAACTCAGAAGCAGATACTGCTTCCAATGTGGCAACTGGGACTTGGGTTTGAGTCAGAGCCTTCCCTCACTGGGGGCAGCTGCAAAGGCAGGGGAGTTCCCCAAGTGGCAGCTTCCCCCTGAGACTGCACCTCAGTGAAGCCAACTGTATACAGAGGCTGTGTTATGCCCCAGATGGTTCCAGGCTCTTTCCTCTGCACTGTCTGTGCATGGGCCGAATTCCTGAGGGCAGAGACGGACTCTTCAAAGCACTCACTCCCAGTGCAGGCGGGGGGAGCAGGGCGTGAGGAGAGGAGCCAGCCTGGGCCAGAGACAGGTGGGGAGTGGGCCTGCTGCTCATCTGCCCCTCTCCCTGGGCCTCCGCTGGACTCCAGGGACTGTCCCCGTCCTGTCTAGATCACGCCCTCGTGAGTGCTGTCAGGTTTGCCCCTGATGTAGTACCACCTCCCATTCTTTAGATTTTGTTCTTTGTCACAAATCTGAAATAGGCTAATTCTGAAATAAATGGTTTAATTCTAACTCAAAACCAAAAGAGAGGGGATGCAGCTCAGTGGCAGAGCACCCTGGCTTCATCCCTAGACATATGGGCAAGACTATTAATTCTATTATAACGATTGCTTGCAAAGCCAAAAAAGAATTAATTGCATATACATCCACAAGACAAGAGACATACACTATAACCTTACAATATAGCTGTTATACAGAATGACACATGTTACTATGTTGCTATTAAAAAAAATGGCATATATTAATATACTGTTTTTATTCTCTCCTGTTTGAATGCTTGTTATAGATGACTCTTTCTCCTGGGCAAATTTGAGTGCTTTACTATGGATTTGACTTCCCATCCCCACCCAAGGTAACTTCTGGATGACCTTATAGTTTTGCTTTGTTTGGGTGACTCAGGTGTTAGGCACTTTTTTCATCTTTTAGAGCCTGGTCTTGGTGGGATGCCTACTGTTGCTAACTTGGCATGACGGTTATAACTGACCGCACTGAGCGCAAACGAATAGTCAACACCTGCTTAAGATCTCATATCCATCCTTTTTTGGAGGATTCTATTTAGTTCTACCCTTCTGGTTGATTGCAATTTTATTAGGGGACAAACATTTTAGAATATTCTTCATTTCAATAATAAAAAAAAAAAAAAAATCTTCAAATCTTCAAGGTTTGGTCTCATCAGAGATCTTGCCCACCACACACACACACACACACACACACACACACACACACACACACTGCCCTTTTAAAAGGAGATGGGGGGGACTATGAAGAGACTTGCATCTGCACAGAAATGCACCTTTGGCTTCTCCTCATCTCATTAGTCTGCTTGGGCTGGGGGGGGGGGGCTGTCCAGGCCACCAAAGAGCACATCAGGGTGTGGCCCCGAAGGGCCTGAGTGACCTTAGTGGGCTAGTGGGCAGGCAGTGTGGCCTGCTGTCCACTCAGGTGGATGAAGGGCAGATGTGAAAGAGAATGACAGTCATCGTGGGGTGTGAGGTAACCTGTGGCCCCTCAGTGTCCCTGGGAGAATCAGCCTTGGGCTGGATCTGAGCTGGGGGTGTCAGCTGAATGTCACAGAGCCACAGGCACAGGACTGAATGAGGGAGCGCAGTGTCTTCGTGGGACTCTGAGCTAGATCCTGTGCTTTGATGGAAGACGAGGCCAGTAAGCACTGAGGAAAGAGGGATCAGCATAGCTGCTTGACTTGCAGAGGCCCAGAGTGGCAGACAGAGCTGGCACAAGACAGAGGGAATTGGGGTTCCTCTTCATAGCCAAGGATGGAGGGCTGTCCTCTACTTTCTTAAGGGCTCCAGAGAGGACTGTTGCTGAGTTATTTACACAGAGGGATACTGGCTTTTTGTGGGGAAATTTGGGCAAGACAACATTCAGAAAGGAGCATTTGAAATGGGTTCTGACGGTAGAGTAGGTGTTTGCCAGGTCGGCAAGGGCACCACCCTGGGAAGGCCCATAATGGAAGTGACACTGTTTGATTTGATCACTACCAAATCCCCAGGACCTGAGGCAGTGCTTGGCACATACTAAGTGTTCAATAAATACCTGATGAGTGTACGGTGTGCAGAGAAGCGTGGTGTGCTGGCAGGGTGCTCAGTGTTGGGCCTCCTTCCTGGGGCAGAGGAATGGCAATGAGGAATCGAGGTGATGGAGAGGGAGGTGGGAAAGGTCAGAGGGGTGCGCTGGGAGAGGTGAGCAGCTTCTTGCAGGTACCCTCAAGAAAAGCTCATGCCCAACGCAGAGGATCTGGGCATCTGCGGAGCTCCTGCCCACCGCCTCCCCAGCTGTGGGAGTATGGTGACCTCCCGTGAGGTCACAACACCCCTTCCTGAAAATCTGTGACTATGTTGCCCACATGGAAAACAAGGCTTTGCAGACGAACTTAAGGCATGGAACTTAAAACAGAGAGATGATCCAGGGTGATCCGGAAACCAGATCTGACCTGCAGGACTTCCTCTGACTGGAGACAAGACAGGGGCATTCGAAGCAGCGGAATGACTGACGTGCTACCGCTGGCTCTGAGAGGCAGGGACACACGTGCGAGGACTGAGAGAGGCACTGGGGAGCCCATGGAAAGCGCGAGAAGGAAGTGAGTCCCTGTGAGAGCGGAGACCAACTGCTTGCCTACAGACGGCCCTCCTCCTCACCTTGCTTCCCCTTCTCTGTGACTCTGCCCCCACCGGCCCCCTCGTGCCTTTCCTTGATGGTCAGCCCTCGCTGGCCGTCCCCTCGTCCCCAGCATCTGCTCCACAGGAGCAGGCACTCTTTTGCCCTGGCTATGTCTACAGTTCTAGAAGAGCGAATGGTCTGTGACTGCTGCTCAATAAGTGTCTCAGTGGATGCATGATTGACGTCACCGTGTCCTCCTGAGCACCCCAGGAGGCAGGCATTGTTATCACTGCCATGGGAGATGGCGATGGGACTCTCAGGAATTAAGAGGCTGACCCCGATTCTCACACCTAGAGCGCCCTCGACTCTCCCTCAGCACCAGGGAAAGGCCCGAGCCTGCGCACCTTTGCTGGCTGACTGACCCAGGTGGCTGTGTCTGGGCCCAGGCCTGCAGCACACGTTCAGGGCAGCCTGCAGCCTGTCCTGATTCGGTAGCAGGCGAATCTCCAGGGCCAGGTGGGTTTTTGTCTGCCAGGCTCTGTTCTTCTCCTGGAAGAAACTCCTCCTTCTTTAGTTTCCATTTCCTTCTTTGGTGAAGATTCAGTTTATTTCATGCCAGAGTAAGCTTCAGCCTTGAATCACAACAGCCAATGCTATCTGACATCAATTGCCACAGCTTAAAGAGGTTTAGGCTTGACAGACTGTAAAGTCGTTTGCAAGAGCTGGAGCTGAGTGACAAAACGCCCGTCATGAGGCGTAAACCTGTCAACCACAATTACCCGCGAGGGATTCCAGAGAAGCAGAAGAATTAAACCTTGTAAATCCAAAAGGCCCAATTGGAAAGATGTATTTATTGGGCATGATTCCAGGAGGGCTTCCACATGGACTGGACGTGGCTCCTCCACTTTGGACTTGGTGTAGGACAGATCCTTTGGACTTGGTGTAGGACAGATCTACACACAGAAGAGGAGGGACAGAAAGGAGCCCTGAACTTGGCAGTGATAGGCCAGCACCAGAAGGCCCAAGGCTCACCAAAGTACAACCCTCCCACCCCCACCCCGTACACAGGACTAACCTAGATTTCCCTTTCTTACCTGCAATGGGTCAAGTTCATGCCTAGGTCTCCTAGGCAGAATGAAAGTCACAGTGACCCTCACATCCACCGCTCTCCTGGTTCTCGTTCCTTCCTGTCATCTGCGTCCTGGTGTGTGCTCCCGGCAGCTGGAGGGTGTCAGGCAGAATGCTCCATGACCTCAGGGTTTGGGGGGGCTGCCCTGTGGGAGGAACCTGAGTCCCTTACAGCTGCAGGGAGCTGCACTCTCCTGGTGGCCCTCGCTGCCTGGTTCTTGGCAGGCAGTAAACATCAAGTTCTGCAAAGGAGTTTTGAAGAATGGGTAGGGCTTAAGTGGAGAGGGAGGACCAAAAAGATGTTTGTGCTGGAGGAAAAGGCATTCGATGGGAGGAACAGGTTCCATAAGAAAGGACAAAGTGACACTTAGCATGGATCCTCTGCTTCTCAATTGTACGTCTAAAAGGATCTCAGACCACCCCATTCCCACCCAAATGCTTGTCCTTGAGTTTTCTGCCCTTTCTACCACCCAAAAGACCCTTCTCCCCTCCCCCCCTCCCCTTCCCCCTCCTCTCCCCTCCCCCCCCCCTCCTCTCCTCTTCTCCTGCAACTTAGGAGATGGAATTCCACTTTGGCCAAGAAGAGGCCATGATTCTCGGGACCAACCTGAGACTTTCCTTTTCTCACAACCCAGATACAATCTGCCAGCAAAATTGTTTAATTCTATCTTCAAATCATACCCAGACCCAACCATTTCCACTGCATGACACTCTGACTGAAGCCACCATTTGCCACCTATCTTTGCACTTATATCATCACAGACTTTTTACTGCATGGTTTATAAACACAAAAGGCTTCCTAAGTCTGGGGCACTTAGGAGTCACCTCTAAGAATGAGAAACCTTTTGGCATGTTGAGAGGCACTAGCCCAGTTGGAACAAACCACATGGCATTAAATGCCATGCTCATGGTATGAGATGCCCATGTGTGTCACTCACTGCTGAGTCCGAGGACAGTGCCTGGTGCATAGCGGAACTCACTCAATAGGTGGAATAAATGGAGTCTCCATCAGCGGGGTGTGGAAAGGTGAACTCATTGGCTAACTCTGGGAAGACCACACATGCCCATGCTTCATGGTGAGGCACATTAGTCAGGACACACTTGACGGCTGTTTCCAGAAGCTCAACTTGAACTGGTTTAGAAGAAGAGGGAAATTAAGCAGATGAACAGGATCTTTCTAGGGGAGTGGGAATTGGGCTGAGCAGTCAGTCAATGTCCTCCAGCCCAAGACTACCAGGAGCACACGTGTTGGGTTTCTTGCGTAATGACTGGGCATCTCGGTAGGAAGCATTGGAAAGAAACTACTATGAGATTTGGGCTTTGGTTGGGTGATCTTGAGGAGATTTTAAAGATGTGGGGCATGTCCTGGATTGGATGCTGTCAGGTAGCAAGGGAGACTCTATTGATTATCATAGCAAATTTCATCTCTAGGGGAGGCAGACTAGAGCAAGGGTGAGAAGCAATTGAAAAAATGATGCAGCCGCTCATGTTAGCCAAGATGGGGACACTTGTTATTCTGTGGTTTGAACAAAGTTCATGCTCAGAATCAGGGAAAGCTTGTTTCATCTTGATCCCTGGTGGTCAGAGAGTGGCCTCGTCTCAGGGTGATATTCTGGGAAACCATTTCTCTTGGACAGGTAAGCCCCAAGTTGCAATCCCAGATGGCTCCCAGATTTTTGGCTGCTTTTCTCTTTCTCGGGGATAAGGAGGAAGTGGCAGGGGCTCCAGTGGCTCTAGAAAGAAACCAAACTCATCATGTCTTTCCCCCCATGTCTCCTTCCCACCTGTCTTCCTGGATCCAGTGAATCCCTGTGATAGCAAAATGCCCTGGTCTGGGAAATGTGCGCCCTGGGAGCTTACACAGTTCTCATTTGGGAACCCTCATGCATGAAGAATAGCATGCTGAATTTCTCATTCAAAGCGAAGGAAATTCTTATAAGAGATGATCAGACCAGCCTGGATCAGGTGCCCAGCATTAAATCATCAACTATCACATACTGGTGGTGGTAGTGGGGGATATTCCCTAGGAAAACAACAGTTCTCAATTTGTTTTTAAGTTTTATTCTATTTTATTTTTTTTATTTATAATAGTAGTATGTATTACAATTCATAATGCACATATATAGCATCTTTTTGCATACAACTGTTTGTTTACAAAGTATATTCATACCATTCAGGTCTTCAATCATGCATTTAGGATAATGATATCCATCTCATTCAACCACCTTTTCTATTTTTTTTTCTTTTTTCTTTTTTTCTTTTTCCCAAATTAACTCAAATATTCTCTGCAGGGAGCAAAATCTGAAATAATCCATTTTCCCAAAAGTCTTCCTTAAGAATCCACCATAGGAATGCAGCAGTGTATCCATGGTGAATTTTTCTCAAAACCTGCCAAATTTGGGGAGACTTTACCACTTTTCCCGTGAGCTCAGATCATAGCAAAACAAGTTGTTGCTTCGTGTCTGGGCCAAGGTAACACACAGGATCTCTGCCCTAGAAGCTTCCCTTGTGCTTTTCCTCTGAAGTTGCTGTATTTTCTTTATCGCCGGGGGTGATCTGCTACACTGGCCAGTAACCTTCTCACTGCAGCAATCTGAAGCTCCTCAATGAGATCACAGGCCATTGCATCTCATAATAGGGTTCTTTTATTATTCCCCCAAGCATGCAAATCAAATGGTATCTGGGGCTCAAATCTTTGCTCAGCAAAGAAAACTAGCAGTGGTGCCAAGTGGAAAATGTCTCTGCCACCAGCGGCTGCATCTGTTAATGGAACTGCTCCCTGCCTCTGCCCTCCATTCCATAAGCCTCTTTGCTTTCCTCCAGAGAAGACAGCCTCCATATCAACTTGCCTTGAGGACAAGAAAAAGGGCATCTTAAGGGGAAGGGAAACGATGGAGGATTTATTGAGTACTTACCACGTAACAAGAACTGCACGGCTACTGTTTCATTTAATCTGCCCAATGGCCCTCTGGAGGTAAACTTTAACCCCTAATGTAAAGATGCAGAAAGTAACACCGAGTGAGTTGGAGTTTCCTGCTCAAGTGTGCACAGGTTAAGCAGGGACCTCACCACCTGCATGTTCTGAGGACATTATCTAGGGACAAGAAACAACACACATGTTAAGATGAAGAAGACTTCCCTCCGTCGGGCAGGATCTGGTGTCCAAATTCCAGAAGGACACAGGAGGAGGAGAGGTGGACAGCCTTTCCTGTAGTTCAGCAGTGTGAAGAAAATAAATCCAGAAAAATCCAAGAGACAGTAACTATTATGCTGGGGAAAGAGCCCATGTTAGTCAGCTTTACATTGCTAGGACCAAAATACCTCACCAGAACAACAAAGAGAAGGAAAAGTTAATTTGGGTTCATGGTTTCAGAGGTTCACTTCCTGGTCAGCCAATCCATTGCTCTGGGCCTAAGGGGAGACAGAAGATCATGGCAGGAGGGTGTGGCAAAGGAGAGCTACTCAGCTCAGGGCAGCCAGGAAGCACAGAGAGAGATGAGGAGATAGTGACAAAATATATAATCCCCAGTTACCAACTTCCTTCAGTCATATCCCATCTGCCTACAGTTATTACCCAGTAATCATTCAAATTATTAAGGAATCAAATGGATCAATCCACTTCGTGGGTTATGTCTCACGTAATCTGACCATTTTACCTCCTGAATTAGCACAGGACTTTTTGGAGAATACCTCCTATCCAAACCATAACAACCTGCATCTCTTTTCCTTTCGTTCTTTCCTCCCCCTCTCCTCTTTTCCTTCTTTTTTATCTTCCTCCCTCCTTTCTTCCCCTCCTGCCCATTCATTCTTCTTTTCTTTCCCATCCTCCTTCCCTCTTTCCCTCCCTCTCTCCTTCCTTCTTTCCTACAAATTAATGCCCCATGTCAAGTATTATGGTAGAGGTCAGAATACTGGAATGAACTCATTAAATCCCCTAGCTTCACTGCCACTGAGCTACAGAAGTTAGGGTCGGGGGGGCCGGGGGGAGGCAGAATCAGTCTCACAGTAAACTAATGTGGAATTCAGACCCAGAATTATTTTTTATCAGGCAGACAAAGCAATTCTTGGGAGGGTGAGGGAAGGAGGTGTGCACTGTGAGGTTTTTGCAGGGGATCCTGGTAAAACCATAGAATCAACTAGCCAGAGAAGAGGAGATGGACTCCCAAACCACCTGTGAGTGGGGAAGGGTGGATTCCAGGTCTCTGGTGCTCTGGGAAGTGGAGGGATGGGCCTGCAGGGACTTTCCAATGGACTGATGGAGCCAGCTAATGCTGGCGGGAACAGTGCGATGGCCTCCACTGCGGAGGTGCAGTTCCGTTCAGTTCTTTCAGCTCTGCTATCTCACCTGTTCTGATTTCCGCTTTGGTTTAGGTTACCCAGCATTTGTTTAAGTAGGTTTACTGAGCGTTTACTTTATGTGTTAGCCATTCTATTGTCACGTGTTATATGATGATGAATAAGACGGAAATGGTCCCAGTAGTCATGTAACACGGGGAGGAGTCAGAAAATGAGCAAGTATATAAGTAAATAAAATAAATAAGCACTGCTTATTAGGAGAGACAGAAGGGAGGAAGCAGAAAGAGGCCTTCAGGTGCTGCAGGGTGTTAGGCCTGCCTGTGTCCCCTGCCTCCCCTCTGTCTTACCTTGCAGGAGCTGGAGCACTGCTCATCTCTATCCCATTGCAATTAGCTCCACTCACATTAAACTTCCGCAGGTCGTGAGGACCCACCACCATTCCTCTTCCCCAAAGTTGCTGGGATCTATCAGATCTTTACCAAAGAATCTCCCCCTGTAAGGACAGACCTGGAAGACTCTCTCCCATACTCCTGATGCTCCAGTCTGGGTCTGGATCTTCTCAAAAATAATCCTGCCAAGTACACAGTCCTTAGAAATGTATTCTTCATTGATGTGGCTGTGTCCCTGTAGTATGCTGTTTTTAAGTCCTTTGGGTGTAGACCAAGGAATGGGATAGCTGGGTCAAATGGTGGTTCCATTTCCAGTTTTCCAAGGATTCTCCATACTGCTTTCTATATTGGCTGCACCAATTTACAGTCCCACCAGCAACGTATGAGTGTGCCTTTTCCCCACATCCTTGCCAACATTTATTGTTGTTTGTATTCTTAACAGTCATCATTCTGACTGGAGTGAGGCAAAAGAGTAGTTTTGAGTTGTATTTCTCTAATTGCTAGAGATGTTGAACATTTTTTCATATATTTGTTGATTGATTGTATATCTTCTTCTGAGAAGTATCTGCTCAATTCCTTGGCCCATTTATTGATTGGGTTATTTATTATTTTAGTGGTTTGTAAGATCTTTATATATTCTAGAGATTTAAGATCTTTATATATTCTAGAGATTAGTGTTCTATCTGATATGCATGTGGTAAAAATTTGTTCCATATTAGTAGGCTCTCTTTTCACCTCACTAATTGTTTCTTTTGCTGAGAAGAAGCTTTATAGTTTGAATCCATCCCATTTATTAATTCTTGATTTTAATTCTTGTGCTATAGAAGTCTTATTAAGGAAGTTGGGGCCTGATCCAACGCGATGGAGATTTGGGCCTACTGTTTTCTTCTAATAGACACAGTGTCTCTGGTTTAACATCAATGTTTATAGCAGCACAATTCACAATAGCTAAACTGTGGAACTTAGATGCCCTTCAGTAGGTGAATGGATAAAGAAAATGTGGTATATATATATATATATATATATATATATATATATATACACCATGGAATATTATTCAGCATTAACAGAGAATAAAATCATGGAATTATAGCCGGGCGTGGTGACGCACGCCTGTAATCCCAGCACTTTGGGAGGCTGAGGCAGGAGGATCGTGAGTTCAAAGCCAGCCTCAGCAATGGTGAGGCAGTTAGCAACTCAGTGAGACCCTGTCTCTAAATAAAATACAAAAAAGGTCTGGGGATGTGACCCAGTGGTCAAGTGCCCCTGAGTTCAATCCCCAGTACCACAAAAAAAAAAAAAAAAAAAAAAAAAATCATGGAATTTTCAGGTAAATGGATTGAGCTGGAGAATATAATGCTAAGGGAAGTTAGCCAAGCACAAAAAACCAAATGCTGAATGATTTATCTGATTTAAGGATGCTGATTCATAATATGCTACAGGGGGTGGGGATAGGAGGATTAGATAAACTCTAGATAGGGCAAAGGGGAAAAGGGAAGGAGAGGAGAGGGGTATGGGAGTAGGAAAGATGGTGGAATGTGATGGTCATCATTACCCTAAGTACATGTATAAAAACTCGAATGATGTGACTGTACTTTGTGTACAACCAGAGATATGAAAAATTGTGCTCTATATGTGTAATATGAATTGTAATGCATTCTGCTGTCATATATACCAAATTAAAATTAAAAAGAAAAAAAATATATGCTTCAAATTGGGCTGGATTGACTCTTCACCCACTGGTCTTTGATCAACCCTTAGGGTCCATAGGAATATGCTATTTAACCAATGTCTGTACCATTCCCTACATATGGTCAGATGTTCACATATTTCAAGATGGTTCTTGTCAATTCCCAGTTGTTCTCTGGCTAAATCAAAGAGGAAAATTTATTTTCCTTCAAAAATTTGAGTTTATTTGTGGTCAACAATATGAGAATACCTTATGGATATAAATGGAAGTCGTACAACCCAGCACAGGTAGTTTTGTCTTCATTGGCATGAAAGAAAGAGCCCTGGCTTTGGGGTCAGAGTTCTCTCTGGGTTATAGCAAATGCTGCCTCACTTCCAAGCTCTGCAAACTTTGGCAAGTGTTGAACATCACCCATTCTCATAGTCCTTATCTATAAAACAGAATAACAGAATCTAGAGATCAGTGCTACAATAAGAATTAGAGATTAGTTAAATAAAGCACATGACCCAGGACCTTAAGAAGCAGCTGTTAATATTAACTCTGAGCACAGCCCCTATTTGCAGTAAGGAATCTATTTGAATTCATAGGATAGTGCAGTGAGGAGGGATTTCCAAGATCCTTTAGTTAAGCATGCCTAACTCAGCAGATGATGAAATTGAATTTGCAATGCTTTGCCTAAAGTCAGGCAGCCAAAGCAGAGAAAGGACTCCTATCCCCATGCTCACCACACAACCTGTCTGCTCTGAAGTCTTGGGACTTGTCAGGGAAGATTGGAAGCACTGGAATGGATCCAAGGAGATTCCAAGGAGGCATGCCTTGTCCTGATACCCCAGGGTGGCTCTAAATCAAACCTTTCAATATAGTGATGTTGTCCAAAAGGCTTTATTTGGGGGAAGGGATGGATTTGACAGCTTGAAAACAAGCAACTGTGCACATCTCTCTAGAACACCACGTTCCAACATCTTGGAGGAAGGCTATAGACACTGGGCTATTACGCCCCCCATCATGTTCTATCTCTGGAGAGCTAGATTTTTCAAATGTACATATTCACATATGCTGTCAAGCTTTCATTAGTCTGCCTTCGATTGTGAGAAACTTTACTTACTAAGATCCACTTATTCCCCACCGCCTGGTTCTCCCATTAAAAACCCATTTTAAAGGTTTAGCTCAATTATCTGGGTTGAATGGTTGATAGGGAACTATTTCAAATTATAGGGGCAGGCAGATAATTGGAAGCATTTTTCATGGGTGAGATAAGGAGTGGAATATAGAGGCCTTCTAAGCACAGAGTATGGGATTTTTCTCATAATTTTCATTTGAAAAGATCTTTCCATGGAGTACAAAGAACCGACTGCCATCCAGAGTCACAGAGCTTGCTCCCTCCTGCCTAAGGAAGCATAAATTTGGATAGAAAAAATGGATCTGAACTTAATGGGAAAATACATTGTTAGGAATGAAATTAATTCTATATAATTTTTTTCTCTCTTAGCTTACTTCAAGAAGCAGCCCTCGAAGAGACGAAGAGAAAGAAATGACTTCTAACATGACAGGTGTGTTTGGCTCTCCCGCCCACCCTCTCAAGAGCCCAGGTGGTCGGCTCACTTGTCTAGCCATGGTAACTCCTGGAAATCCAATGAGTAAGCAGTGCCCCAGCTTTCCAGACAGGCTCTACCCTTTGTCTAAAATGCACTTTATCCGCTTCCCCACGGGGTAACCTTGGGACAAATGATTCCCTGGCTCCTACAGCACACCAAGAGACTTACTTGATTGCACTCGTCATACCTGGCTGCTTCTTCCTCATTGCACTTATCAGTCCCTATCATCATAATTTAAATATAATTATAACAATAATGGTAACCAGAGTTTCTCCTCTTCACATCAATCTACTATGATCCACTCATGTTATTTGCATTTGATGATGCAGGAAACTGGAGCTCACAGGGCTAAAGGGAATAGCTCAAGGTCACACAGCTGGTGGTGCATGGAGACCAGACATAGGTCCAATGTCAAGCTGTGAATGAACATCCCTGTCCTTCCCTCCAAAAACGATCAGGTCCAGGAGAGCAGCCGACTCTGCTCTCAAGCCAGGAAAATTGTTAGTACTCTACAAATGCTTGCTGGAATCTTGGGATTCTGCCCACTGGGGTCATGCACAGCCTCACTAGAGATCTGTAGGTGTGCAGCATGGCCACCTCTCCTGGAAGGGAGACCCCTTCTGAAGTCCCTTGGTTCTTGCAACAATTTAGGAGTTAAAGTAGAAAGGCTTACCTCAGTCACTCCGATTCCCTATGATTTCCCAAGGATATAACACCTTTATGTATTTAACCACTTCCTCTAGAACAACTAGTACACTAACTTAAATCTGCAAACCCAAGTTCCCACCAGTAAAAATTTGTCAGCACTGTGTACAATAGATCTCCATTTTCCAGCCTCCAATAATAGCTTCCTCCTAGCCCAACAGACAACCTATAAGCCAGTAACATTTTGGTTTATGGTTTTTGGTTTTTGTAATGCAAGCACCTTCACTTTTAGGTGTCAATTTCTGTATCAATCAAAATAGATTGCACCATGATAACAAAAAGTCCCCAAATCCCCACGCTGAAGACCACCGAAATCTGCTGCTTGTTCATGCTGCTTTGCCCAAAGTGCATAGACGAAGCTTCTGTGCATTGTCGTTATCAATAATATGTAAGAAAGTTTCCTTCAGTTCTGAAAGCATTTTTCTGAAGTGTCACATGACACTTTTCACTAACATGTCACTGACCAAAGCAAGTTATATGGCTACATCCACTCAATCTTTTTTCCAGGAAGAGAACCCCAGAATATTTATGGACATTCTTAACCAAAGCCATGTCTTAATTAACAATGCCAAGACTTCAAACAACTTGAGTGACATGGCGCAAACCTGGGGAGATTTCCAAGGGATCTGTGGGTTGAGGTAAGGTTGCGCACCACGGTCTCATCCCAGGAAAAAGTCTGGAACTCAGCTCTAGAGGCAAAACCCAAGGCACAACAAAGGTACCTGAAGGACTTTGTTTTCCAACAAATAACTACAGATCAACAGACTTTATGGATATCTAAGGACTATTAAAGATGACAGTCAACAAAGCCCTGCTCTGGACTTTTGGAACTGGCTGTTTATTGACTTTCCTTTAATACCAAATAACATCTACCATCACCTGTGAGGGCAAGACATAGACTGAGTTTTCTTTTGTTTCTATTTTTTGTTTTTTCCTAGCTTAGCACCCCCCCACCCCCCACACACACACAAAATCCATAATCTGTGACACTTGGCAAATCACATAAACTCTTCCCTAGTCTGTAAATGAGGAAAGGTAATCCCAATCCTACCAAGACTACTGAATGGTGCAGTTAATGGGATTAAATGAGATCACATATAGGTAATGTTTTATCAATTTGGAACAAATCCAGCACTGTGACAGTCATGGGAAAGACACTCATGCCATCTTCAACCAGAAGCTCATCC
Source organism: Tamias sibiricus (assembly GCA_025594165.1). Taxonomy (NCBI): domain Eukaryota; kingdom Metazoa; phylum Chordata; class Mammalia; order Rodentia; family Sciuridae; genus Tamias; species Tamias sibiricus. The sequence goes on along the minus strand of CM046658.1, from coordinate 175,083,507 downwards.
ACTCTTCACTGAGTGGAAAGTCTTATGACTAGGATTCAATATTATTAATTGTCAAGTACAAATTTTTAAGGTAAAATTCCAACCAGTGCACATAGTGATAATGTCAAACAATTTATGAAAATGTGTTTGAAACTGTTATTCTTTTACTTCACACCTAAATTCTCAAATCTGTCTACATGGTAATATATTGATGAATATTATAATTCTAGCCTTATCTGGGCTAAAATAATAAAACCACCTAATACTATTTACTGGGTGCTATTCCCGTTTTACTTGTAGTAACTACTTTAGTTCTTACAGCAAACTCATGTGGAAAATATTATAATCATTATCTTCAATTCACAGATGAGGAAACCCATCTCCACCAAATGGGTGGAGAAATTGCTAATGTCACATACCCAGGATCCAATTCTGATTTCATTGTCTTCATGTAAAGTCACCTTTCTAAATCACTGGTCTTCCCACTAAAATAGAAAAGTGAGGTTTTATTGTTTTGTTTTGTTTTTAGCATTGCAGCTATGTATAATAGTTGGGTTCATTTTGACCAAAGCATACACACGTGGAATTTGATTCACTCCATTTCAGTCCCTGGCCCACTCTTTCCCTTCTCTCCTCTCTCCCCCTCTTCTTCTTCTACTCTACTTCTCTTCCTTTCATTTGTTCATTTATTCTGATTTTTGCTTTACAGATACACATAAAGATGGACTTCACAGTGGAGTATGTGTACAAGCACACAGAGTGACTATTTTAGATTCATTCTGCATTTCCTCCCCTATTTTGTCCCTCCTCCCTCACTCTCAATCTTCTTCTTCTACTCCATGGACTTCCCTATAGCTTTTTTATATCCTTCCCTCCCCCACCCCCACACACACCATTTTACCCTTAGTTTGCTCCTGGGGAATCTTGAGGGCATCTGCCAATCACAACAGTAAGAAAATGACCTAGAAAAGACACCCAAGGACTAGGTCTCAGATGGTTGAACAGGTCATGGCAAAGACTCTTGAGTGCTATGCTGATTGCAGAGCTCAATATTCTGGCATTTAATGCCATTCCAGTTTAGAATGAGGGAAGCGAGGCCTAAAGACATGAACTGGCCTGTTCCATCATCACACTAGGGAATGGCGGGCCGGGATCGGTCTCAGTTCTACCTGAGGAAAACAGAGGTGCTCCCAACCATGTATGAATTCATATGCAGGAGCTCAAGGAAACCGAGAGGGCTGCAAAAGGGATGGCAGAGCTGACGGGCAGGGAAAACAACACAGACATTCCGGGAGAATTACGATAATGAAATGATAGCTCTGAAAACGTCCAAAGGGAGTCCAGGACCCTGTGAGCAAACCCCTCTGACTGGAGATAACTGTGTCCACACACAGGATCTGGGCACAGGCACCACCACTCAGCGGCTATCACAGGGTGTGGCCTGGACATGGTGGATAGCAGGGAATACTGAAGAGTAATTTAGAACACTGAATGAAGATGGTGTGACATGACATGACCAGTGAAATTAGAACATCACTTTGGGATGTGTAGAAGGACTCACATACAAAGAATTGAGGACAGAGGCAGTAAATCAATTGGAAAGTGGTCACTGTCCTACCATAACATGCCAGTTAATGTGGAATGTAGGATTTTCCCAACTGAGCCATGCCTGAGGTCCTGACTTACAAAATGTTGATGTAAAATAAAGTAGTTGGTGTATTGAGACATACATTTGGAGGGATAGTTGTCATCTACCAACAGACAAGTAGAAAAAATACCCACATGGGCCAAACCATTAAATAAAATAAATGGGCAGAGGGGATCCCTAGTTCAGAGACAAAAGGAAATGTTGGGGACGATGGCAAAATCAAGGATCTGCACCTTATTTTTGCCATTTGTCACTCTGAGTCTTATATTGTTGTATCTCCTGATTTTTCAAGATAATATATCAATCTTTATTTTTATGTGAAATCTTTGGATGTTTAAATGTTTGCACATTTTTTTTTAAATCACTAGATGGGAAAAATACACACAGGTTTGCAGCCTTTGATACCAACCCCATCTCCTGGTTAGATAGATAAAGCACTTCTTGATCCATCCTTCCTCTCTCTCTTCCCCCTCCAGTTAGCCTTATTGCCTGAGTGTTCATGGTGGGACAAGAATTAGAGTCCACCTCTGATTTTAGGTTCAGGGTCCTTTCTACTGAAACATTTCCCAGCAAGTTTTTGGAATATAGGATCACATATTTTATATCTCCTACAGTCCATCCATGTCTAACTGAGAGTTGGATTTCTGATGTGTGCTCCGCAGGCATCCATTGAAGGGTTAAAGAGCACCTAAATTTGCAGCAAACAAGAAAGTCCTGCTTCCTCAGTGAGACTGTTTGGAACTTAAGCCAAGAATCTAAGTGGCATGTAGAATGATTGGAACTGATGGCTGGATCAAATTGGGGAGTCTGCTGCCTAATCTCTGGATAGGATTTGCTCCAGTGGGAACCTTGATACAACACCAAAAGCAATATTAGAATGCCCTTGAATATGAAGAGGTTCCAGCTCTCTGAATCTTCGCTATGCAAACCTTGCACATGGAAGCAAAACACGTGAAAGCACTGCTTACTTTAGACCTTGGCTTGTAGATTTTCATTTCCTGTGGAAAACTTCCACTGAAATAATCACCCGTCCACGCCCCCTATGCACACGCACCCTGCTGCTCTGAGCACTCTAGCCTTCCCTGTCTGAAGCATGGAGGCCCTCTCTACACCCTGTCTTCCTCCAGTTAGCCTGACTGCTCCACGGGGTGTTCATCAGGGTTGCTCAGCGGAGTACCATTGGTGACTGGGAATGTGGAGGGTTCAAGTCAGCTGGAGCCATGCCTGGTTTGTGAGGGGTTATTGTAAGATTGGGCTCAGCTGAGCCCCTGTTTTTCTTTTTTTTTTTTTTTTTTTTTTTTTTTTTTTTGTGGTACTGGGGATTGAACTCAGGGGCACTCGACCACTGGGTCACATCCCCAGCCCTTTTTTGTATTTTATTTAGAGACAGGGTCTCACTGAGTTGCTAAGTGCCTCGCCATTACTGAGGCTGGTTTTGAACTCGCGATCCTCCTGCCTCAGCCTCCCAAAGTGCTGGGATTACAGGCGTGCGCCACCACGCCCGGCTCCCCTGTTTTTCTTGATGTAATCTTAGGACTTGCCCAGGTGGTCTCTCAGTAGGACATGGGCATGCTTTACAGGTGGACCCATGGGTCCAAGAGAACAAGGCTGAAGCTGACAGCTCTTCTTAAGACAAGACCCAGAACTGGGAAACTTGGCTTCTGCTGTACTCTGCTGATCTCAGTAGCATGGGCCAGTCCAGATTCAATGGGAGAAGTAGACCCCATGTCTTATTGGGATAATGCCAAGAAATTTTCCGATATCTTCAATCTGCTGTAACATAGGAATTTACATCTCTATATGATCCCATACACAATCAGCAGAGGGACAAGCAGGAGAGCGATAGTGCCTGATGCCCGTGGGTCATGGACAGGAAGGGTGTGAAACCAGAATCAGGAAGACCAGTTAGGGACACTTTCAATCCTAAGGACAAGAGATGATGGCAGCTCTAATGAAGAGAAAGAGTGGGATGTGACAGGAAGAGACTGAATCAAGAAAGCATGGGAGACTAGAGATCAGGAAGAATCAAGGGCAGCTCCTGCGGGCTGAGGGGTAAAGGGAAGGGCAGAGCCTCTCATCAACAGCTGAGTATGCATGCGTCACTCCCATAGCTGGGACACTGGGCTCAGCCTGCAGTCCTTTCTTGAAACATAGCTACAAGCTGTGGCTTCTAGCAAATAAAAGAATATATATATATATATATATATATATATATATATATATATATATATATATATATATATAATGTGTGTGTGTGTGTGTGTGTGTGTGTGTGTGTGTGTGTGTGTTCCATTTTGGTCAGCATTAATGAAATGGAGCTGAAATGTCAGCATTTCAGTTCTGCTTGGAATCAAATTCCCTCTTCTTCCCTTTGTGTTTGCTTAGTGAAAGAAGAGAGAGTGGGAGAAAAGGGATCTGTTTTCTAACTCCACCTCTTGGCTCCCATTCACACTGGGGGAATGTGTGCTTCTCAGCCCCAGAGGGGTAGTTATGGCTCATATTTTAATGCTCACAAAGCTCGCTGAGGATGAACATTGGTGTGTTATATGGTGATTATTATTCTGCTACGACTGGAACTTCATTTTCATTGCTGAGCTCTAAGGGAATTAGCTGTGCCACCTTCATTAACTTAATGGGCAGTGCAGGGCGTGTTCTTCTCTCTGGCATTCTTTACACATCCACCTGTAAGGGTGGAAGCTTGGGAGTGGAACAGGACAGCAGGAGGAAGACTATGGGAAGGATGATTAGTCTGGCTTCCCTGCTATTTTCCCCTTTGGCCCCTGCTCATAGAGGGTTTGTGAACCAGAAGCAGAGGGTACAGGCCACAGATGGAATCTGAGATGGAGTTCACATTGGGAGAGGAGGTTTGGGTTTAGAAGTCCAGGTTCCAATGGCATGGACATACCATTGATGAAAATGGACAGTTTCTGCATAGTACCTTACTTAAACAAACAGACAACAAAACATCTGTCAGACCCAGGTTTCCTAGTCTCTAAATCTAGAATGCTTGGTCTCCTGTCTTGGGAAAATGTGGGGTGGTAACTTAGCATCTGTGCTCCTTTAGTAAAACAATGGTATCCTTAGAGTTAGAGGCCATTATGGGAAGTAAATGTGTTAGAAAAATGGGAATCCTGGTGAGTGTTAGCTGCACCGGCAGCAGCATGAGTGTGAGGTGGTGGTGGTGGTAATGTACCCATGCCACAAATGCCATAAATATCCAGTGACCTCCACTGGGGTCCTGCTGTGATCCTGACATGGTGCTCACTGACAATAAAAGAGAAACAAAATCAGCCCATCTTCAGAGAACTTACCCCAGTCTCTCATTCATTCTCTCAAGTGTGTTGATGCAGCTGACGGAGACACATCTAGTAAGCACCTTCAAAAAGCAGCACGTGAGAATTTACCAGAAGAAGAAGAAAACAAAAACAATGTTCTCTCCCCACAAGGGGAACAAAACAATTTCATTGAATCACCCATTGATTTGACCTGCACATATCGAGTGCTTTCAGTAGGTAGGCAATAAATAAGGTATTCTACCAAACTTCTGAATTATTTAGTTTCAGAAAACTTCATTTTAGAACCCAGAGCAGCCACGAACTTGAGCAAAGCCAGGTATAAGCCTTCTGAAGCCTCAGTTTCCCCATCTGTATGTTGATGGTTTATTCACTCAGGTGCCTTGGAAAACCTTCACACAAACGCCCCATGTGATGATAGTGCACATTAACCCTAGTGTGATGAAGAGTCAGGATCAAGAGCCCAGATATGAGCAGCCCACCTCCAGGTACCAGGAGGATTCCCTGGCTATGGGATGATGAAGAAGATGGTGATACCAGTAGTATTAATGTCCTTGCTATGAGCATGCAAAATAACATTTATAGTCAAGGCTTTAAAATCAAAGATGCCTGAGTCCACGCTTGTCTGTACCACTTTCTGGCTCTCATGTTTGGCTAAATTGATTCATTTCCCTGAGCCCTAATTTCATCATAAATAAAATGGAGATGATAATCAGAATCATGTCACAGGGTTGTTTGTAAAGATTAAATTATATAACTGCATGCATTTTGCTTATAGCTATCTGCACAGATGGTGTGAAACCAGTGGCTACTCATGTGATGATTACACCCATAGGGATCTATTGATTACACTTCTCCAAAGTTAGAAAAATGTGGTTTGGAAATCCAAACTAGAAAGGACACATAATGAGTATACTTCATCCGGTCTAAAAATGCACAACATGTGAGGATATCAAAGATATGAAGTTAAAATAGTTCCCTATAGTGAATATTGCAATGCACTCTGGAATCGCAGTGTAGAAACGGAGGGAAGGGTCGGTCCAGTGTAAACACAGCAGAGGAGCAGAATCCCACTTCCCACCGCAGGCTGCAGTTCTACATCTGGATCCTCGACTACAGAGCCGAGAGGAGCCTCCTCGCTTGTGCACTACAAATTAAAAATAGCCTTGTGCAGCAATGTCTAAAGCACCTCCTGATTTTGAAGACATTGCTGATTAGGAAGAGGGAGGGGAGACTCTGCGTCTTGTGTCACACCATTAAACACGAGGAGGAGGAGGAGGATCCTTTAATCACTCAAGTCCTGCTGCGTTTTTACTGAAGCAACAAAAACCCGCAGCAGCCTGGAGTCTGGGCTTCTTCCTTGTTGCTTTTCTTCTCAGAGTTACCTTGTTTATGTTACAGCAGGTTGGTTTTTTTTTTGTATTTCCAGTAGCTGTTTGCCAGCCATTCCAGCAGGATAAAGGCTTTCTAAATTCACTACATTTATCATAGTGGATAATTATTTATCCTGGGGGGGACAGAGAGTGAAATTTTTGACTTTTGATTCCAAATAAATTTTTTGAAAGCTATGACAAAGGAACAGGCATGAAAACCAAGACTGCAAGATGATCACAGGAGGCTGAGAAGGACAGCGGCCCTGTGTGTTCAAGGAAATCTTAATATTTTCCTCACTTTTAAGCTGGACATACAATTTTTTCCCCCTGGGGTGGGGAACTGGGGATTGAACTCAGGGGCACTAGACCACTGAGCCACATCCCAGACCTATTTTGCATTTTGTTTAGAGACAGGGTCTCACTGAGTTGCCTAGCACCTTGCTTTTGCTGAGGCTGGCTTTGAATTTCTGATCCTCCTGCCTCAGCCTCCAAAGCCACTGGGATTACAGCGGACATATGATTCTATGCTCCCTTTAAAATAGCACATGTTACCCTTCTGGCTCCCTGTGTCCAAATATGTTGCCGCCTGAAGCGATGGCCGCTTGGAGCAACGGAGCCGCGGGAAGAAGTTTAGAGGGGAAATGCAGGAGCCCTGTTTGGGGAGATGACTTAAATTGAGGTTGACTATGGGCCATAAAGATTTGGGCATTGTCGCCTTCCGTAGTCTCACGGGACTTGGCCTGAGATCTCGAGTGACTTGGCCGAGATTGCTGATCGGGTCAGCGCCATTTTGGTGGTGTGTGTGGCGCGTGTTAGTCGTTTTTACAAATAACCACGCAGTGCCACTGTGAAAGCAAGGCTCCAACTTATTTCTCCTTTTGCAAGTGATCTGATTTTTCTTTTTAAAAGTTTCTGAAACTTTCTCTGTGATCTTCCAAAATTTTACCTTTTTGTGACAAAATGTGTTTTCTTCAACCAGAGAAAATTAAAGGTGACTCTGACAAGGTCAGAGGGCAAGCAAGTGGCAGATGGGACTGGCAGTGGGTGTTTCTATGTGTGATTCATTTTCCTACATCAAAGGTTGGCACACTTTTCTATAAGGGATGAGAGAGTGAATATTTTAGTATTTTAGGTGCCTTAACGTCCTTGACACAATTGCTATGCTCTGTGGTTGAAGTGCAAAAGCTGGTTGTTTCCAAAAAGCTTTACATGTGGACACTAAAGTTGTTTGAAAATCAAATAATTTTCATGTGTCTCAAAATACTATTCTCATTTTCATTTCTTTTATCCATTTAATGTGTAAAAGCCACTGTCAGCTTGCAGGTCTTGTGAAAACAAACAGTGGGCCAGACTTGGCCCCTGTGCCAACCCCAGGTCCATCTGACTATGGAAGGACAGAAGGGATGGTGAGCAATGGAGGCGACAGGGCAGCCTGTCCTGGCTCTGAAGGAAACCCCAGGCCATGGGTGAACCATCCTGGTTGGGAAAATTAGGGGTAGGAAGCAAGTAAGAAGTCCAAATGTCATGGTAACAATCACAGCTGAGTAGGAAAACTGCAGTCAATTCTGAAGTCACTGGAGGAAAAAATCCCTGCTGGTTATTATTAAGAAAAGCAAATTTCCAATACCAATGTTTGGAGAGCTATCCAAAATGCTTAGGCTTTCATGTCTAGATCCAGGGTTGCAGAATACTGTCTACACTGAATTCGTAAAGGGAAAAAAAAATATTCAGATAGGAAGAATGCTACCTTTGCTGCAGAAGGAAGCAAAATGCAATTGGAAGTGGTATTCTTAGTTTTCCTGACCTCTTCTCTCTAGCAGAAGGAGATGGGGTTGAGACCTCCCGCTCTTTGAAAGGTCGGCGATGCAATACTGAAGATAAGAGAAACACTTCCTTTGATAGTCAAAGGGATGACCGTGTGCACCTTGAAATAAGTTTTGCTACACATATTTTTGCTTCTACCCTTCTTGCTCCCCAAGGTGTTGATTGCTAGAAAGGTTCAATGCCAACATAGTTAGGTCTAGAAGTACGGAAAGGCCTTCAGGTTGGCAGTGGTCACAGAGGGCCCATGGCTAGGAAGCAGATTTGAATCCAGACCCATGTTCCAAGCCCACATTCCTTTTTGATATCAGAAAGGATCATATTAAAATACTGACCACAGCGTCCTTGGTGACAGAGAGGCAGACAAATAAATATACCTCTCCAGCTGCTACTGGTTTTCAGGGAATGGGATATGGGATATGTGTTTGGAGCAGAACTGTGGAGATTATGAAGTGAACCCTTGATGCCACGCTTGTGAAACAAGGAGGCAACTATGTGCGGATGCCTCTCAGCCCATGGTGCTCCCTCAGAACCTTCAGACTCCAGGTCTGTGAGGACACTCAGCTCACCTTTCCTTGAAGAGGGAGAAGGTCTTCCCCTCCAAGGCCGAGGGGGTGCCTTTGATTGGTAAGGCTCCAGGTTGTTGATGGGGCCAATCCAACCTCCAGGGGGGTCTGAGAGCCTCCTAGGTTTGGGTTTCTCATTCCTCTGCCATCCAGCAGAAGGGAGACAGCAAGGCCACGTGTGCTGTCCTCCTGACGCTGAAAGCCAGCCATCTGCCCCTTGTCTCCTTACCTGCAGCTCCTCTGGTCCACTCCCTCCACGTCCTCCTTCACAGTGTCACACCTGTGCCACGCCTTCACCTTTCCTATGTCACCTTTCCTGTCACTCTCTGAGCTTCTTTCCCTCCATGAAATCGTCTGGAAGGTGGCAAAACAGAGACTCAGGTTAGGGCTCAACAAGAGGAGTGGAGACCCTATTAGGCATTGAACACAGATCATGTACTCCAGACAGACTCACAGAATTCAGGTAAAGTAGAACCTAGCATCTCCCCATGTGTTTCTGTCTCCTGGGTGCACATCTCCTTACAAACTGCACAGGGAGAACACATAATAATAAATGTAGAATAAGTACAGGACCCCTTCAGTTCCCCAGGATTCTCCACCAATAATGTTAATGTAATGATTAACATTATCATGCTAAGAAGATGTTGAGAGTGGAAATCCATCATACTAAAAGGAAATAGCTTTTATCAACAATAACAGTGTAGAATCTTAAAAATGTGTTTCCATTTCTTTGAGCATGTTTCTTGGGTCTAATCTAACACAAAATCCATTTCTAACTCATCCACCAAAGAAAAATCTCTGGAATGCAGTTCATGAAATCTGAGTCTTAAAGTGATATTCATCAACTAAAGTTTTTCTTGATATTTTTTTAATTTGTAAACTTGAATTAAAAAGCTTGCCCATCAAACTCACAAATTATTATGGGGATAAAACACAAGAAAAGGTTGGAAAATGCTTGGAAAACTGAGGAAGGATACAAATTAGAGAACATTTAAATCAATAAAAACATTGTACTATATAATGCAATATGTCTACTAAATAAGAATGGCAGTATAAAAGGAAATATAGAAAGCTAATTCTATTTCCTCAAATAGGAGAATTTCTGGCTCCTTATTAACTCCCTCGCAGTCCCAGCATTGAACTTTTCAAATCTAATTTATTTTTGCATTCAGGGAGTTGTTAAATTATTTGGAACAGGGTTCTTTAAACATAAACTCAGCATCAATGGCTCCAAATTGTTTTATTCTTGTCTTGATAAACCTTTTTTTTTCCTCCAAAGCAAGGGAGATTGAGAAGTGATCAAATATAGAAAAAGAAATTACAGACCTTAAAACGGCTGCTAACTTGCAGAGGGTGCCAGCTGCTGTGGGGAAATGTTTCTCTGAACGTCAGGGAGGGGAATCACTTTCTATTCCCTGCTATCAAGTCCCAAGTCCAAATACTACATGAGCTGAATACCAGCTGGATCAGGAACTAAGCCCTCCGTAACTGAGCTCTCATTCCACTCGAGGGGAATTTTTGAGAGCGCACATTCTTGTTTTTTGCTTTGACCCAGTAGGGGCTTCTCAGATGTTGGAGAATCTAGTTTGAGATGCTGGCTCTGCCCTAAAATAGATGGAATGCTGTTGAAAAGCAGGCACCAGCTCTAACAAAAGGCAGCCAGTTCCTCCCATCTGAGCACCAGGGTGGCACTCTTCTGCAGGGTGGGCACTCTTCTTGCTGGACTCAAGGACAGGTGGGAGCTGACCAGCAGCAGGTGGAGGGGGAGCATTCCAGAAGAGGACATGGAAAGATGGTTTGCCCTGATTGCCTAAGTTACCTGAGTGGAGGCACAGAGCCGGGTCAGGTGACCCCCAGGAGTGCAGGGTCAGGTGACCCCAAAGAGTCCAAGGAATGCACCTGTCGGGTCTGTGCTGTGGACTCACCAGGGCTAGGTAGAGTGGAGTGGCTGACACCTCGCTGAACCCTGAAGATGTCCCTTCCTGTGTGCACACCTCACACCTTCCTCATGCCACACAGTGTGTAGGAGCCCTAATTAAGGACATAGCTAAGATTGAGGTTAGCTGTGAGCCATAAAGATGTTCGGGCATTGCCACCTTCCGTGGTCTCGCAAGACTTGGCCCAGGACATTGCGGATCGGGTCCGGCCATTTGCATGGTCTCGCGAGACTTGACCCGGGGGATTGTGGCTCGGGTTGGCGCCATTGGTGTGGTGGTTGCAGGAGTGTGGATGGTGTTGGAGTTGTTGTTGGAGCCGGAGAGAGAAGCTAGCAGAATAAAGAGCCTGTTCATTTCCAGTCTGCCTCTGAACTTATTCCCGTGGCATCATTGCTCCAAGCGGCCATCGCTTCATGGGGCGACAGCAGTGCCCGGAGCTTACCTGCCCGTGCCCCGCCTGGCTCCAGCCGTACCTCTCTGCCTCTTACCTGGACTTGAGAGTTTTGCTCAGTCATCACTGAGTCTAGAGAACGCCTTGTCACTGAGCTTTGCTTTTTAAGCTTTTTGTTTGTCTGCTTATTTTTAAATTGTAATTTAAAAAGTGGAGACTCTTAAAGAAGCCTGACCCTCTTTTTGCTCGTCAACAATAAAATGATTTTATTTGTATTAATTTATCTTAGATTTCTGAATATTCTGTATTCATCGACCACTCCTCCTATTGTTCAGTGAGATTTATTTTTTTTTCACATGTAAATAAACTATAACACCAGCATCCTCAAAACTCTACAATATAATTTGGTCAATTTCAATTATGTTTTGTGCACATATGAATATGTGACGATGAATCCCACTAATGTGTGTAATCATAGTGCACCAACAAAAACGTAAATAAAAGAAATCTGTATAACAGTTCTCTATGAATTCAAAACTCTTCTTAGTCAGGCTATTATTTACCTCCCAAGCCTCAATCTCTTCCTTTTGTCAAAGATAACTAGTGCCAGACTCTGAAATGGTAAAGATAAATTTTATTCAAAAAAACATTTAAATAATGGGAAAATCCTTCAATCTAGAATTGAGCTCAGTTCAGAAGCCAACAAGGAAAAGGTAGCCTGAGGATGGAAAATCACTAAGGAGAGACGTCGGGGTGGGGGATTCTTCCTAAGCCAACCCTACAGGACCCTTACTGGAGACGGTCCGGGGTTATCACGGTTCAGGAGTGGAGGGGGCTGGGAGTTAGGATATCTATTGAGCATGATCCGATATCAGTGGTGGGGAGCCTTGTTACACTGACGTGGCAGGTTCTTGCTACAACCAGGCTCTGCAGGCCCCACAAGGACAGAGGCCAAGGTTGAGTCAAGAAGAGGACTCAGAGGAGCCTAGCTAAAGTGTGGTCCAGGAGAGAGTCGCCGTTTCACCTGTGAAAACCTACATTCTGGCTGTACCCGCCCTCTTCCCACTGGACCAATGGATCAGGCTCCCTCTTCTTCCAGGCCCTGCTCTCAGTGAGCTCCTGCCCGGGCCCCTCTTCCTCTCGCCTCTCTGGTCTGGATGCTCTCTCACACACAGGCTAGCTGCACCTTTCCCAGGATTCCTTCTCCAATGCCTTCAAGTCCTGCCCAGCAGCTTCTCCCACGAGCTCCACCTTCGTCCATCCTAGCACTTCTCCCACTTGGTCGAAAGCACTTACTTCCACAAAGCCACCTGCTCCTTGAAGGCAGGGGCCAAGTTTTTCTTGTTCACCACTACCTTCCTGGAATGCAATTGAGTATCTGGCAACAATAGGTATCCACCACATATTGGTCAAATAAATGGGTGATGATGGTTATGACGCTTACTTTACCCCAAATCCCCGTGGGGTGACTAAGCAGGAGAATAAGCAGCGGTTTGTACAGAAGCAGGTCCCACCTCAAGATTGAGGAAGGCCTCACTCACGCACCCAAGACTGGAAATTTCCAGGGAGAGAGTCCGGGAGGCAGCGAGGGCCACTCTCGCTGTATTTTTAGGACTCAGGGAATGGGGAGGACCAGCCTCACTGGAGGACTCTGGGGAAATTCTGTCAATGTACTAAATAAGGCAATTTAGTCTCAGCTCACTGAGAATGACCTCTTTCTATGGCTCCTTACTAGGGTGTTTTAGTCAGGTTAGGCAACACTGTGTCCAAAATACTTGACAAGAACAACTCAGAGGAGGAATAGTTTATTTTGGCTCACAGTCCCTGCGGTTTAGCATTATTCAGGACTCAGTGTGAGACAGAACATCATGGCAGAAGGGCCTGGGGGAGCAGCACAACCTGTTCATGGCAGCCAGGAAGCAGAGAGAGGTGGGAAAGGGGCCACAGGGAAGATGCACCCTCAGGGCAGCCCCAGTGACCCACCTCCTCTAGCCGCACCCCACCTGACGTCAGTCACCACCCAGTCAGTCCATTCAAACCAGGATGACTGATTAGGTCCAGGCTTTCACCATCCATTCAGTTCCCCTCTGAATAATTCTGAACTTGCACAAGAGTGTTTAAGGGACACATTGTATCCAGACCGTAACACAGGGTAACTGTGCAGAGGAACAGAAATACTCAGACCTCTTGGGGAGTATTGGACAAAAGCTCTGAACTGATACTGATTCTGGGAGACCCATAATGCCACTGTGGCCCAGCAATCAGAGTAGAAGATACATAGAGTGCTGTGAGCAATGGAGTCTTAGCCCAGACCCTCAGTGAGCCCAGTGGGTCCCCAATCCAATCCTATGATCATTTCCACAGTTACAAAATGTACAATTTAACAGACATACAAAGCTCGTGGAAGAATCCACAGACTGGTCAGGCAGAAGCTCACTGACTGCTCTTGTCAAGGAACCTTGCTCCACAGAGAAAATGAGCAGTCTTTTGCTCATTTTCGAACTTCAGTCATCAAAACTTCAGTTTCGTAGCAATGTATAAATACATCAAATTACCCCGTCATTCCTTCACAAGGTCATCATGTCAATGTCAAAAGACATCAGGATCAGAAAAAGGAAAAAGAGTGAGTCTACACTTTTAAAATCCATTCAAGCAAAATAATCCCTGGACTTCTGATATTATACTGTGTTCAATAAATTAGACCAGCAAGCCCTGGTAGGTAAAAGTGATTTTTATTTCAATTTTAGTGTTTCTGTTTATGTGTGCTGAGCTACATTTGCACAATAAAATTATCTCTTGTGTAAAATAAGTTAAAGATGAGCATCCTCACTTATAACATTGGCCAAATACACGTGATTTTCAGGCAGCTTCATCCCACTCCTTAGGAGGGAGATAACCAGATGCAGGGTACTCCCTGGTTGTCCTGGATCAAGGAGAAAATAACAGATGCTCTCTTCTAAACTCTGACCTCACAACAAAGCAAGCTATGGGACATTTCTGGAAGACTGGGTCTAACAGACAGATCAAGGGATAAATTAAATCAGTTTGAAGAATTCTACAAAATCAGAGATGGAAGAGGCTTTCAAAATTATCTGCTTCCACCTTCTCCAACCACACATGAAAAACTGATAATCACAGAGATAAACTCAAATGATCAGAGTCGGAGATGGCACTGTCCGTGGCGGCATCCAAACCTTGAAGCCTGCGTGCATTTTTTTTTTTTTCGTTATAAAGATTTACTTTGAACAAAACATAAAACAAATTTGCCAGTCACTTCCCTTATGATAGAAATTAATCCGTGTGTTGTTTAATTGCTTTACTGACATATAATTTATATATAAGTCACCAATTATAAATATACAGTTCTATAATTTTTGGTAAAAGTTTACAATTACAACCCAGTTTTAATATTTCTCTGAATTTCCAAACTTTCCCTTTATGTTCCTTTACAGTTAAATACTTGCACCCCGGTGCTAGACAAGCACTGATCTTTTGTCTGTATAATTAACTTTGCCATTTATGGTCATTTCATAAAAATGGGAACATGTGTCTCTGTCTGGCTTCTTCCAGTTAGAATGGCATGTTTGAAGTTCATGCAGGTGCCAGTTTTTATTGGTGAACTGTACTCCCTGGCATGTGGCATATCACATTTTATATCCATTCCACTAAGTGTTCACAAAACTTTAGGTTGTTTGTAGTTTGGGTTTCTCATAAATAATGTTGCTCTGAACATTCACATGTTTTTGAGAACATGCATCTTTATTTCTCTGGGGCAGACTCCAAAGAGTAGAATTTTTGTGACTTATATCGATAAAGAGGTAGATATAGATACATAGAAAGATTTAATTTTTTCAACTGCCAAGCTGCTTTCCAAAGTCCATTCTCACCGACAATGTGTTAAGGTTTCAGTGCATCAAATCCTCACCTGACTTGGCATCTTCTGTAGTTATGCACTGAAGGTATGCATTGCTCCCAAAATTTACAGACTGAAGCCATGCCCCCAACATGATGGTATTTAGAGGTGAGGCCTGCAGTTGGTCACTAGATGAGGTTGTGATGGTAGGGACCCCACAATGTTCTCTCTCTCTCTCTCTCTCTCTCTCTCTCTCTCTCATTAATAGGATGAGAAACAAACGTCTGTCACAGTGGATGAGTTAAACTGGTGGGAAATACTAGCTGGAGCAGGCAACTCTAAGGGAGTTTTGCAAGTGATGGTAAAACAATAGCTGTTGTTTCTCAAGCAGCTCCCATAGACCCATTATGATCTAACCACTCAACATACCTTAGCCTACTTAATTTCACAGACAATCCTATGATGCAGGTTCTATTCTTCTCCCTTCTTACTGTCTTTAGAAACCAAGGCAGTAAAGTAGCTTGCTAAGGCTTACACAGCCAGTAAATGGTAGAGCTCAGACTTAGGCCCACCTGAGATTAGGGAGGGGCCAAATTTTCATTTGTTTAAATAAATCCTGTTAACTAAACTACAGACAGTCAATGTTATGAGTTATTTTATAGCCATTTAAATCAGGCTGAAGAATTGTTTATTGCAATATATAATGTTAATAATATATTAAAAATTCAAGGTTCCTAAAAATATGAATAATTAGCTAATATTTGGGATGAATATGTAACTGGGTGGAATTATGAATCGTTTTTGTTTGCTTTTGACTGCATAAAATGTCTTGCCTTTTTAAACAAAACTGTGCATTTTTTCCTTTTGCACTAATTAAAACAGTTATTCACTTAATAAATGCATACCAGTTATTCATTTAATTAATGTACACTCTGTGTTCTACTTCATGTGCAAATTTCTGGAAATGATTCCTTAGATAAACCCCATGTTTCCTCCAGAATCTTCTTTAAGTCTAGAGGAAAATTTTAGAAATCAGTATGGAGACCTGAAATGCATTCTGAAATCCTGATGTCATCTGAAACTGAATATCTCGGAGTCCATCATCCAGCTTAAGGGACAGATGGTTTGGCTATGTGGGGCTGCAGCCAAACTCAAAGACTGCTTAGTTCTGGGGACAGTTTCAGAAGGACATTAGCAACTGGAGTCCAGCATAGGCCAGCATAGGTATGGGCCTTAGGGAAATGTCTAAGGCAACCTGGAAGAACTGGCCATCAGAAGGCCTTCTGCTCTGTAGGAGACAAAACTTATTTATCAGTAGGCACCATGAGAGAAAGGCAGGCTTCACTGAGATAAGTAGATGTTATGCTGGGTGTTTCGCCAGACTTACCAATGACCATTCCTCCTCTTACACTTTCCTCCAAATTCTCTAATCTGGTTTGAAAGCTAAATTAAATGTTAGTTTCCAATTAGCTAATCATTGCATTAAAACAAAATCTCAATGTCATACAACCTGGAGACCATCATGCCACCCTGAGCTCAAATCCTCCTTCCTCCTTCACTGGTCACTCAGTCCAGAAGGTAACCTTCCTCCTGTCACTCTCCATCATGTTCCACTAGAATTTCTCTCATGGTCCACCTGCCTTATGATCCTAAACCACCTTATTTATTTGTTTACTAGCTGATCGTCTGTGAACTCTTTTTTGTCATATGTGCTGAACCAACACACATGGGTCATGCCCATTTAGGGACAAGTTGAAGGTTAAGGGAAGGGAAAGGAAGATCTTGGAAAAGCAAAGCATGAATGGAAGTTTTCTCCTTTAACCCTAAATAATCATCCCAAGGCCCAAAGTAGATCACAGTACCCTCTTCAAACAGATGAACCAGAAGGGAGATTAGCTAACCCAGTAATAGTGCAAGCCAGAGGGATTAAAAATGGCAGATTAGAGGAAGGCTGCCTTTCCAGTTGCTCCATGGCTCAAGATTTAAGCAGCACGAGTACTGCTTCTGAGCAAGGTGGGTGAAAGAGGGAATTCACTGAAATTCAACAGAAGACAGCCAAGAGTCTTAGAGACTTGGAAATTTGGGTGCATTGAACAAATAAGAAAGTGTACACTGGAGCCCTGCTGGTTATGGTAGAGATAGCAGCAACAGCACTGGTTAACCATGGAGGGGAGGGATGGCACAGAGAAACACACAGACAAATTGGGCATGGAAAAGCCTGTCGATCAGAAAAGCAGCCTGATCTTCACTGATCCAGAGGCTCCACCGCAACCTGGTGTTTGGAAAGTGCTCTGGTGTTTCTCAACTGGCCATGGAGGGTGTAGGCAGGAGCTGTCTTGAGGAGCCCATGCTGCAGCTTCTGCTGCAGGAACCCTGGAGATCATAGTGAACACTGCCATACTGTTCTGGTAACCACCTACTTTCTGGCATAGGGTGTACATAGCAGAGCATGAGTGAAACAAGCAGAGAAGGTTGCACCCAGGAGTAAGAAAAATGAAAAAAAATAAAGGGAGTATAACTCACTTTCCCTTTGACTTGACAGCTCACGTGACCAGCTGAAGAAGGTCAGGAAACTGAACAGATAAGTGTAAATACACTCAAGGACTAAGTCTATGAAGGCCCCATTCATGGGCAGTGGAGTGTGTGAGACTTGTGGAGGGTCAGCTCCCTGCCCAGTGGGTAGGATTCTTGGGAGGCTCCTGAGATACAGACTCCCAGCAGAGAGCAGCACCTGCCTGGCCCTTGAGGTGTATTGACCTAACCCTTCCAGAGCAGATACCACCCATGAGACCTCAAGGCATGATTCGATCTAAGTCTCAGCTGCTGGAACTCAAGTCCCTCAAAGAACTAAACAGCAGCCCCACCCAAGGAATGCGTCAATCTGTTCTGCCTGCAGAAAACCCCAGTTGATAGTACTTTCCATTTGATCCCACCTTGTAGTGGTAAGAAGAGAAGCTGAGAAATAATTCATCCAGGTTCAGTTTTAGGCCACACCATCTGGCATCTGGGTAAGCAACACAAAAAGAGGAAGGAATTAACAACCCCAAGCCTTGCTCACATTCTCTCTGTCTCTCTCAGTACATAGCCTAAGAAGAAATAGAAAGAACATTCAGGCATAAGCACTCACTATCCATCCTTATTGACAGTTTTGACCATTTCAATGGGCATATTATCTTTTTTCATTTTTCATTAAGAATCTTTGTTAGTTTCTTTTTTTTTTTTATGGTGTTCTTGTATTGCTATGATGTATATACACACACATACACACTTTTTTCTCATTTTATGATATTTTTTGTTTTTTATATTTTGAAAGTTGGGGGGCTGTTTATTTTGTTTTTGTTTTCTTGTTTCCCTTTCTCTCCTTTCTTCTGCTGACACCTAAATTCTCTTGTTCTCTTTCTCTCTGCCTTTAGTTTTTTCTATTATTTCTCCTTCTTTATAGCCATCACTTGCTACATCTCTTCTGTATTCTCTCTTTCACATATTGAACATTCTAAGCATTCTTTTACCCCACTTTCATAATCTCTTTTCTATTAATGAACTCTGTTTTTTTACCATCTTTTAGAATTAGTTGTTTCATGTAATTCTTAACCCCAGCATGCATGTTTTTGCAGTTATTAGTATTGTGGATGGCATACTTGACATCTGCTTTTTGCTTTGATGCCAGATCTATTTCATGGCCATTTATTGTTTTGGCTGTTGGCAATTAAATCGACACCTCCATTCCTATTTCATGGTAGTTGCAGATGTCATAATAGGCATTGGCTATTTATTTTAATGCTGTATATAGTTTGCTTCAGTTGTTACTGTTGTTTATTTCCCTTTCCTGTGAAATGCTGGGAATCTACTTGGATACTCCAAATTCACAGGGTAGAGACTCTGCTGCTCAACTAAACTCACCAAAAGATAGTGCATCTTGCTCCACACACACATTAACAACACTTGAACTTTAGCAACACATTAATTCCGAGAATAAAATAAACAAAACTCCCAAACTAATGATGAGGCCCAAGTAAGAAGAGATTAGGAAGGCCTTCAGATCCTACTCATGAACACTACACATACAGAAAAAGCATAAATAACATGAAGACCATGGATACAACACTTAAAAGGAGTCTCAATCTTGATCATTCGAGGAACACATTGGCAATAAAAGTTGTGCTCTCAAAAGGCCCACACATAAAAGTGGAAGAGAAATTCATCCCAACAGATGCAAAAAAAAAAAAAAAAAAAAAAAAAAAAAAAAGAATCAACACAGAAAAATATGAAAAAAAAGGTAACAAAATACCTCCTAAAGTTCATAAGTCATCTGCCTCAAAATTTATTGAGGTGGATGAAATATCACATAAAGTATTCAAAATAATGATTGTAAAAATTATTAATGTATTCCAAGAGAATGGAGAAAACATTAAATAAATTAAGGAAGTAAGCACAGGATATAAATGAGAAATTCAACAAGAAGATATAGATATTGAAAAGGAATACAAAAAGAATCTTGGAAATGAAAGATGTAATAAGTCAAATAAAAGGTTCAGTTGAAAATCTCTCTAATAGAGTAGACCTTGTTGAAGATAGAACCCCAGAGCTGGAAGACAAAGTGGCTGACCTTGAACATTCAAATAGTATTAAATAAAAGAAAATAAGTAACCATGTTCAGAATATACAAGAACTATGGTGCAGCATTTAAAAACCCAATTTAAGAATCATAAGAATTGACAAGGGTTGAGAGGTAACATGCTAATGGAATGGATAACCTCATTAGAAAAATAATAACATAAAAATTTTGAAACTTTGAGAATGAGATGGAAATCCACATACAGAATGCATTCAGAACCCCAAATAAGTAAGATAAAAAAAAACCTCTCCAAGACAATCTATGATTAAAATGCCTAACATACAAAATAAGAAAAAATTTAAATGTCTCAAGGGAAAAACATCAGATCACATGTAGAGGCAAGGCAATCAGAACTACTTACAATTTCTCAGCACAATCTCTAAAATCCAAGTGGGCTTGGAATAATATATTGGAAAATAACTGTCAACCAAGGATTACTATATCCAAGCCGGGCGCGGTGGCGCACGCCTGTAATCCCAGCACTTTGGGAGGCTGAGGCAGGAGGATCGCGAGTTCAAAGCAGCCTCAGCAATGGCGAGGCACTTAGCAACACAGTGAGACCCTGCCTCTAATAAAATACAAAAAAGGGCTGGGGATGTAGTGGTCGAGTGCCCCTGATTCAATCCCTGGTACCACAAAAAAAAAAAAAAAAAAAAAAAAAAGATTATTATATCCAGTAAAACTATCCTTCAAAGTTAAATAAGAAATAAAAACTTTGGCTGGATGCAGTGGCACAAGCCTGTAATCCCAATGGCTTAGGATATTGAAGCAGGAGAATTGCAGGTTCAAAGCCAGCTTCAGCAACTTAATGATGTCCTAAACAACTTTGTGAGAACCTGTCTCAAAATAATTTTTTTTTTAATTTAAAAGGACTAAGAGTGTGGCCCACTGGTTAAGCACCTCTAGTTCAATCCCCAGTATAAAACAAACAAACAAACAAACAAAAATGTGGCAAGATAAACAAGAAGTAACAAATTCATTACTACTAAGCCAACACTACAGAAAATACTTAAAGAAATACTTAACTCAGAGGAAATAAAAACTTAACTTTAGAGCTCACAAGTGAATAAATCTCATTTGAAGAGAAACTAAACAAATGAGAACCATGACCAAATTAAACATTAGAAATAACTCAAAATGGCAGGAATGAATAAAATTTCTTTGTAATACCATCGAATATAAATGGTCTCAATTCTCCATATAAACAACATAGGCTGGTAGAATTAATTTTAAAACAAGACCCAGCTCTATGTTGTTTTCAAGAAACTCACATTGCAAGCAAAGAGATCTATAGCCTGAAAATGAAAAGATGGAAATTAATATACCATGCATATGGATCCTGAAAATAGTAGGAATAGCTACTATCATCCTCAATCGACCAGATTTCAAGCCAATTTAATCAGAAGAGACAAAGAAGGTTATTTTATACCTGTAAATGGTACAATCCAGCAAGAAGTTCTAACAATAATAAATATTTATGCCCCAATTGTTAGTACACCTAATTCCATAAAACAGACACTACTCAAAGATTCAGACGGACTTCAGAACAATGATACTAAATTATTTTGATACTCCTATGATCAGCAAAGGCAACAGTTAAGAATGTGAAGAGAAAACTTAGAGAATGGGAGAAAATCTTCTGACAGAAGATTTTTATCCAGAATATATAATGAACTAAAAATTCTTAACACCAGAAAAATCCAAATAATCCAATTAATAAATTGGCAAATTAACAGAAACTTCAGTCAAAACTACACTGAGATTTATCTCACTCCAGTTAAAATGGCAGCCATCAAGAATACAAATAATAAATGCTGGAGAGGATTGGAGACAAAAAGGACACTTTTACATTGTTGGTAGAATTGTAAATTAGTACAACCACTATGGAAATCAATATGGAGTTTCCTTAAAAACTAAGAATGGAACCACCATATGACCCAGCTATATCACCATTTGGCATTTACCTTAAAGAATTATATGCCATTATATGTACACCCATGTTTATAGCTGCACAACTCACATTAACCAAAATATGTAACCAGCTAGATGCCTGTCAATAGATGAATGGATAAAGAAAATGTGGTAAATACACAATAAATTTTTATTTGACCATAAAGAAGAAGGAAATTATGTCATTTGTAGGAAAATGGATGGAAGTTGAGAACAAAGTAAACCAAACTCAGAAAAGTCAAGGTTTGTGTGTGTTCACTCATATGTGGAAGTTAGAGAAGAAAAAGGAAAAGAAAGGTATGGGGGATTTCATAATAATAAAAGGGAGATCAGTAGAGTGGAGGAAAGGGACCAGGGGGAGGTTGACGGATGGGAAAGGGGAAGTACTGAGGAATGACATGGGTCAAATTTTGTTATGCTATGTGTATGTAAAAATGTGTAACAACAAATCCCACCATTATGTATAACTACAATGTACCAATAAATATGTGAAAATCTACTCATTCAGTAAATATTTATTTTTGACCCACCAGATAATGTGCTGGGAAAAGACACCAAATGTAGAATTTAATCCACATAATAATGCTGTGGTTGGGCGTTATTACGCCCATTTTACATGTGGTTAATCTGAGACACAAAGGAATTATCAGTGCAAACAGTTTTTAGACACAGATTGGAGCCTCTGATTCCTGTGACCATTGCACTATGTCATGCTGATTCCACCATGAGCTGCGAACAATGCAGAGCAAAGGAAAAGCCAGTCCTTTCCCAAGGAGGCCCACACCCTGAATGCTGGCCTCAGTGTGCTGTGCTGGAAGGTGGTGCCAGCTCTGCAGAGCCCCTCAAGCTGCCTGCTCACACAGAGCAGGTGACCTGAGCTTCACTTCCCGGCACTGCCTGGCAGACTCTTGGTGCCCTCCTCCACTATCTGTGTGAGGGCAAGAGTGGTGGCTTCTACACCAACATCCTCTGTGATAGAAGAGGATGTAAAGACACCCTGCCCAGTGCTGCCCTTCCCTTCCCCTGTTTCCTGTAAAGCACATTTTGCAAAATGGAATGATATTTGTTTACTTTCTTACTGAATGTCTCCCCTAAAAATGGAACACCAAGAGATCAGAGGCCCTCGCATCTTGTTCAAGAGCTTTATTCCTGAGGCATAGAGAAGAATGGCTAGTATGCAGTCCATGCTATTGGTGAATGAGTGGATGGAGGGATGAATAAGTGAATGAATGGCCCAGGAGTGACCCAGAGAGGGAGGGCAACTTCTCCACCTCTGTTGTCACAAGGACTTCTTGCACCAGCCCACAGTGCCATCCCACTTGGTTTTGTCTTCATTCTTAGAGCAACAGTTATGTGAACATTTGCCCTTCCATAGAAGCTAATGAGATGGTGAACTTAGCACATTGTCTCTTAACTAATGACCTGTGAGTCTTCCTTTCATGGTTGTAGATTAGTTTTATTCAACTTTGGATTTCTGACAAGAAGAATGAACAGAATGAACTCTTAGCGTATATTTTTAAGTGAGAAAAAGAACAAAAAGTAAAAAGACACCTCATTTGCCCTGCATAAGTGAATACATTATTGTCCACTGCTTTTGGCATATTTGATATCAGTAAAGAACATGGACCTTGAAGTCGCAGGCTCTGGGGCTGACTCTCCTTTTACGAATCCTTTGATTAGGAACATGGTCATCATATGATAGCTTTCCTACCAGTTAATAACAAGTCAGGGAAAGAGAATCATTATTTTTTCAAGCAGAGAAGGGTGTGATGTCAGGAATTGTTTATAATAGCATTGGAAGGGCTGAAGAAGGAGAGAGGGAGAGAAGAAGAGGAAGGGAATGGAGAGGAGAGGAGAGGGGAGGGGAGGGAAGCAGAGGAGGGGAGGGGAGGACAAAAGTCTTACCATCTCTGAGCTGGAGCCCAAGAACACACCTGTGGCCCAGCACCGCTGCTTTTGTTACTGAATTGCACAAGTACAATAAGCACAATCCAGACAGCCCCGTCCATTCTGAAGCTCATCAAACTATGACCAAGTGACTGCAGCCCACCTTATTTCCTCAAATTCCCGGCCCCCACTACGACCTCTGTAGGAAGGTGGCTCACAGGTGGGTTCCTCCCTCCTTCTCCCTTCTCATCTTCTTCTGTGACTCCCACTGGTAAAAACTAAAGGAAGCTTGCTGGTGGTGGAGCCTGAGAAGTGCCGTGTTCAGTTCCAGCCCCGTGGTCCAGAGCAGCACTTCTCAAGCTGTCTCCTGGGGGGGTCTGATTTAACTGTGGATTCTGACTCAGACCACCTGGAGAAAGTGCTGGGAGTTTGGACTTCTGATGAGCTGCCAGGTGGGGATAATGCCGCTGGGTCTCCAGCCTCAGGAGATGGTATGGAGTGCACCTGTGGAGTGGAGAGTCAAGGACAACCCAGCAGTCATTTTGGATGTGCATTCTCCCTGAGCTTCAGTTTCCCAATGACTAAAGCTGAGATAATAGCATCATCTTATCTTTCCCAGATGTCGGTTAACCTCAGACTGCCTCAAATTCCCTGGAGAGCTACTGAAAAACAGAGATCTCTTGTTTCTATCACAGACATTCTGACATAACAGGTCTTGAGTGGGACTAAAGCACCTGAATTGATTCTCCATGGCAACTAGGTGTGGGAAATCTTGTCTGTCTTGTGGGATTATGATGGGTATTAAACCAAGCATCATGCGAACATCCTAGCAGGGTGCCTGGTGCAGAGGATAAGTGGCTGGGTGGCTATTGTTACCATTATTTTAATTTACCTGTAAATGAAATGGTGCATATGAAAACACCTAACCCCATGCCTACCCTGAATTTCCCCCTCATCAGCCAGCCCAAGTTCCCACCAATAGGACGCTGAGCTGGACCAATTGGCAGCACACAGACTTGCACTTCAGCTGATAACATGCACAGGTGTGTGCATACACACACACGAAAATTAAATAGCATTTTAAATTATCTATAAGACATACTAAACATATGGAGTGTGAAGTTCTATGCAAAATACCAAGATGACTGTGAGGATGTGGTGTAAATGGCTTCTAGGCCGATGGTTGAAAAGTCTCCCTTCCTAGAAAGACATTTTGAGTTGAATATTTGTTCTGAACATTGCTGGCAACAGAATGAATTTGGGGTCACTTTGCTCAGTGCATATGCTCGGTCTGATCACCTTATATTCCTCTGGATCTATATGCATGAACTCTAAAAGAGGCCTATCCATCCAGGTGTCTTTATAAAACATTATAAGGACTTTTTCCCCTTTCTGTGCTGACTAGTGTTTTTGCTTAGAGAATACATTTCTAAGACTCCAGATAATCAAAGTTGTGGTAGGGATGTCGGCTTTACACCATGTGTTTCTTGAAAATCTTTAGAATTTCTGTTAGATGAATGATGTGAAAATGTACCCTATGGGAAAAAAGTGCTTTCATCTTGTGCAAGATATTGTACAATATATTTAAAAGGGAGGAAAAAAAGGAAACCATATTATGAAATGCTGGCTGGGCCTTGGGCAAACTTCTACAGTAGAGAAAACTCCTCTGTGATGAGTGTCTGATCTCTCTCATTATCCTTTAGGAACCCTCTTCCTGCATTGTCAAGGCCCAATAGCTACTAATAGCCTAACAGCTGAAGAAGTATTGAAGGCTCCAGCCAAGGAGGCCCTCAAATCAAATAGGCAGATTTGCATCCCAGTTAAGCCACTTACTAATAGGAGGGAGATGTGGACAGATCTGTTTTCCAATCTGTAATTGGGATTAAACAATCTAATCCAAAGTGCATTACACAAAGGAGAAGTTCACCAAATTCTAGGCCTCTTTAATTGCCTTTGATCTTGGGTCTTCCAACAGATAAAGGTCTTCAAAGAGAAGAATTATCTTCTCTACTGCAACAGGGGAGATAACCAGTGCCTAACTGGATTGTTGGTCAAGGGAGGTGTGGATTTGCTTTGAAAAGGGCTGGTCATGGCCATGGCTAGCAATGGAATCATCTGCTTCATTAATGGATTGCCACAGCCTGCGGGAAGCATGGAATCACACACTTCTTCCACCCCAACCACAGTGAGTGGTCGTGAGCCCATGTTCAGCACTCTTTCTTTGAGAAAAATTAATTAGCAGTGGTGCACTTAACTGTCAGCACATGACGTAAAATCTCTTAAGATTCATTGAGCCGACATCCCTACTGCAACTTTGATTATCTGGAGTCTTAGAAATGTACTCTCTAAAAGAAAACAATGCACTCTCTAATGATTGTTTCTAGGCTAAGGCATTCTTACCATCTTTAATCATCTTCATACCATCAATGTCATTGCAGCCTTTTCTGATGTTTTAGGAAGCTTTGCATTACTATGACCAAAAGACACAAGAGCAACCTAGAGGAGGAAAAGTTTATTTTTGCTCACAGTTTTAGAGGTTCAGTCCATGGTCAACCAACCCCATGCCTCTAGTCCCCAAGTTAAGGCAGAACATCATGGTGGAAGGGCATAGTGGAAGAAAGCAGCTCAGGACACAGCAACCAGGAAGCAGAAAGAGAGCTCCACTCACCAGGGACAAAATATAAATACCAAAGGTGAACCCCCAGTAACCAATTTCCTCCCATCACACCCTATTTGCATATAGTTGCCACCCAGTTAATTCATATCAGTGGATCAATCCATAGAGGTCACAGCTTTCATAATCTAACCCATTCACCTTTGAACATTCTTGAATTGTCTCACGCATGGACTTTTGGGGGACACCTCATATGGAAACCATAACATCAGGTTAAGGCAATTCCTGACATATTTATTTTTCTCTAACTGGTTTTAAAATTTTTAGCATTTGAAATTTCAAACAAAATTCAAGGAAGCTGTGTTAGTCAGTTTTTTTTTTTGTTTTTCTTTTTTTTTTTTTTTTTTTTTTTTTCACTTCTGTGACCAAAAGAACTGACAAGAAATGTTAAAGGGGAAAACGCTTATTTGGGGGCTCATGGTTTCAGAGGTCTCAATTCATGGATAGCTGAATCCATTCCTTGGGGCACAAGGCGAGGTAAATCCTCATGGCAGAAGAACATGGCAGAAGAAAGCAGCTTGTAACATGGTGCCCAGGAGCAGAGAGAGAGCTCTCCTCACCACAACAAAATATATACCCCAAAGGCATAAACCCAGGGACCACCTCCTCCAACCATACCATATCTGCCTTCAGTTACCACTCAGTTAATCCCTATCGGGGATTAATTCACTGACTGGGTTAAGACTCTCATAACCCAGTCATTTCACCTCTAATCCTCCTTGCATTGTTTCACACATGAGCATTGGTGGACACCTAATATCTAAACCATAACAGGAAGCTTGCACAGTAATTCCTCAGCATCTGTGGGGGAGTGGTTCCAGGACACCATGGATACCAAAATCCATGGATGCTAAAGTTTCAATAAAATGATGTAGTATTTGTTCATAACCTACCCATAACCCACATACTTTAAATCCTCTCTAGACTACCTAGATACCTAATACAATGTAAATGTTATGTAAATTACTGTTATACTATATCGCTTAGGGTATGAAGACAAGAAAAATTCTGCTCATCTTCAACTCATTTTTTTCCTGAATATTTTAGATCCACAACTGTTGAATCCATGGATGTGGAAACTGCAAATACAAAGGAAAAACTGTTTTTTATTATTTTTGGGTAAAATCGAGAACGTGATTTCTTCGTAACACAGATACAAGGAAAGAACAATCACATGAAAACATGGATTTCTGCATTTCTTTTATGAACCCCTCATAATAAAATTTTCTCCAATTTGTGTTTCACATAACACCTTTTAAAAATTATGGAACAGGTGTTTATTTCCAAAAGAATTGTATTAAAATTAATTTGGAGAAACACCATTAAAAGCCCAGTAGATTTTTTGCAGGACTCTGAGAGACTTTGATAGGGAGAGGTGCTTTGTAAATCTATAAAAGTGGCTACAGTATTCAGCAGCTTTCACACTTTTTGGTCACTGAACCTCCCCCACCTCCTTGCAATGTTTTACTAGGCACCTATGTCCCTCTGAAACTTGCTGTTCAAATGTGACTTGTGAACCATCAGCCTCAACTTCTACTTAGGACGTTCTTTGACATAGAGCCTCCTGGGCACCTTCCCATACTTCCCCAAACCAAATTTAACAAGCGAGTCTGGTTGACGTGAGAACATATTAAAATTTGAAGCATTGTCTTGCACAATTGCAAAGCTTGATTACAACTTGTAGAGCAATGATAAGCACAAGTACTTCCCTGGTGATCCTTTCCAAGGATATAGACTGATTAGTAATCTCTCTGAAGGCTAGAGATAGAAACTACCCACTTTAAGTGTTTCCAAACCATGTCTTAGTGGCATTAGGGGACCCTACATGGACACAAAATATGAAAGCAGAGAGTCAATAGACCTCCTCTAGTTGAAGCCAGGAATGTCTGCTTCTCTCTTTACTTTAACCTCCTCCCACTTCACCTGTGGGCCTCACCTGTATCACCAGGATACTGCCACTCCCACCTGTCCACTCAAGCATACAATCCAAGGTGCTCCCGAGAAAGGAAATGACTTGCCGACTGCTCCACAGCCTTTCAGGAGCAAAGTTAGGACTATCACCAGCTCTCCCACACGTAGCTTCCATCTTCAGAGATGTCATGGTGATACCTCATGAGTCATCCCTTGACCACAGCCCAACCTGTGCCCCTGGCCACATACTCATTGCCTATTCAGGAAAGTTGGAGTCTTGCAGAAACCCCGAACAGTCAATGTCCATTGTTTTGGTCAGAAGTCAAGCCACATCTTTTAACTCCATCTACATCTTCCTCACCCTGGTGATAACGATCCTCCCTTAGTGTGGATGGATGTCACAGTAAAGAAGCACAGATTTTGTCCAGCCCAGACTTCTCAGAGGGGGGAATCTCATCACTGAGACATGACTTGAAGACACATGTACAGGACAGAAATGAAGAGGAGGCTGCTTAAGCAGTAAGGTCAGCATGATTTAGCGTAGGGCACAGAGAACACATCATGACTGATAGAACACTGTCTCACACGTGAAGAGCAGTTTTATGAGGAATCATGGAAGGCAATGCTTTTGAAGAGCTGGCATGGGAAGATACAGGGTTTTGAATTCTGCAACCAGAATGTTGGATTTTTATCCTCTGTTCCCCAAAGTATGTTCTGCAGAACACTAGTTTCTCTACACCCCATGGAACACAAAGGGTTCTGTGGCTAAACATGTTGGAACCTGCTATACATCCCTCCTCTTAGCAACTCATATAACACATTTGCATTTTTTAAAAGATCCAAGAAGTACTGCAGTGTAAAAGATGTTATTTCTAAAAGCTTTCTTTTATTAATTCCACATACATATACTTTTTTGATAACACCTATTGATATCTGAGGAAATATGACTTGAGAAATAGCACTCTAGACAAAGGGAAGACATTAGATTCTCAGCCCCCTCCGCAAGTCTAGAAACCCTCATACAGATGAGTGTGCACGGTCTGCCATCGCTCCTGGACACTTCACCAAGTCTCCGCCATGTTTGTCCTCCAACCACCCCCTTGATGAAGACCTACAATACCTGAGAACCTTAGAACCAGAATAGATTTATGTTATTAAATGGGGTTTAGTTCTAAAAAATTAAAATTTGTATTTTTCTGCTGACACGTCCTATCTTTTTAATTTTTGTAAGCTCATTTTATTTACTTCTTTGTGAATAATTACAATAAGTTCTTCAAAATCTTTATCTAGTAACTCCAGCATGAATTATTTTAAGATTGTTTGGTGGAGATTATTTTTCTCTTGATAATGGGTGACATTCATGGGCCTTCATCTGTTGAGAAGGTTTTTTTTGGTATCATGTCCTGGACATGTTAATTCTATATTTGGAGGCCCTAGATTCTGTTACATTCTTGTGAAATGTGATTTTATTTTATTGCTTTTCTGTTTGCTTTGTCTTATAAGGTGCTCAATTTGATTGGACTCACATTGCAAATGCTAGCTCCCTTGGAGAAAACCCAACTTCTGCTTCCTTTTGCATTTCCTCCTTAGCTAGACTCTGTCCCACACTTAGTAGCTCACGGGTCACCTGCGAGCTTTGGGCAGAGTTCACTCTTAGAATTTCAGGCTTCCCTCTTCTTCTCCCTCCTTGTAGGTATCCTCCCTCACTTTCCTTTTGCTTCAGTTGCTCGAGGCTGGGTCTTCTCTTCTTGCCAGCCAGAAAGACAGGAGGTTTCATTTGTTTTGTTTTCATGGTGTTTCTTTCTTTGGTCTGTTGTTTGGCTGTAGCCACCCAGCCTGGCCCTGACATCAGCCTGCTGACACCCCTCACTCCATGTCATCCCATCAGGTCCCTCACCAGCAACTATCTGCTTTGTTTCCTTCTCCAGTAACTTGAGGTCATGATTAGCTTCCGACCCATCATTTATTATAGTTATCCATGAAAGGGTAATGTTGGTAGGGACTGCCTAGCCATATTAAAAGCCCTAAATTCTCCATCTCTGAAATTCTTTTCTGTAAGTGCATAAAAGCAAATTTCAATCAATTGGTTTAGTCAAATCATTAATTAACAATTTATTGAGCCAGCATTTTATGTACAATACAATGCTATGAACAAGGAGACCAGAAGTTCAAATACAACAGAATCCTTTATGGCTTCAATTTCCTCTTCTGAGTTAGCTTAATATTTTTTCTTGGGCTGCCAAGACACAGGCGGAAAGAATGTTTTTGTGGGACAGTGGTCTGGTAGTCTGTCCTGGGTTGTTGTAATGAAATGCATAAGGCAGGGTGCTTTGTGAGTAGAGGTTTATTTGGCCCACGGTTCTGGTGGATGGAGGGTCAACAGCATTGTGCCAGCACCCTGGTAAGAGCCTCCCTCCTGTGTCACAAGTGGCAGAGAAGTGGAAAGGAAGCTGCCTGCAGGCAGAAGGCTGCCTGTGAACAAGGAGGGAACAGAGATGTGGGGGAGTGCCACACCTGTTCTGGGTGGGTCACCCAGAAGACCCCTTGTACTTTCACAAGGTAGGGCTAGAGGACCACGTGCAGAGACCCAGAGAGTATTTCTGTGAGGAAAGCATCAATCCCTCTTGAAGACCTGCTCACATCCCTCCAGGACCCACCAAGAAAAGGTCTCTCCACCTGTCAACATCGCACACTGGGACCAAGCTTTCAGCACCCAGGCCTAGAGGACAAACCATAGAAACAGTAAATGGGATCCATTCCCAGCTGCCACCCACTAACTGTCACGGGACTCAGGTTTCTCATCTGATGTGAGAGCCCTTTGTGGCAGAGAATCTCTGATTTCCTGTTGGACCTGATCTTCTCCTATTTTACTGAAGCCAAGTAGCTCGTTCTTGGATCCGGATGCCTGGAGAGTTGTAATTAGGACGCTTTTAATGTTCTTGATTTTGTGCGTTCAGGGTTATTAGGCACAATATCATGCTGGGGAGACACCAAGAAGAGGTCCTCCCTCCTCTGAGGTTCACACACAGCACGATGGTTCTTCTAATTGAGTGGGTCGCCCAGAAGACCCCCTGTACTTTCACAAGGTAGGGCTAGAGGACCGCGTGCAGACCCGGGGACTGCGTGGAGAGAGGTACGGGACCAAAGTCAGGGTATAACCCAAGGAAAATGCAGCTCAGGAATTAAATCCAATGTCATTTAGTTCTTCATGGAGGAAGAGTTTTGCTGTCAGAAATATCAGGGTTTATATCCTATTTCACTACTTAACAACTGAGTGCCTTGAGTAAATTATTTCAACTTTCTGAGCATCAGGTTTTGCAGGTTAAAAGGGAAATAAATCACCATGCCCAGCTACAGAGTGGCATCTGCGACAGGCCTGCTCTCATGCCTCTTCTGCCGCCTGTGATCAGTGCCTTAGGCACCCCCTCACACAAGCTCGCTCTGGGCAAGGACACAAAAGAAGGAATGAAAAGAAGCTTCACTCAAAAGATTTGCAATCACACTTAGGAGACAGAAATACTCCATAATTAGGTAACACCTAAGACAGATTGTGGACAAGCTGTGAGTTGTGTAGATTGTAGACATTTTGATGCCTCACAGCTTATTATAATGCATCCACAAACCTTTGCAGCCCAGATACGTTATTTCTATTTTATTCTTTATTGAACCCAGGGGTGCTTAACTACTGAGGTACATTCTCAGCCATTTTTATTTTTATTTTTTTTTTAATTTTGAGACAAGTTCTCACGGAGTTGCTTAGGGCCTTGCTAAGTTGCTCAGGCTGGCTTTGAACTTGTGATCCTCCTGTCTCAGCCTCCTGAGCTGCTGGGATTACAGGCGTGAGCCATTGCGCCTGGCGATATATTATTTCTTAATTACTTTTAGTCATACCTAAAATTGAAAATTTAATTCACCAGCATCCTTCACATATATTATTTTGTTTAAGGCACAGGACTACACCATGATGAAAACAAGATACTTATTAGCTTCTCCATGTTGTAGTTAAGGAAACTGAAATTTAGATGGGTCAAGAGACTCATCCAACACTTCCTAACTAGGAGGCGGCAGAACTGTACCAGGATTTCAGATTTATCTCTCTTGAGCCCATTTCTTTTTTCCCATCCCAGGGTTGCAGCAACTTCATACTACTGAATAATCTCGTTCACACTCAGCTCTTCTGTGTATAAACAGAAATCTCATAAAATAAAGCACCTAACATTTCCTAGACCATTTCTAGAACAAGAACCTGCCTTTTTTTCCCTATTATTCTTCTTTATTGTACTCCAGACTTAACTGCTCCTTGCAACTCTGCTACTAATGCTTTTTTATTAGACTGAGTGAGCCAACCGACCTGACCCTCACTTCCGGGCCACCCCTGCTATGACTCCTCCCTGGGTTCTGGTCCTCAGTGTTTCCCACCTAGACTTCATTGGTCTGCACTATGCCCATCAGGCTGCCATCAAAGTGAGGGTCACAACAAAGGTGCTGATGAAAGCAGCCTCATTCTGCCTCACAGTCTCTTGGCATCATGAATAGAAGCCCCTTCTTCACAATACGTTAGAGGTCCTCCGTGACTTGGGTCCTTCCCAATGCTCAAGTTTTACCTAGTTTTCTAGTTTTGCCTAATTTTGTTTCCCTCCTAACTCTCTAGTTTTACCTGTTACTCTTTGTCCCCATTCCACCCCCTCTGTTCTGCCCACCTTAACCCTCCGTGTGTCCCACAGCCCCTTATCTGATTCCCAAATGACACCCCTGAATAAAGTTAGCCCCCTCACCATTTCCTCCATGGTAAATGACTTTGAAGCCACAGCTCGTGCGTCCTAAATTCAGTCCAGATCTCTTGCACCTCAGACAGACCCCACCCCACCACATCTCTCGCTTCTCTGTGGTGACATAGTGGCAGCAGCATTGGTCCTACCAAGGAAAGGCTGTGTATATACATGTATTTTTAACTAATAGACCTCTAAAGAGACTTTACAAATTTACTTCTGTCAAAGTGACTGCAAGTATCTATTTCTATACATTGTCACTTATATTTTTAATGTTTCCATACTTTTAAACGCAACATTATGATAGGTCAAAAATGACTAATTGCTAGGGAAACTAATCATCTTTTCATTTGATTATTTTTTCATTTATAGTTTCTCTTCTGGAAATTGCTTCTCAATATCCCTTTAAATGGGTATGCCATTTTGCCTATTGCTACATAAGAATGGCTTACACATTCTGAGTTTTTATAATATATGTTTCTGGCTCCATCTCTGTCAGATACATCAGGTGGATTATTGTAGTCCATTGCCTGATTTTGTATTTTGTTTATGAGACTTTTGTGAACCAGAAGCCTTTAATATTTCTGTAGCAGTCAAAGAGATCTTTATTTTTCTTTCTTATTCTTTATTTTATGAGTTGCTTAGATAGCTTTTTCTACCCTGGATTTCTCCTATATTTCTTTTGCTATTGATGATAAACCCATACAAACTGTGTTATAAAATGTGAAGTAAAAGTTCTCTTCCCCAAATACCTGTTTGTCCCAACACCAATAATTAAGTTACTCATCTTTTTCTCACTGATTTGATATAATAACTTTTGAAATATCAAATTCCTATGGAGTCATGGGGTCTGCTTTTAGACTCTCAATTCTGTTATCTATTTTTCTTTTTAACAAACATACTGTATGTTTAAGCAAATGTAATTTAATTCAGATGAATATACTAGTACCCCGTTGAAGCACCTTAGGCAAATGAGGATTTATAGGTCTCACACAAGTCCAAGGGTGGTCAGCCTAAGCCATAAATAGACTGGACTCGCTGTCCTTAGCAAGAATGGCTGCCTCTGCAATCTGCCAGCAGGTATCTGCTTACACCTCACTGGCCAGCAGTGAGTCAGGTGCACCACTCCTTTCACTTACAGTACATGCTGGAGGAATGACAGGTGTGGATTTCTGTCCACCATATTAGAAGAAAGAAAAATGGGAAGGTGGCAAAGACAGGTACCAAGAGGACAGACCAACATATTGGCCCATGGTTGAAGTAGTTACAGTGGTAGAATAAGCTTTTCACTAGTAAAGCTAGCCACTGTCATTCTTCTTCTTTTTCAAATAGTTCTTACTCCCATTTTCACTTTCCAGAAGCATTTTTTTTTTTGTTCTTCTTAGGTATACATGACAGTAGAGTATATTTTGACATATTATACATACATGGAGTATAACTTATTCTAATTAGGATCCCATTCTTGTGGCTATACATGATGTGGGGTTTCATAAGTCATGTATTCATATATGAACATGGGAAGGTTCTGTCCATTCATTCCATTGTCTTTCCTATTCCCTTCCCCACTCCCTTCCCTTCATTCCCCTTTTCAATGTGATGAGCATGATCTTATTCAGCTCTCCTTCAAAGAATCTGCTGTCAGGTTTGCCAATACCCTACCTGCTGGAAAATTAGAACCAGAATATTTTTACCTAATAGGGGACCCTCTGATGGGCAGTCTGTGCCTGAAAAGTCTTCATCCGTCTCACTGAGAATCACAAATACACAGTGCTTGAGACTCAGCTTTTATTTTCTTCTCTCATTCCACAGATATAAGACTCACATCATAGCTTATAGAGTCTCCCTGCCTAATACTATTCCTTACTCTGTTGTCGCCGGAAAAGGATTGCAGCCTGGAACGGCAGCGCCGCGGGAAGGAGTCCGGAGACAGGATGGAGACGAAAATATTCTTTAATCTTACAAGAAACTACAATATATCTACACAATAGCGATAACCCTGTCTTTTCTCCCTCTGGTCTCTTCCCATGCGCCCGAGCAGCAATGGCGCTCGCTCGATCTGCTGAGTCACCGTTCAAATCTCTCGAGAGCCTCGACCAAGTCCCGCGAGATCCCGTCAGACTACGGAAAGCGGAAATGCCCAAAAATGTCTGTGGCCCAATAGTCAACCACAATCTTAGCTATCTCCCCAAACAGGGCTCCTGCATTTCCCCCTTTTGTTTTAAAAGAGGGGATGCTCTAGGACGTCTATGTGCAACCAACATTCTTACCCGTCATCGGATAATCAAGGCTGTGCCCTTGACTCCTGTCTTAGGTTGATATGTCGGCCACATGAGACTATCCCGTGCGACTGTGCCTGTCTTAGGTTGTCCCCCTCTGGGGATCTTACCCGTCATTGGCTAACCAGCCATCCAATGGAGCCCTTTAGGATCGACTGTGTAAGTTGACTAACAGCCGTCCAATTGTGGGGAGATGCTGCGGCTTTAAGGCAACAAGCCTTTTGGTGACGAGCCAAATTGCATAGCATATCAAATTCTTTTTTTTTTTTTTTTTTTTTTGTGGTACCAGGGATTGAACTCAGGGGCACTCGACCACTGGGTCACATCCCCAGCCCTTTTTTTTGTATTTTATTTAGAGACAGGGTCTCAATGAGTTGCTGAGTGCCTCGCCATTGCTGAGGCTGGCTTTGAACTCGTGATCCTCCTGCCTCAGCCTCCCAAAGTGCTGGGATTACAGGCGTGCGCCACCGCGCCCGGCGCATATCAAATTCTTTAAACAAATCAGCTGCCTTAAGTTCTATCAAGTAACACACTGAGTTCTCTAAACAAATACCCCAAGGTACTGTCCCATGAAGTCCCAAACAATGAAAGATCAAAATGTCCACTTGTTATAACACGTAGATCTAGGAGGCCCCATGCATGCAGAGCAGAGGCCACACCGCTGGTGAGGTTGTTTGACATTTGAGCAGCAGGGATGCTTGCAGCGACCGCGATCCCTGCATCTGTAGCAGCAGCCGTCTTTTTTATGTCTACACAATGCCACCGGCAAATCTTCAGGGCCCGCTCCCTAGAGACTCAAGCATCAATTATTAAAGGAAAGGCAGTGCTATTCCAGCACTGAGTCAAGAGACGAGTTGTCAAACTAAAAAATAGAATTATTAGATTAGAAAATTAAAGTTGATTTCTGCTCACACACATTGCATCCTGAGCTCCCACAAACATAAGCTGGCAAAACATCATGTTTAGAACAAAACAAAGAAAGACTGAGGGTATTTACTGTATTAAAGATAGATTAAAGAAAAACTAAAAGCACTTTGGAGAAATAATTTGTTAGCTGGAACTCTCGTGTTTCTGCATATACAGCAGTCCTTTACCTGTTGAAATAATTGAAATTAATCATTTATTAAACAAATGAAGTTAATAACAATATAAGCAACCTTATGTCAAAACACCAAAATATCAGGTTATACAGCCCTAGTCATATTTTTCGCTAAAGAGAAATCCCTGGGACACCTATAAAACAAAATTGAAGGTACCTTCACTTATTAAATTATATACCCAATTAGAATACTCTTAAACTTAAATGAATTAGAGTTATTTGGATCCATATATATATATATATATATATATATATATATATATATATTCACAAGCGCTTTGTTATTTTTGATGTCACACTGGACAGACAGACGCACATACAAACATATATTTGTGACGTCACATTAACATGAAATTTAGACAAATACACAGACATAAACACATATATATAAAAAAAAAAATACAATTGTGTGCACACTAAAGAGAGATCTCTTCGTCCCAGCTGGGAGGAATGACACTTAAGTTGTGATGTATTTTGAAGGACTCTTTTAAGGGAATCATTCCATATCTTCATCATGGTCCTCTTGATTTTGTACCTTTTTTATTAATCTTGATTCCTCAACAACTTCATCTTGATCCTTTTGATTTGGTACTTGCTTTATTAATCTAGATGGTATCCATATTGGAGAGGATTCATGCTTTGGAAAAACACAAACAGATCCTCTCCCCCAAATTAACACTGGATCTGGACCCTTCCATGTACCTGAAAGAACATCCTTCCAGTAAACCAAAGGTTTATGTTGTTGATGTGGGTTCCAATGTCTGTCTCCAGCAGAATAACCATCAGAGTCTAAAGTTAAAAAATTTAAGGTAAACAGGGCAATTGCCAATCTGTCCTTAGGATTTTTCCAGTTTCCTTCTTTCTGTTTTAACAACATAACTTTTAGTGTGCGGTTTGCTCTTTCAATAATGCCCTGACCCTGAGGATTGTATGGGATGCCTGTTTTATGGGATATGTTGAATTTTGCGCAAAACTCTTTGAAAGATGAGGACGTATATGCGGGGGGCCATTATCTGTTTTAAGCATTTTGGGGATGCCCAATGCAGCAAAAGCTTGTAAACAATGAGATGTGACATCTTTAACTTTTTCTCCAGAATGTAAGGAAGCAAAAATCATGCCTGAGCATGTATCTATGGTTACATGAATAAATCGCAATTTTCCAAAACTTGGCTCATGAGTAACATCCATCTGCCACAAATGATTGGGCATTAATCCTCTAGGGTTAACACCAAAATGAGGATTGGGCAAATGTGTCATACAAGATTTACAATCTTTTACAATTGTTCTGGCTTGCTCCTTTGTGATTTTAAACCTACGTTGCAAGGTGGTGCTGTTGACGTGAAACTGGGGAATGAAATAAAGTAGCTTGTTGTAGCGCTGAAAGTATAAATATAGTTTTTGTAAGTTCATCAGCCTTTTGATTACTTTCATGGAGGGGGCCAGGCAAATTAGTATGTGCTCTAATATGGCCTATGAATAGAGGTTCTTTTCTTGCCCACAAAAGTTTTTGTATTTGATAAAACAATTTAAAGGCTGGAGTATGAGGTGCTATTGGTCCTGCTAACTCTAATTTTGGGACGGCTTGTACAATTATAGTGGCTATCTGAAAAAATGTTTATGGGCTGGTCTCTAAAATGTTCCAGAGCTCTTACCACAGCTTCCAATTCCACAAGTTGAGCTGATTTGTGTGCAGTTATGTAAGTCATACTTTCCTTTGTAGTGACTATTGCAGCAGTACCATTTGAGGACCCATCTGTAAATACATTAAATGCCTTAGGAATAGGTTAATTTTTTATTACCTGTGGAAATATAATAGGATGATTAATACAAAAAGATAATATAGGAGACTTAGGAAGGTGATTATCAAAATTTGCAGAGGTAGAGCATCTAGCTATAGCCCAGTCATTATCGTTGAAGCATAAATATTCAATCTGTGACGATGAATAGGGAGTAATAATAGTAGCAGGGTGAATGCCAAATATTTTAGTAGAAGTTTTAAGTCCTTGAAGAATAAGTTTAGCCACCATGGAGGTATAAGACTCAATTATGCTTTTAGGAGAGACAGGCAAATGTATCCATAATAAAGGCCCTTGTTGCCAAAATACTCCTGTGGGTGTATATTGTGAAGAAATAATAATCAATATCAGCGGTTGAGTTAAATCAAATCTGTCACAATGAGCTCCTTCGATGGCTTTTTCTACTACCTTTAAAGCTTTCCTAGCATCAGGAGTCAATGTTCGCGGTTGAGAGGATGGATCAGGGTCCCCTCGAAGGATATCAAATAAAGGTTTTAATTGGCCAGTAGTGAGGTTTAGTGTAGGGCGAAGCCAATTAATGTCTCCCAGTAGTTTTTGGAAATCATTGAGGGTGGTTAAATGTTCTTTATTTATTAAAATTTTTTGGGGTCTAACAAAAGTATCCATGATTTTAAATCCTAAATATAATATGGGAGATCTGGTTTGAACTTTTTCTTCTGCTATATATAATCCGTATTTTTTTAAATTTTCTACCACATCACTGAATATATTAAATAAGATTTTTTGATTAGGGTGGGCCAGTAAAATATCATCCATGTAATGTAGACACATGAGGTTTGGATATTTATTTTTAATGGATTGGATGGCCTTGTCCACATATATTTGGCATATGGTGGGGCTATTAGCCATTCCCTGTGGCAAAACCTTCCATTGATATCTCTGATCAGGGCCATTATTGTTAATAGAAGGAACTGAAAAGGCAAACCTGGGGGCATCCAGAGGATGTAGGGGAATAGAAAAGAAGCAATCCTTTATATCAAGACTAATAACATGGAAATTTTTTGGAATAGCTATAGGATTCGGAAAGTCCAGGTTGAGTAGGGCCCATGACTTGCATGGTTTTATTAATTTGTCTAAGATCATGTAATAATCGCCATTTTCCTGATTTTTTTCTTGATCACAAATATGGGGGAATTCCAGGGAGAGGTGGAAGGTTCTATATGTCCTGCTTCTAATTGTTCCTGAACTAGTAGGTGGGCCGCTTGTAATTTCTCTTTAGATAGGGGCCACTGAGGGACCCACACTGGCTTATCAGAAAGCCATGGTATTTTCAAAATTATTTTCTCAGTGGCCCCGAAGAAAAAATGTCTTTTTCCTATATGATAATGATTTCTTTTAGGGTTAAGCTTACCCTGTACTTTTTGATGATTTCTTATAGGGTTAAGATTACTCTGTAGATTTTTACATTTAACACCTGCAGGTTTGGTTGCAAGGTGTACTCCCATTTGTTGTAAAATATCTCTTCCCCATAAAGTAAACCGGTAGATTAGGTAAAACATAAGGCTGAAACGTGCCTTTATGTCCTTCATCATCCTCCCATTTTAAAATTACCGCACTTTTTTCTGGGAGGTTATTATATCCCAAGCCTCTTAAACTGGTTGAAGCTTTTTGCAGAGGCCAGTGTTTGGGCCATTGACGTAAATTAATGATGGAAGAATCAGCTCCAGTATCTATAAGACCCTCCATTTCTATTCCTTGGATTCTTATTTTACACATAGGCCTCCTTGTACAGTCCCGAACCCAGCAAACCATGGGTTTCGAATCAGTGGAACAAAATCCTCTATTGTTCCTATTTAGAGGCATATTCATTTTAAAACGACTTATGTAAATTTTGGAAGGAGGAGCAACTGAGCAATTCTATCTCCCTGATTAATAGAACTTATACTTTGGGGTGAGCTAAGCATTATTTTTATTTCCCCTTTATAGTCTGAGCTTATTACACCTGGGGTCACTTGCAAACCTAATAAGCTCTCAGGACTTCGCCCGATAATAAGTCCTACAGTCCCTGAGGGAAGAGGTCCCCTGACTCCTGTGGGAATCAGTTGAACCCCCCATTTCAGGTGTTAACACTATTCGGGCGGTGGAACAGAGGTCTAATCCTGCATTTCCTCCTGTTCCTCTGGCGAGGGAGTGGATGGGTAATAGGGATTGTGTCGGGGAAGCACCTTTTACCCATCACAGGGTTTTAGCATTTTCCCCTAATTGGACAACTAATCATATATTTTTTTTTCACATCTACTCCTATATTGGTCCAAGCTTCTTGGAGGTTCAGAATTGATAGAAATGGTGTTAAGGGACTCCCAGTATACTCAACGTGAAAGGAGCTTGGGGTCCATAAGTCATTACTGCCTCTTTGAGATTTTTTATTGTTTTGAAATCTACTGGCTGGTGGTCCCTCCGTCCATTTTCCATATTCAAAATACTGGCAGTCAGAAAGACTTTTTATTTCTGTTTCTAGGGTATGCAAACGGGTGATACCCTTCATATTTTCTGTAATCGATTTCACCCATGGGGGAGTAGAGGACACAAGTTCCTCCACTTGATGAGCCCTTATCTTGGTCTTCCTTAATTTCCTTTTGTTCATTTTCTCAAAAATCACCTTTAGTTAATTCCTCCTCACTACTACTACTCTCATTAGTCCTAATTGACAGTCCCAGGTTCAATTGAGACCATGTATCCTTGAAGTATCTCTAATAAATCTTGAATAGCTTTAGCAGCTCGGATCTTTGTCATTTTGGGGACGCTTCTAATACTCTCCTTACTGGTCTTAGTTGACTCAGCGGAATCTACGCTTTCATGATCGCCTTCACTGTTTCTAAATCCTCCTCGCTAACGACAGACTCATCTATATCAAAGAATTCATCAAGAGCCTCGTACAACTTGGGTCTTAGATATTTTCGAACCCATTTTAACCTCTCTGACTAGAGACTCCTGCGAGGTTTCTCAGTTCTTACCTGCCGTGCTGAATTCCCCGTACGGGCCACCAAACTGTTGTCGCCGGAAAAGGATTGCAGCCTGGAACGGCAGGCGCGCGGACAAGGAGTCCGGAGACAGGATGGAGACGAAAAAATATATTCTTTAATCTTACAAGAAACTACAATATATCTACACAATAGCGATAACCCTGTCTTTTCTCCCTCTGGTCTCTTCCATGCGCCCGAGCAGCAATGGCGCTCGCTCGATCTGCTGAGTCACCGTTCAAATCTCTCGAGAGCCTCGACCAAGTCCCGCGAGATCCCGTCAGACTACGGAAAGCGGAAATGCCAAAAATGTCTATGGCCCAATAGTCAACCACAATCTTAGCTATCTCCCCAAACAGGGCTCCTGCATTACTCCCTTTTACCCATCACACAGGGTTTTCCCCTCAATATTTTTTAGAATTGATAGAAATGTCACTGGGAATAGTCTGAGGAAACAGGGATAGAGTGCAGCCTGAGAGCAGGGTCATTCACCACCTGGCTAACAAATAAGAAAGTGGCTGCATGACACATGAGGCACAGAGAGTCTGGAATAAACTTGCTAGCGCTCATCAGTGAAAAAAAACTGTCCTGTGACCTTTGTAGGTATGATTATTCAAGAATTTGAAACATGTGAAGACAAGACCTACAAAAGTAGTGGATTTATAATTACTGCTATATTGAAGTCCTACAGAGAATTAATGAGATACTAAGAGTTAAAGGTCAAGTGGGAGAGTCAATTTGCTCTTCAGTAGCTCATAAAGGAACCCTTAACTCGGAAACACAAGAGATGTCACAACTGTGAAGCAGACTCAAAACCTCATGTTTAGAGTCACAGAGGTCCAGAGGTTTCTAGGTGCTCAATAAAGGAAGCTCCACTGTGTGTATCAGGGCCCTAAAAATGAGCTAGGGATATCTACATAGGTGACCTTGAGAATTTTGACTTTGCAGACCACCTTGACCTCAAATAATCAAAGGTTGCACAGGTAGTCACCCTACCCTATAAAGAGTTAATATTCTCCATTAAAGGAAGATATTCAAGACTTCTCCCGACCAGGCAGCAAGAGTCCCTTTTCAGGAGTTGCACTCTCCTCTTTGGTGTCTATGTCAATAGTTATGGTCAAATCTCAGAATTGTTTAGCTAGGGACATGCAGGGCCTAATAAAGGAGTAAAGACTACACAACAGTCATGTTCACTTTTGAAGGTCAGTTTTGTCAGATAGACAGGGAGTCTGGGTAGACATTGTTTCCTTCAGCACTTTGAGGATCTCAGTGCGTTGCTTTCTGGTATCCACGTTTTCTGACAGTAGATCTATTTATCATTGTATTAGGGATCCACTGTCTGTGAGGGGTCACTTATCTCTGGCCACTTTAAACAATCTCTTTTGTCTTTGGCTTTCAACTCGTCCATCATAATGTGCCTTGCTGGACGTGGGCTTCTTTGAGTTTGCCCTGCTTGGAGTTTGTTGAGGTCCTTAGACATTGGTATTCATGTCCTTTACAAAACTGAAGAAGTGTTCAGTCGTTATTTCTTCAGATAATCTTTCGTCCCTTTCTCTGTCTCTTCTTGAGTCCCCACAATGCATCTGCTTGTTGATGTCGCCTCGGTGCTATAGGGTAGACTGGCTTTCGTCCTCTTCCTTTCTGAGTCTCAGATGGGATTGCTTCAATTGTACTATCTTCCAGTTCATTAACACTTTTATACTTCTGCTTTCTCAAATCTTCTTTTGAATCCCTCTAATGAATTTTGCATTTTGGTTATTATATTTTTCAGCTTCAGAATCCCTTTGTTATTCCTTTTCATTTTCTTTTTATTGATATGTGAACTTTGTTCCTAAATTGTTTACTTAACTTCATTCTGCTTTAACTATTCTAGCATTTGCATGATAATTGTTGAAAATCTGTCCAGTAAAATGGTCTTTCTCAGGGGCAGTTTCTATTAATTTTTTTTTTCCTTTGAGGAGACCCCATTTTCCTGTTTCTTTGTAGGTCTTGTGACTTTTTTTTATTTGAAACTCATGATGTAATTCCTCTAATGTGGTAGTTCTGTAGATCCAATTTCCCCTTTTTCCAGAGTTTGCTGCTTTTGTGGTTGTTTTGATTGTTATAAGGCGTCTCTGTGCCAAAGGCAGACCAAGATGCAAATTTAAGCTCTCCTCAGTTATTTCCTGGGCCTGGGCCTTTCCCTGGGCATGCACAATAACTTTAAATTTCTTCTTATATGTGTTTACCTTTGAATGTTCTATTCTCCAATGTCTGGTTTTCAAAAGGGGAAATGAGAAAAATGAAGGAGAAATGAAAATACGCTGGCTGCTAGTCCTTTTAGTCCTCTGAAAGTTGCAACCCCCAGAAGGGGAGGGCTTTGTAAAAATGATTGCCACCTCTAGGCCTGCACCTGAGATCAGAAGCAACAATCAGGAATCAGGGCACCAATCCCTGCCCTATAGAGAATATAGTCCTTTCATTCCCATCCTGGCTTCTACAAACTGCATGCAAATTGCTCTTTGAATACGTATACAGCTGCCTGCATGGGGCTGGAGGTGAAAGATGTGTAGCTAATACCATATTAGGATCTGAAATGGACCAAAATTAACCACCATTTACCATGCAAACCTTCCCCTGGAAGTTCCAAGCCTTCCATAGATCTGAGTTCCAAAATCATTACAGCTGACAGATTTTGCTTATTGCAACTGTCAAGCTGAGAAGGTAGATTCCT
Organism: Tamias sibiricus; assembly: GCA_025594165.1. NCBI lineage: Eukaryota > Metazoa > Chordata > Mammalia > Rodentia > Sciuridae > Tamias > Tamias sibiricus. The sequence continues at coordinate 175,039,975 of CM046658.1, read as the reverse complement.
GGTGCTTCCCACTCTGTCATTTTCCCTCTAACTCCATGTTTGGTTTATATTTAAGCTTTTAATAGTTTTGTCACTGTTGTAAAAAATATCCTTTTTCATAATAACTAATTTTTCATTTGTTACACTGATTTGGATGATCTGTTTACTTGTCTCCACCAGATTAAATTCCTTGAGGTCAAGGACTAGACTTGAATTATTCACCAGTGGATCCCCATTGTTGAGTGCACTGTTTGGCACATAATAGGAGCTTCATATGCCTTTGTTTGATCAATCATTTAATAAAAAAATACCTGAATTATGTGGTACCAAAACCCATCATTCCACCATTAGAAGGAAAACCTAGTGCCCATATTTTCACCATATTTTGTCCAGCCTTTGTAACTAATCCTTTAGCTAAAGGGAAAATTGAGTACTAAATAACGGAGTCAAAGCCACGTGCTCTACAAGGCATTTATCTTTGTACATAATAAAAATAGTTCTGAGCCTTCGCGTTGGACACTGCGACAAAGTGGCTGTAAGGAATCAGCTGTGTGTTTTCATGCTTGCCTGTCCCCTAGACCTGGTGAATGTTTCAATGAAATGCCCAGTGTGAAGTCACTGACCCTTATCTTCATGTTCAAATTCTGTTCTTCTTTTAAGACTTGGTTCAATTACCACGGTCACATTAACCCCAAGAAATTCCTCTAGTCCACTGAGATTCGAGGGAATGCTTACTCTTCTGCAAATACAGGCAATTACAAAGTGCACGCTCACAGCGAATATAAACATGGATGTTTAGATACATTAACTAGTTTCTTTGCATGCATGAAATGTTTTATTTTTAATGAAACAGAAAAATTATCAAGTAAAGTTAAGTGAAGTGAAATGATGTGAAGTGAAATAAAATAATTATAATGAAATAATGCAAAGTGAAATTTGTTCAGGGGTCTATGTAACCATGTTTAACTCCATCACTGTCCATCACCTCAAGGGCAGAGAGTCTAGGAAATGAAGACAGTTAAGAACAAACTTGTGCTGAACATTAATAATATGCCAAGCACTGCACCATATATTTTAATTATTCTTAAGTAGTAGTAAGGGTAATGCTGTGACACGTTTTATCACAATGTTGGCGTCCATTCCCAGACCTCCTTCCATGTGTGAGGCATTTTGTATGTGCCATTTCATGTTAGTCTTACTCATTTTATGTGACAGATGACATTTCATGGCTAAATGGAACCTTCAGGATGCTCATTCACTTGCTCAAGATAATTCAGCTAACAAATTCCAAAGCAGAGCCTCTAATCTGGGTCATTCTAATCCTAATTCTCAATGCTCTTAGAGCATCCTGTTATACTCTTTTCTTTTTTTTTTTTTTTTTTTTTTTTTTTTTTTTGGTACCAGGGATTGAACTCAGGGGCACTCGACCACTGGGCCACATCCCCAGCCCTTTTTTGTATTTTATTTAGAGACAGGGTCTCACTGAGTTGCTAAGTGCCTCGCCATTGCTGAGGCTGGCTTTGAACTCGTGATCCTCCTGCCTCAGCCTCCCAAAGTGCTGGGATTACAGGCGTGCGCCACCGCGCCCGGCTTGTTATACTCTTTTCTATTTAGCTAAAGGACTAAACTACCTATAAATTTAGGCTCTATACAAATATTCATCCTTGATGTGGTCTGGCAATTCAGTTTCCTTGTGGGAGAAATAATAATGATGGAATTATTATGAAAATATAAGTAAATGATACAGATTTCATGGAATATAGCAGATACCAATGAAGGGCTTTTCATTGTTTCTATATTGCTGTTTTTCTTACTGTAATCTTTTTAGCTTCTCACTTAATTTTGAAAATTTATTTCAAATGAAATGGAAAGAAAAATCATTAAGTACTTACTTTGTGGTAGGTTTTCATTTATGAGCCAGAGATTGAAATAGATAAGACATTGTTGCTGCCATTGGGAGTGCAAAGCACCCCACTCCCATGTTTCTTTATTCATCATTTTGCTTTTTCTTTAAAAATGATTTTATTAGTGCATTATAGTTATACACAATAGTGGGGTTCATTTTGACATAATCACACGTGCATGGAATATAATTTGCTCCACTCCATTACCCAGGGCTTCCTCTTTCCCTCCCCTCCACCCTTCCCATTCCCCTCCCTCTACTGGTTGCCCTTCCATTAATTTTTTTAAATTGGTGCTTTATAGACATACAACAGATGAATAAAGACAATGTTATTTTGATCTTACCAAATGTTAAGATTTTAATAACTAATTGAATTGTAAGAGGCTGCCATGTAAATTTTGGTGACATGAAAGGAAGCCTTTGGTGATATGACTATGCAGGACCTTCGGCACTTCAGGTTTGCCTGGCCGGAAGTTTGTTGCTCAAAGTCAATAAAAATAGCATAATTCCGTTGAAGGACAAAATAGTTATTATGCTCTGTCCCCTGGTCTTTCATGACCATTATTGTATAATTGCACAAACAAAATCTAGGGTAGAACTGGAAACTAAAGTTGAGTCATTTTCCAGTAAGTTAAACAAAAAAAAGGAAAATAAAGAAATCATAGAACAATTAGAAGATCAGCAGAGAGGTTGCAAAAGAACAGAGAAAGTGGAATAGAGGAAATGATCAGTGAGATCCTGAAAAACTAATCCAAGCACAGAACTGAAAGACTTCAATTCTCAAAGGGAAAGAATCCACCTAAATCTCTGAACAACAGGTAACAAAGAGCACACACATATTTCTACACTCTAGCCAGCAGAATTCCTTGAGGACCTCCAAGACTCCTCACTCCAAATTATCCCTATTTTCAACAATATGATCCTTTTCTTAGAAGATCCTACAGTCTGTCAGAAAACTTCTGGATCTGATGAAAAAATTCAGCCAAGTATTAGGATACAAATCAATAGTTTTTCTATACATCAATAGTGAATTGGCTGAGAAAGAAATCAGGAAAGTATTTCCATTTACAATAGTTTCAAACACTAAATAAAATATTAGGAATAAACCTAACTAAAAAGGTGAAATACTCTACAATGAAACATATATAGAACACTGAAGAAAGAAAATGAAGACACAAGAAGATGGAAAGACCTCACATGTTTATAGGTAGGCAAAATTAATAATGCTAGAATTGCCTGATTTCAAAAACAATATATAAATTCAATATGATCCCTATCAAAACACCAATGAAATTCACAAAAAAATTTTTAATTATTTATTTACTTATTCATAATGCACAAGTATAGTATCTTTTTACATACAACTGCTTGTATACAAAGTATATAAGTACCATTCAGATCTTCAATCATGCATTTAGGATAATGATATCCATCTCATTAAACCACCAATTTTTAAAAAAAAAATTTTTTAAAAGAACACAGTCCTAAAATTCATGTAGAAAATAAAAAGACCCAGAATAGCAAAGGCAATCCTGAGTAAGAAAGCAATGCCAAAGACATCATGTACTCAATTTTAAATTATACTACAAAACTATAGTAAAGAAAACAGCATGGCATTGGCACAGAAACAGATATGTAGATCAAGAGAACAGAATAGAAGACACAGAGGCAAACCCACACAGCTACAATCATCTGATTTTTTACAAAGTTATCAAAAACAGAAAAGACAGCCTCTTTGACAAATGGTTCCAGGTAAAGTAAATATCCATATGTACAAGAATGAAACTAGATCCCTATCTCTCACCCTGCACAAAAGTCAGCACAAAATGGATCAAACATCTAAGACCAGAAATTTTTCAATTACTAGAATAAAAATTATGTTAAATAGTTCAACAGACAGGCAGAGGCAAATATTTCCTCTAAAGTAGGACCCCTAGAGCTCAGGAAATAAGAGGAAGAATCAATAAATGGAATAGCATCAAATTTAAAAGATTCAGCATAGCAAAGGAAACAACCAAATGAAGATGACCTACAGAATGGGAGAAAATCTTTGCCAACTCCTCTTCTAACAGAGGATTAATACCTAAAATATATAAAGAATTCAAAAAGGTTAACATTAAAAAATCAAATACCCCAATCAATAAATAGACAAAATGAACTGAACAGACATGTCTGAAAAGAAGAAATATGGCCATGTGTGGTGACACAGGCCTGTAATCCTAGAAACTTGGGGGACTGAGGCTAGAGGATCACAATTTCAAGGTCAGCCTCAGCAACTTAGCAAGGCCAAAAGCAATCTAGTGAGACTCTGTCTCAAAATAAAATTTAAAAAAATTAAAATAAAAAAGGGGGACCGGGTTGTAGCTCAGTGGTAAATTGTCTGTCCCTGGGTTCAATCTCTAGTACTAAAAAAAAAAGAAAAGAAAAGAAAAAAGGAAGAGCAAGAGGAAGAGGTGGAGGAGGAGGAGGGGCCCACAATTATTTGAAAAAGTGTTCAACATTTTTTGCCATCAGGAAATTGCAAATCAAAACTACACTGAAAGTCCATCTCACCCCAGTGAGAAAGACAATCATCAAGAACACAAATAACAATCCTGGCAAGAATGCAGAGAAAAAGGAACTCTTGTGCACTGTTGGTAGGAATGTATCTGTATGGAGTTTCCTCGGAAAGTTAAAAGCGGAACTACCATATGATCCAACTACACCACTCCTTGGTATTTATTCCAAAGAATTAAAGTCAACATACTTCAGAAATATATGCATATGCACATTTATCACAGCACAATTTACAGTAGCAATATTAGGAGACCAGGCTAGATGTTCGTCAGAGATGAATGGATAAAGAAATGTGGCATATATACACAACAGAGTTTTATTCAGCCATTAAAAAGAACAAAATTGCCAGCCATGGTGGTGCACACCTGTAATCCCAGAGGCTCTGGAGGCTGAGGCAGAAGGATCGTGAGTTCAAAGCCAGCCTCAGCAACAGTGAGGCGCTAAACAACTCAGTCACTATAAAATACAAAATAGGGCTGGAGATGTGGCTCAGTGTTTGAGTGCCCCTGAGTTCAATCTCTGGTACACCCCCCCCCCAAAAAAAAAGGAGAACAAAATTATGTTATTTACAGGAAAGTGGATGGAACTGGACACCATAAGTATTTGAGCAAAATAAGTCAGACTCAGAAAAGTATCATGTTTTGTCTCCTATGTGGAAGCTAGAGATAAAAATAGAGGGCAAAGGGGTGCCTCTGAGAGTAGAAGGAAGGCCATTAGGGCAGAGGAAAGGGATGAGGGGCAGGAAGAGAGTGGGGGGGTCTGAAATGGATCAAATTATATTTTCATGTTTATACAAATATGTCACGATGAAACCCAGCATTCTATATAAATAATATGCACCAATAATAGGTAGGTAGGTAGATAGATAAAAGATTCCTCTGTTCCTTGTATGATGACGCCCCAGACTATAAATACAATAGATTTTACTGTTGTGATTAGATTCTGTCATCAGGCAAAGTTAACACTGAAATAGGGAGATTATCCCCAAGGGCCTGATCTGCCGGCTGGCCTCAAGATGGAAGCGGCCTGATGTCATGGAATAGGGGAAGCCCTCACTGACATCCAGAGGAGAAGGGTGCTGAGACCACAAGAAAACAAATCCAAAAGTGACCTTGAAAGCACCCCCACCCCATAACCTCCAGTTAAGAACTCAGCAGGCTGACACTTGGACTTCAGCCTTCCAGTACTGTGAACAAAGAAGAAAACCTGCCCTGGCAGGCTCCTGACCTGGAGAGTGTGAAATTAAAACAGCTCTTGTCTTAAGCCTCTAAGTTTATGGAAATTTGTTCTGAGGTCTTGGGAAAGAATGCCACAACTCCAAAGCCATGCAGAGGAGCTTACCAGCCTCCAAGGAGAAAGAGTATCAGGGTTGTCTGGCACAGGATCAAGAATAGCGTGAGGGGCCGGGGTTGTGGTGTTGTAGGGACAGACGACGCAAGGCATCGAAGATAACAGGAAACAGTTTTATTTGGCTATAGTCTGGTTCAGAGGGTACAGCTTTTGCTGTAATCAATTAACCCCCTGAACCTCAAGTTCAGATAGTTTCAGAATTTTATACACAGCATGTAAAGGGAGGGGCTCAGAAGTTCACAGTTTACAGAACTTCACATTAAAAAAAAAGGCAAGTTAACCCTTCAAGGACAACACCTGAGGAGGGGAGAGCTTCTTCTCCCCTTTCTTTCCTCCCCCCTTCCAGCTGTTACCATGGAGCCCAATTAGTAGCTTCTCTTATCTTAGAAATGTAGACATCTCTGTGAAGCTCCAGCTCAAGGCCAGAGGCCTTGTTAAAGAATTTGTCCTTTTTATCACACTTTGCATTTGCAGACACACTTCTACAAACTACTATACTGGATACATGTTTGTGAAAAACAAGTAAAGGGGCGTCCAGCACCTGGAGTGCTGATTTCTTCCAGGCCAATGGCCAAGTAATAAACCAACAGGAAAATAGGAAGTTTATCTACATTGAACTCTTCTGTAGAGACTCTTTTGCTGACAGTCCTAAAATCAGCCATGGTGAAGATTTCTTAAGAAGCTTAGTGAAGATTTTCTGTGGAGGAGGGGTGCCACTACAAAGGCTCAGAAGTAGAGCACTCCCCTAGCAAGTGCACGGCCCTAGGTTCAATCCTCAGCACCTCGTAAAAATAAATAAATAAAATAAAAGGTATTGTGTCCATCTCTAACTAAAAAATAAATATTAAAAAAAAAGAATAGGGTGAGACTGGACTTCCTGCCAATATTGGTGAGACCCAAGAGACAGGGAGCAGGGACCTTCCAATTCTGATGACAGAATTATTTCAGATTAAATATTGGGTGAGAAAAAAAAAATTGTCATGGACCATCTCCAATACTTTCCATCCTGTGACAGCATAGGGAATCCCCAGGGCTAAGAACAGGGAAGATCCAAGTTGATGGATGTACCTGGACAGCATCTAGGCAAATTGGAAACAGTTCCAGGCTGCAGGAAAGTTTCTTTCAAAGGAGATAAAACTGACAGATCCCCTAATGGGCTGAACATTTTGAGAGATTTTTACAAGGGTAGAATCTGAGACAAAATTAGTTAATATTTTTGAAGTCTGCAAATGGGCAAGCCAAACAAAACAATGACTAAGAGGAAAATAAAATACAAGATAGGAAAATAAAATAATCAGAGTGTAGAAGACATAGAATACATGATGTAGTACACAGGCATCAGCTGTTAATGTCTGGATAGCAGTAATGCATAAACACAGTGTGCCAGCCCTGGGGATGGGGTGGGGGGGTGAGCAGGCAAGAGGAGGGTTAAAGTCAGGGGTGTGAGAGCAAATTCCTCTCCTTCTGTGATGAGGAGTGTATGTATGTGCACTATTTGAGTAAGTAAGAGCAGGCAGCTGTACTCATGGGCCATATAGAAATGAGAATCAGGTGCACACTTTCAACATGGGCTGCTGCTGCAAAAGGGCTGGTGGATAAGAGTGGTTTGTGGGACTTTATTTTCTCGAACAAGCCTTGAGGAGCTGCAGGACTTGGTAAATTAAGCACACACTTCAACAAAGATAAATACTAAAATGAAATGAGAGGAAGGAAGGGAGGAAGGAAGGAAGTAAGGAAGGAAGGAAGGAAGGAAGGAAGGAAAGGGAGGAGGGAGGAGAGAAGGAGGGGGTGGGGAGGCCAGGCTGCCCAGAGGAATGCCTTCCTGATTCAGGGGCTTTCCTTCTGGGTGTTATCTGTTCCCAAGAGACAGGAACATTTCTGAAACCACAGACTGGCAAACGCTTAATTGAGGGGCAACTGGGCAGCCTGTCTTGCTTTATCATCTCTTGGGACACAGATTCCAGTTTTCTTAAGACAAACTGGGGTGCATAGGGGTGCAGTCTATGAAGAAACCACTTGCTTAAAGTATCTGGGCAGCAGAAGAGGTAGTGGGGGGAAGGTTTTGCATTGTGGCAGACGCCTCGCTGAGGTCTTGATGTTTTTCTTTCGGATCTGTCAGCATGCAGAGCATTGGGGGGTTTGATCTGGAGATGACACAGTGAGCACTTCCTTGCCAGAATGTGTCATCTTCTAACACGACGACTTCAGCAGCTGCACTGTTATGAAGCTGCGCTCGCCAAGATGGTGACATTTTGGGGAGGACTCGAACTAAATAGGGTTGTGGATGAAAGAGAAAAGAAGTGAAAGGAGTATCCTGCTTCGAGTGAGCCCTGAGGGGAAGAAGGATACTTTGGGACCAAGACTATGCAGGTGGGAGAGTCAAGATGCTTAACGAAGAGTGACTTTTAAACCCAGCAATGGTGGGTTTGCAGGCTGAACAGGGCCTGATGACCCTGGGCAAGCAGAAGGCTTCACTTCTCTCATCTACTGCTATCTTCTCTGTGAGATGAGAAGTACAACTTAGACCTTAGGAGACTGTGAAGATTAGGAACTTTGACATAAAAGGCCTAAGGTTGTACCTGGTAGGCATTCAGCACATATCATTCCATGTGTGCGTACTCACATGCACAGGCACCTGCTTATACCTGCATGTGTATGCATGTGTGCGCGCGCACACACACACACACACACACACACACACATACACACACCACTTTTTGGCTCTTTCTCTCTGATCTGCTTTTGTAACCCTTGACATATCCATCTCCACTGCCTCTTACTGTCTCACACTGTTCTCTTAAAATCCTACCAAGATTTTGCAGAGTTCATGATCCAGTAGAGGACACATAATAGCAAAATAAATATATAAACAAAACCCAGTAATGATGCAATATAATTGTTCTGCTAAACCTAAGCGTAAGGGGTAATCAGCAGGATGCAGGGCCCTCAGCTCAGGATGGACCACAGAGCATCTTAATAATGGGAAGGGATTGGGGTGGAGGAGCCTGGGGAAGGGGGAGATGACTATGGGTTTTTTACCTTTTTTTTTTTTTTTTTTTCAAGATGTGCTACTGGAATAAGCTGGCATGTATGTGCCTGGACACTGCCTAAATACAAGGCTGCTTTGTGACCTGGTGTAAAGAACAATTCCTTTCAATGCAGGATTGAAAGGTGCTCATTTGGATTTGATTTCCTCCTTTTATTCTTTTACCTTTCTTTCTCCTTTTCTTTCTTCCTTCCTTACTTTTAACATAGGTTTTGAGAGTCACAAACCAAGAATCAACAAAGGTGAACAAAAACAATCCTTGCCCTTGAAAGATTAAAGAGTTAACAAGGAAGAATTCCAATAGCTTAAATCATCAGCAACATGGAGACATGTTCAGAATAATAATAATAATAATAATAATAATAATAATAATAATAATAATAATGTCATGTTCAGAATAATACAAAGAAAGGGAACTTGCTCTAATGTAGAAATATCTGGAGACTTCTGTGTAGGTGAATGGAGGTATGAAGTATCTATGGGGTTTTCTGAAAGGCATGGGAATAATAAGACATTGGCAGGCACTTGTGCAAAGGAATATCAGAACAGGCTCAGGAAACAGGTTAAGTGAAGACCTGGATTTGAGCAAGCAGAGAATTGCATGGGCCATGTCAAACGAACTATTTTCCAAAGAATAATGACCCTGTCAGAAGCCACCTTTGAAGAGCTGAGTGCCCAACTCTTTCTAGTCCCTGACATCAGATACAGATGAGCTCATCCTGGTTGGCGAAGGTCCATCACAGCATGAAGGAGCTGCATTAACTCAGACACTGATCAGTACAGGTGAAATAAGCTGGATCTTATTCATTCCATTGGATAATGGCTTCCTAGTAATAGCAGTGCCTTTAAAAACAGGGCTTCAATTTACAAAAATTGTCCACATTTAATCACTTCTTACACTCTGGGGGATTTGTAACAGTATTCCCATTTCACAAATGAGTTACAGATGAGAACAAGCGACCAGCCATTTAACGATAAGGGCCATGAAAAACCATAATCCAGACTCATCTGAAGAGCCCAGCAGTGCTGGAAATGGTAGTACACCTTGATAGTTTGGACAATTTTGAAGTTAGGGATTTAAAATTGATTGAGCTATGCTGAAAAGAAGCTGTTGTCAAAATTCAACTGAGGATGATCATTTTCTGCTGCTATAACAAAATGACAGAAACTGGATAACTTATTAATACTAGAGGTTTATTCAGCTTATAGTGCTAGAGCTGGGAAGTCCAAGTTCATGGTGCCAGCATCCACTGACCACCTAGTAACGGCCTTCCTGCAGCATCATAACACGGCCTAGGACATCACATGGTGAGACAGAACAAGCATGCTATTTCGAGTCTCTGTTCCTGTTTTTATATAGCCACTCATGCCATCATGAAGGCCCCACTCTCATAACCTCACCTAATCCTAAATGCTTCCCAAAGCTCAACCTCCAAATACTAGCATATGAACTTAGAACACATGAGTTTTTGAGGGGTACTTTCAAACCATGGCCTCTACCTTTAAAGAACAGTGACTGTTGGGCTCTACATCAGAGCAAGAGTGTAGGTTTTAGGCCTACTCAGAGAATAGGTGGGAGATTCTAAGAGGAAATGGAGTAAGTGACAGCAAGGTAGTCCTGAGTTGAACATTGTGCATGGTGAATTGAAATGCATTGCCCAAAAAATGGAAGGATGCTGTCTGGAGATGACCTCTAAGGGGGAGAGCCATTTGTCAGGACTGTTCAAGGGTGGAGGCAGATGGATAATTGTGAATGCACTCTCAGATTCTTATTCTAATGATCATTCCTGGTGGAAAGAGAAAGCCAGTAAATAGTGCACTCAGTGGTAATTGCAAAAGTACAGAGTTGACTCAATCTTCTTTCCTTATTTTCTCCATTTTGTCTCGTTTATGTCTCTTTGTTGGGTCAAGAATTCTAACTCCAAGCTTGAGACAACCTGCCTATTTTCTCTTCTGCCAGCTGATCTATAATCTGAAGAATTGCCTCTTACTTACCAGAGTAATATCCGCCATCTTGGTGTTCTCCATGTTAAACTTCCAGTTCTCAGAAAATTATTGGATCTCGGGCATCAAAGGGGCATTAAAAGTTTACCTAGCACAATCACTCATCCAGTGATTGACTTTTGTCTGCACCATCCTTGACAGGTTGTCTGATGAAACTCTCCTTGAACAGCTACAGTCATAGGAAACCCAATCCTAACCAATTTTTCTTGTTCCTTCACTGGGCAGCTATTATTCATCACTGTAAATCCCTGCCTGCTGCTCCTAGAGAGCAAGTCTGTTGTTACTTCTGCTTTAAGGTCCTTCAGATGAGTGATGTAATACTATCCCCCAAAGCACTAAAAGCTCCCTCCAATTGAACCTGCCCAGTTCTTCTATTTTTATATGACATCTTTTAGTTTGCTCCCACCCCACCTAAATGGACTGCTCTGTCCTCAGTGGGCTCAGTTAAATGTAATAGGCCAGATGTGTTCTACCAGCTCAGAGCAGGCCATAACTGCTAGTTTCTTTATCGTTCAGTATTTCTAAGTAAATACCTTTAATATTTAATCAGGTAAAACTGAGTCAGTCAGTGCACCTGTAGTGAGGGTTTGCTCTCTCACCACCAAACCCATGTGATGTAGCAATGCCCCTCTTGACATTTAGAGATGTGCACCCCCCAACTCTCATGCCATGGTCTGTGTGGGTTCAGCATCCGGGCCTGGGAGAGCATGGCAGCACACCTGCACCGGTGGCAGCTTCCAGTATGCGTCCCAACAGTGGGCTCTAGACATAAGTCCATCTCATCAGAGGAGCTTCCAAAACATGGCATTACTATATACATAGAATAGTGGACATTAATCCTCCGTTCCTTTGTCAATGGATCCAATACATGAGATTTTAAAGAGCTACATAGAGGCAACTGTGTGTTGACTCTCTAGAATGGAAAATAAAATCATCGTACCCTTGGAACCCAACCTAGAACCTAACATGTAGTGTGCTCTTAGAAATGCAGATCAAATGAACAACAGATGACTGATGATTTTTACCTTCCACTGATCATTTTTCCAAACCTAGATCTTTAGAACAAATACATATTCAAAGAGAAAAATGAATAAGTTATCTTCTTACACACAGCCTCCAAGATAGAGGTTGTTCTATTGTGCTTACATGACAACTCCCCGTGAAAAGGTTGTGGATGGTCTTAGGGAGGGACAGTACCCTGGTAAAGAGGCACAGAGAAGAACAAAGCATGGTTATCCGTGATGGACCAAGGCCACACCTACCGTGCCCCTCTTTTCAGAAGCCCACTCTGACCTCCCAGCATTGTTGGACATCCAAGACCACAGGAGGCTGAGACAAGCAGAGAAACCCATGAAAAAGGTAGAGTACTCCCCACAAGGGCCTGGAACACACGTGCTCGCAACCAGAGCATCGTCTCCCAGCTGTTGCAAAGCCTCTGGCCTAGCATGAGGCAGAGCAATGGCGCCTTGCAAATTACATGGGCTTACTCTGACTTAGAGGACTTAGTGCATTTTTACAAATGGAAATAATAAACCCAGAGGAAATATTATGAAAATGAATCTGTAAACATTTAAATTGAATGTAATCATAGCAAGTCCCAGCTTAGACTAATGAAGAATAAATTATGCTGGAATGCAGAATAGGATTTGTTCCTCAGCATGACTAGGAAAAAAAAGTGTCAGTGGAAGTAAAAGCCCACATGACTTGTACCGGCTACTGCAAAAACTTACCTCTATTTGTCTGGGAAAACAGGTCAATCACCTGAGCTGGAAAATAATAACAATATTATAACTTCATTGCTGGAGCAACATTTCTTGCTTAAAACCTCTCTCATTTTATTCTCCCTCCTCCATTCTTTCCTGCTCACAAAAAGATGTAAGCTTATTTAATTCTTTGGGTTGTATTTCACCCAGATTTGCTGATCCACATACCATAATTTTCCCTCCAGAAGATATTGCTGGTAGCAATTTTGGATTTTGGAACCAGGGCTTTATTACTTCCTCACTATCACAATGCCTTTTCTCCTTTTATTTCTACTTAAATCGCAGATAGAATCCAGTGACACCATCTATTAGGCTAGTTATTGGCATTTTCTGAAATACATTGTCTTTTGTATCTTTGCTGATGAGACCATTAACTTTTAAACTCTGTTTTGAAGGGTTTGCTTTGCTTACAGATTTCCCCTCCGCATATCTGAGATGAAAGCAATCTGTGCTACGCACGGTCCCCGCACCCATTCTTCCCAGTTTTCAAAGAAAGTCTGTTCCTACCCAGATAGATCACCTAAGCAATGGTTCCCACTGTAAGTCACACACCCATAGCCACATGAGGTCTGTTCTCCATCACCTTTACATTGCTCGTATCGGTAGTCCTGGTCCACTCACCCCACCCACCCCGAGACCCGTTGACTCTTCTGTAGACTTGTCCCTGTGCTCTCTCTGGTTCCATCTTGCTCTTGACCGAGTTGTGGTCCCCAATCTCCACAGTCATTCCCACCTCCTGGTTACCATGCTCTTGAACAGACATAGAACAGAAGATGAAGCCGTGCAAAAGTAACTGAGTGTGACTTTCAAGGACAGGTCACAAAAGCTGAGGTGGCTTTTTCCTTGTTTTTCCTGGACTCACTCAGTCTAGCAGACGCCAGCTGCCATGTTGTGAGGACCTTCAAGCCACCCCCGGGGGAAGCAGGAACCAGAAGCCTCCTGCCAGCAGCCAGCACTGCCTCAGCACAGGTCAGGGGGCGCTGTCTCGGAGCGGGTCCTCGAGTTCCAAGCCAGTCTTCAAATAGCAGCACCCCAGACAAAATGTTGACCATAATTTCATGAATGATTCCAAGCCAGAGGCACCCAACCCAGCTGCTTCTAGATTCCTGACCCAGAGAACCATGGAAACTAAGCCATGCAGGTTGCTATTTGAAGCCACGACGTTCCGGGGTGCTAACATAGGAACAGAAAACTAACTTATGTATGGAAACACTTTAGGTTCTTCTTAAGTAGATTCAACATTACCTTTCCTGCTCACACTTAGAAGGAAAACAAATAACAAAGTCACTTTGTCAATGAACATTACGTGACTTATAAGAGTCAGATATTGTCATTTAAGTAAGTTACCTCATGTATGTATAACTACTTATGAACGCAACTATGGGGATAGAATGGTACCTTTCAGATTTTATGAGAATTAAATGAGATATGTAAAAATACTTTTCAATGTCTGGCTCATAGTTGGCAGTAATAATAAGAATTATTATTGTTAATCAGTATTTTATCATTATTAGTAGTATTATTTATTTATTTATTCGTACTGAGGATTGAACTCAGGGGCACTTGACCACTGGCTACAGCCCTAGCCCTTTTTTGTATTTTATTAGAGACAGGGTCTCACTGAGTTGCTAAGTGCCTTGCCATTGCTGAGGCTGGCTTTGAACTCCTGATCCTCCTGCCTCAGCCTCCCAAGTGCTGGGATTACAGGCGTGCGTCACTGCGCCCGGCTAGTATTTTTTATTATTAATAGCATGATGCTCAGACAACTAATTGACTGAAACAAGTTCCCAGTGTGTGGTTAAGAGATTAAGGCTGGAACCCAGGACTACTTGGTCCCCGTGTCCATGCCCTTAGTCATCAATTTGTTACAGTTCTATGGACTGCTACTGAATCAAGCAACATTTTATGCCTTTGGGATCAAAAGAAAAGTAACAAATATTCTCCCTGCTCAACCTCTTATTGTACAGCAAAGTGTCCGCCAATTTTGAAGAGCATCAGTATGAAAGCCAGGTGGCACAGAACCAGGGCCCGAGGGAGAATGGGTTCCTTTCACCTTGGTGGTTTTCATCAGGCCTCTTCAGACCTGCCCTGTCCCCCTGCCCCATTCCCTGCAGGTCTCCCTCCAGCCTCAGCTGGTGCTGCAGCTCTCCAGTGGCCCTCCTGCTTCCTCGCACCCCACAAACTAAAATGTTCACTCCTGTTTTCAGAAAGCAGCTTGTTGCTCCAGAAAATATGGTTACAAGGGGTGAGCACATTTGGGTCTTGGACTTTGGGACAACCCTTGGTGGGTTTACATGCCATCGGTGGCCTGTGTCCCCTTCCACTCTCTGCAGCTTGGCCTGTCTTGGACTCAGCTGTGGAGAAGACGAGTTCTTCAGCAGGCAAATGGCAGGTAGGCTGCCCACCAGCCTTGAGGGATGGGCATGGGTGAGTGGATGAAGTTGCATCCTGGGGAAAGACAGTCCTTGCCAGGCCCACCCTCTAGAACCTCGCTGTGGCTTAGCCAATTGCCCCTCCCTGCTCTGAAAGAGAAGAATCTCTTCTTATTCTTCAAAGGAGGTGATGCCCAGGAATGGGGCGCTTTGACGTAGCGAGGGGTCTTTGTTCTCAGCACCCACAACTTTCTACAGACACAGTGTGCTGAGCCAGAGTCTCCATGTCCACCAGGGGACAATGCCAACATGCCAAGCCCTTGGTGGCCAGTGACAATTGCAATGAAAAACTCCCAAACATCCCTTACCTTCGCAAGCCACCCTGACTAGAAAATGGAGGTGATGATGGCACAGGGGGAGGTTCGGGCCCCAGCGCGTCCTCCACCACTGTCCAAGTGGTCGTCACACATGAGCGTTGTGCCCCAGGTGGAAAAAGGCGTACAGAGGGCAGATGGGTGTGAGTCCAGAGGACACGGAAAACCACAGTGGCAAATGGGTAGAAGAGCATCTCTTGCCTTGTACACTCCAACAGTTTGATCTGTGGGACATTGACAGACAATAAATTCAGAGCTGCATGAAGTCATTTTTATAGGCATTTTATGAGTATAATAATCCAGAGAAGGATTGCCCAGGACTGAGACACAGTTGAGGTTTATGGAAATGATCATTCGACGTGTTCTTTCTCCATACCCTCCTCTTGTATTCTGCACAAATAAATGATTTAGTTGTTCGTAGTTATATGTAAATATATAAATATCTTGCTTCCTATCCTTCTGACGAGAGCCAAAATGAACTTGAAATCTTGCTTTTTTTGCTGTTTTTAGACTAATTAATGCGTTTTTATTGCAACCCATTTATACTTAATGATGCATTCACTAGCACTGCAAATTGGAAGATGTAAATGATGTTATATTTTTTATAGGTTTTGCTGAATTTTTTGTAACCTCATAATATGTCATGGGGTAAAGAGAGTAAATTATCAGCCTTGGTTCATTTTCTAGGTTAGAAAAGAACACTTTGCAACTCTCTCTGTTAATTGAAAGTTTGGTTCCTCCAAGGTCCTACTTAATTCCTTCAAGCCCATTCAGACAGCCAGAGAGGCGTCTGAGCAAGTCATTACCACATGTGAATGCATTAACTTGGAAATTGATTAATCCATCATGTGAATGTTTCCAACCACTCCAAGGCAGGCCACAAAATTCTAATGAAAACCCATTGTACACGGTGAGGGACGCCTCCCTCGACAAGCTCTTGCAATCAATCCAAGGGCCTCAGTTAACCTTTGCTGGACTTGGCTTTGTTGTGTGTACAGCTTAACAAGATTGAAGACGTGACTGGGTCAAATTAAGCAGGACGTTACCCGTGCAGCAGGGTGGAATTGTCTGCCATGTAGGTGGCTGGGATAAGGAGCAAGCATTTGACGTATCCAAAAGTGTTGCCTTCCTTAATGGATGCAAAACAAAACGCTCCCCCCACATATCCCCTTCCTTCCCTCCATCTCTCCCTTCTCTCCTTCCTCAGGAACCACCTCCACTAGCACTTTCATAAATTATATTTTATATGGTATATTAGAAAGAGCACTTCCAAATATGAATCATTTAAAGCCAACTTCTAAGAAAGGATTTTTCATTCCAGATTATTATCTCCAGTTTTATCGATGAGGGAAAAGATTGAGAGAGTTTAAGGGACTTGCCCAAGGTCATGAACAAGTAAGGGCTAAGTATGAACTTGAGCCTAATTTTACAGCATGTAAGGATCTTCTTAATTACATGTGTCATCTCCCTTTTATTAAAGAAATGGACACGGGAAAGTGAAAACCTTTCCCACAATTAACCAACTGTTAAACAGAAAATTGGTATTTGAATCTTTAAACCTAAAGAATGAATCAATTTTCACTATTGCGTCTGAGCCACATTTCACTACTAAAGACTCATTAAAGCAGAGTAGTGCCTGTACAGGGATGGACTAGAAAATCCAGATTACACCAAAATCCATGTCCAACTTGGGCACTTGATAAATATGAAATAATAAATCAACAAACAAAAAGTAACTTTTCAAAAAATGGTTGTGGGAAAAGTGGTAGTGATTTGGAGTTGAATATTTCCAACTTCATACCAAAATAAATACAGATGATCTATTCACCTCACTGCTTGTTTCTTTTGCTGAGAAGAAGTTTTTTAGTTTGAATCCATCCCATTTATTGATTCTTGGTTTTAGTTCTTGTGTTATAGGGGTCTTATTGAGGAAGTTGGGGCCTAATCCAACATGATGGAGATTTGGGCCTACTTTTTCTTCTATTAGGTGCAAGGTCTCCGGTTTAATTCCTAGGTCCTTGATCCACTTTGAGTTAAGTTTTGTGCATGGTGAGAGAAAGAGATTTAATTTCATTTTATTACATGAGGATTTCCAGTTTTCCCAATACCATTTGTTGAAGAGGCTGTCTTTTCTCCAGTGAACGTTTTTGGCACCTTTGTCTAATATAAGATAACTGTAGGTGTGTGGGTTCGTCTCTGTGTCTTCTATTCTGTACCATTGGTCAACTGGTCTATTTTGGTGCCAATACCATGCTATTTTTGTTACTATTGCTTTGTAGTACAATTTAAGGTCTGGAATAGTAATGCCACCAGCTTCATTCTTCCTGCTAAGAATTGCTTTGGCTATTCTGGGTCTCTCATTTTTCCAGATAAATTTCATGATTGCTTTTTCTATTTCTATGAGGAATGATATAGGGATTTTGATTGGGATTGCATTGAATCTGTATAGTGCTTTTGGGAGAATGGTCATTTTGACAATATTAGTTCTACCTATCCATGAACAAGGCAGATCTTTCCATCTTCTAAGATCTTCATTAATTTCTTTCTTTAGCATGCTGTAGTTTTCATTATAAAGGTCTTTCACTTCTTTTGTTAAGTTGATTCCCAAATATTTTTTTTTTGTGGCTATAGTAAATGGGGTGGAGCAAATCTTTACCACAAGCACATCAGATAGAACACTAACCTCAAGGATTTATAAAGCTCTCAAAAGCCTTAGCAAAAATAAATAAATAAATAAATAAATAAAATAACCCAATCAATAAATGGGCCAAGGAACTAAACAAACACTTCTCAGAAGATGATATGCAAATAATCAACAAATATATGAAAAAATGTTCAACATCTCTAGCAATTAGAGAAATGCAAATCAAAACTACTCTAAGATTTCATCTTACTCCAGTCAGAATGGCAGCTATCAAAAAAAAAAAAAAAAAAACAATAACTTCTGGCAAGAATGTGGGGAAAAAAGAACACTCTTACATTGCTGGTGGAACTGCAAATTGGTGAAGCCAATCTGGAAAGCAGTATGGAGATTCCTAGGAAAACTTGGAATGGAACCACCATTTGACCCAGCTATCCCACTCCTTGGTCTATTCCCAAAGGACTTAAAAACAGCTTACTACAGGGACACAGCCACATCAATGTTTATAGCAGCACAATTCACAATAGCTAGATCATGGAACCAACCCCGATGCCCACCAGCAGATGAATGGATAAGGAAACTTTGGTATATATACACAATGGAACACTACTCAGCACTAAAAGAGAATAAAATCATGGCATTTGCAGGTAAATGGATGGAGTTGGAGAAAATAATGCTAAGTGAAGTTAGCCAATCCCAAAAACCAAAGGTCAAATGATCTCTTTGATATGAAGATACTAACTTATAAAGGCAAGGGAGTGGGGATGAGAGGAATGAAAGAACTTTAAATAGAACAAAGATGGGGGAGGGGGCAAGGGGATAGGAATAATAACACACTGAGTTATCCATGATTACCCTAAATACATGTATGAAGACACAATTGTTGTAAAAATACTTTATATAAAACCAGCAACTTGAAAAAAAGTACAGATGATCTAAAGACATATTTTTTTACAAGCATACAAATACTCTGTGGGGTGTATATGTGTAATCACACTGTGCAGAAGGCATATGTATGAACTAAACTTCAAACTCTGAAAATTTGATAAATTTGACAACACAAAAACATGTCTACAGAGGGAAACAAAGAATGCAAAAAAAGAAAAGTACAAACTTAAAAAGTAGTACAATTACAAGCAAAAATAAAATACTCATCTTTTTAATATATAAAGAGCACTGCCGATCAATAAGAATAAGACTTCTGGTGGAAAACAAAGGCAAAGCAGATAAATTACTGATGCTCAAAGACTAAAAATATTAAGAGCCCATTCAACAGTAGGTATTAATTTCACACATAAAAAGAGAAAAACAATTAAGAGCATAACAACATATGTTTTAGCTACTGGGTGGGCAAAGATTAAATAGTTTGATAACATACTATATTGAAGAGGAAATGGATTAATTAACAGATCTGTACCTTGATGCCATCTCCAGGGAAGGCAGCTGACTCTTCTCCACTTTTTAACCCCCCTCGTCTGGTACTATCTCAGTTTTTTGCTTTGGGTGTTGCTCTGGGTTCTAAGAGGCTAATTTCTATGGTTGCATCTCCTAGACTTCTTGGACAGGTGGCTTCTGGTGGGCATCAACAAGTGGGAGGTGCTAGAGAGGTCAGGATATCTCAGTCTTGGAAGGGGCACCTAATAGGCAAACAACTTAACACTAATGTGTATTAGTAATGCTTAACTTTCATTTGGAAGAAGGACTGGTCTCTAGAGAGGGTTGATTTGGAATCGTCTTGGAGGACGTACCCAGCCCCCTTGCCTGCAGCAATTCACCCAAACACACAAAACCCTAAGCCAAAGTCCCATAACAAGAGACACATGGACTTCCTCTGTGGACAACTACTGGCCATCTGTTCTCCCCAAACACTTCACTCTTCAGTGGCTTTCCAAAATGTTTTCCAAACTCAGAAAGTATTCTCCGTGATGAAGAGTTGTGTGGTAGCTGTTTTAGGTTGCATTTTAAGTATTCCATTCCACCACAGTTTCAGTGCCCTGGTAATGCTCCACCGCTGAAGTGACATTTATGCCCACCCAACCTCATACCTTGTGCCTGTGCTGATCTGTATTTTGAGGTCCCAGCAACACCCGGGAAGCCACCACAATTCTGCCTGGCAGCAATGCTACTGCAGAGGTGGCTGCAAAGCTGGCTTCTGGAGATGTCAGGATGTAGCCAGAGGAGTCGGAGGAGAAATGGCCTTTGAGGAAAGAAAGCGTGTGGTTGAGCATGGGGGGAAGCAGGATGTGTTCAAGGATGACAAGAAGTTCTGTGTGGCTGTACCCCAGACCTGGATGTGGACAGGGAGGTGCACTAAGGAGGGAGCGCCAGAGCTCAGCTGGAGGAGGATTTGTAAGCCCTCCTCCGCAGGAGTCGGGGTCTCCCACACCTCCCCTGAGGGGGCCCAGGTGAGGAGCCCTGTGGAGACAGCGTTCCCATCTACAGGGTGGACAGTGGAGCACCAGGTCGCTTTCTTAGAAGGCTATACAGCAAAGCTCTGGGAAGTCTTGCAACCTCACACCTTAGCTCTCTTTAATCTACAATTCCATGTGTTTTTTTAATATTTATTTATTTTGCTTTTAGTTGTACACAATGCAATGCATTTATGTTTACGTGTGCTGAGGATAGAACCCGGGCCGTGCACGTGCTAGGCGAGCGCTCTGCCGCTGAGCCACAACCCCAGCCCCAATTCCATGTTTTTATTGTATGGGAATCTAATCAGAAAGTCAGGAAACTGCAGAGCATATTGGCAAGTGTCATGAGCACTATATAAATCATTGCTTTGAACTATGTAAACCCTGGACCATGACCTTCTGGGAACCTGCGGTGCAAGGGTATCAGGGGAACACCGGTTTGCAAGACAGCTCCTGTTGACGGGGGAGGATTCCTGCTGGTCCTGAAATTCACTCATTCAGACGCCATGATTTCTAATCCCAGGGGCCCGTATTACTACCCACCAAGATGTTTTTCTCAACTTCATCCTGTTCACCTCAAGAAGTTCTTCACACTGAACCCCTTTAATGCTCACATACAAATGCGTGGGCTTTCGATCCCTTTGTTAGATCCATCTCCCTCAGAGCTTGGATCACCACCGGATCCTGCTGCTGCTCCATTTTCCTGTCTTGTGTTTTTATTTCTTATTATTCTTTTGACTTTTATTTTCTCAAGCCGGCTCACAGCCTGCCTTAGGGTCACTGTTCACCCGCTGTGCAGGCCGCGTTGGACAGGCAAGGGCAGCACCTCTTGGACAACGTGATGCTACCGGCAAAACCTAAGGAAAATGCTCAGGACCCCAAAAAGCAAGGTCAAGAGCTTTCTGGAAACAGTAGGCAGCGTGCTGAGGACTCTGACCTAAGAAAATGAACTTTTCAGTGCCTATTTTGTGGAAATAGAAGCATCCAGAGGAGAACCCATAGAACCTAAAGAAGAAATTGAAATTAGATTATTATACAATACATCCTTCATCTGTTTCTCCATGAGGAGGATTTAATGCTATATGTAATTATAGTTTATTATATAAAATTCAGCTTAAGATAACTACCTAGTACACTGCTTATTGATTTCCATTTGAGAGCTTCTTCCATTTGCTGGTTTACTTCCACAGGGGGCCAGGCTGAGTTGGAAGGAGGGACAGGACAGAGAGTATCATTTGAGGACCCAGAAATTGACAGGGGGAGTTTCCTCTTTCATTACATTTTTCTTTTCTGTTTTCCTTCTGCAAGTCCTCCCAACATAGACCATCAGTCCCTTCTTCCCCAGGGTTAAAAGTAACCTACATCAGGTAGAAATGGATAAAATGATAAATCAACACCCCTCTGCCGAACATGGAAAGCTAAAAGGGAGAAAGAAATTGCATTTGCCTTTGCGCTCAATATATCAAAGTAATTTATGTCAGAAGCACTCTGACTGCTTTCATACATATTCGGTTTTAAATAAAATCAATCCCTGCAAACCTGTAATAGCTTTCTTTGTAAGGCTCTTTAAAAAAAAAAAAAAAAAAGTTGCTGATATCTGGTTCCATTAGAGGCAAATTTGGTTTATTGCTTCACAGAATCACTCATCCTAATGAGGCATGAGGTTAAGAGAACACATTAAACAGTTAATGAGCATACTGGAGCTGGGAATCAGGCAGCGAGCTGGCGCCCAACCAGGACAGGGGAGGGTTAACGCAGCCTTTCAGCCAGTGGGAAGGGAGCATGCCTAGCCCAGCAGGGCTGGAGCCCACTGTGGGAGGTGGGGACCTGGTGAGGTTGGAAGGCTTCCCCTCACTCAGAAAGCAGCATGAGGACCAGCAGGCGGCCTACCCAGTCTTCTGGAACCTCCCCCAGGGGAAAGAAGGGCAGTGAGGCAGTGGAGGTGACTGTCCTCTGCTCCTAGTGACTCTGAAGTCAGGGCCTAGTTTTTCCTGATTTACATAACAGGAACTCAGGACATTTTTCAGAGTTTAAGTAATGGTCCAGGGTTATCCACAGAGCAGACTGCAGATCTGGAAGGCAGGCCCAGGCTGTCCAGTCCCAGATCACTCATGCTTAACCAATCTGCTCTCCTGCCTCAGTTCTAATAGACTGACCTCTGGACATATGGCTCCATTTTTGATCCCCATAAAGACATTGTGTCACATAGGGAAACTGAGACTCGGAAGGTTGGAGTGCCTTGTCCCCAGTCTATCTCCCATTCCAAAGTGTTCAAAGTACTGGTAGGAGAACACAAGAAACAGAATCTTGCTCCAGATATGCCTATCACTGACTCAATACAGAGGGAAATTTGCTTTGCTTTGCTTTCTAGCTTGAGACATGAGTAGGTTCTATGGGCCACGTTATACTGAGAAAGAAAGAGAAGTTCTGAAGTCAGATAGACACAAGTACACAGAAAGCCCAGATCACGACTGAGTCAAGGGAGCTGATCAGCCCTGGGCTGGTCATATTTTCTCAGCTTCAGTGTTTTGCTGCAAAACAAGAATAATCCTCACTCAGGGAGTTGTGTGGTAAATGAGATCATGAATGAGAACTCCAAGGACAACGAGGGGCACATAGACAGCATGTGGTAAACTACAGATGGCACCATTTTTGCTCATCACCTTTCTCACATCCTCCCAGTCTTCTCTCAAGTCATGCAATGGTGCGTACTCCATCAGAGAGAAAAAGGAAGGTCATTGTGTTAGCCAGTTTTGTGTCATGTGACCAAAAGCACGACAAGACCAAGTCAGAGGAAAAAAAGTTTAGTTGAGGCTTATAGTTTCAGAGGTTCAGTCCACGGTTGGCGGACTCCATTGCTCTGGGCCCAAGGTAGAACAGAAAATCACAATAGAAGAATGTGGCATAGAAAAGCTGCTCAGCTCACAGCAGCAAAGGATCCATCCCCAGTTACCTACCTTTGCCAGCCATACCCACCTGTTACCTCCCAGTAATCCATTCAGATTATTAGCACATCAAATGGATTAATTCACTGATGAGAATTTAGCTCTTATAATCTAATCATTTCATCTCTGAGCACTCCTGCATTGCAAACATCAGCTTTTTGGGGGGGGGGGATATCTCTTCTCCAAACCATAACAGTTATGATATTTTTGCCTGGGGTTGGGTGAAATAACATGAGAAAAGGAGGCAGATCTCTACTGCAGAGGCTACAGGTTATCTTACAGTTTGTGGTGGAAAGTTAGGATTGAAACAGTAAATCTGTTTTTCTAGATAAGCATTGCCCTTCTTCTTGGCACCTGAACTTTTGATAAATGCCTTGCCTCTTGATTTTCTGCATAGGGAACATAGCCTCTGTGCTAAGGGAGGCTGATAATAAGAAAATTCACCCATGGACAAATCGGTCAGGCAGATCCCAGGTAAACACATCAAGAGTTCTGGTCTCTCTGCAAAATGAACTGAGATATAAGAAAAAATACATCGCCTGCTGACTGAGACGTTGCATATACAGTCTCTGAGGGTGAGATCCCAATATTTACTTT
The DNA here is from genome assembly GCA_025594165.1 of Tamias sibiricus. NCBI lineage: Eukaryota > Metazoa > Chordata > Mammalia > Rodentia > Sciuridae > Tamias > Tamias sibiricus. The sequence continues at coordinate 175,016,034 of CM046658.1, read as the reverse complement.
TGAAATAAATAGATCTGGTACTGGATTCCATAAAGGAATATAAACATTGAGAATATCTAGGGAGATTTATTCTCAATTAAATTGAGTAAAACTATATTAAGAATCTTCCATGCCCTGAGTACAGGTTAAACCCTTGAGATTAGAAGAATGAAAATTATAATTATGGCTTTAGTGTACAATATTATTGTTTGGAAGAATAATAATGAGTCAGTTAAGAGCAAGTCCTGGTGTCAGATCTCCTGGCTTCAAATCCATGTCCATTGCTTAGTAACTGTCCACCATTACCCTAGCTGCTCAATCCCACTGTACCTCTAAGAGTGTGATAATGGGCTTATGTAAAGTAATAAATGTAAAATTCTCTGAACAACTCATAGCAGGTAGAAAGCAATATGTAAATGGTAAATATTTTTCTCACTGAAGGTAAAGCTGGACAGAACATTAAAGAAGAACTAATCCAACCCACTGATTTCACAGAATAGGATGCAGAGGCCCACAAAAGCAATGAGAAAAATTTATTATTCTCACTAGACCAACAACCAAAATGTAAGCCTTGAACATATTAAAAGAGGGTACCAAAAAGTATCTTTGTGATCTTGGTATGAGAAATGATTTTTTTTTAGGCAAGAGACAAAAAATAACATTCAGAAGGAGGAAATTGATTCATTTACTGCCATAAGATTTGTGATCACAGAGGTAGAGGGCTGAACTCCATGATTCCCCTTCTCCCCTAGCCCAACATGGAGTGGGTGGAGGCTGAGCTCCGCCTTCTGGCTTATGTAACGAAACCCTAATAAAATCTCGGGACACTGGAGGGCAGGTGAGCTTCCCTGAGTCAGGTAATTTTGGCATGTTGTATACATTGGATGACACACACTGATTCCATGGGAGAAGACACAGACACTTTTCAATTGAGATCCTCAGCTGTTTTGGTGACTGGTCATGATTTGTATCTTCATTTACTATAACAGCATTGTAGTCATAAAAAAATAAATAAATAAAAATCAACAAATGCTAGCAAAATGTTGTAAATCATATAGTCTTTTACAGAGTTCTATAAGTAAGTCATTCATTCATTTTCCTGGGTTCTATTAAACCTGAAGGAGTAAGGGGAACCCACACATTTGTAGTCAGTTGGGCAGAATTGTGACTGACTTAGGGACCCTAGGCTTGCAGCTGGTGACCAGAGACATAGCTTATGGAAGACTGTGCTCTTCACCTGTGAGGTTGATTCTAACTCCAGGTAGTTAGTCAGAATTTCTTTGCAATAACAATCAGGGAAATGGAGATGATAACAGAATGAGAAATCATTCACATTTAGAAGCTTATCAAAACAAAAATTATGGCAGTATCAATGATCAACAAAAATGAAGTAAACAGGAACTTTGATGCTTGAATGAACCTTGGTGTGGCAACTTCAGACTGTATCTTAATCATGCTTCTACTGGACTCAAACTCTGAGACAGGAGGGAGGAAAAAACGGAGAAGTCCCCAGCTAGTGAGTTCCAAAAAAAAAAAGAAATTCTACCTAATCCCTAAATTCAAAATCCAATGCTCTTTCTGCCACAATCAACAGCCTCCCACAGTAGATGAAACAAATAGGCATTTATGGTAAAACCTTCAACTCCGCACTTTCTATGTTGCAAAATAGTTCTCATCTACGTGCTCATTTAATTATCATAAAACTCAAGAAAGTTTAGCTAGGATGCTCTGAAAGGGGTCATGCTATTAGAGGATGGTTCTGAAAGTCGAGCTTGTTCTCAAGGACCTAATATGAACAGAAACGTAGGAAGGTGGAAGCTTCCAGAACATAGCTCAAGGCTGGTGGCACTAAAGTTGTGGAATTGTTGTAAGCCTTGGTTTGCTCACCTGTAAAGTGAGGAATATGTGCACGTCACGTTGCTCACCTGTAAAGTGAGGAATATGTGCACGTCACCTCATTCAGAGAGGGCTTGACATGAACATCCCCTAAACACCAACTTCAAGACCTACCTGGGTACCCACGTGCTGGTCCACTTGTGCATTCATTCTACCCTGTGAACTCCTGCAGCAAGGCACTCAGCACCCGGGCACCATGCTACATGGCATGACTCAAAGACCACAGAATGTGTAGGAGATCCTGCTCTGTCAGAAAATGGGTTTATAAAAACCGTGGAAACCATGCACAGGAATAATCCTGGAAAAAAGATAGGGAAGGGGGATGATCAGAGAAAAGGAGACTGCTTTGGATGGTGGAAAAGGATTCAAAGAACATGATGTGGGATAAGAAGGAGTTCACCAGGAAGGGGAAGGGGTGGATCCATGTGAAGGCAGGAAGGGTAGAATCAATGACATTGAATGACCTTGACTAACCCAGCACTTAGCATTCTTATGAGATCACTTCCAACCAGTCCATTCCCCTTTAGAAAAATTTTAAAATAAATTAGAATACTTGGATCCTGTTATTTATAACTAAGACCTAATTTATAATTATTTTAGTTTATATTTTTTATTTCTGTGATACATGCACATATATCTAACTTTGTATGCATACATTCATCTTTTAGTATGAGTGGCCCCAAAGAATGCTGCAGCTTCTCCCTCCCACTTGGAAGAGCATCATGATTGACTTTGCATGTCAATGCTCTTTGATTTACCTCTTTGTTTCAACAGCACATAGTTTTCCACTGATGCATACTAAGTGGTCTACTCAACACATTTCTCTTTGATGGGCGTTTAGAGCTTAGAATTACAGATGCTCTGCTTTGGTATGATTTGCCCCCCAAAAGGTTCATGTGCTGGAGGCTTGGTCCCCAGTGTAAAGGTATATTGATAAATCATGAAACCTCTAAGAGGTGGGGCCTAGTGGGAATGATTAGGTTATTGGAGGCACCACCCTTGAAAGGGATTAATGCCTTTCTCCTCTTTAAGAGAGTGGATCAGGTCTCTCGTGACTGGTTCAGTTACTGCAAGAGTGGTTTGCTACCTCATGAGGCCATTACATATGTTTGACCCTCTCCCATGTGCCATTCACACTCTTGCACACAATCCCAGCATGTGATGTCATCTGCCATATGTGACACAGCAAGAGGCCCTCTTCAGATCTGGCTGTCTGACCTTACACTTTCAGTCCCCAAATCATGAGCTAAACAATCCTTTTTTAATTTTTTATTTTTTAATAGAGTACATTGACTCAGGTATCTTTTGTTATAGCATCAGGAAATGAACTAAGACACCAACAAAATGAAAATTTTTACAAATACCTATGTTCTCACTTACTCAGGTATTTATATAAACAAGTAGCACTCTTCCAGAGCCCACTGGCCCATTGTTTTTTTTTTTTTTTTCTTTTTTCAAATACAGCAATGGATTTCCATTTCAGAACCTTTTGATTATTCTTCCACTTTCTTACAAAGTTCTTCTCCCAAGAAATTACCTAACTCACCATCTCTGAGATCCCAAAGAGGTCTTTCCTGACCTCATTACCTATAGTGAAATACCTCTACCTCCTCCAAGCTCTTGTGCTCTGTTTTAGCCAGAGCATTTATTACTATCTAACATTATATTATTTATTTTCATACTTGTTGTTTCCCTGAATAGAGTAGAAGGTTGAACAGAGGCAGGGACATTGTTTATTCACATCTGTGTTTCTAACATCTACACGGCATGTAAAAATAATTTTTGATTAAATGAAAAAATTTATGAGCTTGGTAGCATTGCTGGGTCAGCAGAACGCTAAGCATTTCATCTTAATAGATGTTGCCAAGTTGCTCTTTCAAAAGACTTATAATCTCAACAAGATTGCCTGTTTTGATTACTCATGCCAGAGGTGGTCGTATCAATCTGTTTAGATCTATTCGGGTTGATCATTAATGAATTAGTAATGCTGAACACTCTTCCAGTCTCAGGAAACCACACCCAAATTTAATGCCTGGTTCTGCTTTTCCTAAACTCATTTCCCAGTGAGCTGGTCCTCACGTTCCTACTGGTTGGAGGAAGCTCTTTTTTGTCACATGGTTATCAATGTTTTGTATGAAAAATATGTATCTCAGTCAACTGTTTGGACTACCTTATGCCAGAGAGATTATATATCTGTTGTAATTTTGCTTAGATTTTTGTTGTCTTATGATAACAAATCAGCGGATCTTTCTTTTATAACCTTTTGGAGTTTGGGCTCAGATCACTATAATGGCCCTGTGTAGATCGGAGAGGTCCACACAGGTTGTTCCACAGCCCCCAGGATGACATGTTCTGACCTGACTGTGGCCCTGTGGATGGAACATGAAATGTCTTATCACAGCCTTGTTTCTACTGTGAACTGTGTGCAACTTTGGGGTCAGTTTTAACCTCTCTTTCCATTGCCCCCCTAGTAAATGAGAATGGGTGCCCCGCCACCCTCACCTCCCAGAGGCGTTTCTGGAGATGAAATGAGATGATCAACATGGAAGTCCAGAAGGTTCCACACTGACGCAGCCTCAGATGGAGCAGAGAACAGAACCATAGACAGCTAGCATCTTGTTCCAGAACTGTTTTCCAGGTAAATGAGAAATCTGAAAATAAGAAATTCTTCTGAAGAAACTAGTTTAGTATTTACCTCCTAATAAACTCGTGATAGTTGATAAACACACTGGAATGCTCTTGCACAATTGAAACAGCCCTGGATCCAGCCTGCTGACTACACCATGTCACCCACACTAATTCCACTGTTTTGAACACACCTCAGTCTCTCTGAATTACAGATGTATTTTTTAAAAGAGAATTTTTTAAATTTTCAGGGTTTCAATAAAGATAAGAAGAATTTTTGTGATAACACAACATAGCCTAGAAAGCTTTATATGAATTCTTAATGTGTAGGAATTTCATTAACTTCATATTATAATATTCATTAGTCATAATTCCAAATCACGTATATATATCATGTATGAAAATAGTAAGTGTACGTGGTATGCATGCATGTTTTTAGCTCTGGGTTTACATCTTACAGAGTCACTTTTTCCTCATGAGTTCTCAAGTTTCTGTTGGTTTGTTTGAGCCTTGCACGGTCCTGTGTTGTAGAGGCAATGGACCAGTTCTAACTGCCATGAATCATGCGATTCATGCCTTCCTTCCTAGCTGCCCATGGGCAGCGGCATCAGTTCAGGGAGCAGCGTGGATTCCTCCCTCCCTCCAGGCCAGGAACACAAGTTTCTATAGAAATTGTGTAGGGGTGGGGGATGATATTTTTTAAGTTCATCTCACTACATTTAATTTCATCTCAGTATATAGTAAGTACCACAATCATTTTTAAAGTCCCCATTTATTTCAGGTAATTAAAATGCTAAATGATAAGAACCCAATTAAGAGAAATAGTTGATAAGTAGATGATTCATCAATTTCTCAAGTAAGAGTCTGAATCATCAAGGGCTTAGAACATACTTTTTAAAAAGTGCCTCTCAGCAAAGAAGCAAAATATAAACTCAGTCAGAATTGTTCTTTTTGAGTAGGATGTAAGGGGTGAGCCCTGAAATGTGCCTTTTAACCAGAGGGTTTCTGGAGGAAGAACCCAGGTGAAGGCCACAGCAAAGGACCCAGGTGAAGGCCACAGCATGGAAGGGTGTTTTGGGAACCGTGAAGGGACAGACAGGGCCTGACTCCTCAGCACAGAGGGAAACAATGCATTTCAGGCGATCCTACCACTTGGTACAAAATTGACAGGTGAAGGGGAGAGAAGAGGGAAGTGGAAAATGCATCTTGCCTTTGGGGCAGAGGGAGGGCCTTCCTCTAACAAATGCACCTTCCTAAGGATTTTGCCAGAATGTTCTTCCTTCATTCTCCTACTGTTAGACAGGGCATTTTGCTTAGAGGTATTTGGGGGAGAAAACTGAGTCCTGGAAGACATGACACATTCAGAGAGGGTCCCTAGTACATGGCTATTGCTGGGCAGGTCAGCAGGGGAGGGAAACAAGACAACAAGGAAGGAAGGAAATGCCCAGGAAGGGCATGCTCCTCCCCCTCTACGCTTGACTTCTTAGCTTGCTTTGCTTCTTGGCTTCTTTCCTTTCTCTCTCTTTCTGTCCTCCAAGAAATACTAGATGGGACATATTTTAAAAGAGACATGAAAAGAAGAAAAGATCTGCTTGGATGTGCCGAATACATATGACAAGGGAAATACAAGGCTTTCAACTTCCTGTTGGCTCCTAGGTTATCCAGAGCAGTGTGTGTGCCCTGGAAGTTTAGAGAGTGGAGCGCCATTTATTTGTTCATTCGTGAAGCACGTGCAAGCTAGCATAGGCACCTAGCACTGGGTGGAATACGGCATACCCAAGGTAACACCTAGGCTGGCCCCTTTACACAGAGCACGCTGGGGCTGGGGAGGGAGGCACAGCAGGTGGTATTCCTGGCAACCTTGCTGTCCACAACAAGAATATCCTACCTGTAGCGCAAGCAACGTTACCCACATTTTGACAGCATGATAACACTGTCCTCAGGGTGGTCTTGTCAGTGCTTTTATAAACGGCTTTGGGTGGGCTGAAATGGGGCAGGTATGTGTATGGAGATTACTCGTTGGTGTTGAAGTGAGGGGCAAATATGACCATTTCAGTTTAAAAATGGAGAAGTTATTTTCTACCATTGTTTCAGAGAAGGCCACTTCCATGGAGTATGTGACACTGGTGCTAGGCATGTAAATAAAGAAATAAATAAGCAAATAGACAGAAAAACAGTTATAACTTTAGTGTAAGGGAAAGAGCACTCAAGTTATGGGCAGATTGCAGGCCTGAGAAGAGCAGGCATTATCTTAAAAGGCAAAGCAGCTCTGAGGACACCAGGCATTTTTCCCTGAAAAAGCTCAAATCCATGGGAAAGTGAAAGCTGATGTGATTCAGGCAACCCCCACACCTGGGGCCATGTGCCCCCGGAGATTCTTCAGCCTTGGGCCATACACTGAACCACAGAGATGCTTTTAGTTGTTCCTGGAAAGAGGACCCATGCAGGCTCCCTGAGATCTGAGACAGTTTCGTAACCAAGATGGTGGCCTTTCATTTTGAAACAAACAGCTCCTTCCCCAGAAGGAAAATTAGGAGAGGAAGATTTCAGGCCCACTTGCCTCCTGGCTCTTGCTCACCTCCACTCACAACTGGAGATCTGATCCACATGAGTCTCCAAGCATATCTACCGATAGAAGAAAAATGCATTTGAGATACTGGTTTTCAATTCCAATACCTGCATTCAACGTCTTTGGGCTGTCACACTTGGCTGTTACATCTGTGACCCCTTTTCCCAGGGGCGAGTATATTCCAACACATTGGATGCCTAAAAATGCAGAGACAACCAAACACTAAACTTTTTTTTTTTAGACTTCAAATGAATATTTTATTTGATTTATTTTGTCTTTCATTTCCAAGATTTCTGTTTGTTTCTTTTTTTATTTTTTAAAATTTATTTTATTATGTTTTTTCTTTCTTTTTTTTATTTATAATAGTAGTATGTATTACAATTCATAATGCACATATATAGCATCTTTTTACATACAACTGTTTGTATACAAAGTATATAAGTACCATTCCGATCTTTAGTCATGCATTTAGGATAGTGATATCCATCTCATTCAACCACCAATTTTTTTTTCCTTTTTTTTTCCCCCACTCTGTCCCCCCTTGTTCCCTCCCTTCCCCTCCCTTTCCTTTGACCATTCTAGTGTTCCTCTAATCCTCCTATGTACCCCCATCCAACAACACTGTGAACTAGCCTCCTTATATCAGAGAAAACATTCGGTATTTGGATTTTTGAGATTGACTAGTTTCACTTAGCATTATATTCTCCAACTTTATCCATTTACCTGCAAATGCCATTATTTTATTCTCTTTTATTGCTGAGTAAAATTTCATTTTGTATATATACCACTTCTTCTCAGCAAAAGAAACAATCAGTGAGGTGAATAGAGAGCCAAGTAATTGGGAACAAATATTTAATACGTGCACATCAGATAGAGCACTAATTTCTAGAATATATAAAGAACTCAAAAAACTTAACACCAAAAAAACAAATAACCCAATCAATAAATGGGCTAAGGAATTGAAAAGACACTTCTCAGAAGAAGATACACAATTAATCAACAAATACATGAAAAAATGCTCAATATCGCTGGCAATTAGAGAAATCCAAATCAAAACTACTCTAAGATTTCATTTCACTTGAGTCAGAATGGCAGCTATCAAGAATACAAACAACAATAAATGTTGGAGAGGATGTGGGGAAAAAGGCACACTCATACATTGATGGTGGGACTGCAAAATGGTACAACCGCTATGGAAAGCAGTATGGAGATTTCTTGGAAAAATTTCTTGGAACTGAACCACCCTATGACCCAGCTATCCCACTCCTGTGTCTCTTCCCAAAGGACTTAAAAACAGCATATTACAGTGACACAGCCACTTCAATGTTTATAGCAGCACAATTCACAATAGCTAGGTTGTGGAACCAACCTAGATGTTCCTCAGTAGATGAGTGGATAAACAAACACTAAACTTCAATGCCTTGTTCGTCTCAAGCAAACACTTATCATGTAGTGTTGTTGTAACTTTTGTAGTTTGAGGAGCAACAGCAAAATGTGCATGGACTTCTTCTTTCTCCTTCACAATTTCACAATGATTTATTCTTAGCATAGATCTCAGCGACCTCAGCATATAATTTTTCCCCTTATTAAATAAAAACCTTTTACCTTTCACTTGAAAACAGTACTGCACAGCTTCTCTTTGGCACATCTAAATTGCCAGCATCGCTGCTCTTGGGAATTGCGACCATCATAAACTACAGTACGGGTTACCTAAACTCAAAGACTGCCATAACAGTCAATCTGATAGCCAAGATGGCTATCAAGTGACTAACAGGTGTGTGGCATATACAGTGTGGATACGCTGAACAAATGGGTGACTCGTGTTCCAGGCAGAATGCAGTGGGGCAGTGTGAGATTTCATTATATTACTCTGAATGGCACACAACTTAAAACCTACGAATTGTTTATTTCTGAAATTCTCTATTTAGTATTTTCAAACTCTGATTGATCTCTGGTAACTGAAACCATGGAAAGTGAAGCATCAGGTAAGGGGTGACACCTGAATCTGAACATAAGTCTTGCTGCCTTTTTCTTGGTCTCTGAGCAGCCAGGTCAGACCAGTTCTCACTGCCAGATGTACAGAATCCTAATCCTGGGATCTAGGATCCCAGGCCTGAGCTAGGTCTCAGTTCATGGGTCTCCTACCTCTTGGAAAATCACTTGGTACAGGTCTCTCTTTTGAAGGTAGAGCTATCATTATTCCTGCCATTCACTAAGCACATCATGAAGAGAGACAGAATCGATTTATAAGCCCAGATGGATTTTAATTCTCACAACAACTCCTATGAGATAGAGAGAATAATTAATCGCATCTTGCAGATCTGGCTTGGAAATAAACTGAAATATGAAGTTCAGAGGAAATAGTGTTGATCTTTTTAGTTTTATTGGACTTTTAACTTTTAAGTGAAAGAAAGTTTAATTTGGGAGTTTTAATCTCCCATTAAAAATATATCAGTGGAGCCAGGTGCAGTGGTGCAAGCCTGTATTCCCAGCACTTGGGAGGCTAAGGCAGGAGGATCAAGAGTTCAAAGCCAGCCTCAGCAATGGGGAGGCACTCAGCAACTCAGTGAGACCCTGTCTCTAATAAAATACAAAAAAAGGGCTGGGGATGTGACCCAGTGGTCAAGTGCCCCTGAGTTCAATTCCTGGTACCAAAAAAAAAAAAAAAAAAAAAAAAAATTATATATGTACATATAATTTATATATAACATATATATATAATTTTATATATATCAGTGGGCCTAGTTTGCATAGTCTGAACATGGTGCATTTGGGTTTGCTGTCCCTGTGCTTTCTGTGAAGTTTTGCCACATGGTTGGCATCCCACATCCACTGGTGGTCTGTGGTAGTCAACATGCTTGGCAATCTTGAGACAAAAATAAAACAGGGAATGTGTTCCTATGCAAGGAGCACTGTGAACTCTAGGTTAAACTCATGTGACATCCATGTGACTCCTGTCAGAGTCTCCTGGGACAAATGCTGCCTGGGGACATTGGCAGCCAGAGGCTGGGTCTCCTCTAGTTCTGACTTGTGCTGCTTCGTCTTCCTGTCCACTTCTTGCCTGGCAGGGAAAAAAGCAGAGTGAATATTTGTTGAATACATAAAGACCTTAAGAGAAACCTAGACATTTCTAGAATGAAAAGATATAATTTTTTGTTTTGCTTTGGCAAGCATCTGTTCATCCTTAAAGATTCGACTCAGCTGGTCCTTCCTCTGTGGCACCTGGGATCTCTTTCCTAACCATTCCCTCCTCTGTCCTTTCCCATCATCTTCTTTCTATAATAAACATTTTAGATGGTCATTATGGACTCTGGCTTCAGAGTGAGACCAGGTGGGCTCACAGTCTGGGCCTAACACTTGCTAGCTTCACGACTTTGGCCTCTCTGAGCCAGTTTGTCTGTCAAATGGGGATAATATTAACGTCTATACCCTGAGATTATTGAGAAGAGCAGTAGACACACACAAACAGCACCCAAGACAGTTCCCTGTATGAGATCAGCTCTCTACTGCAATGTATCATACCGTGCCATAATTAGTTGGCTACATCACTGTCTTCAAATGCTTGATAATGAACACCCCGGAAACTGGAACCCTGTACCACTCATCTTTTCAATCTCTTTGCCCAGCAGAGAATGAACATTATATACTACAGGCTTAATTTGTTGAATGCAAAAACTTTCATTTATATGCGCTTCATAATCTCAATTTATACCTGTATGTGTGATCTCATTCCCTTAGTGATGTGCTGATGAGGTGTGAGGGAGGGGAAGCACTCTGTAGAGTTTAATGATTAGGACTCTTTGTGAACCTGGGTCCCGAGACTGTGGCCTTCCCGGGTCCTTGGCATTGTTTTAGTGTTTTCTCCCTCAATCAAGTTGAGTGTTTCCCTTCTCCAAGGTCAGTTAGGTTTAGGCTCTGATAAGATGGCTTTTATCTAAGGGAGGCCTTGTTCAGATCAGGATGCTCTGGGTCGATTAAAACAATAACTACTTTCCCTCCCCTTCCTTCCCTCCAGCCTTCACTGTGAGAAGCTAGTAGACCTCCAAACAATAATGCATATGAACTGGGGGGCTTCCTAAGAATGGGAGCCTGAAGGGTTTTATTAATACACTTTTTTTAGAGCAATTTTAGTTTCACAGCAAAATTGAGCAAAAAGTAAAGTGATCCCATACAGTCCCTGCCCACTCTCAGTATCCCCCACCAGAGTGATAAATGTATAGTGTTCCAATCAGTGAACCTACATTGCTATTATCCAAGGTCTACTGTTGACATTTGATTTTCTCTTGGTGTTGTACATTCTATGGGTTTTGACGCATCTCAGACAGAATTAGTTCACATCCCTGAATATCGGCTGTGCTCCACCTGTTGATCCTGTCTTCCTCCTTAACCCCTGGCAACAATAATCCCTTTACTATCTCCATAGTTCTGTCCTTTTTGCAACATCATCAGTGTGGGAATGACACTGTGCAGAGCCTTTTCAGATTGGCCTCCTTCCCTTAGCAATATGAATTCAAGGTTCTCCATGTCTTTTCATATCTTAGCAGATCATTCCTTTTTTTTTTTTTTTCATGATAAAGTAGAAGCATTTTATTTATGTTACTGTATTTTTTTTTACTTTACATTATTTATTCCTCAGTATAACTGTAGAAAAGGTATCCTTACTATTCCTGCTGAAACTGAAGCTAAGAGTAGTTAACAATTTGCTCAAGGCTACTAAGATAAGAGAGGTTAGTAATCACACCTAGCTTTACCAGCCTTCAGAATATAGATCTTTAAGTGTTAAAGGTGTGTCCAGTCCTGGAGGCATTGAAAATCTGATTAAGAAAGAAACAAAAACTGAGATAACATGGAACAGTTAGTAAACAATTACATCCTGCTGTATAAAACAGTTACATGGTCATAAATAGTCATTCTCATTCATAAATCCAGACTATTTTTTAAAATTATACATTTTTTTATTATTTATTTACTTATTCATCATGCACAAGTATAGTATCTTTTTACATACAACTGCTTGTATACAAAGTATATAAGTACCATTCAGATCTTCAATCATGCATTTAGGATAATGATATCCATCTCATTCAACCACCAATTTTTTTTTCCAACCCCCCCCTTACTCCCTCCCTCCCCTCCCTTTCCGTTGACCATTCTAGTGTTTCCTTTTTGATACTGAATAGCATTCCATTGTCTGGACATTCCACAGTTCCTTTATCCACTCACCTGTTGAAGGACCTCGCTTGTGTGCCCAGGTTTCGGAAATTACTAGTAGAGCCGTGGTAGGCATTGACCGGCAGGTTTTTACGGGGGCTTATGTTTTCAGTTCCTTTAGGTAAATGCTAAGCATGATTTCTGCATCCTATGGTAAGGGTATATTTAATTTTTCAAGTAACTGCCTAATTGTTACAAGGTGGCTGCACCGTTTGCATTACCACCAGCTAAGACAGGAGTCCCTGCTCACCAAGGTTTGGTGCTGTCAGTGCTCTGGATTTGGGCCATGAACGTAGTTACATAGTGGTTACTTAATGTTGTTTTGTCATTTATTTCTCTAGTGATATATAATATTAAACATATATTTGTTTGCCGTCTATATATCTCCTTGGGGGAGGTGTCTATTCATGGATTTTGCCTATTTTTGATTGGATTGTTCAGTTTTTTATTGTTGTGTTTCCAGAGTTCTTTAGACAATTATCTCTTTATCATATATGTCTTTTCCAAATGTTTTTTTCCAGTCTGTGTCTTGTCTTATTCTCTTGACATGCCTGAAGTTTTTAACTCTCAAACTTGTCCATTCTAAGCTTCCAATAATTCCTCAAGTATAAATTGTTTTCCTCATTAGTTCCCATAGTATTTTCTGACCCTGGGGCTCTGCTCCAATAAGTTGGGATTCTTTGCATTTACCTGTCTTGTCTCTTCAGTTTGTGGGGGTGCTGGTTTGCCCTATAACTTCAGTTTTCTGGTAGATTTAAGAATTGTTTGCTTTTCATTTGTTCATCTTTTCTTCCTTACATGCACATAAAAGATGATTCAAGCTCCCTCCATGTTCTAGTAAAAATCAGAAGTCTGCATGATCTCATCCTTTAGACTTTCAAGAACTCTGCCAGTTGAAAAGGTGGGTCTCATTTTTCCCTGTTTACACATTTGCAGACTGAGTTGAAGTCAGATACCTTTCTGCTAACAGAAACTCTGATGATCGTTATCCAAGAGAAGGTGGAGATTCATGTTTGTGACTCATGACTCAGATTTCTTAGCACTGAAACAAGCTGCCCATCATCTGCTTGTCGTGCAACACTGAACATGTCATCTTCGTTCTCCAGATCTCAGTTTTGGCATCTGTGAAATATTTAAAACTTTAACAAAGTTGATAATTTTGTACTGTGTCTAAACGGTTTTTGTATCCCTTCCAGATCTCTCCAGTTATGAAAGGGTTGGCTTGTTACAATGCCCTCCTGCAGCGTTTTCCTCAAACCCATAGCTTTAAGAGCACAATTAGCCACTTATCAATTGAAGTCACTGTGTCTCGTGGATGTGGAGGGGTTGGGGTGTGTATGCTGCCTGTCACGGCCAGCCACGGCGCCGCCACGGGAGGAAAATTCTCGGAGGCAGAGTATAGCTTTTACTACTTTTACTTCTACTTTCTTAGAGCTTAGAGAGGGAAAGAAAGATTTTTAGAGAGAAAGATTAAAGCGAGCTTTTCTTCTTGTCTTCTTAGCTTAGAGAGCTTAGAGCTTAGCTTAGAGCTTAGCTTAGAGAAAGATTAGAGCTTCTTTCTTCTCTCTTCTTTCTTCCTTCTTCTTTCTTCTGTCTTCTGTCTTCCTCAGGAGTCTCGGCCTAACTCTGACCAGTCATTACTTCTTCTATCTGGTTTCTCTTCTGTAACCGCTCTGCCTACGTTCTGGCCGCTCTGATTCTTCTGACCGACCGAGTGACTGCCCGGCTGACTGAATTCTCCGTTCTCCTAACTCGGACCGCTTTCACCCGGTTATATACCTTCAGGTTTGCGGGTGCCTACAGGTGCGTCACATACATATCAGGTGGAACCCATGGCTTCCAGCTAGCTACAACAGCCCTTCCTAATTAGGGCTCCTTCAGGGGTGGAGGGTGGTGAGCGGGTGGGAGCCCATTAGCCCAGCTCAGCCCTCATCTCAAGCGGCTGTGATGTATGGCACTGCCTGGCAGACCTGGCTTCGCCTTCCTTTTGAATCATTAACCTTGCGAGCAGAAGCCTTCTTATTTTAATCTTCAAGGTTGCAGTAAGTTCTCCCATCTGTAACTGCTTGCCTCCCAGATGGAAGCCAACAGAAGCTCTCTCTGCTGTCAGCCCGTCACATGACGTCTTTGACGGATCTTCTTCTAAAAACAGAATGTGTGGTTTCCAAGGAGCAGTGGAAGGGACACTAGAATCAGAGTGCCAACCCCGGAGGGTGGGAAGATCACACTCAGGATCTCATGGTGCGGGTGCCAGCTGCAGGGCTCTGGGGACGGGCTGAGATGGGCGTTCCTGAGAAAACTGGTGGTAGAAGGCGGAGACCTGAAGTAAGAAGTCTCTGTTCAAATCCTGACTGCTCTCTCTGAGCTCTTGGGCTCTCCGCAACCCTTTTATCCTTGAGCCTCAATTCCATCGTCTGTAAAATGGGGGTAGTTATACCCAGGTCACAATTTTGCCAATGTTTAAAAATCTCAATATTTGAAAATATTTCCTCAGTACCCAGCGTATCTCCTTCCTCCCTGGCTCCCTTCCTCTCTTTATTCCACCCCTCCTCCCTCCCTTCAGTTCTTCCTTCCTTCCTTCCTCCTTTCCTCCTATTTTCTTCCTTGTTAGGTTATTTCTTGTTCACAGTGATCCTATCCTTTCAGAACAAAAACAAGATTAGAATACATCAAGAAAGGTCTTAGTGAGTTTCCTCCTGGATGCGAGGTCTGGTTTGGAATCAAAATTTGAGAGGAGGCCGATGAAGCCACGTTTGTGGCAGTTCATGGTGGCCATCTCAACCTCAGGACTGCTGGCTGGACAGAGGGTCCAGGAGGGCGGGTCCAGCTGTGAAGTCTGGCAAGTGTGCACACCGTGCTAGATTCTTCATCCACAAACAGGACTGGTTCTATATGAGAATCAGGACAATGATGTACTGTTCTGTTCTGTTTCAGAAAGTAGAATACGCCATGCACAGGTTGTGTTTTATGCCTAACACTGACTGGGTTGCAAGTCTTTGCCTAGCGTCAGGGGCTGTCATCTTAGGGAAGCAATCTAGAGTCAATCACACAAAACCCCTTCTTTTACAGAAGCGGGACTGAGGTTCAAAAATTCTGGTTTGAGTGACTCAGTGAACCATCACTCAGAACAGTCACACATCATTTCTATAAGGGAATAACTCAACATCAAAAAGCAATCAAGTGTCAAAACTTGTCTAGAAATCCAAGCCCTAACTTATTCAAAAAACTCAGACTCTTGATTTTTTTCCAAGACGATTTTGGTTTAATGTGTTTTTGTTATTTTCAAAAATGATGGCTTAAATATATGACTAAATGTATATTTTTCAATTTTCTCTGTATTTTAGATTCTATTTTGCTAAGGAGTAAATGTTTAAAGAAACCTAACACATTAAAAACTAGCAGCATTCTTATGCCGGGTGCGGTGGCGCACGCCTGTAATCCCAGCACTTTGGGAAGCTGAGGCAGGAGGATCGCGAGTTCAAAGCCAGCCTCAGCAATGGCGAGGCACTTAGCAACTCAGTGAGACCCTGTCTCTAAATAAAATACAAAAAAGAGCTGGGGATGTGACCCAGCGGTCAAGTATCCCTGAGTTCAATTCCCGGTACCACACAAAAAAAAAAAAAAAAAAAAAAAAAAACTAGCAGCATTCTTTAATATCATCAAATGTAGAATTATGTCTAATTTTATACACATGTTGTATGTATGTATTTATATAGATTTACACACAAACACACACGTAAGCAATTATGGGCTTAGTAATAGGACACATGCTTAGCATATGCAAGACCCTGTATTCCACCCCCAACACCAATAAATAAATAAATAAATAAATAAGATCCCTTATTTCCATCAGGACATACACAATGTCGCTATCTGTCAAGAGGTTGGTATATCTCTCAAGTCATGGCTTTCCTCTGCATCTGCCCCCCTGGCCAGTGGTTGTTGAAGACACCAGATCATGTACTCTGCTGCGGTTCATCTGGGATAGATTTCAATGACTACCTTCCCACAGTGTTCATTAGTCTTTATCTCTGCCCTCTGCATTTTCTGCAAATTGTGGTTGGCTCTGAAAGCTTGGTTGAATTCAGACTTCATGGTTGTAGCACGACGACTTCACAGATGGCACTGTATCCTGCTATCAATGGCATGTCATGTCTGGTGGCCTTATTTATGAACTAGCAGCCACACAGTTTCCACGCCTGGATGTGTTGCAGTTTGAAAAAAATGGTAATATTCTATTTTGCCATTTATTCTGCATAAATTAGCTGGGATTATTTCCAACAGAGTAACTCCCTCTCATCAGCTATTTAGTCACTCATTGATATAATCATGGAGAAGGAGACAAAATAAATGTTTGGTTCTTTTGCTTTGTCATGTTCAAGTAATGAATTGATTCCCTGGCATCTACCAACATGTGGCCTATGGAGGTTTCTGTTCTGAGTCGTTGTAAACTCATGGACTTCCCCTCCCTTCCCTCAACTGTTGCTCAAGTTGCCAGGCCTTTGGCCAGTGGAGCCGTTGCAAGTGGGATCTTCTCACGTCACATAGCTCAAGGCTTGTCCTGAACCTTTCCAAGGAGCTGTGCTTCCTTTTAGTAAAAAATGGCATTTGGAATCGATTA
This sequence comes from Tamias sibiricus, assembly GCA_025594165.1. Lineage (NCBI taxonomy): Eukaryota > Metazoa > Chordata > Mammalia > Rodentia > Sciuridae > Tamias > Tamias sibiricus. The sequence goes on along the minus strand of CM046658.1, from coordinate 174,999,133 downwards.
CCTGGGTGTGAAGCATGCTCATGGCCACTGGACAGGTGATTGCTTCTAAGCCTTTTGAGAGATCTGAGCTAGGAAACAATTCACATAATAGAACACAATAGAAATACCTAGTGTTGGTTCTGATTCATATTCTAGGCTTCAGGACTTTGACTCAAATTCTTAACATGTTAGTAGCTCTTTTCTTACATGCTGAAAATCCAGATTTCCAGTAACATCAGTTAAAAAAAAAAGAGAGAGAGAGTATTGGATTATTACATACTTTCTCATCTGCTTCTCCCCACAATACAAAACAATGGTCTTAGAGCAATAATAGCAACATACTACCATTTGTTTTATTTATATTTTTACTCCCTATCTGGCTACCAAGTCATAGTAACTCGCTATGTAAAATTATCACATCACATTTGCTTTCTCACTCTTAAATTTTCTGTTATTTATCAAAGAATGGATTTTCTCCTACTGGTTAAATTTATACTAATATGTTTATAATGAACTATATTATCACATAGTTAGTGCCCCCCCCCCAAGAGGAATGCTTTAAAGGCCAGTTAATTAATTTATCAGGAAGCATTTTCTCTGGCCAGGGGACTTCACTCTAGGCTCCATCGTTTGTTGGAGAAGAAGCATAAGTTTGCCTGACATGAGAGATCCCTTCCTTGCTCCCATCACAGAAGGACAGCTGCAGAGATGCTGGATTTGATTCTCCAGTCTTGGAGAGATTGCCAGAGGACAAATATTTTTAGGTTATTTTGGAATTCATACACTTTGTCATCCATACCTCAAAGCTTTTGAAAACAAAAGAGTATTTAAAAGCACACAAACATATGCACACACACCTATATTATATACATGTACATACATGTATATGCATGTGTGTATGCGTATATATATATATATATATATATATATATATATAAGATGAAAGTTACTATCTTGGTAGACACACAAAAGATTTTTAAATCAAAACTATTTTTAGAAACAAATCACTTTAAAAAAATATTTCAAGCCGGGCGCGGTGGCGCACGCCTGTAATCCCAGCACTTTGGGAGGCTGAGGCAGGAGGATCACGAGTTCAAAGCCAGCCTCAGCAATGGCGAGGCACTTAGTAGCTCAGTGAGACCCTGTCTCTAAATAAAATACGAAAAAGGGCTGGGGATGTGGCCCAGTGGTCAAGTGCCCCTGAGTTCAATCCCTGGTACCACAAAAAGAAAAAAAAATATTTCAATAGTACCTGTCCATATATTTAAGGTAATTATTCAAAATATATTTATATTTGTTATGTAAATATTAAAAAATAATAACAGCATAATAATTTTTTCTTAGCATGTACTCACAACTTAAATCAGATGCTTAGCCATATCTGATTTTACTGCAGAATGACTGATATTTTCTGACTGTTGTATTTTCAACAGTCTTATAATTTTTAAGGTTTGTTTTTGTTTTGTTTTCATAAAATCACCTGAAATCTTTTTCAAAGATGTGTCCTTTGGATAATAAATCTGGTAAGCAATGAAAAATGGACTCCTTTCTGGACATCATTCTAAATAATTTCAATGGAGAAAACTCTTTTGCTATAGGTAAAAAAAATATTCAAGTTAAGCTCAGAATAATTTCTAAATTGCTAAATGAAGAATATTCTTCATTCCATTTTATACTGAAATATGTAAAAGTGTTGGCATATTTTTATCAACACAGTCATTTTGCCTCATACAGTGCTTTTCTAAACCTACATATTTTTATAAGACAAAATCTGTCAAAGAAATTGTTTGGATTTTTATTCTTTTTAATAATTTGCTAAGTTTAGAAGCTGAAAAATTATAGGTTTTTTTTTTACTCTAATTCCATCTTAGTACACAATATCAGTTTATCCAAATAAAAATAGAAGTTACATCAAAAGAGTTTTCTCCCAAATTGAATAATCCTAACATTTCATAGTGAAATACTGTGTGTCCTTTGAGCTCTTATCATTTGGTTTTTTCCAGTTCTTTCCTTGCATTTGCAAAGATACAACTTCACATCTTCCTGTTTGTAAGCTTTGCTCTCAGTAATTGCAAGTCGCTTCTAAGCTTAAATGCTGAGGGGTTTTGAGCAAAATGATACATTAATTTAGAGGGTTTGAATATAATAATAGTTCTAAAGTACTCTAAGACATTTAGGTTTATTTAGAAAGCAGTTCTTCAAAGTCTCACAGGTTGTTAAATTGGATCAATTGTAAACATCAGTGAATGAAAGCATATTCATAAGTATTGATAATTCTACCTCATTTTGAATAACATTTTAATTACATGGCTCTGCAAAAATAGTTGCTTTATAGCTGCTTTTTAATGTATTAATGTAAATTGTATCCAGAACTGTTTTTCACAAAAATATATTTACAATATTATCACAAAAAAATATTTTTGTCTTCATTATTAAATTTTCAAGAAATTTACAATAGCATACAAAGTATGAGTTGTTTCCTCTTTGAAGAAATGAATCCCCAAAACTTTCCTCTGACTCATGTTTGGATAAAGAAATGAAACTTTATTGGGATTACCTAACTTTCCATAGAATTTCATCATTTAAGTGTTTCCCCTTTTCATACATTCACAAGAAAACTAGAATCAAATACAAGTGGAATCCATTTGGTCTAAATAAGAAGTTATCATTACGAAGCATGGTCCTTCTAAAGGATCACTAATTCCTGAAGTGTATTTTGAAGCTGCTTCTGCAGATCTGTACTTTCTGGATTTTTGCATGGTGGACGATTCCATTATCAGCCCTGATGTGGGTGGTAAGCATTGGCCAATGTTTTTGTGTAGGGACATATTTATTTTCAACCGTCCTTGGGAGAAAATAACATAAAACTTCAACTTCCTTGAATGTACCCTCCTGTTTTAAAATTTTATGTAATTAAAAGTTTATTATAAAGTAAATGACAAAGTTTTACCAAACATAAACAATAAGATAATTGCAGCTGTACACACACAGGAAGTGAGAGCCAAAGGGGCAAAGGCCTTGGATTGTCATCACATTATCTGTGGGAGGGTTCCCAACCACTGTCTTCCTTGCCTCAGCTGACCTCCCTGCTGACGTCCAGGGCTTTGTACATTCCATAGGTTGGGGCACAGCACCATCCATGGTACCTTCCATAGCCCGAAGGTAAGACAGGTCCCAGTATTTATTTCCATCACTGCCTCTGGCCAGACCTCAGTGGAGTGTTATCAGCCGCCATCTGCAGAAGGTCAGGAGAAGAAGGGCAGCCACAGCTTTCCTTTCAGATGTAACCACACGTTGAGAGACAACTCTTTGCTGCACACAGGAGACCATGGCAGATGCTGTAAATATAAATGGAACACTGTCAAGCACACCCCAGATTATTTTATTGGGATTAATAATTCTTAAAAATAAAAAACATCTGGAACTAATGATGAATTTGATGAATATTCAGACAACAGGCATAATCCAAGAAGGACTTGGGAAATTGAATGACTACGGCCAAGCTCCATTATCCTTAGTCAACAAAGGTTGTGTGTGTTGTATGTTTGTGCCTCTGGAAATGAAGGGACTCGGGTATTCTGACATTGAGGCAGTATATAGGGAAGAAGCAGTACTGGGACAAGGGAAAGGTGGCCCATGTCTTGATCCAGCTGTGTGCGCTGGGATAAATCCCTTAGGTTTTCTGAGCCCCAGTACTCTTATTCATAGATTATTTCATATTTCATAATATGTTCATATATAATTCATGATAATAACACAATTCATAATAATGTATCCATATTTTATAATACACATGAAACATGAATGAGAAAACACAAAGTACTTGAGAGCCCTTTCACCGTAGTGCTTTGATGAGTTGGAGAGATCTTGCTCTCCAGCTAAATCTGCATTTCCGGGTTTATCACCTGAACCACCCCAGTATATTTCCTGTCCTTCTGGTACCAGGACAGTCACTTGTCTCCAAATCACCTGCATCCTCAGACCCCCAGGATGAAGCACAGATTGCTCCTGTAGGTTGGGTGGCCTTTCTCCCTCTTTGCTCACTGGAGGGGTGGGGACATTCCCTTCTGCTCCTTCTTAGTAGAATTGGGAGCCTCTTCCCAGCCTTGTCCAGCTATTGCAGGGCTTGTCATCTGTCAGTCAACACTGGAGGCCTTCACTAGGCTGTGTTGACTGGGATGTACAATCATGGAGGTCAGCAACTCACACCAGGAGAGATCCACCCAAATGAGGCCAGTAGACCTGCCAGGCCCTGGCCACCTCAGGGAAGGCTGGCTGTGCTCTCTCCTCCCTCTTCCCCCTTCCATGTAGTTAGAGCGGTGATTGGACGCAAGGGTCCACTTGAATGTGACAGTCTCTCTTTCTCCACAAAGAACTGAGTATGCAGGTGCCAAGACCCAGCCATGGTGGTGGAGGCAGACAGGACTGCGACAGGGCAGATGAGAAGCCACAGGGCTGCCTGGAGCCTGGGCTGTGTGCTCTGACTCAGCCTTGGCAGAGATCCCCGAGGGAGGCACTGCACACTGCACACTCCAAAAAAAAAAAAAAAAAAAAAAAAAAAACCCTAGTGGCTCCTATTTTGTTCCATGTCTGTGCCTCTCTTGGTTGAAGCTCTGAGGACGGTGGTCAGGGCAGGATGCAGTGGCTCCTGGGCCTGTGTCTATAGCACCTTCATGCTCGACCTTCAGCAGAGGGCACTCCTCCCACCTGGACTCCAAGCCGACTCCAGCAGCCTTCCCTCCACACCCCCACCCATTCAGAATTCTTTGTCCCAACCAGACTCTCACAGAGCTTTGCAGCTGCCTCCAGTGCGGCCTGCCTGTTATTCCCAGGCGATGGGTGAGGCCTTCTTTCCCTACTCTAAGTTCCCCAGGGAATTCCTATTCTAACTACATCGCCTCAGCTCCCAGGACTGCAGCCAGAAAATAATAGGCCCTCAATAAATACGTTGAAGGGACATTAACTTAATGTTACTTGAATGCTACGGGCTTTTATTCCCCAAAGGAGAATCCATATCTACCGTTTTCAGAGCTTTACTCCCTACAGAGAGCTGACGGAGAAGGCCCACTGAACGCTTATCAGAATTATTGATCTAACCTGAAAAACCCTGAAAGTATTGTAATATTTCTTTTCCATCTTCCCTGAGAAGTTTTCATAATTCTGTGGGCTATTTTTCGGGGTTTTAAAGGTTTTACGCTCCACTCAGCACGCCTTATCTTTCAAAAAGTTTCACAATATCACTGCAGATTTGTAGGGAGAAAGTTCTCCCATCAAATCTCCCCGTCTGGTAAAGAGTCTGCAAAGCCTTTGAAGGTGGCATCCTATTGAGGGAGTGGCCACAAGCTCACCAGTGCTGACCTGGACTTGGCGCCACCTGTGGCTGGAAGCCCTCCCTGCAGGCGGAGGCTTTTTAGTTCATTGACAAGGAATCAATCCTAATAGCTAATCGCTTGGACCAGGTGCCAGTGCTGTTCTCAGGACTTCAGATGCAATTAAAACAGCCCCCTCTGAAGTAAGAGCTGTCACCTTCTGTTTGGGACAGATAGGGAAACTGAGGAATTTTTTCCTCGAAGACTCACCCATGGTCACCCAACTGTAAGCAGTGAGCCTGGGTTCCAACTCTAGGCCCTGCTGTCTCTCAATCGGGAGCACATGGGTCAGACAAAAGGGATCCCACCTGCACAAGTCTAGCAAATCATTTTGCAGAGTGTCACAAATTCAGGAATGCCAGAAATGTGGCTTTTTTTTTTTTTTTAGATTTTTTTAAATTGGAGTATAATTTATGTTCAATGAAATATTCAAGATCTTTAGCAAACAGTTTGATCAATACAGACACCCATGTAATAGACACCCCTCCGAGGCACATGACATATCTATCACCTCCAGAAAGTTCTTTGAACCCCAGGTCAATCCCCACACCTCCAAGAAATTAACACCCTGTCTTCTGTCACCATAGCCTAATTCTTTAATTTATTACTTTTAGCTTAACCTAAAGATTTCAAACTCCTCCTCCGTGTAGTGTGAGAGACTTTATCTCACTCAATTCAGACTTTTCCCACTCAGAATCCCTCTGGTCACTTGGCTTGTTTGCATTTTGTTTTATGCATACTTAAAAATGGTTTTAACGGCAAATTTTATTATTTTTATATGTGTGTGTGTGTGTGTGTGTGTGTGTGTGTGTGTGTGTGTTTTCATCATAATAAAAAAAGAGTTTGGAGGAAGCAACATACTGTCAAAATAAAAGTGAGCTTCGTGTCCCGTCTCTGATGCTCTGCTGTAGCCACACCACAGTTGGTTCCTGGTCCGTTCAGTCCCTTGCTCATTTAGACTGAGCAGTGCACCTACCCTGGCCATACTGGTAAGTGATGAGGAGAAAACTCTCTCTCAGAAAGAAATGCACAGAGGTGGTGCTGGGGGTGTAGATCAGCAGTGAGTGCCTGCCTACCTCATGTGAAGCTTGAGTTCAATTCCCAGCACTGGAAAAAAAAAAAAAGAAAGAAAGAAAGAAATGCAAATACACAGTGTAGAGTATGGTTTTCCATTTAGGGTACATAGTTAGACCTCAGGGAGTTTTTGTACTTCCTAAAACAGTACGGGAAAGGGGATTTTTTTCTCTTTTTCCATTAATTACTACAAATTTACAGGGTACAGTGTGGTTTTTCTACATATGTTCTATGTTATATATACATATGCCTATGTATAGCATGTCGTGTTCAAGTCAGAGTACTTAACATTTCTCCCACTGTTCCCCCTCGTCCCTCCCAGCCTCTAGTAATCACATTGCACATTAACTATTAATTAGCAATCGATTTTTTATTATCACACACTCCAATTGACTTTAAAAAAAAAAAAAAAACCCACATGTGAAAGAGAACATTCAGAATTTGTCTTCCTGGGTCTGACTTATTTCATTAATGTAATGTCCTCCAGTTCTATCCATTTTGCTGCAAATGACAGGGTGTCATTCTCTCCATGGGTGAATAGCACCCCACTGCATACACACGCCAGTTCCTTTACCTACCCATCTGCTGATGGACTGTGGACTGTTACGTGGATGCCGCGTCCTAGCTCTTATGAACAGTACAGCAACAAACAGGCATGGAGGTGCCTTTTGGTGTGCTGATATCATTACTTTAGATAAATATCCAGAAATGGAATTTTGCTGATTACATGGTAATCCAATTTTTAGTTTCTTAAGGGGCCTCCATCCTGCTTTTCATAGTGACTGTACTAATTTACATTCCCACCAAGAGCATATGAGTTTTTCCTTTTCTCCACATCCTCACTAGTATTTATTGCTATTGTTAGTCTTTGATAATAGCCATATGTATGCCATTGTGGTTTAGAGTTGCATTTCTCCAATGGCTATTGAAGTTCAGTATTTTTTTAAATAAGTTTTTGGTCATGTTAATATCTTCTTTTGAGAAATGTCTATTCATATCCTTTGTAAATTTTTAAATTTGATATTTCATTGTTGTTGAGTTCTGTATTTCTTTATCTTTCTTTCTTTCTTTTTTTTTTTTTTTTTTTTTTTTTTTTTTTTTTGTACCGGGGATTGAACTCAGGGGCACTCAACCACTGGGCCACATCTCCATCCCTTTTTTGTATTTTTATTAGAGACAGGGTCTCACTGAGTTGCTAAGTGTCTCGCCATTGCTGAGGCTGGCTTTGAACTCATGATCCTCCTGCCTCAGCCTCCCAAGTGCTGGGATTACAGGCGAGTGCTACTGCTCCCAGCGCTGTAAGGTTTCTTATATGTGCTGATATTAAGCCTTTGCCAGGTGAATACTTGTAGATTTTTTTTCCATTTTCTACGTTGTCTCTTCACTGTAGATTGTTTCCTTTGATATGCAGAAGCTTCTTAATGTGATATAATCCCGTTTGTCTCTTTTTGCTGTGGGTTCCCAGGCTTTGGGGGGTCTTATCCACAAAATTGCTACCTCTACTGAGGCAAGTGACCTAAAGTCCTATAAAAGTAGGTTCACCCCTCTTAGCCCACGTGCATTTTTGGCTCAGAAGTGGCATGGGGTTTGCAGACAGGAGATCCAGCTCCTACACTGGACCTGCCTCTTACAGACCACAGGACCAGGGCCTCTGCCATTTCCAAGGTGGAAAGGGCATTAAAAATACACCTCACAGCACTTCCCTGGGGAATATATGCAAGAACACCATGAAAGTGCTTCAGAAGCAAGAATGTACAGTAAAAAACATTCTCCGCAGGAACAACGCTGAGTTAAGAGTGAATCCAGGTTGATGAGAAGTGGGTAGCCACCGTGTTGACAGCATGCTTGTTCAAAAGAACCTGGATCTCAAGAAATTTGAAGTCCTCTGTGCCCGACTTGAAACATGCAGTGAGTGGTCTTCTGCTGGCACCAACTTAAAGACACCAGAAGTGGTAAGTGCTTCCATTTATGGACACTGCGGCTCTGGGGATACTGTGGCCATTGTTATCCTTCTCATTGTCATCGTCACACTGTCCCTTCTCGGCCTCATACAACATGCTGGAGCAGAGGGATGGGAATGCTATTTAAGACAGAAATGGACAGAAGCTGTATCTCTGGTCTTGGGAGTGGCCTAACTCATCTCAGGAGAGGACGGTGCCGTGTTCTTGAAACACCTGGATGTGTCCTTTTGGCAGACAAAATGAAGCCCCTGTGTGCTGAGCCCACATGAGAAGGAGGAAGCAAAGAGAGAGGACTTACCCAGCACCCTCAGGGGAAGTAAATTTTGAGTTTCAAAAAGGGAATAGTAAAGCCGGGCAAGGTGGTGTACATCTGTAATCCCCTCAGCTTGGGAGGCTGAGGCAGGAGGAGCACGAGTTCAAAGCCAGCCTCAGCAAAAGCAAGGCTCTAAGCAACTCAGTGAGACCCTGTCTCTAAGTAAAACACAAGATAGAGCTGGAGATGTGGCCCAGTGGTCAAGTGCCTCTGAGTTCAATCCCTGGTACCAAAAAAAAAAAAAAAAAAAAAAAAAAGACAAAAAAGGGAAAAATAAAGTAGAGAGAAAAAGAGTTTGGAGACCTGGGAAATGAAGAAGGATTCCCTGGGGTGAGGAGAAATAAAGGAGGATGGGGAGAGGAGGAGAAGAAAGAAAAGGAGAAAGAGGCAGAGAGAAGTAGGGCATGGTAGCATTAGAGACCCCATCAACAGGGCAGCCCGGAGAGTCATCTCTGCCCCATGGGACTGCAGGACAGTGATTCCCTGGGGTGAGGAAAAGCAGGAAGTGAGAGCGTGAGCTGTAGGTTATCTCCAGGACATCCCACCCAGGAATCTCTCAGAAATCCTGGGACAAGGGGCCAGCTACATGGTGTGCGGACTCCGGGAATTGTGTTTATAGCCTCAAACAAAACAATATGTTCACCAGGAGGTGTGAATATTAAACCATCTGGTAAAGCAGGTTTCGTGGGCTTGACACTGAAATGGTGTCTTTTCATTCTCAAACTTGAACTGGAAAGCAAAAAAAAAAAAAAAAAAAAAAAAAAAACTATGTTCCCAGGAGGTGAATATTAAACCTCTGCACAGAGATCACCAGATGCAGGGAACGAGGGAACGAGGAAATGGAGACCCAGAGGTGCTGGGCTACCCAGTGGTCCCTGGAGAACTTCACAAGGCAGCTTGGCGAGGCAGCCCAGAGGACGCCCTGGGTTTGCTGCTCCTTGTGTTACTGTAGCACTGCTTATTCTCTCCCGTTAGACCTCCTTTATCGTCCCTTGAGCAGCATCTCAAGCAGATACTAAAGATTTTTCACCATTTTTCAGCCCTAAGAACAGTTCCATTTTCTGTTATCAGAAAATCTGTTCCCACCGGATCAATCCTTTAATCTCAGCTTCTTTGTAAAGCTCCTCCCTGGTCCTCAGCTCCAGAACCAGGAGCCATGGGGAGCGGCCAGCACGCTCTGCCTCCCTTCTTGCCAGCATCTCCCTCCCCTCCTCCTGCTCCATGGGCTCCTGCAGGAACAGGAACAGAAGAGTAGAAGAAAGACGAGATCTTTGTGCCTAGGTGCCTGCGGCCCTCTGTTGACTGCTCAATGTCCCATTAGGGCAGGAATGCCATTGCTGGCTCATTCTTGCAGAAGGACTTGGGGGCATTTGGAGCATGCTCAGCCCACACCACAGTGCAAGCTCACAAGTTCACCAAGCATCCAGCCAATGTCTGCTTAGGGTCCCTCATCACTGGCTTAGATGGGGGACAGCACCTCCCTCCTCTCTTTGGAGGAAGGAATAATGGCCAAGTCCTTGTTTCTGGAATTGCCTTCAGAGTCGTGTGAGCATCTCCTGGTGAAACCCAAGGGGACATGTCCTCAGACTGCACAGGAGCAAGTGCCTTCCATAGCAATCTTGGCCAGGAGTTGCTGTGCAGAATAACTACTGAATATGTGCAAAGCTCCAATGGCAGCTTCTCGCCCATGATTATAAATGTTAGCTATTGTTTATGTTGTTGTCCGCAGCTGTGGGTCCTTAGCCAGAACTCTGAAGCAGCAGGAAATAACCCACTTATGCCACGCACCACCCAGATGTCTTCTGGTGAAACCTTTTCATCCTCCAATGAGGAGATGGGGACCCAGAGACGCTGGGAGGCAAACCCAGCCCTCCCTGGTGTTTCTGCTTCTCAGTGTCCACAACATTCATTACCTGAATTATATATTTTGGAACATGATTACATTTAGTTTAGCATTTGATTACAGGGTGTCTCATCCTTTTCTCTGTAATGGCGTGCTGAATAAGAGCTTTCCTCTCTCCTAAGAATAAGACGTGGAGCTGAGAACAAGGAAGCCCTAATTACCCCACATTCTAAGGAGAGCTGGAAGCAATTAGGCCTGGACTCTCCTATAGGGCTGGCTCAGAGGTAGAAGAAGCTACCCTGTAACGTCCTTCAGACATGCCATCCTCCTCCCCTTGATGTAAGAGGGAGGGTAAGAGGAGACGGAAGAAAGGCAGGAGCAATCCACCTTCCAGATAGGCTTACCAGATCAAACACTGGACACACAGTTAAATCTGAACTTCAGGTCAAGAGAAATCAGTTCTTCATGTCCCAACCATCACATGGAACAAACTTTTACTGAAAACATTATCAGTTGTTCAACCAAAACTCCCATTTACCCAGTTTTCATACATTTTTATTTTCTAAATCCCAAAACCCTGAAGGAGAGGGCAGTGTTTTTGGTAGTGTGGCCTCTGTCCCCTCTGAGATGGCCAGGTGATGCTGAGCCCTTCCACGCCTGCTCCTCAGAGGCTGCTGGCTAGGGAAACTAGCCAAGAGCAGGTCCAACCACATGGAGCCAGGGTGACCAGAAACGTCTCTCAGCATATGGTAGGTGCCGAGGAGAAGCTTCACCTCCTCCCGCCCAGAGGAACTAGACCCAGGGAAGGAGGGCAGGGGAAGTGTGAGTCTCCTTCCACGGAGGCAGATCATGAGCCCCTGCCGCACCCTCACACACACACTCTCCTGTGACTCCAAAGAGGCAGGATGAATGGCAGTGCTGGTGACAGGATCACACCACCCTCCCGATTTCAGGTCACTAGACACAAAGGTGGAAGACATGATTCGTCAGGTGCAAGTTTTAATCTGGAGCCCACTTTTAACCATCAACAAAGGCAGAGCTTCCACTTCCAAGAAGATGGAGTAGGCATGCTTTATCCAGTTTCCCTAACTACAATTAAAATCCCCAGACATGCTATAAGACCAACAGGAAAAGACTCTGCAAGGTGGAGGGAGGAAGAGAGACAAGTAGAAACCTCACGACCTAAGACGGACACTGTGATGAGTTTGCTGTTTTGGTGTTTCTTTAGTTGGTTGTTGGCTGTTTCCATTTCTATCTGGCTTTGCCTCATATATCCCAGATGGGAGATAGGAGAAGACAGCAAACCCAGAAATGCCAACCAACACAAGTGAAATGAGCCACAAGAAAAACCCACTCTTTCTAGCCCAAGTATCCACAAGGAGCAGCCCAGCAAGACAGCAAACTTTGACAATAATTTCTCTACCCAGACAGCACTTTGCTGGTGACCCATCCAGCAAATATCAGTAGAGGACATGGCCTCTAACTCCCTTGCCTAGGGTTTTGACACTGCTGATGGGAGCCCAGGCAGGTATTTCACCTACATGTCAGGGGAAGCAAGCTGGGGGACCGCGATGAAGTTCCCCCGTGAGCCAGAACTCCCACACACACCCAGCAGTAGCAAAGAGCAGTAACAACGGGTCCCTCTCCCCACCCATCAGGCTAGTCTTAGGGAGTGCCTGCTCAGACAGAAGGAAGCGATGGAGTCCTTAAAAGAGTATAACACAAAGTCCAGAAGGTCCAGATTCCAAATGAAAATGACTTACCATACCAAGAATGAGGAAAAGCTCCAACTGGGTGAAAATGCAATCAGTAGCTGCAACACTGAGGTGATAATGGTGTTAGGATTATCTGAGAAATTTAAAGCAACTACTACAAAACGTTTTAGTGGGGAATTATGAAATAATTGAAAGCTAAAGTGAAAAGTTTCAGCAAATAAGCAGAACACCTCAGCAAACAAGTAAAAGAAAGAAACCACAGAACTTTTAGAACTGAAAAGCTAAACAGCTAAAGAAATTCTCTAAACACAAAGGTAATGGTAAAAGAAGGAATCGTGGGAGGTCAGGAAGGAACAAGCTACACAGAAAGACTTTCCCTTCATGAGTTTCTTAAATTGTTTGCTGATTTAAGCAAAACTTTTAGCACTGCCTGATGCAGGTCTCAATGTATGTGGAAGAAATATCTAAGATGACTATATTATAATTGAGGAAAGACAGGGGAACATTAAGGGAGGTAAGGTTCTACACAAGTAGATCTTGATCAGCTGTATTTATGCAGTGTAAAGCCTAGAGAAACCACAAAAGTAGCTATTAAGAGACACAGACTCAAACACACCAGAGATAAATCAAACTAGAATTTTTAAAAATGTTCAAATGACCCATAGGTAGGCATTTAAAAAAAAAAAAAACTGAGAAACAAAAACCATAAAGAACAAATGGAGGAAAAACAAACATACGCCTTCTCATATTAATAATTACAAACAATGTAACATGTCTAATTACACCAAATAAAATGCAGAGATTAGGAAAGTGAGTAAGAAAAAAATATGATCCAACTATATGCTGTCTGTAAGATATCACTTTGAATATAATGATACACATATATTGGCAATTTTAAAAGAAGATACCATGGAAACACTAATTTTAAAAAGTAGTAATGGTTATATTAAAATTGCTCATGATAGACTTTTTAATAAAGAAAATCACCACAGATTTAGAAGGACAGTTATACAATTAAAAAAGGGCCAATTGACTAAGAAGACATAGCACTACTAAATGTGTATACACTAAACAAAAGTTTTTTTAAAATATAGAAAGGAAAAACTGGTAGAAATGAAAGGACAAACAGGCAAATCTAAAATTGTAGTCAGAGACCTTGGTACCCATTTAACAACAACTTATAGAACAACTAGAGAAATCACCAAGAATGTATAAAAACTCAAAAATATCACCGGTCTACAATATACCATGATGTTTATAGAACAATCCAGCTGATAGCAACATAATACAGATTATTCTTATGTGTAAACAGAATACATGCCAAGATAGATGATAGCAGGAATGTATTACTGTGTTTTCCATTACTATAATAAAATACATGAGGTTTGGTACTTCATAAAGAAAACAGCTTTATTTAGCTCACAGTTTGGGAAAGTGTAAGACTCAATAGTGTCACTTTGACTGTGTCATATCATAATTGATGGCATCTTGGTAGGAATGAGAGGGAGAGATCACATGACAAGACAGGAAACCAGAGAGTGACTAAGGGGTCAAGCTCAGTCTTTTATAATAACTTGCTCTCATAAGAACTAACTCAGGGTCTCATAAGAACTACATTGATTCCTTCCAAGAGCAGGGCCCTCAGTGACCCCCAAACACCATAACTTCCCAGTAAGAACAGCCTCTTGAAATTTCCACAGCTCACCTCCTAACACTACCACACCAGGGACCAAGCTTCCAATTCATGAACCCTAGGGGACAAACACACCCAAACCATGAACATGAAACAAACTCACCCACCTTAAAGAACTGAAATCATGCAAAGTTATGTTCTCAGACCAAAATACAATCAAACTGGAAATCAAAATTGAAAACCAACTGAAAATTCTTCACACACTTGAAATTTTAACAACACACTTCTAAATGATCCCTGGATCACAAGGGAAGTCTCGGGAGTGAAAATGCCATCGAACTTCATGAGAATAAAAACATAATGTATAAGAGTGGATGGATGAAATGGAGTAGTGTGGAGAGAGACATTTACAGCATTAAATGCTTACATTAGGGAAAAAAATAAGTCTCAAATCTTTAACTAATGTTCCTACCCCAACACTTGAGAAAGGAAAAAGAATAAAATAAACTCTAACGAAGCAGAAGGAATTAAATAATAAAGATAAGAGCAAACTCAAGTGAAATTTAGAGCAGAAAACAATAAGAAAATCAATGAAACAAAAAGATGGTTCTTTAAAACGATCAATAAAATTGACCAACCTCTATCAAGATTGACAAGGAAAAAAAAGAAGAAAGCAAAAACACAATTTATCAACATCAAGAATAAAATGAGAATATCACCACTGACCCTACAAACAACAAAAAGATAATAAGGGAATACTACAAACAAGTCTCCACAAACAAATTTAATGACTTAGATAAAGTGGGTTGATTCCTCAGAAAGTACAAGCTAACAAAGCTCACCAGCACGAATTGGATGGAGTTCAATTCATAATGAAAAAACACTGAAAAGAAATCTGCAGACCCAGACAGTTTAACTAGAGAATACTACCAAATGTTACAAAAAGAATTAACATGACTTCTATGCAGTCTCTTCTAGAAAAGAAGTAGAAACACATCACAACTCATTCTGTGAAGCCAGTATTACATCATTACATCCATAGCAAAACCAGACAAAGCTATTGTAAGGATGGAAAAATTTGACCAGTATTCCATATGAATAATGATACAAAGATCTTTAACAAAATGCTAACATTGATTCCTGTAATATATATATAAAACGAATTACATGCCATGACCAAATGGAGCTGATTCCAGGAATTCAAAGGTAGTCGAATTTTTAAAAATAAATCATTATAATCCATCATATTAACAGGCAATTGAAGAAAAAGCAAATGGTCATTATCAATTCATGTGAAAAAGTTTTCACACATTTTAATACCTATTCATGATATAAAATAAAAACTCTTAGAAATAAGAATAAAGAGAAAGCTCCTCAACTTGATGAAGAACATCTAGCAAAATATTATAGCTAATATCAGATTTAACCATGAAAGACTGAATGCTTTTCCCCTAAGACTGGGAAAAAGGCAAGGGGCTTTGACCCTGCTATCCACCATAATGATGAAGATGTGATAATCAGGTGGTAAAAGGAGATTAAAAGTATACAGATTAGAGAAAAATTATTCTTGTTTACCAGTGGCATAACTATCTATATTATACAGCCACACCAAGGAATCTATAATCTCCTAGAACTAATAAATGACTTCAGCAAGTCTGAAGGATACAACATCAACATACAAAAGTCAATCGTATTTCTATATACTAGCAAAGAACTCCTAGACATAAGAATTCAAAGTATAATATTATTTACAATTGCTAAAAAAGTTAAATACTTTGGTGTCAAGAAATCATAGACATAAGAATTCAAAGTATAATATTATTTACAATTACTAAAAAAGTTAAATACTTTGGTGTCAATCTTATGAAAGATGTACAGGCTAGGTATACTGGCTACTACAACACACTAATGAATGAAATCAAAGAATATCTGAATTAATAGAAATACCATGTTCATGGATTTGAAGAATGTGCATAGTAAATGTGTCAATTCCTTCCAATTCCACATACATGTTATGCCATTCCTGTCAAAATCTCAGAATGATTTTTGTAGATATAGGCAAAATCATTTTAAAATCTATATGAAAACACAAGGTAATTAAAAGAGGGTATTGGGCAGAATGACGACCTCCCTCTCTCTCACCCCCAATTTTTTCTCATTTCTCTTAATCCCAAGAATCTCTAAACATGTTAGTCCACATGTCACAGGGAATTAAGGTTGCTAAGCAACTGACCTTAAAGTAGTGAGTTATACTGAATTATCCATGTGGGCCCAGTATAACCACAAACGTCCTTAAAAGTGGAACAAGAAATGGCCTTGTGAGAAATTGAGTCCAATGTCCTGAATTTGAAAGAGGGGCTGAGGCAAGGATTGTGGGCATCTTCTAAAAGCTAAAAGAGGCAGGACAACAGATTCTCTTCTAGAGCCCCCAATAGAGAGTGCCCTGCAGACACCTGGACTTAACCCTGTGGATCCATCTTAATTTCTGACCTCTAGAAGTGTAAGATATTAACTGAACATTGTTTATTCTATTAGTAGTAATTTGTCCTAGAAGTCTTAGAAAATGAACACAAATAGCTAGGATAATTTTTAAGAGAAGAATTAAATGAAAGAAGCCACACTATTCAATATCAAGGCTTCTACAACTCCACTAATGAAGATATTTATGGTATTGGCAAGGGACAAACCATAGATCAATATAACAGAGACGAGGACTGAGAATTAGTCCCCAGACAAGTATGAACAATTGATTTTTGACAAACTGCAAAAGCAATTCAATGGAAGAAGCACCGTTTTCGACTAACAGACCTGGAGCCATTGGACAACAAAAGTTTTAAAAAAAAAAATACAGGTCCATCCAAATCTCCTATCTTATAAAAAATTAACCTAAAAGCTATCCTAGATATAAATGTGAAACACAGAACTAAAAGCTTTTAGAAGAGAACACACAAGCCAATCTTTAGGATACAGGACTGGAAGAAATATTCATTAATAGGACACCAAAGGCATAGTCACAAATTGGACTTCATCAAAATTAAAAACATTTCCCCTTTTGAAATACTCTGTTAAGAAGATGAAAGAATACAGACTATACGAAAGCATTTGAAAACCACCTCTCTGACAAGAGACTGAAATCTAAGGTATATATAGAAAAAATCTCAGAACTCAACATTAAAAACATTTAATTAGAAAATGGACAAGTCATAAACAGACATGTCACTGAAGAAGATATACACATGGCACAACGTGTGTGAAAAATGTGAACCTCATCAGCCATCAGAGAAATGCAAATAGAGGAAGTGATGAGATTTTCCTATAAACCCAGAGAACAGCTACACTATAAAAAATACCCAATACAGTCGAGCATCATTAATGACAGGGAAACTGTTCTGAGAAGCACATCATTGAGCCAGTTGCCATGGGGTGAACACTACGGAGTGCATTTAGCTGACCCAGATGGTAGCGTCTGCTTTGCAGGCAGGCTGCGGGAGGGACCCACTACTCTAGGCTACATACCTGTACAGCAGTCACTGCACTGAATGATGCAGGCAGTTCTAACAGGACGAATGGCATTTGTGTGTCTAAACACAGGAAAGGTACAGAGATAATGCAGCATAAAAGATAAAAATGGTACAGCTGCATGTGGCCCTTCCCACAGATGGGGTGTACAACTGGCAGTTGCCCTGGGTGTCAGGGAGGGAGGGTGTGAGCTGAAGGCCAAGGACACCACAGGACACCATGGTATGCTTTATAAACACTGTACACAAGCTGCACTAGCTATATTTTAAAAATATTTTTAAATAATAAATTAGCTTTTGTTAGCGATGAAAGAGCCTACAGAATGATAGAAAAATCTTGCCCACCTGCCCCTTAGATAGAGGGCACACAATATACAAAGAACTCAAAACCCTTAACCTCAAAAGAACAAATAACCCAGTTAACAAATGGGCAGCAAAGGAACTGAACAGACACTTCACAGAAGAAATAGGAATGGTCAACAAATATATGAAAAAAATGTTCAACCTCTCTAGCAATTAGAGAAATGCAAATTAGATTACACTGAGATTCCATCTCACTCCAGTCAGAATGGCAATTATCAAGAATACAAGTTAATAATAAATGTTGGCAAGGATGTGGAGGAAATGGTACATTCATTCATTGCTGGTGGGACAGCAAATTGGTAAAGCCACTCTGGAAAGCAGTAGGGAGATTCCTCAGAAAACTTGGAATAGAACCACCATTTGATTCAGTTATCACACTCCTCAGTAAATACCCCAAGGATTTACAATCGGCATACTACAGTGATGCAGCAACATTAATGTTTACAGCAGCTCAATTCACAGCCAACTTAAGTGCCCTTCAACAGATGAATAGATGAAGAAAATATGATTATATATATACACAATGGAATATTACTCAGCCATAAAAATAATGACTTTTTGACATTGGCTGGTAAATGGATGGATTCAGAAACTGTTATGCTAAGCAAAATAAGGCAATCCCAAGAAATGTTCTCTCTGATAAGTGGAAGCTAACACACAACAAGGGGAGGAGGAGAATAGAAGTTCAGTGGATTAGACAAAGAGGAATGAAGGAAAGGGAGGGGGATAGGAATAGTAAAGACAGTGGAATGAATCTGACACAACTTTCCTGTGCTCACATATGAACACACCCCAGTGAATCTCTACATCATATACAACCACAAGACTGGGATCCTAATTAGAATAAGATATACTCTATGCTTGCATAAAAAGTCAAATTACTGCCATGTATAACTAAAGAGAACAAAAATTAAAATAATAATAATAATAATAATAAACTAGCTTTAACTTGCTGTAACTCTTACTTTATAAACGTTCAATGTTTTTTACTTTAGACTTCTTTTGTAGTAACAGTTTAAAACACAAACACATTACACCAGCAATACAAAAATATTATTTCCTTGTAGTCATTCTATGAGGTTTCTTTCTCTCTCTTTTTAAAACATTTTTTTAAAACTTTAAGCTTTTTGTTAAAAGCTAAGGCACATGCACACACCTTGGCTTACGTGCTTGCTGGTCAGGATGGTCAGTGTCGCTGCAGCTGCCCCCCCACACACACCTTCTCCCTCTGGAGAAGGCCCCCCACACAGGCTGCCCCTCCTGTGACGGCAGTGGCTTCTCATGAGGCCTCCCTCCTGAAGGGCCTGCCTGAGGCTCTCCTTGGGGACCAGGCTCTCTTCAGAAATATCTCCAAGGTAGCTTGCTTGGCTGGCTTCTTTATTTCATCACAGACCTGTTCATAAACAGACAATGCATCACAAACACTACTCTTTATGAATAAAAACCTTTTGGAATTGGGATCCATGCTTTTAAACTTTTCAAGGAGCTTGTTGAGGTCTTCAAAAGCTTTTCCAAGCCCTTGGATGTGAGTTCTCTTGGGAGCTCTTCTTTCTCTTCTCCTGCAATCTCCTCTCCTGCTGCCTCTTCTTCAGCTTCTACATTCATTAGCTGATGGGGATTTTTGAGCTGCATTATAACATTGTGGGGCCTCCGTTAAATATGTGTTCCGTCGTTGAACAAAACCTTGGTATGTGGTGCATGGCTGTACGAGCCAGGATGCAGAGAAATTGGACCTTTCGTAATGTTAATGGGGACAGAAATTCTGGAAAATAATTTGGCAATTTCTTTAAAGACTAAACATGGACTTCAATCCAGCAAATGCACTCCTGGTCATTAATCCCAGATAAATGAAAATGTCTGCTTTTACAAAAACTTATACGCAGATATTCATAGCAGGGTTATTCTTAACATCCAGTGAAATGGAATATATGGGTCAGAAATAGCCACACATGTGTGGCCAATGGAGTCTTGACAAAGCCGCAAAAGTAGCTGGGTAGAGAAAGAAGCAGTCTTTTCAACAGATGATCCTGGAGCAATTAGATATCCACAGTCAAACACCAAGTAAATAGACTTCTCCCTGAAAACCTCTAAGCATCCCTCAGTAGGTGAGGCTTAAACTGTGGCATATCCATGCCCTGGAATACCATACTCCAGAGAAAAGGAATGAGCAACAGCTGGGCTGGGCCACAGGGCACTGTGCCGAGGGTAGCAGCCTCAAGTTCATGTACGATGTGATTCCATTCATAGAACATGTAAGAAAGGACAAGCTGGGCATGGTGGTGTACAGCTATAACCCCAGCCACTCAGGAGGCTGAGGCAGGAGGATCACCAGCTTCAAAGCTAGTCTCGACAACTTAGCAAGGCCTGAAGCAACTTAGCAAGACCCTGTCTCAAAATAAAAAAATAAAATGAAAAAGGGCTGGGGATGTGGCTCAGTGGCTAAGTACCCCTGGGTTTTATCCCTGATACCAAAAAAAAAAAAAAAAATGTTCATCGATTCAATATACAAATCACATAGGTCTGTCTGGCCCCCAAATCCTAGAACATTCCACAATGTCTTATAATGCCAGAAGTCTCTAATTGATTACTACCACCTAAATCTTGTTCAGATGTGTATTGATTGGCTCAGGACAGTAGATACTGGAAACAGAACAGAGGCTTTGGCTGTTGAGGGATGGAGTGAGCAGATAGATGTTCCTCAAGTGAGCTGCTGCCTGGCACTTCCTGGGCATGACTTTGTTTCTTATAGAAGTTTGGGCATGATGGTGGAGGCAGTGATTGGGAACGGGGCGTGGTGGGTCCCAGGACCAGAACCTTGGCAACAGCGCCTCCATCAGGCAGGAGGAGCACAGTAGAAAGGCGCAAGGCGCAGCACTGCTCAGCTGCATTCAGCAGGTGCTTACTGAGCTCCTCCCCTGTGACGAGTCCAGGAGACGCTGGAGAAACCAAGACATCTGGGGCCAGTCAGCTTAGCGGGGGCAGACGGCCAGCGGGCCTGCAAAGGGGAAGTTAGAGGAATCCCTGAGGAGAGATGGGATTCAGGAAAAGAGGCGCTTGCCATCTTCCTCACCCCACTTCCTCCTGTTGTGGTCTCCAAGGCAACGCGCATACATGTTTACCTTCCCATTTTAACGAGTGGAGAAATAGACATAGCTGCCACACAGGGATAGAACCAGAAGAAGCAGTTTTTTGGGTTTTGCTAAAATGGTACCAAGTAATGCAGCTTGCATTTATATAGTCAAAGTCAGCCTGAACCCCAGGATGAACATGAGGAGGGAATCGGGCTCAAGAGCAGACTATAGACGCCTGGAGAAGCCCCAGCAGCTCACGTTTGACAAGAACCAAGGCGCCTACAGTCTTCTGTGTGAGCCACGGCTGACACACGCTCCCTCTCTGACTCCACATTTATATCTCCCGCCCCCATGGTTGATTAGAGAAGAGGAGATAACTGGCACTTTGGAGCTCCCTGAAGACACCCCAGCTGTCTTAAAGGGTTAGTAAAAGTGAACCAGATATCGTCACCAGGAAAAGCCACATGGCCGCATAAAACCTCACAGCTTGCCCAGAGAACTTCATTTTGTTGGAATTACCAGGGTTGTTTAAGTATAAAAAAGGAATCTCAGTCTGCAGAGACGGTGTAAGCACAGCACACCAGGAAGACAGACTGGGTGGGGAGGGCCAGCAGGAGGAGCTCAGCGCTCTGTGGCTCCAGGTCAGGAGACGGAGATGTCAGAGCTGGAGAAAGTGAGGGTTTGGCAACGAGAGGAAATAAGACAACCCGAGCATCGCGCTGGGTATCTCGGAGGAGCGGCTTCCTGGCTTACCCAGCTCCTACGCACCAAGTTTGCTAGGCGCACGCAAACCAGGCTTCCCTGCTCACAGAATAAAAATCAGACTTGGTTCTAGTGAATTTCCAAGTAAATCGATTTTTCCCAGAGATAATCACTATAAGCATTCTCTTTGAAAATCATTTGCCACCTTATTTCCTGCACCTCACCTGGCCAAAAGCAAACCTTACAAAAGAACCCGAGCACCACATCTGTGGTGTAATCTCTGCCTACTCTCTCTAAGGATCATCGGCCCACCCACAGTTCATAGGCTCCCCCAGGGGGTCCCTGGGCATCCTGCAGCAGCTGCATCCCCAAGCTCCTTTCCTTTCCAGCTCCACTGTAAACACGCACCTTTGTGTGGGAGTGACTGTCTTTGCTGTGCATTTTTATTTCTTTTGGCAGGAACTGGATTTGAGTCCCAGCTCAAACCAACAGTGCCATTGCGGACAGGTCTCAGACACTCAGCGAGCCTCCTTTTCCTTACATAAGAACGGGATCTAAAATTGCCTAGGATCGCCTGATTTTCAAGCTAGATAATTGAGAAGATGGGAATCAAAGGGTTTGACACCAATAGGTGCTCTGCAAACGTCTTTGAGGAAATGAAGCCACAGCCTCTTCAGGGAGTACACAATCACTACGTAATGAACCACCTCAAAATTCAGTAAAACAATTAGCTTGTTATTGTGCTCACAATATTGTGGATCAGGAATCGGGGCAAGCATTCCCAGAGCTGGTTCCTCTCTGTTCCGTGATGACGGGCCTCCGCTAGAGAGACAGATGGCTGCAGGGGCTCAGCTGGGTCTTGGTGTGGAACCCCAATTCTTGCTTCCAGCTGGGTTTCTTGGTTTTTGTCCACATCATGTCTCGAGGGGCTGGAATGGTTTCTCCACACTTGAGTCGAGGGTTCTGACTGGCATATCTGAGATATCTGGGAGCTGCCTAGGTGCCCATCTGTCCACATGGTCTCTCCACAAGGCTAGCCTGGGCTTCACAGCTTGGTGGTCTTGGCAGAGTTAGACCTTTTACATGATGCTCTCTTTCACCAGAGTGAGCATTCCAAAAATATTAATAATACATTATATATGTTATATGGTATATACTTATATTACATGTCTATAATATTGTACATATTATATATATAATTTTAATATCATATTGTTGAATATAAATTTCAAGTTCTTGTTTAACCTGGCCTCAGAATCACAGAAGCCTTTCTAGATCAAGTGTGTCCTTAGGACTAGCCTTGATTTAGGCAGAGGAAATGGATACCACCACCACCACCACCCCCAGTTAATGGAGTTAGCATCCATCTCTAATCTCTCAGAGCTCTCTTCTCCTCAGTCCTTGAGTTCATTGCAAATCTTCTGTGGTGCACACTTCTTTCTACTACTGACACAGTACAGGCAGAGTCATTACGCATAGTTGACCCTACGAAGGAAGAAATGTTAATTCCACAAATGTATTTTGCTTCTCAGAGAAGCAAAGGCCTTAGAAGCAAGGGTGCAAGCTGGGCAGGTTGCTGCAAAGATGTTGAATCAGCAGCCCAGGCCGTGAAGCAAGTCACAGTGAGGCTTAGGTAAGGACACTGATGATCGCCCCCCATGTGCCTAATTCCCTGCCCTCTTCTTCCTTCTCCCTCATTCTTGGACGCTTGTACCCTACTGAAAACTGGCCTTTAATGAAAAAAACTCCAGTTTTTCCCCCAACGACACTTTGGATTTCATTGTCCTTATTTTGTTTGTTTTGTTTTCTCATGTATGCACTAATCCATAATTACTGAGTTCCAAGTATATACGAAGCTCAGTTTTAGGCACTAGTATATACCAGTAAATAAAAGATGAAATCACAGAATATTCATTCTAATTAAATAAAAGTCATCATCATAATAATAAAGTTTGGAAAACTGATGGAAAGCCACCAAAATAAAACAAAATAAATCATTGATTTGATGTAGATGTAATGTGTTAAGAAATATTTGCAAAATATAATAAATCTGCATTTTAATTTTTTTCCCAGGTGTTTTAGGATCTTGCCCCATGTTACAAACAAAAAGAAAGAAGGAGAAGGAAGGAAGGAAGAAAGAAAGGGAGGGAGGGAAAGAGGGAGGGAGAAAGAAAGGAAGGAAGGGAGCGAGAGCAGGGGAGGAAGGGAGGGTGGATCTCATATCTGATAAGTGTAATTGACCCTCAGTACTCCTTTTCATATTTTCTCTGTATTCTTGCAAATTATTCTACATGATGCTTCAAATCAGCAAGTAGAAAGGCAGGGGCAAATACCCCCTTGTAATACAATGGGAACAACCTTAATCAGGCCCTTTTTCCAAGAAGGAACACTTGTACTCGTGATGGTGATCTTCCTACTCAAGAACACGTAGGTATCTCCTGTTCTCGGGCAGTCTCCTGCATCCCTACGGAGCTCCTTTTAGTTTTCTTCACTCAGGTCTTTTGAAGAGTTTGTTTCTCACTGTTTCTTCTTGGACATTGCTGGGGTAAAAGGCATCATTTCTTCCATTCAGTCTGCAAACTGGTCATTGTGCATATGTGGGAAATATTGATCTGTGTAGATGAGCTGCTTCTTACTTAACGTTCCTCCTTGTTTGTGCTATGTTTTGCATTGATTACTTGTGTTTTCCAGGGATGTAACCCTGCTGGCTGTAAACAATGGTAATTTGCCAGGATGGCCTGTAAGGAAGCCCGAAGGTCCCACTGGCAGCCTTCCGGCCCACTTCTCACGCTGCAGATAGAGTGAGCTTAACAAGCAACAGGTGTGATTATGCTGCGGGTACCGCCCCCTTCAGTTTAAGTGTTTCCCATTTTCCTTAAGATAAAGACCAAACTCTTTAATAGCATGGCACTCCATGAGTGACCCTTTATCTAAATGTCCAGCCTCATTTCCCCCCATTTCTTCTCTTCACCAGCTCCTTAACTATGCCTGGCTTTCTTCCAACCAAAGGAATTCACCAATGCTTTTACCTCTGCCTCCAGTATCCCCATACCCGCTCTTCACCAGGTTACCACTTACTCGCTCTTTTAATCTCAGTCAGGGTGTCTCCAGGAACTGTTTCCTTTGGCTCCCAAATTCTGAATCAAGCTTTTATCATCCACTCTCTTAGCGCCAGGTGTCACCCTTCAGAGTCGTGATGTTCTGACTGGCCACGTCTTCATACCCGGTATCCCATGACAGAAGGGATCACGTCTTGATTTTCCTGGTTATTATTTCCCAGGTCCCTGCATGGCGTCCCTCTGATACAGATGCCCGGCAGGTGTCTGTGTGCCGACCCCGGCTCTCCCCACGGGCACCGTGGGTGCTAAGAAGGAGAATCCACGTCCTACCCACGTTTACATCTTTCACCACCACAACATCTCACATGATCGATATAAAGTGATTGTTGAATATCAACCTCTGAGTTTAAATAATTCATGAGATTGGTTTTTATACATAGATGCTACATAAAGAGTAAGCTTTGTAGAGTAGAGAATGGAATAAAGATGGGCAACAAAAAAGAGAAAATGCCCAGAGTCAGGAATACAAATGTCTGGGCAATGCCAAGGTGTATGCAGATGGTGTGTGGAACAGCCGTCCTGTGCAGTGATCAATACGTCACTCTTCACGAGTCTTCCCTACCACCCAGAGCCCATCCGTGCCTTCATATGTCTTCAGTGTCTGGAAAGCACGTATCCATTCAATAAGTGTAAATTGCAGAACTGTGTTAGGCTGGAGGAACCTGGAATGGAACAAAGGAGACATTGCCATTCTCTTGGGGGCACAGAAGAGCAACTTTAAGTCATTTAGGAAGTTTTGACTCAAATGACCACCTACATGCCTTCCTGCCACCATCCCTGGACTCTAATTTTTACATATAGCCCCTTAGGAAAGTGCCCGTTTTTCTAATTATCACCAAGCATGGATGCAGGTTTATCCGTCCCCTGGGGTATGATGGGGCAGGAAGCAAAGATTGATGGCTCTAAATTCTATCAGAGCTAGGAGGCCTCAGTGGCACTTTGACGGGCACTCACTGAGAGCCTGCCATGCCCCCAGTGCTGTTTGCTGGCACCCAGAGCTCAAAGACTGTGACAGGTCCATTCCTCATTGGGAGCAGACTCCACTAGGGCAGAGGACGCTGCAACAGGAAAGACAGAAAGGGGAGGGAGCAAAACAGGACAAAGGGCAGGGGTGGGGACCTTGTGTATGAGTGCTCTTGTTTTCTCTGGGCTGCGTGGGGTGCAGTCACTCGGCCCAAATGCACCTGAAAGTGTTGAAAGTCTTCCTCAGACCTCCCCTCTCTGTCCACTGTTTGTTTATACACACACACACACACACACACACACACACACATGTAATTTGCTCCAATTAGTTATACGTGACAGTAGAATTTTCACAGCCTTGTGAAGAACAGTCCTTACAACACCATGAAGAAGTAATTATCACTTAGTGGCAGGACAGAGAAGCTCAGGCAGGGAAATAACTTTCTCAATCCTACACAAATAGTAAACAGGAGAGCCGGATCCCTACCCAGTCTGGAGCCATAGTTTGATGGGTTAAAACCAACATCGGACATGTGCTGCTATGGAGTTAGGCAAACGGAAATCACAACGCCAGTTTCATTGCTAGCAACAGGTAAGAAGGAGGACATGGCTAGCTTGGGCCACCCAGCAAGCCTGACCCTGCTCCCTCTCTTCAAAATGCAGGTTTCTGCTGCCCAGGGCATTTCACCAGAGGGTTCCATTAGAATGCTTTATATTTGAAGGTGTACCCCCAAAGAGAAAGGAGGTCAAAGGCCAGGGCCCCTCCAACCCAGTGAGCAGAGAATAAGGGCCCATGGGGCCAATGATACAGTTTTAGGACATTCTAAAGCAAAATAATAGAGCAAGGGACAGATGATCCACACTAGCATTCCCTGGGCTTGGTTCTCCTAATTCTTTAGGGCTTGATTTGCTGATCTCCAAGCAGGACTGAGGCTATGCCCTTCAGATAGATTACCCACTGAAGGAGCCCTAATTAGGAAGGGCTGTTGTAGCTAGCTGGAAGCCATGGGTTCCGCCTGATATGTATGTGACGCACCTGTAGGCACCCGCAAACCTGAAGGTATATAACCGGGTGAAAGCGGTCCGAGTTAGGAGAACGGAGAATTCAGTCAGCCGGGCAGTCACTCGGTCGGTCAGAAGAATCAGAGCGGCCAGAACGTAGGCAGAGCGGTTACAGAAGAGAAACCAGATAGAAGAAGTAATGACTGGCCAGAGTTAGGCCGAGGCTCCAGAGGACTGGTCAGAGTAAGGCCGAGGCTCCCGAGGAAGACAGAAGACAGAAGACAGAAGAAGAAGGAAGAAAGAAGAGAGAAGAAAGAAGCTCTAGTCTTTCTCTAAGCTAAGCTCTATCTTTCTTTACTCTACTCTAAGCTAAGCTCTATCTTTCTTTACTCTAAGCTAAGAAGAAAAGCTAAGCTCTATCTTTCTTTACTCTAAGCTACTCTACTCTAAGCTAAGAAGAAAAATCTTTCTTTCCCTCTCTAAGAAAAATCTTTCTTTCCCTCTCTAAGCTCTAAGAAAGTAGAAGTACAGAAGAAGGAAGAAAGAAGAGAGAAGAAAGAAGCTCTAGTCTTTCTCTAAGCTAAGCTCTATCTTTCTTTACTCTAAGCTAAGCTCTATCTTTCTTTACTCTACTCTAAGCTAAGAAGAAAAGCTAAGCTCTATCTTTCTTTACTCTAAGCTACTCTACTCTAAGCTAAGAAGAAAAATCTTTCTTTCCCTCTCTAAGAAAAATCTTTCTTTCCCTCTCTAAGCTCTAAGAAAGTAGAAGTAAAAGTAGTAAAAGCTTAACTCTGCCTCCGAGAGTTTTCATCCCGGGTTACGGTACCAGGCAGCTTACAACCCACCTCCAATGCCACCACTGTATGAGGGCCAACTGGTATTGCAGGTTCTGATTTTCAGATTTTGAGTTCGGATTTAGTTCAGATTTGTCCCCAAAAGTTTCTGAAATAATTAGAAGAGCCAATTCATTACATGAACTCCCAAAACTTGTATATGCAAACTGAAAATAGTTCTAAATTCTTTTTTCGACCTCCAGTCAGATAATTGTCAGATAAATTGTCTAATATAACTCACTGGACCTTCTGTGATAAGATTTAAGAATGACAGAAAGATACTCTGATAACGTAAAATGAATCTCATAGCAATGTCCTGGTGTTGAATAAAAAACTAGCCTTGTTTTAATATTTCCAGAAAGAAGTTAAACTCCAAAGATAAAATTCTTCTGCAAGATAAAACTATAGAATCTATTTCCTGAAAGAATTGAAAGCCACAATCAAATTCTCCAGCCTTTGTTAGCTAAGTCTGAGCACTACAACAGAGCTCTCCATGGCAGAGTCAAGGTCCCCTTTCACGATAGAGACTTGTTATAGGAATCTGGCTAGCACTGCATCGTCCAGACTCTCTTTCACCCAAGTGTGGCCAAGTATTGCCAGTGAAGTTCTGGCCAGTGAAGTGGGAACAGAAGTAATATATTTCCACATATCCGGACCAGACTCAATAATGTCTGGGTAGGATCTTTTATTTTCTCACTTCTCCCTCTGTCCTCTGCCTGCTGAATAGTGATACCAGGATGACCCTAAAAGCCATGTACCCAGGTCACCACGTCTCCATCATCCTGAAAGATGATGCATGGAGCAGACACCGTATATAGCCACCAGAGAGGAATTTCATGTGGAAAGTCCTGTGCTTACTTGTTACAGCAACTAGCATTAACATCTTCAAGAGAAAGTTAGAAGAAAGTGAGGATAAAATTCAGCCCTTCTGGGTTTTGTTTGATTATGCTCAGCCTAGACATTCATTCAGAGATCCTGTGGAGGTATAGATAAGATTGAGGTTTCCTTCAGGAGTCCCATCTGGGCTGTTCATTCAGGCATCTGTTCATTTAGAACCACAGCAAACAAATCTCTTTTGAGCTTCATTAATTCAATAGTTTAAACTTTACTTAAGAGAATGCATAGGAGTATCACTGCCTTGGTTCCACACCTATCAAATTTAGTAAACAAGTAAATTCCTAATTCCCGAGGCAATTTTACCAAGAAAAAAATGATGTTCCCAGGACCTAAGAATCAAAGCCACCAAAGACGGAGCCAAGAGGGTGGAGGGTAAAGGATTTTCTTCTCAGAGTCACCTGACCAATTTGTTGCTCACTCTAGTGATGGTTACTGAATGTTTGTGACCATGAGACCAACACCATGGGGAGCTCATGGTCGGGGTTCATGATCTGTGAAACCAAACACAACTGGGAGTAGCCACCAAGGCAAAGAATACAAAACCATGTCACCACACCATCTTCCACATTAGAGAGCCAGATCCACCTACACTCACTTTTTCATCTGCCCAAAGTAGCAGGTGAGGCACTACTGCCTAACTAGCACAGTTTCAAATTGGACAATGGTGACATCCCCAGGCATCGGCTCTTCCTAAGGTCTCCTGGCTTCCTGGAATCTGGCACCCCTGGTTTGAATGGATCAGTGCTTAGTGTGGCTGCACCATCACCTCCACAGTCTCCACAGTGGGGCTGTACTCCTGTGACCCTCCCAATTGTTGCCAGTTTTGCCTCCTGACTGGAATTGCTCAGATCTGAGGCACAAGCTTCAGAGGGTGTTTTTCCTCCAGTTCCCACACTGGCTCCCACAGGGGAACCATCTTTAGTGGATTTGTTAACAGAAAATGCTGTTGATGTCCTGAGGCTCCTGTCCCCAGGAAAGTAGGGAGGAACAATACCTCTGCCACATGCCCTTCCCTTACTGCCTCTCATGGCTCTCCTAAGTTCATGGAAACATGGGCTCAAGGCAAGATGGCAAGGCAAGATGACTAGTGCGGTCTTCTTCCCTAGAAGTTTGTGCATCATGCGTGGAAGAGCTGAGGGTAAGCAGGAGGGTGCTATAGCACACAGACTTGTGGAGTATCTCGCTAGAAAACAGCACCAGTCTTCATTTTGTTCTGAGCCCGTCTTTTGAGAGGGCACTGGCAGCAATGGAGGAGAGACCTCCTCCTGTCATCCATCAGCACGCCCGCTGTGGTCTCCAATGCTGGCAGCATTTCTGTACTTCAGAACGTTGGCACGACTGCTGCGGGTGGCTGGGCCCCGACACACATCTCGGCAGCACCCCGATGCTGATGGCAGGCAGCCCACTGCTCTCACTCCCACTTAATCCGTGCCAGCTCCCAGGAAGTGCAGGCATTGCCAGCAGCTGCTTCCATGACTTGTAGACACATAGGCTGGATTTGTTAGCTCCTTATCAGCTTGCAAATGACTCTGACAAATCTTCTTGCTTGATTTTTTTTCCCCTTTTGAGGAAATGGTTGGGTTCCTATTGCATAGTCTTGTTTATATACCAATTAAAGCAGGAAGCAATTATCATCAATTATCATGTAAGACTAGCTACTGTCTTGTAATTACTGTGTTAATTGACATTAAGTTTAGATAGAAATTATTGTTGCCTCCTTCCAACTAAAAACTAAAGAATGGCATGTCAGGAATGAAAAATAAAATCTTTCCTTTTAAGAAAGTCTGTCTGGAGAGCACTTTTCTTAATCCTTGTATGTTTCTTATTGCTTAAGCCATTCGTTCATTCAAACATGGATAATGAGGATGTGGTAGACGGTTTCTATGAGGGTCTGCAGGAAGCCATGCATCCTGGTTTTCACACCCTTGTGTACTGTACAGTCCTCGCACACTGAAAGGGTGACCTGTATAACCAAGAGGATGCAGCAAAACAATGGTGTGTGACTTCCAAGGTCAGGGCAGAGTCCTGCTTTGTTCTCTTGGCTGCCCATTCCATAGAAAGCCAGCTGCCATGTCAAGGGGACCCTCCAACAGCCTATGGAGAGTGCAGCAGGGCGAGGGACCAAGGTTTCTGCCAACAGCCAATGCAACTTGCAGCCATGCTAGTGACCACTGTGGAAATGGGTCCACCAGCCCCACCCAGGTCTTTAGAGGCCTGTACCCCCAAACTGCAAATTTACAAGACACCCTATTTCAGAACCACCTCATGAAGTCATTTCTAAGTTGCTGACTCACAGAAATTATAAGAAATCATATTTATTGTTACTTTATGCTACCAAGTTTTGAGATAGCTTGTTATGCAGCAGTAGATAACTGACACAGATAGCAATTATTATTATTGATGGTAATGATGGTGAAGTTCATTCCATCCCCTAGAACAAGAATGGACACAATCAGTTGTAGGATGTGCCATTTAAAAAGTGAAGCCCTGGGCTGGGCTTGTGGCTCAGCGGTAGAGCACTTGCCTAGCACGTGTGAGGCACTAGGTTCAATTTTCAGCACTGCATATGAATAAAAAAAAAAAAGGCCCATCAACAACTACATATATATGTACATATATATATATATTTTTTTTTTTAAGTGAAGCCCTTCATTAAAGATGAATCACAAGGTAGATGACTTGGAGCTAAAACGGCATTGCTTATTTAGATTCTGATTTATAGTTGCGGTCTGTGAGAAAGAGAGTAAATACTTAGATGTTTTGACTCCAGGAACTACAACAAAAACTTATTTTTTAAGTAAAATATGGAAGCAAAGTTCTTGGAAAAGGAATTATGGCAGGGCTCCCTCGTCACTCACAGAGGTTTTCTGTGTTGTTTTTCCCACACCCACTGTGAGGAGAAAGAAGGTCTTCCTCGTGCTCAAGTTGTTCTATCGCATGGCTGCCTTATACCCTGTGTCTGCATAGAAGTTAAAGTTCGTGAAATTTGCTTTAGGTAATTATGTGAAGTTATGACACGTATCTCTCAGGGAAGATATGATTTATATGAATTATTCCCCATCAGTGACTCCAGATATAATTAAACTTAACTTAAAATGAATGTATTTTTTTCTGCTTTTCCACCTTACACTGACACTGGTGGTAAACACAGACTATTAAAAAACATGAAAATAAAACTCAATACACATCTGGCTTTCTGAATTAACTGTTATAATTCTTTGTATTATTGCCCAGTAGTTCACAGAAAAGCCTTGATTCAAATAAAAACACCTCTAATTGTTTGCAAATCTAAAATGCAGTGTGAAGCCTTATTCTACACATGGAGTTTATAGAACATTTTCTTATACATTATCTCAGTTGTGGGTTATTAGTGACAGCAACAACATTGGCAAGAAGGTATTTGTTGCTCACTTTACAGACAAGTACACTGGGTAGCAGGGCAGCCTAGGAAGGGCAGACAGAGTAGAACCCAGAAGCTCTGTGAGTAGGGAAGACCTGGGAGCTGACTCTACAGTCATTGGGCCATAGACTAGAGCAAAGGCCCTACTAAGTGATATCTTATTCAGAATTCTGGGAATTTGTTAATCCTGCCTGGACATTTTCCCATACCCTGCAAGGTTCCCAGGAAAGACCCAAGCACAAGGTCCACCCGACTAAGCCACACCCGATTCCACCAGCTGTGATTTCTGTTGCCAGCCTCAAGTGCAAAACTCTAACCAACCAGGCTGGACCACAAGACCTAATTTCCCAAAGGTCACAGTGAGTTCTTAGTATTGCACTGCAGAGCAATGCAGAGACGCCAAGGTGCGTGCCAGCTGTGCGGGGGGCGGGAGGGGGGGTACACAAAGCTGTGAAGAGGGTGCAGATTGGGGCTGTGGTACAGATCAATGGCAGAGCACTCTCCTAGAATATGGGAAGCCCTGGGCTCCTTCCCCAGCATCACAGAGAGAGAGACCGAGAGACAGAGAGCAAATGAATGTCACATGGGAAGATCTGGGCCCCTGGCTGTTGGTCTTCTCAGCTGGATCTGCAGAATCGTACAACCGGACACCACATGAGGGGTGAGGAAGCTTCCTGAAGGAGAGAGAACTAGAAACATCCCCAGAGACAGAAGTGGCCTTGGAGCTCCAGGGAGGGAGCTGGTGGAGGAGGAGAGAGCACTGCCAGCACTCAGTTTTTATTTCCTTTCAAAGCTTTGTCACAAAAATTCTGCCCAATCAATTTTATAGAGATGACCTGGCTGGATCAGATTCCCCCCGACTTTCTGGGGAGTTTGACTCCTGACCCCAACTCCTCACACACCCTGGGGCCAGCATCTTTGAGCTTTCCCCCACTGCTCTCACCCGAGGAACAGGCTTTCTGCCATGATTTCATTCCCTTGGCTGTGTCCTTGCCACCTGCCGGGAGCTGTCCCTGACCCTGGCCACTGCTGATAATCCCGCTGCCTGCCTGCCACTGTTCCTGACCCAGCAGATGCTGTGATCACTTCTACCACATGGGTGGAAGCTGCCTGAAATAAAAACGATTGCACCCACTTTGCAACACAGAAGCCCTCTATGGTCTGTCCTGTGAGACCGTCCAGACACCAGGCTGGCCTCCTGTCTGCAGCATAGGGCCCTGCTTTGTCCTCCCCTTCCCATGGAACACTGGTCAGGGCCCTCCCTCCTGGCTGGCTGAGCTGTCTGCCTGCATTCTCTGGTCCCTCTTTATACACCTCTTCTGGGCTGGGGTTGTGGCTCAGTGGTAGACCACTTGCCTAGCATGCGGGAGGCACTGGGTTCAATCCTCAGCACCACATAAAAATAAAATAAAGGTACGGTGTCTACCTACAACTAAATATTTGTTTTTAAAAGACTGCCCTCTCTTTATACACCGCTTCCCCACAGGAACACAGCAAGTCACCCCACCAGTCCTCAGCTCACAGCCCTCAAATATCTATAATGAAATCTAGACTCCTTAGCATGGCCAAGTCCTCAAGAGCCGAGTGGCCATCTCCAGCCTCGTAACCTTCATGTCAGCATCCACCTGGCCACTATCAGCACCCACCTGCTGCTCAGGTTTTAAGCCAGTGGCTCTCAAACCTTTTTGACTGAAATTTGTCTTGAGGTGTTCTTACCAGGGAATGATACTGCAGCTCCATTTGCCAGGACACTGGGACAAGTTACCAGTGCCCTTGGGGCAGGTGCCTCTGCCTGTGTTCTCAGTTTATTCCAAACAAACCAAAACGGAAGAAGTAAATGCAATTGCCACCCTAAACTTGAGGAGACCAGGAAGCAAGTAGAGTTAGTGAGGCCGAGTCTTTTAAGTGCAGTGGTCTCCAAAACTCTCTGCTCCTGCCTTCTATCAGCGAACACTTTCCAAGCAGGCACACAGCCCCAGTGTGCAAGTTTGTTTGTAAACTAAATACTTGTGTATAAATGATATATTAATGTATACCCATGCATATCCGGTGACACATGTACATAAATTAAGTGCTAATGCAGCGTGTATTCTATGACACCTGAATAAAAATAGAAGCCAAGTGAAGGCATCTGTATCAACTCATTCTTAAGTATCAAAAAATTCATTTTCTTCTACATAAAACATGTGGACACCTTCTGGTAAAAGTATGCAGAATGAAACATGTGATTTTCTTCTCTTTCTCATGAAGCCTTTACTAAAGTACAAATTATCAATAAAGAAACATAAATATATAAGCCCACTGGGACAAAAAGATTGGGAAAGGAAATAGGACATATGACACAAGTAAACACAGTTTTAAAGACAAATATCAAAGATGTTGTTTACAACTAACATGACAGACTATTAAAAAAAAATAGAAATCTAAATCTCTGACGGTGAAGATGCAACAAGAATCAAGTGGTTTGTTTAGCAGCAGAACCTGGAAGAGGCTGAGAAATGAGGAAAGACAAGTAGCCCTTGAAGGTAGGATGTTGGTGGGGCTGCAGGAGGTGAGAGGAGATGAGGGTGAAGCAGGTGCCACCCACCACCCAGACCTGCCAGTCTACCCTCCACTACCCTCCAGACAGACACCTGCCTCCCTCGTCTGCTGAGTCAATGAAGGATGCACGTACATAATTTAGAGAATTCACACCAACCAATAAGAAACTCAAGAGAGAAAAAAAAAGCACGAGGCACAAATGGATATTCCACACAGGAAGAAATGTAGGTGGCCACTACACATTCTTCAGTGGCTATCGAGAAGGTACAAATTGGGGTCAGAATGAAACGATATATTGTGTTCATTTGGTGGGCAAAAACTAAGAAGCCTTAAGATAACAAGTGTGATTGAGGATCTAATTTGGCAAGCTTCTTGGAAACAGCAGATGAGAGAATAATTTAGAAAACAATATGGCATTATTATGTGCATTAGATGGACTCTGCCAGTGACTATGGTAAGCAGCTCCTCCATCTCAGGCTCTTACCACATAAAGGCCTCCCTTAGACGGTGCCAGCCTTCCATGAGTGCGCTGAATGGCTCTCCTCAGTGTTGGCTCCAGGGTCTAGGTTCAGGCCACCAACGGCTCTACCATCTCAGAGGATTGGGCTTCCAGTGTTGAAAGACTGTCTGGAATGCTTTATGGCCAGGTATACACTGGGTTCAATTACTTCCACTCACATTACATTAGCAAAAACTTAATCACATGACCCCATGCTGTCTACAAATAGGCTGGGGGAAAATGTCATCTTGTATCATCAAAGTAAGGAAATTTGTGGGTACCCAGCAGGTCTCTGGAACATTTTGTAAACTTGAGCATAAATACAACATCAGACTGGAAATTCCTTTCCTGGATACCCTGAGTAGCTACTAGGAGACCCCAGGGGAATTCTTACACATGCACACCAGAAATAAATACAAGTATTTTCATGGAAACATAGTTTCCAGTAGCAAACCTGGAAGCAATCCAAATATCCACCAATAACAATGCAAATATTTACCAATGAGGACTGGAAGCCACTCAGATACCCCCCCCAACACAAAAACCTGGAAACAATCCAAATGCCCATCATCAGATGAAGAGATAAATAATGGCTTGTTCACCAAATGAAGCATTTACAGAATTAAAATGAATGAACTGGAATCATGGACAATGAAAAAGTGAATTTTCTAAACAGAGGTTGAGTGGAAGGAAAGCAAATCACCCAAGTTCACTGAAGTATAGTATCTTTTATAAAATTTAACAATCCTAAATAATAAACTATTGAAGGGGATGCATTTGTGGCTTCAAAGATTATTTTCAAGTAGGAAAAGGAAGGATGGACGTGACGGGGGAGGAGTGTGTGGCCGGTTCTCATGGGGTCAACACCATTCTAGCTTAGAGGATGTTGTGAGGTTCATGCACATTCACTTTATATCTGTGTTTCTTAACTCATGCGTGTTTTAAATGTGAGAGGAAAACTGAATAAGATTCTAAATAAAATTCTAAACAAAAAGATTTTAAGTAAGAATTGGGGAAACAGGAGAAGGGAGGTAACAGAAGCAGGATGAGCTGTCACCCAGAGAACCTTGCTTCTGCCCTCAGGGCAAAAACACACCCTGGACCTGATCCCCCTTGGAAGGCAGCCTTGTGGAGCCTGCAGGATGCAACTGTAAGAAACACTTCTGTCATCTACCCCCCCCCCCCCCCGTCTCCAAGGAGGGAGGGTGGGGTCTGTGACAGGCACGTCTTGGACCCTGAGGAGCCTTATCTGTAGGATGAAGGCTGGGACCCTCAGGAGGGATGTCTGGACACTGTTTTTACATATTGCAAATAAAAGGATGTTTTGTTTTGCCTATTGTTCCGTATCCTTTTGACATAAAGAGATTGCCATTATATTGGTTTTTAAAAAAAATAAATAAAATCAGAATGCGGCCTGGCCACGAGAGAGAAGGGAGTTCCATGACGACAGAAGCCAAGGCAGAAGCGCTTGACAGGACACCTGGAATGATAAGTGCGTCAACACGTGTTCATCACTATCATAAGTCATGCTGCTACTCACTATGGAGATATGGCATGTGCATGTCCCTGTGTGTAAGTGTGCGTTCATACAGGTGTGTACATATGTCTCACCATGCACAGATGACGGGCACCATTCTAAAAGATGGGATATGCAGACTGTCCCATCCTCCCTGTCCCAGCACTTTAAATCCTAGTTCTCTTACTGGTGCGTTATGCGGTCTTCATCTTTTGCATGAGAGTCACCCTCTCCCGGTTCCTAGCATCCTTTCTCTGGTCCCAGGCTGATTGTGCTCTTCCTTTTCTCAGTTTCATTTTGAAAACATAAGGGTTTTTCTCCTATCAAAACAAACATTTGCTATTTCTGTAATTATAATTTGGTGTTAATAAGTTCTTTTCTGTTCCTGCAGCCTTTTACTATTGTACCAACACAGAGTTCAAGGATAAAAATAGAACTGTGGAAGTCACTGGGGTACAATTTGTAAGAGAATTCTTAGCTGCTGATAAGGCTCAGCCACAACAGGAGGAGAGAGGAAAGCAGTTAAACGGAATGTCCTCTGGTGTCCTTTCAAAGCCTACAGCTTGCCGTCTCCTTGAGAGTGATGACTATATCACTCGTCTCCGTCTTCCCTGTCTGGAGAGCAGAGACTTCCTGAACTTGCCATGCAATAAATATTAAATAAATTAGTAAATTTATCAGTGAATGGATGTTGGAAAAGAAATTCTTCCCTGAAGCTCCATGGGGGGTGCAAATAGTCCACCTCCAACGTGGACAGAGAATAGTCTTGCCTGCTTTGCTTCCCTGTGCTCCTCCAAAGGCCTAAGGGAGGGGGCCAGACACCAGACTGAGCACCCTGAAGCACATTCCGCATGTAGGTGAGGCATTCCATTTAGTCTTGAGATGCTTGGGATGATCAGAAAGTTCTTTTTATCCATCATCAGCCCGATGAACATGCGGCAGTCTGCAGGTTCTGCTGGGTGAGGGAGCGCTCGCTGCAGGGTTGCTCCTCCCTGGATCCTAACCTCAGCCCTGCATGTCCCAGGCAAGTTGCTTCTTCTACCCACAGAGCCTGAGATGCCTCATTTATAAAACAAAGAAATCAGGCTATTATGACACAAAGCTTAAATAAGAGCATAGGAAGTTCCTGGCTTAAGGACGGTGCTCAATATCTGTCAGTCCCATCTCTTTTGCACCCATTTGCTCTGGTTCAAGGTTATCATCCAACCACAGATGTTCTTGTCCTCTTCCAAAGGACAGCCACTCGGAGTTAAGCACAGACACGGTACCATTGTGTATGTTGACTCCAGACAGACCAGGTTCCCCACGTCAGTAATGTGGCTGGGTTTTTGCTGCCCCAGTGCGGACACTGCAGAGGTCAATACGATCCTCCCAGCAAACAAGTGAAGTGGTCCCACAGGCTGCATGCATCTGCATTTCTTTAGAAAGGAACCAGACCAGAGAGGTGAAGCAGCTTGCCTGACATCAACCAGCCAATTCCAAGGAGAACCTGAACTAGAAGCTGGTCCCCTTCCCAGCTCCTTCCCTACCCTCCCACAAGCCCATGGCAGACACTGTGTGCTTTTAAGTTACAGTCACTTTTAAGCCTCAGAAATGAGCAGTTGTTTCACACAGACTTGCTGTCATTAAGTCATCAGCACAACTCTTGGGAACAAAACTGTGCCTTTTTAATTAGTGCCTCGAATGAATTAATGGTTCATTATTCTTTCCCATCTCAAGCTGAGATCATTATTAAAATCTGAAGAAATAATGAATAGCCAGACAGGGAAATTCAGAGTAACTTGGAGAGGGTCACTTTTCCTCCATGGATCCACAGTGCACAGGAGTGACTTGAGAGCCTGGTCCCCTGACTAAGCAGCATGGGCAGAGCGGGAAGCCAGAGAAAGCTCCTGACACTTGAACTCGGGTCACCTCCAAGCAAAGATGTGCCATTTCAAGAATAGACGGCTTTCTGGAAAGATTCATCTGGTCCCCGGAGGCATACTGGATTCAGATAAGTAACCAGTCTTCTATAAGTCCAATCTCTCAACTCCAGATCAGAGAAGTCAGAGACATCTGTTATTCACTCTGCAAACACTTGTTGAGGACCTACTGTGTACCAGCCCCAGTGCTGAAGATCCACGATCACCAAGACACAGTCCCTGATTTCAAAAAAGAGATGCAGATGGGCATGGCAATTGGCTGCAGAACACCAGGCCAGGTTCATTCACCAAGGTCACTGGTGTTTTCCTGATGTTCAGGAAGCTCTTGAAGAAGGGCTGATGTTTTTAAAACCTAGGTCTCGAAAATGGAGTGAAGAGCTGTACCCCTTCCTCTACTCAATGTTACGTAGCATTTTTTTATAACCTTCTAAATATTTCATGACACCTACTTGAAAAAAAAAAAAAAAACCTGCTGTACAACCAAATAAAGGCAAGGATTTTAACATTGGCAGCATCTACTGAGCACCTTTCTGGTGAGACACAGAGGCAGTTATTAGAGATACAGTCCCCACATGTCAGCCCATCGTGAGTGGCCGTTGTTCTCCATAAAAAGAGCTCAAGCTGTAATGATGATCAGATTCTGTAATTACCGGAGAGTGGGTCCCGTCCTAATTGTGAGGCTAATTTGGGCAGGTGACTTTCTCTTCAGGAACCTCATCTGTAAAATGAAGAGGTCAAGCACAGAGGCACTAAGCTTCCCGTGCTGTAAGTCTATGATTCTACAATTTCTGTGAAATATGTTTTTGCCTTTGAAGCTCAGTCGCTGAATGATTCCACCCACAAGGACAGCAACCGAAACTCCGCTAAATGCCAGGGTGTCTGATAATCGAGGGGAAGAAAAAAAAATCCATTATCCCAGAACATTCAAGGAGAATTGAAAAATTCCATCAGAACGTAGCCAGCAACCTTGCTTGTAATCGTAAGAAGGCGACGGAGACAGAGAGCACATGCAGGCCCAGCGAGCCAGGTGGTAAAGGAGGGCACGTTGGCTGAATGAAGTGCTTGCCAGGTGCAGGGACCCATAAATATTCCACACACTCAATTGATTTTTCAAAATGAGTTCCACTGCTCATTTGTAAATCCAGCGATATGTCTTTTGGTTGTTCTCTGGCCTCTGCCATCCCGCGTGCTCTGTCTACGGTGGAATTTCTTCTGTTCCCGTCAAACAGTCAACCTCAATCTGCTCTCCCTTAACACCACGGAGCTCAGTGCATCGTTCTAGCATCTCACGGATAACACAGTCACGTGATGTGGAGCAGGACGCTGGAGAAAACTGAGGCCAAGACACGCCACAAAAACGGGTGGAGGGGCCACAACACCAGGACAAGAGCTCTCACAGTGCCACTGGGTGTCCCAGGATTCAGGTCACTCTCATTTCTCTTAGTGTTACTCCATTTTTTTTCAAGTTAGGAACACAGAAAAATGTTAACGATTTCCAACACAATGGAATTAATAACTGAGACCACTTGAAACTGAGTGAGGTAGGCCTAGATGTTCCATTTCCCAGGAATCCCAGCCCAAGGCCTCGGGGAACAGCTCAGCACATCAGCTGTTGTAGTCAGGGAATTTATGAGAGCTGTTGTAACAAACGATCAAACTCTCAGCAGATTAATACCAGCATGGTTTATTTCTTATTTGGGTCATTGTCTAACCAGGCATTCCAAGTAGCAAGTGGTGTTCTAAGCAGTGGCTCGGGGGTGACAGTTCCTGCTCTCTTGTGGCTTTGCCATCTTCTAGGCTCTCCTGGAAATTCTCCACTGGATGATTTACATGCAGCCTGCTGA
The DNA here is from genome assembly GCA_025594165.1 of Tamias sibiricus. Taxonomy (NCBI): domain Eukaryota; kingdom Metazoa; phylum Chordata; class Mammalia; order Rodentia; family Sciuridae; genus Tamias; species Tamias sibiricus. The sequence continues at coordinate 174,959,056 of CM046658.1, read as the reverse complement.
TAAGCAAGGAGAGAGAATGGAGAGTATCACAGAACACCATAGTCAGACATCCACCACTTCCTCCTATATTCATTGACCAGACACCAACCAGATGGCCATGTGGCAGGTGCCCCCTGCTGTCCAAAAGGAGAGAATGGGGTAGTTGAGCATCTGGCCAGTCTGCCACAAGTCAGGCAGCTTGTTAGAACTCTCAGTTTCAAATTGTGGACCATGATTAGCAGACCTGGAATCACCTGGGCCTTTTCAGAAATGCAGAAACCTGGGCCCCATCTAAGGACTCCATATTTTAATAAGACCCCTAGATTATCTTGTTTTGAGTAATGTTAAGTCAGACCACTCAAAATTCTAATCACCACCAAAAGTGCTGAACCCATCGAAACAGAAAATAATCATAATCACTAGAAGTTTTCTATGACAGTGATCCCCAATTCATCTCAGGTAGACCGGGCACATAAAGAAGTACACCTGTCATGCAAGGGAACCATATTTTATTGAGCACTTATTTTGTGTCAAGTGTAAAACCAGACATATCACATACGTTATTTTATGTAAGAATGACCACAATCCTGAAAGAAAAATCATGACCTGTTAAAGAGAAGTGAGAAAAATTAATTTGATATGTAAAGAAATTTAGATATCCAAGACTACCCAGCAGGTTAGCAAGAGAGTAAGGCAGGGTCCCAGAACTACAGTGTCTGTCATCTGGTGCTCTTGATGTTCTGCCGTGCGGTAGCTCAGCCACATTTCAAGCTTGTTATTTAGAAGATGGGCTAGTGCATAATAACTTGGAAAGGGCTCTAGAATCATGTGATTTGGAGGAGAAGATGAAGTGCTCGATAAGGCTTACAAACATACATGTTTTAAATTTTTAAATTATTCAGTGGGAAAAAAAACAGAGATTTTCTTAAAGCTAGATTTAAAAAGATCTCACAGTCTGTTTTAGTCCATTTTAACCTTGGTGAGAAGTGTAGCATGTCACATGCATAAGTGATTAGGCATCCAAGACAGGAGACGTGCACCATAGCCGATCTCCATGAAGATTGAATACCTCATGGAGACAATTATAAAACTAAATCTCATCTCCATGTAAACAAGATAAAGAAAACGAACCAATGATATTCTGATGGTTAACAGACAAAGCAGACTGGGATGCATTCAGGGATCTGGGGCGCCCTTTCTTCTTTTCTCCTCGCCTATTTGGCAACATTTGTTAACTCCTGCTGTAATACTCTGCTCCTCATTGGGGTATCTTGCAGTTTATAATGATCTTAGTAAGGACAGTATGTCTTACAGTATGGAGACCATGTCTCATAGTATGAAAAAGACTCTTAAAAATGTGCATTAAAAGAGAATAAAAACACGGCATTTGCAGGTAAATGGATGAAGTTGGAGAATAGAATGGTAAGTGAAGTTAGTCGATCCCAAAAAACCAAATGCTGAATGTTTTCTGTGATATAAGGATGCTGATTCATAATGGGGCTTGGGGTGGGGAGCAGGAGAGGATTAGATGAACTCTAGATAGAGCAAAAAGGAGGGAGGGGAAAGGAGGGGTATGAGCGTAGGAAAGATGGTGAAATGAGATGGACATCATTACCCTAAGTAATGTATGAAGACACAAATGGTATGATTCCACTTTGTGTACAATCAGAGATATGAAAAAAATGTGCTGTAGTCTAATTCCTAGATCCTTGATCCACTTTGAGTTGTGTGCATGGTGAGAGATAGAGGTTTAATTTCATTATGTTGCATATGGATTTCCAGTTTTCCCAGCACCTTTTTTGAAGAGGCTATCTTTTCTCCAATGTACATTTTTGGCACCTTTGTCTAATATAAGATAACTGAAATTATATGTGTTAGTCTCTGTGTCCTCTATTCTGTACCATTGGTCTACCAGTCTATTTTGGTGCCAATACCATGCTGTTTGTGTTACTATTGCTCTGTAGTATAATTTAAGGTCTGGTATATTGATGCCACCTGCTTCACTCTTCTTGCTAAGGATTGTTTTAGCTATTCTAGGTCTCTTATTTTTCCAGATGAATTTCATGACAGCTTTTTTTTATTTCTATGAGGAATGTCATTGGGATTTTGATTGGAATTGCATTAAATCTGTATAGCACTTTTGGTAGCATGGTCATTTTGACAATATTAATTCTGCCTATCCAAGAGCAAGGTAGATCTTTCCATCTTCTGAGGACTTCTATAATTTCTTTCTTTAGTGTTCTGTAGTTTTCATTATAAAGGTCTTTCACGTCTTTGGTTAAGTTGATTCCCAGTAATTTATTATTTTTATGCTATTGTAAATGGGGTAGTTTTCCTCATTTCCCTTTCAGAGGATTTGTCACTGATATATAGAAATGCCTTAGATTTATGGGTCTTGATTTTGTATCCTACTACTTCGCTGAATTCATTTATGAGTTCTAGAAGTTTTCTGGTGAAATTTTTTGGATCTTATAGGTATAAAATCATATCTTCAGCAAATAGTGATAATATGAGTTCTACTTTACCTATCTGTATGCCTATAATTTCTTTCGTCTGTCTTATTGCTCTGGCCAGTGTTTCAATTACTATGTTAAATAGAAGTAGTGAAACTTGTTCCAGTTTTTAGAGGGAATGCTTTCAATTTTTCTCCATTTAGAATGATGTTGGCATGGGGCTTAGCATAGATAGCTTTTACGATGTTGAGATATGTTCCAGTTATTCTTAGTTTTTCCAGTGTTTTGAACATGAAGGGGTGCTGTATTTTGTTGAATGCCTTTTCTGCATCTATTGAAATAATAATATGGTTCTTATCTTTAAGTCTATTGATGTAATGAATTACATTTATTGATTTCCATATGTTGAACCATCCTTGCATCCCTGGAATGAACCCCACTTGATCATGGTGTACTATATTTGTTATATATTTTTGTATCCGTTTTTCTAGAATTTTACTGAGAATTTTTGCATCTATGTTTATTAGAGATATTGATCTGAAGTTTTCTTTCTTTGATGTGTCTTTGCCTGGTTTTGGTATCAGGGTGATATTGGACATGTCAGATTAGACCCCAAGTTTCTTAATAAGACTCCTATAGCACAAGAATTAATATCAAGAATCAATAAATGGGATAGATTCAAACTAAAAAGCTTCTTCTCAGCAAAAGAAACAATCAGTGAGGTGAATAGAGAGCCTACTAATTGGGAACAAATTTTTACCACATGCACATCAGATAGAGCACTAATCTCTAGAATATATAAAGAACTCAAATATCTTAACACACACAGAAAAAACAAATAACCCAATCAATAAGTGGTCCAAGGAACTGAAAAGACACTTCTCAGAAGAAGATATACAGTCAATCAACAAATACATGAAAAAATGTTCAACATCTCTGGCTATTAGAGAAATGCAAATCAAAACCACTCTAAGATATCATCTCACACCAGTCAGAATGGCAGCTATTAAGAACACAAACTGAAGGAGCCCCAATTAGGGAGATGGCTATTGCGGTCAGCTGGAAGCCATAAGTTCCACCTGATAATAAGTATGTATGTGACGCACCTGTAAATGCACGTGAGGCACCCGCAAAGCTAAAGGTATATAACCAGGTGAAAGCGGTCGGAGCCAGGAGAAGAATGAATTCATTCAGTCAGTCATGCAGTCGCTCGGTCGGAAGAAGAGTTCAGGTCGGAGAAGAAGAAAAGAATCAGAGCGGCCAGAACGTAGGCAGAGTGGTTACAGAAGAGAAACCAGATAGAAGAAGTAATTGCTGGTCAGAGTCAGGCTGAGGCTCCCGAGGAAGAAAGAAGAAAGAAGAAAGAAAGCTCTAAAAAATAATCTTTCTCTAAGCTAAGCTCTCTCTATCTTTCTTTCTTTCTCTCTAAGCTAAGAAAAGAAGAAAGCTCTCTCTAATCTCTCTCTAATCTTTCTCTCTAAGCTCTTTCTAAGAAGAAGAAAAATCTTTCTTTCTCTCTCTAAGCTCTCTCTAAGAAAGTAGAAGTAAAAGTAGTAGTATCTTTACTCTGCCTCCGAGAGTTTTCCTCCCGCGGCGTTGTGGCTGGCCACGACAGGCAGCTTACAACAAACAATAATAAATGTTGGAGAGGATGTGGGAGAAAAGGCATACTCATACATTGCTGTTGGGACTGCAAAATGGTGCAGCCATTATGGAAAGCAGTATGGAGATTCCTTGGAAAACTGGTAATGGAGCCACCTTATGACCCAGCTCTTCCACTCCTCAGTCTATACCCAAAGGACTTAAAAACAGCATACTACAGGGAAACAGCCACATCAATGTTTATAGCAGCACAATTCACAATAGCTAGGTAGTAGATGAATGGATAAAGAAAATGTGGTACATATACACAATGGACTATTACTCAGCAATAAAAGAGAATAAAATCATGGCATTTGCAGGTAGATGGATGAAGTTGGAGAATATAATGCTAAGTGAAGTTAGCCAATCCCAAGAAGTCAAATGTCAAATGTTTTCTCTGATATAAGGAGGCTGATTCACAGTGGGATTGGGATGGGCAGCATAGGGGGATTACAGGAACACTAAAAAGGTCAATGGGGAGGGAGGAGAAGAGAGGGGTCAAAAGGGTGAAGAAAAAAAAAAGATGGTAGAATGAAATGGGTATCATTACCCTGAGTGCATGTATGAAGACACGAATAGTGTGAATATACTTTATATACAACCAGAGATATGTAAAAATGTGCTCTATAAGTATAATGTGAAATGTAATGCATTCTGCTGTCATTTCTAACAACTTAGAATAAAAATAAATAAATAAATGTGCTCTATATGTGTAATATGAATCATAATGCATTCTGCTGTCATATATAACAAATTAGAATAAAAAATTTTTTTTTAATTTTTTTAAAAATGTGTATTCCCAAGCCCAGTCCCCAGAAATTCTGATTTAGTCCAGCTGGACTGGCACAGGAGGCTCTGAATGCTCAAAAAGCAGCCTAGGCGCTATTGGTGCAGGTGGTCCCTGAGCATCGCTTTGGGAAATGCTGATTAATATAGTTTGCAGTATAGCAACCATTCATTTACACCTCACCTTCCAGTACTATCAAAGCAGGACCTCAGTTCTGATTCTCTGCTCCTCAGTGCCTAGCTCCTTGCCTGGAACATTGGGATACAAATATGTTCAATTTGTCATTCCCACAAACATTTATTTTATAAATGGAATAAATGATAAGTAGATAAAATAAAGAAAGATTAAAATGAATTAATGAATAACAGGCACTATGGGCTTCGTTCCAACATATTAAAAAGTGCTACCCTGACTCTGAGAGCCCGTGGAGGACAGAAACAACATGTCTTCCTGCCCCTATCCTAAACAATTCTGGGGGAAAATTGCATATTCCTGCAATTTGAGATCAAACAAAAATAACATATCTACTCTTCCAAAAAATATCTCCTTCTGGAAAATAAGACTATGCCCTCATTCATTGGCTTACATATCAATACTAACAGCATCGAGGCAACATGGGTGCTCTTACCTCCCTGTGCAGAATAGTCAAAAGCTTTGATGTTAGAAACTCCGTGCAACCCCAACCAGTTCCCCACCTCGCAGCCAGTTCTCCACCAGTCAAGAAACAAAGATTGAAACTCAGTGAAAACCTCCAATCAATCAACAAATTCATGAAAAAATGTTCAACATCTCTGGCAATTACAGAAATGAAAATCAAAACTACTCTGAGATTTCATTTCACTCCAGTCAGAATGGCAGCTATTAAGAATGTAAACAATAATAAATGTTGGAGAGGATGTGGGGGGAAAATCCACACTCATACATTGCTGGTGGGACTGCAAAATGGTGCAGCCAGTATGAAAAGCAGTATGGAGATTCCTTGGAAAACTGGAAATGGAACCACCTTATGACCCAGCCATCCCACTACTGGGTCTATTCCCAAAGGACTTAAAAATAGCATACTACAGGGACACAGCCACCTCAATGTTTATAGCAGCACAATTCACAAGAGCTAAACTGTGGAACCAACCTAGATGCCCCTTAGTAGATGGGTGGATAAAGAAAATGTGGTATATATACACAATGGAATGTTACTCAGCAATTAAAGAGAATAAAATAATAGCATTTGCAGATATGTGGATGAAGTTGGAGAATATAATGCTAAGTGAAGTTAGCCAATCTCAAAAATCCAAATGCTTAATGTTTTCTCTGATATAAGGAGGCTGGTTCACAGTGGGGTTGGGATGGGGAGCATAGGAGGATTAGAAGAACACTAGAAAGGTCAATGGGGAGGGAGGGGAAGGGAGGGAGCAAGAGGGTATAAAGGGAAAAAAAAAAGATGGTAGAATGAGATGGATATCATTATCCTAAATGCATGATTGAAGACATGAATAGTATGAATATACTTTGTATACAAACAGTATTATGTAAAAAGGTATGCTATATGTGTATTATTAATTGAATGTAATGCGTGCTGCTGTTATATATACAACAACTTTTCTCCACCAGTCAAGAAACAAAGATTGAAACTCAGTGAAAACTCCAATCAATCAACAAATTCATGAAAAAATGTTCAACATCTCTGGCAATTACAGAAATGAAAATCAAAACTACTCTGAGATTTCATTTCACTCCAGTCAGAATGGCAGCTATTAAGAATGTAAACAATAATAAATGTTGGAGAGGATGTGGGGGGAAAATCCACACTCATACATTGCTGGTGGGACTGCAAAATGGTGCAGCCAGTATGAAAAGCAGTATGGAGATTCCTTGGAAAACTGGAAATGGAACCACCTTATGACCCAGCCATCCCACTACTGGGTCTATTCCCAAAGGACTTAAAAATAGCATACTACAGGGACACAGCCACCTCAATGTTTATAGCAGCACAATTCACAAGAGCTAAACTGTGGAACCAACCTAGATGCCCCTTAGTAGATGGGTGGATAAAGAAAATGTGGTATATATACACAATGGAATGTTACTCAGCAATTAAAGAGAATAAAATAATAGCATTTGCAGATATGTGGATGAAGTTGGAGAATATAATGCTAAGTGAAGTTAGCCAATCTCAAAAATCCAAATGCTTAATGTTTTCTCTGATATAAGGAGGCTGGTTCACAGTGGGGTTGGGATGGGGAGCATAGGAGGATTAGAAGAACACTAGAAAGGTCAATGGGGAGGGAGGGGAAGTGAGGGAGGGAGCAAGAGGGTATAAAGGGAAAAAAAAGAAGATGGTAGAATGAGATGGATATCATTATCCTAAATGCATGATTGAAGACATGAATAGTATGAATATACTTTGTATACAAACAGTATTATGTAAAAAGGTATGCTATATGTGTATTATGAATTGTAATGCGTGCTGCTGTTATATATACAACAACTTCAAATTAACAAAAAGAAGACCACCCACCCTAAAATATTACTAATAATCTTGCTTTATTTCTTATCTTGAAGGTAGAATGAGACTTATTTTATTAAAATAAGCTTTGAAAACTTAACTTTGCTTGATCAGAAAGTTTTCTGGGAAGTCAACAGCCAGTACCACAAAGCCTCTTAGCACAGGCCCTCAGAAAGCCCAGTGGGCAACGATTCTGCGATCATTGCTTTAGTCGGGATCCAGAGCCCTGGGACAGGTTAGGAGAATATTATGAAGTTGACAAATATAATTTTCTAGCCAGCCCTTTCCAATGTGTGGGTTTGGAGAAAAAGGAAGGAGTGAGCCTCTTATAGTCTATCATACATTATTTATTCATGCATTCATTTGACCAATATTTATTGAAAAACTCCATGGGGCTAGACATAGGAACACAAAAACTAGAGAGTCAGATGGAAAAGAGGACTACGTACAGCAATCAGTGTGACCTTGTGTAATAAGGGCCGTGATGAGCTCCTACCAGAGCAGTGGGAACACAGAGAACAGAGGGTCCTGTTCTGCCCATAGCATCAGGGAGCACACTGCCCGGTGCAGAACGGACATGGCGTGTGATCTAAGGTGTGTAAGAGGATTAGATATTGCTAGGAAGACAAGGTAGGATGAGCATTTCCAACATATAAAGCAAGACGGCAAAGATTCAGTGACAAAGAGGTTGGTGCCAATGAGGTTGTAAGTAATTTCTCTTTTCTGGAACACAGAACTTGAGAAATAAATATGGAAAGGTTAACAGGGGCCAAATAATCAAATGCTTTCTTTGTAAGGATATTTAACTTAACAAACCACTGAAGGATTTTACATAAGAGTTTGACAGGACAAAATTTATATTTGGGAACATTCCTTCTGATAGCAAAGTAGAAGGTGAACTGGGATACAAAGGGGTGTGCTGGGGACAGGAGGGTAGATGGCCAGAGACAGCAAAGGTTGGAACAAACATGTGGGTTGAACTGAATCCTCCAAATAGATAAGTTCAAGTCCTCTTTCCCAGTAGGTAAGAACACAACTTTATTTCATAACATGAACATGTAATCAAGTTAAGATACAGTCATAATTGATTACGGTAGCCTCTAATCCAATTAGTGGTGTCCACAGAAGAGGAAAATGTGGGTACACACAAATGGAGAAGGTCACGTGACAGTGTGGCAGAGGTTGGAATGATGAGTCTGTGGGCTAAAGAATAAAGGATTGTCATCAGTCACTAGAAGGTATGGAGGGAAAGGAGGAGCCGTCAGAGAGAGCAGGGCCCACACCCACCTTGACGTCAGCCTTCTGAGCGCCAGAACTGTGAGCTAACACAGATTGTTTGACACCTTCCAGTTGGTGGTATTTTACCCCAGAAAAGGCCTTAGGCCACTGTAGGAAATTAACAGGAAAGGAAACACAGAGTGGATGGAGGAGGAGGACATCCTAAGACCTGTAAATAAAAACTGTAGGATGCAGAGAAGATTGAAAATGACGTTTAGAAACTCAGTGAGGCGCCCAGGAGGACCCATTGGTTTGTCCTTCCATCAGTGCTGGAAACAGCAGGCCCAGGCAAGTAAAAGCTAAGGGAGATTGACAGGAAGGTGCTCACACTGCTCTGTAGGCCGGAAGGAGAGGCAGATCGGGCGTCTTACGCTGCCACAGGAGCGGAGCCATCACAGACAGGGAGCACGATCTTAATTAGGTCCCTGCTGCAGACTTCGGGGAGAGGGGAAGGCGTGCACCTCAGCATCTCGTGCTGTGTGGCTCAGGAAACAGAGGCTCCTCCTGCTGTCCTTCAGTCCCAAGGCTAATGGGTTTCAATTACACCTTGATGAAAGCCATTTGATTCAACTGACGTCTTGTCCACCCGTGCCACATGACTCACACCCCCTGTGTCTGCTGTGAGCACCCGCTTCCTGTTCTTCCTTGACATTTCCTGCAGTGGCCTTCCCCACTTGAGTTCAAACACAATTACCTGAGTTCCAGTCCCCAGCACCTAATTAGCCTCCTAATTTTTACTCTCTACTTCCAATCCTCCTCTCTCTTCCTTTTTTCCCCCAAATCCATCTCCACACGCATCCAAAGATGTTTTTCTTAACATAAACCTGATTGCATGGTAGCTCTCCGAGTTCTGCAGGGGGATCCGATGTCCCTTGTCTAAGACCTTTCAAGGTCAGGCTCTGGATTCTTCTCCAGCCTCACGTCTGAGCTTCCCTTACATGGCCAGGTCTCATTGCCATCCTGCTACTCGGAGATCTTCAAGCTTTATTGCATGTTTGTGCTGCTCCCTGACCCGGGTGGACCCGCTCACCTCGTCTTCGTGTTCCGTGCCCCCTTCCATGCGAGGCCTGTATGGTCCTAACCCAATGTGGGGGCTGTCCGCCCCCGCCCTCCAGGCTCCCGCCGCAGACATTTCCAGCAGTGCCTCTCCAGTCCTGTACTGTGCATAATGCGACTCTCTCTCAACAGACTACAGTCACAGGAGACTGACGGCCTCGCGGGGTAGTTATAGTCCCAACACCTAGACACTGACACCTAGTAGGCCCTCAGAAGCTAAGCAAAACGAGAGCAAAGCCACCGCAGTCCTTCTGGAAGTCTGGCCTCCATGACAGCAGCAGCCAGCGTGGGCACCCTGGGGTTTTCCTATCAGGCCAGGTGATTTATGAGTGGTGTGATTCATCAGGCTGCATGTACCAGGTGTCACCCCTGCATTCGGCTTCACTGATCAAGAAAATGAATTCGATCCTGGCTCTGTCCTCTGATAGCAGCTTGCCAGGAGAAGTCGTTAATGCAGTAAATTATCTTCCCAGCTGTTAGTATCGTGTACTGTCTTGTTTTCCTTCTTTTAGTTCAGCTGAGCATCAATTTGTGCGGCGATATTTACATGAACATCTTCATTTCATCAGTACCATTGTCCATCTGCTTGACTGAGGGTGGAATTACCAAACTGTGGCCAGGAGTGAAGGCATTAGCCAGACCAGAGGGCAACTTCTCCCTGGAGAGAAGGGCGGCCACATTTCCAATTGCTCTGCCCGTGCTTACCACTGAATGAAGCCTGGCAGGCGCGGAGCCGGAGATTAGAAAGCCTAAGCAGAAAGTTAGAGACGGGGGCTATTTGTCTTCTCTAAGACAGACTCTACCACAAAGGCTGACTGCAGAACACAGAAGAAGTACCTTGGCTTCTTTAGCTGGGACCCCTGTCTCAACCCCCCATCTAAGGAATGCATCGTTCATTCATTTGAAAGATAGCTAACGTGCGCCTAGTGTGAGCCAGACATTGTGAACTAAGAAGGTAAAACGTCTCTAAATTCACATTTACTGTAACCCATCAGGTCAACAAGAACCTCTTGAATACCAAGCAGGATTCTAAGTCCTGGGGATGGAGCATTGGTTAAAAAACCAAGGCCAAAGCCTGGAAATCTGAGGGGGTGATGTTTAATCACCAGATTTTTTGGGGGGGGAATACCCAGCCCTTTTGAAGCCTGCAAGACAGAAACAAGGTTGATATGCCCAGGGAGAGAGAAAAGGGGGGTGTTTTAAGTGACAGGTAGTGACAGGGCTTCTAGAAGCAGGCAGCAGCCAAGGCATGACTTTCAGATCTTTATTCTACATGTGATAGGAAGACATTAGAGGAATTCAAAGGAAGGTCTGACATTTTCTGAATGTCAGAAACTGAAAAAGGACCACCTGGTTGGCCTCTATCAGGGAGGGGACTGCCCAGAAATGAGGCTGGAGGCAGAGGGACCTGTTAAAAATTACTGGTTTGGCCAAGGCGAGGAAGGAGGCAGCTAAAAGAGGGCTGTGGCAAACATGGAGGAGTGAGTGACTAAAGTCAGCACAGATTTCCTGGTGAATGGCTAGCACTTCCTGATGGTGGAGAATGGAATGCATGTGAGAAAGAGAGAGAGATGAGCCTAACTCTCAGGTTGGTGGCTGGAGCAACTTTGTGGATGGCAGAGCCATTTATTAAGGTAAAGAAGGCTTGGGAGCCGTGAGCTGATTTGCAGAGGAAAATCGATAGGCCTGTTACAGGCCTGTTGTGCCGAGATGCCTATCAGGCATCAAGGAGGGATGTCACGTGGCCATTACAGCATAAGGAAGATGGAGCAGAGGAGGCAGCTGGCCCAGGGCACTGCACAGGAGTGCGGGGTGGCTCAGACACATCGCAGACTGGAGGCAACTTGCGTCCCTGAGCATCTGCCATATGTCAGGCACGTGCCTCTAAGTCTCAGGTGCAGTGCTTCATTTCTCCACACTGCAAGAGATGGAATTCCTCCACAGGGCCAGGCTTAGGGGGCAGCATGCCGCAGTCCCTTCCTGTCTGTACCCCAGCCCACCACTTTCGGTCAGTGTGACCTTGAGTGAGTCCCTCAACCTCTCCTTCGTTTCCTCATCTGCAACTGGACATACTAATTCACAGTGTGATAAGAGAACTAAAGGGACTCAATCTTCAGCAGCCATTTTAGGAGTTCCGAGAATAGTTCTGTTTCTCAGAAATAATAGAACACAGAAAGTCCTGCCTCTGTTCCCATTAATCGTTACCTAGCATAACATACTTGGCAACACAAAAATAGCAATTCTTATACAATGTAAAATTGTTCTCTTTGGTTTCCATTTTTCTTGGGCAACGTACCTCGTCAGAGATCGATTGTCTAGATGTTAGTAACCATCCTCTGACGTGTGCTCAACTAGGGTCATTTTGACCCCCCTTCCCTTCTACTTGCTTGCTGCTATGCCAACCTGGAAAGTCCCATGGGAAATACCATTGTCTCACTAAATTCAGCTTCTATACTGTGGCTTGCTTGCATTGGCTAAACAACCAAATATAAACCCTTGAAAATAACTGCCGGTGCGTCATCTTGTCACGCTGTGTGATGTGTGCGGATGGTGGCCGCTGATCAGCTTAATAAAGGCTTTTTTTTTTTTTTTTTTTTTTTTTTGGCTCAATTGTGACATGGCTTGGAGTTTTAATCCGTATTTCACTGGGTACAACACACAGTTAGTACATACAATAATTACTAAACAATAGGCATCCTCATGATTATTATTTAGTTTTCTTCTGTTATGGGTTAATTGTGTCCCATGAGTAGGGATGTTCCATCCCTAATTCCTGGTACCTGTGAAAGTAAGCTTATTTGAAAGTAGGGTTAAAATGAGGTCACACAGGATATGACTAGTGTCCTTAAAAGAGGAGGGAAGTTTGTTTACAGAGAAAGACACACAGAGAGAATGCCACGTGGACACAGAGATGTCGCCACAAGCCAAGGCTCGCTGAGGGTGGTCAGCAAACCACAGAAGCAGGGGAGAGGCATCGATCAGGTTCTCCCCCGAGCTTCCAGAAGGATCCAGCCAACACCTGTCGACATCCCAGTTTCAGCCATCTAGCCCCAGGACTGTAAGAGAATAAGTTTCTGTTATTGTAAACCACCCAATTTGTAGTATTTTGTTATAAAAGCCGTAGGAAACTAATACAGGTTCTGTTCTACAAATGAGGATATCCAAGTTCCAAGGAGTCACATGACAAAAAGTGGGTGTTCCTGAACCCAAGTAAGGGCAACATGCATTCCTCTATTCAGCCTCTGTGAAACATGGGTGCACTCTTAGGAAGACAGCTTGCAAATGAGCTAGTCAGTGCCCCACAGTGCCCTGCAATCCATGGATGAGACAAACAGAACACTGAGCAAACCCAACTGGGTGTTGACCCCAGGAGAGGATTGTGGGAGAGTCACTGTGATATGCACAGGGGTCCAGAACTGAACAAGGCGTGCAGAGGAACAGCTGGATGTGGGCTTGCATAAGCAATAGCAGATATAAGGAGTGGCCAGCACCTGCGGAACCTGGGGAGGAATCAGGCCGCATGGTCCTGGTCCAGCCAGCTGCCTAGCACTGTGCGAAAGTCATCTACGCATCCTTTCAAGGAGACCTCACCCCAGCACGCGGAGGAGGGCGCCATTCAACATGAATTCAACAAATAAGAGCACCAAGTTTGCAGGGCAGAGTCGCTAGCCCCGAGACAGGAACCACAGGGACTTCTTGGCCTGTGACCAGTCCTGCACCCCTTATGCTATGCTGGCTCTCATCTTGGTTACTGGGTTCCTGGCCTTGGACAGGCACCTACTCTCCCTGAAATTTGGTCTCTCCATCTGTAACCTGGAATGCAGACATTCAGCATGCACATCACCCCTTCCTGGACACCAGCCTAGTGGCCTCAGATGAGCTTCCCCAGTGTGTGAGGTCACAGCGTCACAGGCCAAGAACAGCACCTATCTGAATTCTCCACAGTTCCCTCTGAACACTGACCATGGAAGAGTAAAGAACTTACTGGTCTTTTTGCAGAATCCTCAGGTGGATCAGAGGCAGAGAGGGCCCATTAAGGAGAGGTAAAATATTTTAAGAGTTGGTCAGAAATACACACACACACACACACACACACACACACACACACACACACAAAGATGACAGGAGAATTGAGGGATAATAGCTCCTGGCAAAAAAATAGATATAGCAAAGTGCATCCACAGAAACTCAGAATTTCATCTCAATCTGATGATGGACAGCTCCGGTCTGTTTTACAAACCCACCTGGCTGCCTCAGGAGGTCACTGAATCCACTCTAAATTGGAGTTCCAAATGGGTGCAACAGATCTGACCTCCATCCGGGGCAATTTTAAAGAAGCAGAAGGCATCTGGCTGAACTGCGAGGAAGGGATAGGGGTGCAGCAAAGATGTCGCCACAGAAGGAAAGCCGTCCCAGGCCAGCCATCCCATGTAATGTCCTCAAACAGGGCAACAATACTGCGTGCCTAATGATTGCTTGTCGCATTCTTGGTAGATTCTAAGAATGTTTAGATGATATTAGTTTTATTTCTCTTCAATCCTTTAGGAAACTGAGACGGGAATATTTGAACCCAAGACATGTTCCTTGCAAGTACATGCTCTTAATCACTGCTCTATACCACTTCTTTTTTTTTTTCTTTCTTTCTTTTTTTTTTTTTTCTTTGGTACCAGGGATTGAACTCAGGGGCACTCGACCACTGGGCCACATCCTCAGCCCTTTTTTGTATTTTATTTAGAAACAGGGTTGCACTGAGTTGCTAAGTGCCTCGGCATTGCTGAGGCTGGCTTTGAACCCTCAATCCTCCTGCCTCGGCTTCCCAAGTGCTGGGATTACAGGCGTGCGCCACCACACCCGGCTATACCACTTCTTAAAGCCTAGCCCACAGGAAGGAACAGAGGGAAACAGGATTCAGTCAGCTGCCAGGGGATGCCAGCTTGGGCTTTCCCTCTCAAAACATAAAACCCCAGACTTGGGGGACGATGGGGGAGAAGAAGCAATCAAGAGTCTAGCAATTCTGCAGAGGCCCCTGGAGGCTGCCACCAGGTTGTGCCAGTTAGTTTGAAGGGCAGGTCCTGCAACCTGCAGAGAATGGCACTCCTTTCTGCTGGATTGGGTTCTAAAGGGAGGGACTACTGAAAAAGGAAACAGATCGCTGATGCTGCTCAAGAAGATACTCAGCCTGTCACCCGCAGAGAGTCGTCATGCCTTAGAATGGTCCATGTTTAGTGGTGCTTTGAACAGATGAAGACCAAAAGTAAAGAGCAGCCAAATATCAGGAAATCAACAGATTCTGCGAGACAGTGTTCCCAGTACCCCCCTGGCATGCAGCCTGACCCAGATCACAAGGTGGCCTGCTCATGGTGTGTGAGCCAGCACGTCTGTGTGCGTCACTGGAGGTGTTTGGTGGCGTGGAAGGGAGCCAGCCTTGGCAGCCTGGGGAAGTCTGACCACGAAGTGAGAAGAGGGTGACTGGTCTGTCACCACATCCGTGAGCTGTCTCCAGTTGTGTGACTTCTCCGATGCTAGGGTAGAGTCGGGGGCCCCTTCTGGCAGGCCTAGAATTGTCCATCTGTAAAGAGCTAGAAAGAAACTCCAGCTCCATGAATTAGGTGAATGGCTAACCTCCCTAGGGGAGTTTCTTCTACTATGAGATTAAAACTACTGAGTACTGCTGGAGGAGTCAAATCAAGTGACGTGCATCAGACGCAGCATTGCCGGGCACAGCAGAGATGCTCAATAAATGGCAAGCAATCATTTTTGTTCATGAATTTGTACTGCTATTGCTAATGAGTTTCTTTCAAAGAGGTCCTGTGTGTGTGTGTGTGTTTGCACATGCACCACATGTATGTGTGTGTGTGTGTGTGTGTGTTGTGCGTGTGTGTGTAAAGGCACATCCCTGATGACAGAGCAATGTTATAATGTGTCGTTTGCTAACTTTCATTGGAAAGACTTCATGGAGGATGCACTGTTCTTTTTTTTTTATTCTGCATTGTTATATATGACAGCAGAATGCATTACATTTCATATTTCACTTATAGAGCATGTTTGTACATATCTCTGGTTGTATACAAAGTATATTCACACCATTCGTGTCTTCATACATGCACTTAGGGTAATGTACTTTTTTTTTTTTTTAATATTTATTTATTTGCTTTTAGTTGTACACAATGCGTTTATTTGTATGTGGTGCTGAGGATCGGACCCGGGTCGCGCACGTGCTAGACGAGTGCTCAACCGCTGAGCCACAATCCCAGCCCCAGGGTAATGTACTTTTTGATCAGTACTTTCAAAGTAGAGAAAGAAGATGGGGAGGGGTCCTCCAGACAGAAATGCCTGCCCAAGGGCCCAGTTCCCTGGTAATTTGGTAAATAGGGGACTTACTCCATTTCCTTATTGCCTCAGAAGCCCATCCTTGGACTTTTAAATGACATAACAAAGTCCTCAGTAGCTGCCACATTTTCTACCTTTATTTAAAACTCTAGTTCTTTCTCCTGACCACTGTAGTTCTACCAGAATGACCACTTGATGGACTCCCTCAGCTGAGGATAATCCCTGTCCCTTCCTGGTACCCAGCAGGCCACATCTGACAATTTGGTCCCCCCTGGAATTTTTTCTTCCTAGAAAACAGAAAAGCCTGAGGGAAGATTCTTGAACTTGATCTACAAACAATGCGTGGGTTTGCTATTGAGCAAGTGAGGCTGGGAACAGCTGGTATCTCCGTTACCCTATGATCTGAAATACTCCAACCATCCCTTCAAACCCAAGACTCGGATTCCTCCAGTTATAGAAGACAGAGGGCAAGATCAGTGGGGGGCCCTGCTCAAGACCCCTGCACCAGAATCACTAAGAGGCGGGTGAAGGAGTCTTGGGCTCCAGCAAAGGACAATGAGTGTCTACCCAACAGTGGGGGATGCAGGACAATCTAAGACATATTGAGTGAGACACAAAGAAACAATGATGCTTTTTCTAAAAGAGCCAAACACCAGCCATGGATGGCGTGGGACAGCAGCAGGCACAAAGCAGCGACCCAATAGGTGCCAGGTGCAGGTCGGGGAGCAGCAGAGACAGCGCCCTCCAGACCACAGGGACACTGCCTGGCAGCAGGCCCCGTGGTAAGGGGCTCCCTGGAAGCTCACTGCCCTGCAGGGCATGGCAGGGGCTGTGGCCACAAGGAGAAACTGGAATGTTCCAGCCATACTGGGGAACTTTCCTTCCTCTGGGTGTTCCTAATGGCCCTTGAAATAGAACACTGAGTTCCAAAACTCTTTCTGGTCTGAGCTATAGCCAGAACATGAACAAAAATCATTAATATTTATTAATTCTCTTTAATAATCAGGCACGTGTTCTTCACTCATTTGTTGAACAAAGACCCGTTGAGCCTCCGTCCGTGCCAGACACCAGGCTGAATGCTGGGAACACAGGAGTGAATCAGACAGACACACCCAAGCCCTCACGGACTTACACACCAATGGGCGAGCCAGATACTGGCCAAGAAAGCACAGAACCAAGTAACGTCACACGCAGATGCTGTCAAGTTCCAGGAGGTAACCCAAGATGAGGTCATGGAGAAGGGGCAGGTTCTTGGGCCTCATGAAGCAAGGCACAGGAGTCCTTCAGGCAAAGAGCAGGGGACGCGGATTCCAGAAGGCCTGAGGAAGGGATGGACCTATTTGAAGATCTGAAGGTGGCCAACGAGGGCTGGAGGAGGGGAGGAACGTTTTACCCGCAGGCTGGCACGACCCTGAGAAGAAAGGGATCCGAGGGAATCAGATATCCCTGTAATGACAACAACTCCCACTTATTGTCCTTCTATTTCTATTCCTGTCCAGTAACCTGGTTAGCCCCCAATCCCAACCCTGTGCATGAGTCAAGCAGGGACTACCACCTCCCTTCATAGGAGACAGTTTTGGTGAAGTGGGAAGTGAATTCTTCTCCTGTGAACTTTTCAGTGGAGCCCCCAGCCATGGCCAACTTCATCACAGCTACGTGATTGAATGCCCTGAGGGAGGTGGCCTCCAACACAGCTGCACCCAGATTCCCAGCCCAAGTGCCCCATGACATTGTCAACACAAGACATCGCGACCCACCCCCAACACAGGTTATGGCGGAGAAGACAAATACTCGACCGGGTTCTCTACGATCTCAGTCCTGACCCATCCCTATGCTCATGTTGCCCCCACTCCCTGGAGTCACTATTTAATGGCACAGGTCCTATAGAGTTTAATCCTTCTCTTCCCTGAGCCATTGGACACCCCGGCAGGACCTCAACTCCACGTTGGAGGCTGACCCACAGGAGGACCTGGACAAAGCTCCTGTCTTCTCCTTCACACACCTCCTTAAACAGGGCTCATTCTCAGTGTGACTCTAATAATCAAGAAAATAAATTAGATCCCAGAATCTCTTTTACTCTGGATAATGGCTCATTCCAGGAAGTCATTAATGCAGTAAATCACACTCACAACTGTTGACACCATGAAAGCCTGTTGTTTACCTTCCTTTGATTCAGCTGAGTATCAATTAGCTCAGTGATATTTACATAAATATCTCGATTTGGACGGCAGAATTGTCCATCTGCTTCTGGAAAGATTTAATTAGGTCCTTGTTGCTAGGGAAGAAGAAATTAATCCTTTTTAGCATTAACCTTTTCGATTAATGTGTGTTTTGTGATGTATTGTGTAACAAGCCTTGTTATGTAAATCAGACAAACTGGAACATTTCGGGCTGAGAAATGATGTCCTTTAAACTGAAAATAGATCTGTCTTTCCAAATCATGACAATGAATGTGAACTTACACGCTTTTACTCCTCTTGGAGAAGGTTTCTACCCCTTTCTTGAAGGCATCTCTTCAATGTTCCAAGTCTGTCTTAGTCAGCTTTTTCACCACTGTGACCAAAAAGACCTGACAAGAACAATTTTAAGGAGGGAAAGTTTATTGGAGCTCATGGTTTCAGAGGTCTCAGTCCACAGATAGCCACCTCCACTCCTCAGGGCCCAAGGTGAGTCAGGACACCGTGGTGGAAGTGTGTGGAGGAGGAAAGCAGATCAGGACACAGCAATGGGAAGCAGAAGCAGAGAGAGAGAGAGAGAGAGAGAGAGAGAGAGCAACTATTCCCCTCAGCACAGACAAAATATAAACCCCAAGTCATGTCCTCAGTGACCCTCCTCTTCCAGCCACACTCCACCAGAAGACAGTTACCACGCAGTTAATCCTGATCGGTGGACTAATGCGCTGATTGGATTTAGGCTGTCAACCCAATCATGTCACCTCTAAACCTTTCATTGTCTCACACGTGAGCTCTTGGGGACGCCTCACGTCTAAACCATGACAGTGTCCTTGAGTCGCTCATGCCACTTTTTCACCGGTTAATTCCTGCAGGGACTCTCGACTTCATATCTTCTTCCCCAAGCTGTGAGGCCTTCCTGGGATCCCGAGTTATATCAGGACCCCATGATCACAGCCTTCAACTCCTCACTTGAGATGTCGTGCCCATGTGTCTCACCTAGGGCAGTGTCCCCTCCATGAATATAAAGGTTGTGGATTCCTCATCCATTGCTGTTCTATTGATGCCTAGCCGAGGACCTGGACACGGAAGCTGCTAAGAGTATATTGACTGAGTGACTGAGCAGACCCAGAATCTTAGGTGACAGTGTCTCCATGAGCTCGGGGTCCACCACCCAGCTCACTGAGGCAAGCATCTGGTTAAAGCTCTAGGAATCAAAGGTCGGAGTGCCCAGCTGCTCACCTTCTCGTATCTACACAGACCTGAACGGGTCCTGCTCCTGATTACCCAGCTTCCTGCATACAGGCGAGCTCAGAGACCCACCTCACTTGTTCAGTTCCACCTTTCCAAGGTGCTGCTATTCAAGGAAAAAGTCCCTTTGACTTCAGTCCTTGGCATCTCTTCCATCCCTTTTCCTTCATCTGTGGTCAGGTGTTCCTCACCCACTAGAAACCTTCCATGTAACTCCCTGAAATCTTCACCCAGTCCAGGGATGGGGGAGAATCATCATAATTATAGCCCCCAGTTAGATGTCCCTGCACCCTGGGCACTGCCACAGGTTCTAATTCCATAAATCCCTAAGTCTACAGAAATCCTGGAATATACACATCTTTTCCAGATTTTCAGATAACAAAATAAAGACAGAGTGGTAAATGATCTGCCCAAACTCATATAACAAATAGGATAGAACCTAGACTTTCAAACTAAGATCTGGCTGACTCAGAAGCCCTCTTGCTTTGCCATCAGACCACAGTGTCACCATGGTCTATGCTGGACCAAAGCACCAGGGCTAAGCAAAGTGTTAGATCTTTGGGAAGAAATCTGTTAAGCCAATTGGCCAGAGTGAAAATAGCTCAGGATAGCTGGCCTCAAAAGATTTTAGCTGTCCGTGATGGCACAATGTAATCATTGTAATCACAGGGTGTAATCCCAGTGACTCCAGAGGCTGAGACAGGAGGATTGCAAGTTCAAGACCAGTCTCAGCAGTTTAGCAAGACCCTCAGCAATTTAGTGAGACCCTGTCTCAAAAATTTAAAGAAGGAAAAAGGAGGCTCAATGATAAAGCATTCCTGGGTTAAGACCCCAGTACAAAAAAAAAAAAAAATGTGGCTCTATTTGTGTTATTACCTCTTTCAGAATTCAGCCCTGTGTAAATTGGTTGGCAAAATTTGCATTTATAGAGCAGAGATTGACCAACTTTTTTGTAAAGAGCCAGATAATAAATATTTTTGGCTTTACAGGCTATAGCATCCCTGCCACAGCTTCTTAACTCAGCAATTGTAGAAAGAAAGCAGCTATTGAAGAGCAGTAATGAATAGGTACACGTGTAGCTATGTTACAATAAAAATCCATTTACAATGGATTTATCCCATTGATACACTGACCTCTGAAGTGGAGGGAAGTAGGCTTGATGTTTTTACCACTGACATTATCTATACAACTTAATCCTCACATTAATATTGTAAAGCAGGCCTAAGTATTAGCTTCACTGGGAAGACAAGGAAGCTGAGATTTCAGAGGGCAGGTAGTATGGAGGCCAAGGGTGACGCCCATGGACTGTGCATCTGTAGCTTGTGCACAAGTAGGGCTCCCAAGCTGGGTGGCTGCTATTGCTTGTTTGTCATTTTCCTTTAAACTAATAATGTCTTAGTGTTGAAATTGTGTCCGAATCCCTAGCCCTTCAGGGATGCTCCACTCTCATCCAGGCTCAAAATGTTCCTCCCTCTCCAAAGTGCTATGCAGGTGATGAGCACAGACCAATTTCCCTAAGAAAGTGACAAAAGGGGACAGCTCCAGACAGAAGGCACCATGATGCTACCTTGAGGCCAGCCCAGAACAGAGCCGGTGGCCAATATTTCAATATTAAATGACTTAAATGGATGGAAGAACCTGATGTAGGAATCCCAGTTATGTTGACTAGGGTCAATGCAGGTTATTAGAGAAGACCTGGGGCTGAGTGAGACTTAGCTCTCCTAACTCCTGATTTCACCGTTGATTAAGCTAATAACCTTGGGAAAGTTACTTGTGGATGAACTTTAGTTTCCTCATCTGCACAAATACCAATAAAGCAAGTAAGGTGCATAGCTCACACCACAATCCAACAAAGGTTGCAACCATGCTGACGACATCCACTGTTGCTCTATGCTGATTGCATTGGCTTCTAGAGCCACCATCTTGCCCTAGAGAAGAGCCATGCATAGTGCAGAAAGGTTCAAAGTCCTAGCAAACAGTACGCTGAATCCCTAAACCTCTTGGCGTGCCTGGTGAGGTCGACTGTCAAACACATCCTGAAAGGCCCACATTCTAAAAGACTTTGCAAAAAATTATAACAATCCTGGAATGCTAAGGAGGTAAAAATGACATTCACATACAGTGTGAAGACTAAAGGGCAGCAACAACAAAGAGAGTTTGATTTACAATTTTTTCATTGGTTTTTTCATTTTTATGAAGTTTTTTTTAAGGAAATCACAGTGATACTTATTGAAATAAGAAAAATCAGAACAGGGGAAAAATTCAATAAACTGGCATTTTAACATTAACAATATTTAAAAGAAAAAAAAAAAATACCTCACCATGCTCTAAAAATATGAAATTACTTTTATTAATTTAAGCATTCATCAGATTGCTCCTTTCTTAAATTGATTGAAGAGTTTTGTTAATTATGTTTTCAGAAATCTCTCATGAATTCCTGCTTTTCTTTTTGCAACAGGCTGCTTAGCTGATTTTCTTTCCTTCTCATTACCCCATGTCTCTTACTGATTTCCCTTCAACAGAGGAGCAGTGACATATCTGGCTATTCAGAGGAAATACGGATGATCATTCTATGGGGTCAGCCTATCCACCACCATATATATGCCATCAGACAGGCTCCATCAGAACTTCCCAGAAGAGCTCAGATGGGAGGTGCCCAAGGCCCACGACCTCCCATTGTTATTCCAAATGGCCAGGAAATTCCTTGACCAATTAACATCAGGTCTTGTTTTACAAAATGTCTTATTCTTACAGGGATTTGGAGGATTGTTTTATATTATTCCCTTAGACCCAGGTGCTTATTCCCAAAAGAGAATTCTAGATGGAATCAGCAGAGCTGGGTTCAAATTCAGCTCTGCCACTTATTAATGGAAGTCTTGGGGAAATCACCTAATTTCTCTGCATTTCAACTTTGTGACGCTCCCTCCCAGCCTCACCAACCATGTACATGTAATAGTTTTGACCACAATGTTATTCTTTCCCGAACCACAAACTTAGGCAATTATTGGGCATCAAAAACTCTAATAGATGTTTGGAATCCAAAATGGAAAAGATAAGGAATCTGCTCCAGTAGAGAAGGCATGCACACAGCAATCAAAATAGAGATGCCAGGGGGCCCAAGCTGGTATGTGGGTGGGTCAGGGAAACCCAACTATATCTTGAGGGTATGAAAGGCATAAAACATGACATCATAGTTGATTCCTAGAAAAGAGAGGAGGAGGCAGGGAGGAGAGTCTAACTGGGAAAATGTGCAAAGATACTACCCCCTGAAAGAGCCCAGCACATCGGGTTCAGAGCTCATGGGAGCACATGAGGGACAGAACTCATGATGCATAGAAGGCCAGAAGGACACCAGAGCATAGACTGTTGAGAGTCTAACATGGAAGACAAATAAAAAAATAATTCCTAGCATCATTGGACTCTTATTCTTGTTTAGTGATTTCACAAATTTTCATACCCCACCTCTTAATACATTTATGTTGTCCATTAAGTTTCAATATATGAATTTGGGGAACACATTTAGACCAAGCAGGTTCTATTTCTATCCCATTTTTATAGATGAACATACAGAGGTCTAAAGAGTTTAAGACCTTCCTAAAGTCACCCCAAAAGCCATCAAGCCAGGACTCTAACTTTGTTCTGTTGGATACCACTGTCTTTGCTACTCTTAACCACTGAGTTCTCCTGCCCCAGCTGGGGTGTTGGCTTTATTGTACACCCAGTGAGGAGCCTAGACTGAACAGAAAATAGGGTGGACCCCATACTCCTCACCACTTCATTAAATAGGTACTCCCCTATTTAATTGTCTCTCTTGAGTTGGGGCTGGCACAGGCTTTTTCTAACCAATAGAATACATGAAGAGCAAAAGGCTGTCACTTTCATGATTTAGAATTTTGATTTTACGCCGGGCGGGGGGGGTGCACGCCTGTAATCCTAGAACTTGGGAGTTGAGGCAGGAGGATCACGAGTTCAAAGCCAGCCTCAGCAATGGCGAGGCACTTAGCAACTCAGTGAGACCCTGTCTCTAATAAAATACAAAAAAAGGGCCGGGGATGTGGCTCAGTGGTCGAGTGCCCCTGAGTTCAATCCCCGGGTACCAAAAAAAAAAAAAAAAAAAAAAAAAAAAAAATTGTGATTTCACTTTTGCTAGTAGATTCTCTCCTTTGCCGGTTTTGATGAAGCAAGAGGCCATGTTGGAATAGCCTGTATGACAAAGAAGTGAAAGCAGCTTCCCGTTAACAGCAAAGAGTCAAAGAGCTCTCCAAGGACCGAGCACTGCCAACACTTTTAGTGAACTTGGAAGAAGATCTTTCTCCAATCAAGTTTTCAGTTGAGCCCTCAGTCTCAGCCAACTGGATTACAGCCCTTTGAGACACCCTAAAGCAGACACCTCCAGCTGAGCCATGCCCAGATGCCTGGCCCACATCAGCTGTGAGATAACAAATGTGCTAATGCATGTGGCTGACCAAACAGGTAGGACAGAGCCTCTGATGAGTTCAAGCACAGGAATGAATGCTCAAGGACAGAGATGCATTTTTTACCAGTTTGCCAACACAGCAGAGAATAGATTAAAAGAGGAGGAGGAGGAGAGATTGGCCAAGGGGCTATTTCAAGGTGAGATAGGATGGTGACCTAAGGAATGGGAACAGAGGGACTGAGGGATTGGAGGAAGAGCACGGGAAGCCACACACACTGATGGAGGCAGATTCAGCAGAATATGGGGTCTGACTCGGTGTGTGGGAGCAGCAGGGAAGGGAGTACTGAGTTTGAACCCAATAGGGTCACTGCACTGGCCTCAGGAATTGCCGTGGACCTTGCAGCCACTCAATGCACTGCCTGCCTGAACCCACACGGGCCTCTGCAGCTGCATCATAGCCAACAACAGGGGATTCAGTGAGCACGTACGTGGGACAAGGAGATTTCTTAGACCCTTTGGGTTCCAAATTCTAAAAGCCTCTCCAAAAGAAATTGGACACTCTTTGAGGTCATAGGAGAATCATTCTTCTAGGAATTCAGCCTATGCATATGCTGTTGCAGGATCATGGGACACAGGGACCCTGTCTCAGTCATCATGGCTTCCCTGGTACCCACGGCAGTGCCCACACAGAGGGGAAACACACCTTCGGTGTTTAACTTGCTGATGAGACAGACTCCCGGCACTTTAAAGGACTTTGGGTGTGCTTCATGTCACATGAGCCTGATTTCACTTACAAATTCTTAGAGTTTCAAATGGACGTGTTGAAAATTCATGCTTTTATTCTCTTTTAATGAGAACTTTCTATTTTCAAGAATAACATGCGGGCTGCCTTACAAGCAATTCCACAGCCATCTGGAAGACTTGGGTTGTTAGTGAGAAGTGCTAAAAGGGATATATATGGAGGCTGGCTCCCGACAAAATTGGAAATGTTGGGAAGCACTTTAGCAGCCCACCTGGCTCCCTGCTGCCCACCCTTCTCCCCACAAGCCCCCAGAACTCTGGGCACAGACTCCACACATGCCGCCAAGTCACACAACGTTTTGGAGATGGAAGATTCTGCTCTTTCCACAAATATATCTTGTTTTATCCAGGTCACTGGAACAAGAAATACTTGTCTTGCAAGAATACCTCAATAATGGAAGCATGTCAGGCATAGCAATTCCAGACAGGAAAGTAGTCAAGAATAAAATAATCTATCCAGAGCTCCAGAAATTACGAGACATTAGCCAACCACATCTGTCCCTAAGAAGTATCCTGGTCACCACCAGCTCACTCAGTTCTCGCCCTCAGGGCGTTTCTACAGTTGCCAAGCACCATCCTCTGTGCTGGAGGAACACAGACGAAAACCATGACCCTGAACATGAGGAGCCTGTTCTCTCGGGGCCCAGGATGCTCTTCACCAGGCACCTGGGTGTGCTGGGGAAAGGAAGAACTATTTGGATGAGGACCACTCTAAACTGTGTCACTAGCCTGGTGCTGAGGAGGTCAGGTGGGACCCTGCAGGCTCATCTGGTAATGCCGCCGGTTATCCGTGACAAGTCCTGCTCCCTCACAGGTTGAAGTTTGCACATTAGAGAAGCACGCCCAGGCAAGCACATAAAGCAGGGTTTATTTAAAAGGGGTAACATAGACTTCTCCTGGGAGGGAGAAGAGGGGCATAGCTGGTATCCTGGTATCCCCAGAAGTGAGGTGTTCTGCACTCTTTATTTGTCCTAGGCTTCCTTTGTTGTCCTGCCCTTTTCCCCTTCTCTCTCTCCTTCCTGCCCAGGAATGCTGGGTGGGCTGGCCAAAAGGTGGGAACCAGGTGGGCTTAAGGGGAAAGGGCAGGATGGAGCAGCCCTGGACACATTAATAACCTTATAGCTCCCTGTAGAGAGGGGCAATATCTGCAATAGGTTACCTTAGCAACAGGTTGGAGCAGGGCCAGGTTCTTGATAAGGGTAGAGGAAGGGCTCTGAAGGAATTAACATTTCAATCCCTCAGGGGACAGTCTCCAACTTCCCAGACTAGCTCAAAATTGGCTTCCTTGCCAGGCGGGCGCAGTAGCGCATGCCTGTAATCCCACCACTTGGGAGGCTGAGGCAGGAGGATGGTGAGTTCAAAGCCAGCCTTAGCAATGTCGAGGCACTTAGCAACTCAGTGAGACCCTGTCTCTAATAAAATACCAAAAAAGGGCCGGGGATGTGGCCCAGTGGTCGAGTGCCCCTGAGTTCAATCCCTGGTACCAAAAAAAACAAAAAACAAATTGCCTTCCTTGATCCAACCTGACTCGATTTACCTATCTATGCCAACTATATATGTGTGGCAAGCAGATAATAGGAACTCAGCCTGGGCACCAGGGGAGCACAGCAACAGGAGAGGAGGTGGGGGACATAGTATGGTCCCTACAACTGCAACCCAGATGAACAAGTAATGGAAGTGAGGGAGCTCAGGACAAGTTTGAAAGAGCAAACCCTGCCCTGTTGGTTCCTAGGGATGAAAATGTACAGCGCCCCCTGGTGGCCAGTCCAGACAGGAAGTGAGGTGCTGGAGTTAACTGCTGATGTCCCAGAAAGAGACAGTGTGGTTCAAACCCCAGCTCTGCTGCTTGCAGACCAGCCATGTGGCTCTGAGGAACCTTGCTGCCGATCTCTCGTCTTTCCAATGGGATTATAAGTACTCAACATTGTTTTCATGATTACGTGAGTGCACCTAAAGCACTTACGCAGTGTCTGACACAAAGGAAGTGCCCGACGTTGGTAGTCATCCTATTACCATCCAAATGGACTGCTGAGGCACTGGCTTTCGTTTGTTTCTAATATCTACAAATTTGCATGTGTGTGTTCAGTTATTCATTCATCAATCCTTCATCCAAGGGCTGGTCGTGTGCCAAAGCCAGGTAGGTGTGACCTTGCCCTCCAGAGGTTCAGAAGGAAGCGGGCAGGGAGGACAAGCCAAGGAAGTTTGTTGTCCAGGTCCACAGAGGACAGGAGGGGACAAGGACAGGAGGGGACGGACACAAGCAGGCTCCAGGGAATCAGGAAGTGCCTCTACCTGAGCCTCGGTTTGTGGGCCGAACTTGAGACCTTTAGTGTGTCCCAATCCAGATGTTGTGCCACCAGTGGGCCCTGGGACGGCAGAGCGGAGTGAGCCCAGAATGAGCATGGAGATGTGACCGGCAGGCGTCTTGGGTGCTTGTCACCTGACATCTACCTGTCATGGTTTGGATGTGAGGTGTCCCCCAAAAGCTCACGTGTGAGACAGTGCAAGAAGGTTTGGAGGAGAAAGGATTGGGTTATAGCCTTAACCTAAACAGTGAATTAATCCTCTGATAGGAATTAATTGGTAGCTGAAGGCCGATAGAATCTCTCTCTCTCTCTCTCTCTCTCTCTCTCTCTCTCTCTCTCTCTGCTTCCTGATCACCATGTGAGCTGCTTCTCTCCACCACACTCTCCCGCCATGATGTCCAGCCTCACCTTGAACCCCAAGGAATGGAGCTGGCCTTCTATGGACTAAGACGTCTGAAACTGTGAGCCCCCAAGTACAGTTTTCCTCTTCTACAGTTGTTCTGGTGAGTCTTTTAGTCACAGCAGTGAAAAAGCTGAGTAAAACACTACCCAAACCCACCACCACCCCGTGAGGGCAGGACCAAGGCTTTGTGACACGTATTTTTTATTGCACAACCTGGCTTCTCAGAGTCTTGGTGAGGAGGTGAGGGAATGAACTCACGGGGGGGGGGGGGGGGGGGCATCTCAGGAAAGGAGGAAACGGAAGAGAACTCACTCTATTCCACAGAGCCTGTGGACTCCATGAAGGCTCAGAGGCCCCATAGCTGTGGGGGCAGATGGCTGGTGGAGTGGGGCTCAGGGGCAGCATGCCTGAGCGCCAGGTGTCCAGTTGAGGGACGAGGAAGGCAGGCCTGTCAGTCACCCTCAGCTCAGTCACAGGCTCACAGCGCTGGACAGGGCCCCGCCTGGGAAGGATCCTGAATCCTTCTCAGAAATGAGACAAGACGCCACACTTCCCTTTAAAGATCCTATCACAATCCACTCATGCTAGAAGCACTTTAGAAATAACCTTGGGGTGACATCAGGCTTGTGTTTTATCCTGTTTGTTTGTTTGTTTTTCATTTTTCCCTTGACAATCACATTGACCATCTCAAGGTGACCAAAATCCATTGCCCATGCTGGGAATCCACAGACCTTTAAAGCATCTACTTTCACAGGGCTTAAATCCCGGTGTAGAAAGAAACAGCACACAAGAATGAGACAAATAAACAGGGAATTATCAAACTATAAAAAGTAAGTGCCCGGTGGTCTGGGAAGACTTCTCAGAGGAGGCCACATTTTGGCTGAAAATGAAATGGCAGGCAGAAGGCAGCTGTGCAGAGACCCGAGAAGAGAAGAGACTGCAAGGACGAAGGCCCTGAGGAGGAGCCAGTGGCGATCCCAGGTGGAGGGAGGTGGCCCCCAGGCTGCTGGTGGCAGGAGGAGGGTTGGACATGGGATCCACACACGTGTGACTGCTGCCCACAGGCACAGCCAGACCTGGGTCATCCCTAGAGTGGGCTGCAGGGGCAGCAGCAAGGCCCAAGACTAGCTGGAAGGTCCCTATGGGAAATGGTAGCAGCCTGGGTGACAGCACGGCCATGGTGATGTGTGCCACAGTCGTGCAACTGTGGGAAGCTCTTGGCTGGGTCGTGCGCCTGCTTTTTGTGTGTGTATTCTCACACTCCTGTGCCCTATGACCCTGGGGGAAGAGACATGAGCAGAAGAGAGAGAGAGACAGGCAAGAACATCATTCTCCCTGCTCTCTCTGCCCGGGGACACCCTTGTGAAGCAGGAAGTAATGAGGACTCCCTCGCATGAGGCAGGTGGGAGAGCAAGACAGGAAAGGAATGGAGATTCACTAAGGAACCACTCGAGGCCAAGTTCTGTGCCCGATGTTTCACTGTGTCTAAGATCACCAAAGCTTGAAAAGGATGATTCCCTGGGCTAGCCAGCTCTCCGCGCCTGAGAAAAACAACTCACAGAAGGAAAGGTTTGTTTTTGCTCCATTTCACAGGTTTCAGGTCAGGGTCACTTAGCTCCATTGTTTCTGGGCCTGTGGTGAGGCAGAACAACAGGCAGGAAGGTTAGAAAGCAGAGCCAGGAGGCAGGGACCAAAACCAAAACCTTCAAAGGCACATTCCACCCCTACCTGCTACTTCCTCCACATGGTTCTGCCAACTCCCAACAGTGCCTGCAGGAGCCCTGTTTGGGGAGATGGCTTAAATTGCGGTTGACTATGGGCCATGGAGATTTGGGCATTGCTGCCTTCCGTAGTCTCACGGGACTTGGCCCGGGATCTCGAGTGACTTGAGCCGAGATTGCTGATCGGGTCAGCGCCATTTTTTGGTGGTGTGTGTGGTGCGTGTTAGTCGTTGTTAGAGCCAGAGAGAAAAGTTATCAGAATAAAAAGCTGTTTGTTTCCAGTTTGCCTCTGAACTTCTTCCCGCAGCTTCGTTGCTCCAAGTGGCCATCGCTTCAGGTGGCAACAAGTGCCTACAGCTAGGAACCAAGCCTTGAGCACCGTGGGCTTTCAGGATCATTGAAGATCCAAACTGCCATTCCCAAGATATCAATGGAGAGACTGAGGCTCAGAGATATTAAGCAACTTGCCCGGGATCACCAGCTACCAATTAGCAATGCCATGATTTGAACCCATGACTCTATCTAGATCCAAAACTACACTGTCCAGTACAGTAGCCACCAACCACGCCTGGCTACCGAGCACTTGACAAAAGTGACTCTTTCCAACTGAGTTTTGCTGTAAATACAGACTGTATCACTGGATTTCAAAGACTCGGTATGAAAGCAAGACTATAAAATATCTCAGTAATTTTTATATTGATTACAAGTTGATTTGATAATTTTTTGACATATTGGGTTAAATAAAATGCATTAGTGAAATTGGTTTTGCTGGTGCTTTTGACTGTTTAATGTGGCGACTAGGAAGTTAAATGCTGCACCTGTGGCTCTCATTTCTGGCTCCCCTCGCGTTTCCTGGGGCAGCGGCTAATGGAGAAAATTACATAAATTTGATGTGACAAATTAAGTAAAAGTTTTGCTGTCTCGCCCACAATACGTTGGCTTCCTTGGCTTCAGCCCCTCCCTGGGGCAGGAGGGAAGGCCAGAGTGAGTAAGGGAACATGAGGACCTGGACTATGCTGCCCCAAAGGACAGGGGACTTTGTGTTCAAGCAACCACGAACACAGAATGACAGGATGCCACTCTGCGGGCCTCAGCCTCCCCTCCTGTCCATCCAGCTCAAGAAAAGAAACACCTCTGGGCTCCCTCCACCTAGCACAGGCAAGGCCACTCACGTTCTGTAATGATATTAATAAATAATATCAACGAGAGACGGGAACGGTAGCTGTTGTTATTGTTTAACTGCAGGCGACAAGGGGAACTCTATGGTTAGATTGCAGAGGCCCAGGCCCCGGGATAGTTATCTAGCACAGGCAAATTCATAGCATCCTCCAGCAGCCCCCAAGGTCAATACCATCCTCACCGCCTTGCACAGACAGGGAACTGTGCACACAGGAGAGGTGCCTGGCCTTGCCAAGGGCCATGCCAATGTTGGATGGAGGCACTCAGCTCCAGGAGCTGCCAGCCTACCACCATGCAGCAGGAAGTCGGGACAGAGAGGACGGTGAGGGTGCAGGGCCCGCCTTCACAGGGTGCCATCTACCTTACTGTAGTCAGGACTCTCATTTACTCCTGGAATCAATACCACAGGCAACATTATCATTTTTTTTTTATCACGGATACGCTTATATAACATTCCCACTTTCCAGTTGGGGAAACTGAGATATTAGAAAGCATCCAAGGTCATCCAGTTTCTGACCTTGAATTCTTCACCCCAAGGGTGAGCTGGGGTGAGCAGTAGAGGGGGAGGGGAAGCAGGAGGACGGAGGGGAAGCACAACACGTGCGTGTGTCTCACCTCCCCAAACACCTGGGGAATTCTTGGAGGCTGAGACAAACAGCTCCTATCCTCAGTGTCCTCCCTGGCTGCTGTCACAAGGCTGAGCCCGTGTCAGGTCTTCAAATCTGCTTTCTGAACTTAAGGTGTACAGCTCAGCTCTCTGCAGCAACCGGGCTTTTGTACACGAGCAGCCCTGAAGATGCCACAGGAATTAGTTTGCCTCAAAGAATATGCAAGGTCCTCTTCTGGCCCGTGAGTATTGCTCCCCTGGGACCCCTCAGTGATTCTAGCCCACTGGCTATTTTCAGACCCAGATTTATTATTTTTGTGCATGTTCCTAAAAGATGTGGAGAATCCCATCCTTCTCTTTTATTACCCTCACACATCCTCCCACCTCCTTTACAGAGGGAGCATAATTTGGGGTCACTTTCCTGGGCTGACCCCATCTAAAGATAGCCAGCTGCACATCACGAGGACACACAGTCCGGCTGCAGCGGCAGCCTCGACCTCTCAGGTGGCAGACACACTGGAGCAGCAGGGAACCAGAGGAGGAGCAGGCTGTTTAGCTCTGTTTATGGCAATTGCACTTTGAAAGTGGCGTTTCAAAGGAACTTCTTTCAATTGAGAAAATGACATAAATTTGATGTGACAAAGTAAGTATGGTACGATCAGGAAGAAGCTACGCTAGGATCTTTTATGTTTCTGATGCAGATCACAATTAATGCTTAGCAAAGGGAAGGACAAAAATGTCGTTTCATTATAAGAAGCTGACATTGCAACCCCTAGACTATTTGTTAGAAATTAATAAGAAATAGATTCTTATTTATTTATTTTCAGCTCCAGCTCAGGGGGCTTTTTTTTTTTTTCCTAGAGAAATAGTATGATAAATACAAGCAATCCTAAATAGACTCAAGGAAGATGGACGTATGGGGGATGAAGCCAGCAAGATTAACCAATAATGTTCACATAATAAAATGAGACAGACAGAAATTAAAAGATGGACTTTTTTGCAGTCACCAAATAATAATTGATTCAGGCAAAAATCATCAATGAATGCTGTTCCAGTTACTATCGCTGCACAGCAATTACTCCTTTTTATTTTTATCAGGAGTTTTGTAGATCAGTGTTCATCTGGAATGCCACTGCTCATGTGACTGCTGTCAGTTGACAGAGACTCAGCCATCTTCAAGGCTTAACTGGCGGCATCCACAGTGGGTCACTTACAAGGCGACAGTTGGAGCTGGCGGTGGCTGGCAGCTCGGCTAGACTACCGGCCAACTACTCCTGGCTTTTCCAGCTTGGCAATCATGGGGTGCCAGGTTCTCTCCTGGTACTTGGATTTCCCAAGATCAGCTGCTCAAGAGGACAAAGAACAGCTGCAGGATCTTCAGTGAGGTAGCTCAAAGGTCACACAGCATCATTTCCCAGTATGCAAAGCTATCAAGCCTCACCTAGACTCGAAGAGAGAGGGTGTACCCCACTCTCAGTGGGAGGAGCCTCAAAGCCTTTCTAGGCCTTGCTATAAACTGCCCCCTAAGTTATTGGGGAAGAGGATATTTGCACCATCTGAAAGTACTCCTCACAGATTATCTATTTATTATGAAGAAAAAATTAAATATTGTTATAGTGTGGATATCTGGCCAACACCACCTTCACTGAGGGATCAAAGTTTATTTCACCTTGGAGAAAAGAGAGCCTCTTCAACAAATGGTGCTGGGAAAACCAGAAATCCATATGTAGGAAAATGAAAATAAACCCCTATCTCTCACCCTGCATAAAACTCAATTCAAAGTGGATCAAGGACCTAGGCATCAGACCAGAAACACTGTGCCTACCAGAAGAAAACAGTAGGCCCAACTCTCCATCATGTCAGCTGAGGAATGGAATTCATCAACAAGATTCCTAAGGCACCAGAAGTAAAATCGAGAATCAATAAATGAGCTGGGTGTGGTGGCGCACGCCTGTAATCCCAGTGGCTCAGGAGGCTGAGACAGAAGGATCACTAGTTCAAATCCAGTATCAGCAAAAGCGAGGCACTAAGCAACTCAGTGAGACCCTGTCTCTAGATAAAATGCAAAATAGGGCTGGGGATGTGGCTTAGTGGTTGAGTGCCCCTGAGTTCAATAGTTCAATCCCCAGTACAAAAAAAAAAAAAAAAAATCAATAAATGAGATGGTATCAAAAAGCTTCTTCACAGCAAAGGAAACAATAAAAAGCATGAAGAGAGAGCCTACAGAATAGGAGAAAATCTTTGCCATCTGACCCTCAGATAGAGTATTAATCTCCACAATATATAAAGAACTCAAAAAACTCAGCACCAAAAAAGCAAATAATCCAATCAATAAATGGGCAAAGGAACTGAACAGGCACTTCACAGAGGAAGAAATATGAATGGTCAACAAATATATGACAAAATGTTCAACATCACTAGCAATTAGAGAAATGCAAATTAAAACCACACTGAAATTCCATCTCAAGTCAGAATAACAATTATCAAGAATAGAAGTAACAATAAATGTTGGTGAGGATGTGGGGGAAAAGGCACACTCATACATTGCTGGTGGGACTGCAAATTGGTGCAACCACTCTGAAAGAAGTTTGGAGATTCCTCAGAAAACTTGGAATGGAATCACCATTTGACTCAGTTATCCCATTCCTCAGCATATACCCCCCAAAAAATAAAATCAGCATAAAATAGCAGTCATATCAATGTTTATAGCAGCTCAATTCACAATAGCTAATCAATGAAACCAACCTAGGTGCCCTTCAACAGATGAATGGATAGAGAAAATGTGGTATCTATACACAATGGAATATTTCTCAGCCATAAATAAGAATGAAATTATGGCATTTGCCAGGAAATGGATGGAACTGGAGAGTATCATGTTAAGTGAAATAACCCAATCCCCAAAAACCAAAGGCCAAATGTTCTTTCTGATACACAGATGCTTACACACAATAACGGGGGTCAGGGGACAGCAGAAAATAGAAGTTCATTGGATCAGACAAAGAGGAATGGAGGGAAGGGGGCAGGTGTGGGAATGGGAAAGACAGTAGAATGAATAGGACATAACTTTCCTATATTCTTTTTTTTTTTTTTTTTTTTTTTTTTTTTTTGTGGTACCAGGGATTGATCTCAGGGGCACTCGACTACTGGGTCACATCCCCAGCCCTTTTTTGTATTTTATTTAGAGACAGGGTCTCACTGAGTTGCTAAGTGCCTCACCATTGCTGAGGCTGGCTTTGAACTTGCGATCCTCCTGCCTCAGCCTCCCAAAGTGCTGGGATTACAGGCGTGCGCACTGCACCCGGCAACTTTCCTATATTCTTATGTGAATACATGACCAGTGTAACTCTACACCATGTACAACCCCAAGAATGAGAAGTTATACTCCATGTATGTATAATATGTCAAAACACATTCTGCTGTCATGTATAACTAAAAAGAACAAACTAAAAAACAATGTCAACAGTCACGGTTCTTATTACATCATGGGCCTCCTGATGTAATGTGCTAAAAGCAAGGCTAACCTAAGGGAGGACATTCTACAGCTGCCCTGGACTCTGTAAAAATGCCCAGTCACAGCAGATGCTGCAGGTGCCACCCCCACACCGTGGGTCTCACTGTGCCAGCTCTTGCCTGCAGACTCTGTAGGAAGCCAGCTGGGAGCAGTGGGAAGCTAGGGCCCCTGCAGCAGCCATCTCCCAGCAGTGCAAGGGAGTTAGGATAAGTGTCCCATTGCTTGTCCCCTGATGGGATGACTCTGGAGCGTTTTTCCACTGTCTCCCTGAGTTCCATATTGGAGCTGAAGCCTTGGGTCCCCACCTGGCTCCTGCTTGAGAGCATGCTTATCATACTGGCTCCCTTCCCTTCCTGTTTCCCTTGCCACTCCCTGGTCTGGGGTGCTGGAAGCATCTCCCAAATTCCACCTGCACTCCAATTCCTAAATCCGTATCTGCTTTGGAAGAAGCCAGTCGAACACTATCATGCAAAACACAGAGGAGGTTGAAGAAGCACCCCACATGAAAGGGGAAAGTCAGCCATAGATGCAAGTGAGGTCACAGACTAGAATCAGGATAGGAAAACTGCTGTGAATGACATTGCTGAATAAATAGCAAAATTAGAGCGTGGGCTGCAGAAAAGAGAGCAGTATCACATGGATCTCGAGTTTCCAGGATTTTATTGTTATTGTGTAGTGAGATAAGTCAGTAGGAGATAAATGCTGGTATATTCAGAGATGAAGGGTTAAGAGGTCTGCAACTTATTCTAAGATGGCTTAACAATTAAAAAAAAAAGAATGAGAGATTTTTTAAAGTGTGACAAAATATTAAGAATAAGTGAATGCAGGTCAATGTGAATGCTGAATGTTTTATTTTTGCAACTTTCCTGATCTTTTGAAATTCTCTTTAAAATATTACAAAACAGAGCCAGGCACGGTGGCACACACCTGTCATCCCAGCAGCTCGGGAGGCTAAGGCAGAAGGATCATGAGTTCAAAGCCAGCCTCAGCAATTTAGTGAGGCCCCAAGCAACTCAGCAAGACCCTGTCTCCAAATAAAATAGGAAAAAGTGTGATATGGCTCAATGGTCAAGCAATCCTGGGTTCAATCCCCAGCACTTCCAAAAAAAAAAAGTTACATAATAGTGTAACAAAGAAAAAGTATAATCAATGTAATAGCTATTAGAAGGAAAAGATACATATACTCAAAGAAGAGTATCTATAGCTCATAGATTCCTTAAATGTAGCTATGAGCTTTCTAACAGGTAAAAAACACAGCATATTAGAAGAGTTGGAACATACTAAAGAGATGTCAAACATATTTAAAATGTTATGGTGAGTTATTAAGGCACGTCAGAAAGTAGTTCTTGATGCCCCATGATAATGCACATACACCCCCACCCTTAATGGCAACGTCCCCCTGTCTAGGGTTGGTGATTCCTGCACCAATGGCGAGCTGTGGTGAATTCCACAAATTCCTGCTTTGCTTTAGCTTGTGAAGGTGTTATTTCTCTAGGCGACTTGCCCACGATCTCACATTGAAAAACAGCAGAGGCACAACTGAAACCTGCCTCATCTGTCTGCATCAAAACCTTTCCTCTTTTCCCTCCTCTAGTGCCATATGCCAATTTTCAATGAAGACACAGAGAGGTTGCTTGTCCATGTCTGAAGTTTTGAAAGCGCAGCCTTTGATAGTAACACTGGGCATCGTAGGCTCATTGGCAAGAACCTGCGCGAGCCGTTGGGTGCATTCCCAGTGGCTGCCCTGTGTCCTTAGGTGAAAGGACAAGCAGTCTGACAGGAAGTGCCTAGTGGGGGTGGCTGGTGTGACTTCACACCCCACACACTTCCTGAGGGAAAGGAGGCAGTGCCCAAGTGTCGGTACGGAGCTGTCCCCACGAATCGTGGTGGACGGCCAGCTCACCCAGGAGTCTCCAGTGCTGCCACGGAGACTAATCTGAACTCAAATTTCAACCCCTGGAGATTCGATCTATTTTATTATTTTATAGAAACCTTAGCAATCTCCCCTGCTAATTTTTGCAGATGAGGAAACTGAGGCCCAGGGGTGGAGGATGCCTTGGTGGGAGCAGCAAGCTAATGAGCAGAAGAGGCGGGTGCAGCCGTTAAGACACCACACTGCCAACCCCTACCGCAGATCACAAGCAGGCCCAGACTCAGCTCACTTTGTTTTTAAAAAATCATGTTCTTCCCCTTTTATTGAACTAGAAGTGATGTGACAAGCTTGAAAATGTTAATAGACTCACTGCCGTTGGCAGCATGAGACAGCACACTCAGCTCCACGTCTTCCCCTCTCCGTGAGGCTGACCTATGCCAACGGGCAGCCTTAGGACAGGTTCGTGTGGGTTGGGGTGTCTGTCAACAGACTCCTGGCAAGTTCAGCCCTGCTAAAGGGCCCAGGAAACTGAGTGGGGATCAGGAGTCCAAGGACCTTGGAGATAAATAAATCCCCCTGAACCAGGGTTGGAAAAAAGGAACCAGAAACTCTCTAAATTGAGGGCACCTTCCTACAATGCCTTTACTCTGTTGCACAAAAGCAGGTGTCTGAGGTTTGGAGAAATAAGAATACATTGTCTTATAGTGGGGAGCATGGTATGAAATTGCAAGAAAGAAAAGCATACCCAAATTTTCTATGTGGAAAAAGTAATATAAGTAATATGTGTTTGTGTGTGTGTGTGTATATATATATACACACCTATATCTCTGTGTGTTGTATGTATGTATTATGTGTGTGTATATAGGCATGTGTGTATGTATGTATGAACTTATGTGTGTACAATATGTATGTGTATATTTATGTGTGTGCAAGTGCCTATTGTATATATGTTGGTGTGTTTATGCATAAGTTATATCTGTATTAAAGTTGTGTAAGTGTATATTGTACATATATTGTGTAAGTATGCATGAGTACACACGTGTGCTGTGTGTGGTGGGTACTGTGTGTATGCATGCATGTGATTGTGTATAATGTTATGTGTGCATTTATGGGTACTCGTATGTGTGCTATGCACCCACGTGAACCTATCCCTAAGACGGTCATATATATGCACTAAACACATGTATACACACATGCACATGCACACACATAAACACATATGTTTACAGGCACATACACACACACACACACACACACATATCAATCTCCCACTTCTTCTCTCTCCCAGCAATACGCTCTACATCAGAACCTGGAGCTAAGTCCCTGGAGGTTGAACCATGGTTTTCCTTCTCTTCCCCCGTGGGTTAAGTGGGGTAACGACACACGGTTGAAAGAAGTCCAGCCAGCAGAGAGAGTCTGTCAATCCCACCGTTGGCCCAGAGGCAGGCATCTGGGCACTGAAGCCACTCTGAGACTGATCTCCAGGCCCCTCCCATCGGGCACTCTCTGGAGAAAGTGACCGGCCACAGAGCTCCAAGTGTGGACGTTGGCACAACAAATGGGCAACCTCTAGGTTCAAAACCCGCTAACAACCCTTGGCAACACCTCCAGGGTGGCGCTGTTAGAAAGTGGGACCTTGCTGCGCAAGTGATGAACTATTAAGCCGCCGTCAGATGGGCCAACATGACTGGCGTGTGCTCTTTGGGGGGTTCCAGACTTGATCTGTTGGCCCTCAGAGTAATCAAAACAAGTGCCCCGGGCCTGATGAGACACACAGTAGGGGGGCATCTTTATTATTGTTACTGCTGTTATTCTCTCAAGGGGCCTCTGTGTCTATTGAATTATAACTGATTTCTCTTGCAGTTTATTGCAATTTGTAACTTTGCTCCTCGTGTCAAAACCCAATATAATTTTCAGCCAAAAAAAAAGAGCGCACTACATTATGATAATGGCATCCGCAGTTCACCCATCTGCAGGAATACAGTGCTTACTGAACACAGTTCAGAGGAATCCAGGATGGCTTTGAAAAGTTGCCCTTCTGGAAGATGCGTACTTAAACCTTTGGATCATCATCGAGGATTGGGAAAGCCTGGCAGCCTGGCCTTCTGGAGCTGAGGAGGACATTTTAGAGAGTGGCCAGAACGGCCTGTGCTCACTGAGAGGCCAGCAAAGGGATAATAAGCATCAGCTGGAAGTTTACAACCTGGACCGGGGCTGCTCCAAATCCCAGTCACTGGCTTCCAAGAGCCATCTGTGTCGAATTGATTGGCTTGGAGGGCTGGCACACAGAGATAATGAATCCGAGGTCAGAAGGTCAAGTTCATGTACAGCTGAGCCAACTGGCTTGGGGAGGGTGGTGGGGAACTGTGAGCCCAGGGCTGCTGGCTCTCCTCCAGTCCCATTGGCTTGTGTACGTACACCACGGGTTGCCAAGAAGAAAACTGGCGGGAGTGGGCGGTGGCAGCCACATGCAATTTAAAAAGCTTTGATTGAGTTTCTATTTGGAAACATGGAGTCCTCCCACATCAGTGGAGTTGGCAGAGACAGAGGCCTGACTGCTGTCCTCAAGAAGCTAACAGTCTGGTAGTGGATGCCAAAGGCACACAGAAGTTCCCAGGAGTGCTGGAATAAAGGAAGAAGCAGAAGGGTGAAAACAGAGGTAGGGCAGGAAAGCTCTCCAAGAGGCTGCAAGAATTAGGCAAAATAGGATCACAAGTTCAAGGCCAGCCTCAGCAAATTAGCAAGGTCCTAAGCAACTTAGAAAGACCTTGTCTTTTCAAAATAAAAAGTAAAAAGGGCTGAAGATGTGGCTCTGTGGGTAAGTGCCCCTGGGTTCAATTCTCAGCACCCCCCACAATATATAGATATATGTGTGATATATAAATATATATATATGTACACACAAACATATATATTTGCAATTATTATTATTATTCACCAAAGGCTAACAGGAAGTAAGCTAGGGGTAAGTATATTTTCTGGTGTCTCATCGAGTGACTTTGGGACTTCAGGTCCCTCTGCTACACATCTTGACTCTGCAAAAGGCCACCTTCTCTACAAAATCCTGCCCTTCCACATTTCCAAAGCCATTCAGCCTGCTTCTTCCATCACCTAGAGATGACGGTGTTTTTTCTGGGGGTCCCCCTAATGCACACTCTAAGCTAGGAGTCAGAAAACATTTTCTGTAAAGGCTCAGGTCATGAATATTTTCACTTTTCCAATATCTGTACCATCGTGTCGTGTAGCCAGTTACCTCCCTCCTCGGGGGGAAAAGCACTCCCTGACAATCATAAAATAGTTAATGCGGCTGTATTCCAGCAAAACCTTCTTGATAAAAACAGGCAGCAAACTGAATCCGTCCCATGAACTGTAGTTTGATGAGCTCTTCTTTAAGTTAGGAACTGAAGAGCAGGTATTATTGTTAGTGCAAGGAACACAGAGAAGACAGAAAGGACATGACCCAGGGAAGGAAAGTGGCCAGTAAGGTTGGGCTTTTAACCCAATTAGAGTGAGTGAATAGAACCTAATCCCCTGGGCACACTTTGGAAAATGGTAGAAAGCACATTTCAGAATCACTGGTAACAGGCAATAGAGCTGGGGTAGTGATACTCCACATACACTCATCAGAACCTAAGGACTGTCCCCTAGGGAGACACGGAGCTCTAGAAATCACAGCCCACTAGATTCCCAGGCAGATTGGGGCTTTTTGCCTTTGATAAACATATACCGATGCTGGCTACAGCAAGTCAGGCCCACAGGCATGAACTGGCAAAGGAATGCTAGGGATCTGGGGAGACTGTCGACAGGACCCATGACAGTCTGGCCCTTGTACCCCTCTATCAGCCATGCCTCATGTTACATTGGCTCAATGGTACAATGAATTCTTGAGAAGAGAAACTGAAATGTCTCAGGGCTGGGTGAGTAGTTCAGTGGTAGCTCACTTTCCTGGCATGTGTGGAGGCCCTGGGTTTAATCTTCAGCAGCACCACCACAACAACAACAAAACAATAGCTAAAATGTCCTGAAAGCAGAGTCAGTGTGACATTGGGCCCACTACAGTCCACACGACTGCTGAACCCAGGACCACAGTTGCTGCTCACCACCTCCTTCCCATCCATTCCAGCTTTCTCTTGGCCTTTGCCAGGGCTTTTGCCGATCTTGGCCAGTGACAACCTAATTTCATGCTCCTTTTGCTATGCAGGTAGACTGTTTTAATGGCAAAATCTTCTACAAAATAATTCAGTGATCCCATAAATAAATATTAGCATGTAATAGGTCCTCAAAATTGTTAAGCCAATCGTACTCAAATTGCACTCACATGTGAAATGAACGTAACGTGCTCACTTCACAACCAAATAGAACTTGTGCTTTTTATTGTTCTGAAGCCCTTCTGCCTGATTTCACATGCAAACGTGTTCTTGCCAAATCCAGCTGCTGGCTCTCAGAGAGAGTTTGTGAGTGCCTCCTTTGTAGACGCCGCCATGTGCCACCTGAATCAAGCTGCGGCACTGCTGGCTGTTAGAGCCCAAAGCCAAAGACATGCTCCTGAGTGCAGCCGCAATTTCCTCCCCGTCATATGATCTGGTCTTCTCATCAGCTACCCCACAGAGCCCGACTCCGCGGGAGAAGAGAGCTCTCGCCCAGCCATGACCGGCGTTCCTGGGGCTCTTCCAAACAGCATACTTTCAGGCTCATTTCATTTCCTGCCTCTGACTCAACACTCTGGAAAGGAAGTCAGGAGAATAACACCCCATCCGTGGTCCCGGAGGGTTTGGAGAGGCTGTGCCAGCCAAGTTAACGTCAGTCTCTTTGCAGATTCGTAATACAGGGAGTACCCTGGGGCTCAGTGTTTCTCGGATCCCCATCCAGATAAGAAGCAGCAACACTCAGGCATGCATCAGAATGGCCAACGTGAGCGTCCACGACAGGAGACGAGGGGCTTCGTGTGGGCCCCACTTTCTCCGCCCAACAAGGAGCCGCGGGGAAGACTCGCAGCCAGGGCGTCAGGTTTGGGCTGAACGCAGGGGTTCCCAGGATCAGAAGAGATGGTCATTCAGCACGGCAGAGTGTCAGAGAGAGCCCTGGGTGGTCCCCATCTCTACTGTCCACTGAGCACGCAAGTTGGAAGCTTCGTCACCTGGTGGCCTGAGGATCCTCCTCTGCAGGAAGGGATC
This sequence comes from Tamias sibiricus, assembly GCA_025594165.1. Lineage (NCBI taxonomy): Eukaryota > Metazoa > Chordata > Mammalia > Rodentia > Sciuridae > Tamias > Tamias sibiricus. Next base: position 174,917,615 of record CM046658.1, on the reverse strand, counting down.
CCTGCACACGCCCTAACTGTGACATCAGGATTCTTGACGAAAACTCAGAACAAAGCCCACAGAGGTCATGCTCTATTGTAAGCTTTAAGCTGCTCTGTGATCGCAACCCACTAGAACAAGCTGGGGCGGGGCTGGGGTCAGAGCACAGAATCCTGGCTCCATCTCCGACTCGTTACAAGACTTCAGTATTTTTAGCCTTAAAATTCTATTTTGGAAAATTAAGAAACAAATTCTTCCTGCAGAGTTTAAGAGACCACGATTGGAATTACTTGAGGAAAAGGATGAATCCAATCTATCTGTGTCCCAAGCACTAGCTCCAGTAGGCAGAGCTCAGAGTGTAAAATCATACAATGTGGACATGGAACTACCAATCCCCCTATTGTGTCTAGTCATAATGTATTGCTGCCTGTAACGATTGCCGCTTGGAGCGACAACAACGCGGGAGAAAATTTGGCGGCAGGATGAAAATGAAAAAAAGATCTTTTATTCTTCTTCTCTCTCTGGCTTCAGCAACCTCTCCAACTCCAACCACAAACTCCTTCCGCCAACCATACCTACTAACCAACCTCACCCAGTTATATACATTTTGCCTTAACAAGGACAGTGCTTACAGCTCGAGCTTACAGGTGCGTCACACAGTGTTCACAGGCATACAAAGATTCTTTGAATAATGTATTAATATCAGGTGGAACTTGAACATCTTTTATGGCTCTCAGCTAATCGCAATCTTAGCCATCTCCTTGATTAGGGCTCCTTCAATAATGCACCAATAAAATATGGACTCAAAGGTACTTCTTGGATGAATGAGCAACATAAGGCAGGGGACATACTTCAATATCAACAGTGATAGCAATGGCGGATGCTATGAAGCTAGGCTAGCCGATGTCCCGAACGCATTGCCTGTCTTACCATGTTTAACCCTCATGACAACTGTAGAAGTAGTTCTGTTGTGACCTCCAGTCTTCAGATGGTGAAAGTGAGTCTTAAAAAGGGGGTGAAGTAATGTGACCAAACCAGGCCAGTAATCCACAGGAAAGCCCAAGACCCTAATGCCCACCACGGCCTCTCGTCCAGGCACCCCACAGGCATGCACTGGGGCCTGCTAGGGAAGGGCACGGAACTTCATTCACACACCTGGGGACAGTGGCTGTCCTGCACGGAATGTGCACAGGCACATCGCATCTACAGGGCTTATGCTCCTGGTGCCACTGCCATCCCTGTTTCACAGAGGAGAAGGCTGAGTACAGTGAGGGTTAGCAGCTGATGGTAAATGGCAACATCATAATAGGAACTCGGGAAGTCGGACGCCGAGCCTGGGCTTCACAGCGCGCAGACAGGAAAGCAGAGGACAGACACACCTTCTCCTCAGGGCTCTCTCCTCCCCCGAGGGCTTCCTCCCTTGTGCCACCTGGGCCTCACTGACATCAGGTGGGTGCAGCACCCACTGCCACAGGCTGGGTCTACAGGGCAGGACCCCTGGAGCAGGCTCCCATAGAGGGGACTGAAGGGAAGGGACAGTGCCTGGCTTGCCTGGAGGGCAGGGAGGGCCCCACCTGGAATCTGAAGGGTGCTTCTGCTTTGAGGTCCTCGTAGACTTGTAGTGGCACCTCTCCTCCACAGAAAATCTTCACTAAGCTTCTCCAGAAATCTTCACCATGGCTGATTTTAGGACTGTCAGCAAAAGAGTCTCTACAAAAAAAGTTCAGTGTAGATAAACTTCCTATTTTTTCTGTTGCTCTATTCCTTGACCACTGGCCTGGAAGAAATCAGCACTCCAGGTGCTGGACGCCCCTTTACTTGTTTTTCACAGACATGTATCCAGTATAGTAGTTTGTAGAAGTGTGTCTGTAAATGCAAAGTGTGATAATACAAAGGACCAAAAAAAAAAGGACAAATTCTTTAACAAGGCCTCTGGCCTTGAGCTGGAGCTTCACAGAAATGTCTACATTTCTAAGATAAGAGAAGCTACTAATTGGGCTCCATGGTAACAGCTGGCAGGGGGAGGAAAGAAAGGGGAGAAGAAGCTCTCCCCTTCTCAGGTGTTGTCCTTGAAGGGTTAACTTGCCCAGAACAGTGAAAGAAAAAAACTACTTTTATGTAAATTTCTGTAACTGTACTTCTGAGCCCCTCCCCTTACATGCTGCATATAAAATTCTGAAACTACCTGAACTCGGGCTTCAGGGGATTAACTGATTACAGTGAGAGCTGTACCCTCTGAACCGGCTGCAGCCAAATAATGAAACTGTTTCCTGTTATCTTCGGTGTCTTGCCTCGTCTGTCCATACAACAGACTCATCGACTCCTGGGCTCCATGCAGCGTGAGCTCAGCTCCGGCTGCATCCCCACCTCTGTCTGCAAGGCCAGAGAGTGCCGCCTTCAGGGGGCCTCACCCCTGGAAGGCTTGGGTGACTTCAACGGGGTAGAAAAAAGGCTTTATCGGCACCGGAGGGAACAGTGTGTCTCAAAGGTGAGGAAAAAAGAAGACCATCTAGGACGAAGTAGGGCAGGATTCCTCAGAGATGCCACATCGACTCAGGGCCACCCATAGCCCCCCTGCCATCATCCTTTACTGATCCTCACAGGCCCATGCCCGCCTCTGCATAAAACCCTCAATGCTTCCCCACTGCTCAGCAGAAGTTCTAACTCTTCAGAGTGGCCTTAAGGCCCACCTGATCGGGCTGGGGTCAGCACCCCTTGCCTGCTGCCTTCGTGTCCCTGCTCATGGTGGCCATGGTGTCCAGCCTCTGCCAGTTTCTCTTCCCACCCTCCATTTCTCAGATATGGCATCCCCAGTGCTGCAGGATTCCACTCAGACATCTCTCCCTGACTCTGCGCGCGCGCGCACACACACACACACACACACACACACACACACACACACCTCCAAGACCCCAGCCCCCTCCTCTGGGTCCTGCAGCAATGTTCAGGGTTCCTGTTATGGTCACTGAACTAGAATCCAACGCCTTTGAGAAGGTGGCTAGCCACCTCTTCATGCCCGAATCATTTAACCACACACGGGACCTGCTTGTAGTACACACTGAATAAATGCCTGGCAATTATTCCAATTTTCTGCATTGTTAGAATCAAACAAGAGGACAGATACAGAGTACTGGTAACCTGAAAATAATTACATAGCTCAATGTGCTACTTCATTATGACTAATAAGATCAAGAGAATTTTGTCCAAAGCCTACTTGTAAGATATCGCTAACATCTGAAATGTCAGACCATTTAAAGTGCTATTTCTTATCAGCACTTAAGAGCAGGGATCTTTATTGCAAAGGAGAGGTCTTGTTTTATTTTATCTGTGTATATATATGTGGTTTTGTTTTTATTCTTGTCCCTATCTTATTCAAAAAATATTTTAAGGCAGCTTAAAAGAGGTAAGATTTGGGGGCTGGGGTTATGGTTTAGCAGTAGAGCATGTGTCTCGAATGTGAGAGGCCCTGCATTCGATCCTCAGCACCACATAAATAAAATAAAGGTAGTGTGTCCACCTACAATTTTTTAAAAAATCAAGATTACTTTTAAAAAAATAAAAGAGGTAAGATTTTCTATGTGCCCCAATGCTGCCAACTTTGTCAAAGGGGTAAAAATATCACATTGCCTGAATTTTGTGATATCCAGACATAATTTTGTCTGGGAGTTGATCAGACCTGGGCCCACAGTGCTGAGAGATCTCAGAGTGAGGAACGCAAGGCGGTCCCAGGGCTCACAATTGGCCCAGTCTTTGAAGACATTTAAAATGGTAAAATCTGAGCTGTGGAATCCCTCTTGGAAAATGAGTGTTCAGACAGGCTTAGAGCCTCTAAAATAACTTTTATTAGAACTATGTACCCTGAAATAAATGGTTTCCTTGTATAATCTTGTTTAAATCTCACAGGGAAGAATGATTAGTTCTCAATTTTGTATTTGAGGAAGCTGCTGTTGAGTGAGATCAATTGGCCTGGTCAGTCTCAGGTAGGAACCACACCCAGGCCTCTCTGCCACAGGACCAGGGCTCTCCACCAGTGTACTCAACGGCCACCACCACTGTGGTAAAGCTCACCTCTGATCTGGGACATGAACTGCAAGGTGATAAGGCAGCCTGTAATCAGCCCCATGCCACCCTGGGTCCCCAGAAAAGTGTGAAGAGGAGCCACCACCTGTGGTCAGATTCATTGTGCACTGGTCTCAGTCCCAGGGGAGACTCTGAACACCTTGTCTCCTGCACCCTGGGCTGTGCCAAGCTCTGTCCCTTGCACAGACAGAATACTCACACCCAAGGAACTATGTGAATCAAATTTATTACTTACAGACTGGCAGCAAGGGACACCAGAAGTCCAGGGTTCAGAGTGAGCCAATCCTCAGGGCTCAGAGAAGCTGCCCAGGGTAATGGAATCTCCAGAGCACGTGCCCCACTTGCACCACTGCGGCATGTGTTCACATGCGCGCGCGCGCACACACACACACACACACACACACACACACACTGAGAAGGCAGTGAATTAAAAAGAAAAATAACAGATTTTATTTGTGCTGGAGCAAATATCTAAGGGACAGGTCCTCAAGGAATTCAGACCAAAAGGAAGCAGCACGCAGAGCCTCCCCGCCCGGCCCTCTAACAGCACTGGTGGAGTTTACAACCTGCCTTTTAAACACCCATTCACCAGCAGCCTCTGCTCTGGGCTGGAGACACCTCCGTGGCCAGCACACTCCTGATGGCTGCATATGAGAAAGGCTACCTGTCAGTGAAGCCTGTGGCACTGCTGGGGCTGGGCAAGAGCACCAGACCTGAGCACCAAGGCAGCGCTCGGCCCCTCATGCCAGCCGCCAACCATCCTATAAACATGTGTCCCCCCACAACTACGTGATGGCACATTTTCACATTGGGGGCTTTTCTTAGGTGATTTCACTGTTTAAAGTGGCTTCCAAGTCTAGCATTCCATGCCCCTTATGTGTCAGAGAAGCTTCATTCAAGCATGTTAAAGGGCCATTGGACAAGAGTTCAGTGTCCATGACTTCACAGTCGATGTTCTATACGGGATCTGTATATAGAAACATGCTAAACCAAATTATATATTGATCAGTTCACAAAAATGTTGTGACCACATCATGTACAATGAATGGGAAGTTATACTCCATGTATGTATAGTATGCCAAAATACATGCTACTGTATAACTAAAAATAACAAATAAAAACAATTTTAAAAAGTCTTGTGGCCAGGGGCTTGCAGGACACCTGATAGATAGGCTTGGGCCAACGGGCCACATCCCCCATGGAAATTTCCATGAGAAGCAACCTGGTTTCATCTTCCCTGGGCAGGAGCCAATCAGATTAAAGGTCGCCCTGTTCCCCAGACAGGAGCCAATTAGCTTAAAGGTTGCCCTGTTCCCCAGGCAGGAGCCAATAGGCTTAAAGGTCACCCTGTTCCCCATGCAGGAGCCAATCAGCTTAAAAGTCACCCTGTTCCCTGGGCAAAGAGCCAATAGCATTAAAGGTCACTCTGGTACACCCCCCACCAGAAATCCCTACTTAAAGCTCCTGCCTGCCTGGAGCTCAGACACAACAGCTCATCCCTGCTGAGAGGAGGCAGCCACTGCGACAGCTCCAGACTCACTGTCTCCGGCCCAACAGCAGCTGCCCCAGCTGACAGCTCCAGCCAGCATGACCAGGCACCCACCTTCTGTTCAGAGCTTGCACACTCCCCTCTCCCTGACTCCTCCTCCCACCAGAGCTTGCACACTTTCCTCTCCCTGACTCCTCTCTCCCTGTACTTCTTCTACCTCCGACCAGCCATAAAGGCTGGTGAATAAATCTCTTGCCTGCACGGTTGTCTCCGGTATGATTTTTGCCCTTCAACACCAACCCTGTATGCACCCTAACAGCAATGGCTCAGCATTTGCTAATTCGTTGTTCACAGTGGCCTTCTCCTACAAGGCTGCTGCAAATAATGAGAAGTGACTGCCGTTGTTGGCTGGAGGAGGTGGTGGGGACCAGCTGTGAGCTAGACAGAAACTTCTGCCGCGGATCATCTCACTAGGGTGTATTTCTCTTCCTGCCCCAGACTTCCCACCACCCAAGGGGTGACAGCTTGTAAGAATTCATAAACCCTGACTTCTGGCAGCCAGGACAGGGAGGTGCCAGCTCAGGAAGGAAGTATACCCCACAGGTAACAATTAAGAAAAGCAGCCTTGAACTTCCATATCCCTCAGGCAGAGACAGCACACTCCGTACCACAATTACTGTCTTTGTCTCCCAGGGATTATTATACAGCTCGATCATAACAATAAAAAGAATCTATTCCTAGCTCAAACTGCCCGTGGAGAGACAGCCTCAAAGGAGCAATGCAACCTCTGTGCCCTCGGAGAAAGCCACGTCTCATAAAAGTGCCCAGAGAAGGCGAAGGGTGACTGCTGGCCCTGGAGCAGACAGCAGCCTCCCTGGCCTGCCTTGGGGGGACTTCTAGGCCGTTTCATTTTGATCCCCACACAAACATCTCAGTGCCTCTTAGTGCTTTTGCTGAATACAATTCAGTAACATCGGGAGCTGGATCTGTCTTTTTTACGATCTTATAAATAACAACCATCCAGGGATGGCCTTGGCTGCTGCTGTCTCCAAATATTAAATTAGCTTCTGTGGGAGAAAGTAAATTTAAAAGGCATGCCTTATTGCTTCTGTAAAATCTGGGTGCATGGACGGCAAGCTCTGCTCAGCCTGGAATTTCAAAGGTGGAGAAGGAGGGCAGGCCAGGTACAGAGGGGACCTCCCCAGGGGTCACATCCCCTGCCTAGAGTTCTTAGACTAGGCTATCTTGAGATCACAGTCTCTTTATTTTCTTTTTTTTTTTTTTTTTTTTTTTTTTTTTTGTACCAGGGATTGAACTTAGGGGCACTCGACCACTGGGCCACATCCCCATCCCTTTTTTGTATTTTATTTAGAGACAGGGTCTCACTGAGTTGCCAAGTGCCTCACCATTGCTGAGGCTGGCTTTGAACTCGCGATCCTCCTGCCTCAGCCTCCCAAAATGCTGGGATTACAGGCGTACGCCACCGCACCCGGCTTCTTTATTTTTTTAATGGAAATAAGTAACAATAACTTCCCAACATTCCTGAAGAGACCTTGTGCACCGCAGGCCTATCATCTCAGCAATTGCTCCTTATTCTGCCTCATTGGAGTTATTTGCCAGCAGAGTTCAGTGGCTTGGAGGGATCAGGGCTTTGGAAGCAACCAAAAGCCAGCTTTGTCAAGAACTCCTGCCTGTGCGCCAGGAAGGTGTAGGAGTGCAAGGTGATCACCTGCCTGACCTCGGGGGCCCTGACAAGTGCATTCACATGTCCACTCACTGGTCCACTCACCCATCTGATAAGGGGACATTGCCACTTGGGCTCCACATGGCTTCTTGGCACCATGCTGGGCACTAGAGAGAGGCCAGGAGGAAAGCATCAGCCCTGCCCTCAGGGAGCTCAAGCGGGTGGCAGAGAAAGGCATGCAGGGGCCTCCTGTCCAGCTTTGCACAAGTGGCTAGCGCAGGCGAGGGGGAGGGGGAGGCTGCGTGCTCCTGTAACCTTGGCCGACTGGTGCACGGAGTAGAGGGGCGAGTGGTAATAAGTGACAGCAGGGAGTTAGGAGGGGCCAGGTCATGCAAGTCTAAAAGCCTGGCACCCCCTCTGTGCCAGATTCCTGAACTCCCCCCTGGGGTGACCAGGTTACCTGCCCTGGCCCCTCTGCAGGGGCCACCTGGGGCCTGCGCTCCTGGCAGGTGCACAGGGCTGTGCCTTCCTTCCCTTTTGCTCTGGGTTCCCCCTTTTCCCCTAGACCCAAGTCCTGTCCTGCTTGTGGTGGGATTTCTGGAGCTGCTGGCTGTGACATGCTCAGGCTTTTGTCATCTGCCCTGCCCCACCCCCCCGCCAGCTTCCAGACCACTGTGAGACCCTCTCCAGACCAGCCCACACCGATGCACCTGCTCCCCACTCCCCCAGTCACTCACTCCCTCCTCACAACTCCTGCTCCCCAAATTCCTCTCGTTCTTGCTCCTGGTGGGCTGTACTGGCAAGGTCAATGGCCCTGGAGAGAAATTCCTCAACCCTGCTGGGATCAGCTGTAGGTCTGCCTTAAAGCTTGCAGAGGCCTCGCAATAGAAAATGCCACCACTGCATGTCCAGCCCACTTTGGAGTCATCCATCTTGTCACCCTGAGCTGGCCAGGGAGAAGGCTCTGAGGGGGCAGGTCAAGAAACCAATGCCAGTAGAGGTGGCATGGCATCCTAGACCACACACCCAGGCTCGGGGACACAGGCCTCCAGCTCCTCAGTCAGGGTTCATCCACGATGCCCAGCTTCAGTCACAGATTTTTCCTTTCAAAAAGATCATATTCTTCCAAAGACCTATCCAATAGCTTCTTCATTCCCAGACTTTGTGATTTCAACCATGTCTTAGAGAGGCTTCTGAGAAAACAAAAAGCCCACCATGTGATCCTGCTGTGTTTTGTTTTGTTTTTAACTCAAAGCCTGTCAGCGCTCTGGTCTTGAAATCTGTTGGGCTGTTGAGGCTGGACTTGGGGAGTTTCCTTCCCCAGATGATGCTCCAATTAGCACCTGCTCAGGTATGCGCTAAGGTGGGCCATCTATCTGCTGACCCAGGTGTGAACATTCTTCACATCAAAGGCCAACTAATATCAAGGTTTCTGGGTTCATGAGGCAGAACAAAAACAGAGAAAGAGCTACCACTCAAATAAGAGGGCAGCTACCCTTCCTGTCCCAATGCCCTCCCACCTAGAGCATGGGGCAAGTGCTCAATGCACACAGAAGCTCCTCAACCTCCTGACACAATCCCTCCTGAGCACTCAGCAGACCCGTCCTCATAATATGAAGCTCAGTAGAAATCGTCCCCCTCAGCCCTCGACTCTGCCTCCTGCCCTCAGCAGAATCAATGGCTGCCTGGCCTTGGCTCTCCGAGCATTTTGTTCTTCCTGCCCAAGGATCTTGCCTTCCTGCAGGCTCCAGGATCAATCTTGTCTGATTAATTTCCTAAATTCTTAGTGCCTAAAATTTTAGAATACTTAGCTTTGGTGAGTCCAAAAGCAACATTTGTGATTTTTTTTTTTTAAATGGACAAGTGCAACATTCATTCTGGAAGTTAGGAGCTCTGGCGACACAATTTCAGGACCAGACTTTGCTGTGTCCACAACAGTGTGTTACTCCTACTGACCTGTTCAGGGCTCCCTCAGTGAAGTGTTTTTAAGTTGAACACTTTCATTATTAAAACTAAGAAGCAGAGGCTTGTAAGAGCCCTAATTGAGGATAGCTTAGATGGCGGTTAGCTGAGAGCCATAAAGGTGTTCAAGTATTTTCACCTGATATTCTTGCATATATCTAAGAATCTTTTTATGCCCGTGAACACTGTGTGATGCACCTGCAAGCTCGAGCTGTTAGCACTTGTCCTTGTTAAGGCAAAATGTATTTAACCGGGTGAGGTTAGTTAGAGGTGTGGTTGGAGTTGGAGAGGTTGTTGGAGCCAGAGAGAGAAGTTAGAAGAAAGAAGAATAAAAGAACTTTTTCATGGGCTGGGATTGTGGCTCAGCGGCAGAGCGCTCGCCTTGCACGTGCGCGGCCCGGGTTCGATCCTCAGCACCATGTAAACATAAATGCATTGTATTGTGTACAACTAAAGTAAATAAATAAATATTTTTTTAAAAAAACGAGGAACTTTTTCATTTCCAGTCTGCCTCCGAGTTTTCTCCCACGGTATCGTTGCTGCAAGCGGCAATTGCTGCAGGCGGCGACAGAGGCTGAGAGGGCATGAGTAACTTGCACGAGGTGGATCCAGATTCAAATCCAGGTCTGTCTGGACCCACAGGCTCTTTTCCCTTTACTGCCTTACTCCCAAACCTTGTCCCAGGTACATGGAAACAAGATTCCTTCAGATTAGCATCTCTGTCACATTCTAACTGGAAAAGTCACATAAAAGACAAATCTACCTGAAATTAAAAAAAAAAAAAAAAAAAGAAAGAAAGAAAGGATCTATGCTTCATTGCTTGCAGTCATACACACAAATATCCAAGTTGAGTCATTACCTTGTTCTACTTACAAATAGAAGAATAAGCTAGACACACTCCCTAGAAGACCCTGCATGGTTCCCTCTAATCTAGGAAAAGGAATGGGAAACTCCCAGGGTGAGCTCTGGGACCAGAACCTTTCCTACAGGGACCTCTTTCATACTGAGGAGTATCAGAGCTATTCTATCAACAGGGAATTTCCTCCATAGGTGGACTCAGCAAGCACCAGGCTGTGTCTTTTGAAATTGACACTTCAGAATCAATCATATTTGCTATTCTGATTACCACAGTTTCTCTCTTAATCACATCATGCAAAGTTGGTAAGACACTAATTTTACTTTTATATCTCATACTTCTTATTCAAATTGATACTTGTGAAAGGGTATATCAAATCTCAGTTCCACAGATCGGGTTTTAGAATTATTAAGCCCATAAAGTTTAACATATTTATGCTACTGAAAGCCCTAAAATGAATAAAATTATTTACACGCAAGCTTACATGCATGTTCATGCGTGCACACACACACATGCATGCACGCACACACATACACACAAAATCTGGGTGACAACCCAGGTGGTGACAAGGATACGGTCAACCAGAAAAAAAAAAAAAAAAAAAAAAGCCTTGGTCATTACTGCTCCATTGGCCCCAGTGCCATCTTGCTCCTTCTTGTTCCCAGACTCACTGGGTGGCTCATGCAGTTTTACTGATGCGATTCAACCATAGAGTTGGTTGAACTTAATACAATCCATCACGGACTGACAGGATACTCCAAGGATGGAAAGTCTCCTTTTCCTCCTCTGCAGAAGTTGCAGAGAACATGTCAAGTGCCAAAACTCTGGCTAGACTTACTAGACTTCCAAACATTAATCTCCTTGTTAAAAAACTGAACACCTGCCTCTCTATTTTATAGACTGGATGGAGACTGGCCAAAACTCCACTGTGGGACTCATATAGTTCAGGTTAATGAAGTATTTGCTATAAATTTTGGATACGCAGGTCTCTCTCACCATCACCAAGCGTGCCATCACCTAATCTTTTATAAACTCATCTTGGACCCATTCCTCTTCTCATAGACTAAACTTTTCCATGTGACTGTCTTTACTGTTTGCATTTGGGGTACACAAATTGTCTCCTCCCATCTCCTAGCAACATTTTATTTCTTTTATAGTGTCTGTAAAGTTAAAGAGTTATAGTAAACTCATAGTAACTTGCAAAGGTTCCTCTTCCTTTGACATGTTCCTAGCTTTTCCTTTGTAACCTTCCCTGTCTTCTGCACTTCCTCAGCAGCCCGGAGCTCTAGCACCTGGACCTGAATATCCAGAGGATTCTGTCCTCTCCACTTACAAATTACCTTCCTAATAAGATGTCTATCATTTTTTTTCCAGGTAAGGAAGCCTCTCTTAGTTTCCTTCTTCCTAGATGTCTTTGTATCCTGGGCACATTTCTAACTTCAGCTAGATTCATTGTTGCCCCCTTATCTCAGTTGCTAGAATGGATTGGCCAGATGTTAACAAGCATCCTTGCTCCTAATGATTCCATTATTACCATGTCCAAATCCTGTGAGGAAAGCCACTTTGTCCTGGACTCCTGCTTACAACCCAAGAGCAAACACTGTCAGCCTTCCCTGTCCTTCCCTCTCTCACCATTCTAAGAACCTGTCTTTTCTGGGGGATTTCTGTTGGCCCTTCATGCCCCCAGCCTGCCTGCTGGGGTGAAGCCCTGGGAAGCTCAGGCCATGATGGAGAGAAGTGGAGGTATGCGTGCCCCGAGTCTCCACTTCCTAACTAGGGCATCAGTGCACTATCTCCATCATACAGTAGCAACCTGCTCACTGATGCATCCTGCCTGGCTTCCCTCCCTTTTACTTCTCACCTTCTTCTCTTCCCCTCAGAAATCTCTCAGGATTTGCTTCCCAAATAAACTACTTGCAATCAAAACCTAACCGCAGGGTCTGCATCTGAGGGAGCCCAAACAGAGACCATCGTTTTTCTTATCTGCTGCACGTTGCAATCCCTGCTCCGCCAACTAGAGTTCATATCCAAGTTCTTTTAGAGACACGGAAAGATCAAACCTATTTGCAAACTTGACCCTATAATAAATCAAATACGGGCCTGAAAACAATACCCCTTTGCGAAACCCAGTCTTGTATAAACTGTCTTATGACACACACTGGCTCAGTCCTGCTCAGCCTTGAGCCCCTCAGCATGGGTCAGTTGAGCTCTATTACTGGGTCACTATGGTAACCATCTTATACACCTGCCCACGGGACCAAGGGTTCAACAGTCTCCTCTATTCTCCATTCCATGCCCTGGAGGGCATGGAAATTACTCCAAGGAACAAGAAACTACAATGGCACCAATATCCAGCCAATTTTCACAGGGCACCAAGTGAGAGAGCTTCCAGATTTATAACACGCAGCCTTTAGAAAGTGTGGCTGGTGAACAGAGTAGGGACAACAGGTTGGATCTGCACCTAAATCACTTATTATCTGTACTGTGATAAGCAAGTCAGTAGGAGAAACAAGCATTAAGATAGTCCAAAATTCTATCCCCAATGGGTAAGCTCAAGTTAATGTTCTTATTCACAACTCAAATTATTTTCTTCTTAACCTCAATCTTCATGGCATAAACCTACTAAGACCCTGCCCAGAGGTTCCCCAAAGTGGAGCTGAGTAGCAAGGTTCTGTGCCTGATTCTGTTTCCTTCGTTTGTGTGCAGTGTCCCCACGGCAGGGTCCACCAGGAGTGGACTTGTTATGGTTTGGATCTGGAATTTCCCCCAAAGTCTCAGCCATTGACTGTTTGGTCCCCAAAGTGGAGGTGGGGATTGGGGGAACTGATTGGACACTGGGGCTCTGTCCTCATGAGTGGGTAAAACCATCAAGGGACTCATCGCTTAATGGACTGCTGGGAGGGGGTGGAGGGGATGGGAGGTGGGACCTGGTTGGAGGAGGTAGGTCTCTGGGGGGGTGCCCTGGAAGCATCTTTTTCCCCCTTCCCATTTCTTTTATCCCCTGCCCTCCCCTTTCCTTCCCTCTCATTCCTGGTTGCTATGAGATGAACAGCTTTCCTCTGCCATGCCTTTCCACCATGATGTTTCTGTCCTGGAGCGAGCCATGGACAGAAACTTCTGAAACCATAAGCCGAGAGGAATCTCTCCTCCTTTAAGTTGTTCACGTCACAGATTGTAGTCACAACAATGAAAGGCTGACTAACAGGTGTTTGGACAGTTTCACCTTTCACTGAAACTAAGACCCTCCCTCTAGCCAATTTCCCAGTCTGTTCCTGACCCCCTCACTGTGGTCAAAATAAGCCAGATCACTCCTCGTTTTTCCATTTTCTCTCCCTCTTTTGCGTCTCTGGTTCTTTAAAACTTACTACTTTAGGTTAAATCGTTTGAACTTAAACCCCTCCTCCTACAAAATTACCACTAAGAATTCCCTCAGATCAGTAACAGCACTCTTCAACCACAGAGTTCACTTCTTTAAAAGAAATGAATGTTTATATAAAATCTCCAACTTTTTAAATGTTGACAGTAAATTTAAATAAATAGATAAATAATCTCTAGGAAGGCCAAACAGAACTAATCTGCAGCTTGAATAATGCCAGTATTAGGCACTTTGTGGCTTCTGATGGTTATGCCTTCTTTTTTTTAAATATTTACTTATTTGTTTTAGTTGTACAAAATGCCTTTATTTTTACGTGGTGCTGAGGATCGAACCCGGGCCACGCACGTACTAGGCGAGCGCTCTCCCACTGAGCCACAACCCCAGCCCTGATGGTTATGCCTTCTGTTTGCCCAAGCTTCTGCTAGCACTCCATGACACTTCCCACTGACTGCCTCCTGCTCTACCTTTCCTCAACACCGTGTCCTTGTTAAAATGACCCTTCTCTTGTCCTACACCATCACTCAGAATCCGTAATTCCTCCCCAATAGTTCTTGCAGCTATACCGTCGGCTGTGGCGAACATTCAATATAGCTTTGGGGGGCATTTTGGTCTTTTTCTCCCAGACAGCTCCTGGACATCAGGACCTTGTCCTGTACAACTCAGGACATTCATAGTGCCCACACTTGGAGATGTGGTGCCTCCAAGTACTCTGCAGTGTCTAGCATGTGGATGGTACCTAAAGAGAGTCTATTAGATTGTAGCTGCCTGATGCTGTTGCTTGCAGCTACGACGCCGCGGGAGAAAACTCGGAGGCAGGATGAAAATGAAAAAGGTCTTTTATTTTTCTTCTCTCTCTGGCTTCAGCAACCTCTCGAACTCTAACCAGCCTGACTCCTTTCAACCAGCAACTTTCTTCTTCTCCCAACCACCTCTAACCAACCTCACCCGGTTATATACATTTAGCTTTAACAAGGACAAGTGCTTACAGCTCAAGCTTACAGGTGCGTCACACAGTGTTCACGGGCATACAAAGATTCTTTGAATAATGTATGAATATCAGGTGGAAACTAGAACATCTTTTATGGCTCTCAGCTAACCGCAATCTTAAGCTATCTCCTTGATTAGGACTCCTTCATTAGATAAACGGTGGGGAAAAGTAATGAATGGGTAAAATGATTTCCTAGATACACCATAAGTTGCTCAATAGCAAAGGCTATAGAACCTAGTCTTGGATCTGCATGTGTCTTCCTCAGATGGAAGATGCTGAATCTAGGCACAGCAGAACAGCACCCATGACACCTTGCTGCTGACCCTGTCTCAACAGCTCCTGTGTATTGTTTGAACCTCTACTACTCCTTGGCTTCCTCTAACTCAGTGGTTCTCTGCTGGGAGTGATTTTGCAACCCAGAGAATATTTGGCAACATCTGAAGACATTCTTGGTAGTCACATTGGGGTGTGACTAGCAGTGGCATGGAGTGGGTAGAGGCCAGGGATGCTACTAACCTTACTATACTGCACAGGATGCCCCCACCACAGAGTCATCCATCTCAAAATGACAACAGCATTGAAGGTGAAAAACATTGCCCTGAAATAGTCACTTCTGTTGCTTTATTAGTAGACATCCAAAGACTGTTCCCTGAATGGAGGTGATCACGAGGTTCAGGTGATTCCAAATGGAGACGGAGGCTTAGCGTTGGCAATAGATATATTGGCTTGGTCTGAGTGTTGTCAAGGGAAACTGTCAACACCCTGACCTGAGCTTGCTCCTTTCACAGCTCACAGAATGTCTCCAAGACTTCAGAATTGCTTTGTATTATGTGTGATTGGTGGGTGACCTTTTCAGATGAATTCAGCATGAACTGTGCAATTGATGTTGAAGAAACAAATGGGCTGTGTTTCTCCCTGTGATTTTAATATGGTATTATAGTGTTTTCCTCCATGAAAGTTGACCCTGTCTATCAGGCCCATGTGGAAAATACCATCATTAGAATAGTAATAGCTACCGTTTACTGAGCACACACTGCTGCAGGTTAAATTGTGTCCCTTCAAAAGATACAATAACATCTTAAGCCAAGGTTCCCATGAATATGATTTTATAATCCAGTGTCCTTATAAGGAGAGACTGTCCTGGGAACAGTCACCGAGGAAGGACCCCACACAATGGCAGAAGCAAAGACTGGAGTGATGCTCTTGCAAAGAAAGAACACAAAGGATGGCCAGAAGCCCCAGAAGCTAGAAAGAGGCAAGGAAGGATTCTTCCCAGAGGCTTCAGAGGCCACTGAGTCCTGCACTGCTTGGGTATTAGAACTTGGTTAATTCAAATAGCTCTATTCTGTGGCTGATATAAGGAGGAGTCCCTGGCTTCATTTTTGAGAATGGCATTGAATAACAGAAAGAGCTGATTCTCCATTATAGTGTGATGGGCCAGGGGTGATGAAGGTGCTTTTCCACATGGTTAACTTTAATTCTCACAACAACCCTGTAAGTTTAGGTCCTATTAATTTTCACTTCCTATTGATGGCAGACATGTGTAGTTATTTGCCTCAATTCTGACATCTAGACCATGGCATTGTCAAGATGTGAGCCCATGTGTTCTGGCTAGAGTCCATGATCTCAAGCTCTGCACTGTTCAGCACCTACAAGAAGGGGCTAGAGCTGGTGGTAAGACCTGTGGCAGAGATGGGCAGAGATGGGCAGAGGGCAGAGGGGAGAGATGGGTGTCAGATTTGGAAAGTCTGAGTTCCATATCTGTGATTTCCTATCTGGGTGATTTTGGTTTGGGCAGCTTTGAGTCTGAGATTCCTCATATTCAGAATGGGTAGAAGAAAAAGAAGGACAAAAGTCAGTAATTTATACCTTAACGACTGGATAATAATGGACTGCATGCTTGATGCAGAGAAGTGTTTCTTCAAATGACCTCAGACAGGCTATCACAGCTTCATTTGGGGCCATCATTAACAAAGGGATGTCAGTGTAGACATAACACTTAGGCCATCTTTAATGATCTTCTACCATGCTGCTGTGGAATCCTGTATGGTCTTTATCAGATTTGCTCCCAGTGGAATGACAATGATGTGCAATGTACTCGTCACCTCTGTGAGGTGTCCCTGAGGCCTCATGGAGAACTCCCTCAGGTTCAGCTGGTGACTGTGGTCTCCCATTGGCTGGGACATGTGAGGTTGGTGGGAGCTCCCAGTCCCAGCAGAGGGGTCCGTGTCCACCTGTGGCTAAGAGTGGCCAAGAGCACCAACTTTGGTGTTCGGTATTCCTAGGCAGAGCTAGATCTTGGGGGACTTGAACAGACACATGCTTTCCCAGAGAGAGAGATGAAGCCAGACATATTAAGACTTTTAAAAATATTTCTATCCTTGCTAAAACTATTTGGACATCAAGGTTTAAATGGAGATGGAGCCAGTCCCAAAAGGCTGGCCACATGGCAAAGGAGGAGATTGTCCCACTGTGAAGAAATATGGTCCCACTGAGGGAGACAAGAGGGAGTTGAGCCACAGCAGCCCAACGAATCCTCCCAAATCCAACCTTCAGGCAAGTTATCCTTCTATGAGGGGAAGTGAGTTAAGAGTAAGGACCTGAGTGGAAGCTCTCAGGTTGCTCCCCATGGAAAGATCAAGAACGAAGGTAGTGGTCCCCTAGCTAACCTCTTGGAATACCATTTTTCTTTAACATAAGAATAAGATGCATAGCATGGAGTTGGTGGGAAGATAAAACAGAAGCTATGGAAAGTAATAAACACCGTATCTGACAGAGAGGATGCACCCAATACAGTCATTATTACATTTACTTTTATCTTTGCATATAGTGAAAGATGTGAATGCAGCATTGGATGGAAAGAAAGCTGGCATTCTCTGAGAAAAGTCTGCATTCCAAACACACATGTCCTCATTTATTCCCTATTCAGAACAAACCAGGAAGGTGATTATGTTCTTTTTCACAGATAGGAAAACTGAGGCCCAGAGGAAACACAGAATAGCAAGGAAACAGGGTGAGAACACACTCACCCTCTTTCAACTGTAGAAATGAAGAGAAGATTCTGGAAAAGCAATGTGGCTCAGGAGAAAATATGACGAGGTAAGAAGGAGAGCTCATTTCAGGGTATTGCACTTCGACTCTGGGAGACAGTGAAGGCTGATGACAGGGCACTTGGGGACTGGAGCAGCAATGGGGCAGCAAAGACCGGTGGGTGAGAAGGGGCCATGAGGCGCCGACAGGCCCTCAGCATGGACACTCAAGGCTTCTGGAGCAAGGCCCATGGTGACATGAAGAAAAGCACCAAGGGGCCGTAGAAAAATTCTCAAGCACTTTAGGCAAGGATCTGGGAAAGATTACTAAGAAGAGGTAGAGAATTAAAATGAGAATTTGTCTGTCTAGCAATGAAATCAAAACTCTACAAAGACTTCCCCTGCCCTCAGTCACTGTTTCTCCAAGCCCACACAACACTGCACCTGTCCATCCATCCATCCATCCATCCATCCATCCATCTAGCAGGCATGGCACCACTGTGTTCATCACATGCTATGCTGGACACTGGGTTTCAGGAGAGAACAGGAAAACAAGGGCCCTGCCCTCCAGAGCCTCCTCACCATCTAGTGAGAAAGATGCAGAGCCAGAAATAACAGTGAGTGAGTGTTGAGTCATGCAAAGAAGAGCACAGGGCACTCTGGAAGTGCATCACAGGGGATCTAAGGCCAAGAGTCAAGTGACTGTTCCCAAGAGAAACACTGAGGTTCAGATCTGAAGGGTACTCAGAGGAGGCTGGGGGGCAGAGAAGCTGCACCAAGGTTAAGAGGCAAATGGGAACGTAGGGTGGTCCAGACATGCCCTAATTCCAGGGCGCCGAGGGATAGAACAGGAGCCCTGAGAAGAGGGCAGATCAGGAAGGGGCTCCTTGAGGCATGGGGAAGAGCTTGACCTCAGGACCTCGAGAAGCCTTGAAGTGTCCCAAGCAGACAGGTGGCATAATAGATAAATGCACACTAGAAGGGACATTTTGACAGAAATGTGGAGAATGGGCTATGACTATGAAATAGAACCAGTGGGAATGTTAGGGGCTCTTGGCCTGGATGGCGATAATGCTGAGGAATAGAGAGAAGCTTCCAGATGAAAGTCACGCTGGAAGTCAGCTGATAGGACTCATTGGTTGGCAAGCTATGGCGGCCTCCTCACTCCTCTCCAACTCCTACCTTATATTTATACCCTGATCACCTAACCACCTGCTCCTTCACTATGGGTTAAAAAAAAAAAAATGGGATTACCAACCTTGTTTTGGAGATAGAAAAGCCAAGATACAGACAGCTTACATAGTCGTTCTTCCTTACAATTCTCCTTTGCTAAGAATAGGAATTGAGTTTCAGAGATATTTTCTAAGGAGAGAATACCTCGGTCTTCTGTAGATGAGACCAGCTCGCTGTTTGCCACGCTTTTTTGGCCTCCTGGGTGTGGAGATGAACTACATTTCCCAGCCTTCCTTGCAGTTAGGATGGACCATGGTCTGAGCTCTGACCAACCACACTTGACCCTGTGATGGGCCACTTCCAGGCCTGGTCCTTAAAACTCTCCCACAGACCCTCCCCTGTCTTCTGGTGGAAGTCAGTGCCCACAGCCATCTCAGAAGACAGTGTGGGAGATAGCATAGGCTCAAGGCTCAGAAGAACCACAGGCAACTCGGTCTCTCCTCCTTTCTTTGGTTGCTAAATGGACAATTGATGAGCAAACAGCAGATTTATTGTGCTAATCCACTGAGATGTGGGAGTTCCTCTACAATAGCAGTTACTATTGCCTTGATGGAAGCAATTTCCAAATATGCTAGTCCACATATTACTTTTCCAGGGAAATGCCTCACTGCTTTGCCCAGCATTACTTTCTTAGCGTAATTCTCGTATACAGCAGTCCGTTATTTCCTTGGGGACTCATAAAGAGGTCCATGTAAGCTTCGAGCAATGCTGAGAAATCTTCAGAAGTGCCAGACCTTCTCCCAGAGCATCAGGTACATTGAAAATGGTGTTCTTAACGCCTCTGAGTGTTATGAAATGCCTGCAGTGAGCCAAACCCAGTTCTTGGCTCTGGACAGCCTTGTTCCAAAAGATCTTGGACTCTGGGGGGGAATCAGTGCTGCAAGTAGTTCCAAGGCAAAATGATCAGTGTTTTGAAAGAGCATATTAGTAGCCAAATTTTCCCCATGACATCACCACATAAAGGGCAAGTTTCAGATCCAGTACCCTATAAAACACACATCTGAGCTATCTTGCTAGGTCCTCAGAGTGGCTGTCTGACTTAGCCCAGTTAATTCCAGGCTTCAGGTTGGGGGTCAGATCTCCTGAGTGTGTCCACATCCTGCGATCCAAGTAGGGAGGTAGCGGCTGCCTACAGTGGGAAGAAATTTGCTGTGCCTTTTCAAAACCCCTGTCTCAAAAGTATACTGTCCTTTCTGCCCACGTTCTTTTAGCCAAAGCAAATCACATTGCCACACCAAACCTCAAGGGTCTAAGGAGGAGCTTAAGTAGAGGAGACTCCACGTGTAATTAGCAGTGACAGCACAGGCAAGGAAGCGTCAGCCAGCCTGGGAATTCAAGAGGCCAAGCCACAGAGGGCATCAGATCTGAAACTCAAGAGATGAATGGAACGGGGCCAAGTACAAGAGGAGAGAGAATTTACTCCAGGCAAAGAAAAGCAGCATGGATAATGTTGGCGAGATAGTCTTTGTGAGAGTAAACATTTGGAAGCTCTAAACAATATTAACACCAGATCTGTTGAGCAACTAAACCGCAGAATGCCATGCACAAGTTAAAAAGAATTAAACTGATTTATATGAAATGATAAAGGAAGATTTTCAACACATGTTAAGTAAAAGGAAAAGCTGCAGCACCAGGCAGGGAAGATAATATACCATTTAAATAATTCCCATACATACACACAATGAAACCATTCTGTATATACACATATACATGCACACATTTACACTTACACATAGGGAGAGAAATGTATAAACAGACACATCAAGAGAGTACAAGATGGATTTTTATACATAAAATCACAAGCTCTCCACGAAACAAACAAGAGGAACACACGTCACATGGCCAGAGCACACGGACAAAAGGACCAGAGACTGCAGAGAGCTGACCAGAGGGAATTCTGACTTCCCCTGCAAAGTTATCATTTCCTATGAGAAGACGGGTTGTGTGGAACCGTCTTCCTGAACACATCAGTGGCAGGAGGCAATGGATGGCTCCATCCTGTCCCCACCCTTGGTTAAACTCACCTTCACGAACATTCCTTCTTCTTTCCAGATGGGTCTCAGGCAAGTTCCAAGCAAGACCAGTCACTGAGGCCACAGGGGGACGATAGCACATGCTCAGTCACTGTACCATGAGACCAGTCCTGTTTTTAACCACTTAAACCACCCAGTGTCCTAATCGAAACCCAGTCTAGTCCTGTGTCCCTCTTCTCCCCAATTTTAGTAGGGGAGGGCAGTCCTGGCTGGTTATCTTCCTCCACTCCTTGTCTCCCCACTCCAATTCCTCAGCGGCTCTTCCCGACACCAGCAGGGGCGCAGGGCACAGGGGCATGGTGCAGCATGGGTATGGACCTGGAGGGGCTGGGTGCACATCACAGACTCTGCCTCTCGTGGCGGCTAGATGTCCCCCTCCCCAGTAGTGACCCCCGTGGTGACTGCGGCATCTCTCAAGCTACTTCAGCTGAGCTCTGGGCTCCGCCCAGCCAGATCCAGCTGAGCTCCCCCTGCAGTCTTGGGGGCACAACCCACAGAGCTCCACTTGGCTGGCAGGAACCCTTGTGCACCTGTGTCCCATTTCAGGGTGAGGCAGCTCTCAGCCACTGCTGCCACCTCTTTTCTTACTTCTAAGTAGGCCATCTGCTGTCCCTTCCTCCATCAGTCTTCCCAAGCAGGATTCACACACCAGGACCGCTGACTCCCAAATCCCAGGAGACACAGGCGAGCTCTCAGAACCAGCCCATGAAGGCCCCGGACTCAGCCTGAGGTAAAGAGCAAACGCATCGGGAAACCCTCCTGGTTTAGTCCGCTTTTTTGCTGCTGCAACCAAAACACCTGACAAGAACAAATTAGAGGAGGAAAAGTTTATCTGGGGGCTCAAGGGTTCAGCAGTCTCAGTCCATGAACAGCTGGCGCCATGCCTCAGGCTTTAGTGAGGCAGACCATCATGGCAGAAAGGTGTGGTAGAGTGAGTAGCTGGGGACACGTCCCCAGGAAGCAGAGAGAGAACGCTCAGTACCACAGACAAAAATAACCCCCACGGCCACACCCCCAGCAAGCCTCCTCCTCCAGCCACACCCTGCCTGTCTGCAGTTACCACCCAGCTAATCCCTATCAGGGATTAATTCACTGATTGGGTTCAGGCTCTCATAACCCAACCATTTCACCTCTAGACCTTCTTGCATGTCACACATGAGCTTCGGGGGGACACCTCCCTCAGAGGAAGCTTCTCTCCCACCCCTCAGCGCTCACCTCTTCAGAGGCTGCCGCGGGTGGTTTCCTGCGGTGACGGGAGAGTCCAGCCTTGACCGTGCGCTGTGTAAGCACCCACTCCACTCCAGGGGTGCACGTTCTTGGCACCAATTGCTTTAGCCATTGAAATTGGTTTCTCAGCCAAAACTGAGACAAAAAGTCCCTTTTTAATACCCGGTAAGCTTTGTAATTAAATAATCAAAGACTAAATAATTTAGGAGAGAAAGAGACTATAAAAGAAAGGCCAGCAGTGTCACTATGCCTCTGCCCCTCCCTGCCTCCTGCTACACACACACACACACACACATACACGTGCACACGCATGCACACATGTAACACCAACATGCTCACATGTGCACACAAAGCACATGCAAACGTACAGGTACGTACACTTGAACACAATAGGACAAAAGATACGAAATCTCTTGGCAAGATCCAGAAACTATGAGAATGGGAAAGATTTACACTGAGTCCAAATGCCTTCCAAATATCTTTTTTTTTAAAAAAAAAATATATTGATAAGAAATGATTATTTGGCATTTGGACAGAAATCAGAAGTCTGGCGAGCTGGGAGTTAGGCAGGCGGGGTTTTGTTTCACAGGTGGGTTTCTGCAGAGTGTGCGGTGCCACGGTGGCCTCAGCCCCTGTGGCTGCCAAGCTACCTGAGCTACCTGAGATGTAGATTAACACAGTGCACCCCTGTGACTGAGCCAGCACTCGGGGAACTCAGGTCACATGGGGGCCATGTGTAGAGCGCCTCTCCCTCCATTCTGGGTGTCCATCCCACCCCCACCCCATCAGGAGGTTTCCAAAAGCACGAGGGAGCTCCATTTCAGCCCACAGGGCTCCCGCACGCCGCGCTGTTGGCTGGCTCTCCACCTGGGCCTCTGACGGGCCCCTGCTGCACCCTTGAGTTCCCAGCGGGGAAGACAGCGCAGCCCATGAGGCCAGCTCTGTGTCTTCTGCAGGTGTCAAGGGTGTCACTTCCCACACCAATGTCCAATTCTCTGACACCGCTGGGGTCTGACAACTCCGTTCAATAACTCTGGCTCTCCAGAGTTAACCGCTCCCCCAAGTCAAGGGCTTGGTCCCATAAGACTGCCCCATTCCAGGTGCAGCCACAAGCAGAGTTCCCAGACCACCCACACTTCTGCCTGTCTGGCCACAAGCCAGTGGTTTCCCATGACCCTCTTCAGGCTCGGGGACTCACTAAGACAGAACCCAGGGAAATGCTTTACTTACGTCCCTGGTTTATTACAAAAACTAGAATCAGGAAAAAACAAGCGAAGGGCTGTGTTAGGTCAAGGTGGGCAAGGGAAGGCCTGGGGCTTCCATGCCCTCTCTGGCCAGTCGCCCCCAGCAGGTTCCTATGTCACCGGCCCAGAAGCTCCCCAAATCCCGCCCTTCAGGAGGTCCCAGTGCACAGGCATGACTGACCACACCGCTGGTCCTACGTTACTGAACCTCCAGCCCTCTCCCTCCCTAAAGGTGGGACGTGGGGCTAAAGCTCCAATCCCCTAATTACAGTGTCGGCATTTCTGTCATCTAGTCCCCATCCATAAGGAATCTGGGCTGGAAAGAGTCCCCTGGTCACCATAAACTCAGACTGGTCAAAAGGGGCTCATTATGAATAAAGAAAACAGACACTCTGTCCTCAGGAGATTGCAAGGGTTTTGGTTACTCTGTGCCAGGAACCTGAGACAAAGACCAAATCTACATTTTCATTATACCACACCAGCCCCCCGACAGCCAGGCTCTTCCCATAGCGATCCAGCCTACGCCCCAAACCCTGGATCTTCTGGAAGAAAGGACTTTTGCTTCTCTGAACTTGCTGGTCCCTTTCTCCCAGTGGCCTTCACAGTTGCCCACTGATAGTAACCATCTCCCCCTACTGGTTTGCTCTGCCCTCCAGACCTAGCCCTCTTGAATTCTGATGTCTGCCAGGGTCAAGCCTGAAGCCACCACAGTCCTCTGGGTTGGAACTGCTGGGCTGGGGGCAGAGATTGGCCAGGGAGCGTGTGTCCTAGGGTGCAAGGCTTCCTCCCCTCCCGAGTGGGTGATGATGTGACACTCTGAGTAGGACTTGCGAGGGAAGCCACTTCAGTGAGGACTGCTGGGGGCCTTGACCCACACCCCTATCTTATCAAGATGTGTCAGTAATCAACAAGTCAGAACAAGGACCCATTGGTGTATGGGAGAACCCATTGGTGTATGGTTTCTGTGTATCCAAAACACCAAGTCTCCAAGGCTAACCTCATGATTTTTCTTTCTTGCATTTTGATTTTTCTCCTGTGATGAAAATAATACCTTTAAGACATTTTTTGAGCCAGGCACGGTGGTGCACGCCTGTAATCCCAGCCACTCAGGAGGCTGAGACTGGAGGATCGCGAGTTCAAAGCCAGCCTCTGCAACAGTAAGGTGCTAAGCAACTCAGTGACACCCTGTCTCTAAATAAAATACAAAAAAGGGCCAGGGATGTGGCCCAGTGGTCGAGTGTGCTTGAGTTCAATCCCCAGGACCAAAAAGAAGAAGAAGAAAAACATTTTTTGAAGGGATGATTGAAATGAACGTTGCCTGCTGCTGTTCTCCTGAGAGAGGAGAGGCGTCACCAGGGGCTTGGCCCCCTTGTTCCCATTGCACTGAGGCACCAAGGGCTGCCCCACCACCCTCCTCCTCAAAGCTGCTTCTTTAACATGGCTCTTAATAACTAGGATCCTTTCTACAACCACCAAAGAAGCTTTCACTCAATGCCATTTATATACAGCCATTGTTATAAGAAAATATCATTTCATGGGCCATTAATGGGCTTAACAGTCTTATTTTTAAAAGTAAAAATTTTCACAAATCCTATTTTAAGTGGGTCAAAGGAAAAGGAATACGTGTGGTCCCACACCAGCCAGCACTGACTTACAGCATCCTGGGTCTGACGCCCCAGGCACGCTGCCCCTCCTGCTCACCCAGTGGCCTACTGGTAGGAGCAGAGCTTTTTACAAATGGGGAAACAGGCTCGACCAAGTGATGGTGCTTTGCAAGTGTCACAGCATCAGGAAGCTACAGTCACAGTTCAGCCCAGGTGCATCTGACCAGAGTCTGAGCCCCAGAGAAACCAACAAATAAAACTCAGCAGCTGGGACCAAGAACACTGAGTCTGGAGCCCAGCTGCTGGGTCAGTGGCTCCCTCTACCACAAGCAAGCGATGCGGCCTTGGCAGTGTTACTTCAGTCTTTGCTTCAGTTCCCTCAGCTCTAGAATGGAAGCAATAACCATCGGGACCTCATCAGAGCGCTGTGAGAATTCATCCTAGACACAAACCCCTTTTGAAAGGTGCCTGGCACAATGGCAAGCACTTAGTGCCTGTGCCCCTTGTTCATGTCACCAGCTCCAAGCAGTCAAGCTTCCCCAGGACAAGCCAGCCAGCCATGCTTCACTCACAGAGGGTCAGGACATTAGGACAGGCTCTTATGTGCACTCATGACACCAGATGGGACCATCAGACCCATCTGGGCTCACTCTGTCTTAGCATGGCAGTCACTTAGTCATGGCAGGAACCTTTTCCATTCCTGGAGAGGTCACGTTCCCTTGTCCCTGAGCCTTTGCACAAGCTGCTTCTTTCCTTGGAATTCTCTGCTGTGAGTTCCTAGTTCCCATTCATCCTTGAACCTGAGCTCCACAGAGTTTCTGTTTATTCAAAGGATATTTCCTAATGCCCACTGGTGCCATGCCCCCTGCTTCTAATTTCTTGGGATACTTTGACAGCATTTTGTCAGGGAAGATTGGCCTTTGTCCACCAGCAGCTTCTACTGCTTGTCCACGATCCTATAGGATATGTGATCACATGGCCACATGTGGGTCCCTGTGACCATGCGAGTGCTGTCTGTCTTCCTCGATAGACTAGATGCTTCATAAAAATTCAACCCAAATTTGTATCATATTCTGCTGCTTTGCTTGTGTTCACCACAGAACTGACACACGGTAGATTTCATGAAGTATTTGGAAAGAAACAGAACTGATTATGCGGCAGGCACTCTTCCTAAGAGCTCCATGAAGTAGGTACTATTATGATTCCCTTTGTGTGGGTGAAACACACAGATGTTAAATGATTTGCCAAGTTATTCAATTAGTATGTGATGGAGGTAAGATTCAAATCCAGGCAACCTGGCTCCAAAGATGGGCCCTTCACCATGACGTGAATGGATGAGTGAATGGATGAGTGAGTGAATGAAGAAGGAATGCACTCCTTGGAATATAACCAGTGTGCCCTATTTTCTGCTGCAGCCACAGTGGTAAGCAGAATGACACCCAGCACTTAGTACTTGACAAGGACTTGAACAAATCAATCAATCAACCCCTGGGTGAACAGATGACTGAATCACCCCAGGTGGTTTGCTTGTCCATGAGTGGCAAAATGGTGAGTGTTATTCCTCTGCAACTGCATCCACGCATTCTGTGTTATCCATAGCCATCTGAGTCTGCATGTCATTATAGGGATGCTTTCTGCAGAACACAGAAGGCCCAGGAATAGGGGAAGCCACTCCCCAAAGGGCCTCTCCTAAGCCTGGACCCCATCCTCGTCTTAGACTTCACCTCTGAAGACAGGTCTTCCAGAGGAGGTGGGGAAGTGCTGTCTGGAAACTCTTTTTACTTTTCTCATCATCTGGGAAAGGAACCAAATGACCCCCCTAGGAATGGGAATGCCAACCAGCCGCCATTTGCAGGGCTTTAGTGCTGAGCTTCAGGGTGTAAAGATTCAGGCCCTGGACAAATTTATAGCATTCCAGCTTCCCCAGGAAGACAGTGGGGAGAAACTCCTTAGGCAGTACGTATATTCCCTAAATAAGCCACAACATGTCCTTTACTAAGGTAGCCTGAAATGAGTATCATGTTCACACCTTTGGTCTGATTGGGCATACCAACATTATTTATTTTTCTTGGTTCCTGAAAAAGTGTACACCTGTAATGGCAAATCAAAATGCATATGAAACACACTTGGAATGTTTCTAAATGCACTCAGATATTTCCTTCCAAGAGTATTTGGGGCATTGAGATACTGTGCTGGGGCTAAAAGGAAGACCTGAGGCAGCCAGTCCTCCGGAACTCAGAGCACAAGGGCACAGGCCAGTGCACTGGCAGTTTTGAGCAAAAAGTGCTGGGGGAGCCTCAAGGGGCGCATCCCTTGGCCTGAACAAAGGCCTCCTGGACACTGGAATGTTGGCGTTGAACCCTGGGCTTCCCACACTGAAGGCCTGTGTAAAATAAAAACAATGCTTTGTAAACAAAGAATCGTCTTCCTATTTTAAAAAAATATTCCTGCCGCCAGTCACCAAAAATGTCACCCTCAGCACTTCCTGGCCCAGGCTCACTTCCTGCCACCGGGCTCACCCACTAACATGCACCCCTGCTGGCCAACGCGCAGCTCCCAGCACCAGACCCAGGGAGCCTTCCGTCATGGTGCTTTGCTGCCCTTAAGCCACCCTCAGGGTCAAGCTCTGCTGGAATTCTTGAGGAATTGGTTGAGGCTTCCGACCCTCAGGACCCCGCAGGCTTCCCAAGGAGGAAACAGCCATGTCCACAAACCCTTGGGTTTGCCCTGGTGGAGAATCTGTCACAGGGGCGATGTTCACGGCCTCCATGAATGACAGGAAGGCAGTGCCTTCTCCTATATGCCCAGCACACAGGAAGCACCTAGTGGCTCTCTGCTGAGAAATAACTGGGCGGGTGGGGGGGAAGGGAATGGGGGATGAACAAAGGATTGTCTCTGACCCCCTCACTTCTGAAAAGCTAAAACCCAGAAGGGAAACAGAATCTGACTTTGCATGGGAGGTCTAGGTCCCTCCAAACACCCCTGCCTCTGTGACCCACTGGGAAGAAGTGCAATCCACAGCCCATTTATCGTTCCTCTGGACAAAGTTCTATCATATCTGAGAGCCTACAGGTGTCAGCTCCACCCCTGTAGCCTACCTCCAATGTCCCCTCCCCTTCTGTAGGGTTAGGGTTAGAGTTAGGGTGGGTGGTGCATGAATTCGCTGGTTCCCCGAGAGCTTCAACAAAGACAGCTCAAGCATCTAGTGCGCTCCAAGCACTCTTCTTGGCACTCAGGGAACTAGCAGTGGACAAAACAGACAATGTTCTCATGGAGAAAGGGGGACAATTAACAGAATAAATTAGAAAACTGTATCAGATGGGAGCTGCCACGCAGCAGGGGGCTGCAGAAGGGGTAGGGAGCACGAGGAAGAGCTAAAGCTTTAACAAGAATGGTCAAGAGAGGCTCCTGAGCAGAGCCCTGAGGAAGGGAAGTGTCTTAGTCTTTCCCAGCTGCAGTAGCCAAACCTTGCAGACTGCATGGCTTAAAAATAGCAGAAATTAATTTCTCATGGTTCTGAAAGCTGAAATTCTGAGGTCGAGGCACTGGCAGATCGGGCGTCAGTGAGGACGCACTTTACGGCTCAAAAGTGGTCCCTTCCCGCTGTGTGCTGACATAATGAAAGAGGCCAGGGTCCTGCCATGGGGTGAGGACTCCACCCTCACGGCTAACCACCTCCCCAAGAACTCATCATCTTAGGCCGTAGGTTTCAACATGAATTTTGGAGAGACACACACATTCAGACCAGAGCAGGGAGTGAGGCTTCCTGTGAAGTCCTGGCGGCACAGTAAGAGCAAAAGCCCTGAGGTCCGAACGAGATGAGTATGAAATACAAGAAAGAGGCCAATATGGAAGATGTTGATTGGACACAGGGAGAAGGGAGAGGGAACAGGGCAGACGATCTGAACTCGGAAGGCCACGTGATGTACTGTCACTCGGACTCCAAGAACAGGGACAGTGCATGGGTTGGAGCAGGGGTAGAACAGAAGCTGACCTGTCACCTGTGGTCACCTGTGGTCACCCTGGCTGCTGTTAAGGTGGGAATGCCCCAGATGGTTTCCTGGACGAGGTGGTCATTGTTGGTGTAAGAAGGGTTCAGAGTCCAGACTTATTTGTGAGGAGAGAGCCTGCAGGACTGACGTAAGGTGGAACAGGACGATGCCTTCGAGACTTCGATGTCTTCATGGTATTGTTGGAATCCAGGAAAGAACACTTACGAAGCACTTGCCCACGGGGAGCATCCCCGAGTTCCAATGTTGTCATTACGACCAGGATCTGGTTTTTCACAAAAATTTGATTATCACTGTCATTGATCCATAGCAAAGTAGAAAAAGCAATTAAGAAGAAACAACTCTCGAAGACTTCTGATTGTAAAGAAATGCCATTTAGCGGGAGAAGAGAAGGCTGAACAAATTTATTAAGAGGGGACACAAGAAGTCACAAAAGCCACAGCCGTTTGGAGCCAGTCAGTGGGAAGACCCACTTTCCTGCGTGCTCCAGTGAGTCCCTGGGATTGTCTTCTGAAAGGCAATTTTCCTAATGCCAGTGAGTCATGCACAAGATCAAATTATGTTTATTGTATTCTGCTTAAAAGACCAGTAAAGTGTGTAAGCCATTACAGGAAGACTTCGATCTAAAATGTTTTAAATAAAATACTTGGTGCTTGAAAGGATAAATTGTCAGATACCTGGGGGAAAAAAAACAGCAGCCTTTAGATTCTCGGAGGCCGTGCTTTATTGGAAGAGCATAAATTCACCTACATCCAGACGTGACAGGCACATTCTCATCCATTACCTCCTTTGATGCTCATAAAAGCCCTAGGAAATGGGTAATTATCCTTAACTTCATGGGTGTGAAACGTTACAAGCCCAGAAATAGGAAGCGATTTGTTGAAAGTTACACTGCAGTATAGATTAAAAGCCAAGGCTAGAAAAGTGAGCACAGTTTTTTCTCCTCCTGAGGTTGTCCTCAACGTCCTCCCCAAGGAAACGGCCATGCAAAAGGGGAATGGAAATCCCTCCTAATAAACTGTACAGTTATCATCTAAATAAGTGCCCCCATGCTTAGGAAACCTGGAAGGGCTGTTGCACTGTGGAAGGTACCATGCAAAAGGGGAATGGGTGAAATCCAGTGCGGAGAATGTCTGCTAATAACTGTATAAGAACGTAGGCAGAGCGGTTAAAGAAGAGAAACCAGATAGAAGACAGAAGAGAAACCAGATAGAAGAAATAATGAAAGAAGAAGCTCTAATCTTTCTCTAAGCTAAGCTCTCATCTAAAAGCTAAGGTGCTGCTAAGCTCAAATCTAACTCCATTTGCATGCCAAAAGAAAGTTAAAAGTTACTCTCTCATTTTTCCTCCCGGTTCCCAGGCAGCTTACAGTTCTGAGTTGAAGAATTCCACAATCAGACAGGCTGCATGGAATAGAGAGATGGGTTGGATTGGCAATGTCTCCCACGAGTGCAAGTGAAGAGGTAGGAGGTAGGATGCCTTATGTTTGTCTCTGTGGGGTTGAAAACCTATAAATTCCCTTCCAAACCTTGTGTCAAATGATTACATCTAAACAGAAACATCTGGATCTATGAATAAAGGAGAAATGGAAATTCATGAAGAGAGCAGTCTGTATAGACACAAACTGTGCCAGAGGCTTGTTGTTATCAGAACAACACCTTGAAATATTTATATTTCACATTTTCAGAATAGCCTTGCTCAGAGAAGCTCAAGGTAATACACTTTACTTATATTTCTGTATATCTTCCAATTGCCGGTTGTAAGAATTTTATCTTAATCTTGAATTATAGCCCACAGGACTTTGCTCACTGCTCCATCAACAGCAGAAGCAGCTTTATGGGCAGTAACTCTACAAATCCCACTTTGTTGATTATATGATTTTTTTTTTTTTTTTGCAGAAGAAAATAAAGCCACAGCCTAAGAAATACAAACTGTATGGGGTGCAGTTGTACTTCCTACACCTAACTCTGGCAAGAACAGTCTTCACACAGAACAACACTTGCAGTTGTGGGGCGGTGGTTCCTGTGGCTTGAACGTGAAGTCTCACTTGGCAACCAGGCTCCACTGTACACCATGGATGCATCTGTGGACACAGGCCATCCACAGCCATCCCTGTCCCCAAGAGCAAAGCTCTAGACACCACTTCCCTAACACTAATTAATGCCAGAAATCATCTATTATTTATTGCTCCGAACAAAACATACCCGTGAACTCAATCTGCAGCAAGCAGAGGGGTTACATTTTTGAGCCACAAATAGGAATCAAGGTGCATTTTATCCCCTGCCTCATTTAACAGTTGTGACAGGCACAGCAGGTTTGTTTTACCAAAACTTGATATTAAAGAGAAGGACGGGAAGAAAGGTCATCTACTCAACAGGTATTTCTTGAGCAGATACTAGGTGTCAGATGTCGATTTCAAAACAGGTTACATAACTAGCAAGTAGCAGAGACAAATTAGAATTCAGCCATCCCGCTTACATTAGCCTGATCTTTGCTTCACCAGACCATTTCTCACACTGCTCTGAGAGGATCGATCAGACTCAGTCAGAACTGGCAGAAAACACGCCTTAGCCTTACCAGGCTTAATGAATCCCAGTCAGCAGAGGAGGGGTTGAGAACCTGCCTTTGTACCAAAACACTGCCTGGGGAATAGTAGCCATTCAATAAATACTTACTGAATGAACTATTACTGCACGTAATGCTATTGTTATGTACAACTAATTAGAACAATTTTTAAAAATAAAAAATATCATTGATGAAAAATAAATAAATAAAAGCACAAAAATCACAAGTAGGACATCAAACTGAAAAGCCATATCCAACGCCATATCTATGTTACTTCTCTCCACCTTCTTCACCAACACCCCCAGAGTTGGGCGCTCACTCCCCCAGGGCTGCCTACTTCATCTCTGTGCCTTATACCTGCTATGATAAACACCTGTTCAATGGTGTAATGTCTACAGTTCAGCCGGGAATATTTATCATTTATGCATTTTTTCACCTAGAAACTGGATAGGAATTAACACATGTACCATAACTACTATGAGCCAGGAGCTGTGCTCCATGCTGTACAGAGATCAATCTCCTTAATCCTTGCAAAAATGTATGTTAAATACAATAATTTATTTAAGATAAATTTCATAATTAATATTGTTTTCCAGACTCTCAGTTTAGCACTGCATTGAACTAACATATAATGCTCTATCAAAGTACCCATGTAGAAAAAGCAAATGTCCAAACCCCTGTGAAAACCAAAGAAAGCAGTCAAGCATCCCCAGAAGACAGGTGGAATTTATACTATCTTCAAGGGAAATTTGATTGATGTTACAATTGACTCCCGTACACTTGACTGCTAGCAGGCAGCCAGGGAATCAGAAGGGGAGATAGGAGAGCCCATCTCTGCCTGCCACACACGCCCTTCTCATGATAAAGCCAACAGGACGGAGCCAAGGCTAGGGGTAAATTCTATGCCTACAAAGATCTTCCTCACCAAAAAACTATGAAATAGTCCAAAGCCAATAAGAAAAGATCACCCAAGGAGGAGATCACGCAAGCATTAGCCCAGTGAGTTACAGGAAGCATAACAGTCATTTATTAAAAGAAATAGAGGGGCGGGGGCTATGACTCAGCAGTGGAGCGCTCGTTTCATATGTGTGAGGCCCTGGGTTCGATCCTCAGCACCATATAAATAAAACAAAGGTATTGTGTCCAACCAAAAATAAATAAATAAATAAAAAGAAATAGAGAAAATGCTAACTGCATGGAGTTTGTGGATGGACGTGACCACATATTATCCTACACCATCTACCCCTGTGAAGGAGCCCTAATTAGGAAGGGCTGTTGCAGCTAGCTGGAAGCCATAAGTTCCACCTGATATGTATGTGACGCACCTGTAGGCACCCGAAAAGCTGAAGGTATATAACCGGGTGAAAGCGGTCCGAGTTAGGAGAACGGAGAATTCAGTCAGCCGGGCAGTCACTCGGTCGGTCAGAAGAATCAGAGCGGCCAGAACGTAGGCAGAGCGGTTACAGAAGAGAAACCAGATAGAAGAAGTAATGACTGGTCAGAGTTAGGCCGAGGCTCCCAAGGAAGACAGAAGACAGAAGAAAGAAGAAGGAAGAAAGAAGAGAGAAGAAAGAAGCTCTAATCTTTCTCTAAGCTAAGCTCTATCTTTCTATCTTTCTAACTAAGACTCTACTCTACTCTAAGCTAAGAAGACAAGAAGAAAAGCTCGCTCTAATCTTTCTCTCTAAAAATCTTTCTTTCCCTCTCTAAGCTCTAAGAAAGTAGAAGTAAAAGTAGTAAAAGCTTAACTCTGCCTCCGAGAGTTTTTCCTCCCGGGTTACAGTACCAGGTAGCTTACACCCCTGCCCCACGGTTGCACCTTTCCACATTCAACTCAGGGCTGGCCTTGGACTTAACTTTGACTAGCGAGACCTGAAGAAACGTGATATATACCAAGGCTTAAAAGTA
This sequence comes from Tamias sibiricus, assembly GCA_025594165.1. Lineage (NCBI taxonomy): Eukaryota > Metazoa > Chordata > Mammalia > Rodentia > Sciuridae > Tamias > Tamias sibiricus. Next base: position 174,884,348 of record CM046658.1, on the reverse strand, counting down.
CTGGTACATTTGCCCCCTCTGTCTGCTTTATGGAACCGTGAGGCCACCATATGCAGAAGCTTAGACCAGCATCACTGAGGATGGAGAACAGCACATCTCAGCTGAGGCCCCCTTAGACCAGCACTCCTGTCAAGGGGAAAATAAATGTGGGCAACCTGGACCACTGCACCAGCCAAGCCACCTATGGAAGAGCTGCCCAACCAACGCTCAGGAGAGTGAGAAATAAGCATATTCATAGAAGTCACTAAGCTTTGTGGGTTTATTTTATATATATATATATATATATATATATATATATATATATATATATATATATATTTTGTTTTAGTTGTACGCAACGCCTTTATTCTTACGTGGTACTGAGGATCGAACCGGGCAGCGCAGGTGCTAGGCAAGTGCTCTACCACTGAGCCACAACCCCAGCCATGCAGGTTTATTTTTTAATGCACCAAAAGCTAAGGGATACACATTTGCTTGGTTTCATCAATGATATACAAAAGAAAACACTTTTTTAAAAAAAACAAAAGCAAAGAGCCCTGGAAACTAAGAAAATTCACTCTAATTAGTAAACCCTGCCATGAAACTAAAAGAATGCGACAATAATTAAACCAGTGTGTCGAGGCAGGGAAACAGAAGTCACGCTGCAACAGATGAAACAGTGCAGAAGACACGCTCCAGATGTCATCTCCGGACACAGAGAAAGGAAACGAGAAATTAAAATAATGAAGGAAAGTTTGATCCCTGAGACGAAGTCTTAAATCATGAATAGTGCTAAAGGCAGAAGAGAAAAGAAGAAATGACTGTGTCATTTTAAAAGAAGAAGGAGGTGGGGGATGGGGAGTCAGGACACTGTGAGGAGGGGGACAGGGGCACCTCCCCATTCTCAGCTCAAAAGGCACCTGCAATCCAGGAAGCTTGATGCAGGGGAACTCTCAGATGTATACCTGGCACTTCACAAATCACACGATCAATACAAACTACACATTTCAGGGTGGCCCAAATAGTCACAAAGATTCCAGAAAGAGAGAATAAAGAGTCCGCTATTGATAGTGCCCCTTCATGCCTGGCACTGAACCATATGCACTGGACATGTTTACCCCACTTACTCACTTTTAGAGAAACCTTCAAGCAACCTCACACACTACCACCACCAACCCCTGAAAATGCACACACTCCCCTAAATTATTTGAGTCAAAGAGAAAATGCAAAATAGTTACAAGTCTCCTAATTATCAGAAGTGAAAAAACATATACTGTACAAATCATGAAACAAGTAAAACCATACTTTTGAATACTTTCTTTCAATAGCACGCTCAGAAAACACTTTCTTTTTAAAAACCAAAAGGAACACAATAGTGTATTAAAATAAATGTGAAAGCCTTAGAAAATAAAAACGAAGTTCTTTAATGTTGGGGGGGGTGGAATGAAACTTAAAAAGATGCAAAATAGATGCACAGAAGACTTTAAATAAGAGTCCGCTTTACACAGTGCTGTGGAGTGGAAAATGTTTCAGCCACTTGGCAAAAGGGTTTGGCAGTTCTCAAAAAGCCACGTATACAGTTACCCAGGAATTTTACTCCTCCGTATATACCAAAGAAAAATGAAATATGTCCACATAAGAACTTAGACACAGATACAATGGTAGTATTATTAATAAGAGCCAAGAAGTAGAAACAACTCAAATGTCCACTAACTGATGGGCAGATAAGCAAAATGTGATAAATTCATGGAATGGAATATTATTTGACAGTAAAAAATGAAGCACTGATACTTGAACAGAGATGGACCTTGAAACATTATGCTAAGTGAATGAAGCCTGTAACAAAGTCACATACTCTGTGACTTCCCCTCCAGGGAATGCCCAGCATAGGCAGTTCCACAGAGAGAGCAGATGAGAGAGGTCCCCGGAGCAGCCAGGGAAGGAGTGGGTGGGGACTGCCAATGGGCATGGGTACACTTTGGGGTTGACAAAAATGCTCTAAAATCACTGGTGGCAGTGCACAATGAAAACCGCCGCACTGTGCATTTTTAAAAGATGACATTTATGGTATATGAATTATATCCCAGTGAAGGCATTATTTTCTAAAGTCAATTAGCATATAACCAACTCTGGGCTAATCAGCAATGTCAATGAAGCAGAGCACATTAGATCAGAAATAGACCTCCATGTATACATAAGAATTAGCATATTAGAAAAGATGGGTAATGAATAATTAGGGGACAATAGATTATTCAAGGCACAGTGTAAAAAGAATGGCTTTGAATTTAAAAAAAAAGAATCGAGATTCTCACCACCACACAGCAAAATAAATCCTGTTTAGATTAATGATTTGGACATATAGAAAAACTAGGGACAAACTTCAGAGTATTTACTGCTCTACAAAAGAAGACAGACTTCCTCAGCATAAAGCAACAGAAGCAGCCACAAATTAGAGCTCTGATAGAGAGCCCACCTAAGATATAAATAAACACCCACAGAACAGATACGCCGCGAAATTTAAAGGGCAGTAATAAAACTGAGCAAAACACACCCAATAAATTCTTCACACTAGTGTTCAATATTTTTATTTAAAGAGATCATTAAAATGAATGAATCTCTAATTGGAAAATGAATAAGTAATACTAACAGAGAGAAAAAGATCAAAGAGCTAATGAATGTTCAATTTAATAAATAATAACAAGCCGTGAGAGTATTTTTTTCACCTATTCAGCCAGAAAATATTTACAAGTCAGTGCTGCTGAGGAGAAAGGAGGGTGAGTTGGAAACTCTGATAGGAGTGCGAATCAGTGCAGAAACCAGAGCATTAATGCAAAAAGTTCGATAATTGTTAACACCCAAGGAAACGTGTATCAGTATCTCATTGACTCTCTAAAACATAAGGCAGAGCGAGTGATTTTTGTCTGTTTAGTTCTCTACTATTATCTTTGTTACCTAGGATAGACCTGGGAACATAGTATGTTTTAAATCAATTTATTAAAATAAATTCTATGTTTTAAAATAATCCCTTGTCTGATATATTTCTAGGAATCTATGCTAAGGGGAAAATTCAGATATGTAAATGATACATGTATCATTGTCATGTATCATACATGACAAATATTTGTCAAACATTTGTTATGTGTTCAACTCTGTTCTAGGTGTTCCTGAGAATAGCAGAGAACAAAACAGACATCCCTGACGTGTGTGTGTGTGTGTGTGTGTGTGTGTGTGTGTGTGTGTACTTTTCCCAAAAAATAAACAAAATGCACTATTCGGTGGTGATAAGGGCAGTGGAACAGCCAAAGAGCATGACATCTACAGAAAAGAACTCCTGTCCTTGGATTGTTGAGGTCCTTCTCCATTGTGGACGCTCTCAGGCAGGCATTAAGACAGATGCAAAGATTCTCATTTTTCACATGCTTCCAAAAGTCTCCATGAGCTACTTCCTCAGATTTTCTGGTGTATGATCTTCCAGTATTGCTCCATCTAAGATCCTCACAATCCAGCCCAGATTCTAAGTATACAGAAGACCCCACCCCCATTGTTCATAGGCTCACTTTCTGTGGTTTTAGTTACTTGTGATCAACTATGCTCAAAATATAATAAATAAAATTTTTCAAAAATATATGATTCATAAGTTTAAATTGGGCAATATTCTTACCAGCATGATAAAATCTTGTGCTCTTCCTGCTCCATGCCCAACCAGTACATGAATCATCATTTTGTTCAATGTATCCATGCTGTATATGCTACCCACCCACTAGTCACTAAGTAGTCATTTCAAGTATCAGATTGACTGTGGTTATACTGCAGGACTTGTGTTCAAGTAACATTTATTTTACTTAGTAATGGCCCAGAAACACAAGAGTAATGACACTGTCAATTCAGATATGTCAGAGAAAGAATATAGTGTTTCTTTAAGCAAACGGTGAAAGTTTGTTTTCATTTTTGTTTTTGTTTCATTTTGTTTTTTATTTATTTGAACCCAGGGGCACTCTATCACTGAGTTATATCCCCTGACTTTTTATTTTATTTTTTTGAGATGGTCTCACTAAGTTGCTGTGGCTGGCCTCAAACTTTCAATTCGTCTGCCTCAGCCTCCTAAGCCACTAGTATTACAGGCATTATCCACCATGTGCAGCAAAAGTTCTTGACTTAATGAGGAAAGAAGATAAGTTATATGCTGAGGTTGTCAAAATCTACATCAAGAATGTCTCTTCTGTTTGTGAAATTATGAAGAAAAGAAAAAAATATTTATTCTGGGTTTGCTGTCACACTTCAAAGTGCAAGATTTACAGCCACAGTTCATTATGAGCGCTGACTTAGGATGGAAAAGGCATTATGTTTGTGTGTGTGTGTGTGTGTGTGTGTGTGTGTACATACAGGGGAAAACGGCACACATGGAGACAGGTGCTATCCACAGCTTCAGGTCTCCCCTGTGGAGAGGGGGTGGGGGCTGCACTTCTGGCCTCAGCTGTCTTCCACCCAGTGCTAGTGGACACACACACCATGGCCTTATGTCTGCCAGGACAGTTGCCTTCATTGTCACCCGGGGCCCCAGAATGGGACTGCAGTAGGGCAGCCGTCCTGTTGGGCTCGCGGCCCCCTCTCCGCGCTGACCGTCCATCAAGCAGGCCGTTTCCTCCTCATCAGTGGGCGGGGGGATCTGGCAGGTCTCTAGTCCGTGGCCACAGTGCTCTTGGGGAGATGAAGGGGTCACCCCTACACTTGCTAAGGTTTTGCAATGTCTTCCTGGAGGGGACTCCATCACCTTTAGACAATGAGGACCATCTGATTTCGAAACAGGGTGGCAGGCCATGATGTTTGCTTTGCTGTGTGAGCCTTCAGCCCTTTCTTCGTCAGCTCTTGATTTTTTTCCCAGTTAGATAGAAAAGCTAAGACCAGTCTACCTCCATGCTGTTTGGAACATCCTGGTCTTTTAGCCATTGCTATAGATGGTGTAAGTCCAAGCACCCTGGTTGTCCCTCTGGCCTGGCTGTGCCCTTAGAGTGACTATGTCCTTCTGACCCTGCTGGTTAAAAGCCAACAGTTGGCTCTGGTCATGCCCAGGTCCAGGGAAACATCCCAGAATGTCACCACTGCCATATAAGTGACACTGAGCTTGGCAGATTCCACTCCATCGTGAGCAGTGTGCAGGATATTCCTATTGACCAGGGGACATCATGTTCCGTGTTCTCTCTGGTCTACTATTCCCCTCTCTCACACCGTCCCCCTCCTCGTTTCTCTGCTGAGGTTGCTGTGGCATCTCCATCCCATGAAGCCATCACGTTTCCAAGCCTCAGGGGATTGTCCCAAAGAATGAGGCCTAGCTCCAAGGTATCCTTGCCGTGGCATTAAATCCAGACCAGCTGGAGTGCCCGCACTGGTGGAGTCCCTCCGTCCAGGCATACTGCAGCTGTCGGGGTCAACGCCCTGAAAGCCACTCCCGTGCCACTCTGGCTCCAGCACGTCACTCAGATGCTGCAGTAACCTAAGGGCAGGCTCTGCATCCCCCTTCAGACCGAGGCCGGCTCTACTGGGGAGAAGCCCGTGGAGAGAAAGGCATAGACAACGGTCACGTCCCAAGCCATCTGCCTCAGAGGGAGCCTCTTCCCAGGACTCTAGACAAGGGCAGCTCCTTTCTCCACCAAGCTGAGGGGGCTGCTTCTCCAGACCTGGAAGATGCAAAGGAGGCTGGGGAATCTCGGACACTGGGACACTCTGTGACACGTCGTATCCCTTCTCGGGGCCCTGCCCCTGACGTTGGAGACCTCTCAAGGCCATGCCTGAGTCTCTCTTGCAGCTCCGAGGCCTTCCCGTGAAATCCTGGGCCTGCCTGTCTTCCCTGACGTTGCCGAGTGTCTTCAGACCATGCCGCGGAGGCATTTGGACAGTGCACAAGGCCTGAGTTGACAGCTGGTCTTAACCTATCATTTTAATATTTAGAAGCTTCCAAAGCCGTCAATTTCTCAATCCTTCTAACCGTCATTGCCCCGTGGCATTCAGGCACTGGCGCTACTGCGTGACCACAGGGTAGTGATTCCCTTGCCCCTGCACACGCTCCCCCTGCTGAGACTTCAGCAAGCTACAGTCCGTCCAACATCACCAGTAAGTGGCCCTGAGGATCTGGTTTGAGGGGGGTTTCCAGCACCTTCAAAAAGCAGAACCTGAATCCAGGGCTGTTCTGGGTTTGTTGTTCGGGAGCTATTGCAAGTCGGGGAGACTGAGGAGGGTGAAACGGAGGAGGAAGGAAGATCACCTGAAGAGCACCTGGTTCAGAGCAGCACTGCCTGGACAGAGGGGCTCAGCTCCCCTGGGATGACACACACACAGAGAGACAGAATTCTCCTCCAAGGACGGGCACAGAGAAGCTCGTCCAGCAGCCCCCACTCTCCTTGGCCAAAGGTGCCCAAGGTTTCTTAACTCCCTCTGCTCTTGTGGACTGAGCCTGAACTCTGGGCTGTGGGGTCAGCGGATTTCAGGACAGAGTGAAGACGCACAGAGCTCAGGCTGAGGTAGACAGGCTCCAAAGAAGCAATGAAAGCAGACGTGGCGGTCACAGGAGCCAGGGCTGGACCGCGTGTGGCAGGCTGAGTAACGACCCCAGGCCTCCTCCCTCCTGAGGCTTGGAACCTGTGTCATTCGTATGGAAAGAGTGACTTTCCAGATGTGATAAATAAGACTCTTGAGACGGGAGGGTTGGACCCACTTACCTGGGTGGGCCCTAAATATGATCACAAGGGTCCTTGCAAGAGAGAAGCAGGGCCAGGCCGGCTACAGAAGCGCAGGAGTCGTGGTGAGGGCGGCAGGTGTCGGCACTGGAGGGAAGGGCCGGGAGCCAGGCGTGTCACTGCTAGTCAGAGCTGGAGGAGGTGAGGACGAGGCTTGTCCTCCCGAGCCTGCAGAAGGAACCGGCCCTGCTGACACGGAGCCTAGTGAAACGGATTCCAGATTCCTGATCCCCAGACCCGTAAGAGAAGAGATGGCCGTTGTATTAAGCCAGAGTCGGTGCTGAGTCGTTTCTAGGCAACAAGAAACAGCCACACAGTGCAGCTGCAGGGACGCTCTCAGCTGGTCAGGAGGCCGCCGACTGCCCCTGTCCAGTTACACCCGAGGCTCGGTGGCCTCCTGACCGTCCAAGCTCTCTCCTGCTCACACCTGTGTGCCCGAAGTCTCCTTCCCAGAGCACTCCGTGCCTTCTTCACCTGCCTCTGTCCTTCTCAGCATTTGATATGAGTCCAATTGTCATTTTCTTAGAGGTCTTTAAACACGGTCGAATCTAAAGTGAGCCTGTTCTCCTTTTCTCGGAGCCCCGCCTCACAGCTTGCTTCTCTTTCCCGTGTGTTGCCCCCTTGCTGGCTGTGTCTCTGCCTCCAGGACTGAGTTGGCCTTTTCTGTTTTATCCTCACTACCTAACAAAACACAAACACGGTGAAAGTAGTTCTTGACTGATTATTTAAATGCATAACTCTTCTCAACTATTTTTGAACTTGAAATAGCTGATTTCAGTTAATATTCCTGGTTGAAATTTGTTGCCAAATCATCAGCACTTAATACAGTGCCTGGCACATAATAGCTGCACAATAAATATTGGTTGAATTAATTGAATTCATGAAGCTGGGAGGGGTGGCTCAAATTTTACCTTTTGTAGTGTCAGTTGAAGACGTATCCAAACTAACATGTAAAAATGAAATCTAATTAATTCATAGCAAATAAAAGCCAACCCCCCCACCAAAAATTAAAAAAAAAAAAACACTTGCCAAAAAATGACTTTTCTGTGACCTCCAAGATAAAATGGCTAATATCTTTCAACTTCCCAACTGTTTCCTAGGGTGTTTTTGACCAAGTAAGAGAGATATTGATAGTCTTGTAGTCCTCAAAATTCAGACACCAAAATTAGGCTGCCCAGTGTATTTGTAAATCTAGTGGGTAAGAATGAAGTTTTCTTTTTTCCTCCATATCCATGCTTTTATGGTGGGCACTGAGACTCCCAATCCTTCTATCCTCAGTGAGCACTAGAGAAACACTCCTCCCTTATGGGATCTTGCTGGGGTATCCACCAGCAGGGAGAGACCCCACTGGCAGGTGAGCCAGCTCTGACCACCATGACGAGGCTGGGCAGGCCACCCTTTCAACTTGAGGGAAGAAAACAGCCCTCTGCTGACGTGAGACTACAGCCATGGTCTTCAAACTTGCCAGGTAGCCCCGAGAATCACAGGAACTCCATTACTCTGAAGCTTTGCTCCCCAACTGGTTATCAGCTCATTGAGTTCATTTACCATTGGTTTGACCTTGGAAGACACTAGAGAGATGGAGTCCACACGGCATGCCAGAGGGAAGCCTGTCCCTCCACTGATCTTGCCTGCTCTGTGTGGCTGCCTGTCTTGCTGTCTTTGATCACCACTCTGAATACTTCCTATGCACGTCCCTGCCTGAGCCCCAACCTGTTTGGTGGGCACCTTGTTCACGGTCCTTTCTCCCCAGATGATGTTCTCAAATCCTCATCTGTTGGCTGGGATCACTTAAAACGTATTCAACAAGCAGCATCAATGACTTACTCTACCTGGAAGTTATAGAGTAAAACAAGGCATACTCTCTCTTTTAGGAAGACCTTACCCAGAAGATATTAAGATATGCAAATTATAGCCAAAGAAAAGTTTTCTCTAAGGGCCATGATACAAGGTACCCAAAGGAACACTGGGTTCATTTCCAAGGAGGTCTACAGAGGAGAAAACACTGGACCTGAGCGTTAGGAGCCCAAGGACTTTTCAAAAGGCAGAGAAGGTCAAAGAGCAAGAAGGCCGTATGGGGCCCTACGGGACCCCAGGAAAACACAGCAAGCTGAGCGACTTAGCAGGAGCAGAGCATGAAAGAAAGTCCAATAGGATACAACTCAAGAGGTAGACATGTGTCAGTCATGGGGAAGAATATGTGCCCATCAAAGGTGCCCCCCACGCCTTTCTGGAGAGAGAGCTGGCAGTAGTTAGTTGTATGGGACTCAAAGATCTCACTGACTCTTGTGGATTGGAAGAGCAGATATTCATTCAGATCTTCAAACTGAAGATGGTCTCAGGGACCAAGCGTACAGAGTAGATGCTGTGGGGACACTGACGTGACATTTGCATGTGTGGGGGCGTCCAAGTATAGGGGCAAGAGTGATCCTCTCCCTCCACCTTCCTCTGGTGAGGATGGAATGCTGATGGACAGCCGCCTCCAGTCCTCCTGACTGCCATTTTTACTGCTACTATAGTCCACACATTTTAGACATGTTCCTTATGTCCATTCATTCAGGCAAAGAATCCTCTGAGTTTCCCCATTTGGTGATAAGAAAGCTGAGTTTGGAGGGGTTTCATGTTGTACTCAGACTCTCAAACAGTAAGCAGCAGAGGTGGAATTCCAAAGCAGGCTTCTTTGATGAGTCCTTCGTGTCTCCAGCCTGGGGCTGCTTGGTCTCCACACACAACTTGCACCCATATAGCTCCCTGAATGACTTCTCTGGGTTATTCCAACATAGCAACAACAACAACAATAATAACAGCAATAGCAACTTATTTGAAAGTGCATTATCAATGATCAAGCACAACAAAATTAGGGGTTTGTTGATGTTCTTATTAGTAATACAGGTTAAATATCCCTCATCCTAAATGCTTGGGACCAGAAACAAAGATTTCAATTTTTTTTCAAAAATTTGATAGATAGATAGATAGATAGATAGATAGATAGATAGATGTCTCTTAGGGATAGGACCCAAATCTAAACACGAAACTCTTATGTTTCATATATGCCTTATACATACAACATGAAGGTAATTTCATACACAACTTTTAATAATTTTGTGTTTTGCCTGTGCCGTCTCATGAGACCAGCTATGAAGTTTATCAACTGTGGCTCTCCGTCCATCCTCAGTCCTGGATTTCAGAGCTCCTTGGGTGCTGGGTTTTGGGTCAGGGATCCACAGCCCACCCTTGTGTTATTCTGCTGTTTTCTCCTAATCATGTTCATCGTCAGCTCCATTTAGAATCATAACAGGCTAGAGTTATTACCAAGGCAAATGACTAAACCCATCGCAGTGCTTTATTTTTTCCTACTTGGGAAAATTGAATGTGTGAGAAAGCTAACCTTTACTCCTGAGGAGAGATGACTTAATGTTGAATGACACCAAGCCAGATAGAAAACCCCCCAGAGAAACAGGAACTCCAGGCCTGATTTAGCAGGTGGGGATGTTCACGCAGGAGCAAATCACCCCGCGAGGCAGTTATTCTGGGGAACGTGACCAACGGGTTTCTGAACCTTGATGAGAGAAGGTGAGAAGGGGCCATCGGGTCCCCAGGGAGCTATCGGGGAGGATCACACTCCTAACCAGAACATCCAGAGAGGGAGGGAGAGGGCACGAGGCATCTGGCAGGGAGGAATTATTTATCGGATATTTATTCTGCCTCGACACCAAGCATCTGGAGGGAGCATCCAAAAGCATCTGTCTGGGGTGGTGTGTTCTGGGGGCAGGTGGGAGAGGGCGGTTGTATGCAAGAGAGAGAGAGAGAGAGAGAGAGAGAGAGAGAGCATAAGGAATGGAGTAAATCAGAGAAACATCTGCAGGGCGGGGTGATGGCCAAGGCAGGACAGAGTGCAGCAAATGTTTGATTCTCTAACATCACACACAAGTGCATTCAGATCCCAGCTCTTGTGCTTACTGTGTGCTCCTTGGATAGCGTGGTAAGTGTCTTAAATTCAGGTTCCTCCACTGTAGGATGGGAATGGTCCCAGCTGTGCTGCTGAGGGCGGTGGCACCAACACAGGCTTGATGCACAGGCAATATGGCCACTGGCCTGCGCAGTGCTGCAGGAGGGTGCTGAAACAAGAGCCAGATGGGCGGAACGCGCCTCTTGGTGCCGCACACATCTCCAGGAAACACAGCTGGGAATAAAAACCACCCAGAAAGGAAGAGTGGGTCGCAAAGAACTTTGGAATCGTTTGAAGCAAATTCTTCACACAGCACAAGGTCCTTGCCCAGCACGGGGAGGAGACACCACCTGGGAGCCTGGGAGAAACACACAGTCGCAGCAGCTCCCACCCCAGAGGCTCTGATGTTGGAGTCTCCGTGGTAACAAGTCCCCACGTGATTCCTCAGCATGATGCGCCTTCAGGAGCACCTACCTGGGACACACGGCCTACATTGGCCCACAGTCGTATCAGATCCTCTAACGACAGGACGGTCCATGTGGTCTGCAGAGGGCCCATTCAGTCACGCGAACAATTTACGCCCCAGTAAGTAAACAGCTGACCAGCTCCAACAGACCCAGGCCCAAAGCCATCAGCCCTAAATGGGAAGCAGATGGTGTTTGTGAAGGGTCATCCAAAAGCATTTCAATGAGATGGGACCTTGTCCTCGTGAGCTTCGGGACAGAGGAGGCAACAGAAGTGTGGACCCCTGAGTCAGGCTGCTGGGGGAGTAGCTGGCAGGGCAATTTATTCTGACTCAGAACATCAGAGTAGCCTGAGAGAAGGTCAAAGGGGCCAGTGATGAAGGAGCAGGATTTCAACAGGTGGAGAAGGAGTGGAAGATGCAGCTGGCAGCAAGGGACCCAGAAGGTGTCCCAGCAGAAGAGTGTGAGAAGACATGTGAGCAGGCTTGTGATTGACATGTGATTGACAGCTAAGGCTGGAGGGAGGCAGGCCTTGAAGGCTGCGTTGTGAGGCTGAGTCGGTTCTGCAGCCTCCTCACCAGGGCAAAGGGAAACACCCGCGTGAGCCGAACGTGGACAGCGCAGGTTCTGTCCATCATTTCTAGCTTTGGCTTAAGGAATAGGGTACAGTCTCTCTGTGGCCCAGACAAGGCAATCCCTGTCCTCTGGACGTGATCTGCCGTGTTTAGTGTCAGAGTCTTGCTGGGCCTCAATTGAGAAATAAAGAAATCATCCCTCTGTTTTAGAATTTTTGGTCTTATTTGGTGCTTTTCTCTAATGCATAAAATGGGCACAGTAGACCCTGAGGCTGGTGCAGAGATGGCCCCACTCTAAAATGTGTCACCCTCTGTAGTGGAGTAGCTCATCTTTCCAACCCTTCACACCTAATGTGACCATGAGCCCAAAAGAATCGGAGCAGAAGCAGCGTGTTCAGGCCCAGGCCAAGACTTTCCAGGAGTGGCCTTGCCTTCATTCCTTTCCCCTTGCCACAATCCTGAGCAGACAGTGGCCTGGGCACTAAATCTCCACATGAAGCAAGCCAACCACTAACTAGGAGCTTCTGCATTGCACTGTTACAAACAGCAGAGATAAACTGGTACTATTCTCAAGCCACTATGTGTCTTGAGGCCTACAAGTTATAGCAGCTAGTATGACCCTAATACAGATGGTATAGGAATGATTATTAGCTTAGAACCAAAGTAGAGAAGGATAGGAAAAGTTCTCCATGAATTATAATGTTCTGAATAACACTATGGCTTTCCTGAACATTGAACAAATACCTATAGGACAGCTGTTTCACACCAAGCATGCCCTTGGTACTGAGAAGTCAGTGATAGACACCTCTGACCTGTCTCCCCTCCCAGATTAGTATCCAGTCACTAGCCGACAGTGCTGGGCAGAGCATAAGAATCATACCATCTGCCTTTCAGCTGAGGAAATACTGAATCCTATCCTCATTTAGATACCCAATGGAACAAAAGCCCCTGAATGGCTTTTACTGAGTTTTCTATGTATTTATTTTTAAATGCATGGCTTGCTTTGTCCCAGGCAAGATTTAAGACAGCTTACAAGATGGCTTAATTTAGAAATGAAAATGAAAGAAGAAAGTCAAAACAGGGTGGGAATATGAAATGGAATCATGAATATAGCTAAATATGCAATCACTGAAGACTTACACACTTGCCACAAATTTAGATCTGAGTTCTCTGGCAATGAAAAAAAAAAAAAGTGATGTTCTTTAGCTGTTATAATATTTGCGATTAACTATTTAGTATCTGCCTTTCTTATAGGCTAGATGATCCAGGGAGGGCGGAGACTATGTCTTTGATTTACTCACCCCTGTGCCCTCAGGTCCTAGCACCGTTCTGGTCCATGGTCAACCCACAATGAACACACCACAAGATCAAAGCAGACACAACCCGAGGTTTGATCCTCCTTGGCATTGAGACAAAGAGACATGTGCCCCCAGATTCTCAGAAACATGAGCCAACAAGATGATGACAGCAGATGCCCACAGTGGGCTCAACTGCAAGACCCTGGCTGGTCCTCACTTCCTAAAACCCACACCTTGGTGGCATCAGACCAAATACACACCAGAAGCCAAAAATGCAGGACTGTGGGATCCTGTGGTCCCGACCCCCGATCTCTGCCAGTCTGAAGCCATCTAGGGGAAGACCACCGACTTCCCAGATGGAACTAACCACTCTGGAGCTTGTTAGCAGCTCCCCCCCTACGTTGTCTCCCTTGCAGCATCCAGATCTGTCTGATCCATGAGTAGCTCTGACTTCATGCCTTTGACCTGTATAGGCCATTAGGAGAAGCAGCATTCTGACGCTAGAATCTGCATTTCCCACGGGGACAATTGAGAGGTGCCATCCACTCTGTCATTCAGGGATGCCCTTATGAAGTGGTAATTGGTTGGACTGAAGTACAATATAAATGGTATTTTTGCTACAGAATTAGATACCTTCCTTTTGTTTTCACTGTGACTTTATGACCAAATTGTTTCCCTGGGATTTTTGTTTGTTTGTTTACGGGTTTGTTTTTTCTCACTTGGGCTCCTGATTCTGAAACTGGATTTGCAAAGTCAGTGGTGTGGTCCCAGTTAGTTAGAAAGAAAGGAGATGTCCAGGGTAGGTGGCAGAGCATGCAGGACCAACAGGAACCTCAGAGAGCAAGGTTGTGACTGGGACAAGGCACAAAGAGACAGAGGGAGACTTATCAGACCCAGAGTCATAGGGAGATGACACAGGATTCCAGGTGGTTTCCCAAGAACCCACCACAGGGAGTAACCTGGAATCGTGGTGAGCAGAACCAGGGGCCTGATTGCTCGACTCCAAGACGCTATTTGCGTTGTCCACATTGAGTTTGATATGACAGCACCCCTGGTTGTGCTGTGTATCTACCCAGCAGGACAGAGCGTGAGAGGGTTCACCCCCCAAAGTAATGAGAACCACATTTCCTGAGCGTTCCGCACGAACTAAGCTTTGTGCTAAGAACTTGGTGAGTAGCAGCCCCTCTAGTTCTCAGCACCTTGTAAGTAGGCACTGTCGTCATTCCCGCTCACCAAAGAGGAGACGAGGCCTGGGAAGGTTGAGTGACTTCCCCAAATTACTCCATTAGTCAATAGTAAAATAGAATTTGAGCCCAGAGAAGCTGGCCTTGCAGCTCAAGCTCCTAACCATTCTAATGTACTGCCCTCCCTCCTACAACCTGATTTAAAAAGTGAATGAAAAGAAAAATTTTTTAGAAGACTCTCTTTCAAGATGTCATGCACAACAGGATTTCCAGTTGATTCTTCCAGATCCCCATCTCCTTATTGAAGTGATCTTTCACTTCTGGTTATTTCCTCTCTGCTTTCATTTCTTACGACATCTTTCACCTTGTAGAATTTTGCCCTAGCAATTAAGGACTCATCCCTAAATTCTCTTGCTCATCCTAGGACCCCTGCCTCAGAGGACATCCCCAGGTTATGGTGCCAAGGCAGGTAAGAACGCTCTGCAAACATGCCCCCGAGAGTCATCTACACGGGTAGGCCTGGCCCCACCAAATGCTCCCTGCACACCAGGACGGCTGCAGCCTCTAATAGAGATCATCGGCCGTGGCTGGGACATTGATGGAGTCCTGCTGGCGAACAGCTCCCTCTGATGCAAGGAGACACGCAGGCTGAGCACATTCCCGCGCAGAGCACAGCCGGGGGCTGCATTCTGAAGGCAGGAGGACAGGGAGCATGGCCCGAGGTGGCTCGTGCCAGATCATCCCAAGACGGTGCTGTGCAGAGTAACCCCTGTGGCAGTGGCAGCCCACGTCCAGGAGACACCTGTCCACAACACGAAGAGGGAACAGACCTCACAGAAAGAAGACCGGCCGCGGCGCATGCGTGAGCGGCTGGTCCAGGCGTCCCAGTCTCCTGCTCGGAGACGGAGACACGTGAGTGAGGAAGGGTGCCGCTTGCCGCCTTCACCTCGTTCTTCTTTGCTTCGTTCTGGGCCACCCTGTTCTTCAGCTGGCATTTCAGTCCTCTAAATGTGGGTTTAACTTTTCAGTCTGTTGGGAGCCTGGATTAATTTTATGGCTGGCCTGCCTGCCTTCTCTCCTTCCTGCCCTCACGCCCTTCTCCTCCCCTCCTCTTCCTCCTCCTCCTGCTTTGTATGACCTGGATCTGGAACATCCCCAAAGGCTCCTGTGTGGAAGGCTGGGTCCCCAAGGCAGTCGCATTCGGAGGTGGAGCTTTGGGGAAGTGATTGGATCTCGAGGGCTCTACCTCCTAATGGATTAATCCATTTGATGGGCTCCTTGCTGGACTGACCATTGGGAGGTATGGAAATTGTAGGAGGTGGACGCTAGTTGAAAGTAATGGGTCCTTGGGGCCATGTCCCTGGGAACTTGGCAAGCTCTCCCCCTCCCCCCCCCTCTCTCCCACCACACTCCTCCTTTCTGAGGTGAGGTCAGTGACTCTGCTTCATCACCTGGTCCCTGCAATGATGTTCTTACTCATCAAAGACCCAAAGCAACAGAGCCAAGTGACCATGGACTGAAACTACTGAAATTATGAGCCGAAATAACCTTTTTCTTCTTTAAGTTGCTTTCCTCAGTTTTTTGTCACAGCAACAGAAAACTGACAAACATCTGCCTTCTACTTCTGCTTCTTTCTTTTTTCCTCTCTCTCCCTCCCCCACTCTTCCTATTCTCCTTCCTCTCATTCATCTCATTCTTTCTTGCCCCATCTCAGATATCTACAGTTCTGCAGACAGAGCTGGGTTTGCATTGAATGGCCTTTGTTTTACAAGTTCTGTGCATGCAAACAAGAGCAGAGAAGGAAATGATTGAACAATCCTCACAGGTGCCAACCTCCAGCCCCAGCTCCTCCAGCAGTAGTGCCCTGGGCACCTGCCATATCCCCACCCCTCCAGGTCCTGAAATATGCCGTGTCTCACCTGAGACTCCACTCGGGCTGGCATCCGTGCCAAGGGCAGAGTCTGCTGAGAAGTAGCAGAGTGGCCTGTGGCGGGAGTAGAGACTCACATCCTCTGGAGTCAAGTGTGGAGTCATCATCCCTCAATCTCTTCCATGTCTGAGGCTAGACACAACATTTGACAGAAAGAAAAGACAAGACTTCCTTTACCTAAACAGTTGTATCAACACAGAACATTATTTTAAAATGTCAGAGAGTCTATTTCTAAAGTTTTTTCTTGATTTGCCTTTATTTGCTTACAACTTTGAAATTGGTCCAAAAAGTTTTCAGATTTTAGGGAAAATAAAGAGCCTTTCCTATATTTTACACCTTCTAAAGACTTTTTTTTTTTTTCTTAGTAATCATGTGTAAGCAGAAAATTCCAGTCCTTTCGAGTGCTTAACCTTTCTGTGGCTTTGAAGCATTTTTCCTTTGCTAGGGTCTAGGAAGGAAGTAAAATCATGGAAACAGATCTCAAAGTCTGGGGAAGTAAGTACCTAGCAAGATCTTTCATGCTGTAGATTCTGTTTTCCTGAGATTTAGGAAATTCTCAGCTCAGCCTCTGGGCTTTGAATATGCCAATCTAAATGATGCACTACCTTAGGTGCTTTTTCTTTACAGAGGAGGGGGATGCCCTGAGGAGGGTAGTTTGTTAATGAGGTAAGAGGAAGAAAGAAAAGACCAAAAAGGATCAAAGTGAGGGGTGGTAAAGTAGCTGATGAGAGAGAAGAGAGGAGGCCTCAGGAAGTTCCCATGCAGATAGTTACGCTCTGGGCTTTTACCATAAAATCCTTACATTTGAGAGTCCGTTATTTCATTTTGAGACTTCAGAATGTCACCCAAAAAAAGCTAGCTCTTGCGTGGTTGGCGTCCTTTCTCTCTTTTAGAGTTACCTTCCATCTACTGTTTTTAACAAGTCGAACATTTTCCACGGTGGCTATTGAATTCTAAATTCTCCATAAAACCCGTCAGAACTGAGGCCATGGTTAAGAATGTCTTCGTTCACAGAGGATGAGGATGACCCCGGGGAAGCAGAGGGGCTCAGTGAGTGTGCCTGATAACAGGAGAGTCACCAAGGGAGGGTCTCCAAACCAGTATCAGAGTGCTTCTAGCCATGAAGGGGCTGCAAATCCCAATATTGGAACAAATAGGCTGAGTTTTCTTCTTGCTAAGTAGCATAGAGATGTACCGACAAACCACAGTCTCTCTGAATAAAAAAACTGATTTTATAGAGTTTGGGGGATATAGATGTGTGAGTTAGCTTTACGTAGCTGTGACAAAATACCTGAGAAAGCAACTTGAAAAAAGAAAACTTCAGTTTAGCTCGCAGCTTCAGAGGTTCAGTCCATGGCTGCTCAGCTCCACTGTTTCTGGCCTGTGGAGAGGCAGAATGTCAGGGCAAGGAACATGTGAGCCAGCCGATCTGCTCACCTCCTAGAAGCCAGGAAGCAGGGGAGGACGGGAGTGTCTAGAGACAAAATGTACCAGGAGACTGAGTGCGGAAGGGTCACTAACTAGGCAAGATTTTTCTTTTTTTCTCTACTTAGTTATACATGACAGCAGAACACATTTCATTTCATTGTACACAAATGGAGCACAACTATCCATTTCTCTGGTTGTACACGATGTAGAGTCACACCATTCCTGCAATCATACATGTGCCTAGGGTAAGGATATCTGTCTCATTCCACCATCTTTCCTGCCCAGATGCTCCCTCCCCACCCTTCTTTCCCCTCCCAATATAAAGTTCCTCCATTCTTCCCATCCCGCCACCCCCCCCCATTATGGTTCAGCATCCACTAATCAGAGAGAACATTTAGCTTTTGGTTTGTTGGGATTGGCTTACTTTGCTTAGCATGATAGTCTCCAACTCCATCCATTTACCTGCAAATACCATAATTTTATTCTCTTTTAATGCTGAGTAATATTCCATTGTTTATACATACCACAGTTTCTTTATCCATTCATCTATTGGCAAGTTTTTTTTTTTTACAAAGCAAAATTTATTCATTACTTCATTCAATAAACATTTCTTGAATGTCTAGCATGTTACAAGGATTGTAGTTAAGAACCAGGAGGAAAAAGATAAATAAAACCATGGTTCCTGGCCACACAGAATGGCAGTTCAGTGTAGGATCACACATCAGAACAGGATATTACAGAAGTTAAATTTGGGACTACTATTTCAAACTTAGTACATTCCAAGGAGGTGTTGTTATCTGACTCTAGTATTGAAGGAAAAACAGCATTTTACATTAATTATGCATTCTAGATAAAGGTGGTTCATTGGAAAAATACATGGTAGTGACAAGAGGGAGTAAGGATAGGAATAGTCCATAGATGGAAATTCTATAGTTTCCCATCACATGCCTCCTATTTTTATTTGTAAAGTGAAACATTTGATCAAATATTAAAAGGAAAGAAGTGAACTTATGGTTTAGGCTTTTAAGAAGAATGCACGAAGTTTGAAGATTAAGGACTAATAATGGAGAGTGTCCATATCAAAGATCCAGTGGAAGTTTCCATCAGGACACTGTGCAAGTACTAAGAAATGTAGCTTTCTTTTTCTTTTCTTTTCTAATCTTTTTTTTTTCCTACCATCTTTTTTTTTTTCTTCACCCTTTGCCCCCTCCCTTCCCCTCCCTCCCCATTGGCCATTCTAGTGTTCCTCTAATCCTCCTATGCTCCCATCCCAACCCCACTGTGAATCGGCCTCCTTATATCAGAGAAAACATTCGGCATTTGGCTTTTTGGGATTGGCTAACTTCACTTAGCATTATATTCTCTAACTCCATCCATTTACTTGTGAATGCCATGATTTTATTCTCTCTTATTGCTGAGTAAGACTCCATTGTGTATATATACCACATTTTCTTTATCCATTCATCCACTGAAGGGCATCTAGGTTGGTTCCACAGTTTAGCTCTTGTGAATTGTGCTGCTATAAACATTGATGTGGCTGTGTCGCGGTAGTATGCTATTTTTAAATGCTTTGGGTATAGACTGAGGAGTGGGAAAGCTGGGTCATAAGGTGGTTCCATTCCAAGTTTTCCAAGGAATCTCCATATTGGCAAGTTTTAAACTGGCAAGTTTAAAAAACATTGGAAGTTACTTGATCATGACTTGGAATTAATACCAAATTAGTCAGTATCTTCTCTTGAATTTAGAAAATAGAAAATTTAACTATCAATCTAAAGGTGAATATAATAGGCATCAGGAATTTTTAAGGGGCATCACTACACATTTTATAACACAAAAATATAATAATAGAACATTATTAATAAAAATCAGTTTAAAAGTTTAGGTGAAATGGACAGTTTTTATTTTTTTGTACATATTTCTTGAGGGCCAAAAACTCTTATAAAGTTGGCAGAAATGACATAGAAAGTCTGAATTTTTATATGTAAAGCATATAAATATTGCAATAAAAACAAATTTTGAGGTGTAAATAGCGACTGATGAATTTTTCTAAATATATAATAAATGTATTATAGCAATTTTATATGTACCCTTTCAGAGAAAAAAGTAGAAGAAATACTCACCAAATATTTTCATAAGACCAGAGCCTGACTAGATCCTTAAAAGACAGTTAAGGAAAAGAAAAAAAAAACTAATTTTTATAGATGTGGGAAGCATGCCACTTTCTTAAATAAGAGCGTTTAGGGAGTATTCAAACTGAATGCATATTAGCATACACACAAAAATGCTTAATAAATACTAAGAAATAAATCAGTACTACATAAAAAGTACCATAAATCAAGAACAAGGTATATGTATTCCAAAAATTCAACTTTTAAAAATCAATTAATGTGTTTCCCCACAATAATAAAATAAGGAAAAAGTGTCTCACTGGCATCTTGATATTTACAGGAAAAACATTTGGTAACATTAATACCAGTCTGTTATTAAGAGAGAGAATAAACCTAGCTAATTGGGAATAGAATAAACTTTCTTAATACAATTCAGGCTATATTTAAAAGACCAGCAGCATTCACTGGGGAAATATTGAAAGTGATTTTTCTAAGACCAATAGTGTGACAAGGAATTCCATTTTAATTATTTTTGTTCAACTTTATACTCAAGTTCCAAGCCAGCACAACAAAGAAAAAGAAGTAAAGCGGTAAATACTAAACTGAAGTTATTATAATATTACATTATCATATATTTTTAAAATCCAAATATATATAAATAAATTTCTGGACTTGAGATAATTTAGAATGTTGATGGAAATGAGGAAAATATACATTTTTAAATATTGTGTACAAAGAATATCAAAAGTGAACTAAAAAGATCATTTCTAAAGGCATTACAACACTAAATATTTAGATAGATATTTAGCTAAAGATGTGCTAGACCTCCACTAGAGATGTACAAAGCATGTCCAAGCTATATTGAAGAAGATTTAAATAGAGAATATTCATGGATTAGAAGACCCAGTATTGTCAAGATGCAAATTGTTCCCAAATTTATCTCTCGAGTCATTACAATAATAAACAAAAGTCTATCAATGGATATCAGTGAGAATTGGCAAGTTAGAGCTTCCAAGAAGAGATTTCCCCAAAAAGCAACAGAACCATTGGCCAAAAAAATAAAAATCTGAGAAATATCTGTTGAAGAAAAATGACTGCATCTCAGGGCAAGAGCTTTGTCCATAGTCACTTACTTGCCCTTTCTCTGCATCCTCTGTGCAGCTCTGCAGAAGCCCAGAAGACAAAGGGCTGCACCATCACAGTGGCCACCAGCAGTTTGACCAGCAAAAGAACAGAAAAGTGTGTAGCTTCCTAAACTCACAGACCTCAGATAATCCTGATTGTTTGACCTGCGTGAACATTCACAGGCTCACCTTTAACTGAACCAACTCAGACTTCACTGCGTAGGAGCAGCCTTTTACCAAGGGCAATTTGCTGAAAGCAATCAGAGGCAACTAGAAATTAGGTCACTTGAAATTATCCAGTCTAAAGACCAGACAGAAAAGAGAATGAAGGAAAATGAAGAGAGCCTCAGAGACACCACCAAACCCACCATCAGAAGCACCAGTGGAGTTCCAGAAAGAGAAGAGAGAGAAGGGGCAAGAAGAATCTTGAATCAAGGACCAAAAGCATCCCAAACTTGATGAAAAACATTTACAACACATCCAAGAAGCTCAGTGGATTCCAACAAGACAAACTCAAGGAGATTGCCATCTAGACATATCCAAGTAAAACTGACAAAAGAGATAATCAGGAAAAAGAGAGAAGCAGCTCATCAAATACAAAAGAAGCTCAAAAAAAAAAAAAAAAAAACCATAGGATAGCTCATACAATCTCAAGAAAGAAGAAATTGGAGGTCTTTCCCTTCCCACATCCAGTACTCCAAAGCTAGTCATGAAGACTTTGAGATCCCAGAAGGATAGATCAGTGGAAGAGAGGAGTCCAGAAATAAATCCTGTGTGACAGTCCATCACATTTGGAAAAGGTGCCAAGGAAATTTGCAGGGGAAAGATAACCTGTTCAAAAATGGTGCTGGAGTAGCTATCTAGTAGATTAAAATGAACTTGGACCTTCACCTCACAACTAATACACAAATATTAACTCGAAATGGCTCATAGACTTTAAAGTAATCAACTTTGAAATATAACACAGAAGCAAGTCCTTGAGACTTTTAAGTATCCTTAGTTACAACATAGTGTTTTTTGTTTTGGGTTTTTTTATTTTTTCACTGTTTATTTTTGGGGGTGGGAGTGGTACTGGGAATTGAACTCAGGGCACTTAAGTGCTGAACCACATCCCAGCCCTTTTTTTTTTTTTTTTGTATTTTATTCAGAGACAGGGTCTCACTGAGTTGCTTAAGTCTTTGCTAAGTTGCTGAGGCCAGCTTTGAATTTAGGATGCTCCTGCCTCAGCCTCCTGAGCTTCTGGGATTACAGGCATGCACCATTATGCCCAGCTAAAAGCATAATTTATAAAAGGAAAAACATTATAATTTGGGTGTCATTAAACATCAAACTATTTAGCTTTAAATGGAATTCTTAAGAAAATAAAAACACAAGCAATGGACAGGGAGGAAATATTCACAATATTTTTTTTTTTTTTGTCCAAGAAGAAACTAGCATCCATAATTTATTAAAAAAATAAAAACTCAAAGTTGGAGAACATAATGCTAAGCGAAATCAGTCAATCTCAAAAATCCAAATACCAAATGTTTTCTCTGATATAAGGAGGCCGGTTCACAGTATTGTTGGGTCGGAGTACATAGGAGGATTAGAGGAACACTATAATGGTCAAAGGGAAGGGAGGGAAAGGGAGGGAGCAAGGGGGAAAGGGGGGGAAAAAAAGAAAAAGTGGTTGAACAGATGGATATCATTATTCTAAATGCATGATTGAAGACTTGAATGCTACGAATATACTTTGTATACAAAACTGTTTTGTGTAAAAAGACGCTCTATATGTGTAGTATGAACTGTAATACATACTACTACCATAAATAAAAATTTTAAAAAAATAAAATCCAACAACTCAAAATTGCAAAAAATAAATAAATAAAAATACATGGTGACTATCAGAAAAAAAAAAAAAAACTCAATAATAAGATAGGCCAAATAGAAATTGGTAAAAGTTATGAATAGACATTTTACCAGTTATGAAATGGCCAATATACACACAAGATACATTCAACATCATTAGTTGTTAGGGGAATGTAAACCAAAATTACAGTGAGATAACATTCCCACAAACA
The DNA here is from genome assembly GCA_025594165.1 of Tamias sibiricus. Classification (NCBI taxonomy): domain Eukaryota; kingdom Metazoa; phylum Chordata; class Mammalia; order Rodentia; family Sciuridae; genus Tamias; species Tamias sibiricus. The sequence goes on along the minus strand of CM046658.1, from coordinate 174,861,518 downwards.
GAAAGGATATACTAAATAAAATAGGCAGAAACAAAGGTCAAGGATGTAGAGAAACAGCAACTTCCATACACAGCTGTTGACCATGTGGTGCAGTCACTTGGAAAACTTTTTGGCAGCTTCTCTAAAAGTGAAACATAAAACTATCCAATAAGCCTACAATTCCACTCCTAGTTATCTACTCAAAAAAAAAAAAAAAAAAGGAAAATATCCCATTGCATATGAATGTATGAATGTTCATAGCAGCCTTATTCAAAAGAGCAAACGCCTGGAAGCCACCCACACGTCCACCAACTGGTGAATGGATGATTATAACGGAGTAAATCCACGGAATTGAATGGCATTCACCCCAACAAGGAATGAAGGACTGATGCATGCTACAGCAGGCATGAGCCTCAAAGACGCCGTGCCAAGTGAAATAAGCCAGATACAGAAGGCCACGTCTTAGGTGATTTCATACATAGAGTATCCAGAATAGACAAATACAGAGAATCAAAAAGCAGGTGCCTGGTCTCCTGGGGCTGAGGATCAGAACAGCACTAGTGATGGACATGAGTGATCTTATGGGGGGATAAAAATATTCTAAAGAGGATCTATGGTGGGTTGTGAAGGGCAAAAATCACACCGGAGACAACCGTGCAGCCAAGAGATTTATTCACCAGCCTTTATGGCTGGTCGGAGGTAGAAGGAGTACAGAGAAAGAGGAGTCAGGGAGAGGGGAGTGTGCAAGCTCTGGTGGGAGAGAGGAGTCAGGGAGAGGGGAGTGTGCGAGCTCTAGACGGAGGGTGGGTGCTTGGTTGTGCCAGCTGTGGTCTCTGCCAGCTGGGGAAGCTGCTGTCGGGCTGGAGACGGTGAGTCTGGAGCTGTTGCAGCGGCTGCTTCCTCTCAGCAGAAACAAGCTGCCGTGTGTGAGCTCCGGGCAGGCAGGGACTTAAGTAGGGATTTCTGGTGGGGGGTGTGCCTGAGCGACCTTTAACGCTATTGGCTCTTTTCCCAGTAAATAGGGCAAACTTTAAGCTGATTGGCTCCTGCCTGGGGAAAATGAAACCAGGTTGCTCCTAATGGAAATTTCCATGGGGGAGGTGGCTTGTCTGCCCAAGCCTATCTATCAGGTTGCACCAGTGGTAAAGTTACTAAAGGTAACTGAATTCTATACTTGAAATGTGTGAGTTTTATATTATGTAAAATACAATTCAATAAATCTGGTAAAACAATAACATAATAGTGTATCATGGACTGAATGCTCATGTACCCTTGACACTCGTATGTTGAAATCCAAACCCCAACGTGGTGGTAGCAGGTGGTAGGACCTCTGAGAGGCACTTAGATCACACGTATGGAGTCTTTGTGAATAAGGCCAGTGCCCTCCTAAAAGAGCCCTGTGCCCCTCTTTTTCCACCATGGGAGGGTACACTAATAAGAGCTATCTGCAACCAGAAGTTGATCAGTCTGGTGCCCTCATCTCTCAAGTCCAGTCTCCAGAACTGTAAGATGTCAACATTGATTGAGCCACCTAGTCCCTGGTCATTCGTTATAACAGCCTGAGATAATTAAAATAGAGAATGTGGCAAAATATCAATGTGTGTTAACTTTAGAAAACAAATAGATAAGTGTCTATAATAAGAGTCTCTACTTCTTCCAGACTTGGAAATTTCATATTTATTAATTTGAAAAATAAATCAATAAAATTGTTTATTATCTCATGTATTGCAGTATCCTTGGGGACGTATCTCATCATAACTGCAGGGCACAGATGAGGCTGTTTTTATCATCATTGTCGTCATCATCCTATGGGTTTTTGGCACCCTACACTTGGTAACTTCACAGTGTTTCTTCTTCACCTTCAGCAACACCTGGATCCGAACCAGGTTCAGAAGAGATGCGTGTTAATTTAGTTTTGTGACTTCTGTCTTCCCAGATCCAATGAGAGTTTTCATAATTATCTTGGCCATTCAAGAGGTTTTCCCTAAGACCTTTGAAAATCTTCTAATTAGAACATATTGCTGTAATCCTGGACAATGGTGGTTCGAGGTGCAGATGCAAAGCCAAGGGCTGAACAGACTCATTTAGGGCATCCCATGTGCACCCAGCCTAGCAGCCCTGCGATTCAGCTTCTTCAGCAGAGGAGCAAGCCACCTTGCCCAGTGAGACCGCACGGTCAAAAGTCAAAGCAGCAAGTCCAGCATTTTAATGAATTAGTAATAATATCCTTTTATGCCTACTTTATTGATTCTCTGAAAGTTTAATGGACTAACAGAGAGTGTAATTGCCATACTATCATCATTTTTCTGATGAGGAAATGGAGACCCAGATGATGAATGATGTGCTAAGAATCACGTGGTCTGGGCAATATGTCTGTAGCACAGCCAGCACAGGAACTCAGTTCCCTTGGGTGTCAGAGCCAAGTTACAGAAGAATGTTACAGAGTAAGGCATCATTTATGCTGATGTTGGACATGCATCGTCATCTTGGAGTTAGCATGTCGGAAACCACATCCGCACCTTCATCACCAGGGCCCCACCTGTTCCCTTTATAGTGCTCCTCACCTCTGAAAGTGGTAGCTCTCCCTCCAATTCAAGGTAAGTCTCAGGCTTCCCTGATGATTCTTGTCCTCTAATGCTGCTGTCTGTCTCCTTAGCACACATCCAGAAAACCACCACTTCCCAATGCTACCATGACCTCGACGGCTGCCCACGCCTTGGGAATTGTAGTGACTCTTCTAACAGATCCTGCTTCTATCCTTGCCATCCTCAAATCTATTAACTCAGTGGCCAGCAGGAGTTAAGAAGAAGTCAGACCACCTTCCACCTCTGTTTAAGACCCTCTAGTGGTGCTGGGCCAGGTGGCGCACTCCTGTAATCCCAGCACTTGAGAGGCTGAGGCAGGAGGATCACGGGTTCAAAGCCAGCTTCAGCAATGGTGAGGCACTTAGCAACTCAGTGAGACCCTGTCTCTAATAAAATACAAAAAGGGCTGGGGATGTGGCCCAGTGGTCGAGTGCCCCCGAGTTCAATCCCCGGTACAAAAAAAAAAAAAAAAAAAAAGACTCTCCAGTGGTTTCTGACCCCAATCCAATCTTCGCTGCATCCTGCAAGTCCTCTGTTAGGAGGCCCTTCCTCTGTGACATCTGGGTCCTCTTCTAACCTCTGCTTCCTCTGCTCCCTCTCCCCAGACCTTCCCGCTTTCCATCAAACGTGCTACACACACTACCACCTCCCCTTTGCAGGTGTAAGAACAGCCCCTCCCTGGCTCTTTTGTGAACTTCCCAGTGAGGCCTCAGCAGACCACACATGCCCTGCCCTCCCTGAGGGATTGAAAAACAGGCTCCAATCCTCTCCCTGGACCCACTGGGCCTGCAATGTGACTTTGAAGCCCCTCTCAGCAAGAAGGGAGCCTGCGAGCACTGCCCTCGTTGATAAGTGCTAAGGCTTATTGCAAAGGTTCCTGCAAAGGCTTTCCTTTCCCTCTGCATTATGTTTGCATAATCTGTTGCAAAAGGGGCTGATAAATGATATCCATCTCATTCTACCATCTTTTTTTCTCATTCTACCATCTTTGTTTTTATATCATTACCCTAAGTGCATGTATGAAGTCACAAATGGTGTGAATATACTTTGTATACAACCAGAGATATGTAAAAATGTGCTCTACAAGTATAATATGAAATGCAATACATTCTGCTGTCATTTCTAACAACTTAGAATAAAAAATAAATTTGAAAAAAAAATTAAAAAGGGGGCTGGGAAATCAGTTAATGATACAGACATGGAAATGCAAGAAAAATCACACCTAGGCTTTCAGCAGCAGAGCTCCGACTTGAACCCGAGCCTCCTGCCTCTTAATTCACTTCTCTTTCCAGAATATCACAATGCCTTTCAGACAATTATTAATCGATCCAAACTTGAACATTCTCAATGAACTTGAGTCACATTTTGCCAAAGCAATGGTTTTAGTCAACTTTTTCACTGCTGTAACTAAAAGATCTTACCAGAACAAGTTTAGGAAGAAAAGTTTATTTGGGGACTCATGGTTTCAGAGGTCTCAATCCACAGGCAGCAGACTCCATTCCTTGGGGCTCAAGGTGAGGCCAAAGATCATGGCAGAAGATTGTGGCAGAGGGAAGCAGCTGATATGATGTTTAGGAAGCAGAGAGAGAGAGACCTCCACTTGCCAGATACAAATATGTACCCCATAATCACGCCCCAATTCCCACCTCCTCCAGCCACACCCCACCTGCCTCCAGTTATCACTCAGTTTATCTTTATCAGGGGATTAATTTACTGATGATGTCAAGGCTATAACCCAATCATTTCTCCTTTAAACCTTCTTGCATTGTCTCACATGTGAGTTTTTGAGGGACACCTCACATCCAAACCATAACAGCAATATTTCTAAGCTTGTCCTCACGATACCTCCAGGAGTGAAGCAGGTTGACCAGGCCATACGTGGTCAAAGAACCAAGGCATAAATAGCCACTCCAGGCTGGTGTGTGTGGGACTGTGGTAATGACATTCCTTCACCCAAGGTGCTGCACTTCCCTGCAGAACCCCTTCAGTCATCTCTCCAGTACGCTCTACAAATAAGCCAGCATTCTTGGGGGTCAGATCTACCATGTTCCCATGCTCCCGTCAAGAGCTCTTAAACCTGAAGAGTGCCCGTCAGGACTGAGTCCCTGGTTAAATCCTGGCTGACTTTAGACAAGTCTAACCCAAAATTCTGTGTGGTAGCATCAAGTCATTTACTGATTATTTGTAACCAATGTGTGATGACCGTTGTAACTGGATGGTTATGTAGTGTCATGGGGACATGTGGCAGGGGACCTCACCTGCTATGTTTTTAAACAGAAACTCTGGGGTCTTTCAGCAGGTAGGCAGCAAAGTCATGGGATGATGTGGCTCAAACCAGAGGGAATTTGAAGGATGAAAAGTAGAGGGCCCAGAGCAGAACTTGAAGCAATGGAAGCCACCAAGGGAGAGTGAGATGCAGCCAGAGGAGGCCAAAGAACCCCGTGCTGTGTCCCCTCAAAACTCATGTCATGACACTGCAGCTCCCAAGGTGATGGCATTGGTAGGTAGGGCCTTTGGGAGGTGAGTCGCCAACAGAATCAGTGCCCCTCCTGAAGAGGCTCCAGGGTCATCTGCCTCTTCCATCATGAGAGGGCACAGCAAGAGCCATCCATCCATGAGCCAGGAGCAGGCTCTCCCCAGACCTTGGGAGAGCTCTTCCAGCAGTGCCTTGATCTTGGACTTCCAGCCCCAGAAAATAAATTTGAGAAATAAATTTCTGTTATTTATAAGCTCTCCGGTCTGTGGTATTTTGTTATAGCAGCCCAAACAGACTCCCATCTTGGTAGACAAATTGGGACATAATGGTTTGAAGTAGGCCATGCATAGCACCAGGCAAGGGCCAGCTAGTTTGTTGCAGCACAATACTCCCACCAGTATTAAAGCAAATCAAACGCAAAATCAGGCTTTTTTTTTTTTTTTAAAGAAATAACTAAAGTCAATTGAAAACTACTCAGTCAGTAAAAGCACAAAGACCAAAAACCTAAGGAAAAGGAAAGCGTGGAAGTGTGAGCCCAACATCATTTGCCACTTTTCCCTCCACTGGCCAATCAGAACAGAGAGAGTGAGTAGCCAGGATGCTTCCCAGACCCTTCAGGAGGCTGCAGGGAGGGAACAAAAGCTGGAGCCCAGGGCCAATGAAGGAGAAGCTGCTTCCTTGGTTGAGCACCTCGAGTTTTCATCTGGGACACGAAGAGTCAGAACTGCACACGCTGGAAACCCCCCAGACAGACCTGTTCAAACGCTGGCCACCATCTTTGCTGAGCCGTGTGTATCCACAGAACTTTCTTTCCTTGCGCTGCGTCTGTGCGGTTCAACACGGTAACCACGAGCTACGCATAGCCACTGAGCACTTGACATGTGGCCAGCACGACTGAAGAACTGATTCACTCATGTATTTGAGTTTGCTGATTTTAAATGTGGCATTAAATACCACACCAGGATTGCTTCAGCTGGAGACAGCAACCTCACCCAAGGTCTGGCCTGGCCCACTTCCCAGGGTGACCCACATCTGTGAATGGCCCACACAAAGGATGAAAGCCAAGCCTCTTTCCCTGGCTCAGGACAACCTGGAAACGCCATTTCAGCCACAGAGCACCGTCAGGTTGGCCAAAGCTCCACTGGGACCACTTCACAGCTCAAATTCTCCCCCTGATGATCCCTCCTGTCCCTTCCTTCTCCTTCCCTGTCTTGCCCTTCCCCAGACATTGGTACCAAGAGCTGTTCCGAAGAAAAATCCTACTCACTAATCTCAAAATGGGTCTGTGTCCCAGGAAACTCAGCCTGTGACATTTGGTGCTTAGAGCAATCCAAGAGCTTAAATAGTGACAGGGGAATTTCGAGCTAGATCCATCCAGCTGGCAATGAGGCACCATTACTAGTAGGAGGCGTCACATGGCCCCAGGCATAGTAGCAATGCCAATGCTAAAACTTTCACTAGCTGTGAACAGGGATGGGAGGTTGAAGGAAAACATACCATAGCTACTGTGACTTATCAGATATTTGAGTAATAAGGGGGTAACAGTTACTATGGGGACAGTGGAATTGAGGCCTATGCTGTTTTGATGTAGGTGCTGGAGAAAATAATGCACAGCTGAGAGTAATTAAGCAACAATTAAAGGTAAGTGTGAAAGCTGGAGCCTTCCACAAGAGCATGCACAGCACCCTGTAGTACCGGCTAAGCAAGCTGAGAGCCAGGCCCCAGGTGGAGCATCCCAGGGGCTAAGTTCCAAGAAAGCCAAGCTGCCCCACAAGGCAGGTCTTCTGTGCCAAAGCCAGGGGCCTAGTTACAAAACAACCAGCCTCTGAGGCATGGGCTACATAGTGTCTGGGAAACAGCCACGCACATGACCTTTGGGAAGGACCACTCCAGAGGCCCTGTTCGGAGCCAGCACCTCCCTAACACTTGATAGGCAATGCAGAATCCTCCTGCGTACAGGAAAACAGACTCCCCCTTTCCTACTGGTCAGCAGGTCCACATTTAGATCAGGGCTCAGTCACAACACAAGTCTCCTGAAGAAGTGCCAGGCCTGACAGGAGCGGAGAAGGCTGTCGCTGATGGGGTCAGCATGTTCTGTAAGAGCCCGGCTCACGCATGGCGCTGAGTTCCCTGGTGCATGGTGAAGGGGCGGAACACGAGGCTGGACAAGGGTGAGTGTACGGATTAGGAAGCATCTCACAGGGTGCTGTGTGGCCCCAGGCAAGGCCTCAGGAAGTGCTGCGAATACTATTAACACGGCTCCCAGCGGCATGAATAAAAGATGGGCCCGTCCTAAGTGAGACAGGCGGGCCAGGTGGTTCTGGCAGACAGGGCAAGGGGAAGTAAAAGACTAGAAATGCACATGGTCAAGTGGGTGTACCTCGGAGAGTCGCTTTTTGTTCTTTTTTCTGTATTTCTTTTTTTTTTTTTTTTTTTTTTGATTTTTTAAAAACATTTTAATACGTTCTAATAAATGGTGCAACACTACAAATGAATTCCAAGTAATTTTCAATCTAACACATAACAAAACACCTCAAAACTTAGTAAATTAAAACAACATTGTGCTGGGGGCCAGCCCAAGTCAGGGGGTATAATGCGAGCGCTCAGTGAAGTATGAAGGCAGAGAAGCAGCGATGGGGAAAATAACACACCGACACACGAGTCAGGCTGTGGAATCTTCTGCTGGTTTATTTTCAGTTTGTACAAGTATATAAGCAACATTTCTTGGCATTACACTTAGGAAAAAAACTTAGGAAAGAGGTTGAATCATTTACTGATTACATATCAGACATACATGTTTCGTGCAGATGGAGAGTTACAAGAACTGTACGTAACTATCTGCGTATGTTATAATTTTTACCTCATATCTCTAGCTTAGTCATTCTTTCTGTATACTGTTTGAACTTGTTTGATAAAACTCAACTCTATCTGGGATTCCAAAGCGCTATTGTTTTTCTTTTATAGCAGTTGTTTGTAAAACCTAGAAGCAGGGCAAGACTGAATGTTAGCTCATGGAAGACTTTTTGCTCTAAGGGATTTATATCTACTTTAAAAGTAAGAGAAATTTATTTTTAATCACAAAAGACTCTTAAAGCTTATTAACTAGAAATTAAGTACTTATAGAAAAAGGTTTGTGTTACTCTTTTTAAGAAAAGATAAATGTACAGAGTTAGTCTGGATCTAAATAATTGAAATAGCGATACCCGGTGGCCATATATGTGAATAAAGAACTAAACAGCAAGTAGAAGTCAAAGTTAACTCTTTCAACACCATGATATCTTTCATGAAAAAGGAGAGGGCATTATAGAAAATGCCACAACAACATTGATTTACTGCTTTTTATGGTTTTATGAAAGAAGTCTTTATCATTACCTATTTTATTCCCCCTTCCTCCTTTCTTTCTCTAAACTTTTTGGAACTTCACATTTCTTTACAGTTTTCAACTATGGGCCTTTCTTTATCTTGACCAATGTACCTTTCTCTTTTGTTGAGATCACACTTTTTTTGTGTGATAGGTTATTAACATAAAGGCTCACAACGGACTCGGACTCTGTCTTCCAGTTTACATGACCTATGGAACCCCTCCCATGGCAACGGCGACTTGGCCACACGACCTGCTGTATTTCTTCTTGGTGCAGTGTGGTTGTACGGAGCAGCGGGGTTTGTTGTTACATATTCATACTCGCACACCCCGTAACAGAGTTGGCTAATCTCGTTTCTTTTTCCTCTTCTCCTCCCTCCTCTGCCGATTTCTCCAGAACTTTCGTGAGACCACCCCCCCCCCAACATCTTTCATTTCCTCTTTCCTCTCTAAGCTCCCACGTGAGACAAAACATAGGATCCTTGATCTCCTGAGTCTGGCTTTTGTTGACACATGTCATGATCTCCAGCTCCGTCCATCTTCCCAGCAGGCACCTTCTTTTTTTTAATATTTATTTATTTATTTTAGTTGTACACAATGCCTTTATTTATTTGTATGTGGTGCTGAGGATCGAACCCAGGCCACGCACGTGCTAGGCGAGCGCTCTACCACTGAGCCACAACCCCAGCCCCAGCAGGCACCTTCTGATCCACAATTTCACTCTGTCGCTTTGGTTATCCTGTTCAACCAAGGTCCAAAAATATTAATATGTGTCTTGATTCATTCAAGAGAAAGAGCACATTCACATAATTTTTATCACACTACATTGTTATAATCATTCTATTTTACTATCAGTTGTGGTTGTTAATCTCTTACTGTGCCTAATTCATAAATTAAACATTATCACATACATGGGAAAAAACATAGTACGTATGGGGTTCAAGACTGTGCATAATTGCAGGCATCTGCCAGGGTCTTGGAATATGTCCCCCATGGATAAGGGGGTGAATACTGTACCATGAAGGCCATAAATGTTAGAGGATACACTGCTCACCATAGCAACATGCTATTGAGTGGACACCAGTGTCCCTGAGAAGCTTGGTGGCTGTCCTCTGGAGACCAGCATAAAAGTGGGAAATATCATTACAAAACTGGGCTCAATGATAGCAGTGGAGATAACAGGACTCCAAGACAACAGAAAGCATGTGACTGTGGGTGACCCCAACGTCAGGTAGATGCCAATTTGTAAGGAACAGCAAGGTTGGAGAGGCCGCCAAGGAAGCCTGTCCCACCGATGGTTGTAGAAAGGTCAAGGCAGCATTGCCCCCTCAGGGGCTAAGTGGACAGGCCCAATCAGAAGAAATCAAGAGTGGAAGATCAGGAGAGTGGGGCAACCAAGCCAGGAAAAGTCACAGCCCTTGCCTAGCATCCAGACCAAAGCTGGGTTTGTGGCCTGGGACCTAGGGAATGAAGCAGAGGCTGAGTCTGCTGGAAGGACTACAACATCATAGACAATGTATACAGTAATGACTCCCCTAGTCCCATCCCAAAGGGACCTATACTCATCAGTTGGCTAACTGTGCACTCTGGTCCAAAGCAAGCCATGTAGTTGACCCAGAGTCAGCTGGAGAAGACCTGCATTGGTCTGCCTGGGATGCCATAACAGAATACCTTGGATGGGGTGGTATTCTGAGATACCCTGAGGAGGGCTGAGGGCCCTCTTCCTGGCTTACTGATGGCTGCCTTCTTGCTGTTTCTCTCCATGTCTCATTCTCTTTGCGAGCACACCTTGTATCTCTTCCTCTACTTATAAGGGCACCAGCCCTACCAGATCAGGGTCCACCTAACTATCTCACTGAACTGTAATCGCCTCCTTGAAGGCTCTTCCTCTCAACAGTCAGATAAGGGATTAGCACTTCGCATACGCACGGTGAGGGGCACAACACAGGCCAGAAAAAGGCCCCTGCCAGGGGTGTGGCAGAGGGAGGGGGTGACCTGTGGCCACTTCATCCCTCAGCCTCAATGCAGCTGAGCTGCTGTACCTCACAGGCCAACTCCTCCTCCATGACCTGGTCCCTCAAGCCAGAGCCTGGAATCTTCCTTATTTGGCCCTCCACCTTACATCCTGCATCTAAACAATCACCCACTCTGGACATGGTTTCTCCATTAAATATGTCACGTGCTCAACTTCTCCTTGTCCCCATTAACCCTGTTCTGCTCAGGTCCTCATCATGAGTCACCCAGATGGCCTCCCTGTCCCCAGTGTCTTCTCTCAAGCCCTGTCACCACATTCTCACTTAAGTCATCTGTCAAGAGTGTCAAATCAACCTCCGGGTTCAACCACACAAAGTCCTCACATTGCCCCCAAATACTGACTGGATGAGGCCTGAGTGCTGGGGTCTCTCCCAGCGTGACCCACATCGGCTTGTCAAGCTTCCTGCTTTCCCGCCCGCTGACACCAGCATCCGGCCCCTAATGCGGATTCCACCATCACACCCGCCAACCTGCTGTTCCACTCACAGGTGTCTGACCCTCCCTGCCACGGACACTTTCAGTCCTCAGCACCCAGTGGACACAGGTCCTCGGTGCATGGTTTCTGAGAGAAATGAATGAAACTAACGGGTTTGCAAACAGTTTGATAAGGCCAGGATGCCCCCAAAACAGAACAGTTTGGGGAGAGACGGCGGGGGTGAGGACCTTGTCTCATCCCTCGCCATGTGTCCCCACCCTGATGTCACACTTCTATGGACACACACACATCCCTTCAGGACATGCTCTTATGACTGAACGGCAGCCCCCGCACCCACCTGCTTGGTATGTTCAGGGACAGTAGGGAGAGGCCTGGCCGGGACTCTGGAAATGAGAGTTCAAGCATAAACACTGCTCCTCTAGGCTGTGTGACTTTGGCCTCTGTGTGTTGTTTAATCTGTTTTTTAATCTCTATGCATTTCTCCTTCCTTATCTACAAAAGGGGAGATTAAAATACCCTCCTTGCTGGGTCAGCGGGAAGATCAGGCGAGGTAAGGAAGGGAAAGCATTTAGTCCAGTGCACATAACACCATAGGTGTCGCCGCCTGGAGCGATTGCCGCTTGCAGCAACGATTCCACGGGAGAAAATTCGGAGGCAGGATGGAAATGAAAAAGTTCTTTTATTCTTCTCTCTTCTAACTTCTCTCTCTGGCTCCAACAACCTCTCCAACTCCAACCACAACTCCAACCAACTTCTAACTAACCTCACCCAGTTAAATACATTTTGCCTTAACAAGGACAAGTGCTTACAGCTTGAGCTTGCAGGTGAGTCACACCGTGTTCACGGGCATAAAAAGATTCTTAGATAAATGCATGAATATCAGGTGAAAATACTTGAACACATTTTATGGCTCTCAGCTAACCGCCATCTTAGCTATCCTCAATTAGGGCTCTTACACGTAGGTGCTCGGCAAATGCAACCTATCAAGCTTGAAGAATCAAACTAAAGAATGATGAAGTAAGTAGAAATCTTCCAGGAGGCATCAAGCAGATCTCACCTACGAGGACGGCAGCGTGCTCCCCATGGGGAGAGTGGCTGGGTGGGGCCCTTCACGGGCAACTCTACAGCTCTCTGCCTTGTTTTTGCAAATTGAACAGACCCCACTGTTGAGGCCCAGTGCCCCTATTTCTGCATTTCTGTAACTCCTGGTGTGCTCTTTCTGGCCGTCATGGGGCTGAGGTCCTGGGCCATTTGAACTCCACCACATTAAAGAGGCTGAGGTTGCAGCCAGGAAGAGCCCCTGAGGGGCCGTGCCACACCTCACAGCTCACCATTCAGATCTCCAGAGAGTCGGGGTCCAGGATGACATGCCTGCAAGTGTTGGTGGCCAAGGCAAAGAGTTTGCACGTTCCAAGAGCTTTTGGGAAGGAGAAAAGAATGGGAGCCTCGTCCTACAGACACCATGCTTGGTCCTCACCTCTGACCCAGCCAGTGTGCGCCCTTGGTCTCCATTCTTTTCTCTTCCCCAAAAGTCTGTTGTGGTTCGGCTATGCTCCAGTCCAACAGGAAAGGCAGCGGAGACTAAGGCAGGGGCTGAAGCAGAGCCCCTGCAGCCCAGGGAGCTGTGGTGGCCACATTGCCCACGGGGTTGCTGTCTTCTAAGTGCTACCCCTGCCTTGGCCAGCTGTGGGGTTTTTCTGTTTTCCTTTATTTATATCCATTCATTCATTCACCTCTACTGAGTTGTTTAATATAGAAGGCAGCATGATTTTGAAAAGAGATTTTTGAACTTGAGCTGATCAAGAGGGAAAGAAAAAAAATTTCCCAAATAGAAGGGTCATATTTGTGATATTAATTAGTCATTTCAGAAAGTACTCAGTGGTACGACAGAATATAAAGTGTTTACGATGTGTCAGGCACTGCCCTCGGGGCTTTACATAAATTAAATATTTTGGTTTTTATAACAAGCGAATGAGAAAGACAGTGTTCTTATCCCTGCATGATATATGAGAAAACTGAGGCACAGAGAGGGTAAACAGATTCCCCAAGGTGACACAGCCAGCAGGTGACCAAGTGGGGCTTCAGATAGCCCATCTCCAGGATGCACACTCTCCACAGTTGTGTTCTGTCATTTCTTAGAAAAGTGCAAAAGGAAAGATCTCAGCAGAGGGAGAAAGGACAGGAGCAAGCCCAAGTGGCACAGACTCGCCCTCTTCCTGCACCTGTGCATGGCTCTATCCAAGGCACCACGGGGAAGTGGGTCACAGCTCTTCAGAGGCTCAGTGGTCATGCTTTGGCTGAAACAGAGCAGAACAGGATGAAAGCCAGGCCTGAGCCACCCACATAGCATCACAGCAGGTTGGGGCCTGGTGAGCCAGGCAGGGAGGCGGGATGCCCGCATGGAAGGGCCTCACCCCACGCCCACCCCTGTGCAGCTGCCCACCTGCTCCACTGTGCACACAGGCAGAGCCCCCAGGAGCCCAGAAGAGCAGCTGCAGGAGCGGATGGCCTTCAACGATGAGGGGATTTTGCGTTTTAATTAAGAGCGTGAGCACTTGCTCTTGTTTTCATTAACCAGCCCCTGGCCGGCAAGATGCCTGCTCCTCCAGCACCCAGTACCCAGAGGAGCAAAGCAGGAAGCAGTCGCTGCAGGACACAGGCAGAAACTCATGTCCAGAAGGAAGCCCTGGGGGGCCCATGTCCCTCCTTCCCAAAGCGAGGCCTCCAGCAGGGCTGTGCTGCCCTTCCTGCCTGGGCCCCCCCTGCTGCCCCGCACTCCTAACTCCCTCCGTCAAGGCTCCCCTGACCTGCAGGGCCATGTGCCCACCACTGCAGTGGGAAGTGACTTCAGCTCACCTCCAGGACATCAGAGAAGCTCTCCAGCAGTACTTCCACCCAGAGCTCACTCACCAGGACCACCCCTCCCTCCCCAGGGGCAGGCTGGGCAGAGTTCTCCACATTCACAGAGGGAAGGGAATGGGGCCAGGAGGAGGGGACTTGCTCAGAGTCCCCTGTGAGTAATGATGGAGGTCTCATCTATCCCAGGCCTTCTGAGTGCACAGTGGGACTTCCTCACCACCTTGGACTGCCTAGCCAGCTTCAAAGGCCACTCGCACACCTGAATGGAAGCCGGCCCTCCGCCTGGGGGCTGTGAGTGGCCTCTTTGTGTGAACTGCATCCCCAGCCCTTGGTGCCATGTAAGGTTGGGAGCAATGCCCTTCCTGCCCACACCTGCCCGCTCCCCTCGTGGCCGTCTTCTCTCCACACCTCATACCAGCCATTCACGCCTGCGTCTCTCTAACAGACACCCCCACAGCTCCCCACCTGATCCTGCTATCTCCTGGGCCTTCGCCCCAGGTTTCTGCCTCCCCTGCCACCCCTTTGCACCCTGTCCCATCACCTCCTAGCCCTTCCCATCCCAGCTGAGGAGCACCTCCTGCACAGGGGCTCCCTGGTCCTGAACAGGTGCGGTCTTCCTGCTTCCCAGCCCTGGAGCGATTTTACGGTGCTAAGGGCCACCAGGCGCCCTCTCTGGTTCTACATTTACTTTTGCTATAATTCACTCGCTGCCCGTGACCCCCATGACATGGCTACCTATGTAGGAATCGAGCTGTATCTTGCTCATTCCAGCAGCCCTTTTGCCTGCTATTGTGTCGGTCAGCCACCTTGTTGCCCATCTATCTGTTCACACACACACACACACACACACACGCACACACACACACACACGCACAATGTGTATTGAATAAATATATGGGAAACAAGATAAAACAAAAAAGCAATACGGAAACAGTGCTGGAGTTAGATAACCTTGAAAATCCCTTTTACTTTTAGAATTCGATAAGAACATCTTTTTAGACAAGAGGGGGAAAACTCAGGTTCTGTTCATTTAGAAAAAAGTCCTCTGAGAAAAAAAAAATTAGCCTTCCTTATCTAGGCTGTCTAGCGGGAGCGTGGGGCCTCGGGTTTAATTGTGCCATCTGCGGAGGGGCTTGTCTCGGGAACCTGGAGATGAAGACGTTAAAGGTGCTCGTTTTGCTGGAGAGAGAAGCAGGCTGGCCGGAGCAGCCAACTCAGTGGCCTTTGGAAGGAGCCAAGAGCAAATGAGCTTCTAAATGCCCCACAGCTGCGGAGGAACGTCCAGATGGGTTCTCTTGGAAGTTGAGCCCCAGCCCACAGAACTGTTCCGCCTGCCATTTGCTTAACTCAGCCATGGGAGGAAAAAAAAAAAAAAGCTTCCCACTTTGTTTTGATAACACTCCATTGAAAACAAATATTGGGCCCAGCTGTCTCCACTCTCAGATTTAAGAGTTGAAATCAGGAGCAGAAAATAGACTTGCTTCTCACCTTCCGCAGCCTTGCCTCCTACCCCAGTATGGCCCAAAGGAACAGAATGGGTTTATTGAGTTCCTGTTCTGGCCATTAAAAGCTAAAGTAAAATGAGATGCATTCAAAATATTGAATTGAACTGGCTGTACATTAACGAGTTAATTAGCCTTGGAGAGATCATGAAACTTGGCTTCTTAATATACAGAAAAAAAGAAAAGATTTTATATGAATTGTCTTTCCCACAGGATTCTTTTAAGGACCCAGAGGCATATGGTGCCATGCTGACTTGGGTTGACTCTTGATTGTCACTTGTTAGCTGGGTGACCTGAGACCCATCACTTAACTCCTCTGGGCTTCAGTGTTGCCCTCATCTATATACGGGAATGCAAAGAGCACCTATTGCTGCAAAGGCTGTTGTAAATATTAAATAAGAAAATTTTTATAAAGTGTTTAGTGCATGACTGGAACATGATAGTAGCGCAAGAAATTATAAACTAGAAATCACCAGAATATTAAGCATAGTCAAGACTGCCATGATTATCAACCAAATCTAACCTACCCCTTCATAATGACTTTTCCTAAGAACTACCATCTTCGGATCTTTCCTTTTCCCAGACTCCCACAGAACATCTCCATACTGCATGTTTGGAACCTAGATTTTTGCATGTGTTTTCTTCAATGATTTTAGTTACTATTAGAAACAAAAGAACCTACTCAGGTCACACCTCCTGGCCTTGGGATGGGCAGGGGAAAGTACCTGGAGGAGTCCCCTAACCAAGGGCCTGGTCCCTCTAGGGGTCTAGGGACTTCATTTGGATTTCATTCCAGAACCTAGCAGTCTCAGGCACTCACCCAGGGTCACCCTCGCACACACACATGTTAAATACAAACACATAATTATATATAACCCCCACTTATAACACATACTTAGAGTGAGAAAAGAAATGTGTGTGTTTAGTAACTTCCAGGTATGTGATCACATCTTCTCACAGCCCAGGGCCCCCTTGCTAGCCAAAAGACTTGGATGATACCTGGCATGAATCAGTGCCCAGTAAGCATTAGTTGAATGAACCAATGGTTACTATTAATGAGAAGATCGTTGGGTTATCAGTTTTCTACTGCCACATTAATGCAGCAAAACAAGACACCAAAAAGCCTTGGTGACAAACACTAGGTATGTGATGCTTACCTGTGTCAGGTAAGCTGCAGGAAGGCAGGTCAATTGCTGTCTTGGCCAAGAGGTGGCATGCTTTGCCAGTGGGCTCCATCTGTAGAGGAGCAGGCCAGAGCTCTTCCCAAGCCTGGTGCCCTCCTAATAATCCCAGCTTACCCAGGCACCTGTGCAGGCAGTGGTGGATAGGCAGAGGACAGGAGACTCCCAGGACACACACAAATGAGCTTCCCCACTACATCTGGCACAAATTCCAACAAGCTGGGCTGGGCCTGAACCTAACTCTAGAAGGGTGCCTGAGATCTAGGAGGCAGAATTTTGGCCAGTGCTTTAATGAGCTAGATCTAACAATGGGCCAGGGAGTAGGGAGGGCTGCACCAGGGAGAGGAGTGTTTGCCTGGAAGTGGCAGATCAGCCATCTCAGCCACCGCATGCAAAGCCATTTGCTTGGCACATGCGTGTATTACCCCCCAAGGGAACACTTCCTCTTGCAGCTCACAGATAAGAAATCTTCAGGTGCTGAGTGACTTAGTATATATCTTCTGAATGCCTGGATCCAGGACTCGGAATGGTCCTCCTGGGCCCAAGATTGCAGTTACACACACAAACCACTATGACTGAAGGTCTTGAAAGATCTTGCAGAATTCAGTCAAAGCCATTGATCTCCTCTGCCCAGTTCCAGATCAGCAGCTGGGAGAAATTTTTCCATCTTCACAGTTTGTTCACATCAGAAGAATCTGAACACAGGGTGAAGCACAAGTCTGTGCTGTTCAAGGTTACTCCACCTGCAGGGGCATCTTTCGACATCGTGGGATATGAAGGTGTACAAGTCTCACTGCATCCTATGCCACTGTCATCACTATTCAACAAACATGTATTTGTAGGAACATGTGCCAGCTATTGGCATATGACATAAGACACAAGAATAAATCACAGTCCCAAACCCAAAGAACAACTTGTCTTCCTTAATGGAAAATAGAGAACCAAAAATAATTATACAACCACTTGGAAAAGCATTACAATGGGCAAATGAAGTACATGACATGAGATTAACCAACGAGCTCTAGGGAGAAGCTGACCTTGGTGCTAGGTTCTGAAGGTTGAGAGGATTCCAAGGGGAGAGAATATGTGTACTGAGCGCTATGGCTCAGCTCCTTCAAATTCCTTCCCATCATCATTCTAGGGGAGACTGAAAAACTAAAAGTCCACATTACACAGACTCCCTTGCAGCTACAGTCTAAAGACAAATTAGACTCCACCAATTATACGCATTTCAGTCAACTATGAGAGGCAGAAATAAGCTAAACCAACCTATCTGCACTTTTCAGTGGTAAAGAAGGTCTTAGGGAGGTAAGGATTTGCTGCAATAGCATCCCAGGGTCTGTTTGCCAGCTTTTGATCTTCTAGTAGGCATTTGGAATGGCAGCAGAGGTCCTTGAGTCCCCTACCAGCCTCAGAAATAGAAGCCTCCCTGGTGAATCAATTTTATGCTGATCTGGGAGTGATTCATTCCAGTGATTTTGTTAGCACTGAATTCTTACCCTAAATGCCCTTCTGCTTAAAATACTTAAATTGATTTCTATTTCCTACACTCAACTTTTACTGGTATTGAATTTGGAGCCAAACAAATCCTTAAAGATGAGAACTTGAGATTTGTTATCTGAGCATACCGGGTTTGAAGACAGGGACAATATCATCGTCCCTTGAAAACAGGCAGCATGACACACAATAGCAAGATAGTTACCTAAAGGATTGCCTCTGAGCTTCCAGCTAGGATGATCCAAGTGGTATCAGAACGGCCTCAGCCACAGACAATCATAAAACTGAGAAATATAGATAAGGTATCTGTTTCCATGCAGGCACCATTAAGCTACATAAGACTGGAACTCCCAAGAAAAGAAATTCACAAATGAGCCTCATAATTGCCCCAGATCTCTGTGAAAGAGCAACGTCCTGCCTGTGAACTGGAGTCCACGCATGGCAGAGTAACTCACTGAACAAGCAGAGGGGCTGGGGCCTTGGAGCAAGGTATTGAAGGGGAGAGAGCTTACAGATGGAGGAGCAGGGAGGTGAACTACTAGTCAAAGAACAATCAGAAGGGCTGGGGATATAGATCAGTTGGTAGAGTGCTTGCCTCGCATGCACAAGGCCTTGAGTTCAATCCTCAGCACCACCAAAAAAAAAAAAAAAAAAAAAAAAGACAAGCGAAGCAACACGTGAAACCACCAGGCTTACCACAGGGAGTAGGCCAGAGACACCTGAGATTGAGCAGGGCCCAACACCAGAGGATCAAGACCTCACTAGCAACATGTTAACAGCTCAGACATCAAGCTGAAATAGCAGAGGGACCCTGGTTTAGATTTAAAGACTATACCTACAGTAAGGCCCACACTAGGCACACCCTTACAGAGTGCAGAACCAAGACAGGATGAGCTCTACAGTAGGAACAGAGTTTACAGACTGGATCCCCCATAAAGGTAGGGTTCATGAAACACCTTATGCTTCTCACAGATACATCTTTATAAAGCATAAAATCAACACAAGTTCAAGGTGATCACCTATTTTTTTCTTTTTTTAGATAGACAGCATGCCTTTATTTTATTTTTAATTTTTTATGTGGTGCTGAGAATGGAACCCAGTGCCTCACACATGCTAGGGAAGCACTCTACCACTGAGCCACAGCCCCAGCCCCGGGTGATCAGCTATTTATTGGGCCACTTCTAAAAAAAATATCAATCCACTTCATCTATTTCATTCAGTAAGAAACATGCAAAGAAACAGAAAGTATGATTTTTAGTCATGTGAACATGCCATTTGTCAAACCTGAACAACACAGATGTATGTATGTATGTACATATATATGTATATATTTGTACTAGGAATTGAACCCAGGGGCATTTTTCCACTGAGCTATATTTCCAGCCCTTTTTATTTTTTGTTTTGAGATAGGGTCTTTCTAAGTTGCTTATAGCCTTGCTAAGTTGCTGAGGCTGGCCTCAAACTTGTGAACCTCCTGCTGCAGCCTCCTGAGTTGCTGGGATTATAGGCATGCATTACCGTGCCTGGCTACAAATGTATTTTTTTTTTTTTTAGCAGACTAAAAATTTAAAGGAGCTTTTATAAATATGTTCATTGAACTAAAAGAAAACATAATCTATATAAGTGAACAGATAGGGAATCTCAGCAAGGAAACAAAGACTATATTAAAAAGATGAGAGGAAATTCTAGAATTGAAAAATGACAGGCATAGTGTCACACACCTGTAATCCCAGAGACTCAGGAGTCTGAGGCAGAAGGATCACAAGTTCAAGCCCAACCTCAGCAACTTAACAAGGCCTGAAATAATTTAGAAGGATCACAAGTTCAAGCCCAACCTCAGCAACTTAACAAAGCCTGAAATAATTTATCAAGACCCATCTCAAAATAAAAAATTAAAATGGCTGGTGACATGGCTCAGTGGTTAAGCACCCTGGGTTCAATCCATCCCCCCCCCCCAGAGAAAAACAAGAAGAAAAAAAAGAAAAAAGAAAAGAACTGAAGGGGCTAAATAGCTGATTGAAAATGACAAAAGAAAGAGCTAATGAACTTGATCAACAGATTCTCCAATCTTAAGAGCACAGAGAAAAGGAATGGGAGAGGGAAGACTAAGTAATGACATGCACAACAATATCTGAGACCTCCTCAATGACCTGTAAGCCCACATGTACAATGAGAGTCCCAGAAGGAGAAGAAAATGAGAACAGGGCAGGAAAAAATACTGTATTAATAATGGGCCACTAGATAAAAAGTAGGAATCCTCAGAGACACTTATTAAAGGCTGTGCATTAAGAATCTACAGAATTTTCAAAAGAGTGACGTAAACAGAGTCTGCCAAGTGTATTTTACCCTAGAAGCTTTGCCCATAGGGAAAACCACAGAACTAAGTTCTGTAGAATTGTCTTTGGGGAAACATCTACAAATTGGAAATGTACCTGAGGTCCTCCTCGGCTCTCGGAGAGTGATGATAATGAAAAAGTGGGTGAGACTTTCAGGGACAAGCATATTCTAAGAAGTCAGGGGAGGACACAGAAAGTGGAAGGAGCTAAAGGAAGTGTCCTCCACAGGTCTCAGTCCCTGATCGGGATCCAGGTCCTGGAGCTCTGCCTGACATATCCAATCCACTAGCATCACTTGGAGCACACAGCCCTGGGAGCCCTGGGGAGATCTGGGTGAAGGATTCAGAAAACTCATTTCCACCAAAGGAGATGGGAACTGTGGAGATGTGCCAAGATCCAGGTGGTGAGGACTGCTTTGTGTTTTCATTACATTTCTTGAAAGGGACAGAATTGTGGTCAAGGCTACACAGCAACAGAGAAATAGCATAGAGCCACAAATCCCAGGAGTCTAGACCACAGTTGGGTCTAACCAGCACTTCCTGAGTGACAAATGGAAGAACTTGGAGAAGCACAAGCAGAATGAAGCAAGAAACACACAGAAACTCAAGCAACAACTGAGACAGTGACTCGTCACTACCTGCAAGGAAGCTCAGCCTGCCCTTTGATGATTTGGGAATTGCACCCACCAAAACAGAGTGACAGCAGATGGACAGGAGAGAGGTATACGTGTGTGAGCATGCAAATGTGCCAGGCGTCATGCAAAACATAAAATTCATAGACAGGTTTGGATGATTGGAACTTAATACACACACTTTTCCTAGAGGACCAGGAAAGTGAGGGACTACAGGCACTTTCAGAGAGAGGGTGATTTTAGGAAGAATGAGTGAAGCCAGAAAACATGTAAGCATTTCTTTACACACATATTGGTAAGATTCTTAAACATCTAGAATTGAAAGCTCTGAGTTAAAATGTATTCACATACCTGAGGATTTTGTTTTGTTTTGTTTATTTGTTTTGGTATGTATTGGAAATGTTCCCGTTCTCCCTAACAGCGTTTCATAAAATTGATTGGTCACCAGTACTCTGTCTCCTATTTCTGTACGATAGGAATAAAATGGGCATATGTCCACTCATTCCTGCCATCCCCAATGGCCAGATACTAAAAGTGAATTCCCAATCTTCTATCTCAAACTTGAAACCAGCTCACCAGGAAGAGTTGACTACCAGCCAAGAGGTCAATAGAAATGGACGTCCACTTCAAGAGACAGGCATAAAGAGCTGATGGAAGAGGAAGGGTCTCCTGCATAAAATACGACAAGGCAGCATGGTAGAGTTCCCGAAACATGGACTCATCATCAGCCACAGCTTTTGGTTTCAGCTTTGCCATTCACCATATGACTTCAGGCCAGCTGGCCAACTGTCCCCACACACAACATAGCACCATTCACCATGCCACCACAGAGAAGGAAGTAGTGGGGTCAGTGGGGTCTGATACACAGGAGATTAGAGAAGAGGTTGGTCCAGGAGAACAGACTCTAGGCACTCAGTGTTCTCGATACTCACTGGCCCCATCAACACTGGGCTGAGGAGAACTGATATTGAAGATTTGGGGCCATTATTGTTTCCCTGTCTAATGTGATAGGAGGTACCCATCCACTGAATCAATGGAGACTTGGATCTTTCTCCACCACATGGCTATTGGCAATCAACACACACCACCCTCATCTCCTAAAATGGCTCAAAATTGTAATTAGGAGGTAGAGACTGAAAGGCCACACGGAAAACTATTTGGAGGCATCAGAATGTAAACGAACAAATGTGAAAGTTAAATTCTGATATAACTCAGACACAAGCCAGACCACAAGTCAGTGTCATGGCACCCTGTGAGCCCATGCTCCACACACAGAGCTCTAAATCCTATGGAGGTCATGTGATAGTCTCTTTTCT
Source organism: Tamias sibiricus (assembly GCA_025594165.1). NCBI lineage: Eukaryota > Metazoa > Chordata > Mammalia > Rodentia > Sciuridae > Tamias > Tamias sibiricus. Next base: position 174,839,325 of record CM046658.1, on the reverse strand, counting down.
CTCTATATATGTAGTCAGCTTCCTTCTAGGAAAGAGATCTTCCAAAGGAGAAATGTATGGCCAGATACTAAATGTGATTTCCCAATCTTCTACCTCAAACTTGAAACCAGCTCACCAGGGAGAGTTGACTACTCTGAGGCCAGTCAAGAGGTCAACAGAAATGGATGTCCACTTCAAGATGACAGGCATGAGGAGCTGATAGAAAATGAAGGGTCCCCTGTACAAAATATGTGTCCTCCTGCCCCATAATGAGAGATGGAGGGAATTCCATTCCTTGCAAATAACAGAAGTTGGGGGAAGAAAAAAAGGATTCCGTTCCTTACTATAATTAGTCTCTCCTTGTTCCAGATGCCTGGATGCAAACATACACACTTGACCCTGGCAACATGTCCAGTGGTTGCCAGCATAGAGCATTGTGGATCAAGGCAAGAGGGTCAGAGGGTGGACAGCCAGGTGACATGGCCTAAATCTATGATGGAGAGGTGAGAGATCCTGCCCAAATCATAAAAGCCACCTTCCCCCATTGTGGTCAGAATATTTATGTCCCCCTAAAATTAGGTTGAAACCTAATCACCAAGGTGACTGTATAGGTGGAGGGGCTCTTGGGAGGAGGAAGTGTTCCCTCACCAGACACAGGATCTGGTGAGTCCCTTGATTGTGGGCTTCACAGTCTCCAGATATATGAGAAAGGTGTTTCTGTTGTTTATGAGCCACTCTTGTCTATGGCATTTTGGTACTGCAGCCCGAATGGACTAAGACACCCCCACAAATGGGTCATCCATCCATCCCTTCAGAGGAGGACACACACCACCAAATGGTGGGCCACCACACCTGTGGGTCTGCACCAGTGGCCATGTCCCTAGCCCTGCAATGCTTGGTGTTATTCCCAGGATGGAGCTCTTTGGGAACCCAGGAAGGTTTTGTAGAAGGGCCTCTGTGCACAGTCTCCACAGTCTGTGTCCCATCACTGGCCTCTTCTGATGGCTGCAAAAAAGGTGGCGATGTCTCTGTTCACAGCAGGACCACCTCTCTCCTGATCCTCTGAGCATGGCGTCGGGCCGCACTGCACACACTGTGCTGTATAAATAGGGGCCAGAAATGTCATGAAAAAATAAATCCATCAGAAATGTCACAGACAGGAAGTCCATGTAGTTCCTATGACGGAGTTATAACCAGAATGTTCCATGAAACACATGCAGAAAGAGCCTCAGAGACTGAGAGGGGGTGAAATACCCATCATGGACGGTGAGGCAGCTCTGTTAAACCCGGGGGTACCACACAAAGAAGGAAGGGTGGCAGATATACAAAAGCCAGGGAACAAATGGTGAAAGTTGGGGGGCAGGGGCTTCTATTCACATCTGAAAATGCACAGCAGCAGTGTGGTACAGAGGACCTGCACAGGCAGCAAGCCAGGGGCACTCTCACAAATAATTGCTCTTCTTGTTGCTGAACTTATTGCTTCCAAAAGGCTCAAAGGTGAAAAATCAAAGATTTCTATTAGAGAAAAATACACTTGACCAGGGGACAGCAGAGCAGGTTGTCTGAGGCTGAGCTGCCAACTTGCTTGACAATGTCCCAGAGATTCACCCACAGGCATGAGATGTTGGCCAGAATCAATGGTGGGGTTTCGTTTTTAGAAAGTTCAAAACTATCCTTGGGGGCCAACAGAGAGATTTGCCCATCATCCTCTTCACAGACATCCTGAGCTCCCAGGTCCAAGGAAGAACCCTGTGTAGGGCCAACTCAGAGAGCACAGATTACTGATTGACAGGCAGTGCCTCCGTTCCTTACATATGGACCCAAAGGAAAGGGTGCTTACATGCTACAGGATCCTCACTGATGTCACCATCACCATTGCCACCATCACCATCCCAGTTAATATCTAATGCATGCTGGTTTTGTACAAATTGCAAGGACAATTTCATGCAGAATGATATGTCCACTTCACAGACGACGAAACCTAGACTGAGTGACTAACTATCATGTAAGCAATAGATTCAGGGTTCCAGCACTCTCTTTCTCAGGTCAGACCATGAAGAAGAGTCTGCCATTGATCCAGGGCTCCCACGAGCTCCTCAGATGGGCTGGTTAGTTGCTTTTTTTTTTTTTTTTTTTTTTTTTTTTCTCCTCCTCATGTGTCTTGAAATAAGACATCTTTTCTCCTTAGCCTATTCCTATAACTGATGACCCTCCAATCAAGAATGAATCAATCAAATAACCCTTTACTAAGCCTATAATGAAAATAATAGCCAGCTTCGTGGAGTGCTGCCTGTCTTCCTGGTGTTGTGCTAATCACTGTATGTGGATTACCTCACTCACTTATCATACCAGCCTTATAAATTAGCTACCACTTTTATCAACTTTTTGCAGGTGAAGAAACTGAGACACATAGAATTGTGCATCTTCCCAAGGTACCCACATTTCTAAGTGTCAGAGCCAGAATTATTGACCCCCCCCCATTCTCCTCTGAACCCACCAGAGTCTCTGTCTCCCTCTGCTCAGTTGAGACTGCTCTTGGCAAGTGACCGAGTCCTGCACATGGCTCAGTCTCATGGTTGGTAAGTGCTCTGTGCACCTAGTGGTTTTATTAGCAGATTTCTATATGCTGGATTAGCCTCCTGTTTTCAAATGCTTCCTTCAGTGGTCTCCCATGACTCTTTTTTTTTTTTTTAATTCGAAGTTGTTGTATATGACAGTAGAATGCCTTACAATTCGTAATACACATATAGCACATTTTTATATATCTCTGATTGTATACAAAGTATATTCACACCATTCATGTCTTCATACATGCACTTAGGGTAATGATATCCATCTCATTCTACCATCTTTTTCCCCCCTTTAAACCCCTTTGCCTCCTCCCTTACCTTCCCTCCCCATTGACATTTCCTCTAATCCTCCTATGCTCCCCGTCCCATCCCCACTGTGAAGTAGCCTCCTTATATCAGAGAAAACATTCGGCATTTGGATTTTTGAGATTGGCTAACTTCACTTAGCATTATATTCTCCAACTTCATCCATCTGCCTGCAATTGCCATGATTTTATTTTCTTTTATTGCTGAGTAATAGTCCATTGTGTATATGTACCACATTTTCTTTATCCATTCATCTACTGAGGGACATCTAGGTTGGTTCCACAACCTAACTATTGTGAATTGTGCTGCTATAAACATTGATGTGGCTGTGTCCCTGTAGTATGCTGTTTTTAAGTCCTTTAGGAATAGACCCAGTAGTGGGATGGCTGGATCATAAGGTGGTTCCATTCCCAGTTTTCCAAGGAATCTCCATACTGCTTTCCATATTGGCTGCACCATTTTGCAGTCCCACTAGCAATGTATAAGTGTGCCTTTTTCCCCACATCCTTGCCAACATTTATTGTTGTTTGTGTCCTTTTTTTAAAATATTTATTTATTTACTTTAGTTGTACACAATGCAATGCATTTATGTTTATGTGGTGCTGAGGATCGAACCCGGGCTGCGCATGTGCAAGGCGAGAGAGAGCTTAGAGAGGGAAAGAAAGATTTTTAGAGAGAAAGATTAAAGCGCTCTGCCACTGAGCCACAACCCCAGACCTGTTTGTGTTCTTAATAGCTGCCATTCTGACTGGAGCAAAATGAAATCTTACATTTCTCTAATTGCCAGAGATGTTGTACATTTTTTCATGTATTTGTTGATTGATTGTGTATCTTCTTTCTGAGAAGTGTCTGTTCAGTTATTTGGCCCATTTAGTGATTGGGCTATTTGTTTTTTTGGTGTTAAGGGTTTTAAGTTCTTTATAAATTCTAGAGATCAGTGCTCTATCTGACATGTGTGTAATAAAGATTTGTTCCCAATTAGTAGGTTCTCTATTCACCTCACTGATTGTTTCTTTTGCTGAGAAGCTTTTTAGTTTGAATCCATCCCATTCGTTAATTCTAGATTTTAATTTTTGTGCAATAGGAGTCTTATTAAGGAAGTAGGAGCCTAATCTCATATGATAGAGGTTTGGGCCTACTTTTTCTTCTAATAGACGCATGGTCTCTGGTTTAATTCCTGGGTCCTTGATCCACTTTGAGTTGAGTTTTGTGCATGGTGAGAGATAGGGGTTTAATTTCATTTTGTTGTATACGGATTTCCAGTTATCCCAGCACCATTTGTTGAAGAGGCTATCTTTTCTCCAATGTATGCTTTTGGCACCTTTATCTAATATAAGATAGCTGTAGTTGTGGATGTTAGTCTCTGTGTCCTCTATTCTGTACCATTGGTCTACATGTCTATTTTGGTGCCAGTACCATGCTGTTTTTGTGACTATTGCTCTGTAGTATAGTTTAAAGTTCTGATATTGACTCTTGACTCTTCTCCTAGTTGCTGGCTGATCCTGTATAGTCACCATCGCTGGCTCCTCCTCATCTCCTTGACCTCTAAATGTTGGAGTGTGGGGCACTAAGGCCTTCTTCTCTGCTCTCTCCCACTCACTCCCCTGGTGATCCCACCCAGGCTCAGAGCTTTGTTCTGTGGTTGTTGTTTCCCTTTTTAATTTATCTTTATTAACACATATTGATTGTACAAGTGAATGAGCTCAGTGTGATAGTTCCATGCATGTTATATCATGCACTGATCAAATCTAACCACACATTTTCCAAATTTCTCCAACACTACAATCATTACTTTCCCTTTGGGTCCATATTTTTTAGCTTCCACATGAGAGAGAATATTCAGTACTTGTATTTTTTAGCCTATTTAACTTAATATAATGCCCTCCAGTTCCATTCATTTTGCTGCAAATGAGAGGATTTCTTCTTCTGTACATCTAAATAATAATCCAGTGTGGGTGTGTGTATCTCACATTTTCTTTCTTGCTCATTGGTTTGTGGGCACCTGGGCAGATTCCATATCCCAGCTATTGTGAATATGCCACAGTATACATAGACATGCAGGTAACTCTTTGGTATGCTGATCTCATTTCCTTTGGATATAGACCCAGAAGTGGATAGCTGAATTCACATGGTAGGTCTATCTTTAGTTTTTTGAGGACCCTCCATACTATTTTCCATAGTGAATGTACTTATTCACATTCCCACCAACAGTGTATGAGAGTTCCTTTTTGTCTACTTCCTCACCAGCATTTGCTATTTTCTGTTGTTTTGTTTTTTGATAGAGCCATTCTAACTAGAGTGAGATGGTACCTTGCTGTAATTTTGATTTGCATTTCTCTGAAGGCTAATGACATTGCAGGCTCAGAGGCTTAAACACCATCTATAGGCTGAAAATTCCCAAATTTGTTTCTCCATCCATGACTTGTCCCACAAATCCTTGAGAGAATATATAAATGATATCTAATAGATAACTCACACTTAGCAGACCAAAAGCAAAACTCCTACTCAGCAACTCAAAAATGCAGTCACACACAGTCTCCCCTTCTCTGTCTACACCACAAGATCATCCCTAACTCCTCCTGTTCTTTCATATTTTATGCATCATTCATCACCAATCACTTCAGGTTCCTCCTTGAAGACATAATCACCATCAGACCATTTCTCACCGCTCTGCTATTATCACCCTAAATCATGAACCCACTTTGGTTCCAGTGCTTGGGATTGAAGCCTGGGTGCTCTCCCACTGACCCTTGCCCTGCCTGTTCATCCCAAACGGGATGATAATACACCTTGGTGATCTCAGCAGATCTCAGCAGCCATCAAAATACCCAACAAAGTCTCTGTTACATGAAGGGTCTCTGAACACACTCGGCCCAGCTGGTGGGGCTGCTTTCCTAAGCCCACCCTCTTCATTCCACCCATTCCACATTCAATGGACCACCTGGACCATTCCACCATCCACGTGGCTTGACCCAAGTTTAAATGAAAAATGCTCACTAAACCCACAGCCCAGTAAATGGTTCATGTCTTTAAGCAATTAATAATCCAGAAGAACCAAAGTATTCCCAGGATGGTGTGGAGAGAGCTAAAACAGAGAAAGATAATGGAATCCTTAGGAGCAGAAATATTTCCCCCCATGACTGTGAATCAAAAATCTAGACTTTATAATATAAATTGTTATTTTTTAAATTATAAAGTATTAAGAATAATTTTAGACTGTTTCCATCAAAGCTATCTCAGAGCCCCACAGGTGCTCTCCGACTCTGCCAGTAAGCCTTCGGTTTCTCAGAGCTCACACATTGCCTCTTAATGGATTCATGCGTCTCCAAACACAGGAGACGGAAGCTGCAGTAGTCACCAAAGAAGAAAAGTCAATTTCACATCACAGCGAAAATCATTTTCCAAGAAGTTATACAAGTCAACAAACAACAATATTCAAGCCTCTGGCATTGGCTTTGTCCAAGGAAATAACTCTTGAATTTAAGAAGGGAAACAGCCAAAAAGATTGGGGTGAAGTCACCTGTCTAGAAATTGACAAGACAGTGACACAAAGTCGAAGCTACATTCTCAAGCGTTGCAAGGTTAACAGAAATGTCTGTAAAGATTGCAAACAGCAGGCCACTGGACATTGCAACTTCTCTAAAATGCATAAAAATCCTGTCAATTATAAGCTAGTGAGCTTGACTTCCATCATAAAATCTGTCAGACGAAAATGAGAAACTTCTTTACAAACCCAGTATTAGATATGACTTATGGAATCAGTCCTGGTTGGACTTGACAATGAAATGAACTCATGGCTCTGTGTTGCCATGTGTCTGCTCCATCAGGCCACAGCATAGAAACGAGAAAGCCCCCTTGTAGATAGCTGCAATAGCACATGCAGCTATCTGGTGACTTTCGTCTTCCTGGCATAGCTATTCTGGTGGCTCTTCCCTCCTCAGACTGTGAGAGTCACTCAGGGCTGACTACCCCAGGCTCCATGGTTGGCACCTTCCTAGCCAGCCAATCTGTAAATTCAATCTCCCTATAGCAATAGCGATGGTTTTGCTTGGCATAACAAATTCATAACAAATTCAACATAACATAACAAATTCAACCAGTGAAGCCAATCCTGGGACTTGTGCTAGAGCTACTGAGAAAGAGAGTCTCTGTGACCTGAGGTTGCTTCACTAATAGACCAGACCCTAGAGTTTGCTGGGTTTGGCAGGGAAAAGAAGCTGCATGAAAATGAAGAGCTCAGATGGAGATGGCACTGAGGGACGGAGAGACAGGCATTGAGCAGTTTCTTAGTTCCTCGTCCTGCTGAAAATGGAGTTAGTTCTCCCCCTTATTCTCTGCCATGAACCTGCAAGTTCTGCTCTTCTTGTTAACCTGGCTGATTGGCATCCGGCCTGATGCTCCCTGTCCCCTGAACAGTACCTCTCCCCACTGACTCAAATCTTCAGGCTCACCTTTGATGGGGCCTTGGAATGAGCCTGTTATTACTCGGGCTAGAAGGGGAGTCAGGAGCAGTCCTTCAGAAGCTCTGACGACTTCACCTTGCACACTGCTGATCCCACCCTGGCCCCACCTTTCTTTTTTTTATTATGCTATTTTTCTTAATTTATAGTAGTAGTATGTATTACAATTCATAATGCACATATATAGCATCTTTTTACATACAACTATTTGTATACAAAGTATATATTCAGATCTTCAATCATGCATTTAGGATAATGATGTTGCTGCCTGAAGCGCTTGAAGCAACGGAGCCGCGGGGAAGAACTTCAGAAGCAAACTGGAGACAAACAGCTTTTTATTCTGATAACTTTTCTCTCTGGTTCTAATAACGACTAACACACGCCAAAAACACACCCTAAAATGGCGCTGACTCGATCAGCAATTTCGGCCAAGTCACTCGAGATCACGCAACAATCCCGTGAGACTACGGGTGGCGACAAAGGCCAAATCTCCACGGCTCATAGTCAACCGCAATTCAAGCCAATCCCCAAACAGGGCTCCTGCATAATGATATCAATCTCATTCAACCACCAATTTTTTTTCCTTCCCCCCCTCCCCCTTGCTCCCTCCCTTCCCCTGGCCCCACCTTTCAACGACTAGAATTCTGCCTCGTTCTTACAAACCCCTAGTCCCCAGTTACAGGGCCTAGATTCCTGTCTCGCTCCCCTGTGCTTTAATTTTTGCCTGTGAAAGATGAGAAAATGCAAAAACTTGTGTAAAAAACAAGTCCTTCCCAAACTGTCCTCAGTTTTCAGAAAAAAAAAAAGAAACCTCAGAATGTTCCTGCTCCTTATTTTGTCTATTTTGCAAAATCCGGGTGGCTGACCACCCAACCCCTTGCGGTCAGGCTGACCCAAAACATAAAAATAAAATGCTTTGTATGAAACTTTACATGTCAACCAATCAGAAGAATGCTGTAACCCCTCCCCCCTTAACCTGTTTGTATTTCACCATAAAAACCCTGCTAAATTTGTGCTAGAGGCCTCTTAGCGTCACCGGTTACTGAGTGCGCATAGGACCAAGCTCGAGCTTGCTAATAAATGACTCTTTGTTGCTTGCATTGACCGTGGTCTCTGGTGGTCTTCTTGGGGGTCCCAAGCCGCGGGGCACAACACCTGCATAAATACAACCCAGTCATCTGTAATTCAAAATTGCCTAAAATAGTGCCTGGGATGTAATAGAGATCCATTAGATGTCCGATCAATGCAACATCTACCTAATTGATTATTTGTAGCAGATGATGTTGGTGTCCTGCCTAGGGCCCTTTACCCAGCGGGTGCATTCATCCCCAGCTGTCAATGCTGGCTGCTTAATGGCTCAGGCCTGCACCCTCCTCTAAAGTATTGCCCTTAGCTTACCCATGGGAGGCATTCTAGAGAGAAGCCTGGAGATCCCGCCTCCCCCACAGCAGGGAGCAGCACAAGGAAATGGCTGATTGGCAGCACCTTTTCTTTGGGTAGGACAAGGCTGCTGCCAATCATACTCCTGAGCCTCCAGGAGATCAGCCTGAGGCCAGCCTCCTCTTGAAGTCTACCTTTCCTTCCTGCCTTCTTTCCAATTTCCCATCGTCCCTCTGTGAGCAACCCCTCGACAAATCACTTGCATGCAGACTTCTCAGATTCACTCCAAGAAGCAGATCAAACAATTCCTGTTAAAGTCGTGATCACCCAGAGCACTGCATGTCACAGGAGACCTGTCCATTCGGGTAGACACTGATGATGGGGCAGGTTCTTAGGTGACACAAAGGTCAAGGAGACGCCCAGAGGCAGATCATATAGCAGAACAATGAGTGGCAGGAAAGGCTGGGAAGCTGAGAGGAATATTCTTAGTTTATTTCTCTGTACCTTTGATGAATGGCCCTTTATAATGTCACACTGGTCATGACTGCAAGCTTGGCCAGAGTCTTGATATTCTTCACATGATGTTCATGGCTGGGTCCACGAATGCCCAGCTGTGGGGACATTAGTGAATCAGTGCCAGACTGAATGGACAAGCTGGGAAAGGATGATGGCTCAACTCAACAGAAGAGGAGGGGAAAGAACCCTTACAATGCATTTTTATTTACCGGAATAGTCAAAGGACAGAGAAATTCAGAGACTAATTCCAAAGGCGGGCATTGAGGAGTTGAGGAGGGAGAGCTTTGTGCTGAGATGAGTGGAGCTGCAGTAAGTAGCAGGTCAGCCATCAGGGAAAGGCCTGGACATGTTCGGGACTATTGTTATGAGCAATCTGGTTTTCTCCTCAGGATGCCCTCATGAGAATACTATCCAGAAGCTGAGGATCAGCATGCCCGTGCCCCACACATTAGTCACGGTAGCCCAAGCCTTCACCAATCAACTCCCAAACGTATTTCGTCCTTGTTAAATAGTTCAACATGGATATTCAGGGGCAGATACATATGTTTCTTCATCATCTAAGGAGAAAGATACTCAGGGCTGCTTAGGTGATGTTGTCCCTGGAAAACTACGGATTAAAACTCCAAGCCATGTCACATTTGAGCAAAAAAAAAAAGCCTTTATTAAGCTGATCAGCGGCCACCATCCACACGCATCACACAGCGTGACAAGATGGCGCACCAGCAGTTACTTTCAAGGGTTTATATTTTGTTGTTTAGCCAATGCAAGCAAGCCACGGTACAGAAGCTGAAATTGGGAAGTTAGTGAGACAATGCAATGGGTACATTGGTATTTCCCCTGGGACTTTCCAGGTTGGCATAGCAACAAGCAAGTAGAAGGGAAGGCGGGTCAAAATGACCCTAGTTGAGTACACGTCAGAGGATGGTTACTAACATCTAGACAATCAATCTCTGACGAGGTATGTTGCCCAAGAAAATGGAAATCAAAGAGAATAATTTTACATTGCATAAGAATTGCTATTTTTGTGTTGCCAAGTATGTTATGCTAGGTAACGATTAATGGGAACAGAGGCAGGACTTTCCATGTTCTATTATTTCTGAGAAACAGAACTATTTCACAGAACTCCTATGATGGCAGCTGAAGGACGAGATGGAGTCCCTTTAGTTCTCTTATCACAGTGGAATGATTCCCGGAAAAGAGACTCTGTGTAGAAGATAGGGCTTCCCTCTCTGTGCCTGGAGTGCAAACAGCTGGACAGTGGGATGTCTAAGAGGACAGTCTGCCCTGCTCCATAGTTCACCTCCCGTGAGTGGACACCTCCAGGTGGGCCTAACACATGTGATGGGGTACTCAATTGAGGGAAAACACCAGCAATCAAAAGTCACAACCACGAGAGCATCACCGGAACACACAGCAGCCAGGAAAGCACATCCTAGTGATGTCCCAAGTTATTTTTACTGTTCTAGGTGTCTGGCACTGTTTGTTGATGTAAAGTGAATGTTCAATAAATGCCTGTTTCATTAAGCTAATTTTATCCTTCTCTATGCTCCAGATCTCTTACCTGAAAAATGGCTCCAATAACTGCCACCACGCCTTGCTTCATAGGATTATATTCAATCAGATAATTCACATGGGTCTTCTCTTGGTTTTTTTTTTTTTTTTTTTTTTTTGGTCTCTTTTATTTCATTTTTATTGTAAACTATCAAGCTCCTTGCAAATATATGCACCTTCTCTGAAAGCAACAACCCCAAAATATCAGGGTGTTAATTATTTTTTATTGGTTGAAAATGAAAGGAGGGTCAAACCAGAGTCATAAGTGTACTGCCAAGAATACAAGAGATGGGGGTGGGGAGGACCATCCGCCACGAGCAAAAGCATTAACCTATGGCAATCTCTCTTTATTGTGTGCTTTACATACTCTGTTCCAAGCTTGGGATAGTCAGTTTCCTGAGGAAGCAGATGGATGTTGGTGGATATGTGACCTGCCCACAGCAATTACGCAGCTTTATGGTGCTTTAAATCATCCCAAAGATAAAAATCAAAAACAAAGTTTTGGAGCCTGTCAAAACTAGTCTAATTAAAGCAGCAAATGTGCTAAGTAGCTAATTGCCTCTGCAGTCACTGCAGATAGCTCGGGCACTGATGGCTGCAAGGCATGCTGGGATCTTGTTGACATGGGGTGGTGGGAATGAAAGTAAAGCTAATGCTGAGGCTGGAGGCTGAAGGCTGAAGGGCTGGGGAGTCTCAGGAGAAGAGTCCCAGTCTTACCACATGAAGCGTTCAGGGGAAGAGGGGACTAAGTCACAGCTGGGCCTGGCTTAGAGCTCCAGGAGAGCCAAGCTGTGGAGGAAGGCGATGGGAGGTAACTTGGCAACTTCTGTGGGCTGGGTAGGTTACAGCAGGACCGCCTGAGAGAGCTGTCCGAGGTGCTGAAGATGCAGGCACAAACTCAACTCAGAAACTAACAGGGAGACAAAGGATGAGCAGGGCGTTTTCATACAACAATAACAACAGATAGGATTTGTTGATCCTTCACTCTGTCCTAGGCACATTTTGACTCTCTCACACTAGTAGACTTTAACATGGCCCTTTATGTACTGGCCCTGTCCACATTGCTACTTCATGTGAATTAACACCTACGGGACAATCACCCCACGCCTGGCACAGTGTTAAGCATCTCATGCAAACGTGCCCACGCCCCACAGGAGAACAAGCAGAGCTCTCAGCACTTGCTGCATAGCCCTCCTGGCAACAGATTATTGGAGTGAATGTTTCACTCAAATTACTCTAATAATAATGCCTTTCCTCTGAATTCTGGTCTGCATCTGCCATTCTTGCCTCATCCCGTCTTTTGAAGAGAGAAGATATAAGTTAGGGAGTTGTTTGTGGCCTTCAGAGGTAAACTAGAAGCCTGGTCTTTGTTGCTGAGTGAACTTCCCCCAACTGGTGGCACCTTCTCTTGACCCACTTCAGCTCCCACCCCACGTAGCAGCCAGAGTTAACTGCTGGAAGATGCAAATCACATTTTGACTTTAGTTTAAAACCCTTCACTAGCTCTCTGCTGCCTCCAGAATGAAATCCAAAGGCCTTGCCACAATCTACATGGCCCAGCCCAATCCAACCCAGCATACCCCTCACCTCACCTGTGCCACCTCCCCTCACCTATCCATTTCAGAAAGGTTTAATCTCCTCCTGCCCCAAGTTGCCAAGGCTGCTCCTGCCCTAGAGCATTTGCAGTGCTTTTCTCTCAGCTGGAACAATGAATTCCCACATCTTCAGGTGGCTGAATCTTATTTCAAATAAGAGCTGTCATAAAGTCCTCCTGCCCCCTCACTGTGAAATAGTTTGACTAGTTAGACTGTCCCCCACCCCTTACTAAGTCATCACCCTCGTGGCTCTCACAGCTGTGGTCATGTTCATTACTGGAAGATCTAGACTCTCTCTCTCCCCCCCCCCACCTCTAGAAAGTAAACTCCTTGGTGGCAGAAGCCATGTCCTGGACCCCAGGACCCAGAAGAGCTTCTAACAAGTATAGTAGGCTTTCAATAAACAAACAGATATGCCATCATTGAATAAATGGGAGTTGAAATGTTGGCTGTCTTTTACTGTTCAGGTGACTTTGGAGACAATCACTCATTTTTCTCAGTTTCCTCATCATAAAAATTAAGAACCATAGCAAACAACCTCATCTAACTTCAAAATGGTGTGGTTCCATGATGGCAGGCCTTTGGTGGATACTGGGATGAGGAAAACTTTCCCTTGAATAATTTTTCTAATGGCAGGTCCATAAAATAAATGTTAAACTTGCACATGTCTGAGGTCAAGGGTGATCAGCACAAGCCCAGGCAAATATGTTTACTCTGAGTAGAAATGAAACTCAATCATTCACTGTATAATCATCTCAGGGGCTTTCAAAAGTACCCATCCTGTCCCCTTTATAGCCTGCAAATTGCATCATAAAATTCATATATCCGTATGATCTGCTCTGCATTAATCTCTGCCTGCCAGCCTATATGGAGAGGAGGTGTCTGGGTTTATCAAACATTAATGATGGTCTCAGCTCCAGGTCCCAGGGCCCTGGCTCAGCAGTTCTCAGAGGCAAAGAGGATTGAAGTTCAAGCCCAACTGGACCATCATTTATCCTCCACTCTCCTTCCCAAGCAGTCAATTGAACCTTCAGAGAAAATGGCTGTCAACCTCACCATTCTCCCCAGCATTTAGCAGAGGCAGTATTTAAAAGATCAACGGACACAGCTGACGCTGCTTGGTCCCTGTCCATATGTATTTTCTCTTGCAATTTACTTAACCTCTTTAATTCTAGTTTAGCTAATTCTACATTACAATCTTTTTTTTTTTTTTCTTGTAACATCTTGAAATTATTTCTTCACTGTCTTTTTGACCCCACTGTTACTGTGGAGATGTCTGATTCATGATGATTTGCATTCTTCAGTGGGTGATCTATTCTTTCTCTCTGGAAGCTTTTTAAGAAGCAGGAGAGCCCAGTGCTTAAGATTTCAGACTCCAGAGCAAGACACTCGGGCTATCCATGTCCTGGCTATGAGATCTTAGGCCAGTTCATTCAACTGTCTGTAATTCAGGGTCCTCAGGTATAAAACGGGGACACTGAGTCCCTACATCTTAGGAATACTATAAGAGCTAAATAAGTTCACACATATGAAGTTCTTCAGACTGGACCTACCAGATATTAGCACTGGATAAATGTTATCAGGATTTTCTCTTCTTCTTGGGTAGATTTAAATTTTGCTCTTACATGTAAAAATCCTTTGTCCCTTATCCACCCAGCCTGGCACTCCATTAAACCTTTCAATCCAGATTTTTTAAAATCATTCTTTAATTCCAGAAAACTTGAAGTCATTTTTTTCTTCACCTCTTCTCTCTCCCTCACTTAGTTTTGCCTTTGTTTTTGGAGCGTTATTGTACGATTACCAACATTTCCTTAACTCTTTCATGCCTCTCATGCCTCACGCAGAGCCCTAAGCTTGCCCTCAGCTCACCTGATCTTGGACTACAGGCAATTCTGCCACGTCCCCACCAGTCATGTCCTCTGTTTTAACATCCTATTTTTCCCACCGTGCATTTCAATTTGATTCTGTTTTATTAACTTCTTGCTCCTACCTCCTATTGCCAATATCCTCTCTTATCTCTGCAGGAAAATTTATTATGCTTATTTTGAATTTATGACCTGTCTAGGTCATTAATTTTTATTTTTATACTGTAGCAGAATCTCATATTCTTGTCTTTCTCTTATTGTGACTGTGTCCCTCAGATGTGTGGTTAGCTTTTTCTGTGACATTATTTTCCCCTGGAGGGTATCAGCCTCTGCTTCGTGCCACTCAGAGTAAGTGTTTTAAATTAGGTGACACTACCCACTGCGACAGATAACTACGTGATTTCAGTGTGTTTTGCATTATAGTTTTATTTCTCATCATCATTTGCTGTGTCCATTGTGTCCCCTAGTGACATCACCCCTCTCCTTGGAGACTGATTTACAAATCATCATAAGTCTAAGATGTTAGAAAAGAGAACAAAATCTCTGCAAGCAGACTATTAACATAGTCTGAGACTTCAGTCCACCCCTTCATTTCTGGACCCTTGTAGTCTAGATATGGAAAAGATAGGGATGTGCAATTGTCTCTGATTCAAAATATGTACATCAAACCTCATATTGCATCCTGTAATACAGAATCCCAGATTTCCAAGGTGTTGCCTCCTAACTTAAATACACCTTTGGTAAGCCATTTCACATTTCAATTAAGTTTGAGAGTTCTGGCTGATGAAGGACAGGGCGATGCCTGATTATTCCTTGGACACGAGCCCACTGTGCACATCCTCTGCTGTGAAATGTGCTTCTTGGTCACAAGCAATGCTGTGCAGAACAGCACGATGATCTAAGGGTGTGAGGATGGCGATACCATCATGAAAACTATGGGCAAGGAAGGTAAATCTATATACCCAGAGTATGGGTTTACTCAAGTGAGGATGACGCTTTTCCCCCTCATGAAGGAAGGGGTCCAATGTAATCACATACCACCTAGTGGCCAGCTGACCCCACAGGAAATGATGCAACAGCAGAGATTTATTGCTGCTCTCCACATTTGGAAGATTTGGCACTTAGCAGCAGTGGTAGCCAGGTCTTTTGGTACTTGCAGGTTGGTTGCTGAGTCCACAGATCAAGGAAAGGAGGCAAGCAACTGGAGTCAGCATTCAGGACATCTGAGCCGCCTGCTCATGCAAATGGTTTATGCCTTCCCATCCCACCAAAGCTCAGTCTCATACATATTACCACCACTAGATGATAGATAACTGGTGTACTCCCAAGTACCAGGAAGCACTCAACACATGATGGGAAGCTCAGGCCACATGGCCACAGTTAGGCACTCAGTCTATAAGGGCCCAGGAGCAAGTCAGAGCAAGTTCCCAAGAAGAGGAACCCACAGAAGGAGGAATGGATTCCCTCCAAAGTCCTAGAAGTGTACACTGCGATTCTCCTGTGGCTGCTGTCTAGAGGGTTATACAAGTCTCCCTATTTCTACCAACACGTAAGTACCACTGTATCTGCTGGATCACAAGACCTATGTGGTAGAGAAGCCCATACTGAACCTGAACTTGCTGCAGAATCTTCCCTTGCTCTGCTCCTCAGGTGAAACCAGCAGCTTCTAGATGACTGTAGATGGGTGGGTCAAAATGGCATTCTCCACTGTATTACATGTTGCTTCCAAAATCCAAACCACATGTTGTGTTGGTGCTTTTCCCACCTTTCATTCCTCAATGTAGGTAGTGTGAGGTTCAAAACCCAATCAATAAATGGGCCAAGGAATTAAACAGACACTTCTCAGAAGATAATATACAGTCAGTCAACAAATATATGAAAAAATGTTCAACATCTCTAGTGATTAGAGAAATGCAAATCAAAACTATTCTAACATTTCATCTTACTCCAGTCAGAATGGCAGCTATCAAAAAAAAAAAAAAAAAAAAAAACAACAATAAATGCTGGCAAGGATTTGGGGGAAAAGGCACACTCTTACATTGCTGGTGGAACTGCAAATTGGTGAAGCGAAGCTGGAAAGTAGTATGGCAATTCCTAGGAAAACTTAGAATGGAACCACCATTTGACCCAGCTATCCCACTCCTTGGTCTATTCCCAAAGGACTTAAAAAACAGCTTACTATAGGGACACAGCCACATCAATGTTTATAGCAGCACAATTCACAATAGCTAGATTGTGGAACCAACCCCAATGCCCATCAGCAGATGAATGGATAGGGAAACTTTGGTATACATACACAATGGAACACTACTCAGTACTAAAAGGGAATAAAATCATGGCATTTGCAGGTAAATGGATGGAGTTGGAGAAAATAATGTTAAGTGAAGTTAGCCAATCCCAAGAATGATCTCTTTGTTATGAAGATACTGACTTATTAAGGCAAGGGAGGGGAGATGAGAGGAATGAAAAAACTTTAAATAGAACAAAGAGGGGGGAGGGCAAGGAGGGGGCAAGGGGATAGGAATAATGGTAGAATGAGTTAGCCATCATTACCCTAAGTACATGTATGAAGACACAATTGTGAAAATACGTTATATAAAACAAGCAACTTGAAAAATTGTGCTCGTTATATATAATATGAAATGAATTGCACTCTGCAAACATGTATAACAAATTACAATAAAAAAATAGGAAAGGTAAAAAAATGTTAAGGAATTAAAAATCCTGAACAATGGTCTGTAGTCATAAGAAAATGATGAAAATAAAAAATATACTAAAATGATTTATTAAAAAAAAAAACATGTCTTTCACCTTAGAGGTAAATCTCAACATTCCCAAGGACACTGAATACCCAGAAACTTCTCTCAAGTAGGAGGACTCAATTTTTGTAGGGTGTATCTTCTGTACTCTAATACACAAATTTCTTTCTCCTTTAGCTCACCAGATGCAGTTAGCACAAAGTCAACAGTGCAGCAAACCAAGGTCAAGACCATCAAAAGCTCTGTGTATTAATAATGACAGAGGCCAAGAGAATTGATGTCACCCCATGGCACACCTGTGTGTGCTCTGCCAGGTATAAGCAAGATGCTTCTTGTCAGCTTGCAAACTGGCATGGAGAAGAAAACTAGGTCGATAGATTTTGAGTGCAAGATGTCATGCCGATTTCGCCAGTCAAGACACTACACTTGGAAGAGCAATGGCAATTAGGGCCCAATATGAATGACTTCATAGTAGCCGCAGACATTCTCCAACCCCATCTGACCTTTGAACAGACCAATTTGGAAGCAGTGACAAAGTTCACCACATCTGTGCCTTTCATGACTTTGATGGATACTGAACACTGAAATTCCTCCAGGGATAAAGTGTTTTCTCTGGTTCACAGTCTTGTGAAGGGGACTTTCCCTTTCTACCAGAAAGCCCCTCACCCCTTGGATCAGAGGTCCAATACAGGGATTCTTCCAATGGCCAAGTTCGTCTGTTCCAATCCTACTGGAAACTGAGATAAGCACCACCAGATAGACCTCTAAAATAACAGGCCCACTGTGAGGTGGGCATAAGCTAGGACTTCTCACCTGACCACCACAAAACCCTGCTTTGACTGGTGGCCATGGAGCATTTGGGGTTACAGAAATTACTCTAAATTCACAGTGGAATATGACATAGGAGGATTTGGTTAAGATCTTGTGAGGAATTTGTTCAGAACCTCGTGCTGAAATAACGATACCTAGCAGCATATAGGTCAGGACCCAAGGGCACCCGAGCTGCCTGGACAGGAGGCAAGGCCAATGCAGAGGTGACTGCTGGTGCACAGTCACAGCTGAAGCCCCACATCATAGACAGAACTTACTCTTCCAGACTTGGACTTTGCAGTGAGGCTGACTTGGGTTCAGATCCCTGTTCAGCTGGCCCTGTGATTAATTTTACAGCCAAGTACTAGAACTGCTCTGTTTCTTCATTACAAATTAAGGCACGTCATGAGCACCATAAATCCAGCGTCCACCGCAAGCCAGTTGCTGTTCAATAGCAGCTAGTCATGGCCCCTAAACTGCAGGAGCTCCCAGGGGCACAAATAGACAACAGACATACAATCACAATAAGGTGACAAGAGCTTGGTTGGGTAGATGTGGCTGCTTCATGAGTGTGGGGTCACGAATGGCTCCTTTGTAATCCCACATTGCAATCTCTTTTCACATTGATCTCTCAGCCTGAAATCAATTGCTAACTCAAGCTTTCAATAATCACAGCACAATACTATCATAACAGCTATTTTAGGAATACAAGATTCAACCCCTAATCTTTCTTTTGTGCTTCCTACAAAGGGCTCTGGTCAGCAGTCAAAGGATTGGGCTCCCTTTCCTCTGTATTCCTGAGACCTCCTTCTGACCTTAGCTTCCGTCACAAACTCTATAACCAAAGTGGTCTGGAACTTGAGGTTTGCTGGACCCTTACAACCTGTGTTGCAGAGAATCAAGAAAGAGTAGGCAGGAACAGATTAGGGAACATCGTATGGGGTGGCCCCAGGGTGGGATGGTCATTAACAAGGGCAATACAGGTTGTCAAGGGATCTAAGAGAATGAGGGATTCATATAGTCTCAGATCAAAAAGTGACCAGGTCACTCCAGACCTTAGAAATGGTCAGAGAAAGACAAATTGACAGCACCAGGCAATAAGGTGTGCCCTGGAGGAATCAAGGTGAATACAGCCTGGCCCTGCCCCCAAGTAGCTGCCAACCTGGAACTAGAGAAAGCAAATGCCAGCTTTGTAAGACCTCTGCTACCAAGATGTCAATCTCTTCAGGCTTAATGGAGACATAAAGCATGGCGTACCCATCTCTGCAGGGGCTGGGTGAAGGCCTGGGGTCTTGGAAGCACAGCCTCACATCTGGTACCTTACCTGTCCAAACCTATTTGGTCCAGTGATTCAGAGAATGAGTTTACTGTCAAATGGTCCTGTTGGGAATTCCCACATCCCCCAAATATATTTGACTAGGAGCCCTTTAATATGTTGTTATGGGCCAGACTATATGTGCAATGACCAAACAGACTCCATTTTACCCTGAGACTCCACATCATGTAAGATATGCTTCTCCCAGGGAAAGCCCCACCTCTATACCCATCAACAGTTGCTTAGCGTAGTATGTATAGCAACACAAAATGGCAATTCTTTTTTTTTTAATATTTATTTGCTTTAGTTGTACATGATGCATTTATTTGTACGTGGTGCTGAGGATCAAACCCGGGCCGCGCATGTGCTAGGCAAGCGCTCTACCGCTGAGCCAGAACCCCAGCCCCAAAATGGCAATTCTTATACAATATAAAAGTGTTCTCTCTTTGGTTCCCATTTTTCTTGGACAATGTACCCTGTCAGAGATTGATTGTCTAGATGTTAGTAACCATTCTTTAACTTGTACACAACTAGGGACGTTTGGGCCCACTCTCTTTTTCCTTATGACTTTAGATCTCATGATGTTTGTTTATGGTTTTGAGTCATAGCAACAGCCACTGATGCTTTAATATGGTTTTGGACTATAAAAAGTGTACCAAATCCCGGAAGGGAGTCAAAGGATGTATTCTTGCAGCCTACCCCTTGGCCCGCCAGCTGGTGCACCTGGACTGCCAACTGGTGAATAAAGTTTCCTTCTCCTGTTTTAAGATGGCCCATCTCGCCTTCACAATGTGATACCCATTGCCGTCTTGTAGAACTAATGCCCCAAGGAAGTCTTGGAGGAACGTGGCTTTGGGGCATTTCTACACAAATGAACACTTAAAAAGCATGAACTTGTATTGGTCACTAATGGTGTCAATTAATCCATGATTAATTTATAAGCAATGAGGATCCACTTGAAAGAAAAACACAAATTTAGCATGAGCTATTCCCTAGCTTTTTTTCCCCCTTAGGTCATGCATATGGTGATCTCCCTGACTGCAGATTTTGCCCCACAATCCCCTTCCTAGTTACCCCAAGCCCTATTTATTCAGACATCTGTGGTGAGAAGGCTGAGACATCACAGTTAATATTCAAAACAAAACAGTCCCAAAATAGAGCCAGAAAAAGGACAATGTTAATGCTTAGTTCACGTTTGTCTTCCCATCACAGCAAGTGCAGGCCCCATACGTATTTGTTGAGTGATTTAATGAATAAATTAATGAACAGGTGAACACAAGTTGACTCCTCCAAGCCTAGAGGAAACTTTCGAAGACCTGATTTAAATGTTCCCTTGGTCCTGTGGAGAAGAGCTAAGGGCTCAGAGTCTGTATCAATTTAATCTTCCCCAGAGGAGCAAAAGCAAGAGAAGCCAAAAGACATCATTCGCAGAAAGAGCCCGGATTCTGCTCCCACACAGGTGTTGCCAACTCAGAGCCAACTGAGATCTCACTGCCTGCACTTCAGATTTCAGGCCATGATTGTCAGCAACCAGCCCTGGGGTGAGTGTTTTAACAAAATGGGGTCAAGCAAGATCTGTTCATCAGCATGACAGCATCTGGCTGCCTTCCACCCTGGATGAGCCAACCCAGTCACCCGCCCATCCAGGGTCCGAAGGTCCCTCCAGGAGATAGGGCAAAAGTGCAGCCCTGGTTCCCAGGACCGCTGTGTGAATCCCCCACTGGCCAGTCAGACAGTCACTCTAGAATCTCCATGCACACACCAGCAGTTTGCACTGAGCAACTATGGTAGCATTGGAAGTTGAATTTATTTGGCTAAACTGGTGGGTTTGATACAAATTGAGCCCAGCAGCCCAGAAGGTAAAGAGAGCTGGGCTAGAATCCTAACATGGCTAATGGCTAAGTGAGGGACACAGGCAAGTTCCTGAACCTCTCTGGGCCTTAGTTTCCTTATTTGTAAAATATGAACAATAAAAACACCCACCTGCTAGGATTTTATGAAACATGAGAATTAAATGAGATGATAGATACATGTGAGTAGTATAATGTCCTCACCCCAGCTACCCTGCATGGAAGTGCCAGCCAAGCCCAGAATATCCACCCAGGCAGAGCTGTGCTACTATTTTGGCATCTGGAAGGCTCAGAATGGAGGGAGGGAGCAGTGAGCCCACTGAGCATGAACCCAGCCAAGTGAAGCTCACATTCCCCTTGCAAATGGTCTCACTGAAGTAGGCAGCCCAGGCCCTCTAGATTTTGGAGAACGATGCCACCTGCAGTGGGCTGGAGACAATGCTATTCAAGGAGTCCTGACGAAATAAGAACAGGTTTCTCCACGTCCAATCCCTGCTGACTACCCACAGGCCATTATTGATTTTTGTTTTAAGAAATGCGAAGCAAACAAATGGAGCTGGGACGTACCATGCATTCAGGACAGATCCTGTGAGTCGAATGACAATAGAATGTGGACATTTTATTACCTCAGGGGTGGCATTCAGAAGGACTTTGAAAAACACTTTTGTGTAATTAGCAAAAATGATCAGGTGTCTGTAGAAATAACAGCATCGCACTGCCGGAAATAGGAAGTTGCTTCTTGAATGCCAGGTTCAAAACAATTTCACAACTAGGACTCATTTGAGGATCTCATGTTCACTTGCTGGATTAGGTAAAACAGGAATAGTAAGCAGATTGTGCAGGCGAGGAAACTGAAGCATTTACAGGATGAACACTCGGGGTCACCCAGCTGATGAGTGACAAAACCCCCTGATGCATGTCATTGCTCCTTCTCTGAAGATAAGAGAGAGGAAAGGCATTCACCTTGTTCCTGGGGTCAGGCACTGGGGAGCCTCTTCTGCCACAGACCCACAACCACCCCAAGAGGTAGACACGGTTAATCCACCTTACAGATGAGAAACTGAGGCTCAAAGACAAGAGGCTGGTAGGTGGCTGACCTCTATTAGGCTGAAGGGGGAACGTGGGGAGCACAGCCCAATGCCCACTGCTCTACCCTGTGCCTGCAACCGAATGCATTAGCCAGTGAAGAACTGGCTATGCCATCAAATGGCAGAGAATGGGACCATCAAATCACTGTCACCACATTCAACCATAATTCAAGGAACCACAGAACCTGAGCTCCCACAGGCCAGTGGACCAGGAAGGAACAGCAGCAACACGATGGCCTGCGGCATGGACGCAGAGCCAGCAAATCACCTTCCCAGGCACAAGATTTAATTTAGTCCTTTCTTCATTTACGTGATGCTCAGAAAATTGCACTCTTTTCTTAAAAACGGCCTGGAGGAATAAATACAATTAACTTCTTGATTAAAAATATTAAATCAAGTTTCATCTGCAGTTTAAAACATGATAAAAAGGCAAATGCTCAGTATAGATTGGATCAGTGACGCCCTCCCCATGCCAGCCAGGAAGCCACACTGGAGGAGGCATTCACTAACGAGAGCCAGACAGCCTGGGCCAGAGGCCACGGAACAGGGGAATGGGAGCAGCTGCTACTGGGGGAAAGAACTCAGGCTCTGGAAGCTGAAGATCCAGGTGCCAAGTCCAGTCCCACCCACTGCTAACTATGGCATGAGAAGCCATCCTCCCTCCCCCTTTCCTTCTTTCTCTCCTTTATTACTTTTTCTTATTTTTTCCACTTTATTTTTTTTAAAATACTTTTAGTTTTAGATGGACACAACACCTTTATTTTATTTTGTTTTTTTATGTGGTGCTGGGGATCAAACCCTGTGCCTCATGTGTGGTAGGCAAGCACTCTACCACTGAGCCACAACCCCAGCTCTCCACTTTATTTTAACGAATATTTACTGAGCACTTAACACGTTCCAGGTACTTGTAAAAATTGGATCAGCGCGGTGAACAACTGTCTAAACCAAAATGGGGAGACCCACATAGATTAATACAAAAATGGCATCTCTGATAAATTTAATGCAGAAAGAAGACACCATGAAAGTATATCGCTGCAGCATCTGGTCAAGGCAGCAATGTCAGAATGTCCCTGCAATGAAGCACAACTGAGCTGAGACGTGAGGAGCCACCCGGGATAAAGAAAGACCACTCCAGGCAGAGGTCACGGGGTGTGCCAAGCCCCTGTGTCAGGAGGGAGCATGATGCTTCTTTGGCATATTAAAGGAATACAGCTGACCTAGAACATAAACAGGAGGGTAGAGGGAGGAAGGAGGGGTAAGCACAGCAGGATGCTGTAGAACATGTGAGGAATGTGAGCTTTTTATCTTAAAACGAGGATACAGCTGAAACGCCAGGTTCCAAAACAAATACAAGGGCTGAGAAAGCTGGCAGAGATACAGAAGGAAGAGAGAAGACACCTCAGCTTAGACCTTCAAGAAAACCAGCTAAACACACTTCCTGAGGTTGAGGGGCATACACTGTAGAGTGAGACCAAAATCTCTTCTTGTCTAAAATGCATCAGGGTGGAATTTAAACACAGAGGACATAGAACTCAATGAGAGGAACATGGAAGACATATTTGTAGGAAGCACTCTGCCTATGTAGCAGTCGCCCAGGAGAAAAGAGGTTTTGCCTTGCAACCCAACAGAGCAAATAGCAGTTGCCTACCTTCCTTCATTAGCAGAAGAAGGTGAAATGACCATACACACACGCTAGGCCACATGAAAAAATTCTACACAGCCTGGAGCACAGCTCTGGTTCTTCCCCTTCATGAATGTCCTACTGATAGTTAGTCTAGGAAAAACCAAATCTGAGCCTCT
Source organism: Tamias sibiricus (assembly GCA_025594165.1). NCBI lineage: Eukaryota > Metazoa > Chordata > Mammalia > Rodentia > Sciuridae > Tamias > Tamias sibiricus. The sequence goes on along the minus strand of CM046658.1, from coordinate 174,815,481 downwards.
GACCACCCACTGATGAGTACCAGAAGGTAAACCAGCACATAATCCATATATGTGAGAGTATACACATGATATATGTGGAGATACATATTTATGATACATACCTGCATATATATATATATATATATATATATATATATATATATATATATATATAGAGAGAAAGAAAAAAGAAAGGGCCAAAAAAAGACAAGCACAAAGAAAGTATACCTAGCAGAAAATTTTAGTCATTGAGCAGGAAGTTTTATGTTCCTATAACAGAGATTCTCTAACGTTGCTCAATATCAGAATCACCTGAGAACTTGGTTACAGTCTGCAGCACCTGGTCTCTCTCTCAATGAGCCCAAGCCTATGCTCTTTGCTACTTCTGCAAGAGCTTATGATTCACACCAAGGGGCAGGACCACTGCCCTAACATAAGTCACACCTGATTCTTTTCTCTGAGGCTGATTGATGCCCTGTGGATGCCTGGCTGTGTAAGCCAAAAGAAGACAGTTCACATGTGGTGGATGCAGAGAGGGATGGGCTCAACACTCAGGACCCTGGGGCTGAAGTAGACGTCCCTGTTTACCTCCACAGTTGTCCACAGTCCCCTAGATGTCCACAGTTCTTAGGTTTGGCAGGAGGTTCAAGCCAGGTTGCCTACATGGGAAGACTCCCGTAGTCAGATGGCTGACTCCACACGCCACGTGCTTGCGTGCCACGGGCACCCACAACCTTACTCCTCCGCCCATCTGCCAGCACACAAAGTGCTCAAGTTGGCTTTACAACTCACTTCAAATACTGTTGCATCAGAACGAGTCTCTATTGTGTGATGAGCTGGGCCCCACAGCCTCAGAGATCGCAGAAAAGCGGATGAGTGAGAGATGGAGCTGAACAGATGGGAACCACCCAGACCACAGTCAGTCCCAGAGGTTGACTGAAGGAGCCCCAGTTAGGAAGGGTTATTGCGGCTAGCTGGAAGCCATAAGTTCCACCTGATATGTATGTGACGCACCTGTAGGCACCCGCAAAGCTAAAGGTATATAACCGGGTGAAAGTGGTCGGAGTGAGGAGAACGAAGGAGAATTCATTCAGTCAGTCGTGCAGTCGCTCGGTCGGTCAGAAGAAGAGTTCAGGTCGGAGAAGAAAAGAATCAGAGCGGCCAGAACGTAGGCAGAGTGGTTACAGAAGAGAAACCAGATAGAAGAAGTAATTGCTGGTCAGAGTTAGGCCGGGGCTCCCGAGGAAGAAGAAAGAAGAAAGAAGCTCTAAAAAATAATCTTTCTCTAAGCTAAGCTCTCTCTATCTTTCTTTCTCTCTAAGCTAAGAAGACAAGAAGAAAAGCTCTCTAAACTTTCTCTCTAAAAATCTTTCTTTCCCTCTCTAAGCTCTCTCTAAGAAAGTAGAAGTAAAAGTAGTAATAGCTTTACTCTGCCTCCAAGTTTTCCTCCCTCGGCGCTGTGGCTGGCCATGACAGGCAGCTTACAGTTGACAAATGAGATGTGTCTTCTTTTCATATGAGACATTTGCATGATGTCCCCCTTCCCTCTGTCCCTCCCTGTATGACATAAACAGCAGGTTAAGACTTTGCTTCAGGGCAGTAAATTGTGTCTGCAGGAAGCACTGAAGATTCTGAGGTGTGCTTGGGGTCAGACAGACGTGGTTCAAAGTGTCCTGTTTGCTCTTAAGTAACTTGAACAAGACACTGGCTGGGCTCAGTTTCCTTGTCTGTATCATGAGATAAAATTAGAAAGTGTCCCCATAATTGTATATCTCTACTAGAGTCATCTAAAAACTATGGACAGTTAGATGTTTAGTTGTTACATACAATAAGACTTGGTGTATATAGTTGGTTCACAAATTCACCCTTAAGTTGCTCAGCATATGACAAGCCCCTAATTATTGCTACTGTGCTTGTGCCAGTATGGCCCAGTGAGACTAAAGGGTCAGAATTTCATTCATGCTGAAATTCCAGCATCTTTTTTTCAAGGAGGAAGCAGCCGTCCCTGTAGTGACATGCCACAAAGTGACCACCCAGGGAGAGCCACCAATGCCCGCTTCCCTTGTGCATGACAGAGACAAAGGAACGAAGGAGTCCTCGTACAATATATCTTGGATGAACTGTTCCACCGAGCAACCTGAGGCTCCCCTGCCTTGGAACTGCCACGATGAGAGCCAATCAACATTGCTGAGTGTGGTCGGTGTCAGGGTTCTCAATAACTGCCACCCACAGCAATCTCTACTGACATATTAAATACAACCTTTTTTTTTTTTTTTTTGGTACCGGGGATTGAACTCAGGGGCACTCAACCACTGGGCCATATCTCCAGCCCTTTTTTGTATTTTATTTAGAGACAGGGTCTCACTGAGTTGCTAAGTGCCTTGCCATTGATGAGGCTGGCTTTGAACTCGCAATCCTCCTGCCTTAACCTCCCAAGTGCTGCGATTACAGGTGTGCACCACTGCACCCGGCTCCTAAATACAACTTTTAATACAAAGTAGTGCCTGAAATGACACAGCCGCTTCAATGTTTATAGCAGCACAATTCACAATAGGTAGGTTGTGGAACCAACCTAGATGTCCCTCAGTAGATGAGCGGATAAAGAAAATGTGGTATATATACAAAATGGAATTTTACTCAGCAATAAAAGAGAATAAAATAATGGCATTTGCAGGTAAATGGATGAAGTTGGAGAACATAATGCTAAGTGAAGTTAGCCAATCCCAAAAATCCAAATACCGAATGTTTTCTCTGATATAAGGAGGCTAGTTCACAGTGTTGTTGGATGGGGGTACATAGGAGGATTAGAGGAACACTAGAATGGTCAAAGGAAAGGGAGGGGAAGGAAGGGAGCAAGGGGGAGGGAGGGGGGGAAAATAGGGAAAAAATTGGTGGTTGAATGAGATTGATATCATTATCCTAAATGCATGATTGAAGATCTGAATGGTACTTATATACTTTGTATTCAAACAGTTGTATGTAAAAAGATGCTATATATGTGCATTATGAATTGTAATACATACTACTATTATAAATAAAAAAAGAAAGGGAAAAAAAAGTAGTGCCTGAAAAAAAAAAAAACATTCTTTCTCTTAATTTCAATTAGAAAACCCCCCCCAAAAAAAAATAAAATGGCAAAAGCTATTTCAACATTAGACGTGACAGTTCAAATGAAGGGTGTCTGTTGGTGTTGGCAGTTCTCAAGATACCAGTGCCGAAGATGCTGGCAGGGTGGGACGAAGAGAGGTGACCCATGAACAGAACGGCTATGCTGGAAGACTTAGGAAGGAAACTGGAAGCAAACACAGATGGACGGAGTAATCCTGAAGGGGCTCAGGAGATGACCTTGCTGGGAAGACAGCATCCTCCCCGCAACCGTGCTGTGTGCTGGAGACGGCCCTTCCCTTCATTCTCCTCATCTGTGAAATAAGCAGTGTCTTTGGAGGAGGGAGGCTATGAGGACTAAATGACCTACTTTAGGTAAAGAGATCAGCACATGGTAAGCAGCCAAAAAACGTAAACTAGAATTAATAATATCACCTTGTCTTTATTATTGTTATTACCTGCCTGTGAAGGAAAAAGAGAGCAGAAAGGGCGATGAATATGACGGGCAGGAGGACAGACAGACAAGGAATTCCAGGGCGAGTGATTAACTCAGAGAACTTGATGCAGGTGGGTGCAGGTAAGAAGAGGAAGGAGGAAAAAGAAGAAAGAAAACAACAAAAAAGAAGGAACACGGGATATAAAACTAGGACAGAGTTGAGGAGGGCAGGAAATCAAGCCAAGGGACAAGTCTTAAGAGCTGAGCTCTTGAGACTGCCAGTTTCTGGGGATAACTTGGGTCGGCGGCGGCTGAAGTGAAGGTGGTACATTCATGTGGGGAACTGGGAACGTTGCAGCAAGACAGGCAGACATGTGGCCACGTCAGAGAGCCAGGCCAGCAAGTCAGGGCCTGGTGCTCTTGGTAACTGGGAGCCACTCAAAGCCTGAGCTTTGTTTGTTTTAAAAACAAGAGCTGCCCTGGTCAAGCCTGTACTCATTCTTTTTTTTTTTTTTTTTTTTTTTTTGGTACCAGGAATTGAACTCAGGGGCACTTGACCACTGGGCCCACTGGGCCACATCCACAGCCCTTTTTTGTATTTTATTAGAGACAGGGTCTCACTGAGTTGCTAAGTGCCTCGCCATTGCTGAGGCTGGCTTTGAACTCATGATCCTCCTGCCTCAGCCTCCCAAGTGCTGGGATTACAGGCGTGTGCCACAGCACCCGGCTGTACTCATTCTTGAAGGTCCTCCCTACTGCGAGTGCACAAAAGGCACTGCAGGAGACACCAAGGGGACAGTTTGGAAGGTGGCAGGACTGCAGGGAAAAGCTTAATAAGATCCTTGCTTTAGTTAGCTCCTTCATCACTGTGACCAAAAGGCCTGACAATGTAGAAGAGGAAAAGTTCCCTTAGGCTCACAGTTGCGGGTTCAATATAGGTTGGTCAACTCCAGAGCATTGGGCTCAAGATGAGGGAGAAGATCATGGCAGAGGCCATAGCAGAGAAAAGTAGCTCAGGACATGACAGCCAGGAAGGAGAGTGCGAGAGCAAGAGAGAGAGAGAGAGAGAGAAAGAGAGAGAGAGAGAGAGAGCCAACAAAATATAAACCCCAAAGGCAAAAACCCAGTGACCTCTTTCCTCTAGTCACACCCTACCTGCCCGTTACTGCCCAGTTAATCCATATCAGTGGATTAATCCACTGATAAAGTTACACTTCTCACAATCTAATCATTTCACCTCTGAAAATTCTTCCATCATCTCACACATGAGCCTTTGAGTGACACCTCATATCTAAACCATAGCAATCCTGCACAGGGCTCAGGGCAAAAGAAGCCACAAGACAGAGGTGAACGCGCTAAGGAGGTGACATGGTGAGCAGTGAGTCCTCCAAGAGGATGCCCCCAGGGTCCAGGCTGGTGGGAGTGCCCTGTCAGAGACTGGGAGGTCAGGAGGAGGAGGAGCAGGTTCCACAAAAGGCTGGTGAGCTCCCTGTTGGCCAGACCAGGTGTGCTGTGTCCGGGGCACATCCAAGAAGAGATGTCCGTGACAGTTTCCTGGAAGTGTCTGGTGCTCAGGAAAAGGCACATCTTGAAATATGGCTGCCCATGAGACACAGCCTCCCTGTCTTTCCATGAACCTGCTGGCTTCTTGTCATTGCTACAGACTCAAAGGTAAGGGCTGCCCATCACCGGACGACCATCACTCAGGAGGCTAGAATTGGTGGAAAGGATTCAGGTTGTTTCAAGGTCAGCCCTGAAGAACATGGAAGGGGCTAGCACCCTTTGTCTTCCTGGATCCTGGGTTTGAAGGGTGTCCTAGGGAGGGGAGGGGCGGTGAGGCTGTGGGCTGGGCGGGGTCTTCACAACAAGGGTGTGTGTCTTCTCTAGAACTCCACAGTGGCTTCCAACCCCCTGTGACTGGTCACCACGGAAGGGGGGTGAGAAGGGCCATCTGGGTTCTGAGCATCTCAAGAAAGGTTCTGCAGTTAACATCTAGGTGGGGCTTCTCTTCAGCCACAGGACAGAGAGGAGGGAAAGGGCCAGAGGGAAGGGGAGCCAAGGACAAATTCAAGGGAGCCTCTGTTGCAATTCCCCAGTCAATCATGAGGAATTTGGGATGATGACCATCCTGGCCACATCTCGCTGAATCAAGACATAGATCTGTGTTAGAGGAATGTAATGAAACTGTTTAGCCTCATTGGTCCTGGCCGAGTGGTAAACTGGCCGTCAGTTGCTTAAACCTAAAAATAGAACTACCACTATAAACTGGAATTAGAGTTTCTTGGGTTTTTTGTTTGTTTGTGTCTCTATGTAAACAGAGGGCACTTGTCAAAGCTATGAACTGCACGTTCTGTGCTGATGCAGTTGGTGGAAAGGTATTTGCTTTGAAGGCCAGGAGGCTCCTCCTTCGTAGCTGCCTATAGTAGGGCTGACACAAGTGACTCCATTTTAATTCTGGCAACTTTCCCCCTTGTTCATGAATGATTCTCTCTGACGACATTGCTGATGAGCCGCACTGGATTGGTTTTTGATTGTCCCTCACTGCCAAGATGGACCTGTCCTGGTTGTTGGTCTGATCTGGTCCCACGTTGTGGGGGGAGTAATAGATGGCCAGGAGCCAGTGTCAAGCCCTTTTAGCAGATCTGAGCAACAAAGAGGTTTGGAAGAAGTGATCCTCAGGCTAAGCTCACCTGCATTCCATCTTCAGGTTTGATCCTATAGCGGGAATGAGGCAGGAAGATAGATTTCCCATCGGCAGACAGGATAGGGTCCTCAGAGAGGGGAGGAAAGGAGAACATCATGCCACCTGGAAGGAGATGTAGGGTCTGCAGAACATTCTGTTGCTTGCTGCCCCTGCCTTACCCCAGCAACAGCCAACCACAAAGCAGACTCTACCGGAAGTGCTTCCTCTCCCCAACAAACATGTCAAATCACAAGGTTGGACCCATCCTCTTGATTATGTAAATGAGGGATTGAAACTATGCACTTCTGATTGGCTTATTAAACCCAGAGCTTAAAAAGCTTGATTGGTCCATGCTAGCATCCCTCATTAACATAGTCCCCCCAAATCACCTATGCTGGGCCGTTAGATATGACCTTAAAAACCCCTAGGCAAAGAATAACCAGCTGTGCCCTCTCTTGGAACCCCTCCCGTGCTACAGGAGGCTTTCTCTGCTTTAAATAAATCTTATTACTCTACGCTCCGTTTGTCCATGGAGCTCATTCTTTGAATTCATGAGACAACGAACCCGCCTGACATGCATGCTCTGTGTCACACTATCTGTTCTGTACGTGTTTATCTGCTCTGTGCAAGTCTAGCATCTCAAAACATCAGGCCAGATTATCTTGTTAGAAGTTGTACTTCTGCATACTGTTGACAGGCAGTATTTACAAAGTTTTACAAGGAAAAAGAAAGCAAAACCTAAATGCATGATTGAAGATTTGAACGGTACGAATATACATTGTATACAAACAGTGTTTTGTAAAAAGATGCTCTATATGTTTATTATGAATTATAAGGCATACTACTATTATAAATACAACAACTTTGAATAAAACAAAAAAGAAAGCAAAACCAAGGAGAGCAAAACAAATTTAGTTTGTAGAGTAGATCTGCACAGAAACAATTCTTTATAATAGCACTATGTACCTTTGATATCTGTTCAGCCTCTACAGGAACTCATAAATAATTTTCATCAACTCAATCACACCTCAAATCTTCTCCAAGCTCCATCTTTTTCTCTTTCCAAACCTCTTTTAACAACTTTTTAAATATCTTTTACAACTTGTGTGAACCCGACTTGGTTCTGTATGATATCTCTTCTTTTTTGGAATCACAGTCATCTTTAGGACAAAAAAAAAAATGACCTTCTTGAACAGAATTATAAATGGGCTTACTATTATCTCACTTTGGGGGAGCCATTCTAACAGGGATCAGGAAGAGAGCAGAGCCTTATCTCAGCCAAGCTGGGATCTTAAAGCTTAGCTTATGTTTGATATTTGAAGTGAATCCTTGCCCCCCTCACCCACCATTCCATTTAGGAGTATAAGCAAACACAGTTCTCCTGCCTTGTTTCCTGAGTACATGTGAAGATCAGTTAACAAAATAACATCACGTTTCAAACACAATTCAAATGGAAAGGCTGAGCAAGCTCTTAATTTCCTTTTTTTGTGGAAAAAGTGGCAAAAGCTGCCAACTTTTAAATTAATCAGATTCTCCTCATTACCTCTCCAAAAATGCACTTGAATTCCCATGCTAGTAGGAAGAATAGCATAAGCCTCCATATGTAACTTGTCAATAATACCAATTTAGTATCCAATTAAAAATATCAAATGGTACGAAGAACTCTTGTCTAATTTTGCTATTTGTATATTTTCATTTTGAGATAGGACTTAGAGACAGGGAGAACACCGAGTCTCAAGAGAGAGATGTCCATGCTCCACTGGAACACAGAACTACCAACTCCTGAGCAGCCCAGTCCTCCCTGCACCCGTGCCCTTACCCAGAGCTTGCCCACTGGTGGATGGAAAAACAACCAAACTTCAAAATAAGCACACAGCTTCTGGAGGAACAAAGTAGCAGGACTAAAATATGCAAGGGCCTTGCACAAGGGCAAGGAATACTGGCATGAAGTTGTGTAACCTGCCCAAACTCCAGGTCTGGTTCAGGCCCCTAGCTACTGTCCCAGTATAGATGTTAGAACCCCAGACCAAGATGGCGCCACTCACTCCCCAAGATGGCCCACATTCCCATCCTCAAGTGTGTCATTTCCCTTTATAATAAATCCCTTATTCTGCTCTTCATGTGTCCTTAAATTCTTTTCTGTTGAATGGTCAAGAGCCTGGAAGATTGAGGACAGGTCTCCTCTGCTCCTGGAGATCTCCTCAGACCTCCATATGGTGACACTTTCTTATCCTTTGAAAATAACTGAAGTATTTTAAAAACAAAACAGATGTGGTTTCCTAAGTAGAGTGCATGTATTCACAAATGTACTCCCTTGGTGACTAGTAGCCCATCTTTTAAAGTATCAGAGTGGCACTGGTTGCAATGCAAAATGTTTGTGCAGGTCAATTACCTTTGCTCAAAAATGATAGTCACCATACAATCAGAAAAACATGAGCATAAATTTGTAAAAAGCTCTCATGACAAACAAGTTTAGTTTGGGGACACCAGCTTGCTAACATGCTCTCCTAAGCTTTGCAAGTTAGAAAGCTTGTCCTCTCGGGGAAAACAAATACACTAAATATGAAAAGCAGGCAGTAAGACTTAGCACCACAGCCACTAGAAATCCTTCACACACATCAACTTAGCTTTTACTTTTGAAGTAAAATTTAGAATCCCTGGACAGCACATCCAACCTACTACCTGATGTACAAGTAAATCACATACACAATAACAAAACACCTACTCAGGTAGAGCAGAGAGAAACAGGCCAAGTTTCAACAGCAGGATTTCTCAAATGGCAAGTTTGGGAATTTTGTTTTTTTTCTTTTCATCCAAATGGTGCCTAATACATATGGCAGAAATGCCAAAAGTTTCATTGAGCATTTTAATTTGTCCATGGTCTAAATACAAGGCATATTGTGTACAAGAGAACACTTACTGGTTCCTTGCATGAATCAAACCTGCATACCTTTAATTCGACAAACTTCTACATGATAATAGACAAACCTCAGAAACACACAGTATATCTAGACATATGAACATTCCTCATCACAGATGCATAGGGTGTCTAATATACTATAGCAACCTCCATATAAGGAAATTAAAATTTGGTAACAAAATGAATACTAAAAATTCTTGAATAGCGAAATGATACTAGGATAGACAGAGGGCTAGTGCCTCTACATTTTAACTCTACAACTGCAGCTTCAGGATTTATTTTAAAAGTGTTTCCAAGAGAACTTTTAATTAGGCATGTCAGAGTTTATGGGCCTTACATTTGTGCTCAATCACTGATGCTTTAGCATTTTAATTTACTCAGAAATAACTTAAATGGCTGATGAATGCTATGTAATTTAGTATAGCATAATCCTAAGATTTCGAGGTACTGAAAAGATTTTTAAGCTATTAGGAATTCATTTATAAATGTTTATCTATTTATATCTACCTAATTTCCCCATTCTTAACAATTGCCTGAACTGCTCATGAAAATTGAGGGCTTAAGCAAAGCTAGCTCCCTGTCATCTATCTGGTGATTTTTAAGGCCATGTCTTTATCTAAGAAGAGCTCTCCAGCTACAGAAGGGGATATCTTTTTGATCAGAGGACACAAATAAACTAATAACATTTTATTAAATCAATAGTATTAAAAATTCTTAATAACACGCCTGTAATCCCAGCACTTGGGAGGCTGAGGCCAGAGGATTGTGAGTTCAAAGCCAGCCTCAGCAATGGCGAGGCACTTAGCAACTCAGTGAGACCCTGTCTCTAATAAAATACAAAAAAGGGCTGGGGATATGGCCCAGTGGTTGAGTGCCCCGGAGTTCAATCCCTGGTACAAAAAAAAAAAAATTAAAGTCTTAATATTTTCCAAGTTATGTAAATGTTGAAAAGCATTGGGATTTATATTTGTACTTCATAAGCAGTCATTTATTTTCATGTCAGCTAGGTACTCTGTAAGGCAGTGTACAAACATAAGCACACACTTAAACATATCATGGATTTACAAATGGAAAATAAAAATTGTATAGCATTCATTTAAACTTATCATCTGCCAATCTTTAAAGGTTTTGTTTTCCTTGAGACCATGGACTCAATCACCTTCTAAGCAATCCATAACCCTAAGGTTACATTTCCTAGGCACGACTTTGGTTGATACAAGGTAGAAAACTCACATCTCAGAGACCCCAGGGTAACCTCAACCCCACTACAGGGAGGGTCTGGGCAAAGCCCTGGTGAAGGCGGAAGGTGCAGCTGTGAGGCAGGTTGTGTGGGGTTAGGCTGAGGTTCTTCCTTCAGTCAACAGAGGGAGTGACCTAGGTGGCCTACTAGAGGGTCAGAAAGGGGTACTTCAGACACCTCACTAGCTCGATAAATCCATTGGGTCTAATTTGTCTTTTAATCAGTCTTTTTATGAGTATAGCAAAGAACTTTGTTTTTTACATCCATCGCACCTGAAAGAGCATAAGTTTTAGTCACTTTAGAATTAGTCTGCTCTAGGTTTTAAAAATACTTTATGAATATACCACAATGAATCCTGCATAGATAGATATAGATATTGATATTGATTTAGGCAGGGTTTTTTTTTTCCTGCTGTAACTAAAAGACATAACCAGAACAATTTTAGGAGAAAAATTTATTTGGGGGAGCTCATGGTTTCAGAGGTCTCATCCACAGACAGCAGGCACCATTCCTCAGGGCTCAAGGTGAGGCTGAACATCATGACAGAAGAGTGTGGCAGAAGGAAGCAGCTCACAGGATGATCAGGAAGCAGAGAGAGGTCACCACTTGCCAGATACAAATATATACCCCATAGCCATGCCCCAATGAACCACTTCCTCCAGTCAGGATGCCCCTGCCTCCAGGTACCACTCAGTTAATCCCATCAGGGATTATTTCACTGATTGGGTTAAGGATATAACCTAATCATTTCTCCTTTAAACCTTTCTGCATTGTCTCACTCATGAGCTTTTGGGGGACTCCACATCTAAATCATAACAGATATGTGTGTGTGTGTGTGTGTGTGTGTGTGTGTGTGTGTGTATACATACATATATATATATATATATATAATAAGTAATAATAATACACTAATTGAATAAATAATAACAAGTAAAATTTTAGAAATACTTTAGACATATCAGAAGCATGTACACTCATCACCACCACCATGATTATCACCATCATCATCACCACCACCATGATTATCACCATCATCATCATCACCATCACCACCACCATCACCACCACCACCACAACCATCACCACCGCCACCACCACCATCACCACCACCATCATCATCACCACCACCACCGCCACCATGATTATCACCATGATCACCACCACCACCATCATCACACCACCACCACCACCATGATTATCACCATCACCACCACCATCATCACCATCATTCCCTTGTATTATTGCCCAAGGCCTTTAGATTATCTGGTAAGAAAACTAATTCAGGGATATCATCAAATGTTCCCTATGGAGGAAATCATGAAGCCAGGTGATCCTTAGTTGAATTTTCTTATTTTTCCAAGTACTTAACAAGCTGAGGTGCCATTAAATCCAGCTGGAGGACCAAATGTTGATTTCTCCCCACTTTCTCTTTTTTTGAATTTGTTTCCCATTTTCAGTGTGTATAAACACACACACACACACACACACACACACACACACACACACTGGGGATTGAGCACAGGGGTGCTTAACCATTAAGCTACATTCTCAGTCCTTCTTTTTAATTTTTTTATTTAGAGACAGGGTCTCACTAAGTTTCTTAGGGCCTCGATGAGTTGTGATCCTCCTGCCTCAGCCTCCTGAGTTGCTGGGATTACAGGAGTGTGCCACCATGTTTGGCTGGTTCCCATTTTCAAAAAGGAGAATTTAGATAATGGAGGAGCAGCAGGAGAAAGAGAGCAATGCTAGCAAACAGAAGTTTGATCTGAAACAACATGAAGAGATCCAAATTCTGGGGATTGGGTGGTGCCCTGGTCCAGTCACCAACTAGGAGTAGATTTAAACCATTTACTTGAAAGGCCAATTTCTTTACTTTTTCCTTTTTGACTTTTACTCTCCAGGTGGGGCATAATGCCTTTCCCTCCTGTATTAACCATAAACCTAGTTTCTTTTGTTAAAATCTTCATTATGTAAGAGTATGAACACTTGTACATAAGGGATTTTATCCAATTTACCTGATATTTGACAAAAGAGTTCAATTGTAAAGATCTATTATGCAGCATTTTTCATCAAAATCTAACACACACATGGGCCACATTTTGCCACAACAGAACATTGATTCCTCTTTAGTCACAGGACCATAACTAGAAGCTGTCTAGTCAGCTAGTGTATGGCTCAGAGGACTTAGGTGATGTTGAAACTGAGTCACTCATTTTAGAAAGAAAATATAGTTATGAGAAAGAGAAGGTCAAACCAAAACAACACACACAAACGAGTACTTTCCAAACCAACAAATTTCCTGGGAATTTTAGCCCTCTGAGTCTTATCCCATACTAACTGGTACCCCAAAACAGCTCAGGAAAGGTTTAAAGAGTATCCAAGACCCCAAATGGTGGAGGGGGGTGGCGGCTTACCTCACGCCAATTGGCACTCCTCCTCACAGGTGGGAACACCAGTTCACGGCCTCCTCCCAAGCCTGTGCTCCCACCCCTTCTCAGTGCTGCAAACACAGATGGCCCTGCAGTCTGGAAACTGCCCCCACAGTGCTGCGATGGCCATGATTCTCCATCTCAAGGATCCAGGGTGATTTCCCAGAGCAGAGCCATGGCCTCAGGAGGAAGAGGGGTCAGGGAAACCTGCCCAGCTCTCTCGAACGCTGTGACCCAGATCTCAACAGGAGCACCAGCTCCTCTGTCTCTCTGGTTGGAGCTCAGATCTCTTCACCTCGTTCATTTGTTTGTTTTTTATTGTTCTGCCTTAAAATGAAGCTGGTGGGACAATGTCTATACATAGACATTTATCTTTTTTTAATTTTTTAACCCAAATGATTTCATATAGGAATTATTTTGCAGTTAGCCCTTGTCCATTGCTGTTAGGATATGAAGATGAAGATGTCTTATGAAGATGTCTTTCACTATTATATGCAGAGATCTTTCACTATTTCTATGCCTGTGTAGTATTTCACAATGTGAAACTACAATTGTTCATCACTACTACAAACATTTAGGTTGTTTCTAGACATTTTTTTTCCCCAACAATGTCATTATGATCATTTTTAGCCATGCCCTATTTTCAAAAGATTCAAGACTCTAAGTACATTAAAAGTGTCCCATAAAAATGGCATTGCTATTATTTTATTCTTGCAGGTAAATGGATGAAGTTGGAGAATATAATGCTAAGTGAAATTAGTCAATCTCAAAAATCCAAATACTGAATGTATTCTCTGATATAAGGAGGCTAGTTCACAGTGTTGTTGGATGGGGGTATATAGGAGGATTAGAGGAACACTAGAATGGTCGAAGGAAAGGGAGGGGAAGGGAGGGAGCAAGGGGGAGGGAGGGGGGAAAGGAAAAAAAATTGGTGGTTGAATGAGATGGATATCACTATCCTAAATGCATGATTGAAGATCTGAATGGTACTTATATACTTTGTATACAAACAGTTGTATGTAAAAAGATGCTATGTATATGCATTATGAATTGTAATACATACTACTATTATAAATAAAAAAAGAAAAATTTTAAAAAAGACAAAAAAACTGAAGCTGGTGGGAAAGGTTCGGTGTGGAGCAGAGCTGGAGAGCTCACGCCCATCGCCTGCAGACTCCAGTCTGGCTTCTGTTAGCCATCAAGGCAGAGGTCAGGTTTGGACCACAGGGGCCCAGGGAGGTTTTAAACCTCTCCCATCTGTCTAAGGGAGCTGAGGGCCACCTGAGAACATGGGCTTCTCTCTGCCCAACCAGGCTCAGGATGCCCATGCCACTGGCCACCTGTGTTCGGGCAGTGTGAGCCAGGCCTGTGCTCTGTGCCCTCCTCAGCAGCCTCTGCAGGAAGCAGAGGCCACAGCCTGCGGTCCTCCATCACAAACGAGGAATCCTTTTCAGCCCCACGCCCTGCTGCCTACACACTCGGGTTCACTGTCTGCACACCCAACGGGGGAAGCAGAGAATCAGATGCACTGCTCCCAGAATAACTCTGGCCTGCCCAGAATTCATCAGCGTAGAAAGCAATGCCGTGAGTCATTTCGCACTCACAGTAACCATCGGGAAAGAAAACAGAGGCTCCGTCAAGTTAAAGGCTCTGAAGTCACACAGCTAGGAAATGGCAGAACCAGACTTGAACTGACATCGGTCAGACTTTAAAGCCCAAGCTCTTTCCAGAACATTCTGCCACCTGATGTCTTCCTTCTGAACATTTGCCTGGGGATCACTCAACAGTACAGAAAGACCAGGCCCAAGAGTTCCTGCTGTGACCTCAGGCCCAGCAAGCAGAGGCAGTGTCTGCCTGGGGCACAGGACAGAGGTCTCCTTCTGGGGTCAAATCCCTCCTGGTGCAGCTCAGGCCCATGAGAGAGCCTGGGCTTGGAACCCGGGCTGCAGGGCTGCACGTGTGGGTCAAGTCCTGGCTCTACTACTCTACACCTGCGGGAAGTATTGAATGAATCAGTCAAATTCTTTTTTTCCACATCTGTGCTAGGGGGATTATGATATTAGTGCCCATATCATACAACTTATCTGACACTTAAGATTTGAAACTGCTTGTTAATTATTTTTTTTAATCATGCATTCTCAGTGACGCATATCACCTCCAAAGGGGTGAAGACTGGTTCTTGAGAGGTAAAATATATTAGATATTATAGTAGTTCATGGCCCAGCAAAGCTCAGCCCTACTCAAAATAAAAAAAAATAAAAATAAAAAAATAACTGTATCGCTTACAATTTAATTTCTTTCATTAGGAAGAAATTAAACTTAGATTTAATTTTTCTCCTTAAGGGAACAATAACAAAATAAAGGCTGAGAAATATTGCAATAAGCCTTGGCTGTCAGTTTCCCTGCCCATGCCTCAGGACCCCATGCACTTTGGTTCTGCAGAATCAGCGTCTGGTGCTGCCTGAGGATCCCTGCTTCTGTGTCCCCAGTGCTCCTTATTCAGAAGACTGCTGGCCTCTTCTGACCAGCTCCTATCTTTCACAGCTTGGCTCCAGCCTCACACCTCCTGCAGCCCTGCCGCATCTCCTCAGGAGAAAGGAACCTTCCTCCCACGGCCAGCAGGAGCAATGATTCAACTGAGGTCCTGACTGAAGGATGCACTTCTAGGACCAGCAGGACAGTGAAGTGGGAGAGAGCATCCTGCAACCCCTTTCCCACACGCACGGGCTCCATCTCTGGCGGGGAGGAAGTGGCCTGCTGTGGTATTTCCTGGGCCCCCAGGTCATTGCAGGCTCTGGGCCACGGGTGACAAGACAGGGCAGGAAAGTGCAGTGGCTGTATTGGCTGATGGCATTAAAAAGAGCCAAGCCCCAGGCAGGGAAGTTCATGAAGACGTGAAAAGACAGAAAGTGGACGTGGTGCTGCCCAGGGCTCTGGGGTGCTAGGGGAAGCAGGAGAGTCATGGCCAAAGAGACGGAGTGTCTGAGATGATGACAATGTTCTAGAATCAACAATGGTGGTAGCCGTTCTCATCTCTATACCCAAACCATCAACTTGTACGCTTAACTGTGCTGTGTATGAGCTGTGACTCAGAAAGGCTGTTGACAAGGAAGAGAGCTAGCCCAGCGAGGAGAGATGGGGAGAGGTGGGGTAGAAGTGGTTTGTGCCTGCAAGAACCTTGGGAGGACCCAGGAGACCGGCGGCACACACCAGAGACTCCTCTGGAAGGAGGGAGAAAGGTTCAGGAACTCAAGCTTGCTGAGCCTTATGAGTGAATTTTCTCTTAGTAATGAGGGAGATACACCACCGTGGAGATTTAAACTTCTTTTTCAATATTAAGGAAGCTACACTGAGTTTTCTTGCTCTGGAAACTTAAATGCTGAGCCACAGGGAACTGGGCTCTTGTGGATTCTTCACATCTCTCCACAGGGCAGAGAACCTTTGAAGAAGGCAGGCTGGGCCTCGGTGCTGCTACCCCACACCCAGCCCCACGCTGCACCTCACAGGTGCTCTGTCCATGGGATGCCCCGAGCTGGCCGTGCCCCACCACCTAAGCCTCCAACTAAGGGTGAGAGGGTGAGCCACTTCCCTTTTCTCCTCTGCAAACAGCAGGGCCTGGAGAGGACACCCCCAAATCCTTTCTTGTTCATAAAGTTTGATATTGATGGTTAGCCCTTGAGAGAAAGAGGGGAGCTCACCTAGAAAGGAAAATGGAGTAGATGGCAGCATTCTCTGTATTGTTTTGCTATGTAGAAAACCTGAAGAACACGTGACAAATAGTTAACGTTTGTTCAGTCCAAGAGGAGAACACAAAGGTCACAGACACACACACACACACACACACACACACACACACACACACACACGCTCCCCTAAAGAGAATAAACAGAAGACTCAACACAGGTCAATAAACCAGGGAAAGAACCTGCATTTACAAATGCAGTTAGAGTCTCCGCCCCTGACACCTGCCCTTGCAGAGTCAGGGAAGCAACTGATGAGCTCTGCCACTGGCAGGGACTAGAACTCCCTCCAAACCCACCAGCTCCTGTGCCCAGAGTCAAACAAGAGCCACACGGAGCAAGCCTGATTTGGAACCATGCCCAGGTGACATTTTCAGGTCCACTCCCAACTCACCATATCACAAAAGCTCTCTGGACCTCAATCACCTCATCTTTGAAATAGCATTGAAAAGGTGACAGGGGAATCATAGAAATCTTCTTTCAGAGTGCCTGGTGTGTAAAAGATATCCAGGACTGTTGCTGCCTGAAGCGCTTGGAGCAACGGAGCCGCGGGAAAAACTTCAGAAGCAAACTGGAGACAAACAGCTTTTTATTCTGATAACTTTTCTCTCTGGTTCTAATAACGACTAACACACACCAAAAACACACCCTAAAATGGCGCTGACCCGATCAGCAATTTCGGCCAAGTCACTCGAGATCCCGCAACAATCCCGTGAGACTACGGGTGGCGACAAAGGCCAAATCTCCACGGCTCATAGTCAACCCGCAATTCAAGCCAATCCCCAAACAGGGCTCCTGCATTTCCCCCTTTTTGTTTTAAAAGAGGTAATGCTCTAGGACGTCTATGTGCAACCAACATTCTTACCCGATCGGATAATCAAGGCTGTGCCCTTGACTCCTGTCTTAGGTTGATATGTCGGCCACATGAGACTGTCCCGTGCGACTGTGCCTGTCTTAGGTTGTCCCCCTCTGGGGATCTTACCCGTCATTGGCTAACCAGCCATCCAATGGAGCCCTTTAGGATCGACTATATATGATGACTAACAGCCGTCCAAATTGTGAGGAGATGTTGCGGCTTTAAGGCAACAAGCCTTTTGGTGATGAGCCAAATTGCATAGCATATCAAATTGTTTAAACAAATCAGCTGCCCTAAGTTCCATCAAGTAACACACTGAATTCTCTAGACAAATACCCGCAAGGCATTGTCCCGTAAAGTCCCAAACAATGAAAGATCAAAATGTCCATTTGTTATAACATGTTGATGTAGGAGGCCCCATGCATGTAGAGCAGAGGCCACACTGTTGGTGAGGTTTGTTTGATGTTTGAGCAGCAGACGTCTTTTTTATGTTTAGACAATGCCACCGGCAAATCTTCAGGGCCCGCTACCTAGAAACTCAAGCATCAATTATTAAAGGAAAGGCAGTGCTATTGCAGCACTGAGTCAAGAGGCAAGTTGTCAAACTACAAAATAGAATAATTAGATTAGAAAATTAAAGTTGATTTTTGTTCACATACATCGCTGGTTGAGCTTTTACAAACATAAGTTGGAAAAATGTCATATTTAGAACAAAACAAAGAAAGACTGAGGGTAATTACTGCATTAAAGATAGATTAAAGAAAAGGTAAAGGCACTTGAGAGAAATAATTTGTTAGCTGGAACCCTTGAGTCTCTGTATACAGAGCAATTTTTTACCTGTTGAGATAATTGAAATTAATGAGCTATTAAACAAATGAAGTTAATAACAAATAAACAATCTTAAGTCAAAACACCAAAATATCAGGTTATATAGCACTAGTCATATTTGTTTGCTAAAGAGAAGTCCCAGGGACACCTATAAATCAAAATTGAAAGTACCTTCATTTATAAAATTATTTACCTAAAATGAATACTCTTAACCTAAAATGAATTAAAGTTATTTGGATCCATATATATATATTTTTTCTTTTTCATAAGCGCTTTGTTCTTTGTGACGTCACACTGGACAGACGAACAAGCATACAAACATATATTTGTGACGTCACATTAACATGAAATGTAGACAAATGTACAGACATAAAGACATGTATAAAAGAAAAAAAAAAAATACAATTGTGTGCACACTAAAGAGAGATCTCCTTGTCCCGGCCGGGTATTCCTTGGATTTTTATTTTACACATAGGCCTCCTTGAACAGTCTCGAACCCAGCAAGCCATGGGTCTTGAGTCAGTGGAACAAAATCCTCTATTGTTCCCTTCTTGAGGCATACCCATTTTAAATGAATTATGTAAATTGGGAAGGAGAAGCAACTGAGCAATTCTATCTCCTTGATTAACAGAACTTACACTTTGGGGTGAGCTAAGCATTATTTTTATTTCCCCTTTGTAGTCTGAGTTTATTACACCTGGGGTCACTTGCAAACCTAATAAGCTTTTAGGACTACGCCCGATAATAAGTCCTACAGTCCCTGAGGGAAGAGGTCCCCTGACTCCTGTGGGAATCAGTTGAACCCCCATTTCAGGTGTTAACACTATTCGGGCGGTGGAACAGAGGTCTAATCCTGCATTTCCTCTTGTTCCTCTGGCGAGGGAGTGGATGGGTAGTAGGGATTGTGTCGGGGAAGCATCTGAGTGGATGCTTGAGGATACTCCTTCTGCAATGCCCCGTACATTTGTGGGCCCCGGGGTACTGGGCCCCGTGCCCCGTTTTTTTGAATTCCTGAACAAAGGATTTCCATGGATGTCAAATTTTGAATAGCATTTATTGGCCCAATGATTTCCCTTTTTACACCTGGGGCAGCGGCCTGGGGCACGGTATGAGCTTGATCTTATTTCTCTTTTGGGATTTTGCCTAGAATTGCCTGATTGATTATGATAATTTTGCCTGGAATATCCTGATTGATTATAATGTCTACGTTTAGCCTTTGTGAAATTTCGAGAGGAAGCACCTCTCATTGAGGCTGCAATCACATTTCCTGTGACAAAGGCGCCATTTATATCTTTACATAGTTGTATATATACGGAAAGATCCTTTTTAGTTCTCCATGGCCTGATGGCTGCTTGGCACCATTTATTTGCATTTTCATAAGCTAATTGAACAACTAAAGGCATAGCTTGGTCAACATCTGCAAACACACTACCTGCAGTTCTCAAAAGTCGATCAGCAAAGTCGGCATACGGCTCATTAGGTCCTTGAATCACTTTTGACAAGCTACCTTGTAGATCCCCAGGTCCTTGTACAGTTTTCCATGCCTCTAAGGCAGCTGCATTTATCTGAGCATATATATCTGAGTCATAATCTGTTTGAGCCTGTAAGTCTGCGAATTGCCCTTCTCCTGTGAGCATGTCTATATTATAGTTTTCAAACCCTGCAGCCGCGTTTCTTTTAGCCGTTTCTATACAAAGTTCTTGGAATTGCGATCGCCAAACAAGAATTGCCCCCCGCTTAATGTTGCTTTACATAGACTTTTCCAGTCTGAGGGGGTTAAGCTAAAGGTGTTAAGGGACTCCAGCATACTCAACGTGAAAGGAGCTTGGGGCCCATAAGTCATTACTGCCTCTTTGAGATTTTTTATTGTTTTGAAATCTACTGACTGATGGACACTCTGTCCATTTTTCTTTTCAAATGCTGGCGGTTCCAATGTATCTGTGAGTTGTCCTCGAGAGCGCATAAGCGATCAGAAAGACTTTTTATTTCTGTTTCTAGGGTATGCAGATGCCTAGTAATACCCTTCATATTTTCTGTAATGGATTCCACCCATGGGGGAGTAGTCACTTCCACAAGTGACTCCTCTGCCTGACGGATCTTTTTCTCGGTCTTTTTTAATTTCTTTTTCCTCATTTTCTCAGGATCACTTTTACTAGATTCCTCACCACTGCTAATTTCACTGACAGAAAAAAAAAACAATATCCTGAGGCCCAGGTTCCAGTGAGAGCAAGTATCCTTCAGCTTTCGCCAATAACTCCCGAATAGCTTTAATAGCTTGGATTTTTGTCATTTTTGGGTCTCTTCTAATACTCTCTTTACTGGTCTCAGTTGGCCCAGTGGAATCTACACTTTTTTGATCACTTTCACTTTTGTCTATATACTCCTCACTGAGAACAGAGTCAGGTATATCAAGGAGTCTTTGCATAGCCTCTATCACTTGGATTCAGTTATATTCGAACCCATCTTTAGAGACCTTTCAGTTCTTACCTGTCCGCTCCGAAGTTCCCCGTACGGGCCGCCACCTGTTGCTGCCTGAAGCGCTTGGAGCAACGGAGCCGCGGGAAAAACTTCAGAAGCAAACTGGAGACAAACAGCTTTTTATTCTGATAACTTTTCTCTCTGGTTCTAATAACGACTAACACACACCAAAAACACACCCTAAAATGGCGCTGACCCGATCAGCAATTTCGGCCAAGTCACTCGAGATCCCGCAACAATCCCGTGAGACTACGGGTGGCGACAAAGGCCAAATCTCCACGGCTCATAGTCAACCGCAATTCAAGCCAATCCCCAAACAGGGCTCCTGCACAGGACAGGACATAGCTAATAATAATAATAATAAAACAAATACCAGTATCAGTTCTATAGGTACCAGGTACGATTCTGGGCACTTGAGACAGAGTCACTCTTGTGTGTCTCATGATGACACAGGAGGGCAACATTTTTACAAAAAGGTGAAGCAAAAGGGAGTTGACAGCTCATGGACAGTCACACGCTCTTCAGTGGTAGAGCGAGATCCACTGCGTGCGGCAAGGAGTGGTGGTAACAGACGAGCCACCTGGTAGAACCACAGGCTCTTAGGGGAAATAGAAGCCTAGGACTTTGCTGATTCGACACACCCTTCTTGAGGACATTCTCTGTGCCAAGCACTGGATCACTATAGAAAAATAAGCAAGGCTCTGACGTGCAATTTCCACTGTTCCACGATCATCTTACTCATTAATGTGTACTGTCACCTGGCATTGATGATGAAACCACATATTCATTAATAGGTTTCTAACAGAAAAAGTCAATACAATTGCCCAAACTCAGCTAAAGCCCCCGTGAGGCTCTTGGCTATACAGAATTCAAAATAAAGTATATTGCATAGTTCATTACTACTAATATATTTTATTATTAATAATACATGTGTACCACACATCCTTTATACAAGTAAAATTGAAAAAGCCTTATGTGTGTGCTGTGGTTTGGATCTGAAAAACCCCCCAAAGGCTAATGTGCTGAAGGCTCGGTCCCCAATGCAGCAGTGTTCAGAGGTGGTGCTCATGGGAAGTGAACGGATCGTGAAGGCTCTGGTCAAAGGCTCAGCTGATTGATGGATTCATAATTTGAATGGATTCAGAGGTGGCAGCAACTGTAGGTGATGGGACCTAGTTGAAGGGAGTGGGTCTTTGAGGGAACTATATCTTGTCCCTGGTCCCTTCTCTGGCCCCCTCCACTTCCTGGCTGCCATGAGCTGAGCACTTTTGCTCTGCAATGCCCTTCTGCCATGATGTTCTGCCTCACCTCAGACCCAGAGCAATGGAGCTGTCTGACTGTGGGCTGAAACCTCCGAAACCATGAGCCAAAACAAATCTTTCATCTTCTGAGTTGCTGTCCTCAGGTATTGTGTCACAGTGACATAAAGCTGCCTAACATAGCATGTACATGTGTGAACAATCCCCACAGAAACAGTTGTTAAATTTTTACCAACATACAACTGAGAAGGGATGAATTACATCTAATTCCTGGGGATAGGGGCAGACATGTGTATTTGAGAAAACTCTCCTCCCCAAACTGTTTACAGAGACACTGCCCCCATTGAGAAGCCTGTCTAAGAGTCATAAACCCAGAAGTCACTCGGGGCCTTCTTCATGTAGAGAGACAAACTTGACTTAAACGCCCCTCTGTGGAAACTATATGGACCCAGGGGCCTCCCGAGAGCTTTGACAGATTCCTGTCTTGCCTTCTCTTGGTGAAATCAGTCTGCTTGCTACTCCCCCCACCCATGGCTATTATCTTGGCTCATCTAGGGCCTTATCTAGGCAGAAATCATACCTCCCACTCCTTTCTAAAAAATTAGTCCACCAGCCGGGCGCGGTGGCGCACGCCTGTAATCCCAGCACTTTGGGAGGCTGAGGCAGGAGGATCGCGAGTTCAAAGCCAGCCTCAGCAATGGCGAGGCACTTAGTAACTCAGTGAGACCCTGTCTCTAGTAAAAATACAAAAAGGGCCGGGGACGTGGCCCAGTGGTCGAGTGCCCCTGAGTTCAATCCCCTGTACCAAAAAAAAAAAAAAAAAAAAAAAAAAATTAGTCCACCAAGCCAAATGTCTAGAGTAGGAAAAAACAACATATATATCAAGGAATTGATGCCCCACAAAGCAACACGCAAGGTTAGTTACGGGTTGTGGAAAAATATTCAGTCTCCTTGTCCCTTGGGTGAGGCATGGTTCTTGGTTTCCCAGAGGAGTCACATGCCACTTGCCCCCAGAGGTAATCTGCTCAACACATCATGACGTGCACCCTTCTCTTTCCTGATCCACTTTTCCCACTCCTCTACTGGAATTTCCTGGGATCATCTCCCAACAAGCACAGGGAAGAATCATAGTTTGATGGGTGTTGCCTACAGTTTGAAAAAATGGTCCCAATTCTTCACCACCTCCCACATCCAAGTCCTTGGCAATGTGACTTCACAGCTCCTCCCATCTGGCCTTGTGGCTTCCTTTGATCAATGGGATGTAGAGGAAGGTCAGAGTGCCAGCTCTGAACCTGGGCTTCAGGAAATGTCGTTGTGGTATGGATATGAAGTGTCCCCGAAAAGCTCACGCGTGAGACAACGCAGGAATATTCAGAGGTGATGTGATTAGATTATGGTAGCTGTATCCTAATCAGTGAATTAATCCATTTGATGGATTAGCAAAACTGTGGGGCTTATGTTTTGTCCCTAGCAAGCTGAGCTCAGCTCTCTCTGCCTCCTGGCTGTCAGGCTGAGCAGATCCCTTCCTCCCCACTCTTCCTACCATGATCCCAGAGCTGTGGAGGTGGCCAACCATGAACTGAACCTCTGAAACCATGAGCTCAAAATAAGCTCTTCCTCCTCTAAGTTGCTCCTGGTGGGTCTTTTGGTCAGCGATGCAAAGCTGACCACTACCCTTGTGTAGATGCACTCTCCCTGTCTCAATCCTTAGCTTGGTTATTTTGAAGGAAGAGTAAAGCCAAACCAGCACTGTTGCCCCATACATGTGAGACCGTCCAGCGAAGACGAGAAAAACCACCTTGCCAGGTCCCAACTGACCACAGATGTGAATGAGCCCGCCACGCCCAGTTCAGTTCAGCAGAACCACGGAGCTGACCTAGAGACATGCCAACAAAAATAAATGTTTATTGTTATATTTACCAAAACTTATGCTTAGTTATTATACATAACACTCTAGAAAAAGATAACCTGACATGAGTCACATTTTCCTGTTTCTTCCTACGTCTGGCAGTTTGGACTTGTGTCCTGGACAGTGTAAAAGATATACGATAGACACTCTGGATTCTTTTGTTTCTCATAAGATCATAACTTTAATTTTATCAGGAAGTTGGTTGGCTAAATGCAAATTTCAAACTCTGCCTCTCTTTAAGAATCCAGTGGTAAAATTTCTACCTTTTTTTTTTTTTTTTTTTTTCATTTTGGATGTTCTGCTTTGTAATTTTTCCTAAGCTTGCATAGTTCAAGCCAGAACTACAGACAGAAATTTGGGCAGAACTTATACACCAAAATTTGGGCTGCACCTTCTCATTTCTCTCCTTTGTAGGATTTCTTCTACCACTTTAGAGTTGTGGCAATTGTCCCAAACTCAGTCCTCATGCTGCCCCCACCAGCAGTACTTCAGGTTTCTATCTGAATTCTTGCTGTCCTGAGGGGCAATAACTGGACCATACCCTCAAGCGCAAAGCTATAGAAATGGGAAACTAAGTCAGGGCTGATTTTTCTTCCAGGTTTCTGAAATCCTCTCTCATTTCTACCTGTCTTTGTCACTGTACGGGGCCTTCACATTTTTTTTCTTTAATATTTTGCTTGGGGTTAACAATTGTTAGTGGCAAGAGGGTTGGCCCAGTAGGTGTGACTCCATAATTACTAGCAGTAAACTTTGAGCAGTAGATAGTGTGATGGGCGAATTGAACCACATAGCCCTTTCTCTTGTGGCAGCTTCAATTCAAAAAGCAAAACCTCTCAAAGTTAGGCAAGGACCTCTGGAGTCACTGCATATTTGCTTACATCAGGTCCAGTAAATGTCTGCTGAATTACACTGAATGCCAAGTGTTGGGACCTCAGGGACTGGTTGTACAGCTGTAACATGACTCTAAGCAATGGCTTATTGACCAATGTCCTCCTGGTGCTGCAGGAAAGGACTAAGTTCTAGAAAAATTGTATGCCTTCTCTCAGAACCAGGCTGGGGAATCTCCTCCCCACCCATGAGAAGATGCCACGATCCTAATGCCTTTGAGGACTTGGGGACAGTGCACAGACTGGGGAACGGGGGGAGGAGCAATGAAGGAGCCCCGCAGTCCGGAGCCTCTGAGCACCAGAGAATGTGTTCTCATAAGAAAACTGTCCCAGCATATTGGGACATAAATAGCTGACTACATAATTTATCATCCCAAACAAGGCACTTATGAGATTGAAGGGGGATTCTGCTAATAATCATGCAGGGAAATAGAACTGAAATGATATTGCCCCAGACAAATGGGTATGTTTAAGACCTCGAGGGTGTCCAGCATGGCTGCTCTCTTACTGACATGTTGGAAGATGATGTTTCCCTGTGCCCTACAAGCAATGAAATCATGGGTGGCACAGGTGTTCCTCAGCACTCTTGTGCACCAACAGCGTGGCTCCATTAGCTGGCCCGAGGCTGGCTGGAACTTCAGCATGGAGCACTTGCAGGAAGAGGAGCTGGGAATGAATGTACTGGCCCCAGGTTCAAGCTGGCTTTAAAGTAGCCATGTAGGCCATTTTTAGTATCCAAGGAGCTGGGAAAAACTTGGGCTTGAGTCAAATAGAAGCTGATAGTCCGGGAAGGGTGATCACGGCAAGCGTTACTCCATGATGCACCAACTCTGAAAGCCTTCCATTTCTCCTGAGGGCCAGCCTTGTTCAGGATAGGCCCGGGTCACCAGCCTCAGCTGGTGCCCTCCACCAACCTCTACTTATCTTAGCACTTACCCCTTGGGTTGTGATATCTGTCTCCTCCACCGGCAGTGAGCCGAGTCTCCAGAGCTAGGAATGGACCCAGCAGAGAGCTGCAGCTTTATGTTTGTAAAACTGCTTGACTTGAAGAGTTGTCTTTGGCCCTCAGTAGGGGAGCATTCTGTTATAAAACCTTCCTGCCATGCTGTGCTTGGGGGAACCACCCACTGACCCCAAAGTGCACCCTGAGCCCTTGCTCCATCCTCTGGCCCACCTTTCCATCCGGAGCCTGTGGCCCATCCTCCTCCCCCACGGGCCTCTCCAGGGCACACACAGGTGACCTGGTTTTCTTGCCTCAGTATCCCGTGTTATGGCCCGTGTTATGGTTTGGATATGAGGAGTTCCCCAACAGTTCATGAGACAATGTCCAGAAGTGAAATTATAAGATTGGGAGCTGTAATCCAATTAGTGGATTAATCCATTTAGTGGATTAATAATTTATTTTTTTGTTTGTTTGTTTGTTTTTGTTTTGGTACCGGGATTGAACTCAGGGGCACTCGACCACTGGGCCACATCCCCAGCCCTTTTTTGTATTTTATTAGAGACGGGGTCTCACTGAGTTGCTCAGTGCCTCGCCATTGCTGAGGCTGGCTTTGAACTCGTGATCCTCCTGCCTCAGCCTCCCAAGTGCTGGGATTACAGGCATGCACCACCGCGCCCAGGTGGACTAATAATTTAAAAGGTCTGTGGTACCAGGTGGTAACTGCAGGCAGGTGGGGCGTGGCTGAAGGAGGTGTCACTGAGGTGTGGCCTTAGGGATTATGTCTTGTCCCCCAGCTTATTCTCTCTCTCTGCTTCCCGGCCACCGTGAGTGAGCAGCTTTCTTCCACCCCCACCTTCTACCATGATGCTCTGCCTTATGTCAGGCCCAAAGGGAGGGAGTTGCCCACCATGGACGGAACCTCTGAAACCACGAGCCCAAAATAAACTTTTCCTCCTCTAGGTTGTTCTTGTCAGGTGTTTTGGTCCTGGTGATGAAGAGCTGACGAACGCACTATATGGTGGTTGGCACCATTCCAATGGCAGAGAGAAAGGCGAGACTCAGTGGTCCACTACTGACCCAGGCTGAAGGAAGCCAGAATCTAAACCAGCCCGCCCCTCCAGTGCTGCCTCTCCGCCCAGTCTCCACTCCTCAAGGTCCAGCAAAGGTAGCACAGGGCTGGGCACTCGGACCGTGAGAAAACCAGGATCCCCCATGGAGGAAGACGGGCCTCAGGGGCTGAGTGACACCAGGCTGTGTCTGCCCCTCGCCAACACCTCAGTGAAGCAGAGCAGGCCTCTGTGAGACCTGGCAAGGTGTGCAGCCGTGTTTCACCTGCACAACGCCCTTCCAGGTGCCCTAGAGAGTGAATGCGTCTGGGCTCCTCGCCAGGCACCAAGGGAGGGCAGGAGGGGCGGGGGCACACTTGGCCACCCGAGCTTTATCCTACTCCAGCTCCTGAGGACAACTGGCCCTGGCTTTGACCCGAGTCACGCTGTAGCTTCGCCCCTCAGGCTCCTCTGTGAAGTGAGAGCAATGATCCCCACCTTCCCGGGCTCCTGGGGTGCGGCCAGCAGGAGCTGCGTGTCCCAGCTGATCCTTCCACCGAGGAGCACCAACCCCTAGTGGCTGCAGGGGCTGTGGAGAGTTCCACCCACAAGAGTGGTCTAGCCCAAGGCTGCCCGGGAGGTTCCACAGCTTCCCTGGGTGGCCACTGACGGGCTGAGATGGGCACAGAAGCACGGCCCTTACCTCAAGAGGAGAAGGTGATGTGGGGGAACTCCCCTCCAGAGCCCTGCTAGGGGTCAGACTGCAACTAGACTCTCAACTGTCCCCTCTGTCCCCTACCCGACCTGCGCGGGTCATAGGAAATACAGGGATACTCTTCGGAAGCAGAGGGTGCAGCCACCCAGCGGTGGCACTTGTTCCTCCTCAGGGAAGCCTGTTTTGTCCCCAAGGTCTTCGACTGACCTGGTGCCTTCCCATTCAGATCATCTAGAATATCCTTATTCAAAGCCAGCTGATGGCCGGTGTCAGCACAACCTCCGCACACCTTCACAGCGAGGCCTCGACTGGCGCTTCGTGCCTGTGGGTGCCAGAGCCCACCCGAGCCTTGGAAAGCGAAGCCCAGCCGTCTCTGCTCCCCTGGGTTTTCCTGCCCAGCGCACCTGCATTAAATGCCAGGTACCCGACCCCTGGGCTCGGGCTCTGCTGAGGGTCCTGGCCTGGCCAAGGGCTAAAGCAGGTACCCCCTGGGGCCGCTGGTCCCTCTGCTCCTCACCACAGCCCTGCTTTCTGATAGGAGGTGATTGGACAGCCAGTTATGCACGACTCAGAAGCAGCCGTGGCTGGAAAGAAAGGGGCTTCAGGAGCCACAGGAGCCTGCTCAGTCCCCGCGCTCAGCTCAGGGTGCCCTCGGTGGGGTGGAGTCCAGTGGCCACTGATTTGCTCTGGGAACCAGAAGGCATTGGTTTCTGACAACACCCAGCTGAAAGCTGAGGACAGGAGGTGCCGCACTGAGCCCTGCACACACCCAGGTTAGGAGGCGGCAGAACGTTTAAAAAAGCAATAGCCTTGAACTCTGGGAGAAAGGGCTAAGCAGAAGCCAGTCCAGTCAACACTTGCAGTCAGAAGACAGGCGAAGCAGACACGCCGCGAGACCAAGGTGACAGGGCCTGGGAAAGAGAGGGAGCGGGTGGCCTGCTGCCCACCCTCCCTGCCTCACCCTTCCCTCCTCATCCCTCCCTAAGGTGGCCCAAGTGCCTCTCTGTACCTTTCAACCAACCAGCACACCCAGGGGCTGTCCTCTCTGTCCACTTGCTCACTTGGCCAGCTCCTGGATGCCTCTGAACCTCAGGACAAGCATGGCCTGCCTCCTTGGGGAAGCTTGCCCTGCTGCCTAGTCTGTCCCAGCCGTGTGGCCCAGTGGGCCATCCCCACCCGACCAGGAGCACCTGTGGCATCTTGTTGTAAGCCTTCCCGATTGGACACTGAGCTCCCCAGGACTGGGCTGTGTCTTGCCCATCTCTGCGCTCAAAGCACAGGGAGTGGCGCACAGTAGGGACTCAATGAATAAAGGCTACAAAGTGCTGGGCGTTGACAGCCCTTCTCACAGCAGTCCTGTCTTTTGGAAGCAGCAGGCGAATGCCCATTACCATTTGGGCTCATTGTCAAACGTCAATGGCATTCCCCAGACACACCCCTAGGGCAACACAAAGGAGCCGTGAACTCTGAGTGGACAACTCCAAGAAGGCTGTGGGCAGCAGGCAGAATCTGACCTGGGCGTTCAATGATAAGTAGAATACTGACAAGCAGACAAGAGGGACTTTGCCCTTGACCTCTGCAGCCAACAGAGCCTCTGAGAAGTACAAGGAACTGAGGTGGAGAGCCAGGGTCTGGGCCTGGAGTGGCCTTCCATGAGCACTCCCACCAGGATCCGCCCATCTGTCCACCAGCCAGGCCCAGTACAAAAGCAAAGCCATCAGTCAGCAGGTGTAAGTCAATGCTGAGGCCCAGCTTGGATTTACAGTGACGCACATTGATTCTGGCTCTTGGAGAGTGTCAGCTTGCCTGTAAATTAGAAGATTTATCTGCAGGTGCTACAGAGATAAGTGGCTTTGCACATAAATACCTCTCCTTTCTTTTTTAAAATGAAGAGTGCTAATGTGCTGAGGACACCCCGTGGGAGAGGCTTTAGGGAGCCCTCCTTGGGATCATCTCTGGGTAGAATGTGGGACACCTTCAAGGTGACCAGCACTGGGGCTTCCAGCACTTGGAACCACTTGTCATCCCCTGACCCCTCGTCTCCTCTCATCTGAGGAGGGGGTGTGTCCATCAGTCCTGTGCACCTTGCTTGGTTCCAAAGAGTTCACTCCCTTGCTCACTTAGCTAATTTAGTGTCAACCCAAGGTCTGTGATGCTGGTCTCAGGTGCAGGGACCATGGCTGGATGCAGAGGTGAACCTTGGAGCTCACACACTGGCAGAGGACACAGCCTAAACGTGTGGGGTGACATTAGTGAGACCCATGCTATGAAGAAAGTGAACCGATCGATGATGTGAAAGCTTTGGTCCAGGCCGGGGTGGAGGCTACTCAGATGGGGAGGCAGGGAAGGCCTCTATGGGTGGCATCTGAGCAGAGGGGACCCACGCATGGCGATGCTGAGTCTTGCAAGGAAGAGGAAGGATGGCATTCTAGGCAGATGTAACTACAGATGGAGGGAAGAGTTTGGAATGTTCCAGAAACAGAAATGAAGCCAGTGTATCTAAAGGATCATGAGATAATCCAAAAGAGGTAAGAAATGAGGTGGGAGAAGAAGAAAGGTTCTGGACCACCCAAGCCAGGGGAGAAGTTTGGTTTGTACCACAGGCCTCACAAGAAGTCATCAAGAAGTTTTACGCAGGGAAGTGACATTGTGCCTTTAAAGATGGACCACGTGGCATTGGAGATTGGAGATTGGATTGGAAGGTCAAGCTGGTGGAAAGGAGGGCCACGGGGGGGGGGGGTGTGTTGTGGTCATCCGAGAAGAGATAAGGAAGGCTTGCTGGAGGCAGGGGGGTGCAGGTGTCTGAGGACAGGGTCCAGGGTGCCAGATGGCCTGCTTGGTCTCCTCAGAGGTGCCCATCACTGGTTGGAGCCACCGTAGCATGGCGATCATGGCTGCTCCAGTCTCTCTTGGCACTTAGGATTGACTACATCCTCCCTGTCACCTCCCCCGTGACCTGACCACCTCCCCTGACCACACGATGGATCAATGTGGTGAGTCTTCAACAAGAAGGGAAGGAGCTGGTGTGTGCTGTGCACAGAAGGAAACCAGAAGAGGTGGTCAGGCTGGAGTGCTGAGGCCCCCAGGAAAGATGTCCTTGGGAGACCCCATACAGGGTCATGCCCACCTGTGGGGGTGGGGAAGGAATGGCCATGGCTGTAGGATCCCAGCAGGACACAGGGAGGCGGGCTGAGTTTTCCAAAGCCTAGGGAGCAGCACATATGGCACCAGGGATTGGATTTATCTTCCCACAGAACGAGGAACGGATTGACATGGCTGTACAGGGAAGCACTCGTGGTCCCATCACCAAACGACCACTTCACCGAGTTCATGTCCTCTGGGGGTCTTTTCCTTTTGTTTGGATATCTTGTTAATTTTGCCATCTTTTATATTTTTAATAAAGGGGTTTCCCAACATTCCAATTTTCTACGATACATTCTTATTTAAAAGATAATATTTTGTTTGGTGTCCATGTGGGTTTGTTATTATGCTGATTATTTGGCAAAATGACTTTTAGATGGGTCCCAAATGAATCGGTTTGAGGTGAACTGCCCTGCTTTTAGCATCCTCCAATAGGAACACTGTTGTTCAGAGATGCAGATGGGCTGGAAATGGACCTTCACAGGTGGTCTATAGTTGTAGACCTCCCAAGCCCCCAACTCTCTCTCCCCAGGCCACCACCACCCTGCCCTCTCCAACTGGCCCTCTTCCCACTGAGGACTCACTAGGACACATCTCCTAAGACTTTCACCCAGAGTGCTGGACACTGCTGGCTGTGCCCACAGTGCCTGGCTGAGCTCAAGCACCAGGGGAAGCTGCCCTCTCCCGGCTCCACAGGCTGAGCTCTGGTGGGCATCTGCCTGGATGACCAGCACGCGCCCCCATGGTAAGTGGCTTAGGCAGAGCCAACAAGACCAGAGAAGTCAGTCTTCTAGAAAGATTGTCCTTAATGATAAAAAGAGATGTGAGGAGGGAAATACTCCCCTTTCTGTCTTTGCCAGAAGCAGGTGACACTGGATCAGGGCCATTACTAGCTAATCAGTCAAAAGAATAAACTGAAATGTCAAGGACAAAGACTGAAGAATCAAATTGACTGACCCTGGACCACCCCGTCTCCAGGCTTCTCATGGACTTTTCTTTTATAATAGGTTTGGATCTGGGTCTTTGTAGCCCCAAGCCCCCAGACAGATGTTCTCAGAGGCGTCCCCACCAGCAGACAGTCCATTCCTCGAGTCATGTCAAACCTGGGCAGTCTCCATTAGTTCACACCAAACAGGGGCCTTCCTGCCAGGTGAGATCAGGCACAGTGGAATCAGAGCTGCTTCCAGTGCAAAGGAGACACGATGGATCAATGTGGTGAGTCTTCAACAAGAAGGGAAGGAGCTGGTGTGTGCTGTGCACAGAAGGAAACCAGAAGAGGTGGTCAGGCTGGAGTGCTGAGGCCCCCAGGAAAGATGTCCTTGGGAGACCCCATACAGGGTCATGCCCACCTGTGGGGGTGGGGAAGGAATGGCCATGGCTGTAGGATTCCAGCAGGACACAGATGGCAGAGTCCACTGGGCTTAATAAACGGACTGTCATCAAAAGGGGTGATAGGTGGGGGCTGGTAACAGTGGGGCACAGTTACTACCCCAAGTCCAACCTGGCACAAGGAAGATCAGGTGGATGGTCCTGATGGCCTTCCGCCATTCATGCCACCAGATGCCATGAGATACGAGGAGATGCCACACCTTAAAGGAGCACTCTGCATGCCACAGTTTCCTGGAACCAAACTCCCTTTCGCTCTGGGGAAGCTGGCCTCCTCCAGTGGCCAATGCCATCTGCCTATGCAGTCTCCTGAGCCTGAGCTAGGACAACCAGAGCTGTGCTCCCTATCGTTTCCACAGGCTTCTTGGGAATTTATAAATATATCACCCCAATTCCACGTCATGGTAATCTTTCAAGAGAGATCTCTCTCATCCACTTTCAGACAAAGAAATGTGATTCAAAGCCAGCAATGGCAGGTAACTTGGAGATCTTATCCTGAGCCAGGCCCTTGGCACACACATAGCGTTTCCTCTTCATGAGAGCCCCGCAAGCCCAGCACATCCAATGGCAGAGACCATGTGCCTGGCAGGGGGAGGTACCAGGAACTCTCTGATGGACAGGTGAATGGAGAGGCGGCCAGGAGCCCAGGGGGCTAGCTGCAGAACTCTTGTTCCTAATGGCCAAGCTGTAGGTCCAGGCAGGGATGAAGCCTGGTGCTGAGGGTCAGGGGATCACATCTGTGTTCACGGATCCCAGGGAAAACTGGCTTCTTCTCCTGCACTCTGGAAAGAGAATCTGACTAAGGAAAATCCCTCCTCAAGAGAGGGAGAAGCAGGGGGAGGCTAAGGTCAAAGGGTGAACAGGGGAGGATGTCAGGGAATAGGGTCAGAGATGGACTGAGGTCAGGGGACAGTTCTCTTCTCTCCATCCCAGGGGCCATGGCTCACAAAGGGAGGGACTATCCAGAGAGATGCAGGTGGCCCCCAGAGAGTTGAGGCTAGGGCTTCCTCTCCAGGGAAACCCAGGGGCTGCAAACCTCTCTGCCAGCTGTAATGTGACTTGGTGCCATCAGCACTACATGCAGGTCCCCATTTATCTTGCTGCCACAGTCACAAAGCCCCTCCACACTGGAGGCCAGCCCAGAGAATGAATGGTGGGAGGGGAACGACCCACAGCTCAGAGAAGTTACCCAGAGGAGGCCAGATAAATACCCAAGAGATTCCTGGAAGTGAAAGAAAACAAAATGATTGGCAGCTGGAGGAGTCCAGTCCTCTGCCCTCAGCAGGGTGTGGCCTGGGGAGGAAGCCTAGAAACTGCAGATGTCACAATGCCCTGCTCACCAGACTCCAGGCTAGTCGAGGAGATGAGATGGCCTTTCAGTTGCCAAGTGCCCTTGGCTGCTTCCTCACCTCTCCAAGTTTCTACTTTATCAGGCACAAAGTATAGCAGTGGTGCTGAGCTCAGGGAGCATTTGAGACAAGGGTCTTGTGAAATGGGACTGAGCAGAAGTTATGCAGCTTGGGAAGGCACTGCTGCCTATAATCCTAGCAACTCAGGAGGCCAAGGCAGGAAGATCACAAGGTCAAGGCCAGCCTTGTCAACACTGGAGACAGCAAGACCCTGTCCCAAAATAAAAAATAAAAAAGGGGGACTGGGGTTGTGGCTCAGCGGTAGAGTGCTCGCCTAGCACGTGCATGGCCTGGGTTCGATCCTCAGCACTATGTAAACATAAATGCATTGCATTGTGTACAACTAAAGCAAATAAATAAATATTAAATAAATAAATAAATAAAAAGGGGTGGGATGTAGCTCAGTGGTAGAGCACCCTGGGTTCAATCCTTCATACAAAAGGAGGGAAGAAATGAAGGAAGGAAGGAGGGAAGGAGGCCATCTTCACTGGGAAGATGCAAGATGTGGAGGCCCAAGGAGAGGGGAGGTTGACCCGGACCTCACAAGGAAGACAGGATTTTGAAAGGAAGCTTGTGGGGGAGGGCATGGAGTCCCAAGTAGAGGTAACCCCAGGACCAAAAAGGCTGGGTCATCCTAGGTATGAGAGTCCACCTCCCGGGAGACTGAAGGCACAGGGGAAGGTGCTTAGGAGGCTCGGCCTCAGCACCCGGAGCTCATGCTCGTCATCCACGGGAGCAGCTCTGAATGCTGGAGAACTTTCTGAAGCGTCGGCCTACACAACAGCCTGCACCATATTTTGTGGGGGGAGAGGGCAGAGGGCCATGCTCTTTTCTCTGTCACCAGCAATGCATCAAGAGAGAATAAAGTTGTAAATCTGACCTCTGGCGTGGACTGAGTTCAGGGCTGCTTTCCCGACGCTGGAAAACGCTGGTCACGAGCAGCCACAGCACGGGAGCCGCAGCAGGCAGGAGGGGCGAGAGCTTTCCATCAGGGGGAGAGGACAGCTGGGAGGAGGGGGAACACCAGCAGAAGGAAGGAGGGGGTGGCTCTCCTCCCATCAGAGTGCCGAGGACCTCTGAGAACCCAGCCAGACTGTGTCCCTCATCCTCAGAGATTGCTAAGGGGAACGGCAGTCACCATGGTGCCACTCCACCCCCAATCAAATGGAACTTTAATCAACACAGTACAGAAAAGAGTACAGAGCTGAATGATGGAAAATGATGTTCAGATCTGTGTGTGTGTGTGTGTGTGTGTGTGTGTGTGTGTGTGTGTGTGCGTGTGTGCGCGCGCGTGGTTTATAGCCATCCATTAATAATTCATGCTGTGGCTAAATGACGAGAGAGTCAGAGCGACTTCAGCACCCTCCCCCAGCCCCCAGCACCTGCTCCCTGCCACAGACCCCTTTAGGGCACCACCCACCCGTCCCTCTCTCTGCCTGGGACCAGAAGCGCCTGCCTGTCATGTCATACAGCACCTGACATGCCTGTGACAAATACTGACACCCTGCATCAGGCCTTTCCTTCCACCCGCCCAAAATAAAACGGGCGACAATGTGGCGATTCATCTTCCCTCCCGTTGTCGGCCCTGCCCTGCCCTCGGGGGAGGGGGCCAGCTGGAGCATCCCCAGGATACAGGCGTCCGTCAGTGCCCGTGGCAGCCTATCAGGTGCGACCCCTGGGACTGGCCTTCAGTGATGTCCCAGGTGCTGCTCGAAGCCTCCAGCGGGGTGCAGAATGCGTGCTATTCCTTCCCTGGAGCCCCCCTTCCAGATCCTTGGTGCGGTTTGTCCCAGCAAATCTCGGGGAAGACCTTCCCATTCTTCACCAGAAAAGAAGTCCAGGACACGCCTGTCTCTGCTCCTCCGTTCCCACATTGGCAGGGGCACTCGCAGTCCCCACGTCTGGGACAGAGGTCGGAGGTCTGAAGCCCAGTCCCTCCTTCCAGCAGGGCCAGTGGCTCAGCCCAGGGCCGCTCTCGTCACCCCACACTCACTCCGCAGTGGGACGCAGAACTCAGAGCAGCTCACAATAAATACAGCCAAGGACGCCAGGCTGTGGCGGGAAGCGGCATCACTGAAGACCTAAGAGGTCAGAGGAGAAGGCCGCCCGCACACGCTGGACCACTGGGTGCCCATGACCCTGCCGTAGCCCGGCTGCTCACTCCCCCACCCCCACCCCCGTTTACCTTCCCTTCACTGTGCCTTTTCAGCAGCCACCTCTGGAGCGACACGCCGCAGGGCCAGCTGCTGCAGGTAGCAGAGCCGCCTCGGCGACCACATCCAGGGGGCCTGTGCTCTGGAGATGGAGGACACCAGCAGAGGGGGAGGGGGAGGGGGCCGTGGATGCTGGTCAACGGTAAGTGATGGGGAAACTAAGGCAGGAGGGGTGAGGAGCAATGGAAGAGGGCGCTGCCCTCTTGCTGGAGGGTGAGCTGGACAGCCTGCCCCTGGCCATGGGCTGTGGGTGAGCAATGCTCCAGGCAAAGGCCCAGATGGTGCAGCGCCCTGAAGCGTTCCAGGGTGGCTGGAGGGAGGAGGGCGCAGCAGATGAGGTCGGAGAGGTTCTGGGCCTAGGTGGCAGGGGCTGCTGGACACTGTAAGAACTTTGTGCCCTGAGGGGCAGGGGCAGCTTGGGGGTCTTAAGCAGTGGAGCCCCCTGACTTAGTCAGGCTTTCACAGGGTCTGGCTGGCTGCTGTGTTGAAGATGGCCCTAAGGGACAAAGGCAAAAAAGCAGGAAGCCAGCTGGGCCAGGGGTGGGCAGCGGGTGCAGATGGGGTGGGCGTGCTGGCAGCTGCGAAGCCCTCTGCAGTGGGTGTGGGTGCGCAGGAACAGCGTGTGGGTGATTGCAGGCTGCCTCCTCTCAGAATCACGTGTTCCGCCCACATTCTAGAAGCTGCCCCTGGCTCACCCTCACTGGGGAGTGAAGGCCCTGCTGCCCAGCACACCTGGCCCTGTTGACACCATGCAGGCCAGCCCCAGGGAGAGTGACCATGGGCCTGTGAGGCAGAGCAGCTGGCCCATTCCCTAGATGGTGTTTGACATGTTAGACAGCCCTGGTGGCCCTGGCGGGAACTGCAGGGGAGGAGGAGGCGGCACAGCCCACCACAACCTTCCACTCCAAACCATTCCTTGAAATCTCTGGCTTTCTCTCTTAGGCCTGGTGTAGGGGCTGCCCGCCACTGCCCACGGCCTCTGTCAGCTTGGCTCCTGCCTGACAGACTTCTGCTGCTCCGCCTCCGTTTCCCTTCCTCCTGCCTCAGCTCAAGTCTCTGAAAAGAAGCAATTAAGTGAAAAAAAAATGAACTGCCTAGAAAAAAATCATGTAGGTAAGTAAAACCCCATTTTCAAAAAATAAATTATATGCTTATAATAACATTGAAAATAACCCACCAAATAGGTGAACCATAGGATTCTCTGGAAGCTTGTGTTTACTTCTTTGTTTTTGTATTTGCCAAATCACCTACAGCTTACAGAAGGCGTCATTGCCTAAAGGGAACAAACATGGCCTTGGGACCAGACAGCCGGGTTCATTCCGATCTGATCTGCTCTGGTCTGGCCTCTCAAGGCCTTTCTGCCTCTTGTGTAAGAGAATTATGAAACTCCTCCCTCTGTGGCTGTCACGGGAGTCACGGGTCACAGGCTGGTACACGGTGAGAGCCGGTGAGTGACAGCTCCACAGGCAGCCCGCGCTGCTCCTAGAAGTCGCAGGAAACAAGTATTTTGCAGGAATAATTAAAACATAAGCCAGAAGCCAGGCTTGGGAGGAGGAGAATTAAAACTTGTTCTAATCTTCAAAGCGTGCGAATCTGAGGCGTCCATGTTTGGAACATTTCAAAGCTTCCTGGAATCTGTCTTCATTTGGTGCCCAAGCACTGGGGAGAGGCGATAAACAGGCCTGCAAGCGGGAGTCAATTAGCAGCGTTGGGCGTGGGAGGCGCTCTCCTACAACAGTCTCCTGTCGGGGGTGGCGTGGAGTGTGTTTAGGGTGAGGTGTATACAGAGTTTTTTCATATGTGTGGTGAGTGTGTGTGTGTGTGTGTGTGTGTGTGTGTGTGTGGTGCTCGGCATGTGTGTGGTGTGAGTGTGTGGGGGGGGTGTGGTATAGAGGGATGGTTACAGCCATGGCGTCCAGTGCTGGCACAAGCTGAAAGGGTAGATGCATAACTAACTCTTCAGGTTCACCTTCATCATTAGCCTGTGCCCTTGTCACATACCTGGGCTGGGCCTTGGAGAGCCAGGTAGGTGTACAGAGGGTGCAGAGACCAGGTCAAAGCCACATGCCCATGGATAACCTAAGCATGTCTAGAACGGCTATGCCTGGTGTGCCTCTGGGGGGATGGTGGCAGGCTAGAGGACCATATTGGTCACTTAAGAGGCTGGGCTGA
Source organism: Tamias sibiricus (assembly GCA_025594165.1). Classification (NCBI taxonomy): domain Eukaryota; kingdom Metazoa; phylum Chordata; class Mammalia; order Rodentia; family Sciuridae; genus Tamias; species Tamias sibiricus. Next base: position 174,777,707 of record CM046658.1, on the reverse strand, counting down.
GCAGGCTACCCAGGAAGGGGCTGCCTTCCTGCCAGTTCTTCTCTCTGGGTAGATCTCCAAATCGTGTTGCTACGCATTTCCTGCGGTGCCATTGCCCGCGGGGTCTCCAACTCTGCTGCTTGTAGGCCGAGCCTCCGGCACCCCATGCACAGCTCCATCGCTGGCTGGTCAAGGCCAGCTTACCTGTGTACTCCTCCATCCCCACAGGACGGACAGGGCCAGAGGCCTGGTCCCCAATGCCTGGCACCTGGGAAGTGGCGGGAATGAGCAGGAGCAGGGTCCTGGCTGCCCCAAGGCAAGTCAGAAGAGCTGTATGCTGGGCACACCGTGCAACCTCTCCAGGCCGCAGTTTCCTTGCCCAAGAGGTGTAGAAGCCACGGGAAGGAATGTGGGCAACTTCGAGAAACTGGGAATGGTCAGTCCTTTACAGGCAGCCAGGAAGGGACCCCCAAGGAATTTGTCTGGTAGAGCCTGAGTAAGCAGGAGAAAGGTCCTCCTCAATGCCTCCAGAAGCAACACAGCCCATGTCACCTGGGCCCTAGCCCAGCCAGGCCTGTGCCAGGCTGCTGGCCTACAGAACTCCAAGGTAATACATTTGTGTCCCGTAAACACTAAGTTTGTGGTAATTTGTCACGACCACCATAGAGGATAAGCACAGCCCTGGTTAGCATTTTTGCAGAGAATCGAGGAGCACTTGCATGAAGGATGGGAAGAACCACCCAGAGGGAGGGAAAGAAAAGGTGCCCGTGGATGGAAGAGGACCCTGCCTTACACACTGACTTGGTGGAGGCAGACAGAGCCAAGACCAGGGGAAGCAGAGATGGGTTTCCTGATCTGGCCTTGTTGCTCACTCTTTGTTGGCCACTGCAATACACCACCTCTCGGGCTTCTGCCTCCTCAGCTGGGAAATGTGGACTTGGACCTGGAGACTTCACTTCCAAAGTGCTTCCCATGCACCACGACAGTCTCCAAGCCATCGACCCAGAGCAGCCACCTTGGACTGGGTTTGAGGTCACTGTTTCTTTAGGTGGAGAAGAACTGAGCTCACTGCTGCCTGGGTTCTCAGCATCTGCACTTGAAATCATCACCAGGCCCGCCATGGACACAACGAGCAAGACCACTCGGCGCCCACTGCAATGTCTAAACTGCCCACAGAGAGAAGGTTTTCATGGATTGTTTGTGAAATTAACCATTGACGGAGATTTAGAGAAAGCCTCTCGCAATTCCTGGTAATGGGCTGAAGGGGGCGCTGCTCTGGAGTTCCCAGGAGTCCAAGTGGGATATCTGGGAACTGAGGATCGGTGAGGGAGAGGAGTAGAACTCTAGGCAGAGGGAAGGGGTAAGGGACAATCTACCCACCCCTAAGAGGACCCAGCTGCCACAGGGCTGAAAGTCAGGCTGAGAGGACACTTCTGATGTGTCGTTCAGGCAACACGACCCAAATCACCAGTCCATCAAGACACCGGAGCTGAGGACAAAATGCAAACAAAGCACAAATGGACATGCTGCTGTCTGCTTCTTTCATCCAGGAAGCCTTGTTGGGAAACGACCCACAGAGGGGCTTGGACAGGAACATACAGTGTCCCAGTAAAGGGAGTCACTCTCTGGCCTAGAGCATGCGCTGTCCCTCACCAAGGACAGTAGTGGTGCTTAGTAAACTGGGACTTGTCCCCAAGCCCACATGGGGCAGTCTGCCCTCTGGCTCCCCTCAAAGGGTCCACCTTCAGTGAAGGGCTGGGGAGGGACAAAGCCTACATGGCTTGGTGGCTCGAGGACTACAGGTGGTGAAGGCCAGGGACGTGGGTTTCCGTCATCAGGGACACCCCAGCTGCTTCTCCAAACCTGGAGACACTGAGCCGGTCACTCTGGATGTCTGTGGCACTCCCCCTCCCCACCCACTCCTCTGCTTCTTGCTCCACCTGCCCCTCCCTGTTGCACCTGCTGGTTCCCTCCTTCTGACTGGCTCCTGTGCCCTGCTCTCGCTGGCCTTGGGCCTCTGCACATGTCACATCCTTCTGGCTCACTCCTGGACAACCTTAAGGACTTGGCTTTGGAACACCCGGCAGCAGCCCAGGGAAGCTGTACCAGGTCCCTGCTCAGTGCCCCCACGGCCCGTGGAAACCTTTATCCATCACCTGGTTTTGTCATTTCCCAGTGATCTCTGCCCTGCCGGGTCAGAAGACTCAGCGAGGGCTTGGATGGAACCACGTTCACCTCTCTATGCCCAGATCTCAGGGTAAAAGGTGTCCCCAGGAAATCCTGGCTACAGGACTGAATGTGCTGGACTCAGTAGAGAACAGGACACAGAGTATTCTACGCATACCCTGGGGACACCAGCAGTGCGTCTCATGTGAAGGAAGCAAGCGCCACCCACCCAGCAGAGGGCAAAGTCAAGGTCCTCCGTGTTGAGCTTTGATGGCCACAGTCGGGGACAAGAGAGCCTACAGGCGACCACAGGAAGCACATTCCTGCTCTCAACTGAATGGGAAAGCCTGGCTCACAATGCACACTCACTCTGCTGGGACCCGGGGTGGAGGGGACCTACCGTGTGCGGGGTTGTGTAGGAGCCCTGTTTGAGGAGATGGCTTAAATTGCGGTTGACTATGGGCCATGGAGATTTGGGCATTGCCGCCGTCCGTAGTCTCACGGGACTTGGCCCGGGATCTCAAGTAACTTGAGCCGAGATTGCTGATCGGGTCTGCGCCATTTTTTAGTGGTGTGTGTGTGTGGTGCGTGTTAGCTGTTGTTAGAGCCAGAGAGAAAAGTTATCAGAATAAAAAGCTGTTTGTTTCCAGTTCGCCTCCGAACTTCTTCCCGCGGCTTCGTTGCTCCAAGCGGCCATCGCTTCAGGTGGCAACAGGGTTGGACTGACCAGCTCAGGATTAGCAGCTCAGAGGCTGTTCCAGACCCTCTGGAAGGGGCGGCCAAACCAAATAGAACCCCCGCCCCAGCTGCATTTATTATTCTGCAAGCTTAAGAAATGCCATTCAGCTTCATTAAGATGGGCCCACCATGGACCATCCATGAGCTGTAGCATGGCAGAGAAGGCAGGGACTGGGCAGAGAAGGAAGGAGGCCCAGGGGAGTAGCCTCTCTGTGCAGGAAGAAGCCCCCAAGGAAGGGTTTCCTGGGGGGCTCAGGCCCCTGGTATCATGGGGAGTAGGGATCAGAACGGCATCATAATTAATTTAGAGAGAGCACCTCCTCCCTCCCGTTTCAATCATTCAATCCTCTAATTTCCCAGCGATTTAATTAAAGGATCTTCCTCCTTACAATAATGTCTTATTTCCTTCAGAGCATCATCAGAAGAATTAGAAGCCAATAAAGCTGATCTGATTGTAGCTCTTTCCCAGATCTAGACTATCAGAACAGACAGGAGCCACCAGGATGACTGACTGTACCCAGGGCAGAAAATTGAGGCCTAGAGAGAAGGGAAGCCCTTGGGGTCACACAAGGGCTGGGGGCCAGAATCAGATCATGGCCACCTTTCACTCCTTCTATCCCACCTCCCTCGGGGCAGAAAGAGTTGTCACCTCTAACCAGTGACCCCAACGTATTCCCTTTGAAAATGTTGTGAAAATTTAAATAGAACATGAGTGTAAAACTGCTTGTTCAATGGAAATAAAACACAAATATATTTACAGTTTCTATGAGTCTGGCCCTGTAGACCCAAGCATCTAGGAGAGGGGTTAGTAAACTGTTATCTCTGGGCCGAATCTGGCCCATCCCCCATATAAAGTTTTATTGGACCACTACTACCATGATTCCTGTATGTCCCATTTCTGGCTCCTTTCCTGTTACAACAATGGAGTTGAAGAGTTGCAACAGAGACCTCGAGGCACACAAAACCTAAAATATTGACCTGGCTCTTAAAAGAAAACAATGGCCCATCCTCACAGAGCTCAAAAGCCCATCAAGAACCATCCAAGGAGCTGGGCGCGGTGGCGCACGCCTGTAATCCCAGCACTTGGAAGGCTGAGGCAGGAGGATCGCAAGTTCAAAGCCAGCCTCAGCCATGGCAAGGCACTTAGCAACTCAGTGAGACCCTGTCTCTAATAAAATACACAAAAAAAAGGGGGTTGTGGTTGAGTGCCCCTGAAGTCAATCCCCGGTACCAAAAAAAAAAAAAAAAAAAAAAAAAGAACTGTCCAAGGACTAGAGACCCAATAGACTACCCTGAAGCACAGGTAGTAGTGACAACTGTCAACTACGGGGTGTGCGTTCTCACGCCAGTGTACCAGGTTCATGGGGTGGCCGGGCCTGGAATACTGCCATGCAGATCCATACATCAACCCCATAACTGGTGAGGACACCCCCACTCAGGGACACTCTGGGATCCGCGTGGCAAGCACAGCACCTAGGAGCCCTTCCCTTTGACACCTGGGACTGGGTGGCAGGTCTGGGACTGGCACAAGCTTTACTTTCAGCTCACCCAGAATCCTGGCCTCGGGACAGCAGGCCAGACACTGACCAACTGAACTGGATGGAAAAAACAGTGCACGCCCGGCCCTCGGCTTCCTCCTGTCCGGCCTTCCACACATGAGGGCCCGGCTGCGTGCTGGCAGAGGGGCTGTGCCCTCCCCACACTTGAGGACTGGCAGTCTGCAGGGCTTTCCACCCAGCAACTCCCCCCCGCCCGTCACACTGTGCTCCCGCCCACACACCGTGACCTCTGGGGGTGGTTCCAGCAGCCGCTAACTGCCAGAGCTGCAGGGACACTGGGAGACCCTCCAGTGGGACTTGAAGGGTCCCCTCCAGGAACAGCAGGTGCTCTGGCCCTCATGCGATCAGTCCCCATTGAGAAGACCCTCACACCAGGTTCAGATGCTGGTGGCAGCGGTGTCATGCTTATTTTGTGCACAGGGTGTCTTTCTCACTCTGTCCTAGGGTCAGGTTGGCATGGACCTCCCCACTTTAGAGATGTGCAGAGGAAGGATAAGGACAAGGCAGATCACAGGGAAGAGATGGCTTTAGGGTGACAGATATCCCAACAACGCCTTTGCGTACTGCAAAGAGACAGGTGCTTTGGGTGGGTTTCAAGTCTTGCGGGGCTGGGAACAGACTTCCAGCCCCACGGTGTCCACGGTACCTTCCTTCTGCCTGGAAGGCACCCAACATTTGAGTCACCTTGGAGAGAGGATGGCTGGATCCCCCATCACGGGAGGGCCTTGTCCTTGCAGTGGGGGTAGCTTTGCAATGACCTCCTCCTAGGTGTCCCTTCAGCCTCCTTCAGGTACAAGGTCTGGGCAGTGGGGTCTGCTGCAGCAAGGGGCCAAGGCTTTCATGAGGGAGGGGCAGAGAGAGGGACAAGCCTCTCAGAACCATGGTGAAGGCTCAGCCTCCTTGAGACTCACGCCTCGTCACACAGGGCTGTCTCCCGGGACTTACTGGCTCTGTGACACAGGATGAGTCCCTTCCCTCCTGTTTGCTATTCTACAACACAAGGCAGCATGGTGGTCTCTAGGCCCAGCCATGACACCCTGTCCTTGATTCGCAGTCTCTGCTCTGCATTCATAGTACCCCTGGATTTATGTTTCCAAAATTCACCTGTTGAAACCCCAACCCCCAAAGTGGCGAAGATATCAGAAGGAGGTGATTATGTCACGAAGGCTCCATCCTCAGTGTCCTGAAGAGGAGCCGGGGTTGCCTGTACGTAGTTAGTGGTGTTCACCTGCAATCCCAGCAGCTCAGGAGGCTGAGGCAGGGGGATCACAAGTTGGAGACCAGCCTCAGCAACCTAGCGAGACCCTGTCTTCAAAAGAAAAGGGGTGATGGCCGGGCACTGGGGGAGTAGCTCAGTGGTAGAGCACCCCTGAGTTCAACCCCCGCACAAAGAAAAAGAAGAGCCTTGAGTGAGCTGGTCCTTCCCGTCCACCACATGAGGCTGCCGCTCGAAGGTGCTACAAGGAGAGTGGCCCCACCAGACGCAGAATGTGTGAGCTTCCCATTACTACAACAAAATGCCCAAATAATCAACTTAACAAGAAAAAAGGTTTATTCTGGCTCACAGTTTTGAAGGTTCCAGTCCGTAATCCGTCGGCCCTGTTGCGTTGGGCCTGTGGCCAGACAGCACATCTTGGGGAGAGCATGTGGCAAAGGAAAACTGCTCTTCTCGTGGCCAGGAAGTAAAAAGGAGAGAAAGGAAGGGGATGGGTCCCATAATCCCCTTCAAGCCCATGCCTCCAGGGACCCAAAACCTCCTGGTAGGTTCCCCAGATCTTGACTGCACCACCCTGGGGACCAAGCCTGTGACAGTCGGGCCTCTGGCGGCCCCTCCAGATCCAAGCTGTAGCGCTGAGTCTGCCAGCACGTGGGTCTTGGACTTGACAACCTCCAGAACTGTGAGGAATTCACATCCGCCATCCACAAGCCACCAGTCTAAGGCCTCTGGTCAGGGCAGCGCCAATGGGCTGACTCCTACCCTCCAGCCTCTCTGCCACTCTCGCGCTCAGCATGGCTCTCACAGAATAAAAACGATGACAGTGACCTTAAGGATCCCAGCAACCCTTGTTGGTATAGGTGGTGGGATCTTTAAGAGGAAGGGCCTGCTGGATGCTTCTGCTAGGCCAGGAAACCGAGGTGCCTCCTCTCGCTGACGCCTACACTGTGGCTCAGGGAACTACTGCATGGGGCTCTGACCTTGGACCCAGCACGGGCCAGCCGCTCCCCACGCTTCTCTGCAGAGAACCAGTGGCCAGGTTTACAGAGCCCCGACTGGGGGGGACTCCCAGTGGCCATGCTGGGACCTGCGAGCACAGGAGCCAGGGAAGCCCCCAGGCCTTGTGGAATCTGCCTCTGAGGTGCACCATCCAGCCCCTGGGCAGTTTGCCTCCAGTTGGCCCCTTTCCAGGTTCTCCTGTCCCTATCACACACCCGGGGGACAGGGCTGCTGTCTGGGGTGTCTCTGATCCATGGTCTGGTGTGGGCACTTGGGAGAGAGGAAGAACCAGGATTGAGAGAGCCCTGGCCTCCTTCAGTTCCCACAGGGGCCTCAGGCCTGCCACCACCTCTGTCCCCACAGTCCTTTCTTCTCCCTTTGTCTGCCTGGTGGCAGTTAATGTGCCGAGCCCTCGCTGCCTTCTTAGCCTGCAGGAAGTATAACGACTGTTATCTACCACAAACCACCGAAGCCTTAAATTACAGCAGGAATGGTGACAGTGACAGATTAGAATTTTTTAAATCAAACCCAAACGTGTCCCGTCACGGCTAAGAGAAGGGCGAGTTGACGTGAAAATAATTTACTTAGAGAACTTTGCGGAGCATGGTAAATTAAGCCCCCGAAGCACACTTTTCTCCCCAGCAAAGTATTAGTCACTTAATTGATTCCCAAAGACTTCCTGCTGTGACTGAAACTATCAGCACCAGGAGGGACTGGGAGGGACTGGGAGGGACGGTCGTGAACCTGGAGTTCTTCCAAGGGCGGGATGGACAGCTCACTTTGAAATCTTAAAAGGGGTGGAGTGGGAGATGGATTTGGAACCAAAGAGTCTTTCTTCTCCAGCCTTGAAAGACAGAGCTGAAGAACCAGGGGAAAATCGCCAGTGACGGCAGCTAATGAATTTTAAATACTTATTACAAGAAAAATAAATTTGCTAAATTAGTCCTGTAGATACAGGTTAAAAAATGAGTCACTGTCTCCTCAAAAATGCAAAACTCAGAGCAATTAGTGCAGTCAGCCAGGTAGAAGGCCATGTCACGTCCACAATGCTGGATCCTTGGCCAGGGTCACCCTACCCCAGCGCTGCTCAGCCCAGCACATCGCCTCCAGGGTCACGGGCTCTGGGGCTCTTCTGTGAAAGTCTCTGCACGTTCCCTGAGAGCACTCACCCCCCCCCCTCCCCCAGGACTGCCTGGGAGCTGAATGAGCTGCACACAGGAGGGACAGGAAGCTCCCCAAAGAGGCCCTTGTGCACAGGGGCCACTAATTCCTGCCTGTCCAGGGCGCCTGCTCCTCTCTCTTGGTTAACAGATGGGAGCCTGCGAGGGGAGTCCAGGCTGCAGACGGACGGCCCGTCCAGAGGGGGCTCAGGCCAGCTGGGCTGCAGAGCCCCTATGCAAAGAGCCAGGGCCTCTGGGGACCAGGTCAGCTGAACACTGCCCTCAGTTTCCTCCCCTGTCCCAAGTGTCACAGGGCACTCTTGGTGGCTCAGCTGTCCCTAGCACAGGCTGGCCCTGGGCTCCTGTTCCTTTGCTGGGTCTTGCTCACACTTGGTCTCATCTTAGCTTCATATAAAAGACTTGCCTCTGACCTCTGCCCCCAACCCCTGGCCTCACTCTGCCCTCCTCGTGTCAGGAAAGCAGATGCGGGTCACTTACCCAGCCACCATCTTCTTAACTCTAATAGGGACAGAAGAGTTGGCAGAGAGGGATGTTGGTTACATGTGCAGATCTTGCTTGGGCTCAGTTCCTGGTTCTGTCTTTTCCTCTGTGACCTAGAGCAAGTTACTTAACCTCTCTAACATTCCCCATCAGTTAAATTCTCATGAGAGCACCTATCTCACTGGGCAGCTGTGATGGTGACAGCATCGTAGCACTGGCACAAGGTCATCACTGTAGATGCACCTGTGGTCCAGTCTCCTGAAGACACAGGTGGTGGGAAGCCTGGATCCAACGACGCCTGTCAAAGAGCCTCAAGGGATCTGGCCCAGGCAAGCAACAGGGCACACTGTCAGGCAGGCAGGAAGGGTCACTCAGCCTGTGAGCGCAGGCTTCTGGGCCTGACACCACATGCAAGCTGGGTCCAAAAGTGTCCAAGGACAGAGAAGGAGAGGGACCCTGGGTGGGTGGAAGAAAGCTGCCCCTTGCAGGTCCTGTAATGTGCCAAAGTTGCAGGGGAAGAAAGCCTGGGGAATGGCCCTCCTGCCCCACATGGTCTCCCCACGAGGGCAGCCAACCATTCCTTAGTTCCTGTCTCCTGCCTTTGTCAATCTGGTAATTTGGGGGTGGGTGCAAAAATACAGTCTGTGTCCTGGGGAAGAGCCGGCTCCCCTGAGTGCTCCAGGAGTCTCCCATTACCCTTCCCACCCTCTCCCCTACTAATCACAAACCCTTTGAGGGAGGGGTTGGGGACATTCCTGTTCACCTCCTCCACTCTTAAGAATACAAACAATAACTGATATTTACAGAGTGCGGGCAGGTACTCTGCTAACAGCTTCTCAGCTTTGCTCATTTAATTGTCAATAACCTGAGGAGTTCAAGTCATCCCCAGACCTATTCCAGAAATGAGTAAATGGAAGCTTGGAGTGGTCTAGTAACTCGTCATGGAACTGGGATGAGAAGTGAGAGCTGGGCTGGAGCCAGGTTCTCCACCTCCAAGTTGAACATGTGGCCTGGCCACCCGCACCAAGACCACAGTGAGGCCAGGGGTAAAAGGATGGTCAGTGCAGGTAATGAATGATGGGGTCAGGAAGATGAGGGCTCGTTCAAAGGAAATAAAATGCTAATACCTCCAGAGCACTTCCCCCTCCTCCAACCTGCTGCCAAGGTTACCTGCCTGCAGGGAACTGTTCCTCCCAGCAAGGAATTGCTAATGAGTAGCCCCTGGGTGATTCCATTTCCCCGTCACTTCACCTTTTGGTCACTGGTTACTAGGCAAGATAAGAGGAGCAGGGAGCATAAGAAGAAAGGAAACCTAAAACATATAAAAGGGGCAAGACACTTCCACTCCCTCAGGCACCAACTTGGACCCTCTTCTCTGTGGAGGAGTCTCTCTCTCTCTCTCTCTCTCTCTCTCTCTCTCTCTCTGTGTTCTGTCCTTTAAAAAAAACTTTTCGCTCTTGCCTCGGTGTTTCTTGGGGGGTCAGTCTTCAGCACTGGGGATTGGGACTTGAACCTGATCTCAACACCGGTATCAACAGTGCTGTCTGGACAGGACTGTCCAGGGGCGTCGCTCTGACTTTCTCATTCTGGGTCTACCAAGGCCCATGGCCTCTCTGGGGTTCAGGGGTAAAAACACTATCACCTTGGGTCTCACATCTGTGCCCTCTAGAGACTGGCTGGCTGGTGTCTCCACATTTCCCTGAGGCACCGCCCCCAGCAAATTGCTGGAGGCCACAGCAGGTGGCTTACAGCAGGATGCCTTCCCTAGGGGCAGAGGCCACTTCCTCCTGTGATAGAGCAGCAGCCCTGAAGCTTCCCCAGATGCCCTGGGGCCCTGGGGGAACCCTGCAAGGGGAGGTGAAGGTGGTCATGGGAGGCCAGGTGCAGGCTCTGAGCCCAAGCCCTGGGCTGCTGTATCTGCAGCCACATGCCTGTGCACCCCCCCCCCCCCCCCCCCCCACCTAGAGGAAGGGATCTCAGAGCACTCAGCCTGGACCTCAGTAAGCCTGAGGTGGGTGGTGGAGGTGTCAGTCTCCAGGTAGGCAGCCCTCGCCTGGTGGCCCACCTCGCAGGCAGCAGATCTACCAGGAGCACAGACCAGGGATCTGAGTCACACAATGCTGTGCCCCACAGGTGTCTGATGGTCAGTTTACAGCTCCTCCCAGACACAGAGTGGAGAAGGGGCACTGCCACCTCTTGGCTGGCCGTGAATCAGACACTGGCCACCTAGAAGCAGAAGTGAAGATCACTGACCCCAGAAAGAAGGCCCTGAAGGCCGCCTACGTGCTTAGGGAAAGAGCACCACCAGCTGTGAAGTAAGGGCCTGGGTCTCAGGTGGAATGTTCCAGGTGGGGCCAAGCGGAGATCTGAAGCTGGGCAGGGGACTATGAGCCCACCCCCCACCTCCCAGCAAGGAGCCAGAGACACACAGGCAGGGGATGCTTTTATTCCATCCACCTCGCCGCCTCAGACCGGCAGGTGAAGAGTAAAAGTGCATTTTTCCTAAAAGCAAAAGAATCCCAAGATGGTAAGCTGGGCCCTGTGAGGGGTGGTAGCCACTCCACGTGACCACGAACGCCCACATGTGAGGACAGTAGGGCTCTGGAGAGCACCAAGACAACCCACCCACCCGCCCAGTGGCGACCCAAGACTGTAAGGCCACTTGCTGTGTGGTGGCTGTCTCCCTGCCCCCAGACCACACAACAGGCCAGATGAGGACGGGCACCTAGAGGGCACTGGGGACTGGGATGTGACTGGGGAGATGCTGAAGGGGCAGTCTCTGGAGTTGAAGCCAGGGGCAGTGCGGGCAGGAGCACTGACGCACATCCTCCCAGAGCAGACGACACAGGCCGGGGCGTCCGTGCCAGGGAACGGGCTCCTGGGCTGCTGGTGACGCAGTCGCCCTGACCACCCAGAGGAGCACCAGGAGAGTCCTGTGTGGCCACCACAGGGGTGCGCAGGAAGTGCCACTCTGTGCGGCAGACTGCTGGTGACGCTGGGGTCCCCTAGAGCTCCTGGGCTGGCTGCTGCTCGGCCTGCTCCTCCAGGGGCTGCACGGCCTCCTGCACGTAGACGATGAACTCCGAGGCCTCCCCACCCTGGGTGTAGACGGTCACCGTCTCAATGCCCTCCACGTCGTCGGAGGACACCACCAGGTGGTGCTGCTCGGCCAGCTCCACAGAGGCTTGCTGGAGGGTCTCCTGGATCATGACAGTGTGGTTGGAGCTGGGCTCCTCGTCGGTGACCTGGGGAAGGCAAGAAGGTGGTCACGCAGGCCAGCAACGGCAACAAGACGCAGCTCTGTGGGCCAGGGGCCTGACCAGGCTGCACAGGTCCTCAGCCACGCCGTGAGAGCTCTCGGCCTGTGTTCTGAAGACAGCAAGGTTCCCTGGCACCAGCAAGGTAGGCAGGGTCCCTCCACTGTGGCAAATGGTGGACCCAAGTTCAAACTCAAAGTTGAGGCTCCCTTCCTGGTGCCAAGCTGCCCCCTGGGAGCCCCAGTGTGGGGGTCACTAAAGGAGGAAGGCGGGAAGCCCCTGTGGGGGTCACTCGGGCCTGGGCAATGGGGCTCCTGGAGGCACACAGCTGGGCAGCTGGTGACAAAGGGACAAGGTTCTCCCAGGTTCCCTGTCTTTCCACACACTCCCAGAGCTCAGCGCTGTGTGAGCACCACCACCAGCCCAGGCAGGGCAGGTGCCCACCAGGACTCTCCCCAGAGGCCTTTAATCAACACTGGTGCCCTAAGCACCCAGGAGGAGGCTTGCTGACGGACACTGGCCACCACAGTGTAGGCAGGAAGCCCCAGGGAGCTCTGGCAGGAGAGGGACCTGCTGAATTCCACAGCCGAGCCTTTCTCTTAGCTCCAAGCTGGAAGAGTCCCTAGATGTGTGGGCTCTGGAATGTTAATGACAGCTGCCTTTGATCTTGAGAAGAGGATTAAAAAACACGGGAAAGATTTAGAAAAAGAGTTGAGATCCCTAGAACTGCAAAAATGAGTGAAGGGTTAGAAAACAAGCCTGGGAGGAAGGCCCACGGGCCCGGGACTGTTTTGGTACTGGATGAGCCTCAGAGGCTCCCAGAGGCCGGGAGGTGAGGCAGAAGGAGCCCGTGCTGCTGGCACTGGCCAGTGAGTGCTAGTCCCCTCCTGGCTGCGAGGCCACGTCTTCGCCCAAGCATTCCACAGCACTTCCGTACACAGCTTCTGCCGGCAGGGACTGCGGCACGTCAGGTACTCCTCTACTCATTCAGCAGGTGTCTGCCACATTTGGAGCCACATGCACACTCCACAGGATGGGGCATGTCGGCCTTGTCACAGAGCAAGCACTCAACATGTGCTGAGTGACCGTCTACCAGGTGCCAGACACTGTGATGCGCACCGAGTGGGTGACACCATGGAGAACCACAGTCCCCACGAGAGCCCAGTCTGGGGACAGGCACACAGTGGAGCACGGTCCACTGCCAGGGGTGACTGGTTCCTGGGGAGGTGCAACTGGGCCTCAGGGAGACCAGGGAGGGCCCGTGGCCTCCAGCAGGTCAGGCAGGGTGGGCTTGCTCGAGCAGCCCCTGTGGCTCCCAGTGATGCTTCTGTCCCCTCCCAGCTCATGATGGGTACTAGGTGGCTCTCTGTCCCTCTGCCTCGCACCTCTGTGACAGGTCATGGCCATATACCCTGTGGTAAGGATCCATCAACTACTGTGCTATTCCAGTTGCTAGGTCAACAGGTGGTTTGTGTTCAACCCAGAGAAAGAACTGGAAAAGGCACCTTTGGGGGCTTCAGCAGTTGTGATATCAGGGACCGGAAGGACTTGTGGACTGATGGAATTCACCGGAAGCTGGAGAGCTATTCTGAGTGGAAACTGCTGATAGATAGATTCAGCCTGGCTTGCTGTTTTAGAATGAGCCAAGACCTTTACTTTTTTCTTCTTTGGCTGTTTATTTCAATTTCATTTAACTGGGAAAATGTACCATGAACCAGGGCTGGAGAAGTGAACACTGGCTATTTCACTTAAAAAGAAAGTGCCTGACAGAAGACAGAATGGGGAGGAACATGCAAGAAGTCCTTCTCCTTCCACGTTAGTAAATTCTACGCAAAGTGAGGAGATGGGGCGGGCTATGCCGAGGTCCTCTCATGCCAACAAGCCCAGGGTGCCCCAGCTAATGTGACAAGCAGCACTCGAGCAGCAGAAGGTGATGAACACAGCAAGATCAACGATCCGCAGTCTAAGACACACCCTGGGACGCGGCACTATCCCTGGGCTTGGTGACTGCCATCGAAGTTGAACCCTGAAGTGAGGAAGCATTCGCCCATAGAACCATCCCACCGGCTGCGCATTCCTGTTCGAGAGACAGCCCTGACACCAAGATGTCCGAGTATGGACGGGGCTGAAGTCCTGGCAAGGACCAGGAGGACCGTGCCCGGGGGCCCTTCAGGGGCAGCACCCCTTTCCCACTCCCAAGGGAATGCAGTGGGTGCACACTGAGTCCCAGGGCTGGCCCCAGGAGGAAGGGGGAGGGCCTGGGATGGCCAGCATGTGGCCACTGCCCTCAGACACGGGGAAGGAGGCCAGGTGTCAAGGATGACGCCTCCTGCGGGATGGGCAGGTAAGCCACGTGACTGTCATCAACTCTGTCACACTGGGCCGGGGCTTCACAGAGGCAGCGCTCACAGGAGTCACGGTGTTAAAGGGCACTGCGCAGCGAGCAAAGGGCGGGCACATACCCACGGCCCTGCCAAGGCTGCCACCACCTCCCAGTCACCAAATCCCAGGCAGAGTTCATCACCCCCTCCAGAACGCTCCGTGCCATCCGACGCTGCTGACCTGACTCAGCTTAGTCCCTGCTGCTTTCACAACGGGCTACTGGGCTGTTCTGACCCCTCTCCCTGGTTCCAGGACTCCACACAAGGGCTCTTCCTCAGCCCTTGGCAAAAGCTGGAAGGTTCCTGGGTCTCGGTCCTCGACTGCTCTGGGCTCTCCTCTCTGCAGACTTCCTCTTCTGGCTGAGCCAGACTCCAGCCCCCACCCTGGACTCCAGACTGGCATTGGAGTACATGAAAGAGGTGACAGGGACGGCTGTCACATCATGCATGAACAGGGCTGGATGTTGGCCCCGGTGACCCGAGTCCAGAGATCATCCTCAGCTGGTACAGGACAATGGTGACTAATCACTGCAGACTGACAGGAGGAAGTTATTGTCCCTGCCCATCACAAGCAGCTAAGTCTGTCCATATAGCTCTCAACCATTCTCTGTTCAGAATGCTTACGCTGGTAGCTTAATCTATTAGCACAGTCTTAACATTGTTCTCTGTGGCAGAAATGATCTGCGTTCACGGTGTCGTTCCCCCTGAGATGGATCCTCCATTCCCCCAGTGTTGTATTTAATGTGTCCTTCAGCTAAATTATTAGCAGCATAGCTTAGCAGAAAACCAGAGCCCGTGAGAGCATGCAGACGATCACTCAACCAGGCCCTGGGTCCTGCAGCTCTGCCTGTATCAAGGCTCGTCTAGAACCTAGGACAGACCCAGAGCCCAGCTCTTGGGGAGGGGCTCTTAGGGACATGAAGAATAGCTTCCACTGGAGACCCAGTCACTTTGGTTTCGATCCCCACAGTCCACTCACCTGGCAGTGTTGATGGACACCCCACGGGGTAGGAGGCCACCAGGGGTGACTCTGACCACCTTACCCCCTGTTCCTTCCTACTCCCTACCAGTTCTGCCCCTCCTCCTCCTCCTCCAGCTCCCCGCCACACTTTTTGTAAAAGCTACTCCTAGCAGGGTAAGCGTCTCCCTGTGTTTCCCTCCTAACATCCAAGTAAGTCCCAGAAGTCCTCCTCGCTCAGGAAGACCCCTTGAGGAAGACAGGTCCCTCCATCACCCCTATGGTGCTACGTGGGGTGCTGTATGGGCTACATTATACCCATCTCTGTGCCACTGCTCTGAAGACCTGTAGCTTCTTGGGAGCAGGGTCAACCCTGGCTCCTCCAAGCCCAGAGCAGGGCCACACTCTGGGCCATGCATGCAAGGCTTGGGACAGCTCCAGAAGCACCCCTGGCAGAACCTGAGGTGAGGAGAAGTCAGCCACCCAGAGCAGCCACATACTCCAGGCCTGGCAGCTGCCTGGGTCCCCACTATCGTGACTGTGGGGAAAGCAGCATGTCTTCCATGGGGGACACCCATCAGCACCAGAGTCCCAGGGCCAACCCCTGATTCCGCAGAGGGGAGCCCAGCCTCGGAGGGAACAATCTGCCCAGGGCCACGGGGCTGGAAGCTGAGTCCAGATGCTGCGATCTGCAGAGGTGACTTCGCAGCAGGCCACAAGCAGCCTGGCTACCAGAACGCAGCCGCGACACAGCGTGGCTCCTGGCCCTTTGGCAGGTGCTAAGCGGGATTTCCCCAGAATTATCAAAAAAGGAAAGCAGCTGACAGGACAGTGTGAGGACAGGTAGGAGGCTCAGGGACTTCAGCTTCCTTGCTGCTAAGAAAGCAGTACGAAGAATTCTTGGAAAACTGGGAATGAAACCACCATTTGACCCAGCTATCCCACTCCTCAGTCTATACCCAAAGGACTTAAAAACAGCATACTACAGGGACACAACCACATCAATGTTTATAGCAGCACAATTCACAATAGCTAAACTGTGGAACCAACCCAGATGCCCTTCAGTAGATGAATGGATAAAGAAAATGTGGTATATATACACAATGGAATATTATTCAGCATTAAAAGTGAATAAAATCATGGCATTTGCAGGTAAATGGATGGAGCTGGAGAATATAATGCTAAGTGAAGTTAGCCAATCCCCAAAATCCAAATGCCGAGTGTTTTCTCTGATTTAAAGATGCTGATTCATAATGTGGTTGGTGGGGAGGACATGGGAGGATTAGATGAACTCTAGATAGAGCAAAGGAGAGGGAGGGCAAGGGAGGGGCATGGGGGTAGGAAAGGTAGTGGAATGAGATGGACATCATTACCCTAAGTACCTGTATGAAGACACTAATGGTGTGACTCTACTTTGTGTTCAACTAGAGACATAAAAAATTGTGCTCTATGTGTATAATATGAATTGCAATGCATTCTGCTGTCATATATAACAAATTAAAATAAAACAAATAATAAAAAAACAAACAAACAAAAAGAGTGACCCAATCTGCGTAACGATGACAAGGGCAAGTGGCGTGCCAGACTCTGGGCGACGTGCACACACCTCAGCACTGGGGCTTCACGGTACCCCAGAGGTCTCAGTCCTCTGCCTTGGAGGCAGTGGGGCTCGGGCAGGAAGAGAAGCTGCCCCAGGGGCCGCCACTCTGGGGTGCCCACCCTCCCACGCCCCAGGTGCAGGCTGTGCTGCTGTCCCCCTTTCTCCCCGCCTCTGATGGACACAGGACCCAGCTCACTGCCCACAGAGCAAGGACTGAGCCGAGGAGAGGTGGCATTTTAGGGGACACACACCTTCTTCATGATTCTCCACTAGCCTCCTATTCAATAAGACAACGCTGAGGGACTCCTCCATCTACGTGCCCGGGCCTCAGAGATGATGCTCACGGGAATGCTGGGAAGTCTGGCCAAGACAGGAGGATGACCCTTTGGAGAGCAGAGCCCACTGGGCTGGGCTGCACCCTGACAATGGCCAGGAGAAATGTGTAAGAAGAGCATCCTGTCCTACAGGAAGACCATGGGGAAAGGGGCAGCCCTTGGGGAGGCCAGCCTGGGTGGCTTCTTCCTGGGGTAGGCCTCACCCTGGTGCATGGCACCTACACCACTGGAACCCATCCCTGAACACGGGTCCATGTGCTTGAGACACTGCATTAACCACAACCCTGCTGGGACATCAAAACAGTGCACAGATAGAGACAAGGACATTGAAATATGACAGGCAGAGATTGATTAAGGGAAGGAAAAGCTGCAGCTTTCCTGACACCCACAGAGGCTGCACTGAGGGAAGGGCAGGGGCTTTTGCAGCTGGCTACCCAGACAGCACTCAGAACCTGCCGTGGCACAGGATAAACACATCTGCATCACACCTTTCATCCCCGGCTCTCAAAACACTGTGCAGTGTCTTCCTGGGCCCAGTGCCCTTGCCTGGCCAGGTCCTCCTCAGCACCTGAATGGTGCTCATGACTCAGTACTCCTGAGGCACCAGAACTGCCAGGCTCCAGGCAGGCCAAGTCAAACCAGCGTGCTGCTATTGGTCTTCTTGGGTAGCACTGGGGATCAAACCCAGGGTCTCCAGCATGCTACGCAGGCACTCTACCACTGAGCCACACTCCCAGCCTTCTTATCATTTTATTTTTAAACAGGGCCTTGTGAAGCTGCCCAGAGCAGTCTTGAACTTGGGATCCTGCTGTCTCACCCTCCCATTAGCTGGGAGCATAGGCATGCACCACCACATCCAACTTAGCACATTATTTAAACTTGGCTCTGGGCATCTAAAAAAATGGTGAATAAGAAATGAGGAAACCCTCTGTTGGCCCTAAAATGAAAAGAAACCGAAAAGATGCATGGTGAGATGGCATCAGTTTAACCCATATCTGGTTTGTAACCCTTTGAATGAAACTGCCACCATGTACCTCTGTTTAGACACTGCCCATGCTCCCAGGGCCCTGCCGCAAGCCCCTGGTCTACCAGCACTGAAAGATGATGAATGCCTTCGCTCCAGGAATCCCAGGTGGAGAGCCTGCTTAGGATAGTGATTGTGCTTTGTGCTTTCAGGAGAAGAAAGTTCGCCTTCATCTCTGCCACTGTAGCTGCCACCACCAGGAGGTTGTTTTGCTTCAGGCATCCTTCATGTTTCAAATCCATTTTTAAATAAGTTGACCAGGTTCCCATTTATTAAACTGCGTCTTGGGGAATACCCCTTTCTCAGATGTCATTACCGTCCATGGAAGGGAAAGCTCCTGGGGCTGCGGCCCAGGAAATGGACAGAGAAGCCTCGGTTTATTCTCCTCTCATTGGCACTCCTACTGTTCAGGATGAGTTCTCAGGACTTGCAGGAGTTGGTCCCAGAGGCAGCCCTCTGTGATTTCGGGGTGGCAGGAAGGACTCAACACCAGCAAAAGGACACAGCCATGGTCCAGACTATCAACACAGAGCATAGCAGGCATCCATCATGGGTAGGGCTCAAGGAGACAATCTCCCAGGAGGAGGGAAGCTGGGTGCGGGCAGCAGGTGTGTGAGAGTATGGGCATTTACATGGGTATGTGCATGCATTTGCACACACGTGCATGGACGTACATGCAGCTGGGCAGGCATGTGTGTATACGCACACCTGTGTGTATGTGTGCGTGCAGGCATGCAGCTAGGGGAGAAGTGTGTGCCCTCTGTGTTCATGTGTAAATGTGAACGTGTGCATGAACATGGGTGTGTGTGCACATGGCTGTGTGCATGTGTGTGTCTGTGTACACGTGTGTGGATGGGGTCTGGGCAAGGCCTGTGTGCATCCCCCACCTGTAGCTGTCCAGCTGTGTGCAGCTCTACATCTTGACAGGGCCTGCGGCAGCAGAAACCGCTCCTTGTTTACACGTCCGTCCTTCTCCACCCTCCCCGTCTGTTCTGGTTGGGATGTGAGGTGGCCCCCAAAAGTTCATGTGAGACAATGCAAACAGGTTTAGAGGAGAAATGATTGGGTTATGAGAGCCTTGACCCAGTCACCGAATCAATCCCCTGACGGGATTAACCGAATGGTAACTGAAGGCAGATGGGGTGTGGCTGGGGAGGTGGGCACTGGGGGCGTGCCTTTGGGTGTATGTTCTGCATCTGGTGAGCGATTCTCTCTCTCTGCTTCACGACCATCACATGAGCTGCTTCCCTCCACCACATTCTTCCACCATGATGTGCAGCCTCACCTGAGCTCTGGGGAGTAGAGCTGGCTGGCTGTGGACTGGGACCTCTAAAACCACGAGCTCCCAAATAAACTTTCCTCCTCTACAGTTGTTCTGGTTGGGTCTTCTAGTCACAGCAGTGAAAAACCTGACTCCAGCACTGTCCCATCGTGTGAAACTACTTGCTCCCTGTGCTCAGTACTTCTCATGATGACCTAAACAGGCAGGCCCCTCGCAGTTTCTGGTGTTTTGGGATCCTTTATCTTACCTAGTTCCACACAGCTCTGTGAGGAAGGCAGGACAGAAAGGATTCCCACCCAAAGGTGAAAGGAAGGAAGGGGTTCAGAGAGTTTACAGGATCTCAGTGGTAATGGATGATTCTAGAATCTGAAGCTATGCACAGAGCCTCTAAGGTCCACAGTCGTGCTGTTGGTTCTCTGTACTATGCAGGAGCCCCTGTGACCCTCAGGATAAGGTCCCAGCTCTCCTGCTACACAGGCGAGGACCTTCCTGCCCGCACCCACACACGCTCAACTCTGATTCTGGAACACACTGTCTTGCCTCTGAACTTCCTCCTTTGCTCCTCCACCAGCCTGAAGCCCCAACCACACCCTTTCCCTGAAGATCCTATCTTGCCCTTGGGAACTGAGGCATGAATCCCCTTCCAAGAAGCCCCCAGGCTCCCTGAGCCAGTGTTCCCACAGAGCCCTGTGTTGACACCTGCCGTGCTCACCCTGGGGCTGCAGCCATGGTGTTGTCTTGTTGGTACTGGGGATTAAACCCAGGGAGGGTTAGCCACTGAGCCACATCCCCAGCCCTTTTAAATATTTTATTTAGAGACAGGGTCTCGCTGAATTGTTTAGGGCCTCTCTTAAGTTGCTGAGGCTGGCTTTGAACTTGCAAACCTCCTGGCTCAGCCTCCTGGGCTGCTGGGATTACAGGCGTGCCATCACGCCTGGCACAGCAATGATTCCACTCATCCCTGAGAAGGTACAGCCTGCGCCATGCTCCCCTGCCTTGCTGGAGCCTGGCCACTCGGGGATTCCTCCTTCTTGAGTGAGTCAAGGAGTAAGGAACACGGAATGTGCTCAACCTGCTCCTGTGACCTCCAAGGAAGGCCCAGCTGACTGGAGGAGAGAAGGGCGAAGCCACTGCCAGGAGTGGCTCTGTGCTACGCACCCACAGGAGTGGGAGGAGGCACCTGGAGTCACTGCAGTGGGCTCACCTGGGCAGCTCGGACGTCCTGCTCCCCGTGGACTTTCCACAGGCATGGGGCTCTTGTTTCTGAGGGCACCCCACCACAGCCTGGAATGCTGCCTGATGGGGGGCTCACGTGGTATAACAGGCTCTTGGCCACCTTCCCAACAAAGCTAGCAGATGGGCAGACTGGCAGAGGTCAGCGGGGTCAGAAGTGACCGGGAAACCAGAAGATGGAGGGAAACAAGCTTCCGGCTTATGGGGATGCATCAGCACTTGACCGGCACGACAGAGAGTGGCTTCTGTGTCTGGACACCTCTGAGTGGACAGCCAGTCACTGGGCAATTTGTTGTGACCAGCCACCCAGTCTGTCTTGGGAAGTCCAGTTTCTCATGGGCTAAACCCCCACTATGCCTCAGATGACTTTGGGCCCTCTTCTGTCCTGAGAACCTAGTACCTGTCAGGTGCCTCACTGGAAGATGGAGACCCAGATCCTGAACACTGCAGGGCTCACAGGAGTCAGAGTAGGAGAAGAGGCACACAGAGAGGAGGAAGAGCCAGGCGGAAGCAGCAGCCTGGCGGAAACCTGACGGCCAGTGTAGTGACACTCCGCACAACCAGAGCACAGGATATGAGACGGACACAGAGGAAAATGACCAGAGAGGATCTCAGAAGTCACATCTTGGAGGACTTACATGGATTTCAAATGTGACTCTAAGATTAACGGGTGCCTCTCCATTAGACAGGAGCGAGAAATGATCAGACCTCCAGTCAGTCCCTTTCTCATGGAGGGCAAAGGCTTGGAGGCTGAAAAGGCCTGGAGGTTGGAGGGAGGGATAGGTCGGCATCCACCCAGGGAGGATGCGGCCCAAACACAGCCGAGGGCACAGGGTGCAGGAGGCCACAGAGTAGTGTCCCCCACAGTCACACACCACTCCTCCTTACCCTGCTCCAGGCAGGCTCTTATGCCTGGACCTCCCCAGACCTACCCTGTCCCCGGGGTCTGACTGCCACCCACCTGTCACTCTTCCCCCTGCCTCTGCCCGGCCTCTGCAGCACCGGGCTCTCTGGCATTTCCCTCACCCCTCCCTCTGCACAGTTCTCTCCTCCCTCCTACTGCCACCCAGCGGTGTCCTCTGGTCCTTGCTGCCTCCCCCTCCTCTTCTGGACCTTGAGCAGTGCCCCCGCGTTCAGCTAGGACCACTTCTCTGTCCACACCCCCCCTATAGCTTCTCAGCCAGACTCTCCTCAAATATTGGCTTAGGCTCATGACTGCTAAATCTATCTCTAGCAGACCTCTCCCCTGACACCCAAACACGCAGGGCCTCGTCCCTGCTGGATGCAGACTCCAGGGTATCAAATGGCGACTTCCAGTTAACAGCCGAAATCCAACTACTCCCCCCATCCCGAGGCTCCTCCCTGCCTTGGCCTCCTCTGGGCAAGGGGCATCACCACTTGCCCATTTTCCCAAACCAAAGGCTTTGAACCACCAAGACCCTCTTCTCCTCTACACACTCCATGTCCACAGCACCAGCAGGAGCAGCGGCCTCCTGTGAAGACGCAGCTGGCGCTCCCAGGCCCCTCCTCGGCAGGCACACCTGGGCAAGCACCCCTGAGCACGCCACAGCCGTCTCCATGGGTCTGACCATAGGGTCCTTGGGCAGCTTCTTCTCATGTCCAGGGGTCAGCACTGGAGTGGGCACCTCGGCTCACCTCCCAATGCCTCTAATACAGGGTGGGCGGTGCTGCGTCTGACTGAGGCGCGCATGCAAGAGGTACCGGTGTCTGAGGTGGCACCAAGATCAAGGTGAGGAAATGGTGAGTGCAGCTGGTGTGAACATGAGGAGAGGGACAGGGGACAGGGTGCCATTCCACCTCTTCTCAACCGCCCTCGTGCTTTGGTCAGCTATTTTGCAGCTGTGACCAAAAGACTGAGAAGAAAAATGTTAGAGGAAGGAAAGCTTATTTGGGTGCTCATGGTTCCAGAGGCCCCACTCTGAAGATGCCCAAGGTGAGGCTGGACATCATGGCAGAAGAGTGTGACGGAGGAAAACAGGGTGGGACATGACCACCAAGAAGCAGATAGAGAGCTCCTTCACCAGGGACAAAATACAGACCCCGAGGGCACGCCCCCATCGACCCAGCTCCTCAGACATACCCTCGCTGTCTGTATTCACCATCCAGTACCCACCAGAGGATTTACCCAGACAAGGTTAAGGCTCTCGTAACCCAATCATTTCACCTCCAAACTTTCCTGAATTATCTCACACATGAGCTTTTGGGGGGACACTTCACATCTAAACCATGACACCGTGAGGTCATAACATCACACCTGAGGCCAACCTTGAAGAGGCCTAAGACCCATGGGACAGCACTGGAAGACAGTGGCCTAGCTTTAGAGATGGTGGCTGGGATACACGAGTCACTGGGCTAGAGACGAGGCAGAGTCAAAAAGACGCCTGTGTCTTCCAATGTGTGGCACGATGTCATTTGAGGGGACAGCTAGACACACTGACCATCCTGGGGGGCAAGAACTGACAACAGAGGATATAGGAAATAGTTCCTTGTTTTCCAGAACTGGTGTAATGAGCTTCTGGTGCTAGTGCAATGCAACTAGCTATTCCAAGAACACCACGCTGGAGGTCCCATCCCCTGCTGGGCTTCCCTCCTGACCCCTCCCTCACGCCTATATCCAGACAGCAGGAACTTCCACCCCTTCAGGAATCCAGAGAAAGCACCCCTGCCTTCCCAGTGCCCGCCTCCCTCAGGGCTGCTCCAACTGGCAGGCCTGGGGAGGAGGTGCGCGCTTGCCCCGGCTCCCTCTCCATCTCCCTGTCCTCTGTGTCAAGAGTCCTCCCCTGCACCGTGTGGAAAGCCTGTGACCTCAGAGGCACAACCCTCCACCCTCTGCAGAGATGTCAGGGAATCTGTGGGGTTGGGGGTAATGCACAGGCATAGCACACACAACCAAGAACCGTTCTGCCCCCCCAACCACTTCTAAATGTCCCTCCGGTCACGAAGACTAAGCAAATAATAACAACAAGCTGTTTATGATCATCTGAACCTGAAACCTAACTCTGAATTGCCCGTAGCAGAGTCTTCACAGGGGCACACCCGCTGTGCACACTGAGGGAAGGCTGCAGTGATTCCGCTTAGGAAAGCCCCCAGCGTTCGCGTGCTGCTCACACGTCTGGACCCCCCACACACCACCTGCGCTCTTCCTGGCTGGAAGCTGGTGCACCCCTCACAGACTCTATGCTCAGGTGACCACAAACTTAGCAGCTGAACACAAAACAGCTTTATCGCCTTACATGGAGTTCAGAAGTCTGAAACCAACACATCAGCAGGGCTGCCTTCCTCCTTAGCTTCTCCAGCTTTTCCAGCTTCTAGAGGCCACCTGCTCATCTTGGCTTGTGGCTCCTTCTACCTCCAAAGCCAGGAGTGGCTGGAAATCCCCGGATGCTGTCCCTCTGGTTCCGACTCTTTTGCTTTCTTCTGCCTCACATAAAGGCAGCAATGAGCTTGAACCAACTGTAGAACACAGGTTGACCTTCCCATCTTAAATTTAGCCAGTCAGCAACTTTTATTCCTTCTTGTCTTGCAGAACCTACCATGCACAGGTTCTGGGACGGGGACTTGGGCATCTCTGGGGGCCACTGTTCTGCCAACCTCTGTCTCTTAGGCAGTCATGGCTGAGCAGTAACATACTCAAATTCTTGCAGCTGTGCTGTAAGTAACTGCACTTGCTTCTCCTTGCCATTATAGTTAGGGCGCTGGCATGATTTCTTTTTGGCATGAATGTGTAGTATCTATGAACTTCATCCTGGGATGGTAACAGATGTTATGAAACATTCACCATTCAGTAAGAGCACCGGGTCTGTGGGTAGAGACCCTGTGAGCAGGTCAAGCTGCCCGTCTCCTAAGATGACCTGCCCTGCCGTGCCCAGCTCTGCCTGGGACTAGAAAGCCAGGCTGCACTCCAGCACATCCTTCTCTCCTCAGAGCTAAGCTCTCGTCACTGGCTGAGCTGGGCCTCGCTGCTCAGTACTCCAAGACCCCAAGATCCAAGGAAAGGGTAAGTGAAGTACTCCTTTCTAGAGGTGCCAACATCTTCTGAGTCCCCTTCTCCTCAGACATTCCCTGACTCCATGACACGGTAAGAGTTAGAGGGCAGTAGACAAAAAGCCCACAAGAGCCAAGTACAAGAATGAGCAAAGAAGCCCAAAGCTGATTCTTCTAGGTGACACCATGGGGGACATTCAGGCTCCAGGGCAGGAGCTTACCTCTCTAGTGATTAGGGCTTCTCCCACTGCTTAGATGACAGCCACACCACAGGCTCCTCCATTCTGAGAGGGTGGGAGGCAGCGCCACCTCACGAGGGTCACAAGCACACATATTTGCTTCCACAGCCCCGGGCTCAGAGCAGAGTCATACGTGTCAGAAAGAAGGAAATGGCAAATGAGATCCCAAATTTATGTGGAAAGAGATGGCATAAATAAATGTGTTTTGTAAAACAAAACAAAACAAACAAACAAAAAAAACAAAAACAAAAAAAACACCACCATAAATTCCTAACTCTAGAAATAATGTATGTACCTATAAGACAAAACAGGGGTGTTATCTGCAAGAAACTTGTGAAAATGTCAAAATATTCACAGGCAGGAAGAAACCATTTCAGATGTCAAGGAAGATGGAAAGCCTTCTAAAAGGGAGAGGCTGGAAGGAGAGAGGAGGCCGTGACTCCCCGCCAGGCGAGACTGTGCCCATGGAGGAGGCACGCAGCCGACCTTGCCCTGCCACCCCTGTTTTTTCCTTGTTGTAAGTAGACAGACAGCAGGATTTTCTGGAAATACATGCCATGCACAGTCCTAAGCTGGAGCTGTAATGGCTCTCGCTGACAGTCATCTCCCTGCGTGAGTCTCCGGGTCTGAGGTGCTGAGCTTCCTGGGGGCCGGACGGCTGCAACCCTGTCTGTTGAGCACCAGGGCACGCAGCTCTGCTACACAGAGGGGCACCACTGCGACACGATATGTCCATCAGGGCCTGACCCACGCCAAATAGGAAGGGTCAGCTCTCTAGGTTGTGAGAGGGCCCTGCAAATAGGGAGAGGTGTCATAGGCAGGCTTCCCTCTGGCCCCTGCACTACAGGAAGGGGACACAAAGGTTCCAACCCACTGCACAGCAAACAGGACTCACCGGCCAGAACCCCTTGGACTTCTCTGACTCAAGAAGTTGGGTCTAAACAATCACCTGGCAAGAAAAACATAACCCTGCTCCTGCAACAGGGCTCTAATTCTCGGAGAGTGCAAACTAAGACAGGTGGAGGGGTCGGTGCCTGGCATAGGACTCCTGATGGCTGGTGGATGCCAACCCTTCTGGGAAGAATCTGCGTGGGCCCCATCTCCTCACTGAGCCGAGCTCCCGTGTGCTTGCACCACCGTGTGCTTGGTACATGCCCCTGCACGGCAGGCGCTCTACAGGCACTGAACTGTGCTTCTAGTATCCTAGTACGTCCCTCGGGACTATTTTAAAACCCCGCTAAAACAGATGGTGGTGTAGCCACAGCACGGAGGGAGGCGGCGGCAGCTGAATGCGCAGTGTCTGCTGCTATTTAGACAGGCTTACGGGCATGGTTCTTTACTTTGCTGACCTTTAAGCACAGACTCTGCATTTCCATTTCTCTTGGTGCCAGACGCTGCACGCGGGGCTCCGTATCATTGCCAGGCGCTCACATGGGGGCCGCTCTTCTCCACATCCCCACCCAGCCTGGAGATCCCTCAGGGTCAGGCCAGCCTGGCTCTCCTCCTCTCACCGGTGCCCTGGCTGCAGTGTGGGCCACTCGCGCTGCCCCTCCTCAGGAGGAGGCACCCACAAACCGGGTCTTCACAAGACCACCCAAGTAACCATCGCTGCAGGCCCCAGCCTTCCTCTCTGCTCACGCTTGTCAGCCTGACGCGGGTGCAGGTCAAGAGGCAGGACACAATTGCCCTCGTATTCCACCCTGAGGTGCCCCTCCGTGCCAGCTGGGGAAGCCGGGGCATCTTCTCTGGGCCAACGTCCCCCCAGTCCAGCAGTCTGCTTTCTCTAGAAGTTTCTCTCCCTGTCCTCAGACATGAGCAACCTGAAGCCTCCGCAAGACCCCGGAGGAGGCCGGCTGGGCAGCGGAGTGGAGGAGAGTGAAGCAGGCCGGAGCCAGGCTGGGCTCCCCCTGCACCGCCAGAGCCCTGCCCTGCCCAAGGCAGGAATCCAAACCCAGGGCTACAGGGGGCACAGTTTTGTCTGAAAGATGTTTATCATAATGAAACACCATCCACCTAAATCTCTTGGCACGCTTAACAAACTTAACGAAGGTATTAGTAGCAAACAGATGCATGGACAGAAAAAGAGACTGTCGTCCCCTTCTTACTTTGAGCCCCATGCAGCTCTGACATCGCCCCGCAAGAGCTGGTGCAGGAGTCTGAGGTCCCATGTTGTAGCCCACGGGGTGCCACTCCCACTCACCCAGTGATCGGGCCCACCTCTCCCCACTCACTGGCCATCTCTCAGATACGAAGATCCACCCCTTGCGACTCTCTGGGCCTGCTCCCAGATCTGCGTGCACTTCTTGTTTAAGCTCCCAGCCCAGCTCCCTGCACGCGGGCAATGTCCCTCAGCATCAGCAGTTCCAAATAAGCCCCTGCCTGCCTTGACTCAGGCTGCTGTGACAAAGCGCCTTCAGCTGGGTGGCTCATACACAACACAGGCTTGTTTCTCAGTGCTGGAGGCTGGAGTCTGAGGTCAGGGTGCCAGCATGGCTGGGCTTGGGGAGGGCCCTCTCCCAGGGGGTGGGCAGCTGATTGCCCTTGTATTCTCACCTGGTGGGAGGAGTGTGAGCTAACCCTCGGGCCTCCTCTTCCAAGGAAACTTAAGCCATCCATGAGGGCTCCATCCTTATGGCCTATCACCTTCCAAAGTCTTGGTCTCCAAACACTGCCCAGCACACTGGGGCTGGATTTCAACACACGAATTCTGTGGGGACACAAACATCCTGTCCATGGCCTCACTGGGACCTTCCCCGAAGTCAGACGGCTTTGAGCCCAACCTTGTTAATTTAGTTTAACTGGCCTCCTGAAGCAATGAGCCCCCCCTAGAGAGAAGTGGTGTCCTTCCCACCTAGGCTCCCGGTGCCCAGCAGAAGCCCAGACAGTACCCGCTGCTTGCTGGATGGGAGCCCCCCAAGGGGAGAGAGCAGGGCTGAATTCCACACGCAGTCGGACCTGGGAAAGGTGCTGTGTCTGTAAGGACAGGAGCTAAGATTTTACGGGAGGCTTAGCATGGGCTGCTTGGGGCCAACTGCTTCATTTGCATCATCCACACAAGAAACCCACCGGGCAGGCTCTATTATTTTAACATTTTTACTGAGAAGGAAACAGACATTCAAAGAGCAGTACTTTGTCCAAGGTCGAGTGTTGTCAAGTGAGATCAGGGCTCAACCTGGGCAGTCACACTGTACTGCTGGCTATACCAAAGGGCTGCTCCACCCTGTGACAGGGCCTTGGGAGATGCCCCTTGTTCTGTCACCTGGCAAGGTACCTCCAGCCAGCCTAGGGATCCCAAGGCTTCTCAGCATCAGCCCCACCAGCCGCTCTCCTCCACCTGACCTCTAATCCAAGGTCTGAATGCTAAGTGGCCTCTACAGTGTGCCAGCAATGATCCAAGAGCTGGAGACCTGGAGATGAGGGCACCGGGTCTCCAGCCACTTGCAAGGAGTTTCAACTGATGGGGGAGAAGAGCCCGACAACCAAACCAAGATCCCCAACATCTGGGGTGTGTGCCTGCCCTCCCCCATTCCACCACTGCCCCGAGTGGGAGAAGAGCTTCAGCCCTTGGGGGAGGAGGGCCCCCTTCTAACAGCCCACACTGACCACAGGTGCACTTCTTTTTGGGGTGACTGCTTGTATGTGGAAGCAGCTTCTCCCAGATCTTCCACTTCCCGTGGTTAGCACAGGCAGGGGGTCTTGCCCCAGAGGGTGGCCACTCCATATCCTCCTCTCCCACAGGCTGGGATAAGGCCAGGGAGTGACCTTGGGGCCCCTGGGTCCTGAATCTCTGCTCCTGGGGAAGCAGGAAGCCCACAGATGGCTGCAAGCTTTTCTTTAGCAGAACCCCACAGCTACTGGGGACAAGCCTGGTGGTGAGACGCGGGGGCACTCTATTTCCCATTGGCTATTAGTGCCTGGGCTTCTTTTCTATGACTGTTTAACAAAGTCAGCACGTAGTAGTGGCTTGGAACAATTCAGATCCTTCCCATTTCTCACTGTGCCAAAGTCTTGCCACCAGGAGGGAAAGTTCTCTGCCTTTGGGCTCAGGGATTTGATCAGGCCCAGGCGGCTAAGCCTCCTATTCTGGACCCACCATGTGGCCTGTGACCCACTGGTGGTGACAGCTCATCACGTTCACAGGTCCTAGAGAACAGCACTCCCACAGACCTGAGAGGGCGAAGAGGCTCACAGAGATCTTGCCAGCCTGACATGTGTGGCCAGGGCAGTGGCCACAGCTGAGCACGTGCCTGAAGGCTCAGCAGGACAGCGGGAGGGAAGACAGCCCAGGGGCTGGTGTGTGATGAGCAAGGGGAGGAAAGGGAGATGGGAGGCAGGCACCCAGGGGGACTGGCAGGTCTGTGAGGCTCTAGTCTATGGGCCCTTCCCAGGTCACTGGAGGGCTCTGAATGAAAGATGCCATGACGGGTTAAACTGAGAAGACTGAGCTGTCCTCCTCAGGTAAGCCAGACCTCAGAGCTGCAGGAAGAGCACAGTGTGGCCAGGGAGGAGTGGACTCTATTCTGGACCCGGGCACCCACTGGTGGTGACAGCTCATCACGTTCACAGGTGAGAACAACTCCCACAGGAGAGGGCGAAGAGGCTCACAGAGATCTTGCCAGCCTGAGGCTCTGAGCACGTGCCTGAGGCTCAGCAGGACACGGGAGGGAAGACAGCCCAGGGGCTGGTGGGGCATTCGGGCAGAAGACTGCAATGGAGATGGCACTTCTTAGGCTCTGACACGTGCACGGATGCTGGGAGAGTGCAGAGTCTGGCAGGGAGGCCCAGGGTGGAGCCAGGTACTCTGCATTCTAACACGCCCCCTGTTGCCCATGCTGCTGGCCCAGGGACCACATTTTGGCTTGGATAAAGGTGGCAGCCACAGAGACAAAGGGACTATTTGAGGCATGACGGGGGGTGAAGGCCACAGAACATGCTGAAAGGTCAGATGTGAGGGTGGAAAAGTGAGGAGGTCTGGCTTGAGCACCCCAGTATCTACAAGTGGGTAACACACATGGGAAGGAGAGGAGGGGCAGAAAGTGGGGCATTCGAGTTTAGGGGAATTCCTCTGGCCAGCTTGGAGCTGCACCGTCCAAGGGCAAAGCCAAGAGAGGTCTGTGTCACCTCTCATGCTGATGGGCCGACAGCTCTGGCCTGCTTCTGCCAGGGCCAGTCCAGCCTTGGGCCCAAAGCTGAAACAGACCAAGCAGCAGTGTCAGGGAGGAGGGGAGGGGTCACACGGAAGGCTGAGGAGGCAGGCCAGGACCAGGCACCACGCAAACAGTAATAAACTTAACAATATTAAGATCCAAATGAAGCAGGATTCTGCAGACAGCAGCAGCCAGAGCCACTGCCTACTGGGGACTAATCATAGAAGATGGGGCTTGGGAAAAGAAGAGGAGGGAGAAGCGCAGTTCAGCAGATTCGCGTCCTCGGCCAGTGAAGGTGGGTGATGGGGGAGAGGGGTCTCAACAGAACAGAGAAAGGCCCTGATGCTCAGCTTTTTCAGACCATTTCTCATGTGGCCACAGACACATCATGGGACTAATTACTTTAAAGATTTCACAAAATAATGGAATTTCCAATAACTACCATGGCATTAGAGGGCTTAGTAAGTAACAAAAGAACTTTGAAAACAGAATTTGGCACATCAAGTCATCAGAAATTATGCCAGAAACAGAAATCTCTGAAAGAGCTTTTATTTAAGACAATGAAAAAGAAAAGTTTTTGAAACAGCTAAGGGGGAACCAAGAAAGGCCTACAAAGGACAAAGGGTGGTGTTAGGTGACAAGAGTAGCCATCACCAAGCAGCTGAACACATTTTCTGTCTCTGCATCTACAGGGCTGAAGGTCACCATGCAGCAGCTGCAGAACACACATTCTGTAGAGAATGGGAAGGATGATCAGACTTTAAGAGGGGACCTGTATGTATAATTAGGAGCTGGATATAATTAAAGCTGGCAGAGCCCCAGGATCAAATAAATCGTACCGTGAAGTTCTTTAGGCAGGCGCCAAAGCTCATCAACCAACCAAAACCTGCAGCTGAAAAGTGGCTCTGATAGTAAGGCTGTGAGGGGGGAAGCAGTCCTTAGTGAGACTTTGGCATTTTGCAAAGATCCAAAGAGCTGGGAGTCAAACTACAGAAGTTAAACCTGGATCGAAGACATCTGCTCAGAGTCAGGGTCGCATGCCTGCGCATCCAGCATCAGATCACCTGGGCTTAGGAAGCTTTGCCCTCAGTCTCTGTGACACACAATGGCTCTGATTGTCCACAAAGGGCATCTGGGATCCCTTGCACGGGTCTTCCAAAGGTGCTTAATCCACAATGACTGTAAAGAATGACAGACAGTAAATGAGGCAGAAACTGCAGTGTGTGTGTATGTATGTATATGAGTGTGCATGTCTGCACTATGTATGTGTATTCATGTGTGTGCATGTATGTGCACATGTGCATATGTGTGTACATATGTGTCTGTGCATGTGTACACGTGTGTGTTCCTGTATGTATGTGTACGTGTGTGTGCGTATTTACGTGTGTTGGTGTGTCTATAAATGTGTGTACATGTGTGCATGTATGTGAATGTGTGTGTGTGTGTGTGTGTGTGTGTGTGTATTGTAATGTGTATGTGTGGGTGCAGGTGTGTGCACGTGTGACTACATTTTTTCTCTATCTTCTGGGAAGAATCCTTAGATGAACCACAACAATGAACAAAAACAAGAGGAAGGTAGAGTAAATGGCACAACTGAGTGCTGGGCATCCTCCTGCTGTTAGGATGTGTGTGTGCACAGGCAACAGGGCTCACAGGCAGGGCAGGCTCTGAAGGGGAAAGGAAACAGGAGGAGGAGACAAGCTGGGGACACCTCCCCTTTTATCTCCACTACATGGAGCGCCTGGAAGTCAGGGAGAGGTTGTCTACAATATACCTCAAAAAAGTGCCTCTGTGGGAACAAAAAAGGTGAAATTCCATTTCCTCATCAGATATTTGAGCTTTAACAGATAATGAAAAAAGGAAGGACTTCACTCAGCCCTACTGAGCAGGATAAGAGAAGAGATTTCGCCGGGGTCCCGCTTCAAGGCAATTCAGATGGACACTATCTCCTAGACCAGGACCTTTCAAGGGTTGTTCAGCCAGGCCTTTTGCTACATATTTAAAATGAAATTAATACAAGAAAGTGGTTGTTTTAAAAATAAATGATAGTGAAAGCAGACTTTGAAGCCTCACATAAATCCCCTTCCATATTCCTGTTATTCTGCTACAATCATGAAATGCTCAACACTGCCCCCAGGGAGGGCCCGGA